>JARBWK010000008.1:100865211-102206657 GCA_030556195.1 Anolis apletophallus
AGCATTTAACCTTTGCCAAGTGTCAAGTGGGTTTACTGAGGGGCACCAGGTCTACGGTGCAACACCCAGTCACTTTTCAGATAACAATCATTAATATGCATGGTGTTAAAAGACAGATGAGAGAGAGAGACTGACAATCAGTCTTTATAACAGTATTTGTTTCCTCTGGATATAACCAGGTTGGAAATCATATGGACCTACATGTTGCTGAACTGCAGCTCCTAGCATTCCTTACTCTGAGCCACATTATATAGCACAGTGGTTACCACCCCGTGATCTGTGGACCACTGGTAGTCCGTGAGACCTAAAATATGGTCCATGAGACATGCACAAAAAGTGCAACTGTGCATGTGCCGGGGGTGTAGGCTGGCTCTCGTCTGCACTTTCTTGCCCTTGGGAGGTTTCCCAGAGCATAGAAGACTATTTCCATTGGAGAAGGAGCTCAAGAGGGAGAGAAGGAAAGAAGGAAGTAGGGGCCAGCGCTGTTGTCCTTGCCCGGTCTTTCTCGTCCTTGGGAGGCTTCCCAAAGCGGAAAAGACTACCGCTGCTGGAGAAGGAGCACGAGAGGGAGAGAAAGAAAAAAAGATGTTGCTGAACTGTAGCTAGATGTTGCTGAACTGCAGCTCCCAGCATTCCTCTCTATAAACCACATTATATAGCATTGAGTCCTTACGCCAAGGGCTGGTTCACAGTCCCCAAGGCAATTGGGACCGTAGATATAGTTTGGAAAAAAATATGAATGATTTCCTATGCACACTGCACATATCCTATTTGTAGTGCAAAGAACCCCCATGAAAGAATAATACAATATTGAAAATAAAGAACTATTTTAACCAACATATACTTACCAGTATATCAATGGGAAGTGTGGGCCTGATTTTGGCTGATGAAATAGTCAAGTTAATTAAGGTTGTTGTTGTGTGCCTTCAAGTTGTTTCAAACTTCGAGTGAACGTAAGTCTAAAGTTTAGATTGGAGGCTAGGTAAATGACTTTGGAGGGCCACATCCAGTCCATGGACCTTAGTTTGGGGACCCCTGCTATATAGGGTTGCTCGGTCTTTAAGAGCTATACAGAAATGCTTGTTCAAATACATCAATAGAAAACCTGCCCATTTGGCCACCTGTGACAACCACAGAAATGGAAAGACTAGTAGTCCAACTAAAACCGGGAAAGGCACCAGGAGAGGATGTGATCCTGCCCGAGGTCATCAAGAATTATTTGGACTTCTGGTCCCCTATTTTAGCATCTTTATACACCTATATTGACAAATATGGCCAAATACCAAAGGACTGGGGGGTTGGCAATCATTGCCCCCATATATAAAAGAAAAGGGAGGCAGGACGATCCGGCAAATTACAGACCCATTAGCCTCCTTAACACCTTTAGTAAAATATACACAAGGCATCTGTACTGGAAATTGCTGGACTGCATGGAGCAAGAAAACATACTAGCAGAGGAGCAAGCCGGCTTCAGGGAAGGTCGGCCCACCATTCACCAGTGCATAGTTTTACAACACCTTATAGAAAAATACACCTCCCATAGAACATCTTCCCTCTGTGCTGCATTCATAGACTTTAGAGCAGCATTTGACTCTATCCCTCGTACCAAACTATGTGAAAAACTTGGGTCCACTACAATAGATAGACAACTTCTGCCATAAATTCGCACCCTACATGAAGGGACCATACTGAAAATAGGATGTAGTCCTCAAGGTCATCTCACTAGGGCAGTTGAAATGGAAAAAGGTGTCAACTTCTACATTAACTCCATGGACTCCCAATGGTTTGATATCTCCTATTAGCTGCCCCCCTCTCTTAGACCCATATCTGCTCTTTAAACTGTAAGATTAACCTGTTTTTAATCTGTCTTTTAAATCTGCTTTTATATCTGACATACCTGGGAACTGCGATTCCCTTTCCCTGGGCACCTGTGCCACATTCTATGTTGTGCTGGTCATAGACTGTAATAAATCATTGAATACAGTCCAGCATAATCTGGAGAGCCCATGTTTCCCACTCCTGCAATACAGTAAATAATATATATGACAATATAAACAAAAACACCAATGAAATGCATTGATTCATTGTTATCAGATAAAATTGGAGGAAATGGACTTTTATGCTCATCACCCATGATATTAGAGTCTCAAGGTATTTTGGGTGAAGGCATTCAGTGATACATTTTTATTGAGATTTCCTCTGTCTTCAGATAATGAGGAACCACACCATGGCTTTTACCCACATGGCAGTGAGAGTCACACTGCATCAATTCTACAGTGTAGGTGCACTCTTTATCTTAATTGTGCTTTCAAAGTGTGTGAAGAGAAGACTGATTGGGTGGAAAGAATAATATATTCAGAGGTGGCTGTGTTGACCATGCAATTATGTTGTCAATTAAATAATTTGGTGAGATCTTAATGCAGGGAGAGAGCTCTTCTTGGCCATATAGACTGACAACACCAGCAACATCTGAGATAAAATGTAGACCTGTGACTCTAAAATTATCACTTTTCTCTTTTTATATGGTTTTGGCATCTTCACCTAATGAAGAAAGCCAATGTATCTGGTTGTGAATCACTATTATGTGAATTTCGAATTTCGTTATATTTGGGATGAAAGAGGTCTGGCTTCAAGCCCAGTTAGAAATAACCAATGACAAGACCTCCCCAAAGAGATATCGAAAACTGTGACAGTCAGTGAAACCAGACATTTGGCAACAAACGGGTCCATAGAGCTGACCTCTATATGGTTTCAAGAACAGACGCACAAAGATGCCATATGCTGCTTAGAAAGTCGCCCACAGTGCTGTAGGCAGCTGAACCAAATGTGAAGATGATACCAAAATTGTTTTTACTAATCGCCACCACCACCATCTGTTGAGCCGACAGTGCTCTTTCCTCAAATAGACCTAGGTGGATATAATGATTTAACTATTAGTTATATGGAGCTGTTTGGTGTTGCTTATAGTAGGGCCTCCACTTTCATGTACATCAGGGGTGAAGGACCCTAACTTTTTTCTGAGTGAAAACTTGTCTAGGAATCTCTTGGCCATGCCTGAAGATGACCTCTAGCATGGCTTTTTGGTTGGTTTCCACCAGAAGTTGACTTTAATGTCTCAGTGGAGGACCTAGAAATTCCTGGAGACAACTTACCAATCCTATCCCCAAGTAATCAAAGTTGAAAAAGTTAAACCTACAAATATGAAGGGATGACTACACAATTACTTTAGGCTGCAGGCCTAGACATTAGGCCTGTTTTATCAGGGGGAAAATGGTTCAAAACTCACTTTGGATGTAGGGTTTAAAGGCAACAGAAACAGAAGTTTATTACTTTCAGGTCTGAAAGGATGCCGGATGCAGTCAGCACTCTAAAGTATGCAGCACTTTGTTCCCATGGGAACACTCATTATTTGTCTGCATTTTGTGTGTCCTGCTTAGGCCTAGCACTTATTCAAAATGGTCATGGTAATGCACATCAGTGCATCTTCATAATGCACATCAGTGCATCTTGGTGAACTAGGTAAGGAAAAAATGATTCCTAGGTTCAACAGTCAACAGTTATTTATGGCCACTGTCCCAGCCTAGAACTATTCCCTGGGGCAGTGTTTTTCAACTTTTTTTGAGCCGCGGCACATTTTTTACATTTACAAAATCCTGGGGCACACCTCCAACCAAAATGACACAAAATGACACTCTAACAGAGTAATACGTATAGTTAATATGTTTTTAAATGTATTTATACACTTAGTATGAAACCTGGGCCTGTTTCGATGAACACAACATAGATATCCTGGCAGGAATGGCAGAAAGACACAAACTTCCCACACAGAACTCCCATAACCAAGAGAAAATACTATAAGAGTTTGGTGGGCATTGACCTTGAGTTTTGGAGTTGTAGTTCGCCTATATCCAGAGAGCACTGTGGACTGAAACAATGTTGGATCAGGACCAAACTTGGCATGAATACTCAATACGTCCAAATGTGAACACAGATGGAGTTTGGGGAAAATAGACCTTGACATTTGGGAGTTACAGTTTCTGGGATGTATAGTTAACACACAATCAAAGAGCATCCTGAACTCTTGCACAATGGAATTGAACCAAACTTGGCATATTGAACTCTCATTATCAACAGAAAATACTGAAAGGGTTTGCTTGGGAAAAAGTGTTCGGCAGGAGGGGGAAGAAAGGGTATTGGAGGTTCCAATTTCTCACAGCACACCTGATGATCGCTCACGGCACACTAGTGTGCCACGGCACACTGGTTGGGAAACACTGCCCTGGGGCAATTGTGTAGGCACTTTGCAGTGGAACCAGTAAATAATATATATACTATATATGACAATATAAACAAAAACACCGATGAGATATATTGATTAATTGTTATCAGATAAAATTGGAGGAAACCAGTTCTTTTAAATCCACTTAAATCTAATTTGGTTTAAGTGGTTGTGTGGAACTGCACACAACCACTTAAACTGAATTGAAGTCCAGAGAATTCAATGTAAATTACCTTTGAACAGACATGTCTATATTTGTACTGCATGTATTCAAAGTGGCTTCTCATTTGCATTGTGCATATTTAATTCTAATTCCATAACAATAGGACTACTACGTTATTCTTAAAAGTTCCTAACTTGATGATGACGGCGATGGCGATGAAAGATGCAAAAATTTGCCTAAGGAAAAGAATCTGAACTATGTCTAGATAGGCATCTCTTACAATGACCACATGAATGCTTATTTGATATTTGTGCAACATGATGAAAATTTGGACATGCATGGGCAACCAGCATTGGAGGGTGCTCAAGATGGAAAACATTATTAATTTGGAAGAATACATGCAGAGTAGAGACTGCAGCAGTTTACTTTTGCTTGAGCCTACTGAGAAGGTGAAATCTCTGCCTCGCCTCTCCCTACTGCTAAGTTAAATGAGCACCAACTACTTTTGCATTTTTCACTAAGTTTGTAGGAATTGAAATAAGTCATGTTCGAAGGGGAAAGTGGGAAGATGCAAGAGAAACTTGGGACATTTTAAAAGCAGCTGAAAAAGTGGGATGATAGAAGATTAATATTCTTGTCCCTTCCAATTCGGGACTGTTGGAGGTGCAGGTGGAATTGCAATTTACTTTTCGCATTTTTGGCAAAACCATGCCCTCTTACTCTCGAGTGAATATGAAGGTAAAATTCAGCTGAGCGGAGATGTTTTTAATAATATATTTCCAGACTGCTTCCTCCAAAAAGGCCAATTATTTCAGTTGTGCTCTTATAAGCGGTGTAAAAATCTGTGTTCTAGATTGTTTCCTTTTCATATGTGTGGAAATGGAAGGCTCTGACAAAACATTTGGCTGAAAACCCTTCCTGCCACCCTCTGGGGAGAAAATACACCCTTCCCATGTCCCTTAAGCAATGTTTATGAAACATGATGGACAATATCAAACAGAGAACTCCAAGTAGGAGCAATGATGACTGGAGCAGGAAATTTTGTGTGGGTGTCTAGTCTTATTTTTTTCCAATTATCTGGAGGAACGAGCATGCTAATTGAGGTCTAATTACATTCCTCCTGCTCCATCAGCTGTCTCATCCCATTAGGACTGCAATTTGGAACGCAGGGAGGCAGGAACACAAAATAAAAGACTGTGTCCAAAGAGGGACACTTGTTGGAGGGCGGGGAGAGCTCCCAAGATGGAAATGTCAATTTTAGCCCTCTAGTTTACACAACAGGGTTAGCCAGAATGAAAGCTGCCTTGCTTGAATTTGGGGAAGGATATCTGTATCTTTAAGACATGAGGCAAAAGGGATGAGAAGTGATTTCTATTGTATCTGGCAGGAATATTTCCCTGTAGGATCTTAGAACCCTATAGTAAATGTAAAAGTTTTCCCTCAACATTAACTCCAGTCAAGTCCAACTCTGGGGTCTGGTGCTCATCTCCATTTCTAAGCTGAATTTATTTATTTGCTATGCTTCTATACCGCCTCTCTCAGCCCGAAGGCGACTCGAGGTGGTGAACAAGTGGCAGCAAGTGCCCACATACAACACATCATGATAAGATAAAAACAATCATATAAAACCATATAAATTAACAATTAAAACTACACAATACAAATTTCAGCTCCACAATCTTAAAATCGGTTTCCGTTTCGTCGTCATACTAATCCTTTGATCTCGATTAATTAAAGTTCGTCTGCAAATGCTTGCTCGAGCCAAGTCTTGACTTTCTTACGAAATGTCATGAGGGAGGGGGCTGATCTGATGTCACTAGGAAGGGAGTTCCAAAGCCGAGGATCCACCACTGAGAAGGCCCTGTCTCTTGTCCCCGCCAGACGCGCCCGCAAAGCAGTCAGGACCGGGAGCAGGGCATCTCCTGATGATCTTAAGCATCTTGATGGCTCATAGGGAGAGATGCATTCGGACAAGTAAGTTGGACCAGAACCATTAAGAGCTTTAAAGGCCAAAACCAGCACTTTGAATTGTGCCCGGTAGCAAACTGGTAGCCAGTGGAGCTGGCACAACAGGGGAGTTGTACGCTCCCTGAGTGCCGCTCCTGTTATCAACTTGGCTGCTGTCCGTTGAACCAATTGAAGCTTCTGAGCAGTCTTCAAAGGCAGCCCCACGTAGAGAGCGTTGCAGTAATCTATACGGAAGAGCTGGCATTGTCAGTAGATGCCTCCTGATCATGTAGCCACCATGACTGCATGGAGCGCTGTTACCTTCCCGCTTTTACCTATTGATCTACTCACATTTGCATGTTTTTGAACTGCTAGTTTGGCAGAAGCTGGGGCTAACAGTGGGAGCTCAGCCCATGAATTCAAACTGCCAACCTTCCAGTCAGCAAGTTCTGCCACTTAGCAGTTTAATTTGCTGACCACCGCCACCGCCCCCCATATATTATAATTTTCCAACATGCGTGGTTAGATTTAGTTGAGTGAGTACAAAAATGGACCACTTTCTCCAGGGACCACTCTGCAACATTAGTACCAAAAGGGTTACGAATCAGCTTTTGGTCAACTTTAGAGTACTGTGGATTTTGGGGCCTGCTACAGGACTTTGTGTGCCTGCAAGCCAGAGGACAATGGGACACCTGGGATCTAACAAAGGTACCGTCACTTTGCACAAATAGGCATCGTGATAGACTCCCTTTCTTATAAGGACTTTTGCAACCAACTAAGCATTTTTGAGCCACCAGCACCTTTACTGGTTGTATTTCAATAAATCCTATTTGGTTCACCATATTTTGGAGTCCTGCACTCATTCTTATAGAGGTCCTGGGCTTTCCTGCACGTGGGAAGACCTTAACTCTATCCCTAGGGTCAAAGATTGTTTTGTCCAACCTTTAGAGACTTTTTAAGACCCTGGGGACAGAAGACCAACTTTGTTTCCAGATTAATCAAGCTTTTCATAATGCACCAACTTTTCTGACAGAGGAAAACACATTTGGGGTCAATGGGGATGAAGAAAATCGGACAGGCTCCAGAATTACTCCTTGTCACATCCTTAATACTCAATTGATAGGTTTCTAGGCACATTTTTTGCTAGCCATTGTGTGTAAATGGTCCACAATGGTTAGGAAATAGACAGAAATGCTTCTGGAAGATGGCAGGGGGCATCTAGGGAAAAAGGAACTAAGTACCACTTACAATAGAGATGTAACTCCTTTAACCATTTTGTGCTTGCATGTGAGGATGAAAAATTAAACAATTTTCCTCCCAACTGCAGAAGGAAAATAATATGACTCCACAGTGTTCTTTTTGCATTTGGGCATCCCAAATTAAAGTAGATAAATACTTCTGAAGAGAAATATTTTTTTAAAAAAAACCCGCTTCCTACGTGGAAAAGCAGTTTAAGAGAAAAATGTGATTTCTGCAGATAATTTTTTTTAAAAAAAACTTGTATGGAAATTTTCCCATAAGGAACTCATGCCTACCCCACACTGCAGTTAAAGTTCTTTGTACTTTAACTGTAACAGTTGCTTGCTTAAGAGCTATAGCAAATATCGTCACTGTAGGGCAGTGGTTCCCAACCTTTTTTTTTAAACCAGGGACCACTTTCTCCAGGGACCACTCTGCAACATTAGTACCAAAAGGGTTACGAATCAGCTTTTGGTCAACTTTAGATTTGGTTTGGTTATTTGGAGTGTTTATTTTTTTTAAAATGGGCCATAAGAGTTAATACAGCGTTTTAAACAATTACAGCAGCACACTTTCAAAATACTAAGCAACATCATCATCAGTTTCTCACTTGTTAATCGCCCTCCATTAAAATGCTCCAGGCGATTTACATAAAACAATTGCATTAAAATAATACACAATACCAAATAGACTGCATTAAACATTAAAAGCTCTGCTAAAAAGCCAGGTCTTGAGTGCCTGAGGAAAGGGTTGCAGGTCACGCATGACCCTCAAGTGGGGAGGCAAGGAGTTCCACAAGACAGGGGCAGAGAAGGAGAAGGCCCTACGTCTTGTGCTCCCGAGACGTACTTCCCTGGGGCCTGGAACATACAGTAAGTTTAATTGGAGGAGTCGTGGCGACCACTGGCGGCGAAGAGGGGAGAGGCGGTCTCTGAGACATGCTGGCCCCTGACCATAAAGCGCCTTAAAGGTCAGAACCAACAACTTAAACAGGGCCCGAAATTCCGTTGGAAGCCAGTGCAAATGTAACAGAGTTGGAGTTATGTGGCATCTCAAAGGTGTTTTTGCAAGTAGCCTGGCAGCCACGTTCTGAATAATGCGGATCCTCCAAATAGTCGACGGGGGAAGGCCAACATACAAGGCGTTACAATAATCCAGTCTAGATGTGACTGTCGCATGGATGATTGTAGCCAAGGCTTCCTTTGAAAGGTAAGGTGCCCACTGTCTCGCCTGCCGGAGATGGAAAAGGCCTGCTTACTAACATTAGTGATCTGGGTCTCCATAGTCAACTGTGAATCCAGGACAACACCCAAGCTCTTAACAGTGGAAGATGGATGAAGGGGGGCGCCATCAAAGTTGGGCAGGGAGGGCGCCACTCCAGGTGGGTGGCCAGGCCACAAAATCTCAGTCTTAGTAGGATTCACCTTCAACCTACTGGCAGGCAACCATCTCGATACAGCCTTAAGACATAAGGTGAAATTGTCTGGTATTGAGGTGACTCCAGGCTCCAGCTGTAAAAGCGGCTGGGTTTCATCTGCCTATTGGTGGCACTCCAGACCAAAGCTCCTCACGAGGCTGGCAAGAGGTCTCATGTAGACGTTGAAGAGGAGGGGAGAGAGAATTGCTCCCTGAGGCACCCCACATGAGAGGGAAGATCTGTCAGAGGTTCGAGCTAGGTACTTGACACATTGAGACCGGCCTCAAAGAAATGTGTCAAACCAACTGAGGGCCCGAACACAAACTCCCGTCATGGCGAGTCGATGGACCAGCAGGTCACGGTCAACAGTACTGAATGCAGCCGTAAGATCCAAGAGTATCAGGAGTGCCAACCCCCCTCATTGCACATTGCTAATACCAAAAACTTGAACTAAGATTCTCAGCTGTGTCTACAGCTGGGTTCTCAAGAACTATCGGATGAGACTAGATGCTTTAAAATGCAGTTCTCATCTGCTTTAGGTTGAAGTTGAAGCTATGTCTCTATCCTCAAACAGCATCTTATGGATTATAATTGCTATGGAAATGATGAGCTAAGCTGATTGCTATGGTAACTGTTTATTGAAATGTTTTTAGTTGAGTATTTTTCTCATTCTAATTTACTCCTCTTTTTAATTTTCATTCTAGCCTCAAAGTTATTTAAGGTTTACTTCTCAATGCATATGACCAAAAACTTCCAGGGGTGAGGAATAGGATTAATCACCACACCATTTTCATCCTTTTGCCAACTTGTCACTGTAGTTATTGCACTAATATTACAAATAGAGATTGCAGTAGCGGGATGGTGAATTAGCTGGAACTTCTCTGTGAGTTAATGGCAAAGATGGAACACCTTGAATGATAACTCAGCCTCTTCATAACTACTAAACCACTAAGATCTTCACTGTTGATTGAGCAATTAATCCATTTAGACAAGTGGGATTGAGTCTTCCTTGAAATGATCTGGCAAAACTGGACTAACAAGTCAGAAGTGTGCTAAATGATCAAGCACTAAGTAATATGAAGACAGCTGTTATTGTTGAGCGTTCCTTAGAATAATACTACACTGAACACAGAGAGATAGTGTGCTTTTTCAAGGCTTCCTAATTAATTGCGTTTCATTGATAATTGTTCATCCTTTGGAAGGACTTGAAAGTAAATTAAGAACAACACGCTAACCAAAGTGGAGCTGCCCATCTCTAATACTGTTCTGGGCAGTGTATTTGCTTCTTGTACTCACTCAACTAAAGGTGCCACCCTGGCAGATAAAGTCATGCACTTTCTTTGATCCCTGATGTTAGTGTCATGGAATAAGCATAGCCCTGTTGTGAGCATTCAAATTTTTCCCCATGAAAGTGAAAAGAATTTCATTTGCATTTTATGTTCCTGGTACCTTTTCAGCAGAAATGTAATTCATCTGTTGACCTGTCAAAGTTATCCATGGGCAACTTATTGGATGGGATGTACTCAGGTATTCTTCTGAACATGCTGACTTCATTAAAGGCTTTGTGTTATAGCCTGACGCCTGCTTCCCTATGCCCCTGACAACCTCTGTCTTGTCATGGTAGGGATTAAATGGGGGAGAGGAGCCAATTATAATATCCTCTTCTAACAATCCACCGCAGCTTACAAGCATGAGAGACTCACCCTTCTTCCTTGCTTAGTTCCAGTTTTACCGAACTTGTTTAATTTACATGTCTGGCATCAGCTGTCTAGAGCCAGCTGCCTTCCTCCACTTACCCGTCGCCTTGCTTCAGGGAGATTTTGTGCCCTTTCCTCTCTCATACACGCCAGCATTCATCTGTGAAAATATCTCCTAGTGCTGCCAGGGCCAGGTTTAGACCAATGATCGAAATGTGAATAGTTTCCTTCTGGTTTTGATTTATTTAAGTAGTTGTGAGAAGCTGTCAATTTCAAGATAGAAAACCAGGGGTATGGAGATAATGACCCCTTTCTCATCCCTTCAATTGTCTACTCAGAATTTGGTCAGTAGATAACCCCAGGCCTTTACTATGTAGCTGTAGGCCATGGGAGTAATTCTGGTGCCCATGCACTATTGTATAGTTTTAATTATGGGTGTTAATCTTGTTGTTTTATCTGTTTTATGGTGTTTTTAACATTTGTAAGTCGCCCCGAGCCTGACAGGAGTGGCGACGAATAAACCAAAATAAATAAATAAATAAATAATAATAAAATTGTCTACTAAAAATTGCTGGTAACGTTGCTCTCGAGTCACCACCCTTATTTGAAACAAAAGAAGTTTGCTCTACATTTCTCAGATGAGGGGATGTTCAAATCAGTCTTTTCAGCTTAGCTTCTTTGCAGCATTGGATGCTCATGGGTTCAAGAACTCTGGCAGCAGAGGAATCAGGCAATGCACGTTTAGAAACAGACACTTCCCATTGGTTTTCATTGGGAGAAATGGAGTCACGGTGGCGCAATGGATTAAACCCTTAAACCTGCTGACCTGAAGGTTGGCGGTTCAAATCTGTGAGATGGGGTGAGCTCCCATCTGTCAGTTCCAGTTTCTCATGCAGGGACATGAGAGAAGCCTCCCACAGGATGGTAACACATCAGGGCATCTTCTGGGCAAAGTCTCTGCAGACAACCAATTCTCTCGCACCCGAAGCAACTTGCAGTTCCTCAAGTCATTTCTGACATGATAAAAATTGGGAGAAATGACAGAGGATGATGGGACTTACAGCCCACCCATATCCATATGCATTTTCTAATGGATCAATTCATAACATCCAAAAATAGACAATTGCTTTTCCTAATTTTTATCCCTACCAAATTTGACCAGAGCATTGCTGGGTATATAAGTTAGTGATTGAATAAAGCAGAGCAGCTCATTCTTCATGACCAAAACAAACAAAAAAAAGCAACAACGAAGAAAACATTTTCAAAATTAATTCTTAAAAATTCATAAAAATTCAAATTAAAAGTTTAATTCTATTTTGGCACAATTTTGTTAAAGATGTTATTTTTCGTAAAAAGAAAAAGAAAAAAAGTTAATAACATAAAACATTCTAATCCTATTTTTGTATGCATTTCTGTGTGCACACTACTCCCACCCAAGAATTTTGGCTGCATGTGTGTAAATATTTTCTAACTGGCAAAATCCACTCAGCATAGTGCAGGTTTCAAAGGGTCACTATTTGGTTTGCATAGTGGTTCAACATTGCAAAAGTAGATCAGTCCTCATATGGGGCTGGGCTTAATTACAGCAGGTTAAATCACCTAGCTGTAGCAAATCTTTTCAGTTGAAAGGCTCCTGGCCTTTAGCCCAGCTTTCGCCTACCTAGCAGTTCGAAAGGAAATATGAGTAGATAAATAGGTACTGCTTTAGAAAGTGAGGAGGTATTCTGAGTCACTCATAAGGAATGCTAGCGATTCTATCCAAAAAGGAGGAAGTTATGAACAAAGCTCTTCGGCAAAGAGATGGAGCGACAGCATCCGCCCCCCATGGCTGGTACAAAGCACAAAGCCTCCAAGATGCTGAGAGATGGGAAAAGCTAATATATACCTCTATCTGTGTATAATTGTATGTCTTGTTTGTGTATAAAAATAGCATTGAATGTTTGCTGCATATGTATGTTCTGTGATCTGCCCTGAGTCCCATTCAGGGTGAGAAGGGTGGAATATAAACACTGCAAATAAATAAATTAACAGATCAGTTGGTTGGGAAAAGATGCTGGAAAGTGTTGACCTTTATAAATGGTCAGGCTAAAGCAAATTGCTGCTATTTCCCCTAGATTGTATATTCTTCCTCATTAATAACTTTTACCTTCTTGATGTTGTTCGGGCACACAATTTCCTCTTTTTGTCTGCAAAATGCTGAAAAGTTTGCATTACTATATGCGAGAATATGATGAGAGTCAAATGTTGAAAGTAACTAAAGCATTGCAAATGCCTTGCCCGACTTATTGGGCGAGGAACATTGTGGTGGGGGGCGCTCTCCCACCAGCCATGTTGGGTGCAGGGAGCTTCTCCTTCCCAGAAGCCCCCTGCATGGCAGGAAGTTTCCCGCCACCCAGCTGGCCAGCCAATCAGTGGGCTGGCCACCCCCTGTGCCTGGATTGGCTGGGCGCAGGTTCCTTTTGTCCCAGGCAGCCTTATTAGGCTGTCCTGGGGCCCTCTCAGGCACTGGGCCTGAACAGCTTGTCCTCCCACCCACCCTGCATCATATTCATGTTTTCGTTGGAGTTATTGAGGTTGCTTTTGCCTAGTTTGTCACAACTCCAGTTGGCATGTGGCATGGGCCCTGGATCTGGCTTCCTTCTCCCCCTTGGCGGAAGGGGGGAATGTATGATGCTTAGGGGTGCCAGGAAGTTAGCCTGGTATTGTGCCGGCTGCACTCCTGATGTGTTTTGGTATTGGTTAGCAATGGGCTGACCCATCCTGATCCAGATCCCATGTGTGGCAGCCAACCCTGTAACCAATAAAAGGTTGTGGCCCTTTTCTTCCCAACTTGATGTTGTGTCTTCTTTGTGCTGCTGGCGGGAGGAGGGCTGCCCATCCACATGCAATTGAATTATATTTTGATTCTCAGAAGACTACTGTCAATCTATATAAATAAAAATGTAATGTTCGTTTGTGAGATTAACATAACTAAAAAATCACTGGACGAATTGACACCAAATTCGGACACAATACACCTATGAGGCCAATCACTCATAAAACACTGAAAAACACTGAAGAAGAGACTTAAAAAGCTAAAAATACATTACAAAAATGCGCAAAAACACATAAATACACATATACACAGATATACGCACACACATATATGCACACATACACATACAAAACACATAGACTGGGCTGCAGCAATGTGTGGCAGGGAACGGCTGGTTTACTATAAATTAATAATTGAATGAGCAAACAACATTTAAAGTATGCATCACAGAGATCGCTTTCTTAGGCAACCAAGGTTACAGAATATTATGTTAAATGACATCAATAGACAATAATCACTTGCAGCTCCCCTATGAGTGTTGCTTAGAAGAAACATTACAGAACAGCAAAATATCATCTTCATTGAAAGGTGAAAATAAAATACTACATGAAAATATCCAAATTTTGCATAATTTCTACAATTGCTAAATCTACTTTATGTGTAGAAAGAATTTGGATTGCTTGTGCTTGAATCTGTAGCTCTGTTCATGAAGGCCTTTATGAGACTAGTGAATACTAACAAATTTGAAGGAAAAAGACTCCATGAGTTTCTTGAAATGGTTGTTCTGATGCTGATGCTGATGTTAATATACCAGAGTTTCCCGAAAGTAAGACAGCGTCTTACTTTCTTTTGACCCCAAATCCCCCTACGGCTTACTTTCGCACGGCTTACATTACCGTACCGAAAGTAAGCCTTCCCCCTTGGCCGCTCCTCCTCCGCCTCCTCCTCCGCCGCCGCTGCTCCTCCTCCGCCTCAGTCCTCCCCGCCGCCACTTGCCGCTGCCGCCTCCCTCCGCCTCGGTGCCGCCTCCCGCCGCCGCCTCCCCGCGCCACTTGCCGCTGCGCCGCCCTCCGCCTCGGTGCGCCTACCTCCGCCGCCGCCTGCCTCGCGCCGCCGCTTGCCTCGCCGCCGCTTAGCGCCGCCGCACGCTTACCTCCCGCCGCCGCTTAGCCAGCCGCCGCTTACCTCCGCCGCCGCTTGCCTCGCCGCCAGCTTGCCTCACGCCGCTAGGCGCCGCCGCCGCTTGCCTCTCGAGCCGCCGTTCACGCCGCCGCCTTCTCCATCTCTTCGGCGCGCCAGGGCGCCAGCGCCCAGGTTTTCTACGCGCCGATATCTGCGCATGGGGGTTACTGAGCGCCGACTGACGAGGCGCAGCGACGCTGACGCTGGCGTGGCCAGGCCTTCCGCCCATGCGCAGACATTCGCGCATGGGCAGAAGGCCTGAGCCGCCGCGCCGGCCAAGGCGCCAGCTGCCAGCCAGCTAGCGCGCTACGCCAGACGCTCGCCAGTACCTTCGCCCATGCGCAGATATTCGCGATGGGCAGAAGGCCTGAGGCGCCAGCGCAGCCGCGCCTGGCGAGGCGTGGGGCCGCGGCGGAGGAGGAGGCAAGCGGCGGCAAAGCTAAGCAGCGGGTAAGCGGTGGCAAGCGGCGGCGGCGGTGCTAAGCGCGCGGTGCGGGCGGCGGAGGTAAGCGGCGGCGGTGCTAAGCGGCGGCGGAGGCAGCGGCGGCGGTGCAAGCGGCGGCGGAGGCAAGCGGCGGCGGTGCTAAGGCGGCAGAGGCAAGCGCGGCGGCAAGCGCGGCGGCGGAGGCAAGCGGCGGCGGTGCTGAGCGGCGGCGGAGGCAAGCGGGCGGCGGTGCCAGGCGGCGGTGCTAAGCGGCGGCGGAGGTAAGCGGCGGCGGTGCTAAGCGGCGGGAGGCAAGCGGCGGCGGAGGTAGGCGGCACCGGTGGCGGAGGGAGGCGGCGGCAGCGGCAAGTGGCGGTGGGGAGGCGGCGGGGGGGAGGCGGCAAGCAGCAGCGGCGGAGGCAAGCGGCGCGGGGGAAGCGGAGGAGGAGGAGGCGCTGGAGAGGCGGGACCGAGGAGGCGGGACTGAGTGACGCGGCGGCGGGGGTACGGCTTACATTCAGGGTACGGCTTACATTAGCCGACCCCCCGGACACCCCCGATACGTCTTACAATCGGGGGTGTCATACTTTCGGGGAAACACGGTAGTAGCCTTGCTGCTGATTACTCTTTCTCTGCCTTTCAACTTGGAAACACAACATGACAACCCTGCATTTGCAATCAGAGCTGTTAAGTAGCTAAGAATCACAAATGTCCATTCATATTTATTATTCTGTCATCCAAGAAGTTCAGTTCATTGCTAATGCCTTTTCAAAAAAAATGTCATATAGATCGGACTATTAGGCAATATATGGACACCAGATCTTAGCATTTAGGAAAGTAATATCTTACCCATTATTTCTAAATATGTCTTTTGCCATTTTTCCTTCATTAACATTTGTTCACTCTTTCTGGTGCATCTCAGCATAAAATTGCCCAGTTTGAAATATAGAAAGAAAATCCAAGGATCTAAATCGCTGTTCTCTAATTGGGAACAAAGGATGGATAGGATTTTCCCCTGCAGCAAAACAACTTGGCAACTGTGAACCCTTGGGGAGTTTCACTTGAAAAGTATGCGGTTTGGCTCATTGACTTAAATTGTCTGCTTTGCAAAGATTTTCTGGCTTTATGGGACAAGCAATATGTTATCTTAACTTTTTAAACTTTTTATATATATCTCACTTGCAGATCATTACGTTTTTGCATAACAAGGTGCAATGAAACAAAACAGTTCATTAATAGTGCAACAAGTAAGTAAAATTAGCATCCTTCCAGGCAGGCCTTATATCCCAGGATTTGATCCTACGTTTTCTGTTTATCCCAGATTATCTGGCAGTGGGGACTCATATAATCCACTTTAAAGCAGAAAACCTGGGATCAGATTCTGGGATATAGGGCCTGTCTGGAAGGGCCCTTAGATGCAATAAGTGTTGGCTTCTACCGTGTTTCCCCGAAAGTATGACACCCCCGATTGTAAGACGTATCGGGGGTGTCAGGGGGGTCGGCTAATGTAAGCCGTACCCCAAATGTAAGCCGTACCTCGCCGCCGCTGCACCCGGCCCATCGGCCGTGGCACACCTCCGCTGCGCACCTTTCTGCCAGGCCTCCAAGGAAGGGGGAAAGAGCCCAGGCGTGGCAAAGCGGCGCTGCGTCAGAGTGACGCGTCGCCGCTTGCCACGCCTCTGGCTCCCTTCCCCCTCCCTTCCTTGTTCAGAAAGGAGGAGGAAGAGGCAAAGAGGCGTGGCAAGCGGCGCTGCGTCAGAGTGACGCGTCGCCGCTTGCCACGCCTCTGGCTCTCTTCCCTCCCTTCCTTCGTCCAGAAAGCTGCGCCGCGGAGGTGTGCCGCGGCCGATGGGCCGGCGCGCGGCGGCGACGGGGTACGTCTTAGTTTATATAAGACGTACCCCGAAAGTAAGGCATAGGGGACTTTTCGGGGAAAAGAAAGTAAGACGCTGTCTTATTTTCAGGGAAACACGGTAGTTACTTTCGCAAGTTACTCTACAGGACATTTTAACAGATGTTTTGATAGGGCTGTTTTTAGGGTTTGGGGAAGAGTTTTATGCCATTCTCTTATCAATTCTTTTTTAAAAAAATAATCTTTATTGTGGGTTTTTTCAATTATGCAGTGATACATAGACAGAAAACGTGAGGAAAAAAGCAGAAAAGAAAAAAGAAAAAAGAAAAAAGAGGAAAAAAACAGAAAAAAAGAAAACTAACAAACAAAAATACACTTAAAAACAGTATTGAACTTCCAATCTTATATATACAGTCAAGAACACTTAGATTTTCCTCATAGAAACAATCCATAAAATTTTTAAATGTTATACCATAATGTCTTTCTCTTGATAATATAATTAACTATAGCTACTATAATTTTTACAGCTGCCTTAACATTCTTTCTCTAATAGCAGGGGTAATACAATTTCTTAGCATACACATTAACTTAACACATTGATAGGTAGTCCTCGAATGGAGACCAAACAGTTTTTTAAATTGGGTTTCCATTACTTTGTTTTAGGAAAAAGGTTAGCTTGTCCATATCCCTTATTTCCCACATTTTATTATGCCATGAGTCCATATCTGGTGTCTTCTCCAGTTTCCAAAATGATGTGAATGTTATTTGAGCCACCGTAATTATATATGTAAATAATCTGTCCCCATTTTTATTCCATTGGATAGTTTTATCTGTTAGCCCCAGGGGGAAGAGTTCTGGTTTTAATGGTACCTCTTTTTAAAAGATTTTTTGCGTTATCTCATGAATATTTTTCCAAAACTTGGTGGCTTTATCACAAGTCCACCACAAATGGTAAAAGCTACCCGCATGCGTTTTACATTTCCAGCATAAATTGGAATTATTTTTATACATTATACTGAGTTTTTTTGGGTGTCAAATACCATCTATGAAAAATCTTAAACCAATTTTCCTTGAGGGTAGCAGCATATGTGTATTTAATTTTTTTGTTCCCAATTTGCTGCCAGTCTTGTAGTTTTATCTGATGTCCAATTCCCCCAATTTATCCCCCATTCTCTTATCAATTCTAATGGATTTTTCCCTAAGTCAAGAAAATAACAGAAACAGTTTGTCACCCACATTTGAAAGTGTGATTTTGGCGGATTTATTTGTGAATTTAATTAATACGTTCTCACTAGGAATCCCTGGATCTTCTGGTGGGCTTTAGTCATTTTTAGAGAAGTTCCCTCAGGTTGAACAGAACTGGTGCTTTGATAATCTGGATTATATGGCAGTGTAGAAGGGGTCTGAATGGCAGATGCAGGACTCAGGAGCAAGTGAAGGCTTGACTCAGGTGTGCTCCTGGCCTATATAAACTGATTTCTTCATTATATGTACAGTCCTAGCCAACCTCTCTCAAGGTTTTGGATTTCGTATGCATAATTGTTTTGTTAACAGTATCACACCGCTAATGTCACAGCTTTGGGTGGTTTTAGGATGGAACCAGTTTGGGAGCAGGTAGAGCCCTTACTTATACCAATTACACAATGCAACAAAATTTGACATTTTTTCTGTTCCTGGTTTGAAAGAATTTTTTCCTGTTTAATTGTGTGATATTTACGTCGAATGGAGTTTTATAGTCCATGAACCTCAATTTTGTGGCTGCCACCGACTATGTTGAATTGGTCGAGACTAGAAAAACTATATTTATTTATTTATTTACAGTATTTATATTCCTCCCTTCTCACCCCGAAGGGGACTCAGAGTGAATCACAAAACACATATATGGCAAGCATTCAATGCCAGTTATACAATGGCAAGACAGACAACATAGTTAGAGGTATATATAGGTTTTCCCCATCTTTCAGCATCTTGGAGGCTGTACTTGTTTCTAGCCATGGGGGACGGGGACGACGACGGGGGGGGGGGGGACGGGGACGGGAACAGATGGGGACTGCCACTCCATCTTTCCTGCCAAAGAGCCTTTTGTTCGGAAACTTACTTACTTACTTACTTACTTACTTTATTTATATTCCTCTCTTCTCACACCGAAGGGGACTCAGAGTGGATTACAGAATACATACTTGCAGACAATTCCTGCAGTTCAACATATGACATGTAAACATGTGACATTTATCACTGTACAATAAGTAAATACATTTTTACATTTATACATATATGGACACACAGAGGCAAACTTTCTGGCCACCAGGGGGAGCTGACACAATCCTCATCTCTCTCAGCATTTCCTTCCAGCGTCCCTTTGTTGTTTCTTCCGCATTCCTCAGCGATTTTTATGGCCTCATAAATCAGTCAAAGTTTTGCCTCCCCACTTTAATGTGGTACCTTTATTTCCTACTTGACAAATGTAACTGTCTTTCGGGCTGCAAAGGTCGGCAGCAGGCTACACTTAAGGTCAAGAACCCACCTCGACCCGGGCAGTCATCGAACTCATGACCTACTGGTCAGAGAGATCTTATGCAGCTGACACTTAGCCAGCTGCGCCACATTACTGGTGCACTTCCTCCTTTTTTGATATAATTGCTCTGCCTAAATACCTCTCTGCTTTTAGCGTGGTCCCTATTTATCTACTCACATTGCTGTTTTCAATCCGCTAGGTGGGCGGGGAGCTGGGCTGAAGGTCTGGTTGGCAAGATTTACTGCAGCTGCAGCTGGTGATTAACCTGCTGTGCTAAACTCAGCCCAACTATAGCAAAATGTGATGTAGGATGTCTCTCAGAAACAAGGTTTTTGTAATTTAATAACCTTTTCCCATGCTTTTAATGATAGAACCAACTAGGAAATGACATTTATAAGCCAGGAACAAAATTGTGTTATGTAGGGCCCTTCCACACAGCCATAAAACCCAGAATATCAAAGCAGATAATCCACAATATCTGCTTTGAACTGGGTTATCTGAGTCAACACCACCATATAACCCAATTCAAAGCAGGTAATGTGGGGTTTGATACAGCTGTGTGGAAGGGGCCGAAGTCTATTTCCTCAGATGTAATGAAAGTAGCCTTAAGTCTATGAAAGATTATGCTATCAACTTCATTATCTCTGTAAGTTTCTAAGCTGTTTTTGCATATTGATATTCCAGACAAATATGGTTATATTTTTAATTCATGTCTGTTTTATGGTCATAATCAGTATGGAGTGGGCGGGGGGTGTCTCCTTAAAAGACCTTGAGGGTATAGGCTAACATGTCATGTCCAGCTTGGGGCAAATTGACCTTCCTCGTTCCCAGGTCAAAAGGGAACCACACAGTGCTTTAATCTGAGCAGATCCCCATGTCTGCCATTCCAGAACTACCCAGCAAGATGGCTGAATGAATGGGTTTCTATTGACCAGGAGGTGAGTTGACCAATGAATGGGGGGCCACTCACCAGTAGGCAGGTCAACCCAGTGTCTGGATCAAGACACATGCTGCGGGCCTGTAGTCCTATGCTGTTTAGATGTAACCAATTAAATAGTGTCTATTTCCGTTCTCACATCATGTTTTCTGCATTCTTGCTTAAATAAAGCCCACACTTACCATAAATAACAAGTGACCTAACAAGTTAGTTTTTCAACATTGCAAAGAAGTTACTTCTCAAAAACAAATGTGTGATAATACAAATTACTTTGTAAGAAACTTTACAAACTTTTTGCTTTTTTAAAAAAAATGTGTGCATAACTAACTTTTATTATGAAAGAAAAGGAACTATACAATAAAGTGGTTCCTTGCCACTGAATGGCCAATTAGCCATTGGTAGCTCAATGCTTACGCAAGTTGATGGCCATCACTGCATGTTGTGGCAATGAGGTTGGGTCTACAGTGCCATATAATCCAGATTATCAAATTAGATAATCCACATTATTTGCTTTGAACTGGATTATATGAGTCCACACTGCCATATAATCCAGTTCAAAGCAGATAGTTTTAAATGGGAATGTAGAAGGGACCTGATCTTTGTAGTTCTGGATTCTTGCCTTCATAACATGGCCTGAGAATAGTGCTGCTTTCAAACACTTTGCAAGAAAATAAAGAGAAGGATACAATCCAGTCTAGAAAAGCTTAGCAAGGATAACAACAATGGCAGCTTTAAGGACTAAGTTTGCGCTTGCTCATTGTATTGAGATGCTGAGCCCATTTTGAGGATGGAATTTAATCCTTTGGTCGCTTTTTTAAAAAGTTCAGAGTAAACACCAGAGTGGCTCCTCCATCTCCACAGGCATGGAAATCTTCAACTACTGTGATTGTTTGTTGTCTTGTGGTTGCAGGATAGAACAGAGGCAACAGCAAAGCCAAAAAGAAAATACTGGTATGCCACCTTTATTCTGATTCCTTTATTCGGATGTGAATACAGGTGTACACAGAAATGTGTTCAGATATTTTATTTAAGAATTGACATGCTGACTTTCAAAAGAGGAGTTTCCTCAAGGCAGCTTATAGTGAACATTGTAAGATTTAAGAAACCAATATCTACAAACATTTATCTTAAAGCCACATCATAAAACAATTGCCAGTCAGACTGGTAAGAATCACATTACAATTGAAATGCAAAGAGAACAGTAACAGATTAAAAGCCCAGATCATTAATTTCAATGAAAAATGGATTTAAACAAATGCTTTAAAAATATATTTGTAAAATATTGAAAGCAAACAGGGAGAGAGTGACCTGTTTCTCCATCATAAGGGAGATTCACAATTGTGTCACTTTTATGGGAAAAATATGGAAAGCTGACCTTTCTAGTAGGTCCACAATGGTTCATCTTCACATGAGTTTGCTAAGTTACCAGCAATTGTTGCTTGCAACCTCAGACTAGTATAACTGAGTGGGGGGTTTAAGCCTGGGATTTTCATTCCCTGAGCTCGAGTCCAGGTTTAGGCTGGATCTACACTGCCAAAGAATGAAGGTTGAACTGCATTATATGGTCAGTGCGGCAGTGGCACAGTGGGTTAAACTGCTAAACTGCAGAACTTGCTGACCGGAAGGTTGGCAGTTTGAATCTGCATGATGGGGTGAGCTCCCGTTGTTAGCCCCATCTTCTGCCAACCTAGCAGTTCAGTAACACCCGTATTTTCCGGCATATAAGACGACTGGGCGTATACGACGACCCCCAACTTTTCCAGTTAAAATATAGAGTTTGGGATATACTCGCTGTATAAGACTGGCCCTCTTCCAATGCACACCAAATAAAAATTTAAAAAGCATCAGATTTGATTTCAATATGGTAACTTTCCTGTTACTGTACCTTCTTCTCTGCCTCTCAAATCTCGCACCTGGGCACCTGCGCCGCTTCACTGCAGTCTTCAGGAGCGAGATCTGAGATGCAGAGGAGGAGGTATGATAATAGAATACAAGGGTGGGCCAGATAGGTAAATAGGTGTGTTTTTCTGGGCCCAGCGCCACTCTATCTCTTTTTTCCAGACCCCGGGCAGCCTGCAGCTTGCTCTGTCCTTCACTTACACCTTCCTGGTGAGGCGGCCCTTCACCTCTCCATCGTGACCGCATTAAGTCCATGAATCCTGATGAATAGATTTTCTTCTACTGTACTTGTACAGCGTCGGCCTTAATGCTTTCATACAGTTGCTGCATATGGCAGGCACGCGGCCAATGCCATTTTTGAGCTCCCCCCACCATATGCGGCAACCACAGATTCTCCAATCTGGATTGGAAGTTTCAGCACCCACTCTATAAAATGGCTCCCGCATATAAGATGGCCCCTGACTTTTGAGAAGGTCTTCTTGGGTTAAAAAATAGTCTTATGTGCCAGAAAATATCAGTAGGTACCGCTTTGGCAAGAAGGTAATGGCACTCCATGCAGTCATGCTGGCCACATATCCTAGGAAACATCTACGGACAATGCTGACTCTTCAGCTTAGAAATGGAGATGAGCACATCCCCCCCGAGTTGGACTCGGCTAGACTTAATGTCAAGGGGAAACCCTTAACTTTACCTATATGGTCAGTGTCAACCCAATGCAGTTTGAACTGCATTGAACTGCATTATATGGGTCTGCAGTGACCATATAATGCAGTTCAAATTGCATTATTGGCAGCATAGATACAGCCTAAGATTACTCGTGAGTTAGCAAACTAAATGAAGTCCACCATATTGGTTCTTTCTGCTGGATGCTGGAAAAATTAAATACATGGTGCACAGTGAACAAGCATTTGCCATTCTCAGAATTAGGTAATGTTATTTTTTGGATGGCAACTTTCTGAATTCTCCAGCCAAATTGGCTAGTCCCCAAATTGGTCTTTCTTTTTGGATGTTTGAACATTAGCTGGATATAGACTGACAGTGTTTGAGAGGCGTTTCAGACTAGATTTCAATTGAAGAGATTCTGAGTTCAAACAGCATGAAGCCATAAATTGCTCATTTGGTGATCTCGGACAGGCAAGCTACTGTTTATGTTTCAGCCTTTCCTAGCTCATGAGATATTGTGAAGTGAAAATAAAAATACTTCTGAGCTTCTTGGATAAAGAATTGTGTGTAAGTATGACAAGTAATTTTTTTCTCTCTCCATCTCAAGGAGTGCAATATGGGATATACATCAAAGGCAGGAACCAAATATTTGAACAATTTTTAGAAAACTTACACATTTTCAAATGCCATAAATTGCACCAATTTATATATACAGACAGATACAAATTATAACTGCATTGGGTATATCTTAAACCCCCTACAGCATCCTTTCTTAATATTAACCACATTGCAATCATCTCTGGCTAATGGTCTTGGAAGCTGAGTAGGATAAAACTTTAGTTCCAGGGATCTGGAGGGCACCATGTTGAAGAAGATTTGGGCCCCTTCTACACTACCATATAAAATCCAGATTATCTGCTTTGAACTGGATTATCTGGCAGTGTGGACTCATATAATCCAGTTCAAAGCAGATAATCTGGTTTATCTGATTTGATAATGTATTATATTGCAGTGTAGAAGGGGCGTTGGTTTTAATACCCTTTCCATTTTTAGAATAGAAAAACCACCAGAACTGAGGCTGGATCTACACTGCCCAATATCCCAGGATCTAATCCCAGATTTTCTGTTTATCCTAGATTATCTGGCAGTGTAGACTCAGATTATCAAAGGAGATTCACATTATCCACTTTGAACTGCATTATATTTATGTTGTTGAAGGCTTTCATGGCCAGAATCACTGGGTTGCTGTGTGTTTTCCAGGCTGTATGGCCATGTTCTTTGAAGCTGCAAGGCCATTCAATGCTAATCAAGGTGGCCAATTGCAACATTCAAGCAGGCAAGAGTTTTTCCTTCCACCCTGGACTTTCCACAGATATATAACTCTCACTTCCCTAGTTTCCAACAGACCTCACAACCTCTGAGGATGCTTGCTATAGATGTGGGCAAAGCGTCAGGAGAGAATGCTTCTGGAACATGGCCATACAGCTCAGAAAACTCACAGCAATCTATATTAGGCTACACTTCTGTTCTGTATTTTATATGGCAGTGTAGATGAGGCCTCAGGCTGGATGTACACTGCTCTATATTTCACGATCTGATCCCAGATTATCTGCTTTCAACTGGATTATATGAGTCTACACTGCCAAACAATGGGGGATAAAATCCTGGAATATAGTCCAGTGTAGATCAGCCTCATATAATCTAGTTCAAAGCAGATAATTTAGGATCAGATCCTGGTATACAGAGCAGTGTACATCCAGCCCAAGTTTGCAGTCTTCATGCATATTAACTGAGATAATTTTGCAGAGCAAAGAGGAGAATATCCTTCTCTCTTTAATTTGTTTTCTCTAGCTCATACTCTTTTGAGTTTTATGGCTGGATCTACACTGCCCTATATCCCAGGATCTGATCCCAGATTAACTGCTTTGAATTGGATTGTATGAGTCTCCGCTGCCAGATAATCTGGGATAAGATCCTGGGATATAGGGCAGTGTAGATCCAGCCTAAATCTCATAAACTAAAAAAGCTACATGAATTTCAACTTGCAAGGAACTCAAGCAGACGCATCCTTTTCTGAGATACTGTTGCAGGTTCTTCTGTGAATCCCTACGTCTTGGAAGTTTTACAGAGAGCTCCACCACCTGTTTGCTGCTGCTTTAATTTCGGCATGGATTTTTTTTAAAAAAAGGAATAACTTTAAGTTAATCATTCTTAAAAATGTAACCAGAACAAGAAATTAATCTGAGTACTGTCGAAGGCTTTCATGACTGGAATCACTGGGTTGTTGTGAGTTTTCCAGGCCATGTTCCAGAAGCATTCTCCCCTGATCTTTCGCCTGCATCTATGGCAGGCATCCTCAGAGGCTGTGAGGTCTGTTGGAAACTAGGAAAATTGGATTTATATATCTGTGGAATGTCCAGGGTGGGAGAAAGAACTCTTGTCTGTTGGAGGTAGGTGTGAATGCTGCAATTGGCCACCTTGATTAGCATTTAATGTCCTTCACACCTATCTCAAACAGACAAGAGTTCTTTCTCCCACCCTGGACATTCCTATTTTTCCTATTTTTCCATAGACCTCACAACCTCTGAGGATGGCTGCCATAGATGCAGGTGAAATGTCAGGAAATAATAATTATTTATTATTATTTATTATTATTTACTTTATTTATATTCCGCTCTTCTCACCCCGAAGGGGACTCAGAGTGGATTACAGGTACACATACTTAGCAGACAATCCCTGCCGTTTCCACACACACACATATAGATGAACAGAGGCAAACTCTGGCCACCAGGGAGAGCTGACGCACTCCTCATCTCTCAGCGTTCCCAGCGTCCCTTGTTGTTCCTTCCGCATTCCTCAGCGTTCCTGGAGTTCTTTAATGGCCTCATAATTCAGTCCAAATTTGCCTCCCCACTTAATGTGGTACCTTTGTCTCTTACTTGATAGATGCAACTGTCTTTTAGGCAGCAAAGGTCGACAGCAGGCTACACTTAAAGGTCGAGCACCCACCTCGACCAGGGCTGCCCTTGAACTCATGACCTACTGGTCAGAGAGATCTTATGAAGCTGACACTTAGCCAGCTGCGCCACATTCCCGGTGCTTATTGAACATGGCCACACAGCCTGGAAAACTCACAACAACCCAGGAATTCATTTGATTTGTGGGATGGGGATACAAAAATACACATGTACCTCCCATGCAACCCCCTTGCAATTATTCATAACATAATTTCCAAATAATTCATATTATTACACTGTATCTGAAAAAGAATATCTGTGTGTGTTGATTCCGAATAACTCCAAAATGGAAGGTTCCTAGCAATATGACTCAAAAAGCATTGCACAACTATCACCTCTTTAACACATTTTTGTTTCTGCGGCAAGAAAAGAAGATAAAATAAATAATGGGGAAACATGGGAAGGTTACATATGGAAGAGAAGGAGAACTGGGCACCCGTCCTTCAGGAAAAATCCCACGAATAGGGCAGGCACAATAAAATCTTGCCTGGAAGCACACATACACACACAGAGTGCAGCCCAGACCCCTCGATCATGGCACAACATTTCATCTCTAAGCTCTGCCAATTTACAGAACTTCTCCGCCTCAGATTCCACACAAACTTGCAAAGAAATATAGTATTATATCACTAGTCATCACAGCACAAATTACTTTGAGATACTTAACAGGCGTCATTCTCCTGCATAGAACACCTGTCTCGTGTAACAAAAGCTTTGTGTGTCCAGTCACTGGTATCCAAGGGAAACAGACTAAAGAGACTGGAACATCTTCACTTTTTTTTTCATATCCTTGCACATAGACTGTTCATGCAAAACATACAACATTTCTACATGCAGCATTAGGCAGAAATTTAACTTTGCTCACAACTTGCTACAAAGATTCTCTCTCTCTCTCTCTCTCTCTCTCTCTCTCTCTCTTAAACAAAGGGACTTCATCACTTATAATGCACATAGAGATACACTACATCGTTCTCTTCCACTACTTCCCTGCCCTGTTATTGTTCTGCTTTCTTTCTTTCTTTCTTTCTTTTGTTCCATTCTCTTTCTTCCCTTTTAATGTCGCTCCATCGAGCAGCATGATGCTCCCAGGCTCTTGTTCTTCCAAACTTTGCAACGAAATTCCATGCTTGCGACAGAATTGCACATGCCAGTCACCCGTAAAGAAATGCTCCAAGTTCTTCTCTCAATATAGTCCCATGATCGCAATGCCAACGTCTTTTGACGGCCGCCGATCTTTGACCAAAAAGTTGATCATGCTCTCTGATTTAATGAGCAAATTGCAGCCCAGAAAGAAGACCCCAAAGATCACAGTCAAGGAGAGGACACAAAGAACTGCAATCTGGACCACACGGGTGATGAATAGGTTCCTTTCATCTGGGATCAGGACTGAGGCTCCCCCATCGCTGGCCACCATTGTTCCCGTCCCATTGCAGCAGCCAATCAAAGTGCTGCCCAAATCTTGAGATCGGTTGGAATACACACCTTCTTCTACTAAAGTCTGGTTAAACAATGTACTATTCATTTCTTTGGAAAAAAAATATTCGAATCCACCAGATTTTCCAAAAAATAAAATAAAAAGTAACCAAAGAAACCTCTTTTTTAATAGATGGCCCTTTAAATATAAGAAGATGCTTCAGCAATCAGTCGGTTTGTCTCACCCCTTGATTCCTTTGCACAAAAGACAGCCCAACAGAGTGGGGGGATGGAAAGGAAATAGCAATGCAAGGAAAGAGCCTCAGATCAGCACTTGTTTTGCCAAATCTTTAAGGAAAATAAGTCAATTCAGGAAACAAAATTTCCAGGCAATGGAAAGAGTGTGCAGTCAGTCAGACTAGGAACTCGGGAGATACACGTTGCAAAGTCTCTCAAGCAGCACGATGGAAAAAACCCCTCTTGCACACAAAAACTCCACCCAACTGCTCCTAAGCACCACCTTCATCCACTACCATCAGTGAGAATTGTCAGCTCAGATTTCTTTTTCATTCGAGAGAAAGTCTATAAATTTAAGGAGTGAAGACTAGGAGAAAAATGTTATCCCAGACAAGAGTAAACCAGCTTCAGTAGAGTTAGAGCCGTGGTTCTCAACCTTCCTAATGCTGTGACCCCTTAACACAGCTTCTCATGTTGTGATGATTCCAAAGCATAACATTATTTCATTGCTACTTCAAAACTGTAATTTTGCTACTGTTATGCATCATAATGTAAATCTTTGATATGCAGGATGTATTTTCATTCACTGGACCAAATTTGGCACAAATACCCAGGGCCGTAGCCAGGATTTTGTTTCAGAGGGGGCTGAGTTTGGTTCGGGGGGCTGAGACTGGGTGGAAGAGGGTCTACCCTAGCAAATCTTTTGTATTGTTATCCCAATAACCCCATTAATGTGGGATATAATGAGCATGGTGATCAGATCATGATATGAATAAACATAACAGTTTAAATAATGTACCAGTAAGGCCTTTTCGCGGACCCCCCTTTGTTTTTGGGGGGGCTGAAGCCCCCTTAGCCCCCCCCTCCTGGCTACATGCCTGCAAATACCCGATACTCCCAAATTTGAATACTGGTGGAGTTGGGGGAGATTGATTTTATCATTTAGGAGTTGTAGTTGCTGGTATTTATAGTTAACCTATAATCAACTCCACCAACGATGGAACTGAATCAAACTTGGCACACAGAACTCCCATGACCAAGAGAAAATACTGGAAGGGTTTGGTGGGCATTGACCTGGAGTTATGGGATTGTAATTTACCTACATCCAGAGAGTACTGTGGACCCAAACAATGATGGGTCTACTAGATCAAACTTGGCACAAATACTCAATATGCCCAAAAGTGAACACTGGTGGAGTTTGGGGAAAATAGACCTTGACACTTGGGAATTGTAGTTGCTGGGATTTATAGTTCACTTACAATCAAAGAGCACTCTGAATTCCATCAACGATAGAATTGGGCTACACTTCCCACACAGATCCCCTATGAGCAACAGAAAATACTTTGTTTTCTGATGATCTTTGGCGATCCCTCTGACACCCCCCTCTTGACTCACCCAGGGGTCCCTACCCCCAGGTTGAAAAATGCTGAGCTAGAGCAAAGGCTGGAAAAGTTGTTGCTTTAGACCAGTGTTTCCCAACTAGTGTGCCGTGGCACACTAGTGTGCCATGAGCGATCATCAGGTATGCTGTGGGAAATTGGAACCTCCAGTACCCTTTCTTCCCCCTCCTGCCGAGCACTTTTTCTTCTCCACTTGACTCCCTTCTTCCCAGCCTCACTCTGCTTGCTTTGCCTCGCTTTGCTCACGCTGCCGCTTCTGCGGGAGGGGGGAGGGAGGAAGACGTGACCCGTGCGGGCGCTACTGCACAGATTCGCCCCACGTCTTCCTCCCTCCCCTCCACAGTGCTCTCTGGATATAGGTGAACTACAACTCCAAAACTCAAGGTCAATGCCCACCAAAATTTTATAGTATTTTTTCTTGGTTATGGTAGTTCTGTGTGGGAAGTTTGATTCCATTCCATCATTGGTGGAGTTCAGAATGCTCTTTGATTGTGGGTGAACTATAACTCCCAGCTGTTGAGCAAGACCTTTGTGTGTGTCTTTCTGCCAATACTAAACAACACACAAGAGAATAAGGCTATGGTGCCTTAGGATATCACCTCCTGTTACTCTTCTTCCTTTGTGTCGTTTCTGCCAATACTGCCAGGATATCTATGTTGTGTTCATCAAAACAGGCCCAGGTTTCACACTGAGTGTATAAATACATTTTAAAATATATTAACTATATGTATTACTGTGTTAGAGTGTCATTTTGTGTCATTTTGGTTGGTGGTGTCCCCCAGGATTTTGTAAATGTAAAAAATGTGCCGCGGCTCAAAAGAGATTGGGAAACACTGCTTTAGACAACAATTATTCTGGCAGAGGAATTCTGAGAGCTATTGTTCAAAGCGACCTTGTTAGAAATGCGCCAAACAGCGAGGAGATGGTTGTTGCTCCATCCTATGACTCCTTCAAAGACTATACTGTTATCCTTTTGATTTCAGACAGGAATGCTTTTACCCATGGACTACAAAACCCATAATTTGATTGTAGCTTGGCAATGGTGAGAGTCCAATATGTCTGGAAACTGTTCAGTTGGAGAAAACTGTTCCAAAGCATCTCTTCTGTTCAGTTTACCACATATCTGCATATCTTTTTTCTTTGCACCATATAAAGTTCACTCACTCTTCACATGTCTGGTTTGTTAAAAACTGGCAAGGAGTGATTTAATTCAATTAGAAGTCATTGAGCTATCACAAATATGGTAGCAAATGGATAGCTCAAAGCTCAGCCAGTGAATAAAAGGTGGTGAATTCTTATCGGATGTTTTGAGAATATTGGTGCAGATGCAGACAATTTCTTCCACATAGTTCAGACTCTACAACAATTCTGCTCCCACATTCCCAATCAAGATATAAGGTCAGCAAATATTAGGAGCAGATCACCTGTTTTGTATGTAGGAGCCAGGGTCCCAAATACAGTCTGTGGCATCTCACAATCTTCTCACCCATAGGATAGAATTAATGCAGTTTAGCACCACTTTAATTGCTCAATGCTATGGAATCGTAGAAGTTATAATTTGGTGAAGCACCAGCACTTTTGGCAAAGAGGGTGAAACACTTGATAAAACTACAGTTTCCATAATTCCACAGCATTGGAATTGATGTTAAACTACCATTGAGCCACGGTGGTTAAAGTGATGTTAAATAGCCGCCCTGAGTCCCCCTTCGGGGGTAGAGAAGGGCACTGCCATATAACATCCAGATTATCTGTTTTGAAACAGATTATATGGCAGTGCAGACTAATATAATCCATCTCAAAACAGATGATTTTGATTATATGGCGGTGTAGATGGGGCGTATGACTCTGGAAAACAGGTTCACATCCTCGTTCAGTCTCATATCACTCTCTCAGTCTCAAAGGAAGGCAAACAAAGCTTTACAGGAAAACCCTGTAATAAATTGCAATAAATTGGAAACATCTTTAAGGCACAGAACAACTTTTATCATGCCAGCAATCCCAATTTTTGTGACTTCTGTGTGTCAACAAGTTGCAGATTTTTGAGTGTAACAGTATTCTAATTATCATGATCTGGAGAGGCTTTAAAGCTCTTGTTAAACCTGTGTTTAGATCAGTGTTTTTCAACTTTTTTTGAGCCGCAGCACATTTTTTACATTTACAAAATCCCGGGGCACACCACCAACCAAAATGACACAAAATGACACTCTTAACACAGTAATACCTATAGTTAATATGTTTCTAAAATGTATTTATACACTCACTGTGAAACATATATATGACTTCCTCTCACATACTTATACATGGCTATCATGTCTTCTCTCAGCCTTCTCTTCTTCAGGCTAAACATGCCCAGCTCTTCAAGCCGCTCCTCATAGGGCTTGTTCTCCAGACCCTTGTGAAATTTCACCCTGAGTGAAACTTGCTTCCAGTTAAATATGGATGTCATGAAGCTGTTATAAACAGTTCCTTTGGGGGGAGGGGAAGGCAACTCTTGAAAAATCCAGTAAAATAGTAAAAAAAATAATCTATGAAACTTATAGACTCTATAAGCTTCATAGATCTGTGTGGCCTCTTTTGCTGCTACCCTCCTTCCTCTACAAAAGCAGAGCACTGGGCGGAAGTGATTGAGTTGGCGTTTTTGCATTGGCTTGGATTTCTCGCGAGAACAGCCAAAGCCGGAAGCTCCATGTTGGTGAATTGGGCAGTGAGCGAACCTGGGAGCATCAGGAGGCTGAAGCAGCCCTGAGCGGGAGCTGGAGCCATGCGGAGTCGAGGCTCCTGAAGGCTTCCTCAAGGCGGGCCTGGCCCTGGCATTCGGCGGAGCCCTTCCGTTGCCTCAGGGAGGATCTTTGGGGAGGGAAAGAGGGAGAAAGAGCTGCTAGGAGGGGGAAGAGTGCCAATTTCCCACGGCACACCTGATGATCGCTCACGGCACACCTGATGATCGCTCACGGCACACTAGTGTGCTGCGGCACACTGGTTGGGAAACACTGGTTTAGATATTTGTCTCTGTCCCATATTTATTTCTGGTCTTATATGCCCTTCTTTTTCTCATCCTCCTTCCTTCACATAACTACTTTCTTGACTTGGGTGCTACAATGGGGACAAAAAGAAGGAAATCAAAGTAAGGGTATGAAAGGTGTTAATTCACCAGAACTAGTATTCAAAGGGGAACCATTAATTAGGAAGCCAGACTCATTGCTATGAGCCAGCCTCGCTGCTGGTCAAGAAGGCAGTCATTTCTTTTACCTAAACTATTTTGCACAGACGTGCAGCTGGAAATAAACATACATTTGCTGCACAACTATGAAGTTGCATGTCCACAAAACATAGTAAACTAAAAAGGAAGAATTTAAAACAGCATCATAGCCTGCTTCTTCTCCTGTATCTTCAGAACTACAAACATGGCCCTTGACCATGTTATAAGTGCCATAGAAGTATTCTAGATTCAATAAGGTCTGCTTGAAGAATAGCAAGCAAGTAGTAATAGCATTAGCTATTATCTATGGCCCCTTCTACACTGCCATATAAAATCTGTTTTGAACTGGGTTATATGGCAGTGTGGACTCACATAATTCAGTTCAAATCAGATAATCTGGGTTATATGCTTTGGTAATCTGGATTATATAGCAGTGTAGAAGGGGCTTTCAAGTCAGTTGTCAACATTTGTCATCACATGCATTTCATTGGACTTTCTTAGCCAGATTTTCATCATTCAGAGGTGGTAGCACCTACAGCCCCTGATTTTCCTTGGTGGTCTCCCTTCCAAGTAACAACCAAATCTGAGTCTGCATAGCTTCAAAGTCAGAGAATCTGGTATCTTTCTTTATCATTTAGGCCCTGGGCATTGTATATCCCACCAATGTCTTCTGTATAGCTTGGATCTGAACACAAGGGGGCAGTAAAGGAGAAGCTGAAAACAAAACTTTCGAGTGTACATATCATAACATATTATGCAACTACAGTGTTCCCTCACTTATTGCTGGGGTTAGGTTCCAGGACCTCCCGCAATAAGTGAAAAACCACGATATAGGTATGCTCTATTTATTTTAAAATTTATACACTATTTTAAGTCTTTATAAGCTTAAAATAAAGTGAAGGAAAGGAAGGAAGGAAAGACCTTTCAAGGCTGGAGGGAGGGAGGACTGAGTAGGAAAAGTGCCTTGGAGAGTGGCGGCGGCAAAACCCCACTAAACAGCGAAAATACCATGATATATATTTTAAATTAATATTTTTTGAAATCCACGAAACAGCAAGTCCGCAATAAGCGAACCGCGAAGTAGCGAGGGAATACTGTAATTACATTAGCAGCATATTTCCTTCTTCCCAATTAATAACGTATTCAGTTCCTTAATGTCTGGTGTTTTGGGTGATCTTTGTTTAATTACTTAAATTGCAAGCACCAAACCTTCTTCCATCAGTTATGTTTCTTTGATAAAAACTTTACAGTTGGACTTGTTTGCAAACTATGGATAATTTGGGCCTGATCCCTCAAAGCTGGGTGGCTTATTACCTCCTTAACATAATCTGTGTACACCTTAGAACCATAACAACTTTATTTATATTCCGCTCTATATCCCCGAGGGGACTCAGAGTGGATTACAGTATACACAAGGAAACATCAAATGCCTTTTATACAGTGAACAATGGCATGCAATACACAAAGGCAAAGGTTTCCCTTTCCATCTCCGGCGTCTGGAGGTGATGCTCAACTCTGGCCATGGGGAGGTGCTCGTTCCATTTTCCATGTTGAGGAGCCTGTTGTCCCTAGACCAGGGGTGCTCAAACTTTTTCAGCATGCGAGCTACTTATAAAACAACCAAGTCAAAATGATCTACCTACCCACTACAAAAATGTGAAACATATAACAGAATATCTGCTTTGAACTGGGTTTTCTGAGTCCACACGGCCATATAATCTGATTCAAACCAGATAGCAGTTTGAAAACATGTAATGCGAGTAGATCAATAGGTACAGTATTGGTGGGAAGGTAAATGGTGCCCATACAATCATGCCAGCAAACATGACCAGGAGGGTATAGGGCAGGGGTGCTCATTAGGTAGATCACAATCTACTGATAGATCGCGTAGAGTGTCCTGGTAGATCGCAGGCAGGGCGGGAGGAAGGCTCAGTCCCGCCCCGCAGGCTGCCAACGCCGCCCAAGTGCTGCCAGCCCTAGGTTATCTGAGGTCCTTTCCACACAGCCAAGAACTCACCCGACCCACAGCTTCAAACTGCTAACCTTCCAGTCAGCAAGTTTTTCTGCAGCTAGCTGTGTTAACGCAGCCCCTTAATTCAATATGCTGCATTGAATATTGCACTGAAGCAAATAAGGGTCCTGGAATCCAAATGGGGACTACAGTCAAGAAATCAAAAGACCAGGGATGCACCTGCAGTTTGTTAACCATTTAACTGCCATGGCGTAATGCTATGGAAGCCTGGGATTTGTAGTTTAGTGAAGCACTTGGACAGTTTGGCAGAGAAGGCTACAATTCCCATGATCCTACAGCATTGAGCCATGGCAGTTAAAGTGGCACCAAGCTGCATTAATTCTACAGTATAAATGCACCCTAGGGATCTCTTCACATAAAGGTTCCCCTCTGTTTCTACACACATTTAAAACACTTTACAGATGGAGCCCATCATATGACACAAAACGACTTCCGCCTGTCATCCATAGTACTCCATCTATGAAGTGTTCTACAAATGTAGAAACAGGGGAGAACTGGAGTCAAGGAAAATCATCTTCTGAGCTTGTGGTTATCTACACATGGAATGGGATCTGTCAGATTCCCCCATGTTACATTGTTTTAGTGACGTTGAGGAATGGACGCTCTTATGGGTGGCCTCCAAATCAGAGGAAGGTTCAGGATTAAATGATGCAATTTCAATTGGTGCTTTATTGGGCCATTAATCCCTAATTAAGCCTCTCTACTTAACATCTGTGGATGCTGCATATCCCTCACATTCATCTGAATGTCATGGCGTCCTCTACTTCCATGATGGATTGAATGACCTACTGATTCTGGTAATTATATTCCTCTTGCTCCTTTAATCTGGATACCTGTACGTTGGGAGAGGAAATCTAAATGCTACTAAGTCTATTATCATTCCTAGATGCTTGGATGCCAATCAACACCGCAGAGAATTCCCCTGACGAAGCCCCGAGGGGGGCGAAACGGTGACCAAGCCGGCCTTGCATTCGTAGCGCCGTTGGACTGCTCACTCCAGATGAAGGAGACCCCCATGCAGTTCCTACATCCTTATTTCTTCCCTTGAACTCCTGGATCGATTCATTCTCCCGCTTGATCTTCCCCTGCAACCCAATTCAAAAGCGCACCGCATTCCGCGGCTTTTTTTCGCTTCCGGGTTTACTACCGCATATGCGACTTTTACGGCTCCCCGGAGCGACAGGAGACGCTGCTTTACTGCGACACATGGATGAACACTACTACAACACATTAACTCTCCTGTAAGTGCCTTTCTACATTACTGTTCTACAGAACGTCCAATTGGGCTGCCAGTACGCCAGGGAGAACTTCCACCCAGCGCACTGGGAGGACTTTTCAGCGGGCCTCCGAAGGGGATGGGAATTCCCATGACAAATGTATGTTTTCTCCCCTGAGACTGATCGTACCCTCTGTATATCTGTACTTGTATATTACTTACTGCCTTGCACCTCCTTGATATAGAGAGTATTATGTGTACTTAAGGCATGTTTGATTACTTTGTATCATTATGTTATGTTCAGCTGCCTCTCTAGCAGTTTGATTTGCTTTTGCTCTGAGTATCTGATGTATTATTGCATATGTTGCCTATGAGATTTCACATTGCTATAGTCTATTGCGCTGTTACAGAGCAACCAGCACCTATTTCCCCATTGAAGGGACTGAGATTACAATTTATAGATTCTTGCATTTTACTATTATAGACTCTGTGTCTTTGTTTATGATTTATACAAGAGACACCCACTTGTGTTTATAATTGGCCTCCAAATGAGCATAAATTCTCCATTCTCGCCCCAAATCCTGTTGCATGATCCTTTTATGGTAATTTCTTGTAATTAATGTATTTGACATGAATTGCGCAATTTCAAGATATCACTACTTTACTGTTACTGTATTTTGTCCTTCCTTGGTTTTCCAAATTGCATTTTCTTATTAATACTTTTTCCTCTTTTATTACAAATTATTACAAATTATAGGAAGCAGTAGGCAGGACTTCTAGAAAGTTCTAGAACAGTGGTTCTCAACCTGGGAGTCCCCAGATGTTTTGGCCTTCAACTCCCAGAATTCTTAACAGCTGGTAAACTGGCTGGGGTTTCTGGGAGTTGTAGGCCAAAACACCTGGGGACCCCCAGGTTGAGAACCACTGTTCTAGAACAATTTATTATAACCTAATTCTGCCTTTAATTTGAGCACACCGTCAACTGGTGATCATTTCACATTGGTGACAAAAGTTAAAACTCTAAGACTGAGAATGTAATTCCTTTTTCTCTTAATAAATTAATAACATTTTTTCTCATTATATAGGTAGACATTAAAAAGATAGGCATTATAATTCCTGTAAAGTATTCTATAGTACCATGAGGTTTCAGACTTCCACGATCTCAAAATACGGGTGGTATTGGTAGAAATGCTCAAAAGAAAGTGTGTGTGATGGGACTGGAAATAATATCCAATACACTATGGCAAGAAGAGGATCCCTCCCCACTTCCCACAACTCATGGGATGAGGCCCTAAGACTTGGAAGAGCAAATATGACAGAGACATAAGATCCTCAAATGTAAAGATATATAATCAAATAGCAAATTCAGTACCATCTGTGTTAATGTATTTCCAGCTTCTGTGTATGACTGTAAACCGCAAAGTAGCGAGGGAACACTGCCTTATTATAAGAGGAGTTGGGAGGGAAAGCCACTCCGTGTGTAATGCAGTTTGTTGACATCACTTTAACCACCATGGCTCAATGCTGTGGAATTATGGAAGCTGTAGTTTTACAGAGTGTTCAGCCCTCTCTGTCAAAAGTGCCGGTGCCTCGCCAAATTATATTCTGGGTTCTATGGCAGTGTAGACTCATATAATCCAGATCAATGTGGATTATCTGATTTGATAATCTAGATCAGGGGTGCTTATTAGGTCGATCGCAATTGACCAGACGATCGCAAAGACGGAATTGATCGATCTGAGGGGCGTTTCTGCCCCGCGCGCGGCACATCTTCCTCCGGGCTTCCTCAGGCTGCCCCTGACACGACTCTCCCGCCTCCATCCTCAGTGCCATTGCAGCGTGGCCTGAGGAGGAGGGAGGGAGAAGAAAGAGGGCAACAGAGGGAAGGAGGGGGCAAGCGCCTGGCCCGCGCATGCGCATTTGGAGCCACGAAGGAGGACAACAACAAGGCACTGAGAGTAGCGTGATGATCGTGAAATTAGTTGGAATGTAACTGTATAAATCATATATACGTAAGTATACAATAGATCCCCACTTGGTCACGCCAAGGAGCAATAGAAGAATTCAAAATGGTATTACAATCAACTCAGAGGCAAACAGTGTGTGTCTGTTGCAAAGGCTCCGCTATTGCTTGGAACATCCAACGATGGGAGGAGGTGAGTGAATAGAATGATGCAGAAGGAGAATGAACTGTGCACCAAGGTTGGTATATAGTAGGCATGGTTTCGAACCCAAAAATGGCGATTCTAAAATCAAATGGGGGATTTTTTTTATTAGTAAAAGAAAGACTTACAAAAAAATTCCCAAAATTTCTAAAATGTAACAATTACTAACGAAATTCGTTAGTAGTTCGTATGCCAGCGCATGCGCTTTCCAGATGGTTTTGGCCTACAACTCCCAGAAATCCTAACAGCTGGTAAATTGGCTGGGATTTCTGGGAGTTGTAGGCCAAAACTTGAATAAATCACACAGAATTCTAGATGGGACTCTCCAAATAGGAAGGAGGGAGGGAAGGAGGGAGGGAGCGGGTATTCTATTCTTGGAAGCAGCAAAAGAAAAGGAGGAGCCCCCCTCGCTCCTCGCTGCCTCTCTCTCACCCGATCCCGAGGGAGCGAGGGCCCAAGTTTGCCCAGGCTGGTCATATACCTACATTCCATGCACATGCAATAATACAGCAGTAATAACAATGGGTATAAGAAGAGGTAAAATTCAAACCAAGTATTCTGACTGGTCCCTCCTCATGCGGTGCAAACGGGCTCTTCTCTGTGAGCCAGGAAAAGCCAGCGTTTTCTGCTTGAGTGCACACATACATATTCTTTGGGGGGGATTTGCTGCAGAATCTTCTCTATGAGCCCGGGATTCTGCAGCAAATCCCCCGCAAGAATATGTATGTGTGCACCCAAGCAGAAAACGCTGGCTTTTCCCGGGCTAATAGAGAAGAGCCCGTTTGCACCGCATGAGGCAGGGACTAGTCAGAATACTTCGGTTTGAATTTTACCTCTTGTTATTGTTATTACTGCTGTATTATTGCATGTGCATGGAATGTAGGTATGACCAGTTGGATTACTTATAATATTAGGCACTTACAGTAGCATTCATTCTATTATACATTAGGTTGGTTTCTCACCCCAATACTCTTTGATGCTTTAGATCCTGGCAGGCAGGAGAGGCAGGAAGCCTGGAAAAATGTAAACAGAGAGGTTTACTCAGAAGTAAATCCACAAGGGAGGGCACTTCATCCAAAGTGCCCTCCTTTGCAGATTTACTTCTGAGTAATCCTCTCTGTTTACATTTTTCCGTGCTTCTAGCCGAAAGAAGGAGCGAGTTTAGGGCTTGCCTTGCCATAATACTTATTGGCAAGGGAGGCGGGAGGGTGGTGAGAGAGAAGGAGGTGCCCCCCTTACGACCTAATAACGACACTTAAGAAAATCCTGGCCCCGAAGTTCTATAAAGAAAGTCCACTTCCTGGTTGGCGTTCCAGGTGCGGAAATACTCAAAAGTAGCATTTCTTACGAATTTCTTGCGAATCATTTCATTTTCATAACTTTTTTCTCATGCCTAGTATATAGCTGAAAGTACCACCAATGAATTAACTCTCTCTCTCTCTCTCTCTCTCTCTCTCTCTCTCTCTATATATATATATATATATATATATATATCTGTCACAATGCACGGACTTGGCGGGCCCCTTAATCACACACACAGAGACGTACTGAAGGCTAACTACTTTATTGAATATAAAAACAGTTCCAAAGAATATAGTCCAATATGAAGTGAATATCCAAAAGGCTTGAAGTAAGAATGTCCAAGATAACGTAGCAAATAGGCAAAAGGCTTGGCAGGGCTCCGCAGCCAATGCGGATCAGGAAACAGAGCAAGGCTTCGCAAACCGATGCGAATCAGGAAACAAGGCAAGGCAAAACAAGGCAAGGCTTGATGACCAAGGCTGGCTTGTGGTCCTACTCCGCTTCACGCCTATTCAGGTAAGACGTGGCCGGAGAACTGAGGATGCGTTCCCACGGATCCTATACTTAATCCTTCGGCCGAGGTCCTCGACGCTCTAGGCTTCTTCGTCTCCAATCCCTGCTGACGGACCTCGGCCGGTCTAGGGCCCGGGACCAATCCCTCCTCCTAGACTCGATGTTCCGTCTCCTATCGAGAGTTCGACCTTGTCTCTCGGCAGCTGTGTCACTATCTCCCTGAGAGCTTTCCTCCCTATCCATTTCCCATTCGCCTTCTGCCATATCTTCCTCAAAGGGCTCCTGGGAAGATCTCCCTCCCGGGTGTTCATAACTCCCTGGATCGCTATCAGACTGCACCTGGTGATCTGAATCATCCCTTGGACCGAAACACATTTCTTCCCATGCCAAGCTCTCTGTGGGCGAAAGAGGCCCAGCAGGGGAAAGCTGCCCTTCACCCCAGTCATCTAGCTCATCCTCTGAATCCAATTCTGGCCCTGCTGGTTCTAATGCTAGTGGGACCCCAGGCCCTGGTCCCTGCCCCCCAGGCACAAACGAGAACTGCTGTGCTACAATATATATATATATATATATATATATATATATATATATATATATACACATATATATATATACACACACACACACCATTGAGCTGACCAGAGTCTGGTCTCTATTAGGAGTAGCCGAACTATTGCCAAACAATCGCCAACAATCGCAGCCATTTTCTGCCAAAGCCTAAGATCTGCGACTGCGAGGAGTTCATCTGCACAGCAGCTTTGATCAGCATTGAATGGCCTTGCAGCTTAAAGGTCTGTCTGCTTTCATTCCGCCTGTTTATATCTGTGGAATAATGTCAGAGTGGGAGAAGGAAGTCTTGTCTGGATGCATTTTATGAAGTGTCCCTTATTTTTGCGAAAAATCACGTAAATGTCCCTTATTTCTTCTATCAAAATATGGGTAAGTAGATCATTTTGACTTGGTTGTTTTATAAGTAGCTCGCATGCTGAAAAAGTCTGAGCACCCATGATCTAGATCAGTTTTTCTCAACCAGTGTGCCGTGGCACACTAGTGTGCCGTGAGCGATCATCAGGTGTGCCGTGGGAAATTGGAGCCTCCAATACCCTTTCTTCTCCCTCCTGCTGAACACTTTTTCTTCTCCACTCGGGCTCCCTTCTTCCCAGCCTCGCTCTGCTCGCTTTGCCTTGCTTTGCTCTACGGCGAGTCTGCGCAGTAGCGCCCGCACGGGTCACGTCTTCCTCCCTCCCCTCCTGAACACGCTCACGCTATTTCCCCCAAACTCCATCTGTGTTCACATTTGGGCATATTGGGTATTCATGCCAAGTTTGGTCCTGATCCAACATTGTTTGAGTCCACAGTGCTCTCTGGATATAGGTGAACTACAACTCCAAAACCCAAGGTCAATGCCCACCAAACTCTTATAGTATTTCCTCTTGGTGATGGGAGTTCTGAGTGGGAAGTTTGTGTCTTTCTGCCAGTCCTGACAGGATATCTATGTTGTGTTCATCGAAACAGGCCCAGGTTTCACACTGAGCGTATAAATACACTTAAAAACATATTAACTATATGTATTACTGTGTTAGAGTGTCATTTTGGTTGGTGGTGTGCCCCAGGATTTTGTAAATGTAAAAAATACACCACGGCTCAAAAAAGGTTTAAAAACACTGATCTAGATTATATGGCAAGGTCAGGCATGTAGCCGGGGGGGGGGGGGGGCTAAGGGGGCTTCAGCCCCGAAAGTCTCCGGGTGGTCCGCGAGAAGGCCTTACTGGTACATAATTTAAACTGTTCTGTTTATTCATATCATGATCTGATCACTATGCTCATTATATCCCACATTAATGGGGTTATTGGGATAACAATTCAAAAGGTTTGCTAGGGTAGACCCTCTTCCACCCAGTCTCAGCCCTAGGGTTGCCATTTTTGATATAAGAAATAAGGGACATTTACGGGATTTTTCACAAAAATAAGGGACACTTCATTAAAAACTTGAAACTCAAAACCTTAGGTAGAAATAGTTTTATTAACAGAATAAGATAATGATTGAAACTCACAAAAGAAACTGACTTACACTCTCTTAACAGCACATGGTATGTTTCTGCATGCTTTGTCATGCAGAAAAAACATTCTTAGAACTACCTAATTTTCTCCATCTGTATTTAGTACTTGACTTTGCTGACTTTGAAAGTGCACTGTCTAAACATTAAAATAAAATAAATTTTATAAGACAGTACATCTTCATGATTATTATGTCAATAGTTAATGGTATAGTATAGTATGGGATGCACAGCATTGTATAGTATTGGGATGCACAGCTAGGCCTATTTTAAGAGTAACTCTCAAGCAAGCAGAAACTATCTTTATCCAACATGATTCAACATTCCCCTTGGGTAACGGTTAATTAGTCTACTGTACTTTGAAAAAGTCCTGTATCGCCTCTTCCTTCCAACGGGGACGCAGGCTGCCCTGCGAGCTGGAATCCCCGGGCAGGCATTGCCGTGGAAACCGCAGCGCGCACCTTCCTCTGGTCAACCCCGCCCAGTCCTGTCCTGCTAGTCAAAAATAAGGGATAGGGCCTGAAAATAAGGGACACAAATTTTAGGGCCAAAATAAGGGACGTCCCTTAGAATAAGGCAGTGTTTCCCAACCTTTTTTGAGCCGCGGCACACTTTTAACATTAAAAAAATCCGGGGGCACACCACCAACCAAAATGACACAAAATGACACTCTAACACAGTAAAGAACGGCTGGGGGATGGTGAGCTGCTGGGAGCAGCTGCTGGGAGTGCCGAAGCCAGGGGAGGAGCCAGGCCACACCATGCCCCGCCCCTCCCTGGCTTCAGTTCTCCCACAGCTTTGCCAGCCTTGAGGGGCAGTGCCAAGCCAGCATTGTGCTGGCTCTGCCACCGCTGGCTTGGCACTGCCCCTCAAGGCTGGTGAAGCGCTGAAGCTGGGGGAAGGGGCGGAGCCAAGCCGCACCATGCCCCGCCCCCTCCCCCAGCTTCAGTTCTCCCACAGCTTTGCCAGCTTTGAGGGGGCAAGCCAGCATTGTGCTGGCTCTGCCATCGCTGGCTTGGCACTGCCCCCTCAAGGCTGGCGAAGCTGTGGGAGTGCTGAAGCCGGGGGAGGGGGCGGAGCCAGGCTGCATCATGCTCCCCCTCCCCCCGGCATCAGCTCTCTCACAGAGGAGGAGCATGAGCGGTGGACGGGCTTCAGTAGGCGGGGCTCCTCCTCCGAGCGGCTTCAACAAGCTAGGGGCGAGAGTCATGGCAGATTGGAGGCTGGTTGGGGAAACGGCCGATGGAGGCGGTGCCCCGGTCTCTTCTTTTTCTTTGCCGCCACCCGTCCCTTCCTCCTCCTCTCCCAAGTTCGGCAGGAGGAGGGGGGAAGGAAGGGGGGCAGAGAGCTTTTCTCGCGGCACACCTGATGATCACTCACGGCACACTAGTGTGCCACGGCACACTGGTTGAGAAACACTGGAATAAGGGACATATGGGAACCCTACTCAGCCCCCCCCCCCCAACCAAACTCCTCTACCCGCTTAATTGGACGATGATTATTACTTATATATTATGTTATACTGACTGGCATTATGGCTACTTTATGTTTAATGCACTGTTCTCCTTTGATGGTACACTGACTTTAATGCGTTTGGATGTGTAATGGTTGCATATTGGATACTTTAGTGTCCTTTTTGACTGTATGTACTACTATTATCATTGTAATGATTACTGAGATGTATGTATGTGCTTTTACTACAGGCCAGTCCAGCCATGACCACCATTGCCCCCTGATGGAACAATATTGGCCTTGAGAAAGACCTGTAATAGGTAGAAACGAGTGCTGGATTCTTACAACGGTTTCCTCGTCGGCCCTGTACATTAGCCTACTCTGTGGATTACAAATACACCCGCCTTGGGTGGTTTACTTCGGATTTCCATTTTTCCACAAAGTTGGCCTTCCTCCGTCATTGGCGCTCCATTTGGAGTTATATATGTTTTTGGACATGGACTAATCCTGGGGTACTTACCCTACAGGACACTTTTGCATTATTAGCACATTGGTGCGCTTTGTTTTCTTAGGTGTATTTACACCCGTGTTATAGCCCAGTGTGGCGTTCTGAATATAATTTCTTGTTGATAAACTTTGTTGCATTTCAACTCTACGTGTGTATCCTGTTTTTGAGCACGTTACTTTGCAACCACCCCGTCTTGCTGTTACTAGAGGGGAAAGTGAGTCAGAGAAAGTGGGTGTCTCGACAAACCCCAAATCCCATCTTGTTGCGTTGATAATCAAGATTAAGTGGCAGTGTAGAGCCAGCCTGAGTTTGGACAAGAGGCTCACTCCAGCCAACATACAGCGTCTCCTTGTTCAGCAGAGAAGGCGCCTCCCCTTTTCTGCTGTTTTCCATGAACTTTGGAAAGAAAAGGATAATATCTAAAACTGCATCTCATCCCTGGCAAGAGAGGGGGGGCTGTGGGAAAATGGGAAGAGGAGGGAGAGGGCTGGAAAGTGTCCTAAAGGTCAGGAGGAGCCGGTCACTCCAGCTCTCCTCCCCACCAAAGCAGTTCCTAAAGGGAAGAGGCGGATCCTGCTAAGCCTTGGCGACCTGAGTCAGGGAGGGAAGGAGGGAGAGTGGGGCGGGCACACACAGCTGTTTCCCAGCTCTCCCGCAAGCATCTCCCAGGGACAGGGGCGCTCCGAAAAGTTTCCCCCAACTCTGCCCCCAGCCGCTCCTCTGAACAGACAAAGCATGGGCACATTCTCCTCCTCCTCCACTCTCCTTGGGATTTGTAGCTTGCTCCTCTTCGCCTCCAAAGTCTGGGGTAAGTTGTGCTTGAGACAAGGCTGTCTATTGCATTTCTCAATTCTGTGTATGGCTGGGAAAGTTGGGATAGGGAAAAAGTTTGGGGTTTGTCGCATTAACAGTGTGGATGTAGAATGAATGCAATTTGGTAGCACTTTAACTGGAGTTTCATGCAGTTTGACAACACTTTTAGCTGTCGGAGAAAGTTGGTGTTAACAATAATAATTATTAATAATTATTATTAATAATTATTAATAATAATTAATTATTATTATTATTATTCTCTCTCGGCATTACTTCGCGAACGAAGATTCTTAGGAAGGGCTCATCCCACGTTTTTTACAAGCGCGTTGATGACTAAAAAGGCCAATCTGAGATAGGCAAGTTCGGTTGCAGAAAGCACAGCAGAAAGTCTCCTTGGGTGATGTTGTTTCCAAGTTGCGGTTCTTTCTGCGTTGTCATTTCTCTTCGAGACCCATTCGGCGTGTCTTCTCGAAAGAGGCCGCAGCATTGTGGATAGTGCATTTCCATGCGTCCCAATGTGAGGCAAGGGTGGTCCATTGTTGGTGATCAATCTGGCCGAACCTGAGATGTTGTTTCAGGGAGTCCTTATATCTCTTTTTGGGAGCGCCTGTCTTGCGCTGACCCGAGGCGAGTTCACCATAGAGTAGTATCTTTGGGAGGCGGTGGTCCTCCATCCTAGAGACGTGCCCTGCCCAGCGCAGTTGTGTTCTCAATAGCATGGCCTCAATGCTGGTGATCCCTGCTTGCTCAAGGACAGCAACATTCGTCACATAGTCGGTCCAGTGTATATTTAGGATTGTGCGAAGACAGCGCTGATGAAAGCGTTCGAGGAGTCATAGGTGTTGGCGATAGGTGACCCATGTTTCAGACCCATAGAGGAGAATAGACAGTACAATAGCTCTGTACACACTGATTTTGGTGCTTTGCCTCAGGTGCTTGTTGCTCTAGACTCTTTTGTGAAGCCTTCCAAATGCACTATATGCCTTTGATAATCTGTGATCTATCTCTTTGTCAATCTTGGCGTTTGAAAAGATGATGCTTCCCAGGTAGGTGAACTGCTGGACAGACTTAAGCACAGATTCGCCTATGCTGACGTGGGGATGATGGTATTCTTCCTGTGGTGCGGGCTGGTAGAGGACTTCCGTTTTCTTCAGGCTGACTTCCAGCCCAAACAGCTCTGCAGCTGCTGCAAAGCAGGATGTTAGGTGCTGTAGGGCTGCTTCTGAATGGGCAACAAGGGCAGCATCGTCAGCAAAAAGCAGCTCATGGACTAGATAGTTTAGAGTCTTAATGCGAGCCCTCAGACGGCTTAAGTTGAACTTTTTTATTTCTCTACCCCGCCTCCAGCTCCCTGAAGGGCCATGCCCAGACAACATACAGTTAAAAACGGAACAGCAAAATATAAAGCAGCATAAAACAACATCATCATAAATAAAAAAAAACAAACAAGCATCATAAGCAACAACATAGGTACCTCTAATCTCATTTTTGAGGGAGGGGATCAATATGCAAAACGAGTTAAATGATAGGTTGGGCAAAAAGGTGGAAAGAACGAATAGTAGAATAGGAATACAGTTCCCTCGCTACTTCGCGGTTCGCTTATTGCAGACTCGCTGTTTCGCAGATTTCAAAAAATATTAATTTAAAATATATATCATGGTATTTTAGCTGTTTCGTGGTTTTTTGCTGCTGCCACTCTCCGAGGCACTTTTCCTCCTCAGTCCTCCCTCCCTCCAGCCTTGAAGGGCCTCTACTTCACTTTATTTTAAGTTTATAAAGACTTAAAATAGTGTATAACTACTAAAATAATGTATAAATATTAATATAAATAGAGCATTACTTTACAGTTTTTCACTTATTGCGGGAGGTCCTGGAACCTAACCCCAGCAATAAGTGAGGGAACACTGTAGAGCAATTCTAACAGGATCATTACAGCTTAGCTTAAAAATATAGTAATCAAATATAGGAACTGATTGCTGGGATTTGTAGTTTGGCGAGGCACCAGCCACCTTTGACAGAGAAGGCTACAGACCTTGCAAAACTACAACTCTTGTTATTCTAAAGCATTGAGACCTGGCAGTCAAAGTGGTTCTAAACTGCATCCATACTTCTAATGCAAGCCGCTTTGAGTCTCCCGTCGGGAGGGATAAATCAGGGTATACATATACCTAATTATTATTATTATAACTGCAAAGAACCTGGCACAAGCCAGTAAAGGTGGTCCCAGTGGTGATCGGCACACTGGGTGCAGTGACTAAAGACCTTGGCCTGCACTTAAAAACAACCGACGCTGACAAAATTACCATCTGTCAGCTATAAAAGGCAGTGAGCCCTTGGTGGCACAGTGGGTTAAACCCCTGTACTGGTACAACTGAAGACCGACAGGTTGCAGGTTTGAATCTGGGGAGAGTGCGGATGAGCTCCCTCTATCAGCTCCAGCTCTTCATGCAGGGACATGAGAGAAGCCTCCCACAAGGATGATAAAACATCAAAACATTCAAGCATCCCCTGGGCAATGTCCTCGCAGATGGCCAATTTTCTCACACCAGAAGCAACTCACAGTTTCTCAAGTCATTCCTGACACACACACACACAAAAGGCCACCCTACTCAGATCTGCACACATGATTCACCAATACATCACACAGTCCTAGACACTTGGGATACAAAAGCCAGCATAGTGATTTTGTTTGCTGTGTACTAATCATGTTATGTATCAAATAATTATAATAATAATAATAGAACTTTATAACCCGCCCTCTCTCCCCGAAGGGAATCAGGGCGATTTACAAAAATAATAAAATGGCAAACATTCAATGCCCAAAATCAGACAAACAACAATCAAGGCAAAACATGAAATAGAATAAACTCAATATAACTTATAAACAACCAAAACTGAGGGTTAAACTAAATAAACATAATAAACACAAGGAGTCAAACCAATTAAAACACAATACATTAAAAGCAAATATAATATAGCACATCAGCAGGCTGAGGTAAGTATCCAATATCAAGGTGAGGATGTGTATAAGATATAAATTATTATTTAATTATTATTAATAATTAATAATAATAACTCATTCAACACTGTAGATTCAGCCCCTATTTCCAGACAGTGAACTATCTTTCCCTCTCTCTGTTTTTAGAGATTTTTTAATTTAAAAAAACATGAATTTTTTACTTAAAAACTACAACATTTTAAAATATGTTTTCATTGAAAATATTACCAATATTTGTATTTTAGAATGTTGTAAAAATAAACAGTACTGTTTCATTATTCAGGCAGAGGCCAAAAGGGGGCGCCAAAGAGAGAAGGATGGTCTGTTTTATGGGGGAGAGGGGGTTGATGTCACAATGCAGGGTCTCGGCCCATCCCCTTAATCACACACACAGAGACGGTAATCAGCTAACTATTTATTGAATAATAGAAAACAGGTGAAAAGATAAATTGTCCATAAGGTATCAAAAGTTCAATCAAAAAGGTAAAGAGTTCGTAGGTGAATCCAAAGGCAAAACTTGGCAAAGGCTCCACAAAGCAATGCGGATCAAGCACTTGGTCCGTGGCAAAACAACAAGGCAAAGTTCAAGAAACAAGGCCCAAGAAACTTCTTGGCAAGGCACAAGCCAAAATCCTGGCTCCGTGGATCTTCACTCGCTTCACTCCCTTCAAATCAGAAGTGGCCGAGCAACTGAGGATCCGTTCCCACGGATCCTATACTTAATTCCCTGGTGAGACCCCCGGCGCTCTAGGCTTCGGCGCCAATCTGTACTACGGGACCTAGCGCTCCTCTGGCACTCTAGGCTTCGGTGCCATTCCCTCCTGCTGGACTCAATGCTCTGTCTCCTATCAAAGCTCCGTCCTTGCCTCCCAGCACCTGGGTCGCTATCTTCATGAGAGCCAGACTCCCTTTCAGCTTCCATGGGCTCATCCTCCGCTATCTCCCTGACCCTTTCCTGCGACCCGAAACCACCTGGTTTCTCATACTGATTATCAGAATCAGCACTTTCAGTGTCAGCCTGACTTTCCCAGCTTTCATACCCATCGGGCCAGCCATCATCCCATTCCAAGCTCTCAGTGGGAGAAGAAGGCCCAGCTACCTCATCATCCCCTTCCTCCATGTCCACCTCAGCTGCAATGGGCCCTAATGCAATCGGGAATCCCCGGGGCCGCCCCCTGCCCCCCAGGCACGAAAGAGAACTGGGTTGCTACAGTTGAAGAAGTGAAACCATTTTCCTGTTTTCCTGTTATTGCCCCCACCCATTTTGCCAACATGGAAACAACACTCATTTATGAAATGAGAAGTGGGTGGGAGAATAATCAGCGAAAATAGGGAAACTGGTTCTCCTCCTACAACTCCCCCCTAAAAAATGGACTATAGTTCTCTGTCTATTGCCCCCTTGTGGCCTCTGCCTGGATAATGGAACAGTATCAAATAAACAAATATCAGCCAGAAATTGGAGGAAAGTGGGTGGAACTCTTTGGCAGAGAATGAGTGAGAGGAAGTGTATTAAAAATCCCAATTCAAACAGGAGTCTCAAGTAAATTGTGCAGAATTGTAGCAATGTTGTGTATTATTTACACAGGGATTGGTTTCTTATCTCTTGGAACAAAGCCAGTTTTTTAAAACACCATCTCTGTACAAGAAAGGTTTGTTTACAAAGTGCAGTTTAAAAGTTCTGTTTCTCTGGAGCATAGGTAGTGTGTTTCTAGAACAATGTTCTGGTTGAGCATGCTTTATCTGGAATGCTGAAATATGAATACTCCCAAATTGAAAAGTGCCCACATAGGCGGCTGAGAAAGTGGCACCTCTGCTTTCTGAGGGTTCAGTTTACATCAATCATTTGATGCACAAAATTATTTAAAATGTTGTAAAAGGTATATGTGTAACATAAATATATTTCATGTTTAGACTTGGGTCCCATCTCCAAGATATCTCATTACATATACATATATAGAATGATAGGAGCCCCTAGTGGTGCAGTAAGTTAAAGTGCTGAGCTGCTGAACTTGCTGACGGAAAGGTTGGTGGTTCGAATCCAGGGAGCAAGGTGAGCTCCCACTGTCGGCACAAGCTTCTGCCAACCTAGAAGATCGAAAACATGCAAATGTGAATAGATCAATAGGTACCGCTTCAACTGGAAGGTAGCAGTGCTCCATGCAGTCATATCAGCCACATGACCTTGGAGGTGTCTACGGACAACACCAGCTCTTCAGCTTACAAATGGAAATGAGCACCACCTCCCCATTTTTATTTATTTATTTATTTATTTACATCATTTATATTCTGCCCTTCTCACCCTGCAGGGGACTCAGGGCGGATCACAGTGCACATATACAGACAAACATTCAATGCCATTTGACATACAACATATAATTAGACAGACAAAGAGGCAATTTAACATTCGAGCTTCTGGCCACCAGGAGGAGCTGTCGCATTCCTTCATTCTTTTTTGTGTGTATTTCCTGGAGATTTATGGCCTCGTAAATCAGTTAAATTTAGCCACTCCACACAAGTGGTACCTAAATTTCCTATTTGACAGGTGCAACTGTCTTTCAGGTTGCAAAGGTTGACAACGAGCTAAACAATTGATCGAGAACTCACCCCGACCCGGGCAGGCCTCAAACTCATGATCTTCTGGTCAGTAGAGATCTTATGCAGTTGACACCCAGCCAGTTGTGCCACATTTCAAAGTTGGACTAGACTTAATGTCAAAGGGGAAATATTTACCTTTACTATATGGAATAATAGAGTTGGAGGAGACCACATGGGCCATCTAGTCCAATCCCCTACTATGTAGGAAAAGCACATATGATAATAACAGATGTTTTTGACATTTTCCAAGGACTATATGATTGGCATCTTTGCTCTGCAAAAATGCATGCAAGTTGCTATTGCTCATTTCATATAGACTCACATTTGAACCACATACCTACGCACTGCAGCCAGCACACTTAACATGTTGCAATCCACAGTTTGGGAAGATCTTATCTAGGCCAACATTTATCCAGGCAACTGGTTTCCATATCCTAAATAAGCCTTCTCCAGAAGAGCAGCACTTAAGGTGTTCCCCCTGTGTTTGACTCTCATTGAAGTATTATACACCTCAGTGGGAACAAAGATATCCAGATCAGCCAAACAACTATTATTTGTTGGAATTACGTTACTGATCCAATGGAAGAGTAGTACATTTTTTTCAAAACACCTGGAGGGCCGGCAATTGCCCAGGTCTGCTTTAGACAGGCAGTCAGAGGCAATTTAACATCTGGCCACCAGGGGGAGCTGTCGCACTCCTTCATTCCTCAGCGTGCTTCCTGGAGATCTTTATGGCCTCATAAATCAGTTAAAGTTAGCCTCCCCACTAAGTAGTACCTTAAATGTTCTACTTGACAGATGCAACAGTCTTTCGGGTTGCAAAGGTCGACAACAGGCTACACAATAGGTTGAGAGCCAACCTATTACCCGGGTAATAATAATAATAATACACTTTATTTATATTCCGCTCTTCTCACCCCGAAGGGGACTCAGTGCGGATTACATAACACATACGGCAGACAGTCCCTGCCGGCTGAAATACAATTACAATACATTGTATAGACAAACATGTGTAATTAGAAGGATTTTCTCTCTCTCTCTTCTGGCTGCGTCGCGGTTGCGGTTGCTCCATTACGTCACAAGGAGCTGCTGTTGTTTCATCCTCAGACGAGAGCCTCTGGTTCCGCATTCCACCTCCTGGCAGCCGATCTTCCTTATTTTTTATTCAGGTGTTGTAAAGTCCTTATAAAAACCCTTCCCCGCGGAGTGGTTCCTATTCATCTACTCACAGCTGGCTTGTTTTCGAACTGTTAGGTGGACAGTGGATAGGGCTCACAGCTGGGTGTCCAGACCAGCCCGGGAATCGAACATGCAACCTTCAGATTGAAAACACAGCTGTTGTTACTGCTGTGCTATCTCTCTGGCCCTCGAACTCATGACTTTCTGGTCAGTAGAGATCTTATGCAGCTGACACCCAGCCAGCTGCGCCACATTCCCAGTGTTCACAACTGCCTCCTTTAGGCAAGTTGGAACTTTGCCTTGTTCCAAGAAGGCATTGACCACCACCTTCACCCATTCTGCTGGCACCCCTTTGGCATGTTTGATCAGCTAGGAAGGGCAAGGATCTAGAATACATGTGGTAGTTCTCAACAAGGTATCCAGCCATCAACACTAGACAAACCGGAGCCAAAGTTACATCCATTGGAACTGTGTCAATAACAGCATCCAAGTCGGAATGGATCTAAGCGACTTTATCTGCAAAGTGCCTTGCAAATTCTTCACAGTGGGCTGCTGAATGGCCAGGAATTTCTCTTTGAGGACCAGTATGTAATAACCCTCTTACTACTCAAAACAGCTCAGCTGGATGGTTGTAATGGTGGCAGCAAGAAACGATTTCAAGTACGAGTCTAGCCCATGTTCAGTCAGATTTGCTTCGAGTTCTCTAACAACGTCGCTCTGGTTTCTGTTTCACTTGCTTCATTGCCGCCAATTCCTTGGAAAACCAAGGAGGTGAGGATGCTGCCTTCCATAATTCTGCCAGATAATAGAACATTTTCAGTCCCAAAAAAATTCTAGCAATAAAGTGAGAAAATTATGCACACCTACAACTCATATTGCAATTTTCTGCATTCCCTTGGTAATATTTGTACACAATTTTCTTTTGATGTTTATATTGTATTTCTAAAGGTTTGATTAAAAATTTAAGTTACTGCAATGCTAGAAACTTGGTGATAAAATACAATTGCATGGCAGAATTATTTAATTTTTAAAAATTTCAATTTATACAACAAAAATTTTTTTAAAAGGGAAACAGGAAAGGGAAAACAAGAAAAAATGGGGATGGGGAGGTGGAGTTATTATTAGCAGATTAAACCATGGCAAATATTAAATATGTCACAAAAGAAGAGGGAAAGGTTAAAGGGGGGCAGAATTCTTATTTGGGAGGGCAATGACATCATTTTCCCACAGTCCTATAACTATGCCACTGGGTCCATGTCTCTCCTGGCTCTCAATATTACCATAGAAAGAAAAAGTCAGTTTTTGTAAAATTCAAGTCTTAGCAAGCTCATCACTCTTGATACGTGCCTTGAACAGTGTTGAACATATGAATCCTTCCTGTCTGGCAGGAAAAGTATGCTGGATAGTTACTCTTTTCCTTTCTGCAGTCTCCTGATAATGAGCCTCTGAGTCACTGCTGCCTGTTGTAGCCAAACACCAGTATTACTAAGTGGTGGCTAATGGTCTCCAGGTTGGCAGTGTCATGAGTCTGATCTGGAATTTGGTCCAGACTTTAAAAGGAACTGAATCTCCAAATCAGCTTAGCACCTTGGACAGCACCTTTCAAAGTCAGGCTAAACCCCAGTTATGTATTTAATAGCAAACTGATACAGGTGTCACCAAGTGCGTGTCTCTGCTATTGGCGCAACTGTTGTTACTTGTTTCTCCCTTGCAGGACCACCCAAAGAAATTTTGCTGTCTAAAGTAGCAGGCAAGATTGCACATCTCTCATCTCACATGCAAAAGCCAAATGTACCACCTTGTCTCCTGCACTGCACGAATAATAATATAATATAATAATATAATATTATATAATAGGTGACCAAATACTTATTTTCCACCATAATTTGCAAATAAATTCGTTAAAAATCAGACAATGTGATTTTCTGGATGTGTTTTCTCATGTTGTCTCTCATAGTTGAGGTCTACCTATGATGTCAATTACAGGCCTCTCTCATCTTTTTAAGTGGGAGAACTTGTACAATTGGTATCTGACTAAATACTTTTGTCCCTCACTGTACATATAATATTGATAATATTATAATGTAATACAATATAATACTACTACTAATAATAATAGGATATTATAATTATATATTTCATATTACATGTAATACTACTAATAATATTTCAGTATAATGGTATATAACAATATAGTAATACATAATATTACTATATTATATCATGCGAGCTACTTATATTAAAACCAAGTCACAAAGATCTACCCACCTCCTCAAGGCTGGAGGGGGGAGGGGGAGGGGCTTGACCAGAGGGGGAGGAGCCGGGCCACACCAAGCCCCTCCCCCCTGTGGCTTCTGCTCTACCAGCAGCTTCTCCAGGATTGAGGATGGCAATGCCAAGCCAGTGGTGGCATAGCTAGCACAAGGCTGGCTTGGCCATGCCCTCCACAAACCTGGAGCAGCTGCTGGGAGTGCCAAAGCTGGGGAGGGGGCGGGGCTTGGCACGGCCTGGCTCCGTCCCCTCTGAGAAGTGCCCCATCTGGCAGGGTTCGACCTCCTTCAGTCCCGGGATCGACTCGCGATCGACTTCCTGGGCAGCCCTGTGCTATGGTTATAATATAATATATTGTATTTACATACAGTATTACTTGTAAGCTGCTCTGAGTCTGCCTCGGGGTGAGAAGGGCGGCATATAAATAAATAAATAAATAAATAAAGGCCCTTTACCTTACTTCAAAGGAAATAGTTTTAGGATCCTCCATGGAACAGATTAAGGCTGGCATCCTCAAACTGTGGCCATCCAGATGTTTGGGCCTTCAACTCCCAGAATTCCTGACCATTGAGCAAGCTGGCTGGGGCTTCTGGGAGTTGGGGGCTCAAACAGTTGGAGGGCTGCAGTTTGAGGATGCTGGGTCTAGGGCATGGACAAGACAGGATGTGTTGCATGTACAGTCCTGTTTTTCAACAGAAGAGAAAGGCCAGCTGGCTCAGGAAAAACAGCTGGGGAGCACCATTGCTATGCCTGATGTTTGTCAAGATATTTTAATCACTCTGCCTAATAGCAACATGGGTGGAGCTGCACACTGGCATTGCTCCTTCACCCTGTTAGTGGGGTCCCACCTAACACTTTGCCTAAGGCTCTTTAGAATTGGAGTCAGTCCAGGTTTAGGGGGCTAATGCAAGTAACAAAGAAATCTGCCTTCCAGATCAGGCTGCCCCTCTAAGCCAGTATTTTCTACATTGTTTGACTCTCTCTGGTGTTTTTTTATGTCATTTGCCACTGGATCCTTTTAACACAAGGCACTGAGCCTAGGACATTCTGCATTCAAAGCTCTACCATGATGCTGCAGTATTAATTTGTAGTGTTCTTGTCCTGAAAGACTTGCACAGAAAAAGTTTGCCCATCACACGTGTACTCCTGTCCCTTCTTTACAAATTTATAGCCCCCATTACTATTGCCGAGACAAATCAGTTACAAAAGAAACTATGGTTGATACATCCTATGCTTCTTTCATTATTAATTTCTGTGTATCTGTGCAAACAACTAATTGTATATAAATATATATATCCAGCAAGAAACATCCCATTCTGCTAAAGGCTTCTGAGCAGAAGTACAGTACAGATGGAATGCGGGATAAAATTATGCTTATTTTCAGGGTGCCAGACTTCTGTTTCTGACTCCTGTGTGCTGGAAATACACCTAGTAAGGTAAAGGTAAAGGTCTTCCTCTGACATTAAGTCCAGTTGTATCTGACTCTGGGGGTTGGTGCTCATCTCCATTTCTAAGTGGAAGAGCCAGCATTGTCCATAGATGCCTCCGAGGTCATGTGGCCGGCATGATTGCATGGAGCGCCGTTACCTTCCCGCCGGAGTAGTACCTCTTGATTTACTCACATTTGCATGTTTTCAAACTGCTAGGTTGGCCTAAGCTGGGACTGACTGCGGAAGCTCATGCCGCTCCCCAGATTTGAACCTGTCACCTTTCGATCAGCAAGTTCAGCAGCTCAGTGCTTTAACCCACTGTGCCACCGGGGGCTCCTGGGAATACACCTACACTGTAGAATTCATGCAGTTTGACACCACTTTAACTGGAATGTGGGAATGAAGTGTGAGATGAGTCCTTCCTAAGAATCTTCGTTCGTGAAGTAATCCCGAGAGAACTGGAACAGCTCAATGCTATGAAATCCTGTGAGTTTTCATTTTATAATCCACTTATTTGCAAAATAATGCTGGTGCTTCACCACACTATAACTTCAGGATTCCATAATATTGAGTCATAGTAGTTAAAGGGATGTCAAACTGCATTAATTCTATAATGTAGATTCCCCATGATTTACCCAATTATGCTTGCAGACAGCCAATTGTCTCACATCAGAAGCAACTTGCAGTTTCTCATGTCTCTCCTGACATGAAAAAAACAACCCAATGATTGGAGGTGGGACAGGGAAACAGGATTCAACAACTCTCTGCATATTCTTTTTTATTGTGAATGCAAGATCCCCTCTATGTGTGGGTATAGTGGGCAGTTGAATCACAGCTTTGTCTCATCTGGTTTGGACTCCAGATGTGGAGCTCTTGCTTGGAATAATAGTTTTATCCTGTACTGTTCAATCAAATGATATAATGTATTTTTGTTGTCCTGCTTGCTGCACAGTTAAGAAATCCATCCCAAGGTAGTTTCACCGACAGAAGGTACTCATGCAAGTAGATGCCTCCTTGATATAAATAAATAACATCGCCTGCATATATTTTTAATGAAACACTCAGCCAGAACCTTTCTTCTTGGCTTCTAATTTTCTGTGGGTAAGGATTCTTTTATTTCTTAATATGAACATTTCTCCCTCTGTAGTCTCATACGTATGTGAAATCAGGTGTGTCTAACAGCCTAGTACATCTTACAAGATGGTTGCTAACAGAATAAGTGAGGCAGTTGAGATGTACACCACACTGAATTCCACTGGAGAAGGTGGCATCAGAGTAATGTGAAAACAACGAGCGGGCTAGCAGTAATAAGCAAAGTACAACAGCGGTAAACTAGTAATATATCTTACCAGATACTGTATCTAGAGGCTATAAAGGATATCAAGAAAGAAGACATACATATGTTTGAAGTTCTCAAAGTTATTATTATAAAATGTCAAACCGTAGTTTGTTTGGGAGACCCAGTGTGAAGTTCATATATCCACAGTCCATAAGAACAATCCACAGAAAGTCCATAAGTCCCAGGTACACATAGTGCAAATAATTCCAAGTAGTGGATAAATCTGTGCAGGAAAATTCCTGGGAAAAGGTGAGTGTCCCAAAGTTGAAGATCTTTTGTCCGATATCCAAGCCCATATGCTGGTAAAGGAGTCAAATACTCCAACCGGGGAAATCCCCAGGACGCGGGAGAGCGTTATCGGAGCGTCTCCTCCTAGTAAACTCAGATATAGACTCAGAGCCGACGGTATGCGAATGCCACGAAAAACCGTTTCGAGAGTACTTTATCAAGGCTCAAGTAACATCATTCAGGCATCCATCAAATCATACGTAATGTAGATCCAGACATAAATCTCCGCCTGAATGATGTTACTTGAGCCTTGATAAAGTAGTCTCGAAACAATTTTTCGTGGCTGCTAAATGGGAGCATTCGCATACTGTCGGCTCTGAGTCTACATCTGATTTACTAGGAGGAGACGCTCCAATAACGCTCTCCCGCGTCCTGGGGATTTCCCTGGTGTGAGTATTTGACTCCTTTACCAGCATATGGGCTTGGATATCGGGCATCAGAGTAATGTCGGAAGTGTACAGAATATACAAAGAGTCCACACTCTACCTTTAAAAGATTTACATTTTCCTATGAGTAGACCAGTTTGGTCACAGCAGGTAAAGGGTTGAAAGGAGTAAAATACGAATAGAATAGCAAAAAGGAGATCAGAATGTTCAGGAAAGATTACTAGCCACAAACCAAAAGAAAAAAGAAAGAGTGCATACCATCAGACATTTTGGAAACCTACGAGCACATCTAAACTGAGCTATTACCTCTAAAGGGGGAATGAATCAGTTCCGCTAAATGTTGTATGGAGCTTAACACATTAACAAATGTCGTGGATTGCTCTGAATTTTCCTTGAAACTTAAGAGCAAACTATAATTTTGGGCCTATGTAAACAGTTGGGTCAATTGTGAAATGTAGCCAAATGCAAATGTTTACATGGCTATCCCATATTCCCTGGGCTGGGCATCTTGGGGATACAGGTTGGCACTCACTGTCTCCTCCTGTTTTAATCATTGTGATGTCTAGTGGGTGTGACATCACTCATGTCCATCAGCCTGGAATGAAGCTAGCCAGAGCAACAAGGTGATCGGAAGAGAGGAGAGAAAAAGGAGGCGATTGCTGTTGTCCCCTCCATTCTTCTACTGCATCACTTTGGAGCCCTGGTAGACATTACTCCAGATGATGAGTGTTGAGCATGGGCCATGTTGCGCCCATTGGCTGCTGCGACAAGAACAAGAAGATGGTAGGAATGGCCACCTGTTTGGTGCTGCTGGACAGTCAGAATGGATCTACTTTACCCTATATCCCAGGATCCAATCCCAGATTATTTTCTTATCCCTCCCATCTCTGGAGCAGCCATGGAACTCCCTGTCAAAACTATTCCAGGGATATTCCAGCATTCATCTCTCTGGATGATCCTTAGGATAAAGAGTGTGGGTAGAACTGCCCTAGGTTTGTTAGTGATGGTCTCCACATAGAGTCTTGTGTGATTTTTTACGGGGGAACATGGACAGCATGTCCCATAGAAAACTACAAATAATATTCCAACTTAACCTCTTTGCATACACAAATTGTCTACATGTGGGGATTTTAGTATTTTGTTTTGGTTGAAAGGAGTCATTCCGAAGAACATGATTCCTGCACTGTTTCAGAACCAGGTGGCTGGAAAATGTCATTTCATCTAACAGAAAAAGGAGAAGCAGGGAAATACCCTATGTGGGTCGAGCTGGATTTCTGCCTTAAAATGGAAACATTAAATGAGCTCACAATTCCCCGTATGTTTCAAATATTCCTATCTTGCTTCTGCTGTCACTCAGGCCCCTTCAACATTGCTATAAAAATCCAGATTATAATCTAGTTCAAAGCAGATAATGAAGATTATCTGCTTTGATAATCTGGATTATTTGGCAGTGCAGAATGGGCCTCTGTCTATGGTAATAAGTGGAGGTGTTTTTCCATTTGAGATTTCCAGGCAAAATCTGCTTTCTGGTGTAGAACCTGTATTTCTGGAGATTTCCCCTTTTCAGTTTTTTCTCCCCTAATATGCTGTTGCTGCTTTTTAACTCAATTTATTTGGATCGGTGGTTCCCAACCTGTGGTCTGTGGACCACCAGTGGTTCCGGAAGAACTAAAATATGTCCTGTGCCTCACTGTTACTACACTGTTGCAAGGAGAGTGACTGGTATCGCAAAACCCCTCTTATACTGCCGAGGCTTATTAAATATGGTTTTCTGAGGGCGAGCAGATGGAAACTATTAGATGGCATATGTTCTGTATCAGAAACTGGAGCTGATGTGGTCTATCCAATGCAGTTTTCTGAATCAGCACCCCAAATAACCAAACTGAATCTAAAGTTGACCAAAAACCGATTCATAACCCTTTTGGTAGTAATGTTGGAGAGAGGTCCCTGGTCAAAGTAGTCTCTGGTCAAGTGGTCCCAGGTCAAAAAAAGGTTGGGAACCACTGTTCTGGATGAATGCTGATTATGTTATTATGGGTAACAATGGTGCAGTTTAGTTTTCTCTCACACACAAGCCTTCAATTTCAGTGAGAGATGGGCTATGGCCACAACTTTACAGCTCTTGAAGACTATAAGAGAAAGATCTCCATACGGCTCTATCTTTCTCACTCCACCCTTTGTTTCATTACAATCTTCTGTTCTCGCCCTCATCTATATGTCCTAACTGCCACTTTTTATCTCTAAATTGTTTCCGGTCATGATATTTCTTGAAAAAGCTAGGCCCTTGTTATCTCCTGGTTAAAAAAATGAGACACACACACCCATTTGTCATGCCTGAAACTATAGGAAAGGATATTGGAAGTGGGGCGGAGAGAGGGTGCAGGAAACAGATTTCTGCAGAAACTGATGAGCAATTTTTTTGGGGGGGGAAACCACATATCCAAAAAAGAAGGAAACACTTGGCGGAGAACAGGGGAAGCAATCACCTACTGACAAGGCAGTATAGAGTTAATAATAATCCAGGGCTGTTAATCAACAGTTTCTCAGAGCTGTGTGTAATCCTCAGCCTGTAGGAGCTGCAAAAGCCACAGCCTGTGAGTCAGCAGACAGACATGGTTATTAGAGGAGGGTGAAGCTTCAGGGAAGGAAAGAAATTACAGAGAAGGAACAAGGGGCTTCTGAAGAGTGCTCTCTCATCCATCTACCTTGAATTAAGACTGGCTGAAACCTGTTGTGTTAAGTCATTAGATGTATTTAGGGCCAGCACTGCTATTAAGCAGTGTGAGGTAGCAGCTTTAGGTGGCTGTAGCAGCACAAAAGTGTTGGAGAGCACATATATTTACATATCAAATGAGTTGATTTCTGTATGTGGTTGGAGGGTGGGTATCTTATTATTGCTTTCCTGGCACAGAAAAAAAAATATTGGTCAGCTTTGGTAGTGTGCCCACTGTACAAACTGATCCAGAAACCATTGGTCCATATCATGCCTTAAGACAGTGTTTCCCAACCAGTGTGCCGCGGCACACTAGTGTGCCGTGAGCGATCATCAGGTGTGACGTGGGAAATTGGAACCTCCAATACCCATTCTTCCCCCTCCTGCCGAACACTTTTTCTTCTCCACTCAGGCTCCCTTCTTCCCAGCCTTGCTCTGCTCGCTTTGCCTCACTTTGCTCACGCTGCTGCCATTTTGATCCGAGGGGGCAGCGTGAGCATGTTCAGGAGGGGAGGGGGAGGGAGGAAGATGTGGGGCGAGTCTGCGCAGTATCGCTCGCATGGGTCACGTCTTCCTCCATCCCCCTCCTCTCCTGAAGAAGGGAGCCCGAGCAGAGAAGAAAAAGTAAGTGTTCGGCAGGAGGGGAAAGAAAGGGCGCAAAGGAGAAGGGGGAGGAAGAGGTTTCTGTCGAAAGCTGGCATGGGCAAACTTGGACGTTCCAGGTGTTTTGGACTCCAACTTCCACCATTCCTAGCAGCCTCAGAACCTTTTTCTCCCCCCCCCCCCTCAACCACTCAGGGAAGGGCCTCAGGCTGTTAGGAATGGTGGGACTGGGAGCTGAAGGGACCTTAAAGTGGTAAGCCTCCTTCCAACATTGTGATTCTGGATGGAAAACAAACAACAGCATAACATAACATTGTTTGAGTCCACAGTGCTCTCTGGTTGTAGGTGAACTACAACTTCCAAACTCAAGGTCAATTCCCAAGCAAACCCTTTCAGTACTTTCAGTTGGTAATGAGAATTCAATATGCCAAGTTTGGTTCAATTCCATTGTTGCAAGCGTTCAGGATGCTCTTTCATTGTGTGTTAACTATAATTCCAGAAACGGTAACTCCCAAATGTCAAGGTCTATTTCCTCCAAACTCCATCTGTGGTCACATTTGGGCATATTGAGTATTCATGCCAAGTTTGGTCCTGATCCAACATTGTTTGAGTCCACAGTGCTCTCTGGATATATGTGAACTATAACTCCAAAACTCAAGGTCAATGCCCACTAAACACAGAAAGAGACTGACAGCTGTTGAGCAAGATCTTTGTGTGTGTCTTTCTACCATTCCTGCCAGGATATCTATGTTGTGTTCATCGAAACAGGCCCAGGTTTCACACTGAGTGTATAAATACATTTAAAAACATATTAACTATATGTATTACTTTGTTAAAGTGTCATTTTGTGTCATTTTGGTTGGTGGTGTGCCCCAAAATTTTGTAAATGTAAAAAATGTGCCGCAGCTCAAAAAAGGTTGAAAAAAGTGCCTTAAGACCATAGATTCCCAACTTGGACAACTGGAGGGTTCCAGTGTTTTATTTGTTTTGGTTATTTCAACACTGTATTGATGCTGCAGAAACTGCCAGGCTTCCACAACTGTTTTTTAAATGGAAGTAGATATTCCAACACCACAAACTTCCAAATGCTAAATAGAAAAGTCAAATAAAGGAAAACATAAAGCATTATTTGCTCGATGTGTTGTCGAAGGCTTTCATGGCCAAAGTCACTGGGGTGTTGTGAGTTTTTCGGGCTGTATGGCCATCTTCCAGTAGCATTCTCTCCTCCTTGCTCATTGCTCACACCTTGTATTGGTGTGAGCATGTACTGGTGATAGTTTCTCACAGGAAGCTTTTGTCTACTATGCACTTTGTTTATGAAACTGTTTGTTATTAACTAACAAGACAATCAATTGTCTCATGCATCAGGGTAAACCCCAGGTCAGTGACACATCAGAGTGACAGTCTCTCTGCCTCATCTAATTTGTGCTTCCAAATTGGGTATTTCCAAGTTTCACCAAAATTGCCCAATAAAGATGTCATTTGGATGTGTGTTTTTTAAAAAAAAGAATGTATCTAGTTTGCCTCCCAGTTTTCCAATTCCACATTGTCAATCTGCAAACCGCTTTTTAAAAATCTAATTTCACATTTATTTTGTTCAAATGTACCACAAAACGAAACAAAACACCCAAACCCTTCCCATAAGAGTGTGTATCTCTAATGGGCCAATGAATTCTTTGTTATTAAAAGAATGCTGTTGTTGATGGTGGTGATAATGTGCTTGTGTGTATATGTGTTTGAGGTCTCTTGTGAGTCATATCTATTTTTTTAAAATGGAAATAACATATTGGAGAAGAAAACTAAAGTTATTGTTATATTATCCAGACGGAGACAACAAGGGGGCGCTAGAGAGAGAGAAGGATAGTCCATTTTATGGGGGTGGAGGGTGGGTTGAAGGAGGAAAACAATGTCCCGTTTTCCTATTATTTCCTCCCACCCATGTCCCCTTCATGAAAACAACCCTCATTTATGAAATGGGAAGTGACTCCTCTGTTCCATTCTGTTCCCTACGAGCCCTTCCCTCACAAATATACTTTTTTCATTGTTATTTCATCCAGAGTTTTATCATTTTATATTGTGCATTTGGCCCACCCACTGTGTTTGACTTTCCATTATGTTATTTTGCACTGTTTGTTTTATTTGTATGTTTTACTTATTTTATTGTGATGTCATTTTTGTTGTTCTGTATTTTGGTATAGTGTGGTGTTCCAGCCTAGTGGCCATAGACAGACACCGGGGGTTCCAGCTGACTAGGGTCAGAATGGGGATGAAGGGTGGCCAGATGGGTACGGGTCTGCAGATTAAGAATTAGCCTGGGATGATGGATGGTTACATGGGCGTGGGTCTGAAGATGGGGATAATGATGACTCCATGGAAGTTAGTTCTGAACTAGACAGTGAGAGGCCCAGCGACCTTGATTCTCATGAGAACTTCTCCACTCCCTTGCCAGGCGAGCATTCCGAGGATAGGGAGGACCGAGTTTCCCAGCATGATAGCGCTGCACCTGGGGCCGCTAATGAGGAGGAATTTGACAGGAGGGCTAGCATCAGATCCTCCTGGAGAGATTGGAGTTTGAGAAAGGGGGTGCGTTGGTCACATAGAAAATAGATTCCTTTATTAGACCAGGCTGGGAGGGTTTTCACCAGACCTGAAGCTACGTTTGGCTTGAATGGACTCATGCTCAAAACTCTAAATTTCACGTTGACCGCAGGAGCGGTTGGGCCTTGCTGACTCTAAGTTCTCGTTGACTGCAGGAGTGGTTTGCCTTGCCTACGGATGTTTGCTTTCTATAGGATTTAATCCAGTTTGAGGACTCTACCGGATTAACGTTGGCTTTGCTTTATTTTGCTTTACATCTTTCAATCTTTGGACTATTCTTTATTCTAAATAAAAGTACTTATACACAGGCCCGGATTAGCGTCTTTTGACGCCCTAGGCCAAAAGACGCCCTGCGCCGCCCCCAGGGCGTGGAAAGCCCCGCCCCCAGGGCGTGGAAAGCCCCGCCCCCAGGGCGCGGTAAGCAGGCTTCCCTTCCTCCTCCTCGCCGCCTCCTTCCTTTGCAAGGGGGCGGCCCAGGTGGCGAGGAGGGCGGGACTTTCCTTCCTCCTCCTCTTGGCCCTGGCCGTGCGGCTTCCATCCACCTCCTTGCGCCCTCCTTTCGGGCGCGGGAGGCGGAGGAGGCGAATGGAAGCCCCACGACCAGTGCCGTGCAGCTTCCATCGCCTCCTCCTCTTCCCATGACCAAGAGGAGGAGGAAGGGAAGTCCCACCCTCCTTGCCGCCTGGGCCGCCCCCCGGGCATGCGTGCGCATGCATGCATGCCCACCAGTGGGGTGGGGCTTCCTTTCCTCCTCGCTGCCTCCCTCCTTTACAAGGGGGCGGCCCAGGCGGGCGATGGCGAGGGGAGGGCGCCATTCCCTCCTCCCTGCCCCCTCGCAGCGCTCTCCCCCCACCCTCTCCGGAGGTATGATGACTCTCGGAAGAGGGCAGGGGGAAAACGCTGCGAGGGGGTGGTCTTTTTTTTTTTTAAAAAAAATAGTTTTCAGGGGGCCGAATCTGCTGTCGTGGCCTAGGGTGGCCTTATGGGTAATCCGGGCCTGCTTATACAGAGACTGCTTGTGTGTGTGATCTAGGGGGGTACTGCCACGATCTGAGGTGGCAGTACCCCCCTATCACCGGACTTGGCCTCATGTAAGCCATTCCGAGTCCTCTCTGGGGAGATGGTGGTAGGGTATAAATAAAGTTTATTGTTGTTGTTATTAAGTGGGGAAGGGGAATAACCATTGGAAAAAAGGGAAATAATTTTTCTCCAACTGCCCCCCGGTAAAATGGACTATCCTTCTCTCTCTCTAGCCTCTTGTGGCCTCTGCCTGGATAATGGAACAGTTCCAAACTAAATAATATAAGCATATGTGTAAATAGGGAAGATGTATCTGTATATCATTATTGCAGCGGGGGACACACAATTAATGTATTTTTTGTGCTGACTTTTTAATTTGAATCTCTTGTGCGGCATTAGCAATATTTTATCAAATTGTCCTGTGCACGCATACTATTTTTAATGTTATGAAGACATAACAAAGAGAGAAGGGGGAGTCGGCCCTTTCTAATGTTAGACTGCTGTGTAGAAAGGCGTACGAGTTAAAATTTCACAATTCTCCTACTTTATGGCATTTGTGCCTTTAAGGCATGTCTTTAAAGAAATGATGGATACACTTGGTACATACCTTAGTACAAAATAAGGAAAAGGACCTCCCCAATAGATTGTATGATTTAAGGGTTTTTGTCCAAGCTGGCCCAAGATAGTTTACTGCCGGAAGCAAAAGAAAACGTGTCTGTCTTCACATTCCATGTACAGAAAGTGACAGGTAAGCCCAGCACCCTCCACTGCGCCTAAGGGCAGCAGATAAGATTAAGGGCCAGAGGACAGCCTATGCTATGCTCTGTAATAAGTACAGAGAACTATAATAAAGTGATACAGATTGCATTGGCAGCGGAAGAAGAAGCTTTAACCTTCCTTCTTGCTATAGTTTCAATCAAGGTCAGGCTTATGGTTCCAGCTGTTTTTATTGCAAAATAAAAAGGGGACGGATTAACACTATTGCAAAATAGTTTTCTGTTAAATCAAAGATGCAATGGGTTTAAGTCAAGAAAACCGTACTGTGCTTTCTATAGTGAAATAAATACGTATCTCCATTTATGTCTTCAGAGATATACGTGGTTTATATCACACTCCTCCTTATATCAGTGTTTCCCAGACTTTTCAGCTGAGATAACATTTATATGCTTTTAGAAAACCACACATTCAGTCGAAATTGGGCAGGGTTCCCAGCATTGTACATTGAGTAGCAGGCACTGCTTCCCTGACATGTAAGGTTCAGAAGTAATGCCTTCTTTATTAGCTGAAGGGCATAATTAAGATAAGGGGGTATTTGGCTAAGCAATGCTTTCTTTTTGCATTGCTGTCCAGATATTGCTGATAATTCCCCAAGGAATTTATAGTTTCAGCTGTACTGGAATTGGCCCTTGTAAACGTTCAGCAAGCAGTATTTAGGGTTTTTTTTAAAAAAAAGTCTTAGGTATGTCTCCAGATCAGTCTTGTAAAATTAAAAGCCCGTAGTGGTGGGAGGGAGCATTTCACAATAAAATCAAGATCTGGATATTTTTATTCTGGATCAGAAATTAATATATAATTGTTTCCTCCTAAGATTTGAAGATGGGGTGTGAAAATTTAGGCTCCTTTGAGCTGTTACTAAATTAGAGCTGTTGCTGAATTAGTACCAAAATGACTCGCTTGAACAAAAATTATTTACAGCTCTGTCATTTTTTATCATATTACGCAACTGTATTTTTAGGGTTTTTAAAAAATGTTTGATGACAGGGATATGTTGTATTTGAATGATGTGACCGTACTAATGACCCCCTCCCCCATCATATCATAGAGACCAAATGCCATATACAGGAAGTCCCCAAGTTACAGACTTGATAGGTGCTGTAGTTTTGTTCTTAAGTTGAATTTGTATGTAAGTCAGAACAGGTACATTTTAAAAGTGTAATTCCAGGCTACGGTGTGTGTGTGATTTTGGATAGCATGCTGTCTTTGCCCTTGTTCAGAAGATTTCATCTCATTTTCTGTCACTGTAATACAGTGATTCCCAACTAGTGGTCCGTGGAACACCAGTGGTCTGCAAGAACTAAATTATGGTCCACGGCCTCACCGTTACCACACCGTTGCAACAAGAGCAACTGGTCTTGCAAAACCCTCTTATAGTGCCAAAGCTTATTAAATATGGTTTTCTGTGTGCGAGCAGATGGTGACTACTGGATGCCATATGTTCTGTATCAGAAACTAGAGCTGATGTGGTCTATCCAATGCAATTTTCTGAATCAGCATCCCAAATAACCAAACTGAATTTAAAGTTGACCAAAAACTGATTTGTCACCCTTTTGGTACTAATGTTGGAAAGTGGCCCCTGGTCAAGTGGCCCCGGTCACAAAAAGGTTGGGATCAACTGCTATAATACTTGGATTGGGGGGGGGGGCTTGTTGTGGAATCAAGGATAGGTGATAAAGTTTCAATGGAGACATCTTTTCCCCATGATAACTTTTCAGCAGTGAATTTCCCTTCCTAGGGGTAGATTTCTTTGCATTTCCTGTTGTCTCACCTCTGTATTGAACTGTAAGTTGGATGTATGTAACTTGGGGACTGTCTGTATTTATATCCTGAATTTGAAACTTCTGATGAAAGTCAGTGCATGGACACTCGGGACTAAATACAGTTCTAATTCCCCATGCTTTAATTTGGAGTAGCAGTTGAATATAGGCCTCAGGAACTGGGAATCTGAGTAAAAGACATGTCCTTTTCTTAAACTTTTTTTTGGCCTTAAATGTCATTTAAAAGTTAGCCTTCACATTCATATTGATCTACTAGACATTGCTAATAATGTGAATGAGCTGCTGCATTAGGATGAGGATAAGATACAGATGAGAACTAAACACATTAAATCTCTGGTGCCATCTTTGAATATTGCCAATGCCTACTTATGTATGAAGATGAATGATGTCTTGTTAAATACTTGATCATTTTGAGAAGGCCAGCTTTATCCTCTGCACATCTGCCAATTATTGATAAACTTCTGGATCACTGAGAAGGAGAAAGTGTGGATATGTAGCTAGCTACCCTTGATTGTGAAGATTGTGTGATGTGACCCTTTGAAAATGAAGTGCATTCTTGGTTACTGCTGAGGAGGTTCAGCAAGTAAGTTGCAGATAAATTGACACCAGTTTCAAATGCCACCCTACTTTAGTTTGGTTGGGAAACGGTTCCAGGACAGCATTCTATGTTGTTTACTTTGCTACCAGTTGTCCGTGAAAGAGCCCGATCAAACATATTTCTATTATTTGTGTTTCAGGTGGTAATATCTGTACTACACGAGGAGTGAATTCATGTCAACAGTGCTTAACTGTGAATCCACAATGTGCCTGGTGTTCTGAGGAGGTGAGGCATAACTAAGAGTATATCATGTGCTTTTTTCATAATCACTATAGGCTTGTGGGGGACATCTGTGTCTTTCTTCTATGTCAGCAACAAAGAGGTCACACTATTTCTGTTTTGTTTTAATCAGCTTACCGTTCCTTGGCTGTAAATCTCTTATTTTTATACACTGATTTTTAAAGCATTTGTGTTTCACCCTTACTCTCTGGCTAAAACACTCTGGAGGGTTAACATTACAAAGGAACAACAAAGCACAACCCCCAAAAATATCAGTCTTGATGTCTTAGTTTCTAGGCCTGTTTCTGGGTTATTGGGGTGCTGATTCAGAAAATTGCATTGAATAGACCACAGCAGCTCTAGTTTCTTAGATATGCTTATCATGATTTTCTAGGAGAGAGCAGATAAAGACATCTGTATCTCAAAACCTAGAGTTGATAGAATAAAACTGGTGCCATTTTTGGGTTGAGTATAATATACCAGGTCAAATATACCAGAAACAGATCTAACATTTGATTCATCAGAACGTGTGTTGGCTAGTACTATTTTTTGTGAAGATTTGAAAAGAGAAACCATGAAGTGGTGGGTTGACCGGAAAGAAATGTGTCTGCAGCTAATTGGCTGAGCATGCCAGGGGCCAGAGTTCTGATTAGCTGCTGTCTCTGGCTTTCTGCTAAGGCAAACAGTTTTAACTGTCGCTTTCACTTTGGAGAGTGAAGAGCGTGCTGACTGGAAACAGTCTGGAAGGAAATGGCTGCCAGCTCTCTGAAGCCTAATGATTTTTAAGGCATGAACCCTATTTTAAAGGCTATTTAAAGGGACTGTTCATTCCCTCTGTGCTCTATGTGAATTCAGAGAGACTGCTGTATATATTGTTTCCCTGTTTGATCTTTTGAACTGAAGTAAATATACTGTTACTTGTTACACAAGCCCGAGTGACACTTTATTATACTACAGGGTATATCTTGGTTGTGGTAATGCTTCTGTTTATTTTCATTTACCAACCCCCACATTTTTCAGACTATCAAGGAAGTTTTGGAGGACACCTCAGTCATGAAGCTGAGGTGTCCTCCAAACCTAACAATAAACTCTCAATACAACCAGTACAACCCAATACAACCAATCAAGACAATGGCAAATGTATTTCAGACTGAACATGGAAGGAACTAACCAAGGTGTTGATCCGATTTTGAGTATACAGTTCAGCACCTTGGAAAGCTCCTTCAAAATGCAGATTAAACCTCAGAGCAGAGTCACTGGATCACTGACATTTGCACCATTCCATAACTAATGTATAATGAGAAATAACAATGGAGCCAAAGTTAAAAGCTAATACTGTACTTAAGAGAGCCAGCATCAGTGCAGTCAAATGAAAGTGGAAGTAAAGTTCTCCATCTGGAACAAAAAGCATTCAAGTGACATTGAAATGTCATAAGATAAACCTCTAGGCAGATCTTCTGATGCAAAGAATTGGCTAAATTGCTGTAAGTTCACAAAGTGTTCATATTGTAAATGCTAGCAAATGTTGAAAATTTGCCTACTTTCTCCAAGAAGGAGGATATATGATTAGGAGATGAACATAACTATTGCACTTCCCATTCCAACTTGATAGACATATACAGAATCACTAGTTATACAGTATAACTAATATACAGTATAACTAATATACAGGCACGTCAACTGGCACCTTACCTTCCATCAGATGCGCTGGCTACTGTGGTCCATGCCACAGTGACATCACGGCTGGACTACTGTAATGCCTTGTACGTGGGGTTGCCGCAGTCAACCACTCGTAAAATCCAGCTGGTGCAGAATGCAGCCGCCAGACTCCTCACCGGGACACCACTGAGATGCCATATCGCGCCATCTCTGCAGCGCCTGCACTGGCTGCCAGTCGAGCTCAGAGCCATCCACAAGATCCTGTCGCTTACCTTTAAGGCCCTCCATGGTGCCGGCCCAGCTTATTTAAAAGACCGCTTGTCCGAACCAGCTCATTTAAGGTCGCCACGCTCAGGAAACAGGGACCTTCTCCGCATCCCAGGTGTGAGTGAGGCCCGCCTCGACACCACGAGACGGAGAGCCTTTTCCATCGCGGCCCCTGTCCTTTGGAACTTGATGCCGGCGGATCAGAGAGCTATCCGGGACATGCCCCAGTTCCTGACCGCACTGAAGACCTGGCTCTTCCGAAAGGCTTATGGCTAAGGACACCTCCCAGACTTAGCCTGAGCTACTGGAACTATTTTAATTAATCTTTTTATTCTTTTAGCTTTTAACTATTGAATTCTTTTATGTGTTTTTGTGTGTAAGTCGCCCGGAGCACTGACGTGGAGGGCGACTCATAAATAATAAAATCAATCAATCAATCAATAAGATAAACCTCTAGGCAGATCTTCTGATGCAAAGAATTGGCTAAATTGCTGTAAGTTCACAAAGTGTTCATATTGTAAATGCTAGCAAATGTTGAAAATTTGCCTACTTTCTCCAAGAAGGAGGATATATGATTAGGAGATGAACATAACTATTGCACTTCCCATTCCAACTTGATAGACATATACAGAATCACTAGTTGGCAGATTTTCACGATGACCTATGTAGATGGTGCCATTGTATTGTGTTTCTTTTCTTCTTTTTCTTTACAGCACAACAATCTTTTAATGCATGCTAGAAACTATCCTATAACTATCCTGGGTTGGCGGATTATTGTGGAAATTGTCCTATAACTTTACTATTTTATGCTCTTTGTTGTAGTTCGATATACTGTAAACAGTCCTGAGCCAATTGGAAAAGACGGTATACAATTCGAAATAATAAATAAATAAATAAATAAACATCTTTCATTCAAAGGAACAGCTAGATGCTTGGACAAAAGTGCCTCAATAAAATCTGCATTTAAAAAAAAGAATCCAACTATCTTTCTAGTTGTTACCATTTTAGCGGCTTTTTCCTCCACATTGCTTGAAACACACCTTATCTAAAACACTTTCTACACAAAAATGTATCCAGAACATTTGGAAAATGTTTGGTAGGGTCACATAACTTCCTGTTCTCCACCACTGTATTCTGCATGACCAATAGTAGTGTTGGATCATAGCAGGATGTGCTTGCAGGAAAACTGGAAGTAATTGTTTTCCATAGCTTTACAACAGAAGAGTAATGATTGAGAAATGCTAGGGCCTACCCTTTTAGAAGCACTCAAGAGAAGTGTGGTGAGGAGAAAGGGACGTGCAGAACAAGCCTGAAGAATGTCCTTCAGTTAAATAAGAGAAACTTAATTAAAAGTGGAATCCTTTTGAAATATTTCAAGAATGTTTTTCATGGCTGCAAAAATCTAAATATTAAGACCTATTGGCTTCAGCATATGTTTGCATCCAGCTTGCTTTTCTAGAGCCTTTGACATATTTCCCAAAGATATTTTAATTAACTGATGATGCATCAGATTCAGAATAACTGGCTTTCAATGAGGAAGAGACCATTCAATGTATCTATGTGTCTTACCATCAAAAGTTGCTGTTTTGCTAGAATAGCTGTTAGCAGCTCTGTGGAGTCTTCAATTAATGGCAATTTCAATTTCATGTCATTTAAGACAGTGTTTCCCAACCAGTGTGCCATGGCACACTAGTGTGCCGTGAGCGATCATCAGGTGTGTCATGGGAAATTGGCACTCTTCCCCCTCCTAGCAGCTCTTTCTCCCTATTCCCCTCCCCAAAGATCCTCCCTGAGGCAAAGGAAGGGCTCCGCCGAATGCCAGAGCCAGGCCCACCTTGAGGAAGCCTTCAGGAGCCTCGACTCAGTATGGCTCCAGCTCCCGCTCAGGGCTGCTTCAGCCTCCCGATACGTTTCATAGATCTGTGTGGCCTCTTTCGCTGCCTCCCTCCGCAAAAGCAGAGCACTGAACGGATGTGATTGAGTCGGCGTTTTTGCGTTGGCTTGGATTTCTCGCAAGAACAAAGCTGGAAGCTCCACGTTGGTGAATTGGGCAATGAGCAAACCTGGGAGCATCAGGAGGCTGAAGCATTCACAGGTTTCCAAGAAACAAATTGAGCCTCTCCGCTTGGAAATGTTTTTTTAAAAAAACTATATTACTGGATTTTTTGAGAGTTGCTTCCCCCCCCAAGGAACTGCTTATAACAGCTCCATGGCATCCATAGTTAACAGGAAGCAAGTTTCACTCAGGGTGAAATTTCACAAGGGTCTGGAGAACAAGCCCTATGAGGAGCGGCTTGAAGAGCTGGGCATGTTTAGCCTGAAGAAGAGCAGGCTGAGAGAAGACATGATAGCCATGTATAAGTATGCGAGAGGAAGTCATATATATGTTGTGTTCATCGAAACAGGCCCAGGTTTCACACTGAGTGTATAAATACATTTAAAAACACGTTAACTATATGTATTACTGTGTTAGAGTGTCATTTTGTGTCATTTTGGTTGGTGGTGTGCCCCAGGATTTTGTAAATGTAAAAAATGTGCCGCGGCTCAAAAAAGGTTGAAAAACACTGATTTAAGAGACTTCCCAGAAACATGGAATTTGGAGATAACTTAGTTAGCAAGTAGCAATTAGAATAACACCAGATATCTGTTGGAATAATAATAATAATAATAATAACAACAACTTTATTTTTATACCCTGCCAACCATCTCCCCTTGGGGACTCAGGTCGGCTTACAAGGGACAAGGCCAAAAGACAATTATAACACACACAAAACATTTAGCAATTAAAAACATCAACTAAAAACAAAACAACAACTTATACAAAACATAAGAGCAATATGGCCAGAAGAGAATTCCCGGAGATAAAATTTCAATAAGTACAATACATTTTACAGGAGCATAAAGTGCGATAAACCAGTCAATTGGGCAAGAAATACTATCATAAGTCATGTATGAGGGCCAGGATAAAATACCAGGTTTTTTTCAGTGCCTATAAAGATCTGCTACTGCCCTGCCTTCTTCAAGTTCACTTGTTCCAAATGTAGGTACACACATTTAAAAGCGGTTTTGGTGCCTCAAATATTTATTTGTTTGTTTGTTTTTCCTTGCAACTTGATGTATTGCTTTATACTGTATGTTTATATATTTGTTTATTCATTTTACTGCAGTTTAATTACAAAAAAAATTATACTTATAATTCTCCTACCAAGGAAACAACTTTTTGAATGAAGTTTATTTAAGCCAAACAACAGTTATAGGAAAAATAACACTTGGAGCTTCCTCTCCATCAAATCAACTGTCTATCTTGATAACATTTAAATCCAGTTCAGTTGTGAATCCCAGCTGGAGTAGATGCATTGAATCAAAGAGAACCGATAATCATTTATATACATTCCATCGAGTAATTGAGCCTACCCTGTTTTTGGTCTAACAGTGAGATGTAGACCTCCAACTTCTAGGCTCAGATTAAGGCTGGAGGCAAATTTCATCTTAATCTTATTACACTTTATTTAATACACCTTATTTATATTCTGCTCTTCTCACCCCGAAGGGGACTCAGAGCGGATTACAGGTACACATACTTAGCAGACAATCCCTGCCGTTTCCACATACACACATATAGACGAACAGAGGCAAACTCTGGCCACCAAAGGGAGCTGACACACTCCTCATCTCTCAGCGTTCCCAGCGTCCCTTGTTGTTCCTTCCGCATTCCTCAGCGTTCCTGGAGTTCTTTAATGGCCTCATAAATCAGTCAAAATTTGCCTCCCCACTTAATGTGATACCTTTATCTCCTACTTGACAGATGCAACTGTCTTTTGGGCTGCAAAGGTCGACAGCAGGCTACACTTAAAGGTCGAGCACCCACCTCGACCCGGGCAGGCCTTGAACTCATGACCTACTGGTCAGAGAGATCTTATGCAGCTGACACTTAGCCAGCTGCGCCACATTCCCAGTGCTGATTACTGATTTTTAAACTGTTCAATTGCAGTACAACAGGGAAAGAAAACTTTAAGCCAATCGAGGAAAAAAAAAACAGGCTTGCAGATCTCTAGGAGCAGATCTGAAGCCTCCATCAGGGGTCTATAAAATGGAATTTCCACTTTCCTGATGGGAAAGAGTAGGGGCTTCCCTCCTTATTTCCCTCTTTTTTCTTACTCAAGGAGAATAAAGCTGGCTTCCAGTTGAAATACCAGAAAGGATTTCTTCATTAAGGAATCAAAAAATGATAGGGCATATGTCACCATCCTCTAGGACAGGCATGGGCAAACATCGACCGTCCAGGTGTTTTGGACTTCAACTCCAGCCATTTCTAACCACCTATCAACTATTAGGAATTGTAGGAGTTCAGAACACCTGGAGGGCCAAAGTTTGCCCATGTCTGCTCTAGCATGTAGAAGTCTGTCTTGGTGGGGATCTAGCTTCTGAAAATTACTCCGGCAAATAAGATCGGAGGACATATATATTCTTAGAGAAAACCTTTTAATCAAACCCATGAAAAATCAAATCTGCCCAAGTCAAACATGTAAATGTGGAGCTGCTTTTTGCAAGAGCTCCACATTCCTTGTACAACTAAGAACGGAGCTGGAGAGAATGTAAATAGAGCGAAGAGATTAACTTGAAAACCCAGGATTGTGCACAGTACATGTCTGAGGCATCTGATCCAGCTCATCAGACATCCTGGCTGTTGATTACACGAGAAGAATATTTGTGGGCGTGCGACGAGTGAACCACAAGGACCTTTGCCAGGAATTCTTGCCAGTTTTGTTTATAATATGATGGGGAAACTTTTAAAAATTGGCAAGTTCAGGGCAATACGTCACCGTTTCCCTCCACTCCCACAGCTGCCTCGGCGTTTGGTCTTCTGTATTCCTAGACAGCAGCTATGACTACAGAGCTGTTTTGCCTACCCTGACAAGAGTTTCCAAAAATGGCAATAATTTCTCCTCTGGGCCTCCAGGCTCTGTTTACTGGAGAAATGTTACAATTAGAAGGAGCCGTCTTCTTTGTCTTGCCAAAAGCCACCCCGACTCCTGCCCGAGTGCAAAACTTGCCAGAAAAGAAACTTCCTAACATGTTGTATTAATTTAGTAAATGATATTTTTCCCTCCCTAGGGTCCCCAGGCCTCCCTTTTGCCACATTTCAAAATAAAGATACTTTTCTTTGCTTGTCTCTCTTTTTCTGCCCAGAGTCACTCTGCTTATTTTATATGTATTATGTTGAATTTAGTATGGCCAGAATGAGACGCGTCCCTTCGTTTTCTTTTTTAAAACAGAAGCCAAGGATGACAAAAGATTTTTTAACTAATTGGATTGTCTGAATTTTGTCTGAAATTTGGAGACACTATGAAAACAAAGTTGCTGTAAATTCTAGCTATAGATCCAGGAAGTAATTTTTGCCATAAGAAACTTAGTTTATGCCTCTTTCACTTCTGTATTGTTTGCAAGCATGTAATAGGGCTATATGGGGGGCGGGGGATAAAATATCTACCCAAAAAGCTTGACAAAAACATACACAAAAACATCCATATGACAAGCCAGAGAGCCCCGTTGTCTCCTGAAAATATGAAAATATGAATGGTCTGGCTTCAAAGCAGGGATTTTCAGGGAAGGTTTGGGTACTTCAGAAGCAATGTGAAAACTTCCCCAATTGCTACATGAAGCGTGTGGGCAGAACTCTGTCCAACTCTGTTGTAATACCATTTCACAGAAAAAATGTAAACTTTCTCTTTCTATTTATCCTGAGATTTGGCCAATTCCCTGAGAATTTGTCCAGGTCTCTGAAAACATCCATAGCACTCTTCCATTACAACTTCCAGCAGCAGGCAAGTCTGCATGTGTTCTAGTGCTCTCAGTTCATGAATTGACATAATGAAGCTCAATAGAGCTGCTCAGTGCAGGGCAATGTATAGGAACTTCATGAGCTCCCTAAAACATGTCTCATAATTATTTGACATTCCCCCCCCCCCCAAAAAATTCTTCAATGCAAAGGTCCCCTGAAGGAACAATTTAATTGCGTGTGCAAGCGTGACACACCTCGTGCCAAGAACAACATGCAGACACAATTGGTTGGATAAAATTGGCCACAACTCAATTTATTGAAAACAGGAACATAGGGTTGGCGGCCACGCATGGATCCTGGATCATGGTAGGACAGCCCCCACGAAAAGTCCACAGTCGTTTGCAAGCCTGGGGTGTGAGCGGCCCAATACCTATCGACGGAAGCTCAGCACCCCAGAGGGCCTGGACATTATTCCCCATACAACCAAGGGGTGATAAGCCAGCCTGATCCAGGGGCCATACCACACGCCACACGCCAAACACGGAGTTGCAACAAAGAACATAACAAAACGTAAAACCAAGAACAGAGCAACAATAACGTGCAGAGTAACAAAATACACCAACAAGTAATGCAATGAGTAGGGAGGGTGAGAGGAAAAAACAAGACTGCCTCCACACATGGTGAGGCAGTCCCCGGGCAGCCTTAAGTAAGCTGCCCGGGCGGAAGTGTGTACCGTCCGGAAACAGGGAGGGGGTGGGGCGGAGCCAGCCCCCTCATTGGCTGGCCGGTGTGGATGGCGGGAAGCCGTCCTGCCACCCCAGGGGCTTCTGGGGAGAAGAAGCCCCTCAGGCTGAAAAGATGGTGCGCCCCGCAACCCGCATGGCTGGTAAATCGGCCACGCCCATTATTTCAAAATTGTTAGATTAAATAATTCAGTGATTTGGGGAAGGGGGAGAAAAATGTTATAGCTATAGATCTGGTCACTGATAATATGATTGCACAGAAGTATCCTATACAGAATGAAGGGATGTTTCGCTCTTTGGGCCTTATCCACCAAGGTCCCCAGTCCCCCAAAGTAGTAGAAATGTCCCAACTGGGGGTGTATGTTTTGTAGACACCCCAAACTCAAACTGGCTTCAAATTCAATTTTAGTGCCTGTGTAGAAGGGCCCACAATGATGAAGGCAGCGGTCCAGATGACTTTAGCAGGATGTGTGGAAGTCCAAAGGGCTCTACGGACACTCTTGTGTTGCAATGGAGCAGTTCCCAAACCCTTTACAACTAATTTGTCTCTTAGATATAGATGCAGCCTTACTGAGGTCCTAGAGGGATGCTATGAATGTTGATGATTTGTTGCTGTAGTTATGTGTTCCACACTAAGAAAAAGGTTTTGCAAATCATTTTTGTAAATTCTGTTTACAGACTTATGGATATTACTCTGCACAATATCAATGTGAAATCAGTACATAATACCTTTGGTTTATATTTATAGGCTAGTGTTAAGGCAAGTATAGTGTTAAGATCATTCATATGAAATGCTTTGAATACAATATAGATACTGTATAGATGCATTCACACATTATTATAGAAGGAAGTGGTTCACATTTTCTTGTGTTCTTGCCGTTCACTTCTCATTCTACCATTAGTCAGAAATGAGACAATTATCCCAGGTTTTGAGTGTCATGTTTCTGTTTTTGGTTTTGTACTCTGTGTATGTGTGTATGTGTTTTTTTTCTACCTAATGTACCAAAATAATTTGGCTGATTTTAGGTACTATGTAGACTTGTTACATCTGTCATTCCACTTTTGGCAACAAAATGTCCCAGATAAACCCACTCTGAACAAATCCTGCAAGAAATCCATGTTATAGGGTTGCCATAAATTGTAAATTACTTGAAGGAACACAAGAAGAAGGGGAAGGGAGGGGGCAGGAAATAGTAGTAGCAATCCTGGTTCAGTAGACCAAGTCCAGAAGAAGAAAGCAGTGTCTTTTCACTTAGACCCCTTCTACACTGCCATAGAATTCAGATTATCAAAGCAGATAATACATATTGTCTGCTTTGAACTGGAGTATATGAGTCGACACTGCCATATAATTCCATTGTAAGCAGATAATCTGGATTTTATATGGCCATGTAGATGGGGCCAGGGCCAGCCTGAAGAGAGCCAGCCAGAAAAAGGCAGCTTCAGGAAGGAATTCTTGAGGAGACAATTAATTTTCTTCTTATCAGCCCAGTTTCTGGGAAAGGAAGTGTAATAGTACAACAGTGACTGTTCCAAAGGAAGAGCAAAAAGGAGGCCCTGCATTTGGAACACAGTTGGTTTTACTCATTCCTTTTTTGCCTCAGGCCTGTTTTCTTGGTAAATAAGGCGGTGTGTTCAGAGTTTTTCTGCCAAGGATACCTTCATCTCAATATGGTATCTGTCTGGAGGAAGAGGAGGAGAACTGCATAGAGTAGCCTTGATTGGCACTGACAACCTCATTGCATGGGGCTTTTTGCCTGTCCTAGGACGCAGCCGAGACTCAGCCATGATGGTACCCATTACATGACGCAGATGTACTTCTGACGGGGCTTTGTTCTGGCTCAGTGCATGCTGTGTCTTGGCAGTATGCTAAGAAGCAGCCCTAATAACATGGGTGACTACCTGTGTTTTCATTGAATAAGGCAGCGACAGTGTAAGATCAAGCTGAGGGGAGACAGGAAACCACATGGGATTGTGAGTGGACGATAAAGGGCATTGCCCAATGGTTTCTGGCTCTGCTCCATGGATTTATACTGCTGCCCAGCAGATTCCCCTGCTGTCCCTCATCTTAAGGACCTCCATGTTCTATTCTTTACACTCCACAGTGGTATAATTTCAGCTTGGTGCATTTTTGTCTTTGAGAATTGTGTTTCCAGATCTCATCCTCAAATAAAAAAGAGCCTTGAATTGAAGTGGTAGTGTCTATGCAGAATTGATTATCTACCCAAATGCTATGCTTGGGATGAAAAGCCAGATCCAGTCAATGGGCCTGGCACTGTTTTGCCCTCTTCTACAATTTGTAGTGTAGCTCACCGGTCCAAGTGGTCAAAAGGCTCTACGTCTACTTTTATGCAGTGGACCTCCTCTAATTTATAGAATCATAGTTGGAGGGGGCATAATGGGCCACTGAGCCAGACCCCCATTTCAGTGTAGCATTTCCTGCTAAAACATCCTTAGCAGTAATCATCCAGACTCCTTATAAACATGTCCAAAGAGTAAGATTCCTCCACCTCTCTAAGAAATCTATTGATGAAAATCTCTTATTTGCAAACTATTAGACCTGGTCCAACCCACTGGGGCAGCAGAAAGGCCATTTGTTGGGGGTGCTTTGAACTTGATTTTCCTGCTTCTTGGCAGGGAGTTGGACTGGATGGCCCACGAGGTCTCTTCCAACTCTTATGATTCTGTGAAAATAGGCCTGTCCCCTGCTCTCTGTGACAGCCCTTGGGGTATTTAAAAAGTGTGGTCTGTCTTTCTCTCTCACACACAGTTCTTCTCTTCACTAAACTGAAATATGCCCAGCTGCTTTAACCCTTCCTCATATGTTTTGCTCTCTGCACCTCGTATTAGGGCTGTTTCCGAATTTCGGAAGTTTTTTTTGCCTACTTCCGACTTTTGAAGCAATTTTGAGAGCAGCCCTCCGAACAGGAATTCTGAATTTTGGAATTCTGAATTCTGATTTTTGGATGTCATTTCCGAATTTTCTTGCTGACTGCTCATTGGCTGATGGCTAACAGCTTACTCTCCCTTCTGCTGATTTTTTTTTGCCCATTTTTGAAAGCGGACGCCATTTTTGAAGACTTCCGAAGACTTCCGAATTTCGGAAATACTTCTGAATCAATTCCGATTTTTTAAAAAAGTCTATCACATCTGAAGCTAAATTGGATTGAAGATAAGACGTGACTATAGTAAAGCAGAATATATATGGAGAAAATTAATTTTCAAGAATTAACCATCGAAGAAAGAAGATGGAAGTCAACAGAATTCCCTTTTTTCTATCTTCTCTCACTACCCAATCCCCCCTTTTACCCACCCAGATGCCTGAAACTACCCAATCCCCATCACTATCTTTCTCTCCCCCTTCCAATATCCTCTCATTCCTTCCAAGTTTCCCAAGACCTTCCTCCCCCAATCCCCTTTTCTATCTTTTATAAATATTGCATTAGAAAACTTCAATAAAAATTATTTTTTTAAAAGTGAAGCTAAATTTCAATCAACATCCAAATCGACTTTTGAAGCACTTTAAAAAATTCGGAAACAGCCCTACCTCGTATCATCCTCATTGCCCTTCTCTGAACTTGCACCAACTTATCTATATCCTTGCTAAAATGAGATGCTCAGAGCTAAACTCAATACTGTACTCCAGGTGAGGCTTGACCGAGTGCAAAATATAGCGGGACTCTTACTCTCTTCAACTATGCTTCTATTAATGCAAGGTGAAAATAGCATTTACCTTTCCATCTTGATTTGCAATCTAGATCCCATGCCAAGGTCTCTGTTGTTGAATGGAAGCAAACAGAGGTTTGTTTGGGGGGGAGGTGGGGAAAGAAAATTGAAGCAAAATAAGTATTGAGCAGTTCTACCTTTTCATTGTGATCTGTTACCAGTTTGCCATCTTTCTTGAACAGTAGTGTCACGTCTTCTTGGTCATTCTCTTGCCTCAAACAGGACAAAGAAGAAGACATTTCTGGATGTAAAACTTCTTTGTAAAAATGAGTTTCTTTGTTAGAGGCTTTGTTAAGACACATGCCTGAAAAGTCAAACATTTTGTCTAATTCTGAGGATTCATCTAGAGCTGTAAACTTGTCATCTTTTCAGTAGCTCAGCCAATATCCCATATTTCTAGGTAATTGTCAGTAGAGGAGGATTTAAAATTAGTGGTTGGGAAGCATATACTTCTCGGTGTTTTGTCTAAGATCACGTGTAGTATGCCTGTAGAGAGCAATGTAATTGTATCCATGATTTTTAATGAGACTAAGTTTTTTTTAAAATGCAGCCTTTTTCTATAGGAGCACACTACGTATTGTCTAAACTGCATTTCCATTCCCTGAAAAGGTTGTTTTAAATGCTCCCCATCAAAAGGGAAAGGCAATCTGAACACGAACATAGGCATTTTGTCTTTGGGTTCTTCTCTCGCTTCTCCTTTGAGCTGAGAGAAAAGATACTCTATTGTTGCAAATGCACCAAGATCTTTGCAAAGATTGGGGGAAATAAAAAGATCAAAATGAGAAGATTCTACCCCCAACCAAATATTCTGAGGTATCATGTTGATCCTTTGTCAACTTTTAGATTTCCTCCTCCTTGTGCTTTTCTCTCATAGTGTTCCACTTGCTGCATGTTCATCCTTATTCCCTTTTTGGTTGTCTTTTTGCCCCCTGCAGTGTTCCTGCTACTAATAGTCTGGAGGAAAAGATAAGACGTTGGGGGCTAGTTGGTTTTTTCTCTTCCCAGGCAGCTATTATAATTGGTGACAAAGTGTTATGCTGCTTATAGAATTATTGATTCTAAGAAAAACGGGATTTCTTGACAGTTTTTGAGGGTCATTAGATGGAGCTCTCAGTGTCGCAGTGAGCTAAAGCACTGAGCTGCTGAACTTGTTGACCAAAAGGTTGCAGGTTCGAATCCAGGGAGCAGCGTGAACTCCCGCTGTCAGCCCCAAGTTCTGCCAACCTAGCAGTTCAAAAGCATGTAAATGTGAGTAGATCTATAGGTACCGCTCTAGTGGAAAGGCAGCGGCCCTCCATGCAGTCATGCTGGCCACATGACCTTGGAGGTGTCTATGGACAACGCCGGTTCTATGGCTTAGAAATGGAGATGAGTTCCAACCCCCAGAGTCGAACACGACTGGACTTGATGTCAGGGGAAAACCTTTACCTTTACCTATATGTGCAAAATTATTATGATCTGCGGTGTTTGGGCTGCAATAACTGCTACACTCACTAGATTTGTTTTGCACTGGGAATGTAGCGCAGCTGGCTAAGTGTCAGCTGCATAACATCTCTCTGACCAGTAGGTCATGAGTTTGAGGCTTGCCTGGGTCGAGGTGGGTGCTCAACCTTTAAGTGTAGCCTGCTGTCGACCTTTGCAGCCCGAAAGACAGTTGCATCTGCCAAGTAGGAGATAAAGATACCACATTAAGTGGGGAGGCAAATTTTGACTGAATAATGAGGCCATTAAAGAACTCCAGGAATGCTGAGGAATGCAGAAGGAACAACAAGGGACTCTGGGAATGCTGAGAGATGAAGAGTGCGTCAGCTCCCCCTGGTGGCCAGAGTTTGCCTCTGTTCGTCTATGTTGTGTATGTGAAAAACAGCAGGGATTGTCTGCTAAGTATGTGTACTTGTAATCCGCTCTGAGTCCCCTTCAGGGTGAGAAGAGCAGAATATAAATAAAGTAAATAAAATATAAAAAAATAATTTAGATTTTTGTTTTATCTGAACAAATTTCAGCCCAATTTGCTTTCAGTTTTAGAAAGACTGGTGTACAAACTATAAGGCTTGCATGAACAACAGCATTTTAAAGCCCCCAAACTTGTAATCAAATTAATAAGAATTGATTATTTTCCTCAGATATAACACACACACATAACGTTTGTATTTAACAGCTTCTAGTGGCTCCAAGTTGGTTTATGGACTGACTTGGAGCCACTAGAAGCTGCTAAATGCAACTTGGAGAGTGTTTTCTTTCTGGACACAATTCAAAAACCTAGTTCTGGTTTTATGAAACCATCTGGGAACAGGGCAGAACCTGAAAAGGTAGAAAGTGTATGACTTGCCAAAGGCCACCCAGTGTGTTTTCATAGCCAAATGGTGATTCAAACCACTACGTCACATTGGATCCCTATAACTTTTATTAGCTGAAAGATGGCAGGATAGAACGGATGACATAAGCATAAGAAGACAAACAAAAAGAAAGCAAGTTTCTTTGTTTGCACATTCAGTCCTTTCCATACTAATTATGAGATTTGAAATGCCTTGCCTGACTTACCGGGCGAGGGCCATTGCGGCGGGGGGTGCTCTCCCACCGGCCATGTTGGGTGTAGGGGGCTTCTTCTTCCCAGAAGCCCCCTACACGGCAGGAAGTTTCTCGCCACTCAGCCAGCCTGGCTGCCCCTCACCCCTGAATTGGCCAGGGCTGGCTCCTTTTGTTCCAAGGAAGCCTTATTAAGGCTGTTCTGGGTTTTTCACAGGCACCGTGTCCGCGCAGCTTGGCCTCCCACCTGCCCTACATACTTTGCATGTTTTTGGTTGGTGTTATTGTTGTTACTATTCATAGCTTGTCACAACTCCTGTTGGCATGTGGCATGGGTCCTGGATCTGGCTCCCTTCCCCCCTCTTAGAGGAAGGGAGGGAATGTCCGGTCGTATAAAGGTACCAGTAAATTAGCCTGGTATTGGGCCGGTGGCACCCCTGGTGTGTATTTGGTATTGGTCAGCAGAAGGCTGACCAATTCTGATCCAGATCCCATGTATGGCATCCAACCCATGTTCCTGTAACCAATAAACAATTGTGGCCATTTTCTTCCCAACTCTGTGTTTGCATCATCATTATGCTGTTGGCAGGACCCATCCACACGCAATGGTAATTCATTGTTTGTTACTGCTTTAGTTCTTTTAATTGTTTCATCCTTAAAAAGTTCTTTGGCTATATATGATATACCTTTCTGCCCCTTTACTTTGATCCACTGGTCTAGCTTTCGTTTAAGGAAAGGCCTGCTCCTGTGCTGTAATTCTTTGAGTTTTGTTGTTCACTAAGAACAGAGCATGTTTTAGGGTAGACCAGTGGTCCTTTCATACTAATTAGTTGCAGTACTGGGGTTCCACTGTGTCCCCTTCTGTTTTTTTAATTTTTTGATTTTTTTATTTACATACAATAACAACTTACAATGTAGACAAAACACAAAACAGTGAACATTTTACATACACATAGCCCACCACCAAGGCCTGAACATTTATCCTTTCCTTCGCCATATATTTATAAATCAACCGTTAATTGAATGTTGTATCCAAAATTCCTGACCAACAGGGTTATATTGCATTCCATTTTCACTCTCTAAAGTATATTTAATAAAGACCAACCTGTATGCCTCAAAATCTGATCTATTAGTTTCCCCCCTGAATACCCTCATTTCCATTGTTAGTTTATCATTTAAGGCTACGTTCCATACCTCCCTATACCAAGCTTCCAGTGTAAGATTAGTTATTATTTTCCAGTTCCTTGCTACTATAATTCTTGCCACTGTGAGTAAAATACTAATCAATTCTTTCTTTTCCATTTCTAAATTCAACATTGTGGTGTCCATTAGTAATGCTAACCTAGCATCCGGAGTAATATTTAGCCCTATAATATTGCTTATTTCGATAAATATATCATTCCAAAAATTCTTCACTTGGGGGCATTCCCACCATAAATGAAAATATGTCCCTTTGTGTATGCCACATCTCCAGCAGAGGCTGCTTTGCTTGCTATCCATCTGATGATGTTTGACCGGTGTGGTATACCATCTCCATATAACTTTAAATACATTTTCTTTTAATCTTATTGATAAATTCTTAACAACTCTCCACTTCAGAACCCTTTTCCAATCAAAATCTGTCAGAGGCCCTAGATCTCCTTCCCAGACCTTCTCAAACAGCTTCAGCCCTGTTTCTTCACCAATTAATCCACTGTGTCCCCTTCTACACTGCCCTATATGCTAGGTAGGATCTGATCTCAAATTATCTGCTTTGAACTGGATTATACAAGTCTACACTGCCAGATAATCTAGGATAAGAAGAAAATCTGGGATCACATCCTAGGTTATAGACCCAGCCTGTAACATCAAAACAGGGATAGTACATTTGTGGAATGGCAAAAGTACTAACAACAACAACAAAACTTTATTTATTTACTACTCTATCTTCCCATGGGGACTCAGAGCGGTTTCCAAGTAACATCATCAATACATACAGAGGAAACAACATACAGATAAATTTAACAAAACAATAGAAGCATAAAAAAATATCAATAGGACATATTTAAAATAATCCTGCCTATTCAAAGCAATTTTAAAAGGCTGGGCTGAGGCTAGTGCAATTTCTAGAGACCCGGGACCTAATAGGAGGAAATGACCTGGGTAATTGGTAGTAAAAGATATGGCCGTATTCAACAGTATCTGGGGCTGAGGTAGAACTAGTCATTCTCAAAGGCTTGTTTAAACCACCAGGTCTTCAAGCTCTTATGAAAGAAGGTGAGGAATGGGGCCTGTCTTATTTCTTTAAGAAGGGCTTTTAGTTGGTTATGGAAGATACCTCTTGTAGAGTCCTTTCATACTGCATAATTGTAATGGTATGGTTCTATTTGGTGGCAACTTCATATGGATTCCTGGGATTTTGAGTTTGGGGAGGGGTACTTAGAATTTCCAGACAGAGAAGTCTGGTGCATCATCCAACTACAAATTCCAGGATTCCATAGGACACAGCCATGTTGGTTAAAGTAACATCACAATGCTATAAGTGTATGACGTGAACGGTTCCCCTGATTATGGTATTCTCCTTCATGAGGTTAGAACAGGCATGGCCAAACTTTGGCCCTCCAGATGTTTGTACTTCATTTCTCACAATTCCTAATAGCCTACCAGCTGTTAGGAATTGTGGGAGTTAAAATCCAAAATACCTGGAGGGCCAACGTTTGCCCATGCCTGGGTTGGAATGACAAGATTTCTTGACGTCTTTAGAAAACAATTCCTAATGACATTGTTAAAAGTAATGCATCACTCACTTTAAGTGCAATTAGCAACAGTTTCTTATACTGGCATATCTGTTGATAAAGTCTCTGACAAAGAAGCCCTTTTATTTGGCATTAGGAGTAAGATTTGTGCAAAGCTATAGTCTCCAAGAAGGTTCAGCCCTGTAACATTTCTCACCTTAGAGAGTTTTTATTAGCATCATATCAGCGCAAGGACTAAGTTAACTGGCTCACAGACTCCATCTGTGAGAACTGTTCATCTTATTTCTGATCTTCACTTTTCTTTCTCCATTTGACAGAACCTGCCGCAAGGATTCTCTCGTTGTGACCTGAAAGACAATCTTCTTCAAAACGGCTGTACAAATGACTTTATTGAGTATCCGGTCAGCAGCACCTACATCCTAGAGAATAGGCCCCTCAGCAATAAAGGATCAGGGAGTGAAATCACCCAAATGACTCCACAGAAGATTGAGCTTTACTTGCGGCCAGGTAAAGCAGGATACACAGTTTTTAACATTTAGGAGTTATTGTAGCAGAGGGGGATTGCAACCAATTATACATTCTGAATCATGAACACCAGTAGCATCTCTGGTATTGACTGTGCATGGTCCAAAATTCCCACAATGGGAAAGTGGCTGGTACATTGTTGTTGTATGTGTGCTGCTCAGTGCTTGGCCAGCAGAATGGTTAATCAAACATTTGGAGAGGATAGTGCCCAAAAAAAATCTCTTGGGAAAAACCTTATCTCTTCATACTTTAACATTGCAGATGACTCCCAAACCTTCACGGTGCAAGTGCGACAGGTGGAAGATTACCCTGTAGACATCTACTATCTGATGGACTTGTCCAATTCCATGAAGGATGATCTTCGTAACATCCAGAACCTAGGTACCAACCTAGCCTTGAAAATGCGCACAGTGACCAGTAACCTAAGGATTGGCTTTGGAGCCTTTGTGGACAAGCCTCTGTCCCCTTACATGTACATTTCACCTCCAGAAGCCATCAGAAATCCATGCTATGAGTAAGTTCTCTGCTGAAGTACATTGGGTTGCTGTGATCTCTTTGTAAAAACATGTCATCTGGAACACTGCTTTTTAAACTGTGGGTCTCAACCCCAATTGGGGTTCCTTAGCTCAATGTGAGGGTCATGTAAAATTTGGCAACAGTGAAAGGTATTCTAGTGCCACCCATTTACATAAATTTGTTGGAAACAACATGCAGTATTTGCAATGGACCCGGCAGAAAATGCTTTAGCTATACTCCACAAAAAGGAAAGTCAGCCTGTTTTGGAAGCCTTTCAAATGCCGATTTATTTTCTGCAATGTTTGATTTTAATACTTATTTTATATACATATACACCTGAAGTCATATAAAAATTTATCAGGCAAACAGGGGTTGTAAGTGGAAAAAGTTTAAGAAGACCTGATCTAGAATATAAAGAGTTGCCAGATGCATAGTCCTGTTTGTCCCTCTGTGGCAGTACAGACACTGTGAGCATTTCTAAACTAAATTTAAGAAGCAAAAGGGTTAAAGACTTGTGCTTATTTTTTAAAAAAACCTCTCAGACATGTTTTTCTCATCCCATCCTTGCTTCCTCTTAGATTGTTAGTCTCCATTTTATTTGTCATAACGGAATTCGTGTATGTAGATTTCAGGGGGTTGTTGTTGCACTAATAATGCATTTTCCTCATTAGTGAAATACATGTATATATTATTCCCTACTGGCATTTAAAAAATGTTTCCATAGTTCCAGTGCATTTTTTTCTCCCAAACATGCTGCAGGCCTTGTAAATCTGGGGATGTTGCAGGTAAGGTGTACTTAATCATGAAATATATGTTAAGAGGTGCAAAATAGATACTTCAATTTACTACTTTGAATCCAGTGATTTTTTTCAATTGCATGTTCAAAAGACTTCAGCATAAATATTAAGTGTTGTTAAAAGTGAGCAGGTTACCCAATGAACCAGAATTCTTAAGTCGAGATCCAATATATTTAGGGTAGCATCAATATATACTAGAATAATTAAGGTGGATTCTACAGTTGGGCAACTGATTGTACAATAAGCACTAAGAACATTGGCTCACTCCTTCCACTATGTTAAAATTGTGTAAAGCTGCATGTCCATATGCAATAGGAATGGTTACATTATCACACTTCTGAGAAAGTGCAACTGAATGTGCCATTAATTATCAACGGAAAAGGAAAAATGGTGAGATCTATGTTTGTGTCAGTGCAGACAAAAAAAGCATACCTCTTAGTCATTTCTTAGTCAGAATGAGAGTAATTGCAGCTGGGCAGAGAATGCCTTCACTGGCTCTGTAAGAGTGCTTTCTGACAGAGGCAGTTACAAAATACTCGTACTAAGTAGTTACACAAGTTAATTACAAGTTGAATAGTAGCATCTTATCTTCCCTTCTTCCTGCCCAAAACTCTATGAATGAGACAGAACAATTGCACATCAAATGCCTTATCTGTCAAATTTCCTGAACTGATCCCACAATCTGTACAAATTTCAGCACTGTGTGCTTTTGACAGCTTTCTGTTCACTGGCTTTTTTTTGGTGGGATGGTGAACATTTCCAAGTAGCTCTGGAGAAAGCCATACAAACAATATGCAACTAAGCATCCCTCACAAAACTGCATTTTTGAACAAGTTGTATGCCTGTGTAACATAATTTAATATAAGAAAGTAATTGGAGTTAATTGTTGCATAAATCAATAGAAAAAAATATAATTTGTCAAGGAAAATGACATAAGTGCAAAAAAAAAAGCCCTGTCAGGATTAATGAAAGTTGGATAGTGGATGATCGAGACTTTTCCCTTGTGCTTTCCTTTTATATTTAATTTCTTTTCCTATGAGTATGTTATATTTACATAGGACTAAGAACTTCAAAACCTATGGGAGTGTCTTTTATAAAGATTGTTTACAGCGTCAAAGTAAGAGGAAAGTGTGACATTAGTGTAATGTAAACTGTTCTGGGGCCTTTTTCAGCCAGAGTGTGGGGCGGAAACATTTTAAATCAGGGTTGGGTAACGGTAGACATGATGGACCATTTTTCCTTCCTGTGGCAGCACATTTCAGTGTGCCAAAGTGACCTGATGTCATTTCTGGTCATTTTTCTTTCTTTTTCCCTTCCTTCCCCCCTACCTACCTTCCGTCTTTTTTATGTTTTAGGAAAATGGAATAGCTCAAGGGAGAGAACTGCTGTCTTTTTACATGGTTTGGGGAGATTAAGGGTTGTTTGGGGGCCAAAAATGAAACACAAAATATGGCTTTTAAAAAATGGGGTGGGTAAAAAGCCTTCTGGGGATCCGATGGGCTGCATATGGCCCACGGGCCACACTTTGCCCAGTTCCACTTTAAATAAAATGGAATAGGGCAGAAGTGTTTAGCCCTGAAGTGTGATGTCCAATTGATTGCTAGAACCACACAAATGATTAATACTAGATAAATTATATTGAGTCTCAATTGAATTTGCACTCAATAAAGTAATTCCACAACCAAATGTAGCGGGATGTTGACCTCACATTTCCTATATGATCCTTCATTGCTTGAAATTGCTTCAGGAAGGAAAATAAAAACCATAAGAAGTGATAATATAGAAAGAAAACAGGAGAAAATAGTACCACTCACTGGTGAAATATTGAGCGATGTCATTCATCCAGTGATTTTTTTTATTCTTCCCCATGCACTATTTCTGTTTCACAAAACTGAAAAGGGTAGACATTTAGATAGCTCTAGTAGCACTTCAGCTTTGGCTATTTTCCACTTGGGTTGACATATTCCTGCTGTATAATATCACCCTACATTTATTCTCACTTCTCTTCTGCCATTCAATTTTTGACTACAATCCTTGGCATAGCAATAAATTTGGGTGGTATTGTAACACCATGGTGTACTCATACAAGAAGATTAAATCCGCTTGATCTTAGTGTCTGAGCAGATACATGAATCCTCTCTTACTCGAAGATATAGTTCAAAACCTTACAGTTTCTAAGCTCAGTCTTGCATTGTCATGAGAGAGACAAACACACTCCTCCATCTTTCCCTGAGTTATATATACTGGATTACAGCCAGAAGTGGAGTAAGGAGTTCTGTTTGTGTCTCTGCTCAAGGGCAAGCAATGAGGTATGCTATTTGGAGAAGAGAATGGTTCTTCATATCAGTGACTATGCCATTTTCAGATAAGCCCTCAAGTCTCCAACTCCTTTCTCTTGTCCTAAGTCTATCCTATTGCTTTCTAGCTTGAAACCACCAGATAACTACTGCCTGCCAATGTTTGGCTATAAACATGTGTTGGCACTTACAGATGAAGTTCAGCGTTTTAATGAGGAGGTGAAAAAGCAGAGTGTGTCAAGGAACCGTGATGCACCTGAAGGAGGCTTTGATGCCATCATCCAAGCTACTGTCTGTGACGTAAGAGCCACCCACCTTTCCGGGCCTTCATGGATCAATAAATAGCTTAAGAAGAACTTCCTAGTGATGTATACATGTCATATATCTAGTTGCCTATAGAGAGAGATATCAATTGGATTTCTCAGTAGCACCCAAAATGTCTTGGGACAGCCTTGTGTTGAAAAATTATCTGCCATCCTGAGCGGAGTTAAACTCTTAAAGATATATCCATTTTATACTAATTGATGTTAAATCTGTGACTTTGGTTATTTCTTTTTGGGTTGTACTTTTCTGTGTGGATCATGGACACTATGCTTTCGTTCTTATTTTGTCAGGAGAAAATTGGCTGGAGACCAGATGCCTCCCACTTACTGGTCTTCACTACTGATGCCAAAACACACATTGCTTTAGATGGGAGACTAGCCGGGATTGTTACACCCAATGATGGGCATTGCCACATGGACAGCAACAATGTATATGAAGCTTCAACCAGATTGGTAAGAACCTTGTTTTGCAGATACAGAGCTAGGACTACAACCACTACAAGGATCATTGTACTATATTTGATGGTGCATTTAGACAATTATAAAATATATAGAATTACATATTTTCCCCACCCCAGCTTATTTAGCCTGATGGACCTCATGAGTACCTAAAGGAGTATACTAACACTAGGAACAGCAGAATAAACATGTATTATCCCAATAAAAGTGAAGCAGGAGGAAAAGTTTACCTCAAATGATGGAAAGCAGTTTTTCCCTTCCGGTGACAATATGGCCAACATGTTACACAGTTATGTGAAAGGGGACACATAAAAGGATTTTGTTGAAATGGAGGCCAAGTCTACTTCTTGACATTAGAGATTGCTATGATGGAGAATGCTCCTAATTGCATAATGTTGCTACTTCATCTGCGCAATGCCAACCATGAAAGCATGACAGCATGCTGGGATAAATGGAGCAGACTCTTGGGACCTGGCTTGATTTATTTATTTAATATAATGCCCCCTTCACTTTATTTTATTTTTAAAAAAATATTTTTATTGTTTTATCATTATCAACACAATATTATACAATGTCTATTTACAGCAGATTCATGTTATTCATTTCTAGGTACAATACTTCAATCTTTAGCATCTGCCATTATGTTTTTCTTATACATTTTTGTATCCCTCACCGCTGTGCTCCCTCCCCCTCCCCACGCCATTGCTTTTACATATAATTCGTCCAAAATTTCATTTCTTCTTGTGGAGGTAACCTTCCTTCTTCCTTTTCTAATCCTTTTCAATAAATTTTCTCCATACCTCATAAAAATCACTTTGTTTCCATATACCTCTTTTTACTTTTAATATACATGTTAACTTGTCATTTATTGCCAGTTTCCATACTTCCTTGTACCATTCCTCTATTTGTATATTTATTTCTTTTTTCCAATTCCTTGCTATAAGCAGTCTTGCTATTGTTAATTGCCCCCTTCACTTTAGAAATGCATACATAGATAGTATTTATAAAGAAATACCTAATTGTAGTATCATAGGTCAAGTTTTTTTTCCTTTTGCTTGGTTGTTGTCTTTGAGGAAAAGAGAATAAAGCCTACATATGTCACTTTCTTCTCATCCCTATAGTCCCCTGTTGTTGTTTCCCCCAATAAGACATAAGTGACATTAGAATTTATCTATCTTGTCCTTTCCCAAGGATTACCCATCTCTTGGTCTGCTGACAGATAAACTCTCCCAGAAAAACATTAACTTGATTTTTGCTGTGACTCATGGCATCGTGGGACTTTACCGGGTAAGTGGGCTTACTGAGCTTCTGTTTGCTCTGAGTTTATTAGACTGTGGTGGTGTGGGATATCAGCATGAAAGGATTTGAGTAAAATGCAATGAAGGGGCATAAATAAAAAGTTTTTTGTAAATCCTCCAAGCAATTCTTTAACTGATATGCAATAGCTTAACAAACTATTTGGAGTATCTATTGTTTACTATGATGTTCCATCACAGAGTATATACCCCATCACAGAGTTGTCCCCTCATAAAATAGCTGAGAAGAAAAAAATGGTCAGTCAGAAGTGGATATGTTGTGTGGAAGAAGGACAGATTTCCTGTCTGTAACTGTAGTTCTTTGAATGGTCATCTCTGAACTCACACATGGGTTACATATGCCAGCTCAGTGCATCAGTCGGAAATTTCTAGAGCTACTGTATAAGTGTTTTTGGTGGTAACCCCATCCACTCCCCATGTGACTTTATGCTCTTGCCCAGACCTGGGCAATTGCTGGCCCTCCGGGTGTTTTGGACTTCAAATCCCAGAAATCCTAACAGCTGGTAAACTGGCTAGGATTTCTGGGAGTTGAAGTCCAAAACACCTGGAGGGCAGGCAATTGCCCAGGTCTGCTCTTGCCTATACCCTTGGTTCTGTGGACAGCAAAGCAGTAGATACACCCTTGGACTGATAAAATTAGGAAGTATGATCAGCATAAAGTACAAATGCTCTGCAACCACCTAGGCAATGAAGAGAATGTTCCAAGTCAGTGGTAGGGTTCAGAAAGAATACTGGTAGAACAATAATCTGATTTAGATGGTAGGTAGACACAATGTTTGGTTAAAAAAAAGTCTGATCTCTGGACTACCTTATTGTTATGGAATCGAAGGTAGGGTTGATCCATCTGCAGAACACAAAATCCACTGGCTGTTCTGGCAGATATAACTGTTATTAGAAATAATATTGTCCAGGTGGGAAGTCTTAGATCGCAAGAAGCCAGGGGAATGAGGGACTTCTTGCACAGTTGAGATAGCAACAGTCCTGGACTACAATGAGCAGTGAGGCTTACAACAGATGGGTGAAAATTTTCTTACCTTCCAACAAGGTTTTGACCAGTGCATTCTAGAAGCATCAGGACTTGCCAAGATGTTGCAAATGCCATGATACCTTCAGTTGCCTTTAGGTCAAATGTAGCACACCAATCACTCTTCTCCATCGAGGAAAGAATGAAGCCAAGAGTGACTATCCTGAAATACCTGAGTTGAACCTGAAATTAGATATCTTGAAGGTCCAGAATTGGAGTGGAATAAGATAGAGATCAGGATCAACACCAGGAATGAGACAGTGATTGAGAGCAACACCTGCATCATGATGGATCCCAAAGAGCAGGTGGAATAGAGGGGAACAAGCAGTCCCTGCAACTTGACTTGATATTGGAGGGTAAAGATGTGTTGTGGAAACTGGTACAAGGTGTGAAGCAGTAGCAGATAGAACATTAGGAAAATCCCTTGCCTGCCCTTTCAGAATCATTTCTATGTCAGATATATGTGGAGAAGGTGGACACCTCTGAGATGGTGCCAGAGTGAACTATTGCACAGCAAACCAAGGAAAAACAACTGAAATATGGCGTCACATGTGGTAATCAGAGGTGTATCATCAATGCAAGAAGCACAGTAATCAACACTAAAAATACTAATAGAACATTAAAAGTCAATAGAACACTCTGTCAATTTCACCAAAAATCTTAAACCTGAGAGGAATATGGTTATGAAGTAGTCCCGAGACACTACTGCTGTGGCAGACAAGAGGGAATGGAGGGTTTAGATAGGAAATGTGCTGGTATGGTGCATGGTGAGTGGGTTGAGCTGCTACCAAAAACACTTACATAAAAGCTTCCAAATTTGCATTTTGCAAGTACAGATGACCCCTTTGTGTAAGTCACAGGCCACTTCTACACTGTCATATAATCCCTCTGCCTCTTCCTCCTTGCGCCGGCCCCTCCTTCCTTGAGTCAAGGAAGGAGGGGCTGGTGTGCGGAGGAGGAGGAAGGAAGGGAAGCCCCACCCCGGGCCGATGCGGGGCACGCGCGGCTGCGGCCCCGGGGGTGGGGCTTCCCTCCGCCTCTTCCTCCTTACGCCAGCCCCTCCTTCCTTGAATCAAGGAAGGAGGGGCCGGCGCAAGGAGGAAGGAAGGGAAGCCCTACTCCCGGGCTGATGCTAGGCATGCGCAGCAGTGGCCCCGTGGGCGGGGCTTCCCTCCGCCGCTTCCTCCTTGCACTGGCCCCTCCTTCCTTGAGTCAAGGAAGGAGGGGCCGGTGCGAGGAGGAGGAGGAAGGAAGGGAAGCCCCGCCCCTGGGCTGATGCTGGGCATGCGCAGCAGCCGCCCTGGGGGCGGGGCTTCCCTCCGCCTCCTCTTCCTTGTGTCTTCCTTCCTTGACAAGGGGGCGCGGGCAATGGTGAGGGGGGCGCCATTCCCTCCTCCCCCACCCCCTCGCAGCGCTCTCCCCCCGTCCTCCCCTGAGAGAAAGAGAGAGAGAGTTAGAGAGAGAGAGAGAGGGGGTCATCATGCCGCACATTGCAGACTGTTTTGTTTGAACTTTTTTTTTGGTCCTTGATCTGGCGTCCCCCTAGGCCTGTGCTCATAGGCCATGGCATAGTGTGGCCTTATGGGTAATCTGGGCCTGTATTGAAGTTGTACCTCAGCTACCTTTCCTTTTAGCCATATTGCTTTTATTTTGTGTAGAATTATGTTGTTATTGCTTTTACTGATGTTTTAAATTGTGTTTTTTGTTGTTTTAATTGTCTTTGGGCTCGTCCCTTGCAAGCCGCCCTGAGTCCCCAAGGAGAGATGGTTGGTGGGGTATAAAAATAAAATTATTATTATAATATTATAAATATTTTGAAGATCTATGTTTTATTTGGTGCAGGTAGTCCATATAGAAAACAAGCATTCTACATTAGCATTGTGTTCATAACTGGTGTGATCAATTAATCACCTAATGGCTACCCTTTTGGTTGCAAAGTCTCGCTCTGTACTTAGGTTGATCCTTTTAAGGGAGACCTCCAGTCTATTAGTGGACTGCATTCAAAGCTTTATCTGGTTATTACAACCAGCTAGGGCTTCTGCTATGCTGGCAAAGTTTTTGAGCGGCAAACACACTCTAGGAGGCAAAGAAAACCATCCTATCAAAAGCTACGTCGCTACACATTCACAGGCCAAAAATACATGTGCTATTAGAAATAATATCATATAATTATCAACTAGTCAAATATCCATAAATATCAACAGTGTGTCCCCTCAAAGTAGACAATGATCATACATCAATACATATCAATATAATGCAAATCAGTCCGTTCCCAAACCAAAGGATATGTCCATTGCAAACCGCTCCACTCTACAAGCGGTAAGGAGGGAGAAATCCCACTGTGAATGGAGCCAGATCAGTTCATTATAATCCGATGTATATCCAGTGTAAATAAATTCAAATGTAGCACAGTTTCATGAAGCCAATGTCCTGGTAGTCAATAGTCACCAAACAGTAGACAAGATTAGTTCATGTATAGTCACCGTCGCCAATATAAAGGGCGTAATGCCCGATGTTTTCTGTCGCAGCCAAGCCGACCTCGAATGTAGCTGGCTTCTATGCATGGTTCCGCTGGCGGAGATGTAACAAGAAACAAAAGGAGCCAACGGAGAGTAAAATCGCTCAGGCCGTTCATTTCATCAAAAGACTTCCTCAAGGCTCACAATAATAGTAGAAATAATTATCATAAGCCGCACATGACAAAAATCATTCACTCTGTCTCAGCTCTAGGGTCCAGATCTACATCTGCAAGATACTGAGTATACCACCTTTACCCTGTTCATTCCCACAGGGTTGGAGTGAAGGGTGCTCAGAACCAGATTAATCTTTCTAGAAAACCAAATGGATCTTCTGAGTCCTGCCACAGCATTAAGGATTGCATACCCTACGTAGCTTTTGATAGGGTGGTTTTCTTTGCCTCCTAGAGTGTGTTTGCAGTTCTTTTTGCAGCAGTTCCCCAGTGTGTTTGTAAAGTTTTTGAGTGCCCAAGGTGGGTCTATGTAACACTGAACCAGCGGAGTAGGTCTTTGTGGAGGAATAATAACACATTGGGGATCTTTTGTCATACATTACTTCTAGCCCACTTGTTGGGGAAAATGTTGGCCAAAATAGCAAAGTCTCACCAAGTTATGCTTAGCTTCCGCTTCTCTGCTTACTTCTTTCTTTCCAGAATTATAGTGAGCTCCTTCCAGGCACCACAGTAGGGACCCTGACAGGTGACTCCAGCAATATTCTGCAGATTATTTTGGATTCCTACGGGGTGAGTACACCAGCAGTAACATACAAAAGATTCCCCGTGTTATCAGCATGACTGATTCAACTATAGAAGTAAACTAGGCAACCACCAAGGATGCCATAGTAAAGCAAGTATGTTGTGCCTGTGCTTTGGGATGAAGTGCCTAGATTAATTTTAGTTTTGCACTTAATTGCTGACTAATGCCCAGACCCTTCAAATCTCCATCAGCCGCTTAGGTGTAAATGAAAATTAGAATTGATATATTTGAAAATAGCCTAGCAGCTCAACCAGCTTTTGGGGAAAAAATGTGGTGTTGCATGGAAGTAGATTTTAAACTTCCCTAGGAAACAAACACTAGCAGTTGAGTCTGAAATTACAATCCTTTTTTAAATAGAGGGACCAGAAAATATAACTGTCATAACAATGCACTACAAAGTTATCTGTTTTTCCTTCAATAATTTTATCCAAATCTGAGCAAATCAAGAGGCAGTTTTTTCCTTTATTTGGTAGAGAACAACTACATCACTAATATGTTCAGTGCACATAGGTAAACTATTTAATCCATCTTAATCAATTGAATCACTTCCAGTTTAGATAGATTTGAAAGGAATGAGGTATCTGGAGATGGCATTAGACCAGAGATTTGGCTCTGCCCAATGTCAAATTGGGAAGGTGTTTTAGAGTTATAAAGAAACTTTTTTTCTATCTCCCACATATCTCAGACGGTGTCCCTATCTTTTCTCTTCTTTTCAGAAAATCCGTTCCAAGATCGAACTGGAAGTACGCAATCTGCCAGAAGAATTGTCCCTTTCATTCAATGCCACCTGTCTTAATAATGAAGTAATTCCAGGAGTTAAGTCCTGTGTTGGCCTTAACATTGGTGACACGGTGAGTGCAGGGGGGGAGCTCTATGGCAGTAATGATTTCAAAGGGTTGTGTATGACACCTACTGGCTCATGTCTATCAGAACAAACACTTCTATAGTCTAAAGCAGTGTTTCCCAAATGCTGTGCCGCGGCACACTACTGTTTCTTGACGGATCATCTGGTATGCCGCGAAAACGTCTCTTCCCCCCCCCTTTCTTCCCCCTCCTGCCCACTGCTGCTTGAGGGAGGAGGAGGAGGAAGGGCTGGGTGGTGGCAGCGAAGAAGAAGGGGCTGGGACGCCGCCTCCTCAGCCGTTTCCCCTCCGCGTGCCAGCCATCCGGCCCATCCCAGCTGCCAGGGAGGGCCTGGGCACCTTGGGGAGCCTTGGAAGAAAGGCTCCCTGCAGGGCCCAGGCCCTGCCTGGGAGCAGAGTTTGGCCATCTCGTGTCTTCCGCCGAGCCCCGGCGGGAGACGCGAGCTGGCCAAACCCGGTTCCCAGGCAGGGCCTGTTCCCCAGGCTCTTCCTCCGCTTGTGAGGGAGACCTGGGGAAACGGAGCAAATTGCGGTTTGGAAGCAGCCAGGGCCCGAGATGCATCTCCTCCCATTTCCTTGCAGGGAGCTTTTCTCCTGGTTCGCGGCTCCACCAAGCCCGGCGGAGCCGCAAACCGGGAGAACGGCTCTCCGCAGGGCCCCACACCTTCCTCCCCCCCCTCCTCTTTGGTGCATGTGAAACCATCTGTGTTCACTTTTGGGCATATTGAGTATTCATGCCAACATTGTTTGAGTCCAGAGTGCTCTCTGGATGTAGGTGAACTACAACTCCAAAACTCAAGGTCAGTTAACTATATTTATTACTGTTAGAGTGTCATTTTGTGTCATTTTGGTTGGTGGTGTGCCCCAGGATTTTTTAAATGTTAAAAGTGTGCCTCGGCTCGAAAAAGGTTTGGAAACACTGGTCTAAAGGAGTAGTTTCCAACCTTTTGTCCTCTGGGTTGACAAAGATGGCTAGGGCTTCTGGGAATTAAAGTCCCAAGGACCTGGAGGACCAAAGGTTGGAAACTACTGATCTAGATAGAGGTTATAAATACTGAAATGATATTTTTGTTCGTTTGTACAATGTCGAACCTGATCTCTATATTTTAAAGCATATGTGTCAAATTGAAGACCTGGGGTCTGAATCCAACCTACATTTTATGTAGTGTTCCAGATGCTGGATTACAACTCCTATATTCCTCATCATTAGACATAATGATTAGAACTGATAGGAGCTGTGACACAATGACATCTGGAAGGCTGCCGTTAGTTAGTTAGTTGCATATTATCCCATATTAGTTAGTTCTGTTTAGTCAGAACACATATTGGATATTGCCTCATAAGTACAAATGTAACCAATTTGTCCTGAATTACGGGGCAAACAAAAAGATGCACATCTCTAATAGATGGATGGATGAATGGATGGAGACAGAAAGACAGAAAGACAGAGAGAGGCGATTTATATACTAAGCATAAACAGTTTGTGTTGTCCTTCTCAGGTGAGTTTCAGCATTGAGGCCAAAATGCGAGGATGTCCTCAGGAGCGGCAGAAGTCTTTCACCATCAAGCCAGTGGGCTTTGAGGACAGCCTGACAGTTCAGGTGAACTTTGACTGCGACTGCCAATGCCAGGAACATGCTGAGCTTGATAGTGACATCTGTACGCATGGTAATGGGACCTTTGAATGTGGCATGTGCCGCTGCCACCCAGGGCGACTGGGCTCCCACTGTGAATGTTCAGAGGAAGAGTACAGCCCATCTCAGCAGGACAACTGCAGCCCCCGTCAGGGAGAGCCTCTCTGCAGCCAGAGGGGTGAATGTATCTGCGGCCAATGTGTTTGCTACGCCAGTGACTTTGGCAAAATCTCTGGCAAGTACTGTGAATGTGATGACTTCTCCTGTGTCCGCTTCAAGGGGGAGTTGTGTTCTGGTAAGTGGAATATAGCAAGATAATTGGGGTATCAGTGGTGAGCATGTCTTAGCCCAATCTTTTAACAATCAAAGGCAGTTTAAAAGAGATCACTATTCGATGATGGGAGATCCCATCACTCATCCCATTTATATTTCTGGTCAGGTAGGCTTTCTTGATTATTTTTGGATAATATTCAAAATCAATACACTGCAACATGTAATTGAGCAGAGGCAAAAGTGAGGCAGGCACATGTATCTGTATATCGTGGGAAGTAGTCTCTCTCAAAACAATGTCACTTCTCTCAAAACGTATTTTGTATCTCCAGACTCAGAATAAGAAAGAATTTCATGGAGTCTGAAGAGATTAAGTATTCCTGATATTTATCATACCAACTTTAAATTGCAGAAAAGCAGTACCTTAAGTTTAAATACAATTTACGATTTTTCCAGATATATAACAATTACAAGTTTATACTTTAATTTCTCCTAAATTATAAAGTATTTTTGAATGACTGGTTACCAGTTTAAAGGTATTTAGATAGAGTTTATAAAATGTAATAATATGTGTGAGTCTTAGATCTTGATTTTTAGATAATCTAATTTAAAGTGAAAATATGTGTATAAGAGATCTTTCAAAATGATTGGATTCTAATCAACATTTTTAGTTTGAAATTTGAACACAGTTATAGATTTAATTATGTAGTTTAATTTGTTTTTACTCCATGTAATTACTTCTCTTGCTCTTCCCCCCTTCAGAGCTCTTTCCCACATCCTCCTTCTTGCTCCTCCCAGTGGGGTATAAAAGGAAGGTGTGAAAGCAGCTGTGGGTCGTTCCCAATACAGGTGTCTTACTGTGTAATTGTCTTGAGTTGCTGTTCTGAGACTTAAAGCCCTCTTAGTTGCTGTTAGTGTTTCATTTTAGCCATCTGACTCCAAAAAGATGCCTAAACTGAATGTTTTTGAGTTCATGGCAAAAAAGAAAAAACCAAATATTGAAGACCAAGAAGGCAGCCGGTTGAGAATCATTGCAGTGGCTGGTACTGATAAAGATCCCAGAACATGCACACCTGGTTTGCAGGACAGAGCTGAAGAAACTGTGGAAACTGAGGTGTTACCACTGGCTCATCTAATCCAAGCTCTGCCAAAGAAACTATGGAACAAGAGCAAAGAAAAGTACTTTGTCATTGTTAGTCCTTGGACTTTATATGAACAAGTAATAATAATAATAAAACTTTATTTCTAACCCGCATCCATCTCCCCGGAGGGGACTCGGAGCGGCTTACATGGGGCCGTGCCCGAACAACACATCACAAAATATCAGAAACACCAAGAAAAAGTAAACACAATAAAAGCAATAAACACAATCAAATACACAATAAAATGTGAAAACAGAACAGCACAAGTGACTCCAAAGCAGAAACGACAGGGCGGGCCACATGTACATATAAAATATTTTTAAAAACTCGGGGGAGATAACTGGACTAGTATCGAAACATAAAGGGTCACATAGGGGGAAGAGTTCTCACCAGTCTGTTTCTGATGACCAAGTGAAAGCTTAATTAATGCAAAATCCACAGACTCCATTGCCAAGATATGTATTTCCTATGGATAAGAAGAGGCATCTAAGTTTTCAACCCAAATAGAACAACAGATTTCCCAAATGTCTTGATATAGCCCATCATCAGAATAAAGGAAATAAGAAGAAAACAGAAAAAACTCCCGCCAATTGTGGAAATGATTGTCCTTTGTGGCAGACAAAAACTGACTTGAATAGGGAGCAATGACTTGTGAAGAACCTTTGCACAGTGATGGTAATTTCACCGCCTTGAGATCTTGTGCTAGATCAGGAGACAATTACCTGAAATGTCATCTCAAAACTGCAGCTATAAGTGTCCAGTATAGTAGTTCTCAAATACAGAAAGAACTGATAGACATTTGTAGTGACAAGATAGTAAAAAAAAAAATGTTGAAAGATGCAATGCATCACAGCGTTTCTCTGTTTTGGCAGATTAAACTTTGAATGTGAGTCTCTTGGAACAGTTATCACTCTTGGTAAGGTACGTTGATGTTGACGTTTCAGGAATTTATAGGCTTTGTGAAGGTAAATGATATGACAGCTGGAAAATAGGCATTTTGAGTTTGAAAACACTGGAAAAATTGGGCTGAATTTACAGTATTTGTAAGGACAGGGTTATGATGGAGTTGTTAATATGAGTGGTCATATTAGTAGCACACAGGCACTTATATCACAGAAGTAACCAATTAGTGTATACATCCACTGCAGTACTCACTCGCTAAATCTAACTTTAGCTTGCAGCATTCCACCTATCAGAAACTTCTAAGGAACAATACAAGCTGTGTGCAATTTCTTCAGAGCACCATCCATCAGACTGCAACTGTTGAAGAAAAATATCAGAAACTGTTTTCCTGAATCAAGAGCAAACAGCCTGTTGCTGCTTTGTGAAACCCATTGGGTTGAATGGCATGATGCAGTTTTATGTTTTGTGGAACTGTCCAGCATTGTAGTGAGAACACTTAAAGAACTAAAAGAGAGTCCTCTATTCAACAGTGAGACTTATTCCCAAGCTGGAGACCTTTTTTAGCTGTTCTGAATGTTGAATATGTAGTAGCCTAAGAAAGCTTCTGTCATTATCCCTTCAGCTCAGCAAAACATTACAAAGAGTAGATATGGAAAATTTCTGTAGTTTGCAACATGTCAATAGTCTCTTAGAAACAGCTAAGGAGATACGCACAGAATCTATAAAAGAATTTCAGGAGATATTTATTGACACAGCAAGATCAGTGGTGGATTCTGTGGGTGGAGAAGTTTGGATTCCTCACATCTATTCAAGACAGACTTGTAAAAGCAACATCTTGGAAACTTCACCAACACCAATGGACTATTGTAGGCTAAATGTGTACATTACGGGACTTCTTTTTTTTGCAGCCACTTTCAAAAAAGGTTTACAAGTACGAGGCACAGGTAAATAGTTCAGGAACTGCTAGTTTCCTCTTTATTAATTGTGGCCATTTAAAGTAAACTTGAACAAGTGCACATAACTTTACAATGAATGCCTTCAAAATACTAACATACCGATGGAAGAGTTTGTTGCGTAGAAAATAGAAAAAGATTACATTTGCAGAAAAATCATCAAATGCCCTGAAACATGTCTTGTCTTTTTCCGAATGTGAAAAAACTGCTTCAGATTACTGCAACATTGCCAATGTCAACAAATACCAATGAAAGGTCATTTTCAACTCTTTAGCTTTTTCTTCCGAACAGTGCTGATGAGGCTCAAACTACAATTTCCAGGATTTCAAAGCATTAATTCAACGGTGTAGATGAATCCTAAGAGTAAATCTGTGAATCGTACTCATTTACACAGCAGCTCATATAACATTCTTTAAAGAAAGGTTGTGTGGAATAAAATCTTCTGTTATTCATGCAAAGGTGAGGATACTAAGTCAAGTATAAAAAGTTGGACCACCGCCTCCCAAAGATACTACTCTATGGTGAACTCACCATGAGTCAGCGCAAGAGAGGCGCCCCCACAAAGAGATATAAGGACTCACTGAAACAACATCTCAGGCTCGGCCAGATTGATCACCAACAATGGTCCACCCTGGCCTCACATCGGGAGGCATGGAGACGCACTATCCACAATGCTGCGGCCTCTTTCGAGAAGACACGCCGAACAGGTCTCGAAGAGAAACGACAATGCAGAAAGAACCGCAACTTGGAAACAACATCACCCAAGGAGACTTTCTGCTGTGCTTTCTGCAACCAAACATGCCTATCTCAGATTGGCCTTTTTAGTCATCAACGCGCTTTTAGAAAGCGTGGGATGAGTCCTTCCTAAGAATCTTCGTTCGCGAAGTAATGCTGAGAGAGAGATAAAAAGTTAGTTTTGGGTCCAGGTTCATATTATGTTTCCTGTTATAAAAGCAGAAATAACTGTTTGAGAGCCCTTCCACACAGCCATATAACTCAGAATATCAAGGCAGAAAATCCCCCACTATCTGCTTTGAACTGGGTTTTCTGAGTCCACATTGCTGTATATTCCAGTTCAAAGCAGAAAATGTGGAATTTTATTCAGCTGTGTGGAAGGGGCCTGAGATTGGCTGCCTGTGTTGCTGTACAAGATCAGATGCCTGTGTAATGATTCGGGAAAGGAAACAATTTGGTGTGACTCTCTGAGTTGCAGGACTAATTCCGCTTTGCCCTTCATAGAGAACTACAGCACATTCCATTCCATGCGAGTTTCTGTGTAAGCTGTAAAATACAACAAGTATTGTGCAACATGGCAGTTTGTGGCACATGTCAAACACTGATAAAACAACCGGGCTATTCATTGCACAATTCAACCATTGTGATTCTTTAGAGAGGAAAAACAACAACACTGAGCTTTTATTATTCTGCTAATCTCGTTCAACAGATATCAGAGCAGATACAAGATCTAGGGTTTTTGCTGAAAGAACTCACTGGAACCTAAATCTCCTTGACTTAGAAAATGATGCTACTGTGGTTTGGGTTAAACAATAACCATGTACTACACTAAATGCCACTGACATGAGGCAGAGGCTGTTGTTGCCTTGTCTCTGAGAGTTGGGAACAAGAAAGGAACCCATAACTATCCCCAGAGATACTTGCTTAGTGCTTATTCTTGAATGCATGCGGTGCCTTACAACAGTTAATCTGGTTGAGCTCTTTCAAATCTGGTGGAATCAGATCACAAATTTCAAAGTCCAGAAGGATGTTTCCATATGGGCTGTGAGGTGTCCTTATATATTTTTGTTGTATTGTTGCACATCATTTCCAACATATACATTTTCAAATGTAAATTCTGAGCAGGGTTGCTTTCAGTTTCTTTGCTCTTCCTGAACTGCTCTAATCACCAGGCTAAGATTTTTTCCCCCTGATTTTGGGGAGAGGGGCGAAATAAAACTTTTGAAAAGATTCTGTTTACTATCTTACATTTTGGGAATATATTAAGACCATGGTTAAGACAGGAGAGCAAAGCTAGCTACAATGCATAAATTTGATCCTTTAGTAGGGGTTGCAGAATACAAATATAAAATACTAGCTTGGGTACCCAGCATTGCCTGGGTTATTTGAAAAAGTCAATTTAATGGTATCAAATGCATACGGTTGTGGATTAAGTACAACTGTCATCATGCCAGATTAACCGTGGAAAACTCCATCAGTACTTAAAATTTGTTATGTTGGGTAAGTTTGGTGACAGGCCCTGCTCTCAGTCCCGCCTGGCACTTTAATAATGCTAGGATTTGTATTGCGCGAGGCTTCTGGGTGTGTCCGGATGACGAGAGACAGGGCCTTTTCAGTGGTGGCTCCTCGGCTTTGGAACGCCCTTCCTAATGACATCAGATCGGCCCCTCTCCTCCTGACATTTCACAGGAAGGTTAAGACCTGGCTATTTGACCAGGCATTTGCAGATGTAGTATGATTGTCAAATTGAGACCTAAGGAATGACGACGATGCAACTGGAAGCCGATTTAATTAATGAGATGCTGATATTGTGGTTTTAACGTTGAATGCTAATTTGTATATGTTGGAATTGTAATTGAATTGTATTGATAATTGTTGATATGTTTGTCTTGAGCAGTTTTGCTGTTGTACACTTCGCCTCATCTCAGTTGAATCTCAGCGCCTTCGGGCTGAGAGAGGCGGTCTAGAAGCAAAGTAAATAAATAAATAAGTAAATAAATAAGTTTGCTCAAGATGCATCCTTGGTGGGGTTCAGTGTGCTCTCTGGCTGTAGGGTAAACTACAACTCCCACTATGGTGAATCGATCCCCTCAAACCCCTCCAGTAGATTGAGTTAATCATGGGGTTCTGTGTGCCAAGTTTGGTCCAGGTCCATCATTGGTGGAGGTCACAGTTTCTCTGGTTGTGGGTGAATTACAACTCCCAGAAAGGAAGGTCAGTCCCATCTGCCCAAAACCCCTCCAGTAATCAAATTTTGGCATACAGGTATGTGTACCAAGTTTGGTCCAGATCTATCGGTGTTTGGGTTCACAGTGCTCTCTGGATGTAGGTGAACTGCAATTTCCCCAAATCAAGGTGAATTTTCCCCAAAGACCTCCAGTATTTTTTGTTGGTAATGTTCTGTGTGCCACCGCGTTAGTTCTAGGTCCATCATTGGTGGAGTTCAGAGTGCTCTTAGATTGTAGGTGAACTATACATCCCAGGACCTACACGTCCTATAAATCATGGTGAATTCTCCCCAAATCCCTCTAGTATGTTCAGTTGCTGATCAATTCCTCCATTTGCTGTGTGCCATAGAAAATAATAGGAAAGGATTAAGGGAGAGGCAGTGGGCCTCTTCCTTAAATTCCACATCAATGGAGAGAGTAAGAAACACTGGGATGTTTGCGGTGGAGGAAAAACAGAAAATCTAGGATAAAATTGTCCCTGTATATGAAAGTCTTTACGTGGGTGGTGGGCAGTATGGTATTTGTGGAGGATATTGGCAGGGCTCTTGTACATGTATATGGCGTTCACTATGACCTGCAATGTCAGTGGAGGAAGGGCCATTGGTGTCTCCTGAGTAGCGGAAGTTATAGTTGTTTGTGGAGGCAGGAGCTTGTCTGTGTAAGTGGACACTGCAGCCACATACACATACATATTTTCACTTTTATTATGTGTATAGATAGATAATTATATTGTTGTTGTTGTTCATCATTCTTACCCCTCCTTTTCAGTAACATTTCACTAAGCCAAATTATCCCTGTTCATTCCACCCGATTATTTCTCAGGCATGTGACCAACCCACAATCTGTTTTTAAGTGTGTGTTTGTGTATGTATGTATGTATGTATGTGTATTTTCCCCCAGCACCACTAGAGATATATTCCAACCAGCTGCTATTTAGTCTCACTTCTACCCATGATTCACTTGAGTTTTTCATTAACCGGTCTTTCATTATTATTCCACTGCAGAGGAGACTGCTGCCCTTTGGCCAGGATTATGTGGGCAGAAATACAGTAGAGCTAAAATACCTCAGGGAAAACACTGTTTTCCAGATAGTTTCATGGGAGTCTTTGGTGGGAAGCCTTTGACCATTTTCCTGATTGTGGCACGTATGTCCCAATACTAATGGCTTTACTGCATCAGTAGCTTTGAAGGATCAGTGTCTAGCCAAACAGGATTTATATTAATTGCAGAGACAGAGGTCTTACTATTTGGCTCCAAGAGCTGTAAAATATTACGTGTGTAGCTGTTGTTGCTTTTGGCAGCCTCAAAACTAAATAGTTTTTTTATCTAGCTAAAATGTTATTTAATTACCTCATTTATATTTTCACCCTTTTCTGGGAAACTCAAAGCAGTAGATGCAAAAGTCAACCAGTTGTCATCACTTAAAACTCAACAACTTATAATTATGAAAAACATAGGGGTGTCAGGATATGATTCAAAGTTAGCAATAGTTGTGAAGCTTTCTCCCACCCAGTTTACCCGTCTTTTGTCTTTCTCCCACCCAGTTTACCTGTCTTAGCACCGGGAATGTGGCACAGCTGGCTAAGTGTCAGCTGCATAAGATATCTCTGACCAATAGGTCATGAGTTTGAGGTCTGCCCGGGTTGAGATGGGTGCTCGACCTTTAAGTGTAGTCTGCTGTCAACCGAAAGACAGTTGAAATTGTCAAGTAGGAGATAAAGGTACCACATTAAGTGGGGAGGCAAATTTTGACTGAATTATGAGGCCATTAAAGAACTCCAGGAACGCTGAGGAATGTGGAAGGAACAACAAGGGATGCTGGGAATGCTGAGAGATGAGGAGTGCGTCAGCTCCCCCTGGTGGCCAGAGTTTGCCTCTGTTCGTCTATATGTCTGTATGTAGAAATGGCAGGGATTGTCTGCTAAGTATGTGTACCTGTAATCCACTTTGAGTCCTCTTCGGGGTGAGAACAGCGGAATAAAAATAAAGTGTATTATTGTTATTTCTAGTTTCTGTCATTTCTAGGCCAGTGTAGTACTAGCCACTGCCAGAGCTGCTTGGGGAAAATACTTTTTGGGATAATCCCCCCCAAAATACTTAAGACATCCTGGGAATTGTAAATCCAAAGTAGTAAATTTCCAAGCCCGGTTTGCACTTGAAATAGAGGAAAGAATACACAAGTTTATTGTGGTGCAGTTTGGAAGCAATTTATTTTGTTACAAATTTACCAGCACCAGATATAGCAGGTTCTTAAACTTTTCCATCACAATCCCTTTCATTTTGGGCTTCAACTCCCAGAAATCCCAGTCACTTTACTAGCTGTTAGGAATTGTGGAAGCTGAAGCCCAAAACATCTGGAGGAGGACAATTCTATTAGAGTTTGAAAATGTACAAAATGTACACATGTAAAAATGTACAAATAAATGTCGTATTTTTGTAGCCATTGGGACTAAAAACCTTTCGCCCTCTGAGAGAAAGGCATATAATGCAATAATAAATACATTTTTTAAAGGACAACAATAAACTACATTTCAAATTCACGACCTGGTCCTGCACTTTTTACATGCTCCAGCAGAATAATGTCATATATGTTCACATCTCAGATTACTAGCTACATGTCTCTAAAGAGGATCTGAAAGTTGAAAGAACCAGTGGCTTCCCTGAACCCTAAAACAGATCCCTTGCTGCAAGAAATTGTTGAGGTTTTCGAAGAAGTCCCAACACCCAATTCAATTAGGACTCCAATCCAGCCTTTTAGTCACACAGTGGTTTGTCTAGACAGCAATTTGATCCTGTCTAATTTCTGATGCTAAACAAACCCAAGTCAAGCTGTAAGAATCTCCAGATAGGACTTGGGAAGATTGCTGCCTAAAATCCCAGATAATTGTTCTTGCACTGGTCTAGATGTATCGGTGGTTTGACTCAGACTAAGCTAGTTTCCTGTCTTCCTACAGGCCATGGGAAATGTGACTGTGGTGACTGCAACTGTGATCCTGACTGGACAGGTGCCTATTGCAATTGCACCACACGGACTGACACCTGCATGTCTACCAATGGCCTGGTGTGCAGTGGACAAGGGCGTGGATACTGTGCCTGTGGGAAATGCGTCTGTACCCAGCCTGGCTCTTATGGAGACACCTGTGAGAAATGCCCCACGTGTCCTGATGCCTGCACCATCAAGAAGTAAGTAGTTAAGGAGTGGGTTGGTTTCAAAACTATGACTTAGTTATATGGGAAAGGTCTCTGGTCCTAATAGTTTGATTGAAAATGCCGGGGCTGGACTTGTTTTTCAAGGTCTCCATGGGGAGTCAGAAAATCTGAGGTTGAGTGGCCAGAAGCAAGAGAGCAAGCCATTCCTTCTTGTAGCTCTTGCTATTAATAATCTGCCACTGAGCCACAGGGATAGTCATGCTCTCCTGCTGACCCAATAAGTCACACCTGAGCTTTCAGGCTCTGTCTCCAGAAATCTCGGTGTGTGGATCTCAGCATGTCGGATAGACTTAGCCATCCATGACTGCTTCCACAATATTTATGCTATCAGCATGTTTTGTTTATTCCTGTCCTGACAAGGTGCCATGAGTTCTAGGGTGGAGACCTTGGACTCTCAGCTTAATTTCAAATGTCATCTGCTAATATTTAGTTCAAAATCATGTTTTGACAACTATATTTTAAACTATAGCTCCTAGAATCTTCTAGCCCTTGTGAACATTGGCCCAGTTCCATTGCATCTACCTGTCAGGCCCTTATGCATATTATAATGAGATGTTCTTGTTACATTTGTCCTTGTGATTCATGATTTTGCTTACATGGTCTTGGGAGGTCAGCAGGAACAATGAGTTAAGAATTATGGACTCACATTAATGCAGAAGAACTGCCAGTTTTCCTAAACCCCTGAGACCTTGCAGTTCGGGTGATGGAGCCAGGGGAATGTTTGAGACGTCACAGAGGTACCAGCTGTAAGCAGAACTTTATGACACCAGGCAGTTTTATAACACCAGGAGAAGAATGTGACCTTGTGGATCACAGAAAGACCCTGGCTGTGGCTGATGTTTTATAGGATGAGATTCATAGATTTGGCAAAATCTCTAATTAATCTAAGCAGGAACTAGCCTGAACTTAGTCCTTCTGGCTATTCACCCTAGAATTTCAAGGGGACCCTGAACCTCCAAATCCTCTTCTGATTGTCTTCTTGTTTATAACTTTTGGGCATTTAATAATAATAATATAATAATAATAAAACTTTATTTATACCCCGTCACCATCTCCCCAAGAGGACTCGGGGTGGCTTACATGAGGCCAAGCCCAACAAAATTCATCAATAAAAACAACAAAGCAAGCAAAAAATTAAACACAATACAATATCATAAATAACGTATCATTTCATTTCATTTTCACTTTATTTCTTGGTTAGTCACTCTCCACCGGAGTGCTCCAAGCGACTTACAATTTAAAATAAACATTACATGAAATAAAACACACGTATCAGCAATAACACACAAGGGTTTTAAAACACTGTGGGCAGGGCTGGATGTAGCAGATTAAAAATTTTCAAATACTGGGCGTGAACAGAAACAGAGGGAGGGGTTAGAGAGTGATGTAGGGAAATCAATCCAACGGGTAGATAAAATGCTTCAAAGGACATATTGCAGAAGTTGGTCAGAACAGGGCATTGTTTCCTTTATTCAGGGAAGGCACACTGGAACAGCCATGTTTTCAAGCTCCTTACCTAAAGATTGCCAATGTGGGGGGCTTGTCTAATATCCTTGGGGAGTGAGTGCCAGAGATGGGGGGCCACCATAGAAAAGGCCCTCTCCCTTGTCCCCACCAATCATGCCTGCGAAGTGAGTGGGAGCGAGAGCAGGGCCTCTCTGGATTAATGAAGAGATTGTGTGGGTTCGTAAACAGAAATGCGGTCACACAGGTAGGTGGGTCCCAAACCATTCAGGGCAATATAAATAAATAAATATGGTTTTTGCCCTCTTTTAGGCATTAGATATGATGATACAAAAGGAAAACGAACAAAGAATGAATTCAGAAACAAGTTATTGTAGGCAAGAATATTGAGTAATGGTTATTAGAATGGCCATCTGGAACTGAAAGGGTTTGAGAGTAAAATGAGCCAAGTGGCAGGTACTGTAGTTTCTTAGGTTGATTGAGCAAGTCTAGCCATGTGGAATAGTCGCAGAAATAGAATCGTGGAGTTGGAAGAGATGTCAAGGACCATCTAGTCCAACCCCTTTGCCTGTCACGATCACGGACTTACTGGCCCCTTAATCACACACACAGAGACGTACTGAAGGCTAACTACTTTATTGAATATAAAAACAGTTCCAAAGAATATAGTCCAATATGATATGATATAGTCCAAAAGGTTCGAAGTAAGAATGTCCAAGATAACGTAGCAAAATAGGCAAAAGCTTAGGCAGGCTCCGCAGCCACGCGATCAGGAACAGGGCAAGGCTCCGCAAACCAATGCGGATCAGAAACAGGGCAAGGCTCCGCAAATCAATGCGGATCAGGAACAGGGCAAGGCTCCGCAACCAATGCGGATCAGGAAACAAGGCAAGGCAAGGCAAGGCAAGGCTTGATGACCACGGCTTAGCTTGTGGTCCCACTCCGCTTCACGCCTATTCAGGTAAGACGTGGCCGGAGAACTGAGGATTCGTTCCCACGGATCCTATACTTAATCCTTCGGCCGAGGTCCTCGACGCTCTAGGCTTCTTCATCTCCAATCCCTGCTGACGGACCTCGGCCGATCTAGGGCCCGGGACCAATCCCTCCTACTAGTCTCGATGTTCCGTCTCCTATCAAAGGTTCGACCTTGTCTCTCGGCAGCTGTGTTGCTATCTCCCTGAGAGCTTTCCTCCCTAGCCATTTCCCATGCGCTTTCTTCCATATCTTCCTCAAGGGGCTCCTGGGAAGATCTCCCTCCCGGGTGTTCATAACTCCCCGGATCGCTATCAGACTGCACCTGGTGATCTGAATCATCCCTTGGACCAAAACACATTTCTTCCCAGGCCAAGCTCTCTGTGGGCGAAAAAGGCCCCTTGCGGGAAAGCTGCCCTACACCCCAGTCATCTAGCTCATCCTCAGAATCCTGTTCTAGCACGGCTGGTTCTAATGCTAACGGGACCCCAGGTCCTGTCCCCTGCCCTCCAGGCACAAACGAGAACTGCTGTGCTACACTGCCATGCAGGAAACTGCAATTGAAACACTTCCAACAGATGGCCATCCAGCCTCTCTTTAAAAACCTCAAGAACAGGAGACTCTGCCATGCTCTGAGGCAGCATATTACACTGCCAAACAGTTCTTACCATCAGGAAGCTATTCCTAATGCTTAGCTGAATTTTTTTCTCATACAGCTTGAATCCATTGCTCTGTGTTCTAATCTCCAGAACAGTAGAAAAGTTCCCCCCCTCCTCAAAGCGACATTCTCAAAAATATTGAAACATGACTATCATGATCCCTCTCAGACTTCTTTTCTCCAACCTAAATGTACCCAGCTTCCTAAGCCATGCCTCAAAGGGTTTGGCATCCATACCTTAGATAACTTTGGCCACCCTTCTCTGGATATGTTTGCTTGTCAATATCCTTCTTGAATTGTGGTACCCAGAACTGGAAACAGTGAGGTCTGATCAAAGCAAAATAGAGTAAGACTATGACTTCCCTCAATCTATACTTTTATTGATGCAGCCCAGAATCAATAGAATGCCTAAAGCTATTAAGTGCACCAATGGAAGGGATCATGCTGTCTTACTCCATTCTTAGTAGCTGCTGAGGACAAATCCTTAAGTATGTGATATTCTATTGGAGGGATACCTCCCTTGGCTGAATGGAGGTGGACTCTTGAAGTGCTAGTACAGTCACTCTTCCTCACCACATTTGTCTTCCAACCCCCCGAAATAAAGAGACAGACACAAAAATATGGATTCAAATTTGGGCAACTTTTATTTATTGTTACCTATTTAGCTTATAACTCAACTAATTTATAGGTGTCAGTTCAACTTGATGTGTCTAAGCTGAGGTAGCATCTTCTAAAGTCTACCCCTCAGCTATTCAGGCGTACTACCTGGGTCCCCTGTAGATTTAAACCCGGGCAACCCATAAGGGAAACAGCAGACTCTCCCCACTCCTGGGGCATTCACCTTCACCTCACCCCTAAAATTAACCTCTGGGTGAGTGTTTGTAGAATGTCCCACACCCTTAATGGGTGTCTTAAGTGTATACAAACCTTTGAATAACTAATCTATTTATGCTAGGCTAGTTTACAAGCCGACCATTCCATCTAGCCCCTAAGATAACAGTATAGGGTAGGCAAAAAACCCTCTTAGAACATAAAAGGGAAAATTCCTACCCGACCCCAAATGACGACCATTTGACGATCATTATTATACTGTCCATGGGCAGGAGTGGTGGGCGATGTCCTTTCGCAGAATGAGGGAGAAGGGGCTGGCACCACACTATGCCAGCCCCTCCTCCCTTCAGGAAAGTTCTGCGAAATTAACCAATCTCTTCTCCGAGGGGAGGAGACAAAATTGCTCCACCCACCCCCCTCAACTTGTTGGGGGGTGAAGTGTATTTCTAGGAGACAGATTTGAAGTGAATGCCATCCTTACTATTGTTTTTATATTCTCACTGCACCTGCCTTTTTCTTCTTATACAGAGAATGTGTAGAATGTAAAAAGTTTGAACGGGGTGTCTTGATGGAGCAAGATGCCTGCAGCCGCAACTGCCGGGATGTGATTGAGTTGGTGCAGGAACTCGGTGCGTAAGAAATATGAGTCATTTTTCATTTCTGAAAATGTTCTGATAGGCTCCATCAAACCCATGTCAGCTTGAAATGGCAACAGCATATAGGATGCCACTTCCTTCCATTCAGATAAGGAGGCAATGTGATGGCTGATTACTTTGATTAAATCCATGTTCTGTATCTAAAGCTCAACACCAGGCTCAACGATCATAAAACTCATTAGTCAATAATCCGGGGGGAGGACAAAGGACAGAGAAAGAGAGATATAAAGAATTGTTGTATACTACACAGTCCCACTCTCCAGACTTTGTTTTTGATTGTTTCTGAACTGAGAATCCAGACTTGCACATTGAAAGCAGGCAAAACCCTGCACACCTCAAATCTAATTGCAAGTATGCTTGATCATTCAGGGTAAACCTTGACCCGTTTACCCCGAATGCACAAGCCTACTTGCAGTTAGATTTGTGTGGTGGTCAGGCGTGTGTTTCTTGGCCTGCTCGCCACACATGCACTCTCTCTTTCCAAGGCAAGAAGACAAGTTCTGCCTTTCTTACTCTAGAGTAGGCACTTGGCTGCAAACAGGCAGGCATGCCACACACACTCTTTCCAAGGCAAGGAGGCATGAAGCACGAAAGCAGAGGGGAAGCTGATGATTGGCTCCCGCCTGCTTTTGTGTCAAGCTGATTTTCATACCGGGAGGGGGCTTCCCGTTATGTACTTCCTAAGATAACAAAAGTAACAAAAGAACAGATGTATTGAAGAGAAATGGATACACACACAACTCTAATTGCAAGCTCTTGATTTTGTGTGCTTGTGACATTTCAAGTCCCACTTGCAAATTTCTCAAGGGCATCTGGATTGTCCATCATGGAGACACAGAAATGGACTAACTGCTCTTTCCTCTGCCTTCTATTGTAGGAGACAAGGGGGACAATGCTGTGAATTGTACTTACAAAGATGAGGATGACTGTGTGGTACGTTTCCAGTATTTTGAAGATTCCAGTGGGAAATCTATCCTCTATGTCATTGAAGAACCAGGTGAGGGCTAAAAACAATTGATCCAGAGCTTGATCTTTGGCGATTGTGCATATAACAATTGCAAATGTTTTCTCAGTAACACAAGAAAGAGGCTGTTGTAGTTCAGAAAAAAATACTTTAGAGTTGTAGTTCAAGTAAGTAACATTTCTCTGTTCTGCTTGGTTCATTCTCAGGAATGGCATTATTTTCCAGCCAACCTGTGTATATTTTGTACCTAAGACACATTGTTGAAGGCATAGATTCCAGAAGAGTTTCTAAAATCTGAATATCTAGGGCAGGGGTGCTCATTAGGTAGATCGCGATCTACTGGTAGATCACATAGGGTGTCCTGGTAGATCGCAGGCAGGGCGGGAGGAAGGCTCAGTCCTGCCCCGCAGGCTCCCAGCGCGGCCCAAGTGCTGCCAGCCCTGGGTTGTCTGAGGTCCTTTCCATACAGTTGAATAAAATCCCACGTTATCTGCTTTGAATCAGATTATATGGCAGCGTGGACTCAGAAAACCCAGTTCAAAGCAGATATTGTGTTATATGTTTCACATTTTTGTAGTGGGTAGGTAGATCATTTGGACTTGGTTGTTTTATAAGTAGCTCGCATGCTGAAAAAGTGTGAGCACCCCTGATCTAGGAAGAAGGGAAAAAGAAAGCCAGTGCCATGTAGTGGTTTGAGTGCTGGACTAGAACTTTGAGATATGGGAGTTCAAAATTTTGGGGAAACCACTCAGCTTCAGAAAAAGAAAATGGCAAACCCCTATGAGCATATCCTGCTGAGAAAAACCTGGCAATACGGTTGCCATAAGTCAGAACTACATTTAGGCAACAAAAAAAAAACAGGGTGTGGAAAGGCAACAAACAGAGGGTGAATTAAGAGACATGTGAAGATAAAAATGGGCAATATATGCAAAAATAATGTCATGGGGGAACATTGGCTCTTCATATGCGCTGGTCACAATTCCTTCCATTTGTCACTATTCCATTGGGCTTTTGAGGCCAGAGTTTCCTCATCCTTACTTTAGGAGAGGAGAATTGCTGGTAGGCATCCATATTCAGCAAGGGAATTGCTGTCCCAAGAGCCAATAAGATAAGACAAGAGATAATCAGAGTAAGCTAAGGACAGTAAAATTGGACGGTGAACTTATACGGTAGGGATATTTTGAGCCAAGATGATATTAAGTTAAGCAGCAGTTACTACTCAAATACTTGGCTACTAATCATGTGTTAGCTCCCAAATTGTTAGTAAATTTATTTTATCACTAATTAATTGCTGTAGTTTGTTGTTAAATGGCAAATGCTTTCGTTTATCAAGAAAAATTCTATAATTTATTCAATCACATCTTTTACTAAAATGTGTATAAATAAGAACAGAAAATGCCACACAAATTGATGTTTCTGCCAAAATATCTAGGACTGTGTTGTTACCATCTGAAGAAGTGGGCATGTCTGATTTGCATAATTCTATATTTCTTGGAGTAAAAGCCTATTTTTGGTATATAGAATGGACAGAAACTTCACCTAGACTAGGGTCAAGGACTTTTCTGCTCATTTTTGAACTTTGCCATCTCTTAGTTCAGAATTAAATGTTGCCCATCATCTTTTGCTACAAACGGTTTGGAGTCATGTAATTCTTTGTCAGACTTCTGAAGAAATCTGTTAGGTTCTCAGCTGGTGATCCTGTAATAACTTTATTTATGACCCACCCTCTCTCCCTGAAGAGACTCAGGGCAGTCTCTGCGTCTTATTCACAATGCAAAGGGAAATGAACACTACAGTACCCTCTAGCAACACAAAAAAACCACTTCCTCCTTCTTGAAAGCATGATGGAACCTGTGAGAAAAAGTCACAGAGGTCATTCAGACCCCCATAGAGGATGCCAAAACCACTAGTTGGTTGCACAATGCATTCGAAAAGACACACACCCTTAGCCACAGGGGATATACATTTGGCTGGTGACTCAGGATGCATGTAAGAAATTGACACCCAATTAACACTTGCATAGATTTAACCAGACCTCAGCAGGGAATATTTTGAGACCAGCTAATGTTTGGTGGGAAACCACAAAGCTGTCACTCTTTCCATAATATGTTAGGATTGTTAACCACCCCATGCAGAGAAAAAAGTGATATACACAACAGTGTGCTTAGGGAACAATAGATGTTTGGCTAATCCATAAACTTTCTGGGGAAAACTGTTTTGGGGAAGTGACTGATTCACCAAGTGCAATAGTAGTTTCAACTTATTTCAACAACAAAGAAACCAAAGGAGGGTTGGAATTCCAATTGGCTTAAACAAAGGCAGACTGCTGCAACCTCACTAACACATGTATCTATCTTAATTATTTTTTTTATCATCTTGGCCACACTCAGATGTGACTTGGCTACATATGTCCTGGTTTTTGTATGTGAAATATTGAATGGTGTAAGCTGAGCACAAATTTCTCAAGAGAAGGCTTGAAAAACAACTTTCTATAATAATAACAATAACTTTGTTCTTATACCCCACCACCATCTCCCCAAAGGGACTCAAGGCAGCTTACATATGGGACAAAATGCCCCAAAAACACAAATATAAAACAATCCATTAATACAAAGACATAATTAAAATAAAAACATAGTAAACTATAACAATCCAGATAAAAGCACAATTAAATAACACATCTATTATATAAAGGGGTTCCCGTCATGGAACGACTGTCCCAAACAGAGAAACTTTACAACGCAGAAACACCAAACTTGCCAACAGAAATAGGCCTCAAGCAAGGTACGTTTGTAGCAAAGAAACTTCCCCCCCAAAACCTAGAAGGGCCCCAAAACAACGAGTAAAAAACTACATTTCCCAGCATCCTCCGGGGCTGCCAACGACTCTCCCAGCCTCTACATTCTGACAACATGATTGGCTGCCAATAAGGGCGGATTTGCATAACTCCTGTACTGGCCAGCCAACATGAACATTCCGACCCCTAATAAACTGTCAGAGGAGGATAAGGCAAAGGGCTGAGGCACAAACACAAACACACAATTCACTTCCAACAGAAAATTTACACCCCTACAAATCACAGACCACACCCAAAATTGACAGTAAGGCTTCATTAAGGCCTCACTAATTTCCCTGACTAGGCCTCACTTAATGGAATGCTGTTTACGCTCTGAATTGACAGTAAGGCTTCATTAACTTGATTCTCCAGAAAATTTACACCCCTACAAATCACAGACCATGCCCAAAATTGAATGCAGTAAGGCTTCATTAACTTAATTTCCCTGACTAGGCCTCAGCTCAATGGAATGTGTTTACGCTCTGAATTGACAGTAAGGCTTCATTAACTTGCTGTTCCTGACTAGGCCTCAGCTCATGGGACATTGTGTATGGCCTGAATTTACAGTAATCTACTTGGCACACAGAGACCCTATGACCCACGCTACATTCTACTACAGTTTGGAGGAGGGTGGACCATGGATTATGGGACTTGAAGTACCTCCATGGATAATGGGATTTGTACTACTTCAAAACCCATCATTCCCCACAGACCACTGTGGCCCAGAACCAAGACCGATAAAGACCAAACTTGGCACACAATGCCCCCCATGACCCACACTCCACCTGACTGCAGTTCAGAGGAGGACACACCATGGATAATGGGATTTCAAGTACCTCCACTCACTTGCAAAGTACCCCACCCACACAAGCATCAACCTCTACATCAACACAGCAGACAGAAAGACAAAAAACATTGTATATCCACAAGCTATGCAGAACGCCAGCAACACCACACACCAACCACTCCCCAGGACTTCAATATCCCACCCACCAAAACAACCCACAACGACACAGCCATGGCCCCAACAACACCATAACTAACAACAATTCCAACCCTTATATACTCAGACTTTCTCGCATCTCCTAAATAGGGCACAGCAACTATTAAAAACTAGTAAAATATTAACAACTAGTAAAATATAAAACAGCAATATTGAAACTCAGAACATTCCTGTTTCGGACGGTGATTTGCTCATCTCCATTACTTGAAAGGACCTTTGACATAGGATTGAGTATATGTGTGATTACAAAAGCAGGAAATATCGGGCCAAAAGTGAAGAAAATGCTTCATAACTCTATATGGTAATACGTTTTCTTGTAGATTGTCCGAAGGGACCCGATGTCTTGGTAGTTCTGCTTTCGGTGACTGGAGCCATATTGCTTATTGGCTTGGTTGCGCTTCTAATCTGGAAACTGCTTATCACCATCCATGACCGGCGGGAGTTTGCCAAGTTTGAAGAAGAGCGAGCCAGAGCTAAATGGGACACGGTGAGAAGCATCGGAATGATGTGATGGGACCAAAAGCAGACCTATTTCAGTTTCCATGCATTTGTGCCCTTAATAAATACTGTGATTATTCCACATTACATATTCACAACAATTTTATAACAGACTTCACCTGAAACTAGCTATAGAAACATGTGGATATCTCCAAAATCTGTACTTGTGGATTTTCTTCATTAACATACTGAAGAACTCAGTACTGGGCATCCTTTATTTCTCCTTTGTTGTCTTAATTGCTGAAGGTTTTAGGGGAAGAGACAAAATAATGTAGCATGTTACTGGGAAGTTGAATTATTTAATGTGTGCCCCTCCATAAGGGATAAATAGTCTCAATTTCATTGTATTTCTTTACATCCCACATATTTTATTCCATCCTTGTTTTCTATGCTGTAGAAATATTTTGTGTCATGGAACTGTTCGTTGTTGTGTACTTTTCTTCATATAGGCTACCTTGTATTAGCTGCTTGATTAGGATTTTAAATGGCTACGTAGCAATTATGAATACAAAACATTTACCTAGATTTGCTCAACTGTAACAGTTTCATATTAACAAGGACACAAGTCACTATTTTGACATCATGACACACTGTTATCATTGGGAGGGAGAGACATAAGAGGATAACTTACGTAGGCACCTTCTACCCTGCTATATAAAATCCAAATTATCTGATTTCAGATGGATTATATGGCAATGTAGATTCATACAATCCAGTTCAAATTAGCTAATCTGCACTATCTGCTTTGATAATCTGGATTATGTGGCAGTATAGAAGGGGCCTTAGTTAAGTATCACAAATATACTAGGTAATTGATACAGGATATTGACCATATGTATTTTAATGCATACTTCTTAATGTACTAATTATTCCATTATCTAAAGTGCCTGTGTGACATCATCAGATATCCATTTTGTATGGTGTGTATTTACATAATATTTGAAAAGGAAAAGAGGGAAATTTCTCCCACTTGCAGTTCTATTTCAATAAGCAGATTTGAAAGATATGGGGATGTTAATAGTCTCATAAGCTAAAGATTTATACACAAGTAGCACCTGCTGTTATTCTGTCTTCAGCACACCTATTAAAGTAATAATAATAATAATAATAATAAAATATATATATATTTTAACCCTCCCTCTCTCCCCAAAGGAACTCAGGGTGGCTTCCAAAAAACAAAGTGGCAAACATTCAATCCAGTATACAATAATAAAAAATAAAACATTACGCATGCTATTAACAGGAACAGGAGCTCTATCTCTTCTTTCACCTGATAGCACTAGCTATTGAACTAGTTTGAGTCTAAAGTATGGACCCAGCTTTGGCAAAAGGGTAGTCCATATGCAGTACTCAAGATCAATTTGTGGAACCCCAGGGCCACAAAACACTCTCCAAATATTACTTTTCCTGAAAAAATCTTATCTCCCCAAATGGCCCCCACTGCCTTCTAGGGTAGTGCTTCTTAAACAGTGGGTTCTGACCCCAAGTGGTTGAACGTTGGTGTCATGAAAAAAATGGCAGCAGCAAAAGGTTTCTAAATGCCACTGATTTACACAAATCTATTGGCAACCATGTGCAATATTTACATTTAACTTTGCAAAAAATGCTTCAGCTGTACTTCATGAAAAAGAAAATCAGCTCATTTAGCAAGCCTTGCAAATGCTGATTTATTTTCAGCAAATTTTTGATTTTATACCTATTTTATATACTTATATATCTAACTAACTAACTAACTTTATTTCTTATGAGTCACCCTCCACGAAAGGTGCTCTGGGCGACTTACACAATTAAAATAAACAGGTTACATAGTCACTGCCTGTTATTCATATCTAGGGTCATGCAAAAATAAGATGGTGGAAAAAGGTCCTGAGTTTCAAAATGGAGATTCGTAGAAGTGCATATGTGGCTCTAGTCTAAAAGGTCTCCTGGGGATCCAAGTGATAGTTGCCAAGTCTTGAAAATGCATGCATTGATGGTGACCTATTCCTTAACAGGTGCAGAATATCAATGGTTCTCACTCCTTTCTCTATCTTCTCTTTCAGGCCAACAACCCGTTGTACAAGGGAGCTACCTCCACGTTCACCAACATTACATACCGTGGAAATTCATGAAGGGAGAGAGTTCTGGGGCTTCCCTATTCACGTTTACATAACAGTCTGTGTTGTTTTGGCAAGTGTTTTGTGTGTGATATTTGAATAGCTTTTGCTCAGGTTGTTCAAAAGCCTTTGCTCTTCATTGTTCTGCTGTCACGTGAGGATGTTTGCACTGTGATTCTTCCAACTACTCTTTTTACCTCAGAACTTGGGAACGAACCCATACACTGAAAGAGAAAGCAGGACTTGATCTTCAGTAGGACCAGCACTGTATAAATCCTGGGGTGGGATTATAGGACACTTTGACTGAATACAATTAGAGGGCAAAAGTACTGAAGTATGTGATATAACACAGAATGATTTTTTTATATATTGAAACTGGGAATGAAGTGTTTAGGAACAAAGCCACCTGATTTGGAATTAGTGTAGCACATTAAGGAGCTGAAACGTCCACTGTCAAGACTTGGTATAGCTGAGCCAGAGACGTTTGCCTTTTTCTGCTGTCATCCAGGCCTGCAAGTCCATGTGTAAGGTAGAGATATAGGAAAGCTTTAATTGCAGCTCGACCACTATTTGGCAGCATTTCTGATGCAAGGAACAATGGGAGATTTGTAATTTATTGCAGAGAAAAGTTTTGTGGAAGGGGAAACAAGGATGTATTTAGCACTGGCAAGCACTACTGTCTTGTATGTTGATAATATAATGGTGACCACAAAGGAATTGAATGGGCTTAGAATTTTTTTTTATTTTTTTAAAAAACTGCTTTACAAAAAAATGTATTGCTGGAATCTATACAAAACTGATCTCATTCTCCTGGAGAAGGACAAAATATCCTGTTTTGAAAATATACTTCTTATTGTCCTTATTTCTGCAGTAGGAGATCATGGGTGTTTGGTATTTAATTTATAGAAAGCAAGCAAGCATTGCCGGGGGGGGGGGGGTGTTGCAGAAGCACAAGCTTTTCTGAACATTCTGTGATGCTATTCATTTGTAGCTTTGTCATGGCAAAGTTTAGTGAAAGGAAAAGAAAAAAACATTCTGCACATTCGTGCAGGTACTTCTCTTTTCCATTATGACTGAACAATGCTTGAGCCGCAGTCTAAAACCATTAGCTTAAAAACATAGCTATATATCCACTCAATCATTGTAGGGAATTGAAGAAGTAATAGTTAATGATTCAAAACTTTGAATTTTAACAATATCTAGGCTGGAAGGGGCCTCTCTTCTCTCTCAGTTTCTCTGTCTCTCAGAACTGTTAGAATGGGAAATATTGGTTGAGCTAGTCTTCTGAAAGCCATGATTCAGTACATGTAAAGCAGGGATTTGAAGATGGAGCAACAGTCGATGGTAGATGGTTGGTTACTATACAAAGAGTTTTAAATATGATTCTCTGCACTTTGGGTTAAAACAAATCAAGGCTGGAAGTCTTCCCTCTCTCTCAATCATTCTCTTGCTCTAAGACAGTGGTTATCAACCTGTGAGTCCCCAGACTTTTTTGGCCTTCAGCTTCCAGAAATCTCAACAGCTGGTAAACTAATTGTTACTACCTTGAGGCCAGATGCTGAAAATCTAGACATTGTGATCCAAGACCTATTTCTAGTGAATCAATGGGAACTTAGTAATTCAACACATCGGCAAGTTTCATTGACCCAGTAGGCCAGTGGTTCTCAACCTGTGGGTCCTCAGATGTTTTGGCCTTCATCTCCCAGAAATCCTAACAGCTAGTAAACTAATTGTAACTACCTTGAGGCCAGGTGCTGAAAATCTAGATTGTGATCCAAGACCTATTTCTAGTGAATCAATGGGAACTTAGTAGTTCAACACATCGGCAAGTTTCATTGACCCAGTAGGCCAGTGGTTCTCAACCTGTGGGTCCCCAGATGTTTTGGCCTTCATCTCCCAGAAATCCTAACAGCTGGTAAACTACTTGGGATTTCTGAGAGTTGGAGGCCAAAACACCTGGGAATCCACAGGTTGAGAACCGCTGCAGTATGTGCTACTCTGAAATGATTAGATGCAATGCCACCTTATGTAGGCATAGTTGATTCACATTATTATTATTTATTATTATTCACATCAGTTCCATCTTGTCTCCTGCGACATCAATGCCCCTCCCCTAGCACCAACAGTCACTCCGGGGCCAGGATAAAGAAGGAGAGCAGGGAAGACCATTCCATCTTGTCTCCTGCGACAACACCTGGTGACCCACAGGTTGAGAACCACTGCTCGAAGAGTTCTCAGAATGAACAATATTGGTTGAGTTGATCTGAAAGCATTGACTCAGTACAAGTAAAGCCAAAAAATCTCTTTGCCAAAATATGATATGTGCCCCTCTGAATTGTTAGTGTCCTTTTGTCCCCTTGTTCTCAGGTTTAACTCAGGGAATCAAAGATAAAGCATAAGGAGATGAAACACTTCAGTGTCCTGGATGACTTAAACATTGCTTCCAAAAGTACCCTCAGGTGCCTTGAAGGAGGTGGGGACATGTTGAAACAACATGGCTAAGGAACCTCTTCTTTATGGAGCCTTTTTGGTAACCTAAGATGTATATAAATACGGGTAGAAATACTGCCTCATCCTGCTTGGGTTGTAAGCTGGTCTGGCAGAATTAGGTCTTTTCACAGTTGGACATTGTGAAAAGGCTTCAGGAAGCCTTCTGAAAAGTCTCTTGTGGCTGCTTGACTTATAGAAACCCATAGTCATGTCTTAACATGGAAAAAGGAACAACTTTAACATCACCCTAACATCTAATTTCCAGCCTGTCACTCACCACAGCTTCCATTTCCTTTTTGCATCCTTCATATAAGTACACAGAATCAATTCACCATATCTAGCCAAATAATTGCATATTCAAATCCTTCTCTGATATTATGAGAAGAACCAGTGTTACAGTTAAAACTATATATGTTTGGTACATAAGAGCACTCACTGTTAATGAAGCTGAGTCCCTTCTCTAATTGTCACAACATTACAGCTAACATAGTACCAATTTGGATGTTTTTCTTTTTTTTATTATTAATATATATTCTTTACCTTCAACCCCAAGGATTGCTCAACCTTTCTCACATCTGCAATTCTCTTTGCCCTCTTTGCCAGCAGACATGGGTTTGGATTTGGATTAGGAGAGGTGGCAGGAAGTAAGGCTGTTTAACCCTGAAGCTACAAAAATATTTAGAAAGGGCAGGATAGGGCTGTCATGTAGATCTGGTAAATCATCATTCTGTTGTGGCAGTGTTGTGGTGAAGACATACCTGTGGCACGTCCAAATAAAATAAAATAAAAATCAGCCCACTAATTATCTTGGTTTCGCTCTTTTGTTTGTTCATCGTCGTTTTGGTTTTAACACATACCATTTCAATATCAACACTAATCAGTTATGAAAGAAGATAATTTCAGTGGCAGCCATAATCCACCAGAGGGTTGTGCTAGATGCCTCAACATTTGGGTAGCTTTGGTTGTTGTCCAAATCCCAGGAGCCAGTTTCAAGTCAAAATTCCATAGAGGACAGGATTCCTCAAAGTGAAAAAGGAAGTGAGAAGGGTCTACTCTACCATATTTGATTGGAAATAATTCTATGGGCGTTAGGAAAGAGTAATAAACAACACTGTAATACAACTCTATATATATATATATATATATATATATATATATACACACACACACACACACACACACACACACATATACACACACTAGCTGAGGACCCGGCGGTGTCCGGGTTATTTGAGTACTGCAAATCCCATCATTCGTGGCCCATCCTGCCCTAAACCACACCAGGTTGTGAAGTGGGCCATTGTTCTCCTGTTTGCCAAGTTTGGTCGTGATCCATCATTGCTGTGGGCCACAGTTGGTGACTGTCTGAGGCATTTCCTTTTCCCTCTGAGTCAACTTGGAATGGTGGAATGTGGATGGCCTATTGGAGTATGTTATGCAAATACCATTTCAGTGGCAACCAATCCCTTCTGTCTGGGGCCGTAGAATGTTGGAGTGCTGAGGCTGGCCAATCATAGCCCGTTATGCAAATAATCCCACAGTGGCAGCCAATCGAAATGCTTACACATATTCCTCCCTCCGCTCGGTCGCTCGGCCGCACCACCACCTGCAAACACTGACTTTTATTATATGTAATAGATAGATAGATACACACACACACACACTTTCTTTATATTCTGTGCTATTTCCTCGAGGGAACTCAGAGCAGGTCACAGAATACATTTATGGCAAACATTTAATGCCATTATACAATTTACAACAAAGAGAGTACATTGACAGAGGCAAGGCTTCCCTCTGTTACACTTCTGGTATCTGGAGGCTGTGCTCGACTCGGCCATGGGGAGGTGCTGTTGTTCCATTTTTCCATGCCGAGGAGCCTGTTATCCATGAATGCCTTTTCTTGATCAAATTGCCGGCATGTCTTTAGGGCAGTGTTTCTCAACCTTCCTAATGCTGCGATTTCTTAATACAGTTCCTCATGGTGTAATGTCCCCCAACTATGAAATTATTTCATTGCTACTTCATAACTGCAATTTTGCTACTGTTATGAATCGTAATGTAAATATCTGATATGCAGATGTATTTTCATTCATTGGACCAAATTTGGCACAAATACCAGATACGCCCAAATTTGAGTACTGATGGGGTTGCGGGGGGGTTGGTTTTGTCATTTGGGAGTTGCAGTTGCTGGGATTTATAGTTAAGAGTATTCTGAACCCCACCAATGATGGAATTGAACCAAACTTGGCATGCAGAACTCCCACGACCAACAGAAAACGCTGGAAGGGTTTGGTAGGCATTGACATTGAGTTTTGGAGTTGTAGTTCACCTACATCGAGAGAGCACCATGGACTCAAACAATGATGGATCTGGAGCAAACATGGCATTAATACTCAATATGTCCAAATATGAACACTGGTGGAGTTTGGGGAAAATAGACCTTGACATTTGGGGGTTGTAGTTGCTGGGATTTACAATCAAAGAGCACTCTGAACCCCATCAACGATAGAATTGGGCCAAACTTCCCACACATAAAACCATGGCCAACAGAAAATACTGTGCTTTCTGATGGTCTTTGGTGACACCTCTGACACCCCCTCACAACCCTCTCCCAGGAGTCCCGACCCCCAGGTTGAGAAACACTGCTTTAAGAGCACCTTTTACCTCCCCACCAAAGCGGTACCTATTTATCTACTCACATTGTTGCTTTTGAACTGCTAGTTAAGCACAAGCTAGGGCTGATAACAGGAGCTCACCCCACCTGCAGTTTGAACTACCAACCTTCTAGTCAGCAAGATTTTCTGTAGCTGGTGGTTTAACCCGTTGTGCTAACTGTGACCCCATTATGATTTCCCATGGATGATTTTTTTTTTGAAGTGGGGAAAGGAGTGAGAGCTCTCTGGGGGATTATTGTTAAATGATTTGGGGGGGGGAGGTTTAGAAAAACAGCACCAAAGACACTTTGAGGGTAATAAGTATGCACCTAGGGAGCGTACACTTCAGCTAATCACAATAGGCTATGTGTCTGTTAGTTTGATCACGAAACCTGTACATCTCAAGCTTGGCAAAATATGATAGGTGATGCAAATAAAACTATATTGTGGTCTCCATATAAGAAAGACATCTCAGCCAAAGACAGTGACCCAAATATTCACTGCTAAAGAACAGATGGTATATGATTACTTGATGCTTCATATAAGGAGATGTCAATATTAAAAGAGAACATGTGTATTTGTTATTACTCAAGAATGAAAATTAGACACTCAAAAGAGGCCCTGCCTCGAGTCATAAGTTGCAGTCCAACAAATTATTAAAGGACACAGGATACCCATCTCTGTTTCTGATTAAATTAATGTGCCTAATCAAACATAAATCCTATTGAACTAAATGCAACTTATTCTTAAGTAGATTTTTATCAGCCTTCAGTCTTTATAAGGAAAAGACTACAACAACAAAAAAAGAGTTGGAGGATACAACCGTGGTTTATAAAACTATTAGTTGGGCAAAACTGATAAGTTATGCAGGTTGAGCATCCCTTATCCAGAAATCTAAAATACTTCAAAATCAGAAATTGTCTAAATGGATGGCTGAGATAGTGACATCTTGGATTTCTGATAGTTCAGTGTAGACCACTGATTCTCAAAGTGGGCAGTACCACCTCCTGGTGGGCGGTGAGGCAATCCAAGAGGGCGGTGGGAGGCTCGGGGAATTTGGGGGCAGTGAACCCCTTTAAGGGGGTGGTGAACGATTGGCCATTTAGGAGAGGCCACGCGGCCCTCTTCTTTGGCCCCGCCCCTTCACTTTGACCCCCACAGTGCGAAGGCTGCAGTGCAAAGGCCTCTGCGTCCTCCCCGCCACCGTGGAAGAAAGCGCGGCCTTCCCCGGCAGAGGCAATTTATTCCAAACCTCTCCAGTATTTTCTGTTGGTCATGGGGGTTCTGTGTGCCAAGTTTGTTGGTGGAATTCAAAATGCTCTTTGATTGTAGGTAAACCAGAAATCCCAGTCACTACAACTCCCAAATGAGCAGGGCTATTTTCTCAAAACTTCACCAGTGTTCAAATTTGGACATATTGAGTATTCGTGCCAAGTTTGGTCCAGATCCATAGTTGTTTGGGTTCTCAGTTCTCTCTGGATGTAGGTGAACTATATCTCCCCTAAATCACTGCCAATTCCTCCCAAACCCCTCCAGTATTTTCTGTTGGTCATGTGGGTTCTCTGTGCCAAGCTTGGTCCAGTTCTGTAATTTATGGGGGTCTCAGTGGTCTGTGGAAGTCAGAGCTGAATCATCCGTTGTCCATACTCCCCCAAACATATTGTTTTTGTGATTAATCACTATGCTTTAATTATGTTCAATTTGGAACAATGAAAATACATCCTGCATATTAGATATTTGCATTAGAATTCATAAGAGTAGCAAAATTATTTATGGAGTCGCAACGAAAATATGGTTGGGGGTCACCACAACACGAGGAACCTTATTTAGGGGTCACGGCATTGGAAAGGTTGAGAACCACTGCATTAATACATATATATTTCTGTTTAATTGCTATAAAAAATTTTAAAAATTAGTTTCTAGGGGGGCAGTGAGTAAATTTTTTTCTGGAAAGGGGGCGGTAGGCCAAAAAAGTTTGGGAACCACTGGTGTAGACAAACAATGTTTCATACAAAGGAACATTAAAATCACTTTTTGACTATGTAGCCTACTTGTCCGAATGTATCTCCCTATACATCCCACCTCACAGTTTAAGATCATCCGAGGAGACCCTGCTCTCGGTCCTGCCAGCTTCGCAAATGCATTTGGCGGGGATGAGAGACCTGGGCCTTCTCGGTGATGGACCTCGCTTTCCAGCGAGATACGATCAGCCTCATGTCTCCTGTCTTTCAGGAAGAAATTGAAATAATGCTTTTGGACAGCAGGCATAACAGCACTTTGGGTCTGGAACTGGACTGGAATAATAATAATAAACATGGCTGATAACAATGTTTTAATTGTTTTTAATTATTGTTCTATCTATTGATTTAAATTGTTGTTATATTGTTGTATCTATTATATGTTGCAGCATCAAATTGTTGTTGAGTGTAAGCCATCCGGGGGTTGAGAAGAGTGGGATAGGAATGCTGGAAATAAATAAATACATGTGTTTGAGGTCTACAGCAAACATAAATGAATTACATTTTGAGCCCGTCTCCAAGACATCTCACTAGGTACATAGGTGCAAATACAGATGTTTATTATTTATTTATTTATTATTTTTATTTATTTATTTATTTATTGGGCTTTTATGCCGCCACTCCCGGGAGGCTCGGGGCGGCTCACAAGCAGGATACAAAACAACATATTAAAACAGATTAAAACACAACAAATATGTTCCAAAATCTGAAATCCAAAACACTTCTGGTAGCACCTTGGATAAGAGATACTCAATTTGTACTAAAATACAGAGCTATGCAGTGAAATTGCACAGCAGCAAGTTAAAAACAGAGACACCCCCCCCACACACACACACATTATTTCATTTAGATATAGACTTATTGTATTGCTGCACATTAACTAGTAGTGATTAGTTTTTGCCTGTTATTTCCAGTATCGGAGAACTGTCTTCCATTACAATACTAGTTGTCTGGAAAAATGAATTTAATCTCCTGCGACTCTATTCCTCAACCCACTCCCACTGCATGAGAAGTTGTACCAACTCACACTGCACTGCTACTAATGGCTACAAGATCCTTATTTTCGATGGGTGATGTTTTCCACACTCATGTGTTCTGAATTGATTAAGTGGCACCTCTAAATCCTTCCCTCTGAGAGTATCTGCAATTAGTCACTGGATTCCTTCACCATAGGAAAGTAGATCTGAATCTAGAGAAACAGTAGTGTATCAGGACGAATGAACAAGCTCGCAGATAATGAACCCTCACGGATTGAGTATGAGTTACAGAGAATATAAGTTTGATACAATCAATATCACTGTATTAGCATACATCAAATGGCAGTCAATGCACATAGAAATACATAGGTATTCAGGTCAATAATGAGGCGGCTCCTCCTCTCACATTAACAAAATATAGCATCAAATATAGCATCAAATAGCATCGCAAGGCAATTACAAATTCTCAGTTTTGTAAACAAGGTGATAAAGCAAACCTCCGTAGGTCATGGGAGGCAGTTCAGGAGAGGAAGCGATGCGGGGAGGGTTCGCCGTGGAGCCGGGCGAGGAAAAGCCGGGCCGGCCGCCGAGATGAGTGCTGAGTTCCCAAAACAGGAGGGGCGAGGCTGGGCGTGAGCCGGAGGTGAAGCCAGAAAGCAATTGGCGATTAGACAGCTGTAGTGCTACGGGCGCTGGAATTAGCAGCGCGGATCCCACTAATTCCAGCGCCCGTAGCACGACAGTCGCTGTCGCAAATCGCCAATTGCTTTCTGGCTTCACCTCCGCTCACGCCGCCCAGCTCCCTCCTTGTTTTGGAACTCAGCACTCATTCTCGGCTGGCTCCCGGCCACGGCTTTTTTCCTCGCCGCCCGGCTCCACGGCGAACCCTCTCCCCGCATCGCTTCTCTCCTGGACTGCCTCCCATGACCTACGGAGGTTTGCTTATCACCTTGTTTACACAAACTGAGAATTTGTAATTGCCTTGCGATGCTATTTGATGCTATATTTGATGCTATATTTTGTTAATGTGAGAGAGGAGGGAGCGCTTTCGCCCTCATTATTGACCTGAATACCTATGTATTTCTATGTGCATTGACTGCCATTTGATGTATGCTAATACAGTGATATTGATTGTATCAAACTTATATTCTCTGTAACTCATACTCAATCTGTGAGGGTTCATTATCTGCGAGCTTGTTCATTCGTCCTGATACACTGTTGTTTCCCTAGCTATTCATAAGCACCCCCCTCCTTTTTGTTTGTATTCTAGAGAAACAGTGACATCTAAGGGCATTTTGTGGGATTTCGTCAAAATAAATACAGCATTTTGCTATACAAACAATGCGTAAGTATTCATAATGCTTAGCAAAATCAAAAGCATGCCACACCCTTAATATAATTTAAATGTTTAACTACTAAACCAGCTTCTTTTGTTTGATCTGCTACTGATGATCTTAATCTGAGTTGATATACGGCCCAAATATTTGGTAGCAGGTGTCATTCTAACACTATGGTCTTGTGTTGTTCATTCGTTCAGTCACTTCTGACTCTTCGTGACCTCATGGACCAGCCCACGCCAGAGCTCCCTATCGGCCGTCACCTCCCCCAGCTCCTTCAGAGTCAATCCAGTCACTTCAAGGATACCATCCATCCATCTTGCCCTTGGTCGCCCCTCTTCCTTTTTCCTTCCATTTTCCCCCAGCACGATTGTCTTCTCTAAGATTTTCTGTCTTCTCATGATGTGGCCAAAGTACTTCATCTTTGCCTCTAATATCCTTCCTTCCAAGGAGTAAAGCAGAATTGATGCTTTTAGCAGAAGTGATGTCAGAGGAGAGTGATGCACAGCAAAGGTTTTAGAATAACTGGCCTTAGTATAGCTAGATAGCTTGCCAGAAATCATGCTAGCAGCCAGAGACGAGAATAAGAGGCACGGCATAGAAATGTTGCAATTCAAGAACACTTTGCTCATAAGGCAATAACATAGAACAATGGAAATAAAGAATTAATGCTGCGACACAGCTCTTAGCAAATAGAAATGTAATGCTGAACAGTGCTTTGTTTAATTGGGTAATGAAATGTGGTTTCATGAATGCCAGCCTATTGCAAGTTATGAAGATGGGCGGGGCCAGGGGTTTGCAGCCATTGAATGTATAAAACTTGAATGCTGGGTCTTGTTCGGGGCTCTGCCATGGCAGTCTTATGCTAGGCAGACTCCGTCAGCTGATGTATCAATAAATTGGCTTCATTTGGACCAGTATCAATTGTTGCGTCCTTCGTTCCTGTGCCCGCACGAAAGTCGCCGCTTGAGAGTTAGAAGTATTTGCCTGGGAGTTTTGGGACTCCAAGTATTCTGCTACATCTTGGTGACCAGTCCGACGTGATGGAAAAGGCAATCCAGACGGGTCTGTAACGCTGAGGACGCTATCCTGTTGGCAGGACGGCCCTCGCTCGCAGGTGAGGCACTGGGACGACTCAGGAGGGCTGAGAAAGGGGGGGGGGCAACCCAAACGACCGGCTGCCTGATTCGCCCCAGGCCACTGCTTACTGACCCAAGGGACCGCAATTATAATATACGGCCAGTGAAGCCAAGGAAGAGGGAAGACCGGGGATGCAGAGGGTCAAACTGCGCCTAGTGAGCAATCCGGCACAAAAAGCGCGCAAAGGGAAGACCGGGGGTGCTGGGGTTCCAGCATCTAGTTAGAAATCCGGCACAAAGGCCTGAGGAACGACTCCTGAAGTCTACAGGAATCGCAAGTATAGTGTTTAAGGTAACACTTAGGGAACACACACGCCATTTAGGGGGGGGGGGGAAGCACTGAAGTGTCCCCAGCCATAGAGAAATGAGTGGTGGGAGTTCCGGAAAACAAGGGGACGCCCTTGAGTTGTGTGGTGGAGAATGTTGACAGGTTCGGGAAAGGGGTAGTAAAAGAAGGAGGTGTGGTGGATAAAAGGTGCCACAAAGCACAAGGCAGGGGTGCTTGCACAAGGAATGTGTACAAGTAGTAAGGGCGAACCATATACTACATAGGCAATGAATGCAATAGGAGCATACAATGTGAACAGGGTGAGTGCACCTCTAAAAAAAAGAATTAGTAAACAAGAGAAGCTTCTTCAAATATATGTAAAACGTTTATCACACACACATGTGTGTTGGCAATTCGAATGTTACAAAGAATACACAGCTCCAAGCATAATGCACAAATGAAAAACTGACAAACATATACAGATATATGCCTGATTAATGAGGAGCGGAAGTATGTATCACTAGAAGGAGCAGTGCAAGATATCACAGATAATTCAACACATAGTAATCATTCTGCACATGGGATAGTTCAACACATGGTAATAGTTCAGCACATATAATTCGTTCAACACATAATAGTACAACACATCATACATGGTAATAGTTCAGCACATATTGGCAGGTCAACACATAATATTACAACACATGAAAATACATATGAGTAAGGCTACGCATGTAGATGTGAGGGGAAGACGCGCCAGACCGGGTGTGGGCCTGGGGATGCAATGCGGGCGAGCCGCGGCTTCTCAAGCGCCAAATTGCCTATGTAGTATATGGTTCGCCCTTACTACTTGTACACATTCCTTGTGCAAGCACCCCTGCCTTGTGCTTTGTTGTATCTAGTATATAGGTTCGTCCTATTGGGCTTGGAACATGGCCACATCCAGACCAAATTCATTCAACCAAGAGCAGGTTGACAGCATTATTCATGAATATGCCTTATTTGGGACCGACACTCCGGCCCCCACTACCACCAGTGTAGAGACATCAGACATTATTAAGAATCTACTCAACAAGGAGGACAGACTGGTTAAGGTGCAACTTAACGCCAATGACTAGCTGAATATGTTAGAAATCAAATGATTCCCAGAGGACTTAGGATTTTTTTACCCCCGGGTAATTATACATCTGATGACGAGTTCATAGCCAACTGGGAAGCCATTCTCTCGAAGTGCTCGTCAGACTTGATGGTACTTCTGATCCAGAGAGCGACGGTAGAACTTAATTCTCTTAAGATTGTCATTGCAAAGATAAAAGATGAATCTAAAGATTTTCTAACTGCCGCTGACCTAGAGGAAATCAAGAAAAAATGTGATGCTGTATATCAAGACATCAGAAACAGAAAGATCAAAAAATACAAGAGGGACGTAGCAGACTACCAGTCCCATAAGATATACAGGTGGCACTTACCACCACCTCAGAACCCTCCCAACAGGGCGGTTTCCTTCTCTAGGGAATCCCTGAACTCAAACGACTCTAACCATTCTGCCCGATCCCATGATTCCACTCATTCTAACAATTCTGATTCCAATCAGCCAAGTACCTCCACTGCCGAGCAGAATACTAACTATCAAGAACCCCCCAGGAATAATTACTTCCTGAGAAACAATAGAGGAAATAGAGGTCAATCCAACAGACCAGGAAATTTTCGGCGGGGCCGGGGACGCTACAGGAAGACCTAGTGGTCAATCTTTCACAGTACCAATTTTCCACCTTCAAGTTAAAAACCCTTAACAAAGGCCTCTCATTTGTTGGTACTCCCAGATGCTCAGATTTAGACATCAGACGCGATCTAGCCCAACTCTTCCGCAACATAAGACTTAGGGAATTTTTCCAAACCAGCACTCCCATCACCCCCAATCTCAACAAATTCTACATAAAGAGTAATTTCACGCCACATACAATTTCGCCCACCGTCCGCACTTTTGAGCAGACGGTCATGAAAGAAGTTCAGAAGATTAACCATACTTCTGACAGGCAACACCCCAATTTGTCTAACCAAGAATCAGCGATTTTAAAAAAACTGAGTAACAACCCCGAAATTGTATTCAAGTCTGCTGACAAGGGTGGAGCCATTGTATGCCTCGACACAATTGATTACGTTACCGAGGCCTACTCACAATTAAACAACACACACTATTATGAACCACTACCCAATGATCCTACTTCAAAATATTCCAGAATTATACGCAACATCATCCATCATGCGGAAACAATGGGCTTCATCGACGCCAAACTAGCTAAGTATCTGTTCAACGCATCACCCAGAATACCTGTACTATATCTCCTCCCCAAAATCCACAAGTCAAAACGGCCCCCCCCTGGCAGGCCCATTATCTCGGCTAACTCAGGTTTATTAGAACCATTATCGAAATACTTAGATTACATCCTTCAACCTTACACCTCAAAATCTTCCACTTTTATTAAAGACACGACCCATTTTGTCAACATCATAGAGAATTTTCCCATGCAACCGGGTGACCTCCTCGTCACCGCGGACGTTGAGTCTCTTTATACCAATATCCCCACAGACCAGGCGAGACACATTATAGCCAACATCCTTGACTCCCGCATGGATCCTGACAATCCCCCCACTAATTTCATCCTATAGTTGTATGACTGTGTGACCGAGTATAATTATTTCTCGTTTGATGGTAATTTTTATCTGCAACGCCACGGAGTTTCCATGGGGACCGCCGTAGCTCCGACCATAGCCATACTATTTATGAATCATCTCGAAAACACAAATTTAACCACCAGCCCCATGTCCAAATGTATACGCGGCTACTGGCGTTACATCGATGATGTAATGATAGTTTTACATCACAACACCAACATTACAGATTTTAGTAAATGGCTCAACTCCTGGCACTCCAAGATACGCTTCTCGGTCCAGTCTAGCACCACATCAGTCAATTTCTTAGATTTGACGGTATTTAACGTCAACAAAACATTGAAAGTCCGCAATTATCATAAGAAAACAGATAGAAACTCGTTGCTGGACTACCGCAGCTTCCATTCATTTTCTTTGAAACAAAACCTCCCCTTTAGCCAGTTCATAAGGGTCAAGAGAAATTCTTCTTTTCACAATGATTACACCCAGGAGGTGTCTCGCTTGGCCAACAATCTGCGGGCCCGCCACTATCCTGAATCCGTAATAGACAAATGCAAGACAAAAGCAGACCACATACCAAGGAACACTCTACTAAAAACAACCCCCAAGAAAACCACCAATAGGGTCATTTGGCCCTTGACATTAACCAGACATTCCAACCAAATCCGGAGCATCGTTAACAAATTTTGGCCCATGATCTCTTCCATATCTGGCCTGCAGGAGCCTCCTCTCCTAGCATACAAAAGAACCAAAAACATAAAAGATATGCTTATAAGATCTACTTTCCAATCAAAAAAACCTGCTATGGGCCCCAACCCGGGCACCAAACCATGTGCTAGATGCAGTATCTGTCATCAAATCAATAAATCTACCATCATTCAAAACAAAACCACCCTTAGAACCCTCAAGTTATATGACGAGATCACATGTGCCACCTCCGGAATAATATATTGTTTAGAATGTTCTTGTGGGCACCATTATGTGGGCCAGTCCTCTAGAACCCTAAGGACTAGAATTTTGGAACACAAATCCAGAATCCGCTGCCATTCTCAGGATTCAGTGTTGTACAACCATTTTTTTGAAAGAAAACACACTTCTGACTCTTTTACTGTATATGGATTGGAAAAGATCAAAACCAATTCACAGGTCAACCTAGAGAGGGCGCTCTTGCAAGCAGAATGCAAATGGATTGTGCTCCTCTCCAGCGAGTCCCCAGCTGGGCTCAATGACCAATTATCTATCCCCCATCTCCTTACCTGAACACCTGCTCTACCTCATACAATCCCTTAAATTCTTACCTTCCTCCCACTCTAACTGCTGAATCCAGCCTGAAAGGCTCTTCAATCTATGAAGCCCTGATGACAAGCTTATGTGGTATGTACCCTTGCAGGAAGGCCCATGTTCCTACCTTCGCTTGCATTTTAGTCTCGGGATAAAAGGTGCCAGCAGGGCACGTGCATGAAAAGCAAAGGCAAGGGAGAAAGGATTGGCCTTTCTTGTCAGGCAGAGGAAAAATAAAAATAAAAAAAATCCTGTGTGTGTATGAGCTAGTAAATGTTTGTTCAAAGGAAGTGCTGTGGAATTGTTAAAAGTGTGAATTGTTTTATGTGTCTGATTAAGTCAAGGCAAAGGACTGTATTTAGTTTTGAAAGAAAGAAACTCCATCTGTGCAGAAGAGTAGAATGTACCTAGAATGCTGATAACGGATAGAGAAGGAAAGTTGGCAGGAAGAGGGGTTGTCCGACCTTGTACATAAAGAGTCTAAGAAATGAGACTGCATATTATTGAAATGCCTTATATAAAATGTTAAATGTTATATGTTATATATACAAAACAAAGTGCATTCATAGGAATGAGATGTATAAAACTGTGTTTTAAAACTGTAAGAAAAATGATGTAATGGATATTTTACCATGAGAAATGCATGTGTGGGAGGAAAGAATGCCAGTATAATGAAGATCTTTTGGGGCCATTCAAAAGCTGATGTTTCATTTTTTATGATATTCACCAAAAAAAATGGTGGGTGATTCGTCAAGACTAGATAACCTGTCTCGCGAGACTCTGTGTAGTTTAACTCAATCAATGCTAGAACAGTGTTTCTCTAAGCATATGCATTTCTTAATTAATACACCAACGTGTGTGTGAATGGGGTTTCTTTCTGTGTATGAATGAGGGGGATTAATCACTAACAAGCATCTGTGGGTATGAATGATTCTGGAAAAATGAATATTTGCTTATTTATGTAAAAATCCTACTTCACTCTGTGCCTATGTGGAGAATGAATATTTACTTGTAAAATGTGAGATTTTACTCATTGGCGCTGCGCCAGGGCTTGGGAACGGAATGTTCCAGGGATAGAAAGGAGAGCCAGGAAGAGATTAAGATGTGAGAAGGAACCCTATTGTTTTCCAAATGTTGAGATATGGGAAAAGAACACCGAGAACTGTGAAAGAAATCGCCCGCCCTTGTTAGGGGCTTTCTTTTCCGTCATGTAGAAGTACATGGGGACTGCCACAAGGTGACAGCAGATAGTGTTTTAAGCTGAAGGGAAAAAGAAGGTCTTTTAAAAATGATGAATGACATTTGGCCTGGAACTGTGTGAGAATTGATTTTACAGCAACCTTTTGAAATAAAAAAATGACCTTTTGAACCCCCTTTAGATACAATTAAAACATTACTGATTCAGAAATTAATTTTCCCAGCGATTCATAGTTTGTTCCCAAACACAGGACAATCCTAAGATTTTTATGGAATTCTATACTTTGTCTTTAAAAAGGAGATGATTTACATTGAAATAGATAAAGGCACCCGCCCTGGAAGAGACTGTTCTGTTACGTTGGAAAAGCAAGTCGTAGATTGTTATTAAACTGAAAGTACATTGGAGGAAATCTGAGAGTGACAATGAACGAGGGATGGAATTGATAAAAGATGATTAACGTGTCTGGAGGGCAAGGACCCTCCCCCTTGTTGGACAACAGCGACACCTAGTGTCCTTGGGAAAGTAAATTAAATGGAATATGATGTCATGATGGAAACAAATATGTCGAATGATTTTTGAAGCAGATGGACAGAGAAATGTGAGATAAACCGTGGAGATTGTTATGTGGATGTGGAGGAAAAACCATGGAGGTTGTTCAAAAAGGTGGAAATTGGCGGGAAGTGAGAGATTGTGAAAGCAAAAGATGTGATATCGATGGAAATCAGAGGAGGATCCTGCGGCTGGGTAATTAGCTCCCTCCTCTCTCTCTCCCCGTCTCTCTTCACTATCTTTGCTTTTCAGGTCTCAGGCCTGGAAATTATGTGGAACCCTGCTTATAAATTGATATCCAACCACAGCCAGCTGGAAAGCATAATGAAAGGCTGGGGAAAATATGAGAATTGGCCGGATGAGTGACTTTATTTACAGGCCTTCTTATACAGAGACTTATTTCAGAGACTACAGATTGCAGAATATAGATATTTTCCTCATTTTACTTGGAATCTAATAGATTTATTTCTTCAATCAAGGGTGATTGAGACTGTTTTCTATGCCAAAGATGAAAAGAGATAAAGGTTGGACATGAGTGGATGTGTGAATGGCCATCTGAGCCTAAAATAACCAAGGCCGGACCTGCTTGGGATTGTACTGAAGGCTATATCCTTTTCAAGTTAAATGATTTCTTTTGTTGAATTGTTAAAGTGATCATTACCACTATTTAGTTTGGACTGTTAGTTTGATAAGAGATTAATTTGTTTGTGCCCTTTTAGTCAAGTGTTCAGAATCGTGTCTTTAAAAAGGAGATGAAGATGATGTCTTTCACAGCTGGATGCCACGCCCCATTACAATGGAATGGGAGCGAGATACCATCTACCAATTGATAAAAATTCAATTGCCAAAAGATTGCAAGCTCAGGACTGTGGATGTTGGTTGCAAATGGTCCAGGTATTGTTCATTGGAGGATTCCATACCCTAGGGGTGACTTGGAATGGGACATTGTAAGAAACTTTAGCGAAAATGTGTCAAGAAACTGATTTGAATGAAATCCAAATTCTTCTTATGATATTGTTAAAATATTAGATATGCACCTACACTGTTTGAGATTGTTATTTATGAATTGAGATATGAAAAACCATTACAGAGAGATTCCACAGAGCTGAAAAGAAAGGAAAATGAAAAGAGGTGCAAGTATTGGTTCCAAGTGGTTTCTATTTGTTTAAAATGATGTGCTGTGTTTCCCTGTTACTGTTCTATTCCTGTTTCCCCAGGTGATATTATGTGGTATTAAAACAAACAAGCTAAACAAAATGGAGACTTGGCCCATTGAGATTGGAAGTAAAACGGGCAGTGTGATGTGATATGATGTTCTCCTGTCCCCCCAAGCGAAGAGATTAAGGCCTTGGACCTATATATCGAAATCCAAAGAGATACAGATGGAAATAAGCCATTGGGTGGCAGAGATGTTATTATCCAGGTGGACGATGACCAGAAAGATATGCCTGACCAAAGTTCCGGCGGGCGCGCCAAAAGGAGGTCCAAAGGAAAAGGAGAGTCAGCATCGTGGGGGGGGGGGGCACTCTCCTGGGGACAGGCTGATCGAAAGCCCCCGAAGAGGAGGATAGTCGTCCGAGAGTCGCCCAAAGACATGACCTTGGGACTTGGGGGTGCCAGTTTTGGGTTTTTCTGTGTATTGTATAGTTTTGTTTGTTTTGGCTCTGCTGGTGGTGTAAGACGATCCTTTGTAGGCCTCCACCAGAGAGCAGAAGTGATAAGGCTGATCAGTAAAATGTGTTATTGGGACTCACCATAGTCCAACGCAGGACAATTGGACCAAGATACAGATACAACACATGTTTCAGATAGTACATTGAATAGCTATCATCCTGGGAGGTATCAGTGTGTTGGTGTGGGCTTTCTAACCCTACCAGTGTGAATTATCAAAGGAACCCAGAGAGAGGCAGAAGAAGGGGGTTCCAGCCGGAGGAATGGGTGCTGGGTGTGATGACACAGTGACCACTAAGGATCAAATGTCTGACACCAAAAGCCCCAAAGGGTAGAAGCCGGAGCCACCACTGAGATCCTGTTTTTAGGGTCATACCCAGGAATAATAGCCCAGGGCAATCAGAAGAGCATTGTGAGGCCCATCTGTCGGTGCCACTGAAGCTGAAGAGTTAAGTCAAACGGAGATACAGCAGAAATGGCCTTAAATTAACTGTTGACAACAAAGGAGGATTTTGTGCAATGAACAAAAGACAACTGTTAAATACAATCTCATAATTTGCCAAATGTGAAATGGTTAAAATCTTTAGTAATGCTAATTCTTGTGATTTTCTGTTCTGTAACAATCATATTTTGTTGTTTGCCATTGTTTTTAAGATATTGCTCCTTTGCAGTGATAAAGTCAGTAAGAATAGTCAAAAGTGTGAAAACAGGAGGGAGACGAGATTGGCAGGTGGATTGGAGCACACTCTGAGTGGTAAAAGCATGTTGTGTAAATGATTTGATAGCCAGGAATCATTTACAAGAAAAATAGTAAGGAATAAAGCAGAATTGATGCTTTTAGCAGAAGTGATGTCAGAGGAGAGTGATGCACAGCAAAGGTTTTAGAATAACTGGCCTTAGTATAGCTAGATAGCTTGCCAGAAATCATGCTAGCAGCCAGAGACGAGAATAAGAGGCACGGCATAGAAATGTTGCAATTCAAGAACACTTTGCTCATAAGGCAATAACATAGAACAATGGAAATAAAGAATTAATGCTGCGACACAGCTCTTAGCAAATAGAAATGTAATGCTGAACAGTGCTTTGTTTAATTGGGTAATGAAATGTGGTTTCATGAATGCCAGCCTATTGCAAGTTATGAAGATGGGCGGGGCCAGGGGTTTGCAGCCATTGAATGTATAAAACTTGAATGCTGGGTCTTGTTCGGGGCTCTGCCATGGCAGTCTTATGCTAGGCAGACTCCGTCAGCTGATGTATCAATAAATTGGCTTCATTTGGACCAGTATCAATTATTGCGTCCTTCGTTCCTGTGCCCGCACGAAAGTCGCTGCCTGAGAGTTAGAAGTATTTGCCTGGGAGTTTTGGGACTCCAAGTATTCTGCTACAGGAGCAGTCGGGCTTTATTTCCTGAAGTATGGACTGGTTGAATCTTCTCGCGGTCCAAGGCTCTCTCAGAACTTTCCTCCAACACCACAGTTCAAAAGCATCTATCTTCCTTCACTCAGCCTTCCCTATGGTCCAGCTCTCACATCCGTAGGTTACTATGGGGAATACCATTGCTTTGACTATGTGGTTCTTTGCTGCCAGTGTGATGTCTCTACTCTTCACCATTTTATCGAGATTGGACATTGCTTTTCTCCCAAGAAGTAAGCTTCTTCTGACTTCCTGGCTGTAGTCTGCATCTGCAGTAATCTTTGCACCTAGAAATACAGTAACTGCCTCCATGTTTTCTCTATTTGCCAGTTATCAATCAGTCTGGTTGCCATGATCTTGTTGGTTTTTTTTTTTAATGTTTAGCTGCAATCAGCTTTTGCACTTTCTTCTTTCACCTTGATTAGATGCTCCTCAGCTCCTCCAAGTGCAAAACTTAGTTGTTGGTTTTTTCCCCCCCAAATGAAAATTCATGTTCATTTTAATTGTAATAGATACATGCATTTATTTACATAGTTCACCTAATTTATACATTTTCCCTATGTATAAATTAGTGTGTTCCTGTATATATGTCCATGGAGCAAAGGAAAATCACAAGGAATACTTCGGCATCCCTTGTACTTTTCCTTTGCTTCATGGACATAGGCTTGACATGGAACACAGCATATTGTTCTTTAGGAGAATGGAGTCATTTCCTGTATTTTTTACAACATAATCTCTGTTTCAGTAGATTCTTGCTCTATGACATCATCAGGATGGAATCTCTCGTACAACAGTAGATAATGGTGAAGAACCTGGCGTGACATGGGGGAGACATGTGTCTCCATCTTTATTCAATAGCCGCTATCTACAACCCTTATAGCTCTCCCCTTTCTAGTCCATGCACCTGATCTGTCTTTGTGGTCCTCTGGGGAAAACGGAAGTCCAAACCTTTCTCCCCTATTCCTGGTTGTAGCTGTTACCTCTCTGCAGCTTGTTGGCACGTGAGTTTTAGTAGGAAGTGGATTAGTAATGGAGCCAAATGGACTGGACCTGGATGTAGCCATGTTTGGAAAACAAATCAAACAACCAGATAATTGTCTACCTTGAGGCCAGATGCTGAAAATCTAGATATTGTGATCCAAGCCCTATTTCTAGTGAATCAATGGGAACTTAGTAGTTCAACACATCAGCAAGTTTCATTGACCCAGTAGGCCAGTGGTTCTCAACCTGTGGGTCCCCAGATGTTTTGGTCTTCATCTCCCAGAAATCCTAACAGCTAGTTAACTGGCTGGGATTTCTGGGAGTTGAAGGCCAAAACACCTGGGAATCCACAGGTTGAGAACCACTGCAGTATGCGCTACTCTGAAATGATTAGATGCAAGTAGGCATAGTTGATATCATGTTTATTCACATTATTATTATTATTATTATTTATTCACATCAGTTTCATCTTGTCTCCTGCGACATCAATGCCCCTCCCCCAGCACCAACGGCCGCTCTGGGGAGAGTAAAGGAGGAGAGCAGGGAAGACAGTTCCATCTTGTCTCCTGCGACATCAGGGCCCCTCCCCCAGCAACAATATAATACTATATAATACTAATATTATGAATGGTGTATTAGTACTATGCTAGTAATGTAATATGTTGTATGTTCATATGACTTGTAAGTTGCTCTGAGTCCCCTTCGGGGTGAGAAGGGCAGCATAAAAATGTCGTAAATACATAAATAATTAAATAAATATTATTGAATCTGGATCCAGTCTATAATGCCTGTAAGCATATTTCATTTTACTTTTGTCCCATTAAGTGGGTGAATGGCTGTTAACATAATTGAAATAATTATTTATATTCCTCTTCCAGCAAGGATCTTCATGCTGCTTTCATTTTGGGGGGTAACCTTTGTCTTTGAGGTTTTGACAGGCACCCTGTTAACCTGGAAAGAGAAAAACTCATCTTCCTCATACCTGAAAAATGGAAATCTACACTGACAGGTAACAGATATAAAAGAATATGATCTAGTTTTTCTACTCTTTAATAATAGTTGGCCTTTACTCCTGGACCCACCAAAAGGTCTTTGAGATGAAGCAAAATGTCAGAAGACTGTGGGTGAATCTACATTGGCTGATTAATCCAGGGTCAGTCTGAAATATTATGACTGGTGCAACCATGATTTCATCTGTTATGTCAGCATGAAGCACCCACATGACCAGGAAGGAGACTGCCACCTCCTTGCTGGTCATGCAGAAGCCCCATCCTGACATCGCAAACATGATAGCCAGTATAGGTGTGCAAATAAATCGGATGAATCGGAAATCGTAAGAAAATCGGAAGTTTTGTAAGTCGGAAGCCATTACAAAGCATCTGTGTGGCCCACACCAAAAACTTAAGAATTGAAACTGACCTCCATACTGTTTCATTACTGTTTTGTAAAGCTCTGAAAGCTCCCAAAGTCAGTTTCATCCAGTGCAAGCTAGTGAAAGGAAGCATAAGAAAAGCAACACGTTATTGTACCTGCCTCATTCGCCATTCATCTCCCTGTAAATTAATAGCTTCTCCATTTAAAAAAATTAATGGCTTACTTCTCAGCGTGAAGACAGGGAACATTGCACTTTGGGAACAGCACAGAAATTGGGAAATGTAGTTTGGGAAGGGGAGGAAGTCTATGCCAAAGAATCCAAAAGGCTCTGCCCTAAACTACATTTCCCAGGATGCATCAGAATGAGAAAGCACCAATCAGGAGAGGGGAAAGAGATTTGCCCCTCTCAAAATAGTCAGTTTTTATCAAAACTTTTTTTAAATCTCTAAAATTAGTAGATGTATTAGTACTACTGAAAGTTGGGGGGAATTATCCCCCTTTATCTTGTGTCATTGGAAAGAAAATCCAAGGAGCTGGCTGTTGTAATATTTTTTTTAAAAAAACAAACCACAATGTTGTTATAAATAAAAACTTTGAAAATTTCCCCAAAATCAGTGGATAAGTGAAATGTTATGAAACTGATGGGCCAAGAGTGATAAATATGTTCTACCATTGTAACGTTTTTCACCCTATGGGCTTTAAAAATGAGGGAGATGTGAGTCCCTGAAGTTTTCAAATTATAGCCATTTAATTGTGCACAAGCAGAAATGTAGTTTGGGAGCCATATACCTGCCCTAAACTACATTTCCCAGATTGCATCAGCGTCAAAAGGCACCAATCAGTAAAGCAAAGGAAGAGATCTGTCCCTCCCTAACACGAGCCACAGAATCTGCAAAGAGGTGGACTGAGACTGTGCTGGGCTGGAAAAATAATAATGACCTAAATGGACAGACCTTGTGGGTCCCCTCCATCTGAATAGGGGAAGCATATTAATTGGATGTCAGGAGAGCTTGGGTGATGCCTTTATGCCTGGAAGAAGGGGGTCAGTCTAGATGTCCCTTGATGGTGTCTGTACTATGATTTCTATTTCTCAGTTGTAAATGGCTGTTCGAAATTAGTTTTGTCATTAAAAAAACATGGCAAAATATTGTTACACTGCAAAAGCTTTGCCTATGCACAAGGGACATCACCCTGTAGCAAATTTTGCTATGTTGAGTTTCCACCAATTTAAGTTTTTGCCACAAAATCAAATTTTAGAACAAATACTTTCAAAGTAGAGACCGCACAATGAAACAGGAGATTACACTTTCAGAGTAGGAACAGATTTTCTTTATTAAAAAATGATGTTTAGGAAAATTTTGAAAATTCCCCCCAAATCCGTGGATAAATGAAACGTTCTGAAATTTGGTGGGCTAACAGTGGTAAATGAGTTCTATCATTGTAGCAAGTTTCATCTCAATAGCTTTAAAAATGGGGGTGATAGGAGCCCCTGAAGTGTCCCCAATGGGAATAATTATTGCATTAATGTACATGCCCAATTACTGTAATGAAATAGTAACTAAATTTTGTTAGTTTTGTTATGGTAATGAAAATTTCACTAAGTATACTTCAGAAACATTTTAGAAACAAAGTGCCAGAGCCACCTGGTTTTCTTAGTACTTTTCAACCTTTTTAATGGATTGCACATGCTGTCATAGCACCTACGCTGTGGAACGCCCTCCCGGCTGGAACTCGGGCTATGAAGGACTTGCTCCCGTTTAGACGGGCCTGTAAAACATACCTGTTTAAGCAGGCCTTTGGTGAGTAAGTCCTGCCCATGCCCCGCCATCTATTCGTTCTTCTGAGGATGATGTGCTGTTCATTGTTTTAACTGTGTTATTAATTACTGTACTGCTGTTGTTTTTAATTGTTTTAACTGCTTATTGCCTGTATTTTACTGTGCCCTTCGGCTCCTGTAAGCCGCCGCGAGCCTCAGGGAGTCGGCGGCATAGAAGCCCGAATAATAAATAAATAAATAAATAGCCAGTTGGGAACTGCATGGCTGATGGAAAGCAGCAGTGGTAACACAGGGATGAACCACTCTTTCCCCCTGGACATCGGATTGGGCCAAATGTGACCTGAAACAGCCTTCCAGACTACTGCATGCAAATATTCTAGATTTTCCCCTAAACCCTGGACTATCCCATGACTTTGCCTAAAGTGGGGCAAAGTCAGATTAAGGCAATAAAATCCAGGATACTCATAGAAAGTCGGCAGACATCATGGGGACCACCAGTGCTGCATTCTTGTTTGTGCAAACTTGCCATCTTCCTTTCTTTAATTTGCAATGAACTTGGCATGTGAGTGCAACTGAACTTAACCCAGAGTGAGGGAAAAGCTCCGTATTCACTCTGAATTGGATTTACCCGCCCTCAGTCACTTCTGTCAAATGTTACGCATGCAAAGGGACATTGTGTGATTAAAGTTTAAAGTGAAGAAATTTATTCACACTCAGCAGATTTGGACATCTGATTTCCCAGGATTCATGGACTCAGGAAATGTTGTGTATAAAGGTCTACATGGCTTCCTTGCTTATGATAAATGGGAAGCTTAAGAAGTATGCCGCTGTGGCAGAGCCTCTAAGAGAATGAATGGGGATTGCTGCAGATTCTTTGCCCTCGGGATTACGGATGCCTTCCTCTTAAGGAGAGTTACCACAAAGTCCACAGACCAAGGTTATTCAAAGCAATCAACAAATTTATTTCTTACAAATCACAAAATGTAAAGTGAATGGCTTTAGTTAGCTGCAACGTCCATAAAGTTGAAATCAGCTCAGTTAGTCCCTCTTACTTGGTCGGTGGACGCAGGGTGGTGTTATCCCTTCTTTCTCCTCTGGTCACACAACTACGAAAGTTGTGGGGCCCAGCAGCTGAACCATTATGGTGAAGGTCAAGTCCTTCCTATGAAAGTCCAGTGCTGTCCGAAGTCCCACGGTTTCGGTCAGACCTTTCGGTATGTCTGACAATAGCAAATGGACTTCAGCTGAAGTAGCTATTATCTGTTATTTGAAGAATAGTGGCAGGCCAGAGCAGGGCTCAGTGAACTTAGCCACGCGTCCCTGCAGCATCGAAATCCCTGGTAGTCATTGGCAAGACAGAATAGTTTCCCCTCTTTTATACATTTCAAATTGGAGGGAAAATCTAAGACGCTGAATGGATGGGAATCTGGGGTGATTTTTGGAGGGAAAATCCAAGGTGGTGATTGGGGAAGACTATGAGGTGATATTTGGAGGGAAAATCTAAGAAGATGAGCCCCTCCCACCCAAGAAATCAACAACCCCAGCTAAAAAACTGCAAATGGGTCTTGGAACAGAAATGGAGGCCTGCTAACCTAGCAAACACACATAAGATGTGATCATACATTTTCAATATAAATAGGCCAAGCTTTGCTTAAGCCGCAACATTCCTGGCCCCTCCCACCCAAGAAATCAACAACCCCAGCTAAAAAAACTGCAAAGGGGCCTTGGAACAGAAATGGAGGCCTGTTAACCTTAGCAAACACATATAAGATGTAATCCTACACTTTCAATATAAATAGGCCAAGCTTTGCTTAGGCCGCAACATTCCTAGCCCCTCCCACCCAAGAAATCAACAACCCCAGCTAAAAAACTGCAAAGGGGCCTTGGCACAGAAATGAAGGCCTGCTAATCTAGCAAACACATATACGATGTAATCATACATTTTCAATATAAATAGGCCAAGCTTTGCTTAGGCCACAACACTCCCGGCCACATTCTCGGCCACGAGAATTTCAATCTATAACATATATACATGTATTGCAATAACAACAATCACATTGTATACAGTGTACACAATCAATGGAATGACATGACATGACATTAGGTACTTTGTAACTCACTCTTGGAATAGCAAAACCCTTTGCAGCCATAGAGTCTGCAAGTGTGTGGTACATCTCTAAAAACAATTGTGCTTCATGGTGGTAGGGCTGTTCTAAGTGACTGAGAACAATACTACAGCCACTGAGCTCACATCTACAACGTAGATCTTCATGCTGCCTGCCTGAAACGCAGCAGCTCATTGACAGAGCTAAACCTAACATAGCAACCCACAGATGCACACATGCAAGGCTGAGGTCCAATGTGCACCTGCCAAAGGTGACATGGTCTTGAGGATTTATCTTGGGCCTTTCACGTGGTGTTATTTTCAAAGGCTGATTCTCTTCAGGGGCACAGAAAAACTTGTACTGAAGTCATTGCTGGTATCTCTCTGAGGAACCAATTGGCCCTTTGAGCCTCACTCTCATTTTTGGCCGATTTATGCCTTCAAGTCTGCCTTCTTTACAGTCACTTAAGAGACTATCTGATAGTTCAGTCTCATTGAATGACATCTCACTACAACTCAGGTAGCCATCTGACTCAGAAACTTGTTTTCCTGGATCAATTTGCCAATGCGCTCTTAAAAGTCAACAAGAGCTCGCAGCGGAGTGAGTTTGGAACAGGTGCATTTTCTTTATCAAACCTTCGATCTGGTAGCAGGTAGAGCTCTTCAAGCAGATTATGTCCTTCTCCCTTTGTCATCTTTAAGAGGAGAAGCAAATAGTTCTTCAAGGAAGACACAAGGTTCTTATTCTGAGATCTGGTCTGCTTCACCTTGCTCCATTGCACTCTCGGGTTCCAGCAAGTTCAGGGTTATCACCTCCTCTGAGGAGGTTTTCTCCCTTTTTCCAGCTTGGACCTTTAACTTACTGGCCAAAGGGGAAGCCTCTTGCTCAACCTTTTCCACCTCTGGAGAAGTTAAGGTTTCTTCTTTCACCTGAAGCTTAGCTGCAGGAGAGTTGTGGATTGGTCTACAACTGCCTTCGTTGCTATTTGGCTCTTGTTGCGGGGTATAGAGGCACACTCTATGAGGTAGGGTAACTTGTAGTGGCTCTCTTCTCCAACGGGGAATCACTACAAATTTGGTGGCCATTCTGCCTCGCATATTCTGTTTGCTAGAACAGGTAGACACAACGTAGTTTAAGGTGAAACATCCGAAAGAACTCTCGGTGGCCAAGGAGGCATCACTCTGTGCATCGAGGGACACATATATTCTTCTCTTGAATTCTGGCTTGCCATGGAGGTATACATCCGCCAGATAGATAGGATGTCAGACTCGTAATTTGTCAGCGTTCAAACGCAGCTCAGTGCAAGCTACAGTAGCTGACTCAACAGTGCCCTTCGTGTCATTTTTAACAGGACAATCAATGGGGCTAGAAGTCTCATTCCTTGCTGACGCATTTCCAGAGTTGTGCATGGCTGAGCAGTGTTTCAAGCTCTTGCAGTGATTACACTGAACCTTGACCTTGCAGCTTTTAGTGAAGTGAGGTATGTCGCCACAGCATTTGAAGCATACCTTTGACCTTTGAACCAAGTCAACCCTTTCCTTGTAGGGTTTTTTTTGGCGAAATCTCTAAAACTTGCTAGGCTGTGATGTCGTTGATGAATGGAGCAAATAATCTTTTGAGGCTGCATTTTGCTCTTGAGTGGAACTGTTGCCTTTGCAGTCGACTTTGACTTTGGTCTCACAGTTGGTTTTGGTGGACTTCACCGTAAATGACCTTTTGGTCTCCTTAGATGGTTGTTTGGTGTCATTGACGGGCTTATCTGGGCACTGTCTTTGGTAGAGTGCCTGAAAACCTGTTTTTAAAAAATATATCTTTATTGAGAATGTTTCTTTTTAAAAATATGATAAAAACATCACAAGCAATAAAAGATAGAAAGAGAAAAAGACAGAGAGAAAAACAAAAAATGGTGAAAGGAAATACACACACACACGAGCTAGAGAAAAAAGAAAAAAAGAAAAAAAGGAATATAAAAAGAGTTGACTTCCTGAGTTCCGTTCATGTGGAATCTTCCTTTTCCTGTATCATGTCCTCATCTCTTTCATCTCTCCGTTTCTCCTCTCACTGTTCTTCTTTCTGTCTATTCATATCCATAGATTTATATTTCTTTGTTTCATATATTCTGTTACCATTGTCCAATCTGTCTCTTTTATCGGAGTCCCTTTATTTTTGGTTATTAGATATGTCAGTCTGTCCATGTTTCTTATGTCTAAAACTTTTTCTTCATCAGGTATTTCTTCATTTTTCCACATTTTGGCGTAGCAGATTCTTGCCACAGTGTTCAGAAGGAAAAGAAGTTTATCAGTATTTTTATTCAGTTTCTTGTCTATTATACCTAGTAGGAATGTCTCTGGTTTCAAAGGGATATTGGTCTTTAATATTTCTAGTATTTTGTCTTGAATATTTTTCCAATATGCCTTTGTCTTTTCGCACGACCACCATATATGATAATATGACCCTTCTACCTTCCCACACTTCCAACATCTTCTACTCATGTTTTTGTAACATTTCCCTAAATTTTTGGTGTCATATACCATCTATATGCTGTTTTATCCAATTTTCTTTTAATTCTGTCACATATGTGTATCTTCATTTGTTTTCCAAATTTCTTCCCATTCCTCTTTCTTTATGGACCTTCCAATATTTTCTTTCCATCTTTTCATATAATTGTTTCCCTCTTTACTCTCCACATTCCATTCCAGTAATTTTTAAAATAAATTTTCGAAATTCATTTTTGTTCCATTTTCATTATTATATCTCAGAATGTATTTTGTTCTTGAAAATGCAATTTTTTTGTCTTTTTGGAAGCATTCTTTTATTTGCCTATATTGATACCAGAATATTCTATTGTTTATAATATTCATTTCTGTGTTTTTTAGTTTTATTACTCTTTCTTTTTCTTGACTAATTCTTTATATTTTGGCCAATTATTCCACCCTAGCACCCTAATTTGTGTGGCCTCTAGGGGAGATATCCACAAGGGTGTTTTTTCACATATTTGTTTTTTTATATTTTTGCCAAATTTTAAGAGGTTTGATCTCACAAAGTGATTTCCGATTTTTTTAAAAATCATCTTTCTCTTTGGCATTACTTCGCGAACGAAGATTCTTAAGAAGGACTCATCCCGCGCTTTCTACAAGCGTGTTGATGATTTCGTTTTTGGAGGTTGGATGTGTCCTTCGAGCCTGTGCAATGGATTTTTCTGGTGGAGCTCAGCGTACACAGAACTGGCCTCACCATTTAAACCAAACATTCATTTGCCGGGGCCTAGCAAGCTTGGACGGTGGCAGCGAAGTCCTCAGGTCGTAGGTTTGATTTGAGTTTCCTTCTCTAGATGGTTGACCTTACAGGATTAGACGAACACCATCTGCCCGAGTTTGAAATCAGAGTTTTCCTTCTCTTAGGATGGATGCCAAAAAGCTAGAGACTAGAGCCCATCCTGCCCTTTGACGCTCTTTGTCAGACCCTTCGGTTTTGACCTGTCTGGCATGGGAGGCCCTACCGGTGGCTATTATGCCACCGTCAGCATAGCTCACAACTTCATTAGGGTACGCAAGCCTCTCCCCCATGTCAAGGGGGCGCCAACGGAGAGGTTTCACCTTTATACTATAAGTATTGTTGCCAACCTGCCCTCAATTCAATTCCTTCTAAGATTAATAATTATTCCTTCTCCAATTTTTATCAGTCTTTTATCCATAGTAAGGTGCATGCCTCTGAATATAGTTTTAGATCTGGTGTCGCTAGACCTCCTCTTTTTGTTTCTTCATTCATAATTTTGAAATTTCTCCTTGGTCTTTTTCCTTGCCAAATATATTTAGTGATATCTTTGTTCCATTCTTTTAGTAAATTTTGATTTCTTATAATTGGCAAATTTTGGAAGAGAAAGATCATCTTAGGTAATATTTTCATTTTGATGCTTGTTATCCTCCCCAGGAGTGACAAATTTAGATTTTTCCAATTTTCAAGATCTTTTTTTTAATTTCCTTCCATTTCTGTATATAATTATTTTGTAGGAGTTGTAAACTTTTTGGTGTTAATATTATTCCTAAATATTTTAATTTGTTAGTAATCTGAATATTCCACTTGTCTTGTATCAATTTTTGTTCCTTCTTCATGATATTTTTTGTTAATGCCTTTGTTTTTTCCATATTTATTCTAAACCCCGCCACTTCTCTGAATTCCTTTATTATTTTAATCCATGTTTCTAAATTTTTCTCTGGTTCTTCTATTGCACAGATTATGTCATCCGCAAATGCCCTCAGTTTATATTCTTGTCCCAAAATTTTTGCTCCCTTAAGGTTCTTGTCCTCTCTTATTCTATCTAATAGTATCTCTAATCTCATTATAAATATTAGTGGCGAGAGTGGACAGCCTTGCCTTGTACCTTTTCCAATTTCAATTTTTTCTGTTACCTTTTTTATTTATCCAAATTTTTGCTTCATGGTTTTCATATATCACGTTCATAATATTTTGAAAATAGTAGCCAATGTCCATCTCTTTCATTAATTGTTTGAAAAACTCCAATTTACATTGTCAAATGCTTTTTCTACATCTAACGCTAATAACGACTTTTTAAGTTATTAATTTCATAATATTCAATTAAATCAATGATTATTCTTACATTTTCTCTTTGTTGTCTATTTGGTAAGAAACCCGATTGATCTTCTTTTATTTTTTATTTAAGTAAATTTTAAGTATCTCTGCTACTATATGGCTATATATCTTATAATCTATGTTTAATAATGAAATTGGTCTATAATTTCTTACTTTTTCAGGATCCATTCCTTCTTTGAGTATAACGCTAATAGTTGCTTGTTTCCATGTGTTTGGCATCTGTTGAGTTTTTCTTATTCCATTCATTTTTTAAAAAAAATATGGTATTAATTCGTTTTGATATGTCTTGTAGTAAATGGATGATAGACCATCAGGGCCTGGTGCCTTGTTCATTTTCAATTTTTTATTGCGCTTTTTTCTTGTTCGGTAAATTTTTTGTTTAAAACTCCTCTCTCATCTTCGAGATTCTTTGAATTTTCTGGTCTCCCAGGTATTTTGCCACTTTTTCTTCTTCTATAGAATCCTTTTGGTATAAAGTTCTGTAAAAGTTTCTTAATTGATTCTTTTTTAAATTCTTGTGTGTATTTCTTGCCTTCCTCTTTTAATTTTGTTATATATGTTGATTCTTTTTTTATCTAAGTCGGTTAGCCACCCATTTTCCTGGTTTATTAGCATTATTAAAAATTGTCTCAAATGTTTTAATTATTTGGCTCTTTCTTCTAATTCTAAGTATTCTCTCTGTTTATGTAATAGTTTTTAATTTCTTTGGGCTTCTTTTTTTTTTGGGTTTCTCTTTAATTTTTCTTCTTCCTTAATTACCTCTTCTAATATTTTTTTCTAATTTCTGCTTCCTTATTTTATTTTTGCATGCTTTCTGCTGTATGAAATTTCCTCTCATGACAACTTTACTGGTTTCCCAAATTATATAGAGGTCAGTTTCTCATTATCATTTACAGTAGTTCAAATAATTATTTTAATAACTTCCTGTTCTTGTCAATATCTTCTTCCTTTTTCAATAAATTCTCATCTAACCTCCATCTCTTCGTTATTGTTGAATTTGTTAGGGTCAATTCCAATGGAAAGTGATCTGAATCAATCCTAGGTAAAAAAATTATCTTCTTAACAATTTTCATAAGAGATCTCAAGGCCCAAATCATGACGATTCTCAATCATGTTTTATGTCTTTCTGAGAGGAAGGTGTAATCCTTTTCCTGTTCATGTTTAAATCTCCAGATGTCTAACAAACTATAATCTCTCATCCAATTTGTCATTGATTTCGGTAAATTTCCACTGTATTTTCTCTCATTTTGTTGTATTGTGTAGCTCCTATCTAAATCTCTGTTTAACACTCCATTGAAATTTCCCAATATAAGTAATTGGTCAAATACTTCTTCGTTTATATATTTCTTTAATTTTTCTGTGAATATTGATTTTGATTCATTCAGGGCATTTATGTTGCATATTAATAGCTTTTTATTTTGTATTGTTATATTTACTCCAAGAAATCTGCCTTCATCATCTTTAAAGGCGAGTGTTGCTGATATATCTCTGTATATATACGTTACTACTCCTCTCTCCTTTTCATTTGCTGATGCATAGAAGGTTCTTCCTAATTTTTTATTTTCTAAATGTGCTACATGTTTCTGTGCAATATGTGTTTCTTGTAAAGCCAAAACATTATATCCTTTTTTCTTTAATCTGTTGAATATTATATTTCTTTTATATTGTGAATTTTTAATTCTTTGAACAGCCTTAGTCTTGTTTTTCCTCCTCTTGTTCTTCTTGTTCCTCTTGTTCACTCCCTTCTACTTCTTCCCTCTCGTCATCTTCCTCCATTTCCCTTTCCTCCATTTGTGTCCGTCCATTTCTTTTCTGTCTATTGTTTCTGTATATTGGGATTCTCACGTAGCTCTCTGGATTCGTGTCTTCTCTTTCTGGTGATTTCACGTTGTGCCCTTTCTTCTTTTTTCTTTCTCTTTCTTCTTCATCTCTTCTCTTTGTTTTGTTTGTTCTGATTTTCTCATAGAATTCTATGTCTGTTATCCAATATATTTTTTCTTGGTATGTAGTCAACAGGCCTTCTCCTTTCTCCCATTCAAAATGAATTTTTTGCTTTTTCAATTCTTATGTCAAAAATATATATTTTCTTCTTTTACTCAGCACAGTACTAGGGTATTCTTTAAAAAATATAACCTTTCCCCCTTTTATAGTAGTTTTTTTGCTATTAATCTTCAATATTTCATCTCTTACTGGTTTTTTTTCATAAGGTGGACTATTACATCCCTAGCTGTTTTGTTCTTTTTAGCATAGATAGTGTCCACTCTGTATATTCTGTCTGTCTGTCTGTCCCAATACTTCTTTTCCAATCCAGCAGTCTAGTATTTCTGCTAGTATTTCTGTCACTTTTTTCCGTATATTTTCTTCCTGAATGTTCCTAAGTTTTAATTGGTATTCAAGTTTTTTTGCCTCCATCACTTCCTATTTTGCTTCCAATCTTTCCCTTTTCAAGTCTGAATTCTTTGTTTTAACATGAACATTTTCTTGTTCCTTCTTTATTTCTGTTTTCTCATTTTTCAAGCCTTTTAATTCTTTTTGTATTGAATTTATGTCTGCTTTCATTGTTCCTAGTTCTTCTCTTAATTCTTTCCATGAATCAGACATCTGCTCTTGTGCTATTCTCTGATAAGCATCTTGTTTTTCTTGTATTTTATCTTGTTTATCTTGCATTTTCTGCAATTCTTTCATCATGTTTTTTATCATCTCCTTTAAATTTGTATCTTCCGTAAAGGATGATCTTCTAAACATTTATTTCATCTCTTTTGCTTCTTTTTCTCCTTTATTCTTAAATGTTGTCATTTCTTTCTTTCTCTAATTCTTTTTTAAATTTTTAAAAAAAACATTTTGTTCTGTTTTGTTAGTGTGTATATATTTTTATACTAGTGAATTCGTAGTATGACTTTAATTAGATGTAATGAATCTGTAGGCAGGGTAGTTTACTCTCTTGAAAACCCGTTTGAGGATCACTGCGTTGCTGGGCGGCTTGAGTTACGAAGTCCACCAGGTGCGAGAATGGAGGGTAAACTTGTGCTTTCCTCTGCTTATATTTGAAGACCTTTTTCCCCCATACTTCTTGTAGGGGAAAGGGCAGCCTTTGAACTATGTTGATTTGAAATAGATGTTGGTCCAGGCAAGCCAGACCTGGAAGCTGCGGGTTACCCTTGGCAGACTGTAGTTGAGCCAGCAAATTACTCAAGTCCCACAGAAGGCTACAGTCTTTAAGCTTCAGTGTTGGGAATTTGTTGAGTTTGAGTTTGTCCATGAGTGACGTTTCTATATTGGTGCTAGCCCCAAATCTTTGTTGCAGCCGATTCTAGGTGGTAGCTAAAGCTTTCTCTGGCTCTGTCACGTGAGCTGCGTAGATTCTTTGGACTTGAGCTGATGACGCTGGACCCAGTCAAGTGATCAAGAGGACCAGTACTTTGTCAGCTGATAGTTTGTATTCCCTGATGGCAAATTGGAAGATGGTTTTCCAGAGTATAAAGTCCTCAGGCTTGTCAGAGAACTTCTGAACCCCTTTGTCTCTAAGGTGTTTCCTGGAGTTGAGACAGGGTAGATGCAGCTGAGAGTTAGGTATCAATTGAACTGGCCTTGGTGCTTGATCTGGCATCAGAGGGTTTAAACTTTGAGGCTGGACAAAGCTCTCGCAAGTGTGGAGTAAGCTTTTAGATTCAAGAGGGACAGACTGATGGTGACTTGGCCCTTCTTTGCTGCCAGGTGGAACACCCTGCAGTGTGCTTGTGAAGATTGGAGAGCTTGCTGCAGGAATCTGGAGGTCCAAGTTGATGGTTTGACTCCCGGCCTTGCCCTTTCCCGACTTGAGATGTCCTGCAGCGTTGAAGGTATCAAGCTTTCCCTGTTGCCACAAAATCTCTGGATTGTCAAAGGTGGGGCCGGTGAGAGGCTGGGCTCTCAACTTGCTCAAGTCCTCGGAAACCTTGGAAGCAGCATCCATTGCTGGAATGTGGTTGACATTCTCATCTGACAGCTCTTCCTGTAAAGTCCTAGTCTGAAACCTGGCCTTGATAGACATCTTGGTGGCTTCACCCTTTACCTGAAGCAGTTCTAGGTCAGACTTGAGGCAGATTTCTTCATTCTTAAGAATTACCTCACGATCCGCAATCTCAGCGTCAGCTTCTGCAGCCAAAATAGCTGCCCTTATTTCTAGACATTTCGTTTCCTTTAGATGAAGAGCTCCTCTTTCAGAAGTAAAACTTCCTTTGAATGATGCTGAACTGAAGCTTCCTTAACTTGAAGCTGCTCATTCTTTCTTTAGGGAGACTTTGCTTGACCGATGGGATTTGTGGTTGAGTGCCTTCAGCAACCATTCAATCAAACTGGCTTGACCGTTGACATCCTATATCTCCTATATCTCCTAGAGGATGGACTAAATTCTAGAGTGCCCAACATGGCTCTAATTTCAGCCTCCTTACGATCAACACCTTCCTTCAATAGGTCGTTCCTGAAATTGTATTCAGGTGTATTGATCTCCACGAGTAACAAAGACATCCTATCTATTAATACGTTCCAACTGTGGTGGACATCTCTAATCTTGCTACTGCAAATTTGTGCCTGCGTAGGGTCGTTAGCTGTTTCGTACCCTTTTAGCAGGTCTGTGATGTGTTGCCACACATATTCCAATTGAGTGCTCAGGGTCCTTTTCCTAAGCAAGAGCTGTTCTAGACCTTCTGCATCGGATGCCTAGACCTGGCACTTCGCAAGTAGTATGGATGGCTTGCCCCATCTGATTCACTCACACTCACCACTGTTAACTATAGAGAGTGTGGCAGATATGTATAAAAACTACAATGGGGGTCTATAGTGAACTCAGTAAATCTAGATAGCATGCAGCACAAAGCAAATACAGTGAGATTCTATAGCAGATATGCAAAACAGGTATAGCAGTTATAATGCAAACCTATGGCAAGCGCAATGAACAGATGTGGCGCGCACCGAGAATGTGGCGCAGCTGGCTGAGAGTCAGCTGCATAAGATCTCTACTGACCAGAAGGTCATGAGTTCGAGGCCTGCCTGGGTCGGGATGAGCTCTTGACCAATTGTGTAGCTCGTTGTCTGTCTATATATGTTGTATGTCTATGGCATTGAATGTTTGCCTGTATATGTGTATTGTGATCCGCTCTGAGTCCCCTTCGGGGTGAGAAGGGTGGGATATAAATGACATAAATAAATAAATAGATGTAGAGATTACAATGCAACCATATAGCAATGTAATGAAAGTCTATAACAATACAGTAAATTAATGCAAATGAAATTGTATAGCATACAGTGAATCAATGCAAGTAAGATTCTATGGTATACAATGAATCAATGCAAAAACAAAAGCATATCTATGGCATACAGTGAAGGAGGCATGCACAAAGACAATTAGGGTGATCTTGCAGTAAGCATTAACATCAACTGGAAAGTTGGCTGTAAAAGAGAAACAAACCTTTTTTTGCTATTACTGATATTTGCCTTTAATATGCTATTGCTGGGCAGATTTGGGGTCCTAGGCAACAAGTTAAACTTACTCTCTCCAGGCCAGCCCCTCCCTCCGGCAAAGCAGGCGTCAATCAACCTGCTAACCAAGCCTATTGGTGGGCGGAGCACCAATCAAGGAGCGGGAAACTGGAGGGGCGGTTCCCAAGGCCAGGGAGCCTATTGGAGCAGAGAGGAGGGCCCCGCATCCAAGATGGCCACCACGCCAAAAATTCCTCCACTACATGCTTTACCCAGAGCAAAAGCCGACCCTACAGAGCCGCGAGGGAGAGGAGAAGCAATGGGGAGGTCCTTGCGCGGTCACACTCAGAGCCTGCAAGTTTGGCGACTTCCCCACTGAACTTTCCGCTGCGGCGGAAGGCCAGGAAGATCCGGAGGGCACCAAGCTCCGCCACTGCCTCCTGCAGAGACCGGGGAGACAAGGAAGGGAAGAATGCTGCACCGCCGCCGGAGCCTGGCAGAAGAAGAGGTCGCCACGCCAGAGCCAAAAGGTGCCTTTTCCTTCACTTCCCTTGCTTCTTGGGTAGAGGGTCTGGGGGCAGGTCTTCTTTCTTCAGCGCCAAGCGACTGGGTCTCTTCTGACCTTGTCCCTTCACCTTTTTATGGGTTCTCTCTAAGTTGTTCTCCTTTGGGCCTGAAGGCCATTCCTCTGGGACGAGATGGCTGGGTCATACAGGTAGACGGCATCCTGTCTATTGTTCAATATGCCATCATGCCAGGGCCTCTAAAAGAATGACAGGATTGCTGCAGATTCTTTGCCCTCGGGTTTACGGGTGCCTTCCTCTTAAGGAGAGTTACCACAAAGTCCACAGACCAAGGTTCTTCGAAGCAATCAACAAATTTATTTCTTACAAACCACAAAATGTAAAGTGACTGGCTTTAGTTAGCTGCAAAGTCCATAAAGTTGAAATCAGTTAAATTAGTTCCTCTTACTTGGTCGGTGGACGCAGAGTGGTGTTGTCCCTTCTTTCTTCTCTGATCACACAACTACGAAAGTAGGGAGGCCCAGCAGCTGAACCACTATGGCAAAGGTCAGGTCCTTCCTATGAAAGTCCAATGCTATCCGAAGACGACTGAAATCCCACGCTTTTGGTCAGACCTTCCGGTATGTCTGACAATAGCAAATGGACTTCAGCTGATGTAGCTATTATCTGTTATTTGAAGAATTGTTGTCTGAAAACACAGTTCCTACTGAGGAAATGTAAACCAAGACAACAAAGAGGGGACTATACCATATATGTTATATCAAAATGGAATAATTATTCAAAGGTGAAGCCCACACCCAGGGTGAGCTAATTAAACAATTCTACAACTATAAACTTTTCCATTTCATATAAATATAATGTAGTGAACGAAGTATACATTCAATCAAGAAACTTTCCTTTACTCCCATCTGCTCACACCCCGTCCTATTAACTCTTTCCAGCTTCCCTGTTTTCTATATGGATGTATGACGCTTGATTGAATGTATACTTCGTTCACTACATTATATTATATATGAAATGTAAAAGTTTATAGTTGTAGAATTGTTTAATTGGCGCACCCTAGGTGTGGACTTCACCTTTGAATAATTATTCCATTTTGATATAACATATATGGTATAGTCCCTTCTTTGTTGTCTTGATTTGAAGAATAGTGACAGGCCGGAGCAGGGCTCAGCGAACTCAACCACGCGTCCCTGCAGCGTCGAAATCCCTGGTGGTCACTGGCAAGACAGAATAGTTCCCCCTTTTATACATTTCAAATTGGAGGGAAACCCTGAGGAGAAAATTGGAGTGGAAAATCTAAGATGCTGGTTGGATGGGACTCTGGGGTAATTTTTGGAGGGAAAATCCAAGGTGGAGATTGGGGAAGACTATGAGGTGATATTTGGAGGGAAAATCTAAGAAGATGAGACCCCCCCACCCACCCAAGAAATCAACAACTCCAGCTAAAAAAAACGGCAAAGGAGCCTTGGAACAGAAATGGAGGCCCGCTAAACTAGCAAAAACACACAATATGTATTCATACATTTTCAATAGAAATAGGCCAAGCTTTGCTTAGGCTGCAACAAGAAGGCCTCATGGATGGGGCCAGCATTCCAGCTTTGTGACTTCTTTAAGCATGTTGATGTGACTCGTAATTTTGTCACATAGTACTTTCTCAGACATGACCTCCCACTGACAATGCTTCTTTGTTATGTAACCAAAATTTGCCAGTACCTTGTAACGACTTCTCTTTCTCTCTTTCTAAGACACAAATGTATGCACCTCTAAAGTCTTGTGTGAGTGCACCAAAAATTCCTTAATAAAACTCTGCAGGCTCTTCATGGAATTATTGTTTCAAGTCTGTGAGTTATGAAAATTAAGAATGGCAACTGTACCCGTGCCATTCCAGTCAAATTTTTGACAGAATGTGCTTCTTCAATGCATGTTCTACAGAGATCTTAGATCTAATCTCATTAGACCTTGGCTTCTAAAATACCCAGAGCATAGTGAAAAATATTATTCCACCCTGCTGCTTTCGGACTCTAACACTACAATAACTTACAGTGTTGCTAAGTTCTGTGCTGCTGCACTTAAAATTAGATGGATTATGATTGACCCCACAACACAACACCCTGTTGGGAATGTAGTTAGAGCAACATGTTACAGCTGAAATGCTACTAGACTCACAATGTGGCCCTCCTTTCCCCTTTAGTCTCTCCCCTCCAGTGTTTCATACCTGTTATAATAACCTGTGTTTTAAAATGTGATTTTAAACTGTCTTCTAATCTACTTTTAAATAACCACTTCACTGGGGAGTTGTCCTTCCCCTCCCAGGGCACTTGTGCCCCACTTTGTGCTTGCCAGTGATCGTAATAAAGTTTTGTACTTGTACTTGACAGAATCAGGCATTAGTACCAACTGATTTTTTGTTCTTCCCCAGGCTCCCAGCGATTGCATCTACACTGTAGAACTCATGCTGTTTGACATCACTTTAACTGTGGAATCAATGCTATATGACTCAATGCTATGGAATCATAAAGTTGTAGTTTTGAAGTTCTTTAGCCTTCTCTGCTAAAAAGTGCTGGTGTTTCACCAAACTACAAACCCCAGAATTCCATATCACTGAGCGATGGCAGTTAAAGTAGTGTCAAACTATTTTTCATTGGATTTTTCAGTATAGAGGGATGTTTAATATATCATATAACATTATATTATATTATTTATTATATTATTTTATTATTGTTATAAAATAATGCTGTCCCCTACCCAGGCAGGGGCAAGCCAGGCGCCCTTACGCCAAAGTTTGTATTCTTACTTGAATTTGTGATGAGTTATATCTTTTCTTTCCTCGCAGCAAACCTCTTGATGAATTGGTGCCAACTGAAGACCCAAAGCCCCAAGCCTCAAATGAACACGTTGAAGAGGGTACACCCCAAGGGCTAAATGGGAAAGTTGAAGAAAGCCTCAAGCTTCAAGGCCCAAATGGAGATGCTGGAGAGGACAAATCCTTGAGCCCAAATGGAGAGGCTGAAGGCTACAAATCCCAAACTCCAAGTATACACATCGAAATAAGCAAACCAGAAGAACAACATGAGCAGGTTAAAGAAGTTAGCAGCAAAATCCAAGACTTAAATGAGCAGTCAGAAGATACCATACACGATGAGATAAATGAACAGGTCGAAGAGAGTATACTACATGAGCTTAATGAGCAAAGCAAGGATGATATACCCCAAGATTTAAAAGAGGTGGCAGAAGAACACATTAAGACTCCAGAGAAGAAGCTCTCTGGGAAGGTGTCTTCTCGGCCTTCCCTTCCTAGTTCAGATAACATTACCGTGACAAAATGGCAGAAGGACTTTCTTATCTCCCCTATCCCTGAAGCCAAGGTGGATGGGTAAGTAGCCATATAAGCAATCTAGAGCAGTCAAGTTGATACTTAACATTTAAATCTTAGGATGCCCCTGTATTTGTCATTTTGGACACTGACTAAATTCTTCAGTGCTGATGCCCCTCCATTGTTTTACTTTGTTTGACCTCCGTTTTCAACCATTTTAAATTTATTTATTATCCAGAATTGAATTGATTGAGGAAGAGGAATCTAAGAGAAGTCAGACATACATTCTAGATTTTAGGAGAGCTAACTTCAGAGAATTTAGGGAAATACTGAGTGCGATCCCATGGATAGGAATGCTTAAAGAGACGAGAGTTAATGATGGATGGGAGTTTTTTTAAAAAGTGAGATACTGAAGGCACAAATGCAAACAGTGCCAACAATGAGAAAAAATAAGATAAGTCTAAAGAAATCAGAATGAATGTCCAAAGAACGTTCAATTGAGCTAAGATTAAAAAGGGACATGTACAGGTAATGGAAAAGGGGGGAAATCAACAAAGAGGAATTCAAACAAATAACTAACACTTGTAGGGAAAAGATATGAAAGGCTAAAGTGCAAAATGAACTCAAGACTGCGAGAGATTAAAAACAATACAAAAGGATTCTTTGGTTATGTCGGTAAGAAAAGGAAGAAAAGAGAAATGGTAGGGCCTCTGCACGGAGAAGGTGGTGAAATGGTAGCAGGGGATAGAGAAAAAGCAGAGCTGCTTAATACCTTTTTTTGCCTCAGTCTTCTCCCAAAGGAAGATTGGTGTTTAAACAGAGCAATATGGAGCCGACGAAGTAATAGGGGAAATGCAACCCAAAATAGATAAAGAAGTATTCCAGGAATGCCTGGCTAAATTAATTCAAGTCTTTAGGGTCAGTTGAACTACATCCAAGAAGAAACTAGAAGAAGTAATTTCAGAACCATTAGCAATAATCTTTGGGAATTTTTGGAGAACAGACTGGAGGAGGGCAAATGTTGTCCCTTGTCTTCAAGAAATTAAAAAAAGAGGACCCAAACAATTACCATCCAGTCAGCTTGACATCAATACTAGGAAAGATTCTAGAACAGATCATTAAGGAGGCAGTTTGTAATCACTTAGAAAACAAAGGCTGTGATTACTAAAAGTCAATATGGATTTCCCAAATTATGTCAGGCTGATATAATCTCTTTTTTGATACAGTTACAAGCTTGGTAATGCAGTGAATGCTGTAGATGTAGCATATCTTGATTTCAGTAAGGCCCTTGACAAGGTCCCCCATGATCTTCTTGCAAACAAACGAGTCAAATGTGGGCTAGGCAATGCTACCATTAGGTTGATTTGTAATTGATTAAGTGACCGACCCCAAAGGGTGCTCACCAATGATTCATCTTCATCCTGGAAATAAGTGGCTAGTGGAGTGCCGCAGTTCTGGTATTAGTGCAGTCAACTGGAAAAAGCTAACATCTGTTTAGAGACAGACTATTTATATACTAGTATCTTAAGATGTACATATATATATATATATATATATATATATATATATATATATATAAATGTTTTTGTTCTTTTTCCCACCTCCAGCTACATTCCTCACCCTTACAAAACCTGGTGGGTTAGGGTACAATCCTGATTACATGGGTTCTTTTACTCACTCCATGGAAAATCCACATCCAAATCTGAGAGTTCTCGGTTTTTGACCTTCCAAGGGCCAGTTTGAGAAATATCAAAATATCCTAAGCATTGACAAAGTTAAAAGTTTTATCATATGTTGGCTTACTTAGCAGAACCCCATCCAAGGTGACTGAAGAGACCAAACCTCAAGACCCAGTGGATAAAACTGAGGAACAGATGGAGAATTTAGAGGATAATTACGAGGACCAGTCACAGAAGAAGAAAAAGAAAAAGAAGATTAATGAAGCAAGCAACACTGAGCCCAGGATATATTCCAGCACTTACAGGTATTCCTTGTTTGTCTCGGTGGCATGTTATAAGTGAAGATTTTCTATGAATCAGGGAACTATCATTTTAAAAATATGATTGCTCCCGGGTGAAAGGGCTGTGTGGAACCACCCTTGGTCTTCATTGAATGCAAAACTAAAAAGGGGAACCCAAGCTAGGCCTCAGTAGTGCAGTGGTTAATCACTTAATTAAGGACTAACAAACAGTTAATCCTTGAACATTGAAGCAAGCTGCTGGTTTAATAACTCAGCTGGAAATATACATACAGTCTTGCTGTGGATGGTGATTTTCTGTAAAAGGCTAACTACTTCATGTTTAAGGGGAGAGAACCAAGTTATAAAACAGAGCTTTCCAAACTGTGTGTCATGACATTTTAGTGTGGCAGCCATAGTTTATAGGTGTGTCACTCAAACTTAATAAGAGATGACAACAATCTTGGAAATGTGTGTTATTATCTTACAAACCATATATTTAAAAATATAAATGAAATGTTTTAATGAGATATGTTGTGTCTCCATACATTTCGTCATTACAATTGTGTGTGTCTATATCTCTTATAAGGGGCTGGTTTAACCTCTGATTTTCTAATAAGACTGAATTACTGTGTTGCAAAATGATGCATGTGTAAAACATGACCCACCAACATAATATGTTTGGAAAGCCCTATTCTAAAATATCAAATTTGTTGATGAATGAAGTAGATAAAAATAATTATGTAATAACCTTCCCATTCCCCATTACTTCCAGAACTCGACGGACACCTCCAAAAACATCACTCCTTGCCCACACAGCAAAAACCCGAACTGTTGACAAAGCAATCCAGGTGAGCATCGGAACACAGGCAATTAAGATTTTGCCAATCTGGAATATTTTTGAATGTAACTTTTCATCTGGAAATTGTCATTTATCTTGGATTGAACAGTGTAATAAGTTGCTCATGCCACGCCTGCAACTGCTTGGAACAATACCACCTCGAAGAAGCTTGATTCCAAAAGCGAAGCCTCTATCCACTGACGATAAAGCAACCGAGGTGAGAAACACAGCTTCTATGTGTATGATGAATCTCTCTGTAGGGATCCTTTCCAATTAAGTTGTTATTAATTAAAATAACCCCCAGTTTGTTTTATCCCCCCTCTTTTCCAACTGAAAGCAGGGCAAATAAATAATGGTATAGAGGGAACAAGAGTCCATAATGCCGGGAAGCCGCCACAACACTGTGCTGATATTGCCTTCCAGGAAGAATAGGATTAAATCTCCTGGTCCTTGGAAATATTCCTTGAAAGTAATGAAAAACTGAGGGATGGATTCAATTGCAGAGGAGTTATTTGGAAAACTGTTCCAGTACTGGGGAGGGAGATAATCAAAATAAGTGTTCAAAGTGTTGGAATTCAACCCCACACTGCTCAAGTCCTCAACGAGTAGCAGTTAGTTAGCTTAGTATAGACACTTTAGTATGGAGAGTATGTGCTGGGTGCTTTTGAGATCTCTCGCTGCTATTGTGTCAGGAGAGATGTAATTATTGGTGTCCCCCCCCCCTCTTTTTGAAAGCTTAGAAGAGATATTTATTTATTCTGAGGCAAGATGGCGACTGCTGTAGAGTTCCCTTCGGGTGAGCTCCAGCTTAGCCTCTCAGATTTCCTAGATGCAACTAGCCCATCCCACCGATCCCTTTCGGGGGTGACGTCAGTTGATCGGCAGTCCCAGGGGGTCGTTCTTGGTGACCCACAGACCCCTGGCAACTTGGTCTGGCTGGGGAAAGCTGCGGAGCTGCCACGGAAGACGCCCAAGACGCCCAAAGATGGCTGGGTCATCCGGCCAGTGACTGCCTCCGGTGCTCGCTTTCTGAGATCGTTTGGCAGAAGATGCTCTCTAAGATCTACCCCAGCGACCCCCTGAAGGCGGAACGGGCAGCTGACCAGGACCTCAGCTCTTTGAGGCACTGGGGACCCAAAGGAGCAGCTCTCCACTGAGGCCGCGGCAAGTGACTTATGATCATCCCCCCGATCAACTCGACCCCCAGGTGTATGCTGAGCTGATCGAGGAGTACACTAAACTCATGGACCATGTCACAGAGTTTGGGCAGAGATTCGGTGGTCTATTGGGGATACTGGGATTCCTACACCACAGGACCCAATCCCAAACCGAAAACCCGATGGTTTGGATGACCCCCAGCGGGAACCCTTTAAAGACCAAGACTTCGATTGGGACCAATCTTGGGACTTCCCACCAAGGCCTGCCCCTAACGCTGGAGGCGAGCTAAGGATAGTCTCCAGTTCCAAAGGCGGATCAACCATGATGGGCGACAATGCCCCACAGATAGCTGAGGCATCCGGAGGAACTACTGTGGAATCCAGCTGGACACAGAGTCCTGCTAGCTGGGACGACCCCCAGTCCAACCGCTCACCTGTTGTGGGGGAGCCACCCAGGAGCCCCGTAGGACCTCCGACGAGTCCTGGAAGCCCGCCAGAACCTGCAGGTTCGCCACTGGCCTTTCTTTATATTTCAGCTGTTTTGGCCCCCCCCCCCCCCCGGGATGCCTGCTTGCGCCGGCGCCGCCTGGAAGGAATTGGGGGAGCCTGCTTGAGGAGGAGAGGCCCAACATGGTGTGTGGCCTTGAGGACGCTCAGCCAGGCCATGTGCTCAGCTGTGGGGAAGAAGCAGGACCTGGAAGCAGTCGGCCACTGGAAGTCCCGCCCCTGGAGGACCCGGCTCCTAGCAACGCCCCCGCCCCTAGCAACGCCCCACCCGAAACAGCGAAGCTCCCGGAAGAGGAGGAGGCGGCGCCGGGCGGAAGGAAGATGACTGTGCCACCTCCCACCATGGACCAGGAGACAGGACCGGCTCCCCCCGAGAGGGCTCTGCCTTCAGAATCAGGCCCTCGGTGGACTTGCTGGTGGAAGGGCGGCCTACGCCGAAGGTGGTGAGACCCCGGAGGCTCTTTCGAACTAGGACATTTTGGAGCTCCTCCTATAGGCAGTCGAAGCTCCGAGGGACACATCTGTCTGCCACAAAGGACAGAAAGGACACTGTGCGGACGGGTCGGAGCTTCCAACACAGGCTCCCTTACGGGAGCTTGCAGACTCCGTTCCCCACCTGCGCCTGAGTGCCAGCGATTCTGCTGGGTCCTCCTTGCCTGCCCTCGTTTGATGGCGGAATGAGGCCTCAGTAGACTTTCGCTGCTTGGCCTTTTACCCTACCCCTCCCTTCCCCCCTAACCTTCTGTTCTTTCCCCATTGTGTTGTGTTGTTTGTCATTGCTGTTGTGTTACTTAAACTGCTGTAAACCGCTCTGAGCCCTCGGGGAGTGGCGGTATACAAGTTTGAAGTAATAAATAAATAAATAAATAATTTAGTTATTTACTATATTTCTATACCGCTTTTCTCAGCCCTCGGGTGAATCAAAGCGGTTAACAATAGCAAAATTCAATGCTCAACAACATAGAACATTTAAAAATAATTAAAACTATATCCAAGGACAGTCAATCAATAAAACATTATTTAAAACATCTCATTGGCGTCTCATAGTTAAATGCGTGTTAGAGCAGCTGAGACCCAGTTATTTACTATGAAGAAATGTAGTTAGTTCTTTATTATTGTAAATAAATATTTTGTGATTTTTTAAAAGATTGGACGCTGCATGTTTGCCTCCTAAACTCTGAATTTTTTACAGCCATATCACACAGCACCTCATGCTTTGCTTGCGAATGAGCTAATGCTTAACTCCTGTTTGTTTTGGATGCTCTGAGACAGATAGATAGATATAGATAGATATATGGGTAGTTTTCCCTAATACTAAGAATATACTTATTTTAACTCAAAGCACTGACAACCAAGAACTAACATTAGCAGAAGCATGTCAATTTTTTTTCCAATGGGGAAAATTATTTTACAAAACTTATAAAGTTATCAACAAAGTTATCATGGAGAAGGAGGTGTCAACTGGGGGGGCCCTTCCATACAGCCCTTTATCCCAGAATATCAAGGCAGAAAATCCCCCAATATTTGAGTGTGGCCACAGACAACCCAGGTCAAAGCAGATATTGGGGGATTTTCTGCCTTGATATTCTGGGATAAAGGGCTGTGTGTAAGGCCCCCAAGACTCCAGGTAAGCTGAACAAAACCCAGGGTATGAGATTCCTCATCCTACTTTACTGCAACTTCTTTTATAACAAAAATGCATTTGCATGCATGATATCCATTAGCCAATCACAGAATCTGAGTTCTTAATGTCTCAGCTTACTTACTTAACTACTTCTGAGAGTGTTTATCAATAGCTCATTCCTTAATGATGTTACATGGAGAATTGAGGCCAGGGTGTGGGTGGTTATACTGAACTCTTGTGTTCCCTCGCTACTTCGCAGTTTGCTTAATGCGGACTCGCTGTTTCACGGATTTAAAAAAATATTAATTTAAAATATATATCATGGTATTTTTGCTGGGGTTTTGCTGCCGCTGCCCTCTGAGGTGCTTTCCCTCCTCATTACTCCCTCCCTCCCTCCAGCCTTTCCTTCCTTTCCTTCACTTTATTTTAAGTTTATAAAGACTTAAATAGCATATAAGTACTAAAATAATGTATAAATATTAAAATAAATAGAGTATGCCTACATCGCAGTTTTTCACTTATTGCGGGAGGTTCTGGAACCTAACCCAGCAATAACTGAGGGAACACTGTATTGGCTTAGACTATCCCTCTCTCCCCTTGGCCTTGCACCTCTTACTATGTCAGATGACTTTCAGTCCAGCTGGGAAAAAGCAATAGCAGCCAAAACGTCATCCTTAGACTTCTCTCCAGGACTAACCAGTATGGGCTATGACAAAGCCAAATCAATGATTAAACAACTAATAACTGACATTGCGTTCCAATTAGACGTAGCCAATTCCCCATCCTTTATTATCGATGGAGTCAGTAGGTTTTGTACCTACCTTATGAAATATCTAACAATACTAGAGGTTTTCAGCCATCGGAGGGCCTTCACTCTGGCACGTTGCCATGTACTCCGATCTGCTGTATTGGAAGGTCATTACCGGAAGACCTCATACACCGAGAGATTGTGCCCTTGTGACTCAGGACAGTTAGAGACAACAGAACATGTGCTTCTTCAGTGCCTGTTCTATAGAGATATTCGATCCCATCTCATTACGCCATGGCTACTCATACACCTCCTCTGTCTAACTGGACTTCCCTTTCCTGTGCTACATGAGCACCCTAATCACCTCCTTTCAGACTCCCTCTCCTTTACAATCCATTAATTTTGATATACTCTTGTCTTGATGTTCTGGAAATGATGCACTTGTTTTAAAGTTTTAGAGTTTTAAAGTATTGAAGTTTTCAAGTTTTAAATCTCTCGACCCTTAGACCTGATGTGTTTGTGCGGGACTGTGTCCCTCTCCTCATGAGCTGGTCATTGACCGTAATAAAGTGAACTTGAACTTGATGTTACATGGATGAACTGACTACTCTCACTCTCCCAGTCCCACTTTACAGTTAGAGCAATTAGTATTTAGAAAGGAAGGGATTTCCTGCATGTCAAACATTTCTGGTATTCCTCATATAAAGGTTCCCATTTCTTCCTTTCCTCCTTTGAAATGCATGGTCATAAATGACTTTTTAATCTCCAAGTAGTCTCATTTAAACTTAATACATATTTTACATTATTCTTACATTTTACAAGATAATTTGCCCACTTACATTTTTAATCTCAACAATCAGCACTTAGCATTTTCCCTCCAAAAGGTCACCAGAGTCCCAGCCAATCAGGGTCTCAGGATTTCCCTCCAATTCTAAAGATTATAAAGGGGGAAACCTTTCTGAGTTTACCTCAGTGACTACCAGGGGACGTGTGACTGAGCCACGGGTTGTCAGCCCGCCTGTCACCTCCTTTTAATGACAAATACCGCCTTCAACCAGCCCTGGACTCAGCATAGGAAGGACGTTCGCTCTTCAATTTAAAGAAGTTCAGCGGCTGGGGTCTGTCCACCATCCGTGGTGGCTGACCAGAGAGAGAGAAGGAGAGGCGTTTACCATCTACCCCTCACAGACTGAAGACGACCAAGTAAGACGGCTTAGGATTCTTCGAGCCCGTGAACTCTGTAAAGGTTTTTTGAGCCAGACGCTTCCAGCTTTGTGTCTTGTTTAATAAACCCAGTTACTTGTTTCATGAACCTTGGTTCTGTGAAGTCTTTGGGGCCCTCTCCTCAGAGGAAGGCAATCTGCATCCCTGGGCATAAGATGTTTATAGCTATCAACTTGGTCACTCCATCCAAGCCCAGGCGGACCTGCATGGCTACTTTGCTAAAAGGAAACCTGGTTCCCAGAGGGTATAACTTTCATTTTTTTCCCCAGAAAGGAATAATGCCCTGATACATTCTAATTCCCAGTAATACCATCTAAGACAAGTTACAGTCACATATTGTCCATGCTACTTGTAGAATGTATAAATATCAAGTTCCTTTCCTAACTAGCAAATAATAAGAATTTCAGTTGAAATTTTGGATATGTCCATTTGTAGAAGCGTATGTCCAAGTGTTGGATTTCATTGTTGACTGGCCAGGTGCTGATGGAGGGTTTTCCTTCATTCCAGTTTGAGAAATATCAAAATATCCTAAGCATTGACAAAGTTAAAAGTTTTATCATATGTTGGCTTACTTAGCAGAACCCCATCCAAGGTGACTGAAGAGACCAAACCTCAAGACCCAGTGGATAAAACTGAGGAACAGATGGAGAATTTCGAGGATATTTACGAGGACCAGTCACAGAAGAAAAAAAAGAAAAAGAAGATTAATGAAGCAAGCAACACTGAGCCCAGGACATATTCCAGCGCTTACAGGTATTCCTTGTTTGTCTCGGTGGCATGTTATAAGTGAAGATTTTCTATGAATCAGGGAACTATCATTTTTAAAATATGATTGCTCCTGGGTGAAAGGGCTGTGTGGAACCACCGTTGGTCTTCAGTGAATGCAAAACTAAAAAGGGGAACCCAAGCTAGGCCTCAGTAGTGCAGTGGCTAATCACTTAATTAAGGACTAACAAACAGTTAATCCTTGAACATTGAAGCAAGCTGCTGGTTTAATAACTCAGCTGGAAATAGACATACAGTCTTGCTGTGGATGGTGATTTTCTGTAAAAGGCTAACTACTTCATGTTTAGGGGGAGAGAACCAAGTTATAAAACAGAGCTTTCCAAACTGTGTGTCATGACATTTTAGTGTGTCAGCCATAGTTTATAGGTGTGTCACTCAAACTTAATAAGAGATGACAACAATCTTGGAAATGTATGTTATTATCTTACAAACCATATATTTTTAAAATATAAATGAAATGTTTTAATGAGATATGTTGTGTCTCCATACATTTCGTCATTACAATTGTGTGTGTCTATATCTCTTATAAGGGGCTGGTTTAACCTCTGATTTTCTAATAAGACTGAATTACTGTGTTGCAAAATGATGCATGTGTAAAACATGACCCACCAACATAATATGTTTGGAAAGCCCTATTCTAAAATATCAAATTTGTTGATGAATGAAGTAGATAAAAATAATAATATGTAATAACCTTCCCATTCCCCATTACTTCCAGAACTCGACGGACACCTCCAAAAACATCACTCCTTGCCCACACAGCAAAAACCCGAACTGTTGACAAAGCCATCCAGGTGAGCATCGGAACACAGGCAATTAAAATTTTGCCAATCTGGAATATTTTTGAATGTAACTTTTCATCTGGAAATTGTCATTTATCTTGGATTGAACAGTGTAATAAGTTGCTCATGCCACGCCTGCAACTGCTTGGAACAATACCACCTCGAGAAGAAGCTTGATTCCAAAGCGAAGCCTCTATCCACTGACGATAAAGCAACCGAGGTGAGAAACACAGCTTCTATGTGTATGATGAATCTCTGTAGGGATCCTTTCCAATTAAGTTGTTATTAATTAAAATAACCCCCAGTTTGTTTTATCCCCCCTCTTTTCCAACTGAAAGCAGGGCAAATAAATAATGGTATAGAGGGAACAAGAGTCCATAATGCCGGGAAGCTGCCACAACACTGTGCTGATATTGCCTTCCAGGAAGAATGGGATTAAATCTCCTGGTCCTTGGAAATATTCCTTGAAAGTAATGGAAAACTGAGGGATGGATTCAATTGCAGAGGAGTTATTTGGAAAACTGTTCCAGTACTGGGGAGGGAGATAATCAAAATAAGTGTTCAAAGTGTTGGAATTCAACCCCACACTGCTCAAGTCCTCAACGAGTAGCAGTTAGTTAGCTTAGTATAGACACTTTAGTATGGGAGAGTATGTGCTGGGTGCTTTTGAGATCTCTCGCTGCTTTTGTGTCAGGAGAGATGTAATTATTGGTGTCCCCCCTTTTTGAAAGCTTAGAAGAGTTATTTATTTATTTACTATATTTCTATACCGCTTTTCTCAGCCCTCGGGTGAATCAAAGCGGTTAACAATAGCAAAATTCAATGCTCAACAACATAAAACATTTAAAAATAATTAAAACTATATCAAAGGACAGTCAATCAATAAAACATTATTTAAAACATCTCATTGGCGTCTCATAGTTAAATATGTGTTAGAGCAGCTGAGACCCAGTTATTTACTATGAAGAAATGTAGTTAGTTCTTTATTATTGCAAATAAATATTTTGTGATTTTTTAAAAGATTGGACTTTGCATGTTTGCCTCCTAAACTCTGAATTTTTTACAGCCATATCACACAGCACCTCATGTTTTGCTTGCGAATGAGCTAATGCTTAACTCCTGTTTGTTTTGGATGCTCTGAGACAGACAGATAGATAGATAGATAGATATAGATAGATATATGGGTAGTTTCCCCTAATACTAAGAATATACTTATTTTAACTCAAAGCACTGACAACCAAGAACTAACATTAGCAGAAGCATGTCAAATTTTTTTTTCCAATGGGGAAAATTATTTTACAAAACTTATAAAGTTATCAACAAAGTTATCATGGAGAAGGAGGTGTCAACTGGGGGCCCTTCCATACAGCCCTTTATCCCAGACTATCAAGGAAGAAAATCCCACAATATTTGAGTGTGGACTCAGAAAACCCAGTTCAAAGCAGATATTGGGGGATTTTCTGCCTTGATATTCTGGGATAAAGGGCTGTGTGTAAGGCCCCCAAGACTCCAGGTAAGCTGAACAAAACCCAGGGTATGAGATTCCTCATCCTACTTTACTGCAACTTCTTTTATAACAAAAATGCATTTGCATGCATGATATCCATTAGCCAATCACAGAATCTGAGTTCTTAATGTCTCAGCTTACTTACTTAACTACTTCTGAGAGTGTTTATCAATAGCTCATTCCTTAATGATGTTACATGGAGAATTGAGGCCAGGGTGTGGGTGGTTATACTGAACTCTTGTGTTCCCTCGCTACTTCACGGTTTGCTTAATGCGGACTCGCTGTTTCACGGATTTAAAAAAATATTAATTTAAAATATATATCATGGTATTTTTGCTGGGGTTTTGCTGCCGCTGCCCTCTGAGGTGCTTTCCCTCCTCATTACTCCCTCCCTCCCTCCAGCCTTTCCTTCCTTTCCTTCACTTTATTTTAAGTTTATAAAGACTTAAATAGCATATAAGTACTAAAATAATGTATAAATATTAAAATAAATAGAGTATGCCTACATCGCAGTTTTTCACTTATTGCGGGAGGTTCTGGAACCTAACCCCAGCAATAACTGAGAGAACACTGTATTGGCTTAGACTATCCCTTTCTCCCCTTGGCCTTGCACCTCTTACTATGTCAGACGACTTTCAGTCCAGCTGGGAAAAAGCAATAGCAGCCAAAACTTCATCCTTAGACTTCTCTCCAGGACTGCTAACCAGTATGGGCTATGACAAAAGCCAAATCAATGATTAAACAACTAATAACTGACATTAAGTTCCAATTAGGCGTAGCCAATTCCCATCCTTTATTATCGATGGAGTCAGTAGGTTGTGTACCGACCTTATGAAATATCTAACAATACTAGAGGTTTTCAGCCATCGGAGGGCCTTCACTCTGGCACGTTGCCATGTACTCCGATCTGCTGTATTGGAAGGTCATTACTGGAAGACCTCATACACCGAGAGATTGTGCCCTTGTGACTCAGGACATTTAGAGACAACAGAACATGTGCTTCTTCAGTGCCTGTTCTATAGAGATATTCGATCCCATCTCATTACGCCATGGCTACTCATACACCTCCTCTGTCTAACTGGACTTCCCTTTCCTGTGCTACATGAGCACCCCAATCCCCTCCTTTCAGACTCTCTCTCCTTTACAATCCATTAATTTTGATATACTCTTGTCTTGATGTTCTGGAAATGATGCACTTGTTTTAAAGTTTTAGAGTTTTAAAGTATTGAAGTTTTCAAGTTTTAAATCTCTCGACCCTTAGACCTGATGTGCTTGTGTGGGACTATGTCACTCTCCTCATGAGCTGGTCATTGACCGTAATAAAGTGAACTTGAACTTGATGTTACATGGATGAACTGACTACTCTCACTCTCCCAGTCCCACTTTACAGTTAGAGCAATTAGTATTTAGAAAGGAAGGGATTTCCTGCAGGTCAAACATTTTTGGTTTTCCTCATATAAAGGTTCCCATTTCTTCCTTTCCTCCTTTGAAATGCATGGTCATAAATGACTTTTTAACCCCCCCCCCCTATTTAGACCATGAGACCCAGGAAAGTGTAATATACACTTATGTGCTACTGTTGCGGCCTGCGCTAAGCTTGGCCTGTTTATATTGAATGTGCTTGTGCTAGATTAACAGGCCTCAATTTGTTGTAAAGGCCTATTTGCAGTTTGGGGGCTGGGTTGTTATTTTTTCCCTGGTTGGGAGGGGCTTATTCTCTCTGTTTCCTTCCTCCAATCATCACCCAGTATTTTCCCTCCAAAGTTAGTATTTCCATCTAATCAGTGTTGTGTTTCTGTATTGACCTGAGTACTGTTTTGGTCAATTAAGCTGGCTCTTTGTAGTTAAAAGATTCCAAGAGTCATTTGTTTCAAAAAAATAAAGCTCTTTAAACAAAATATGTTCAGGCACAACAATAGTCAGTATTAGCAACATGTAAAACAAACAGTCTTACAGTTTAGTTCCATAAGAACAACATAAATCTTAATTCCGTCTTCTTTTTGGCGTCTTCTGCAAAGTTGCTGGCTTCTTCTTCAAATCAAAATTCCTCACCCAAGGTCAGTCTCTCAGCTGCCTTATTTTATACAGGAATAGCTGCAAAACACCTACAGCTGTGATTTTTACCAGCACCTTCTAGAGGCTTCTGGCTTCAAGTAAGTTTGTAACAAACTTACTCCAAGTAGTCCCATTTAAACTTAATACATATTTTACATTATTCTTACATTTTACAATATAATTTGCCCACTTACATTTTTAATATCAACAGGCTCCTTTCTAATTATATTGTACAAATGATAACTTAAAAATATTTAAACACAGCATACAACATTTTATGCACTAACAGCAATTAACCCCATTTTTGCACATAACACTTTGTGTTGCATGGCTGGTAAAGCTTTGGTGAATATATCAGCAACATTCTCTTCAGACCTACAGTATTGTAGAACAATCATACCCTGTTTTAACAAGTGCCTCACATTCTGATATTTTACTGCAATGTATTTCGTTTTGCTTTTCATGCTCTCAATTCATGGCCAAAGCTATGCAGGTCTGTGAGTCTTCATTCACCACTATGGGTTTTTCAAACTTTAAACCCAGGTCAATTAACAACTGCTGAATCCAAATTAACTCATTCCCTACTTCCGAAAGAGCAGCAAATTCTGATCCCGGTGTAGACACAGCAACCGAACTTTGTTTTCTGGATCTCCAACAAACGGGTTTGTCCCCATACTTGACAAAATAACCTGTCACTGATTTCCTGTCTCCCTCATCAGCAAACAAACTGTCAACAAAAACTTCCAGCTTCTCACTTTCCAACAAAGGATAAAACAAACTATAACTCTCAGTTCCTTTTAAATACCTAAGTACTCTTCTTCAAACCCAACCAATCTTTGGTTGTAGGACAAGCTCCACTTTTCTACTTAAAATGCCAACTGCATAAGCAATGTCAGGCCGTGTCAGTTTGCAATATGCAAAAACACTACCTATCACTGAATGGTACAACTGCACATTAGGAAAACGTTCTTCACATGTCTGACTCAAAAAATCTTCAATCATTGGAGTCTGTACTGGATTTGCATCTTTCAGCCCAACTTTTTCAATCAACTGATGTATCTTCTTTTTCTGACTAAGGAACACACCTTGAGTGGAATTCAACACTTCTACCAAGATACTCTTTAACACTTCCAAGATCTTTCAACTTAAATACTCACTTAATTCCTTAAAAACCTTATTAAGGACATCATCTGACTTAGCCACCAAACACAGGTCATCTACATAAATTAAAATAAAGACTTGTTCTACTCCTTTACTTCTTGTATAGACACATGAATCAGCCACACTAGAAACAAACCCTAATTTCAACAAAACTTCATTGATGCACAAATGCCAACATCTGGCTGACTGACGTAAACCATACAAGGCCTTTCTCAGTCTATACACATTGTTGTGGCTGATTTTACAACCTGGTGCAGGTTCTAAGTAAATCTCTTCATCAAGTGTAGCATTCAAATAAGCCGTCTCAAAATCAAAATGTCTCATTTTGAAATCATACTGTTCTGCTAAGGCCACTAACATCCTCAATGACTCTGCCTTCGCAGTAGGAGCGATTGTTTGTCATCATACGACTCATGCATAACCTGTGAACAACCCTGTGCAACTAATCTTGCCTTGTATTTAAAAGAACCATCAGACAATACCTTTTTCTTGAATACCCAACGGGAACCAATTACTGGTTTCCCAACAGGTCTGGACACAATCTCAAAAACTCCTAAATCAACTAAAGATTTATACTCAGTGTCCATAGCCTTTTTCCAGTGACCTCTTTCCACTGAATCACATTTCAACACATCACTGTACGTTCGAGGCTCAATACACACACCTTGATCCTCTTCAGTCAATACACACTGTACCATGAACCTATCTGGTGGCACTCCTTTATTGGAGCGCTGACTTCTTCTCAGAACTAATTCAGGTTCCACTTCAACCTCAACACTTTCCTGTTGCTCACTGCTAGCCATTTCTTCAGGTACAACACCAGACTCCTCAGACACTTCTTCAACTACTTCTGTTTTTATCCCACTACTGGGCTCAGCTGTTTTAGCTAACTCTGAACCCTGGGATACTGGTCACTGATGAAATGGAAAGAATACTTTAGAATTCTGGTGAATATCAACCCATCCCTGATGTTTCTCAAAATTTGCACTTCTTGAAATCAAAACCTTTCCATTTCCTAAATCAAAACGAAAACCTTTAGTTTTTCAGCATAACCCAAAAATCTTAGATTCCTCCACCTATGTTGATTCTTATTCCTACACTGTGATGGAATATGAACGTTGGCAAAACATCCAAAATTATGAAAATACAAAAAAATAGGTTTCCTTTTGAACAACAGAAAATATGGTGTTTCATTTACCACTGAACCCCATGATCTGTTTACAATGTGTACAGCCATATTTATAGCTTCTGCCCAGTACTTTTCACTCATCTTTGCATCATTTAACATACAATTTTTCATTGTTTTTAAGACCCCGATTTTTCTTTCTGCCACGCCATTTTCTTCCGGGCTGTATGGATTCGTAAGTTGATGTCGAATCCGGTGGCAGTTAACCAGTTCTCTAACCACTTCACAGTGAACTCACCACCCCTGTCTGTCTGGAAACACCCCACCTTGTGGTGAAAACTCCTTTCAACCATGTTAACCCATTCCTTTATTTCGTACCCAGCTTGGGACTTTTGTTTCAAAAATAAACAATAAGTATAGTGGGTAAAATCATCCACTAGCACAAGAAAATAAGATGCATTTCCAAAACTCTTGCACATTGGACCCGCCAGATCTATATGAACAAGCTCAAATGGCTTTGTTGTTTGCCTATTGCTTTGCTTTGGAATGGAACACCTTTTTACTTTCTCCTTAAAACAGACAGCACAGTCCAAATAATTATCACAGGACTTAAGTTTTAAATTGGTTACTTTAGCAAGCTGTCTTATAGCTTTAAAGCTAACATATCCTAACACTCTATGATAATAGTGAATACACTCATCATGAAGAGGCTTGTTTTCAGTTCCTTGCACTTTAAACACTTTCTCTCCTTTAGGAAACTGGTACATTTTGTTCACCAATCTGCCAGTAACACAGTGCTTTCCTTTAAAGGACACTTCACATTCTTTTGCCCTAAAACACACTTCATACCCTTCAGCACATAGGCTGGAAAGGCTAATTAAACAAAAATCCAATTTCTCAATTAACAAAACCCTTTTAAGCATTCTATTTAACCCAGGTACATAAACATCCCCCTGGATCTCACATTTAATTTTTGACCCATCTGCAAGAGTAACACTTGTTACTTCAGCTTTTTCCATATTTTTAACAACTTTCTATCATTTACACAATGCTCTGTACACCCAGAATCTAACAGCCACACAGGACTTTTTACATTCTCTTCTTTAGTACTTCTTGTTACCAAAACATGAGCACCCCTATTGGAAGAAAAACCCCTTCCCTTTGCCTGCTTTTTCATCTCATTGGGACAATATCTTATTACATGAGAAACTGCTCCACATCCATAACACCTTCTAACACTATATAATGTTCCTGACTGCTGGGCGTTTTTACTTTGAGCCCCGTTTGCAGGAGAAGCTGTTTCTTTAAGGAACACATTTCTTTTCTCCTGCTCCATAAGCCTGGAACAAACAAAATTAAGTGAAAGCTCAGCTTCAGGAACATTCTGCATTGAAAACACAAAATTGTCCCACGACGCATCCAAACTGGAAAGCAAAACACATGCTTGGTGTGAGTTCGAAAAACTCATCTCTCTTTCCTCCAGTTCCATGAACAGGCGACGCATTGTATCAATATGCTTCATTACATTTTCTCCTTTATGAAGCTTTAAATTGTAAAGTTGCCGAGTGAGGATTATCTTTGCACTGGCTGTTGAAGCACAATAAATATCTCTAAGATTCTGCCAGGCCTCATGTGCCGTGAGTATTCCATGCACATATGCCAGCTGGGAGTTGTCCACACACAACAAGATTGTTGCTAGTGCTTTATCGTTCACCCTCTTCACAGCCGCTGTGGCGTCATCTGCTAAAGGCGACGATGTAACATCCCATAAATCTTCCCTGATAAGCACAGTTTTCATCTTTACGGCCCAAGTAGCATACTTGGAGGCTGTAAGACGCTCCAATGCCAGACCCTCCCAGGGAAACAGATGATAAACTCATCTTCACAAGAATGTCTTTCTCTTTTGCAGCTCTTGTATACTGTCTGTGCCAAAAACAACTAACAGAGAGTAAGTCTTACAGTTTAGTTCCATAAGAACAACATAAATCTTCCTTCTGTCTTCTTTTCGACATCTTCTGCAAAGTTGCTGGCTTCTTCTTCAAATCAAAATTCCTCACCCAAGGTCAGTCCCTCAGCTGCCTTATTTTATACAGGAATAGCTGCAAAACACCTACAGCTGTGATTTTTACCAGCACCTTCTAGAGGCTTCTGGCTTCAAGTAAATTTGTAACAAACTTACTCCAAGTAGTCCCATTTAAACTTAATACATATTTTACATTATTCTTACATTTTACAAGATAATTTGCCCACTTACATTTTTAATCTCAACAATCAGCACTTAGCATTTTCCCTCCAAAAGGTCACCTCAGAGTCCCAGCCAATCAGGGTCTCAGGATTTCCCTCCAATTCTAAAGATTATAAAAGGGGGAAACCTTTCTGAGTTTACCTCAGTGACTACCAGGGACGTGTGACTGAGCCACGGGGTTGTCAGCTCCGGCCTGTCACCTCCTTTTAATGACAAATACTGCCTTCAACCAGCCCTGGACTCAGCATAGGAAGGACGTTCGCTCTTCAATTTAAAGAAGTTCAGCGGCTGGGGTCTGTCCACCATCCGTGGTGGCTGACCAGAGAAGGAGAAAGAGAGGCGTTTACCATCTACCCCTCACAGAGTGAAGACGACCAAGTAAGACGGCTTAGGATTCTTCGAGCCCGTGAACTCTGTAAAGGTTTTTTGAGCCAGACGCTTCCAGCTTTGTGTCTTGTTTAATAAACCCAGTTACTTGTTTCATGAACCTTGGTTCTGTGAAGTCTTTGGGGCCCTCTCCCTCAGAGGAAGGCAATCTGCATCCCCTGGGCATAAGATGTTTATAGCTATCAACGTGGTCACTCCATCCAAGCCCAGGCGGACCTGCATGGCTACTTTGCTAAAAGGAAACCTGGTTCCCAGAAGGTATAACTTTCTCTTTTTTTCCAGAAAGGAATAATGCCCTGATACATTCTAATTCCCAGTAATACCACCTAAGACAAGTTACAGTCACATATTGTCCATGCTACTTGTAGAATGTATAAATATCAAGTTCCTTTCCTAACTAGCAAATAATAAGAATTTCAGTTGAAATTTTGGATATGTCCATTTGTAGAAGCGTATGTCCAAGTGTTGGATTTCATTGTTGACTGGCCAGGTGCTGATGGAGGGTTTTCCTTCATTCCAATGCTATGATGCTTTCTTTACCTAAGATTGACAGGCTGTTTGGCTAAGCATGTGCTGTAGTCACAACTCTACCATCCTCACCACCAGATTTCCCCCTCCTTTGAGAGGCTGCATAGGAGAACGACTCCTTGGGCTATAAGGAGAACAAAGGACAACATAATTTCCCCGGTTTCTCCAAAGAAGCCCAGCCAATCCAGCTTGCCCCAAAAGAGCGGATGCCGTTACAGAAAAGTAGCGACATCCAGGTAGGAATACCTAATGTGGTAAGACAAATATCTCTTACTCCTTTCTAGACTTGTTGAACTTTGTCATCATTGATTTTCCCTCATATTTGTGTAAACTTGCCTTCTCAGTCACTTAGGGCCCTTCCAGACAGGCCCTATATCCCAGGATCTGATCCCAGGTTTTCTGCTTTAAACTGGATTATATGAGTACACACTGCCAGATAATTTGGGATTTATTTATTTATTTATTATATTTATATACCATCCCTCTTAGCCCGTAGGCGGCTCGGGGCAGTTTACAGTTGGTACCAAGACCATAAAATACAATTTCAATACAATAAAAACAATCGGATAATATAAAACCATAGCAAAATCAATGAAAACATGAAAACCTGAGACTCAGATTGTCAGATTCCCAGAATTAATCCTGAATCTTCTTCCCTTCTATGTTGATGAGTATGCTGAGTACCAAGGTGATTAATTAGCAATCATTCCCTCTGCTCTTTCTGCAGCACTGTCTCGCCGCCATTCTCAACAAAAAGAGAAAAGTGAGTATTTCAGACTCTTCACTTCTGCTTTGTCCTGTTTGCATTTCCTTTTATCTTTTCATCCAAAAGAGAAACAAAGTTGAAAAAAGATTCACCCAGTCATGCTGTTTAGCTAATGAGTAAATTTGGTTAGTATTAATAAATGGGATAAAATACATAAACAAAGGCACATACTGTGTTACAAAAACACATGCACATAAATTTCCATGGAGGAATGCGGAGTCAGGGTGTCACAACTGAATACAAAACAAGAAAATGTACCTAGCGAGTGGAAGAAACATAGTAAAACTAGACGCATTGCACATCCTTTTCCCCAACCAGTTAACTGGAACTCAAGCAGTCAGAACTCTCAAGCAACTGGCAAAAGAAATTAACTGAAATTGTATATGGCATTCACAAAACTGTTTTTATAATCCAGTAAGATGGTATTACATTAAATTAAGTTTGTCTTTATTAGTCTTAATTTATTTTTAATTGCAGGCAGTCCTCAAGTTACAAATATTTGACTTACAAATGACTCATAGTTAAGAACGGGGGTGAGGCAGCAGGAAGTGAGAGAAATCTACCCCTAAGAAGGGAAACTAGGCTTTCTCACCAATCCTTGTTTCCATAACAAACCAAATTTTTCAAAATCACAGGGACAGAAAGTGAGGTGAAATCTTCTGAACGGGAGCACAGACAGCAAAAGACACACCATAGCAGTGTTATCCCTTCCTTGTACTATCTAAGCATGTGTGTGTGTGGACTTATGCTTCAAATATGTACCTGTTCCAGCTTACAAATTCAATTTAAGAACAAACCTACAGATCCTGTATTATTCAAAATTTGGAGATGGCCTGTATGGTGTTTCAGTATCAAGTCAATACAGAGTTTATGGTATAGCATTGGATATAATATTAGTTAGGTCTATTTTAATAACAACTCTCAAGCAACCAGAAACTACATTTTTCTAGCATCTACCAGTCCTCATGAGTGCTGGTTAACTGAGGCCCTATCTACACTGCCATATAAAATCCAGATTATCTGCTTTGAACTGGATTCTATGGCAGTGTGGACTCTAAATAATCCAATTCAAAACAGATAATGTGGATTATCTACTTTGATCATTTGGATTATATGGTAGTGGAGATCTATCCTGAGAGTCTACTGTACTTAAGAAAACAGAGGCTAGGTTTATGCATCGTTTGGCCAATAAGAAGGCAACTATGTGGGCTAACCATTCTGGTATTATTATTATTATTATTATTATTATTATTAAAATGTTGAATAGATGTAATGGTTGCCACTGTATAAGGGCTTTTAACTTAATCAAGTTTTAATCATGTTAACTGCTTGCTTATTTTAACTTATGTTGTACTGTATGTGTATGTCAAACTTTTTGATACGGCCAGTGGGCTAATCAATAAAGACTTCTTCGCTGTATAAGGGCCATTCTAGACTGCCTTATAAAATCCAGATTATGTGCTTAGCTCTTCAAATTAATCTTGAAATATTAATTTAGACACTATGGCTGTCTGCCACACACTTATTTCCAACTTTTCCAAGGCCATAAACTTCTTGTCCAGTTTTTACTGCAAAGTCTAGTTGTTTGGCTTTTAAAATCAAAGCTCACATAATCTGAGTTTTACCAAGAGCCTTCAAAGTTACATACATGTAATGGGAACCCATTCCTGCTTGCAAGCTGATTTTTCGCTTACCAACTTTGCTTTGGTTGTGCATAGCAAGTCTTTGTTTCTGAAATGACTTATTGGCTTTTCATTTTTATATTTGCTGTTTCTTCTTTGTCAGGGGGAGGCAGTTGAGTTTTATTTCTGCGTAAATGTTAGTTCCATGGCATCTTAGTGGTATGTGGCACTCAAGAAGTACATACTTCAACATCCTCTCTTGCAAAGTTATGCAGTGTTAAGGAGGCAAGTAGTGATGGGATGCTTGCTTTTTCAAAAAAAATCCTTGTGTTAGCGGTGTCCTTCCACCCCCAGGGTTAACCAGTGAGGGACGCCAACTCCTTACCCAACAAAGAGATCCATTCAGAGAGCTGGATTGTATTTTTAGCCAAGCAGATTCTTTCTCTAGCATCAAAAGTAGCAAGTGGGGAATGCAGCCTACATCAGTGTGGGTCTTGCAGAATGACCTCATTCAGGCTGTGGCATCTGTTTGGAGTAGAAACAATCATTCATGATATCAGGAGATCAAGGATTCTTTCTGTGAAGAATTAGTATTCTGAGTGAAATGTAAACTCATATCAGTGGATGTGTTTGATTATTTATTCCCACTGCTTGTATGTACTGTATTGTATGTATAGTGTTGCAATCCTGGTGATGAAGGAGTTAAGTGTACAACATCTGCCAGGACTCATGATGCAAGACACTGGTGACCTTGCTTTTGAAGGAGGGACTGATAAGACAGCGTTTTGCTCTCTTCTGTGCTGTGTGCTGTTTGGTGTAGGAAGCATGATTGCTCGGTCTGTACAATAAATCTATTTTCACTAACTCTGAAGTTTGAAGCTGCAACTATTTCCTGACACTTTCCCCCTTGTTGTGGCAGTCCAAGACCTTAGTAAACAAGTGCAGGGCTCATTTTAATCAAGCATTTCTTCCGTATATGTTCACCACATTGATGAAACATGGTCGGTTTCAGTAGCTCCAAGTTGTGGCATTTGACCTGGTGGTCCCTGCGTTGTCATTGTGTACATATTCTTCAGAAATAACCAATAAATTGTGTGTGTGTGTGTGGGGGGGGGGGTTCCCTTACAAAACACAATTAGAACAAAATTTGATGGGGTTTTTCTTACCATTCCCAGCAAAAAGACTACCAAGGTGCTAAAAGAGCAGTCAGCCTTTCTAACACCCCCCCCCCCCACACACACACAACTATTTCAAGAAGCCTAAGGGTACTTGGGAATTTATGAAGCATATTAAAATCAGGTCATCAGTAAAGACAGAAGAAACATCCTGAAATCTAATTCATACCATTCCTTACACGTTCTATAATCACAAGGCAGTTCTAACATAGTGGCCAAGATAATGTATGAGGCCTGTATTATTGTATGAGTCCCATCAAGTTTGGCTTATGCATTAGATTAATTGTTTGTGTATTCTTGATTAGTAAATTTAAGATTAAGCCATTTTTGACCTATAATTGAAAACTCTATTTTAACTAAAGTGAAAACCTTGGAGTTGATTTGCGTGGTGGTGGTGGTGGAGAGTGCTTTATAAGCCATGATTTATGAAGTTGAGTTGTCAAGTCTGAACTAATTCAGTGTGAACTTTCCTTTCCTTGACTTTAGTTTTCCTGTAATTAATCTTCTAATGAAATTCTCAAATTAGAACAAATAGGTGTGTGGGGTGTATGTGAAAAGCCTAATTTTAATATGGGATAAAATTAGACTCTTAAACTAGAGCAAGTTAGTTGAAGCCCCAAATGTTTAAAAGCATTAGTGATCATTAACAGTCCTTTGACAATTTCTTGGTTTGCATGATCAGAATTTAATTATATCCTTGCATTTTTAAGAGCAACTCAAATTCTTATGGAGAGAGATCAAAAATGGGGACAGTGCCTGTTTTCATTCACCAGACACTAGAAAAAAGTAGTTGATTGCAAGGTGGAGGAGCAGAAGTTACACAAGGTTTTTTGTTGGGGTTTTTTTTGGGGTGGGGTGTTTTGTTTTTGTCTTTGTGGTACATTCCAGATACAGTTTTGCTATTTCTTTCGATACTTGTAAAGACTAAGACTAAAATTTCTAGCTTCTTTAGTGGAGAGGATCTAACACAATGGACCAGTTCAGATGAAATGGGAAGCTAGGATGCCTGGTGACAGCTTTGAGATGAATAAGGGCAAACATGGCAGGCAATAATTCAGGTAAGACAAACCTGCTGTGCAGCAAACCTGATCTGGACAGAAGTACAAGATCCCAGAGGACTAAGTATGTAGATTGAAGGTTCTTATACCATTATCACTATCTGTGATAGTATGTGGCATTGATTATCAAAGTACCTTTTATCAACTTGGCTCACTTTTCTATCCAGAAAGAGCAGAATTTGCTACAGTCATCACATCCTGATAACATTATCATAAAACAGAGTTTGGAAAAAAAAAACTAGTACAGAATGGACCTTCCCAGTTGCTTGCGGAGACTAATTCCACAAAGAAACCCACAGAAATAATCGTCCTGACATAGATCATTCCTATTACAGTGCCACAAAGACCAAAAGTACCACTTCGAAACATAAATATAACCATAGTGTATAATATATGTACTAGGAGCACTAGTTGCCATTGTGTTCCAAGATCCAGTATAAAATGACTAGTGATAATCTTTAAAGTGACTAGGATAATCTGCTTTACAATCTCTTTTTTGCAAACCTATCCTACTAACAAAGTAAAAAAAAAGTGTATGCAAATCAGTAGCAAAATGCTCAACATCACCAGAAAAAAATGCACTTCTGTACTAGAGTTGTAGGTCAGTCTGTCTCAGATACCATTGAGTTGTGGAAAAGTGTGTTTAACTTTCTCCTTTCTCCTCAGTAGATATATTTTCTAGCAACTTCTTTATGTGCACAATTTGCTCATATCTCAGCAAAAAGATGTTGCTCTTTGGAAAATTATTATTTTCTTTTTCCCCATCCCTTCTCCATCCCTCAACTTCACTTCATATATCATGTATGGGTCTACTTTTCTCTGAAAGGTAATTCAGAAGGAATTGCAGCTCTACTTAATCGATAAGTTATCTTACTTTGTTTGATTACAGATGTGTCCTGTGAGTAATTGGGAAACTGATGCTTGAAGTAACAATTTTATTTATTAAAAAGTTTATTTATCACCTTTCAGCCTGCTAGGCTCCTATGCATGTTGTATTCACTGGTGGTCTCCTACCCAAGTATTAAAGCTAACCTGCCTGTCTTCCAAGATCAGACAAGATCTGGTATTTTTAGGCTATTTGGCTCCTGTAGAGTACATTAAATTTGTCTGAAAAGGAGCACTGTTGCTAAATCTTCCTTCTTTACAAAGGGGCCAGTTACCATGCAACCAAGCTGGACAAGAACACTCCTGGTCATAGCAGGTAGTGGGTATTTTACAACCAGTGCTCACCTCAAAAGCACGCTAAACCATAAATCTATGTTGTCATTGAGTGACAGAACATAACTGCCTTACCTGGATTGAGTCTGAGTTTGTTCATCTAGTCTTTTGCTATATCCTGACAACTTGGCTCACTTTTCTATCCAGAAAGAGCAGAATTTGCTACAGTCATCACATCCTGATAACATTATCATAAAACAGAGTTTGGAAAAAACTTACAGAATGGACCTCAGTTGTGCAAAAGAAACCCACAGAAATAATCGTCAAAAATAAAGCTGGGAGTATTGGGTAATTTTTCCAACAATTTCATGTAAAATGTTCAAAAGCATGTACTGGGACAACACAGAATTCTACAGAACTACACAGGCTAATGTCTTAAAGACTGAATTATGTCCCAGCACTATTTCCTGGTACCATTTAGCCCCAAAAGTCCAAAGCAATGGTAAATAATGCCAATTTTGTCCAGTGGTCATTGTATATGAAGAATCTACTGCCAAAGGAAGGTCTGCACAAAACCATTTCAATATGCAGGCGCATTTTGGAGGAAATGGAGAGAGATTTTGTGCAGGAAGAAAAGGAGAGTGATTACCAGCCTGAGGGACATGCAGAGAAGGGGCATTGCCAGGCTGAGGGGGGAGCCATTGAGAGAGGAAGATAGACGTGTGTTTGAGCTGGAGCAGCAGCAAGGAGGTTGCAGCCATGAGGGGGAGTCACTGCAGCCGGAGCCAGAGGAGCCTGTCCTTGCAAGTGTGCATGTGACAAGTACAAGGAGGTGCTATTCCTGTAATAAGCTGGGACACCTGGCTCGAGACTGCAAGGTCAAGAGGAGTCAACCCAGAGGGGGCAGCACCACTAGAAGATTCAACAGAGGAAGAAGTTATGGTGGTAAATCATCAAATAATGCTGGAGCCAGTTTGATGATGGCTGCAACAGAAGATGTGGCCAGTGACCAGAGTGACAAATGGGTTCTCGATTCCAGAGCAACTCATCACATCACTAACAACCTTTCCAGTTTGAGGGGCCTGCAGACAATGGAGGGCGCAACTGTCACACTTGCAGACAGGTCATTGCAGTTATTTTCTCAATTTGGGGCTTGCTATATTCCGTGTTTAAAAGTGTACTGGCAAAAAGTTTTGTTTGTGCCGCAGATGAAGTCAAATTAGCTTAGTGTAGCCACACTGACTGACCACCAGTATAAAGTGTCATTCAAAGGTATCAATTGCTATGTACATGATAAGGAAGAGAGGTTGGTTGGTAAAGGGGTGAAACGAAATAAGATGTATGAAATGTTTAACAAGATGAATAGCATTGGAAAGGAAAATGTGGAAGTCATGTGTGTAGGTAGCCAGATACAGCATGATCGTTGTTTACATTTGATCTACCGCGTCATGTGCCATGCTAATGTGGAAATTTTGAAGAAAACTCTAAATTTGTGTCCAGACTATAAAATGGAACCTTGTTATTATGATATGGACTGTTCCGTCTGTCGGGAAATGAAGAAAGTGCCTATAAAGTTTCACAAAAGGTCAAAGATAAAAGTGAATAGTCTGTTTGAAAAGGCACATGTTCATATTGAAGAAGAATGCTTTTGAGAAGAATGCTGGTGGGTCACAGTATATAATGGTGTTTGTAGAAAGACTAAGTAGATATGGGTATGTGTATTTTCTGAAGGATGTATCTGAGGCAACTGAGAAACTGTCTAATTGGATAAACTTAATTGAAAATGTTTATAAGAAGAAATTGGGTACACTCATTCTCGATAAAGGTGCTGGAGTGTGTAGCAATGGAATTAAGCAATTACTAAGTTCCAGAAATGTTGAGTGTACAGAAATTTATTGAGTGTACAGAGAATGTAAAAATGAAGAAGGAATTGCTGAGAAAAGAATGCAGCTTTTGAAAGAGATGCAGACATGCATTTTAAAAGACAGTAGATTTCCAAATGATTATTGGCCCGAGATACTGCATACGTGCAATTTCTTGATTAATAGATTGTGGGACGAATGCGGACAGTATATTCTGTTGAGAAAGATGTATGGTTATGTTCCTAATTTCAAGTATCTGAGAATCTTTGGGCAGAAAGCTAATGTGCTAGTTTCTGCAAAAGAGAGAATTCAGAAAAGACAAAGACACCGAGAAATGACTTTCATTGGATACCAGAGAAGATCTTATAAGTTTTTAGACACACCTAAGACCACCAGATTGTCCAGAATAGCATATTTTGAAAAACCTACAGACTGGAGTCAGATTCATTGTAACACAGAACATCTTAATGGGTTCCCTAAGATTGTATGTGAGGGAAGTGGAGAGACATCCAGTGGTGTAAGTGGGCAACAACAAGCAATTAAGTCCGAGATTGCATCACCAAAAGAGATTGCATCAGAAAAGAAGAATGAGAGTAGTAGTACACCTAAGAAACAAGAGATAGGAACACAGAAGGAAAGAAGTCAAACACCCAAGGCAGGGGAAAGTAACAGATAAGCAGATCAAGCAAGAGGAGATAACAGAAGAAGTTAAGTTAGGAAAAGTTTGTGTACAAAAGAAGAAAGAAAAGAAATATATACTTATTCCTTATCTGTCCAAACCAGGAAAATTCCACAAGGTTCCTGTTGGTGGAGAATACTTTGAGTGAAAATGATTTTGTGAGATGTGTAATGTAGATGTATTGTTGTATTGTTGATAAAGATAGAAGCAGTGATATATTGAAGGAATAAATCTGCTGAAGATATATGTGTTGTTTATGCATAGAATTGTGTAAGATTTCTGGATATTCCCCGAGTATATAAAATGTTATAAACGATTGCTGTGTAAAGTAATATAATATTGCCTAGTCTGTTGAAGAAGATGATAAGTGGTTCAGAGAGCTCTAAGATGCATAGAGTCTGAGCTATTATATATGTGTTAAGGTATTGTGTGAATAATAGAACAGAAAATTACATTTAAAGAGCAGGATTGTTGATGTGGGAATTGATGTAAGGTAAATGTTTAAATGTAATTTGTGCAATGACTGTGTATGCTATGTTATCGCATCATCTGTAAATGTACTGTGCAGTATCGAGTATGTCCAGCTGGCACTGATAGAGAGTTAATAAGTCAAGCCTTTGAGTGAACTAGAACAAAAGATGTGACCTGACCCTGAAAATGCTGGAGTGTGCCGGGAGGACCTTGAGATAAGATATCTGCTTCCTTCTTGTCATGCGGTCTTTTGCCAGTGGTGGATGTACAGTATGATACTCTTGCTCTTGCCAGTAATCCTGTGTTTGTATTTGTACTGCTTTCTCAGTGTCTGTTTTCTGCGCACCTGATCGGCTGGCTCACACTGCCATTGGGTTCCAGTGACAGCCTCTTCAAAGAGGTCTTGTAACTGCATCTTTTATAGAATTTGGGGGATAACAGACTTTCAAAACAGCTTTTACAACCTCCCTACAGGCAACCCTTCAGCCCTCCTCTGGCAGCTGTAATCAGCTAGGATGGTCACAGGTGTGGTGAACTTGTGCTGGTTTCCTCTTTTCAAGCAAATTTGCCCATTATCAGGTTGAACAGTTTGAACATCATCCGTCAGACTATACAAAATTTCAGTTATCAGTCTCTTTAGGCTGATTCATTCCCTGAGGTAGCAGAAGCAGCTGAATTACATTCTATAGTAATTTCCCATTGTATAGCCATAGGGTGTGTGTGTGTGTGTGTGTGTGTGTGTGTGTGTGTGTGTGTATAAGCTTGGGGACCCGGCCCTGCCCGGGTTATTTGAGAAAGGCATTGTGTGCCAAGGTGGGTCCTTATCATTTGTTTATTTGGCTCGCAGGGGTCTCAGGAAGTGAGTGAAGGTACTTCAAGTCCCATCGTCCATGGTCCACCCTCCTCCAATCTGCACCAGGATGTACTGTAGAGTGGGTCATGGGGGCTCTGTGTGCCAAGTTTGGTCTTGATCAGTCAGTGGATGAGGGTCACAGCAGTCTCGGGAAATGAGTAAAGGTACTTCAAGTCCCATCATCCATGGTCCACCCTCCTCTGACCTGCACCAGAATTTAGAGTGGGTCATGGGGGCTCTGTGTGCCAAGTTTGGTCTTGATCAGTCATTGGATGAGGTTGGCAGCAGTCTTGTGAAGTGAGTGGAGGTATTTCAAGTCCCATCATCTATGTTCCATCCTTCTCCAAACTGCACCAGGATGTAAAGTGGGTCATGGGGGCTTCGTGTGCCAAGTGTGGTCTAGATCAGTCAGTGGATGAGGGTTGCAGCAGTCTCGGAAGGTGAGTGGAGGTACTGCAAGTCCCGTCATCCATGGTCCATCCTCACTCAAACTGCACCAGGATGTAGAGTGGGTCTTGGGTGTGCTGTGTGCCAAGGTCTTGTTCTGTCATTGTTGGGGGCCGCAAAGTGTTTTGGCCTTAAACTCCCACCATGCCTGACTGCCTCAGGCCTTTCCCTTTCCCCCTCTGCCACGTTAGAGTTTCGGAATGTTGGTGGTGCTGGCCAATCAGCGTCTTTTATGCAAATAGTCCCACAGTGGGAGCCAATCAGAAAGCTGCCACATATCCTTCCGCCCTCTGCACACATACACACATACAAACATTTACTTTTATTATATATACATATACATATACACATACACATACACAAATACATATATATGTGTGTGTGTGATGTGTTACATAGTCCTGCAAAGAGTAGTTCTAGGTAGGGTTCTTGTTTCTGGAAGGGCTCTGATTCTTCAGCTACATGGATTGATTATTTTTATCCTGCTGGATATTCTTGCCTTTTCTAGGTTGTGATGTCTTGTTTCATTTCAGAGAAGCAGATGCCTACAATGAACAAGGGAATGTCTTTTATGCCAAGAAGAACTATAATGAAGCATTCAACTATTATACAAAAGCCATAGGTGAGGATTAAAGGGGAAGGAGAGATGGTTTTCTGGCCGGCTCGATTTGCTTGTTTGAAAACTGGAATGATCAATTTGTAGTTTGTTTGTATTGTGTTTCTATTTACTCTGTCGACTGCAAACCATTTCTTTCCCTTGAGGATAGGCAGTCCATATATAGCAAGAGGTTTCCACAGTCTGCTATAGCACAGTGAGTGCAAGTTTCTGTAATATGTGTAATTGGGGTTCACTTGTTCCTCGGGTTACACGCTGACCATCAAGAATAGGGCCATTGCATCGAGAGAAAGTAATCTGCTGTCAAATCTCTAGAAATGTCATATTTGTGTGTGTGTGTGTGTGTGTGTGTGTGTGTGTGTCTGTACTGGTTGCTTGTTGCACATAAAGATGTGTTGATTACTTTTGTATATAATGAAAAATTGTTTTTGTTTTCTGTTGCAGTGGTTTTTTCTTTGTTTCTCTTGAGAGCCTTAATTTCATTTTGTGCTGTTGTAAAAACTATTTTTTAAAAAGGCTTCGAAATGTCATCTGTAGAAAAAGTTCTGAAAATCTCAGTTCTGCAGACTAGAACTCAAATGACTAACCATCATTATAGGGAATTTTTGATTAACTACATAGGTCCTGTTTACTGAAGAGCCAGGGTTTACTGTTGTAATCAGTTTTGCTCCATAGATTTCCTATCTCTTTGTCCCATTTCCTTACTCCTTGTTTATACTCCTGAAGTGGATGCACACACATTCTTTGGCAATTAAAAGTTGAGCACCTTGTTGAGTGAGATCAGACGCTCAGTGTCTTTGTGTTTGTCTTACTGAAGATTTTAAACTTTGAAGATTTGGAATGAAGGAATGTGGAGGATGTCCATTGTGTTTCTGTACTTATTAACATCCCTTTCTGTGCTATAGATACATATCCCAGCAATGCGATTTACTATGAGAACCGAGCTGCCACTCTCACGATGTTAGGCAGATACTGGGACGCTCTTGGAGATGCCCAGCATTCTGTCAGGATGGACGGTACCTTTGTGAGGGTATGTGATCATAGAGATGCTTCTGTGCTGTTACCCATTCTCATTTGCATCTTACACCACCTAGGCTTTGCCTCTTCCCCCTCATTGCAGAGACATCTACGGGAAGGAAAGTGCCACCTATCCTTAGGGAATGCCAAGGCTGCCAGCCGCTGCTTTCAAAGAGTTCTTGAACTTGATCAGAAAAATACACAGGCCCAGCAAGAGGTAAGTCTTTTTATGTATGCCAAAAGAGTAATAGCTATATTATTATTATTATTATTATTTACAGTATTTATATTCCGCCCTTCTCACCTGGCAGGGGACTCAGGGCAGATTACATTGTACACATATATGGCAAACATTCAATGCCATAGACATACAACAACTATAGAGAGACAGTCAGAGGCTATTTAACATTCCAACTTCTGGCCACCAGGGGAGCTGTTGCTTCGCCGTCCATCTGTGACACTGATGAAGTACTTTCCGCATTCCCCGCATGCTTTTGCTGGAGATTTTTTATGTCCTCATTTTTTTTTAATTAGCCTCCGCACACATAGGTGGTACACTACCTAAATTTCCTACTTGACAGATGTACATGCAAAGGTCGACAACAAACTACACAATTGGCCAGAAGCTCACTCCGACCCGGGCTGGCTTCGAACTCATGACCTTTCGGTCAGTAGTGATCTTTAATGCAGCTGACACCCAGCCAGCTGTGCCACAGTCGCGGTGCTATATCACTATATCTTCTTTTGCCTAAGTGTGAAGTTCACCTTTACATTTCAATTGAAATCTATAGGTTGATCATTTTCAGTTGTTCAGGTTCACATACAATGTAACACATAATGAGCTTTCTCTCATGCCCTTGCCATATCAAGTATGAGATTGAAAGATCCACCTAGACTGCAGAAAACATTTGCCTGATGAGGATTCATCCACTTTGTCTTTATGAGAGCTTTATAGCTGAAACATTTCACCTTTCTTTTTTTAAAAAAAACCTGTTCATTTCTGTTTTTATGTTTGGCCCACTTCTGAACATAATGAATTTCAGAGTTAGCCAAGGTATGAGTTGAGAGCTAGTAAACTTGTCATTCTTTACTCATGGGTTAATGATGGGAATGAGCCACAGAATTCTGTGTTTCCTCCTTGCCATCTCTTCCTATTCTGGCGTGAATTCTTCCCAATACTCCCCCATCAGATTTAACCATGATGTGCCAGCATTAACCATAACTATAGTTAAATCTGACCAAGGATTCCCTTAACTAGAGTTCAAAACCATGAGTTGAACTTTATTTCAGTCCCTTTGTTCATAAAAATCCTGATTGAGGAGAGGAGGGCTAAGGAGGAAATATGCAACCTGTTATTCAGTTAGTCAAAAGTATCAATGAAAGAAACCTCACCTTTAAATATTGACATTTTGAGGCAATCTATACCAGGAATGTAACTCAGGGCATTGACATCATGTATATATGATTTGCTATATAAAAATATGTTTATTATGACACAGAAATCACTAGTGGTCTTGTGTGTTAAAATGATAAGGTGGAAACCAATACTTTCTCATCTTCTCTTCCAGCTGAACAACTCCAGAACTGTCTTAGAGTATGAAAAAATTGCTGAAGATTACTTTGATAGACGAGATTTCCGAAAGGTACATAAGGAACTGCCTTATACTGAACTATAAACTGGTAGCTTTCAAACTCCGTAGCTTTATAGAATTCTTTCCACCTTTGCTAATACATCCATGCTTATTTTCAGTATATGTCTTGAATTCTATAGACAGTGGTGAGAGGTACTACTAAGCTTCCTGGAGCAACTTCTAAACCAAGAGCCAGGGCTGTAGCCAGGATTTTGATTTGGGGGGGCTGAGACTGGGTGGAAGAGGGTCTACCCTAGCAAACCTTTTGTATTGTTATCCCAATAACCCTATTAATGTGGGATATAATGAGCATGGTGATCAGATCATTATATGAATAAACATAACAGTTTAAATAATGTACCAGTAAGGCCTTCACGTGGACCACCCTGAGAATTTCAGGGGGCCCCCTTAGCCCCCCGGCTACATGCCTGCCAAGAGCACACTAACACTTTGTTATGATGAAAAGAAAGGAAAATAAATGAAGCTTGTCTATCGTTAGTAATTTTTCTCAAGAAGAGTAAACTCCAGAATAAACTTCCATTTAAAGCTTAAATTATCATTGGTAGCTGAAATATAGCTAAAAATCTTTTCACTACTTGAGAAACAATTATTTCCCCTGATTTTAATAATCACTTCTAAAGCAATTTATTTCATTTACTTATTTCAAACATTTGTACCCCATCCTTCTCAACCCCCGAGGGGGGGCTCCGAGTGGGTTACAATGGCAACAATTTGGTGCCAACACATACAAAAATGCAATACAACATGTCTGATTCAGTGGCCAACAACCCTGTCCAAAGTCTGTCCATAGCCCGTTCTAAAGCATTGCGATTGCTGCATGTTCCACAGGGGGGGGGGGGCACTGAAAAGCCCCTGCCTCTCATCCCTGCCAAACACATTTTTTTAAAGGCGGAATTAAAAGCAGGGCCTCCCCAGATTATCTTAAACTCTGAGGCAGGACCTAGAGGTATATATGTTTGAACAAGTAAGCTGGGCCGGAACTGTATAGGGTTTTATAGGCCCATGGCCACTTTATTCTCTTCCTTCTGGTCTCTTCTTCCTTGGGTGAGAATGTTTAAGATAGGTCCCTCTAACCACTTTTTGAGGTATGGGGAGGGTTATTCTGGGATCCTTGGAGGGGCCAAGTGACTTCCCAGCACAGCTCTGAAGGATTGGACCAGAGGACACCAACCGGATCGTAGAGCCCATAATACCCTATCTTGCCATCAAAGACATCTACCAGGTTTCAGAGTCTGAAGGAAGCCCTGGAAGGTCTCTATGCATGTAAGAGGACAGCAGGAGGACCCAGGAGAGCTGGAACCAGACTCCAGGCAACCCAATGAAGACAGCCCCCCACCTTGAGGCTGATCTGAGCCCCCATGGGGGAAATCCTGCAGCAGGAGAAGGGTGAGTGGGACTCTATTGAAGGAAGACGTCCAGTGACTACCAAGGCTGTGCAGGAGGAAGGACCCTGGACCTTCCCCACCTAAGTATATATGTCCTCCCCTTTTCCCCATACTAACCAAGGGTCCAGGGAAGAGAATGGCATGGGATGGGGAAGGGAGAAGGGGGGGGGCTGTAAACTTCTTTCTAGCTTGCCTAGCCGCTATCCCTGTTCCTACACAATGGAGAAGTGCTGGACTCATTTGTGGCCACTGGGAGGCACTCTGCTGAGAGAAGGATGGCAAAGCTGTACCCTGTCTCCTCCCTCCAATTGTCAAAGGGGGGAGAGCCACAGCCAGGAGTAACCAGCGCCCCCAGGAGGCCTAAAGACCTTTGCCTATGACCGAATGAGAACTCCACCACACGCTTCAAATTGCCACCTTCTCCACTGAGAACCTCTGCGCACTCTACACTGGCTACTACAACCTCCATCATCCAACCTCACCATCTCCACCTTCATACTCCATTTCCCATGACTCCAGACCGAGGGACACTCACTTCAATCCCCCACCACTGGCTGAACCTCAGTTTTCATCCTCCTCAAGCTCCTGCCTTCCAGCAAAAGGTCACACCCTGATCTATCTAGACAGAGGCCCTGGATGCAGTAAAATGTTGGGGCTATTTAGACAGGCACAGCATTTCCAAAGCCCCAAAGTGGGGAATGATATCGGAGGTGACCCCCACTTTTTTCTTAGGCTCTGTAGAAGACAGTTTAAAACCAAGGGATTCATAGTTTTCCCAAGAACACCAGGCTGGAAGCGATCCCATAATCCCCTATCTGTCCCCCACATGGGAACCTAAGGCTCTTCCCATGGCCCCATGGTCCCACATGACAATGCCCCTGTAACCCACACTTTATGAATACACCCAGTTATTTTCCTTTTGCATTACTTTTATGGACCTTTGCTCATTCCCAAAGACTTTTTCCTTTCTGTCTAGGACCCCTTTCTCTTGGGCTATCTTTTATGAATCTAATAAACTGTGTATCTTTCTGGTGGGTAGGCAGGGGTGATCAGGAAACCCCAATGTATGTAATTTTAAAAATGTAAAAGTGCCACTGTTTACCTTTAGGCAGCTACCTCTGGGCGAGGCTTGCCAGCTGCAAGTTTGTGATCCAATCATTCCTCCACTAGCCTCATTTGCATGACAATGGCAGGAGCCAGCTCTTTTCAAAAGGGTCTTTCCCCTTTGGGCCAAAACTGGTTTCTACTAATCAATAGACAAAGGCCTCTGAGTTTCGCCTACCTTAAGCTATTAATAGGCAAAACTATTTCTATATTTCATAAACGGCCACTTCTATCAGCCTCGCAAACTGATACATGGCTACAGCTTTTACATTTGTTTACCATCCAAAGAACTGAGACCCTGCAGCAATATATTAATCTGTGTCTGTCAAACAGAGAAAAACCACAGATGAGGACATTTGATCATTAACCAAAAGACAATAGAATTGCTCAGACTGAGAACAAGAGGGTTTTTGCTGAACACTTCGCCACTTGATCTACATATTAATCCCATCAAAATGTTTTTCTGCCTTCATTGTTCTACTCATCACTCACCTCTTCACCTCCATTAGCTGGAAACCGAAAGAAGATGCAGCCAGCCAGCAAGATTCCATCCAATCAACACAAAGCTGGCCTAGGGCGGGAAATGGGAAATTTGAAACTGTAACCTTATAAAATGGCATATATTTTGAATGTAACTTTATGACTGCTTTGCAACAAGGAGATTGCAGTTATCATCCTCCTCAGCTGACGAGAAATAAAGACTTCGGTGGCATCTTCTTCCGGACTTCTTTGGTGAGATCATTTGAGCAAGGGATTTTTAATTTCTTTTTAAAACTCACCTGTTAAAACCAAGGCTTGATCGGACCCTGGATAAACCAACAACAGCGACTGCGGTTTAAATGCTTTATTTAGAAGAAGTAGATTATTCAAAGGCAAAGATAGGATAGTCCAGTAAGACTCTCAATAGTCCATGGAAGCAAAGGTCCCTTAAAGTATCTCCAAGGGAAGCAGGAATCTTGGTGCAGCAACTGACGAGGTTCAAAGGTTTCTTGGTAAAACTTAGAGTCCAAAGACAGGAGGGACCCGCTGGTCCGGACGAGGTTCCATGAGCGTGGCCAGGTGAATGAAATGTTGACTCGAGGTTCTGAGCGGAGTCCGGACCGGACCTTTATAGGTTTCGGCCGCCATGACCCAAAAGGCAGGGACTACGCCGGAGCGTTCTCTGGAGCGTTCCCACAGGAACGGAAGGGTCGCGTTCCCTTAGCACCTTATCGGCACTCCTTTGGTATGCAAGTTTGGAAGTGTGAATACCGGTGCTTTGAAGATCAGAGCCTGAAGGGAGATCGCGCCTCTCTGGAGCCATTTGCGGATCCGCCACAGTTTGCGGCCCAGAACGGTTGCCGAACCAGATTGAATTCTTGGCCATAACCTGGGGTTGCTCTGGTTTGCTGTGGAAATCTGCCTGGGGCGTGACATGGGGTGTGACATCGCCAGAGGTTTTTGCTGAAATCATTGCTTTAGGGGTACTTCTGGGCCTCTGCCCCCTCTGGGCTATGCTATTTCCAAATTGTTCATTAACATAACCAGGTGATATTTCCAGTGATTTATGATCTGTGATTGTGCCACATGTTGGAGAGCTATTTTCCATCTTGGACTAAGTTTTCATAATTGATTGCTTTGGACAGGCAGAGAGGTGATTTCCTCAGAACCATTTGGTAATTCCATGGGTGAAATGAGATTCAATCCTGATTTCCTCAGGCTTTAGAATCATGAAGACTTTCTCATGGGATGAGTTGCATAGATTTTACATCCCTACAGGATTAGAAAGCTTATGTTTTGCCTCTGGATTTTTCACTCCCTGGAGTGACAGGCCTGCCAGATAGCTCTCGGTTTGACCCTGTATGCCCCAGCCACAGACAAAGCCAGCAACCTTGGTAATAAGGCTTCTGTCCATCCTGGTGAATTCCTTCTTCACCGCCTTCAAACTGTTAAAAGCAGCTGGCTCATCAGGGACAATCTGAAGTTTGTCTTAAGGAAGAACCCTGCCTTCTCTGCATCTCGAACCAGCTCTCCCCAGGCTTCTCCATCGCTTAGGCAGCATCAAACGTGCCCTTTGTTTCTGGAGACGAACCTCCTTCCCATGGCCTCCATCAACTGGAGTGTCTCGGCACTTCCCACAGCGCCCAGCGTTGATGTCACCTATGGAAGGGGGAAGGGTTCCAGCTGAACCTCACCCCAAACAAAGGATCTCTTCTTTTGCAGCTGTCCCAGCCCTAGAGCAGCAAAAGAGCCTGTGAAGTCACTCAACAGAGGTCTGAAGCTGGAGTTAGTCTTGTCATGGCAGCCACTGCCTCAGCCTTCACATTGTAACTTTTTTTGATCCATTGAGTTTTTAGTGTTTCAAACCTGCTCTTCAGAGCAAGAGGTTGGCAGGGTAGTGTCCTCCTGTTTCAGAAAATCGCTCTTCCCTTACCTCAGAAGCCAGGAATATGAGAAGTCACAGGGTGCATAATATTAGAACCATTGTCTTGGGAACTTGGGCCCAATTCTCCTAGAAAGGAAACTAAGGCTTAATATTCTCGGTCAGAAGTTGACAAGTGTGACATTCCAGATACTTTGATCATTCCCCATGGATTGTGTTAACTAGAGCAGATAGCACAACTCCTGTCAAACGGTAGAGCTGATAAGTATGATAGGCCAAAAGCTTCTGGAGTATACAGCTGCTCACCTGTGACGGCGCAGTGAGCGCCACCTGCATGGAAAACTTTAAGTTTAAATGTTTGCATTGTTAGAGTGTTTATAGCCTGCATAGTTTGCAAAAGGTTTGCTCTGTTTAAAATGTGTTTTTAAGCTTGTTAGAAGTTTGGCTGCATTAATTGATCCTTGGTTTCTGTCTATCATCGTTGGCTGAGCCCAGTTCAGTTTGTTCCGCCCCTTTTCCAGGGATCTAGAGAGTATGCCATTTTGCATGCATTATTAGACCACCAGGATTGCTCCTGAGAGGACGCGACTGAAGGTTTGCGGGACCAGGCCTTGGTCAGGCTATCTTCCAACACCAGACTGACTTTTCTTGGGACTCATACAAAATACTCAGCATACTGGAAGGTTGAGTGACTTTGAGGAGTCCCAAGCGCCTTCAACCAGTCACTTGGCACCCAGAGGAAGGCTCTGTGACTTCATTTCAGGCCACTTGACTGGGGCTGCACGAGTGTCTTTACCTCACAGCCATTGAGAGATGACTTTGTGAGCTATCCGGCCGAAGCTTCTTGGACCAATCTGAATTGAGACTGTATAATCTTTTCTATGTTATTTGGGGAATTAAGTGAAGAACCTGAGTAAATACAATTCATGTAATAAACTTTTGCATTAATCAGAGTGTCCAGTTTGGTCCTTGGGAGCCCCAAGCCTCTAAAGGAAAGCAAGAAGCAATCCCCGGTATAGAGAGACCACGTCCGTGCCCTTTGCTGGGCATTTACAGCCTGGGTGCGACGTCACAGTGTTGGAAGAGCCAGTGAGCTTCCTCGCCAGAGGTCCTGCCTGCGCAACTTTAAAAGCCGTAGTCTGCCTGGATTTGCCAGCGCAAAAGGGTTGAGTGGGGACCCGCTCCCATGAAGAAAGAAAATCTCAAGCCTTCTCCAAGCCCTTCCCTGCTTGGCTCAGGAACAAGTCACCCAGAGCAGTGTTCCAGAGGAGGCAGCTGTTCACTCCAGTTTCTGAGGTGCTTCTCCGCCGTCCCAGGGCTTCTTCAGAGCCTGCAGCCTTGATTGTGGGGCAATCCATCCTTTTGGGAGTCCAGAGTCCTTCAGCTTCCCTCTTTCAGGCCTTTTTTCAGGCTACGAAGTGAAGCAAAATTTGACACGGCAGCGATTTTTGGGACTTCAAGGAGTCCCAAGCGCCTTCAACCGGTTGCTTGGCATCCAGAGGAAGGCTCCATGACTTCATTTCAGGCCACTGGACTGGGGCTGCGAGTGTCCTTACCTTGCAGCCATTGAGAGAGAGAGAGAGAGAGAGAGAGAGAGAGAGAGAGAGAGAGAGAGAGAGAGAGAGAGAGAGAGAGGACATGGTGAGCCATCTGGCGGAAGCTTCTTATTTATTTATTTATTTATTTATTATTTCAACTTATATACCACCCTTCCCAACAGGCTCAGGGTGGTTCACAACAAAGCATAAAACATAATCAAAACCAAAGCTGCATAGAGACTGTAAGGTATCATCTTTTCTACATTATTTGGGGAATTAAGTGAAGAACCTGAGTAAATACAACTCATGTAATAAACTTTTGAGTTAATTAGAGTGTCCAGTTTGGTCCTTGGGAGCTCCAAGCCTCTAAAGGAAGGCAAGAAGCAATCCCCTGGAATAGAGAGACCACGTCCTTCCCTTTGGTGGGCATTTACAGCCCGGGTGCGACGGCACATCACCCATGTTCTAGAATCAGGGATGCACGTCTCACAGCTGGCATGGCACCTCTTCCTGTACAAAGCATCTGGGCTTCCTCATACTCACTAGCTATTCTCTTTCTCTCTCCTCCACTTTTTCTCTCACTGCCACCTCACCCATCCAGGTTGTCCTTTGCATGAATCGTGCTCTGGAATTTGCCCCTGCATGCCAGCAATTCAAAATCCTCAAAGCAGAATGCTTAGCGTTGTTGGGTTGCTATCCTGAAGCACAGTCAGTTGCCAGGTAGGAATTGGGACAGCTAGAAAACCAACTAGCTGCGGAAAAGTTTGTGTGCTATGTTCAATAATATTATTAACAATGAAGTATGTAAACAGGCTTTGTATCATAATATAGTGATTTCTCAACGTGGTGGTCTGTGGACTAATAGCAGTGCAAGAGCCATTCGCTGCTGGTCCATGGGGAGTTTCCAGGAATAAAGCAACAACTGTAGTCAGTGGGTGCAAACAAGCTACACGTTCCTGGCACATGGGAGTGAGGATCCCTGCTGATCCATCATATGAAAGATCTCTGTCTTTATCACATTTTGTTATTTTCCTGCACTTAAAATGCCTTAATTTTTATTTTTAAAATTCTTCTCTTTAAACAAGATTATCACTTTATTTAGGCATTTCATGTTTTTGTTACACATTTGTAATTTTATTCACCCATTATTATTCCTGCCTTATGAAATAATTTTAGTGCAAATATAGGGATTTAAATTCGAACACACAAAATGGATTGTGAGCAAAATGGGTTTGCAGATATCATAATTTGTCAGATGTACCTTTTCAAAGTTTTTTTTCTTTTGCAATTAAAATTTCCTATTTTTGGAGCTTGACACTGCAGAAGCGCAAAGCATAAAACAGTACAAACCATGAGACCCAAAAGACTGGGGTGGAAATGACGTCCTAAAAATGGCACTTGACACTGGGGAAGAGTGGTCCAAAAGAATATTGGGAAGAAGGCCACTGCAGAAGTCTCTTTCAACTCTGATTTTAAAAGTGGTCAGAAAAAACATAGTGCTTATGTATAGAACCTATGAGCTATCGCATATAGGTATGAAATAATCAGCCATATCTTCCAGTACAGGGCTTTTGCCCCTCAGGAGTGCTTTGTGAATGTTGTGTGTTCTGTATGTGGGCAGCTCTTAGTCACTGTGGTTTTGTAATTTCTGTTTTACTTCTTCCTTCTGTCTTTAGTGACATCTTGAGATTAGATTCCACAAACGCTGATGCCCTCTATGTGCGAGGGCTTTGCCTTTACTATGAGGACTGCATTGAAAAGGCGGTGCAGTTCTTTGTCCAGGCTCTCAAAATGGCTCCTTACCATTATAAGGTCCGTCTCGCCTGCCGCGTAAGTATGAGAAGAAGGGTAACTGCTTCTTTTCTAGAATGAATGCACTCTTTTTTCCTGACCCACACAGGGAGGTACTTCAGTCAATCCTAATCAAAGCTATGTGTATCGTATTTAAGGAAACAAATTAAAAATCTGTAACCAGGCAGTTCAAACTTTGCTCCAAGAAAAAAAAGAGCAGTGTGTCTAAATTTTTCACATTGGGTACACACACACACACACACACACAGGATATTTTTTCTCCACTTTGACATCTTTCATAGTTTTTGATCAGTAGGCATGGAGCAGAGGGAGCATGGGCACAGCACTGCTTCTGCATCACCCCATGTGCTGGCAGAATTGGTGGCTTTAGAACTGGAAAAAGATTAAATGGGAGGAGGGAAGAAAAAGAAATAGTGTCACTTGGTAAGCTCCTACCTTTCTCCCCCCCAATGATGCAGATTTCTTTACGCCAGGGGTGCTCAGAACGATGATCGCGATCACCAGGGTGATCTTCGGGCCTCATCCTGGTGATCTTCAGGGCCTGACCAGGTTTTTTGCTGTTGATCCTCTTCACGCACCCCTGCACACTGCAAAGAAGTCCTCCATCGTTGCTCCTCCCCGCTCCCTGCTTGTGCGCCGCCTCCAAAAGCTCCAGAGTCCAAGAGGTAGAATGGGCCCCCTCTTTTGAATTCCTCCTCCTCCCCCCTCCGTCCTTCTCCAGCCACTCAGAGTCGTAGGAGACCAAAGGGGGCGGGCCTGGATGACGCGATGCATGGCTGGCCCCATTCTGCCTCTTGGACTTCTCGTGAGCTCTTGGAGGCGGCACGCATGCTGGCGGAGTGGAAATAGGAGCAACGACGGAGGAGGAGAAGAAGGACCCTTTGGGGTCATTTCCTTACCGCATCTCAAAGGTCAGTCTTTTTACTTTGGGGTGGGTGCTTGATTGTTCTGTGGCATGTCTCTTTGTTTATTTTTAATGTTTAAAATGGCCTTTTAGTTCCAAAGCCTCTCTGCTTGCTTTGTTCCTTGAGAAATATATCTTGGGGAATATGGCAGTGTGGGAGAAATGGGGTGGGTGCTTGATTGTACTTTGGCATGTTTCTTTGTTTCCTTTTTATTTTTAAAAATGGCCTTTTAGGTCCAAAGCCTCTCTGCTTGCTTTGTTCCTTGAGAAATATATGTTGGGGAATATGGCAGTGTGGGAGAAATGGGGTGGTTGGGTGTATTTTTGCATGCCCCTTTGTTTACCTTGCTGAGTATTAAATGGCCTTGCAGTTCAAAAGCCTCTCTTCTTACTTTCTGGCTGATAATATGTGTGGTAATATGGCAGTGTGGGAGAAATGGGGTGGTTGGATGTATTTTTATGCTGTGTTTTATATTGTTGTTATTAAATTGAAATGTTGATGTTTTATAACTTCATTTTATGTAAACTGCCCCGAGCCTGCTGGAAGGAACGGTACATAAAATGAATAATAAATATAAATAAATAAATAAGAAAATAGTTATACGTTTTACATTTCTGGGTAGGTGATCTTTGGGACTTGGTTTTTTAATCAGTAGCTCCCATGCTGAAAAAGTGTGAGCACCCCTGCTTTACGCTATCTCCCTGGATCCTTTAGCTGTTTCATGAATTGCCCCAGTTCCTAAGAACATCAAATCCTGAAATGAAACGAAAGAATCCAAGATGCGAAACTATGCAGGTTAACCAATGAAGGTTTCTTTAATTAGGTGACACTGTGGTTTTTTTTAACTGTTCAACTTCTCAACCTGTCTTTTGACCCACCTTCTCTTCCAGAACGCCAAAGCATTAAAAGCAAAGAAAGATGATGGCAACAAGGCCTTCAAGGAGGGGAATTACAAGCTAGCTTTTGAATTTTATACAGAAGCCCTGGCAATAGACCCAAATAACAGGAAAACCAATGCCAAACTCTATTGCAATCGGGGAACGGTTAACTCAAAGGTAAAGCACTTCAAATTGCAGTGGGGAGGCGCCTATTTACCAGAGGCATCTCTAAAGTCTTCAGCCCCTCATACTTTCGCTGTAGAGAAACATTTTGCAAGGTGTGGTGAGGAAAAGATTAGAGAATCTTTCTCAGGATGTATGTTTTTGTAAGCCACGGGGATCGTGCTACAAGAGGTCTTTGAATCCTGGAACTCCGTGAAGCCTAGATGGGCCTCCATACAACAAGCCAAGATCTGGCAAAGTGGCCGGCCTGGCAGAACCTGTAACCTCAAATAATATCATCATCATCATCATCATCTTTATTTGTATCCCGCTCCGGCTTCCCAAGAGGACTCGGGGTATCTCACAACAATATAATTATACAAATAATCTCGACAACAACACACATAAATACATGCAATTTAAATTAAATCAACAGTTAATAATGAGACAAACAATATAAAAATAAAGCAGTATTTTAAAATTACATCAAAGTACATAAAATTAAAAATCAAACTGCTGAGATCCGCACCAGCATTGGTTCTAAAGTAGCAAAAAGGAATGCAATGAAGCTTTTTCTGTGTGGCTCTCCAGAACATCTTGGCCTGCAACAGCCATCATTCCTCACATTTCATTATCCTAACTAAAGCTGATGGGAATTTCAGTCTAATAGTTCTCAAAGGCTGCATGCCTTCCATCTTGAACAGTAGGAATACTGTGTGCAATTACGACATTGTAAAAAGTTATGCCACTATCCAGTAATACAATTCCATCATGCACAAGAATGCCTAGTTATGGACCATGTGCTTGGAAGGGATCCAGCAAGGTTTCCTGTTGCACAGCTTGCTGCACCACCAGCTGTACAATGTTCCTTGGCTTAAGAACCACAAAAACAAATACACTACAATTTGCACAGCTGGCAAAAACAGTGGAATCCCCCTTTGCTTCTAGATATAACACTGGTGTTCCATCTAGGCCTTAAGTAATATGTTAGAATATGGTAGGTGCTTTGGATCTACTAACATCATAGTCCTTGTGGCAGGCTTACAAGGTCAACCAATAATGTAATCATTCAGATAGGAAAGCAAGGCTAGAAGCAAAAGTAGTAACCTTGTGAACAATAAAAAACATTCCTGCCAGAATACTACCAAAACCCTGTCTGATATTTTCTTTCTTGATTTATGCTTTAAATAATCACTTATATATCATATTTCTTCAATTGTAAGATGGCATCGATTGTAAGATGCACCCTAATTTCAGTACCAACAACAATGGCAACAAAAATATACCTGTGATTCTAATATAGTGACTCCAAGAAGGAGATGGAGAAGGATGAGGTTGACTATTTTATCTGTGTTGTTGTTGAGGTCAGTTTTGGGAAGACTTTTCAATCTTTCTAATTTGATGGACCGCTATTTCCGCCCACCTTCAAAAACTAGCACCAGAGAAACATGATTTTAATTAAAAGAAGAGTTTGTGCTGTAAGGCCGGCCTGAGACCTCTTCGGAGGTGAGAAGGTCGGGATATAAGTTTTAAATAAATAAATAAATTTAAGCAATAAAGTGGATAAAGTGGTTGGTTTCATTGGACTGCAAAAGGGAAGTAACAAGTAAGGTCTTAGGAATGTATGAATAAAATAAATGTTCATTATCTAACCTTATTGCTTGCCTTCTAGCTTTGGAAGCTGGATGAAGCAATAGAAGACTGGACAAGTGCCATCAGACTGGATGACACATACATTAAAGCTTATCTGAGGCGAGCACAATGGTGAGTGTGTGCATATTAGATATTGAGTAAAGCACTGTAGCTCCGCGATGAGAAAGGTATTTAATTTAGATTGAGTTGATGTCTCATATTAAAATAGTTGAAAGGATTAGAAGTGTCCAAAGCCCAGCTGCTTTATTTCCCCATTTTCTTCCCTCTCTCCCTGCAGCACTCCATCCCTTCTTGCTTCTCTCCCTCCCTCCTTGGTCATTTCTTCCTTCTTTCCTTCCCTCCCCCTCCTTTGTGCTTCCTTGGGCAATAATATTAGCCCCAGGATTACCCAACTTGTAAAGAAGATGCAAGCTCAAAAATCACATTGATGCAAACCAAATTTCATTTTCTATTTCAAATGTTCTTTTTATATTAAAATAGTACTCTTAATTCATGTTGCATTAAGTTTAATGCATATGTTAAAAGTTTTCATTAGAGTTTATTTTTTTAGAATAACACAGTTTATTATTCTTGGAGCTTTGTGGTCCCTGCTAACAACAACAGCAAAAATCAAAGCGGTCCTTGGTCAAAAAAAAAAAAGGTTGGGAACCACTGATTTAGTTAAACCTTTTTAGGTTAGACTAAAAGAATTTTTATCATTTACACCCCAAGCTTAATGGCCAAATGCAAATTTGAATTTGGGGTTTCCCCATTCTTTGTCAAGGTCCTTTACATAGAATGCTGAATCTCTTGGTATAATAGTGTTTCATCTTGAATTTCAAGCTTGATTTAGGAGAGGAAGGTTGGATTCTGCAAATGGAGCCGGGAAGAAAACAGATAACCCCACATCTCAGAGTTGTTTATAGCTCAGGAAAATTATTTGGTATTCTGCAACACCCAGAATCTCTATCTGGGTGGTGCAGAGATTGTGGGAACTGTAGTTTTAAAAATGTTAACTTCTCCAAACTCTGGATGCATTCAGTGCCTTGTATACCTTCACCTTAAGTTTGTGTCACTTATTTGAACAGTTTGGAAATTGTTTTTATTTTCTCTAAAGCCATATCTATGCTTCCTTGCTTAGTTACATGGATACAGAGCAATATGAAGATGCTGTAAGGGATTATGAAAAGGTTTACCAGACAGAGAAGACTAAAGGTAAAGGATGAACACCTCTCCACTCTCTTTTCCATCCTTCTCCTGGCTGGGAATGATGGGGCTTGTAGTTAAAAATCTGGTAGGTACTAGGTTGGGGAGCCTGGTCTTGACTATAACTTTTAGAGTCTCAAATACTGATTTCACTCACCATGTATTTAGGGATCAAAAATACAAATTATTCCCTGTGAAGTAGTACTGCATTATATCCCCCGAAATCCGATGTTGCAAATATATAGTCAAGAAATCCAATATAAACGTATGGAGCTCTTTTCTTGAATGCCTCTCAAAGGTTATATGAAATGTCATTTGAGTGTCATTCTTTCTTTGTCTAGTATGTAGAACTTTCCTAAGTGTACGTTTACAATTTCAACCCCAATATTCTTTTCCCCAATAGTTCTGACTGAAAATTTTAACAATAAAAATACACAAAAAGAAACATGACAATATTTATAAGTACATAAACACAGACATACTTAGACAACAATTGCTTAACAAGCATAAATTTCTACTATAAGTCTAAAACTACCTACAGTATATATACTAGGGTTGCCATATGAATAAGGGACAGGCACCTAAAATAGGGATTTTTTCACAAAAATAAGGAACACTTCATAAAAACTTGAAAATCACCATGTGTTTTTCAAGTATTTATGTAGTGTCCCTTCTTTTTGTGAAAATTTCCCCATTTTTAGGTGCCTGTCCCTTATTCATATGGCAACCCTAATATATACATACATTAGTTTTAAAAGTGGATTTCCAGCTTCTCTTTTGTCAGCTTCTTTACAAAGTTAACATTTTTTCTTCCACTTTATATCCAGAAAATTGTTTATATCTATTTGTTTTAATATTTGCAAGTGAATATCCCATCATTTATATTTCCAAACCTGTACATAAAGTCAGGGGCGGCTCAACACATACACGAATTACGCATTCGCATAGGGCGCCGCGTCCCCAGCTAGGTGCGGCTAGCCAGTCGGTGTGGTGCCACCGCTATGGCCATACACCTCACGTGGAGGCAGGGCTGCTCTTGGCCCCCTCCTGGGCACCACTGGGCAAGGGGCAGGGCCTAGAGCCAGAACCGGAAGCGTGTCCCATGGGGGTGGGGCCCAGCGCAGGAGGACAGGAAGTTTCCAAGCGGCCCATCGGAAGTCGTTGCCACTCCTGTGTCGCCGCATGGCAGCCGCTGGGTGCCACCTCCTCCTTCTGCTTACGCCGCAGACTGTGGGGCTTCCCGGCTGGGCCGGGCTGAGGGCTGCTGGAGAGGCAATGGGCAACCAGCGCAGAGGCGCCTGTGCTGGGAAAGGGTGAGTTTTGGTCACCCAAAAGCCATATTAGAAGGGGGAAAGGGTGGGGGATCAAAGACGGACCCTTGGAAACAGCCATGGCAGCTCCCTTGGTGCCTCCATCCTATATACATGTGGGAAGGAGGACCCTTCAAGCGCCTTTCAGCCTCTTTGTGGCTTGAGAAAGAAGCCAGCCCAACAGCAGCCACTTAGGGTTCTTTAGCAAGGGGGTTCTTTAGCAAGGGAACAAGACTCAGGTGGGAGCTATGCTGCCCTCTATCTATCTATTAGGCATGGATTAGAACCCAAAAATCGCGATTCTAAAATCAAATGGGGGGGATTTTTTTTTATTAGTAATAGAAAGACTTACAAAAAAATTTCCGAAAAGTTCTAAAATGTAACATAACTACTAACGAAATTCTAAATTGGTTCTAAAGTCTGAAAAGCAGGGAAACAGGACTGACACTGTTTTAAGCACAGGCAAATCAAGGGGCAACATTTCCCTTGGTTTCCTTGCAGGGAGATATAAAGCATTAATATATTATTATTATTAGTATTATTATTATTAAATAAAATAGTCAAGGCTTGCTTCTCCAGAGCATTTATTAGAATTAAATAATAAATTCTAATAGTAAGAATGTAGTAAGGGTGATAGTGACCTGGAGGGTATGAGGAACGTGCTCTTGGTAAACTAGAACATGCTCTTAGGTTTGTAGTTAGAGCCCTGTCAATTTTACAGTATTTCAATCCACGTCTGTTATCAATTATGTAAGGCCACAAGCACTCTAGTGCCCTCAAGAACAAGCAAACATATTATTATAATTATGTCAGGCCCAAGTTGTTTCTATAATTATTTTAGTATTATTATTACTTGCTGTGCATCTCCCATTGATTTTGAGAGCTGTTGTTGCTCTTAGACACCTTAAAGTCATATGGCTTGGCATGACTGCATGGATTGCTGTTATTTCCACCAGAGCAGTACCTATTGATCTACTCACATTTACATTGATCCCAGTGGCATCAATAACAAGTAGGGCCCTTCTTCCAGGAAATTAGAAGGGGTAAATATTATTATATTATTTATTATTTTTATTAGAATTAAATAATGCCCTGGGCCCTTCTTCCAGGAAATTAGAAGGGGTAAATATTATTATATTATTTATTATTTTTTATTAGATTTAAATAATGCCCTGGGCCCTTCTTCCAGGAAATTAGAAGGGGTAAATATTATTATATTATTTATTATTTTTTATTAGATTTAAATAATGCCCTGGGCCCTTCTTCCAGGAAATTAGAAAGGGTAAATATTATTATTATAAAATAGTTGCCTACCTTCTCCAGAGCTCTTTTCACTGCAGCTTTCTTCCCATTCATTTTGCCATAGATCTCTAGGAGGTTTGAACTCTATGGCTTTTCCTTGAATCTGCACTTTTCCTGCTCCTCTCCGGGCTGTTTTCAACCCCTTCTCCCATTGTTTCAGCCTGCCTCATGTCCTTCTCGCCTGCCCTCCTATCCAGGCCCCTTTCCCTGCAGTTTAAAGTGCTTTTTTCCTGAGTCCTCCAGCCGCCCTAGGACTTCCGGTTTTGATCTCTCTATGGTACTGGCTGGTTTTTCTCTTCCTGGAGGCAAGGCCTTTCAGTTAAAGTAGGCCTCGAGCATGGAAAGGCCAAATCTGACTGTGAGTAATGTCTGGGATTTTGGATTTTGGATTTTGAGGGGGTAATAGGGAGCCTTCTGAAATATTTAGAATTCTAACGAAATTTTGGGCCCAGGGGTTCAAAAAGAAAGTCCACTTCCGGGATTGGCCTTGCGATCCATATAATCTTGAAAGTCCCATTACATACGAATCACTTACGAATTCTTTTGATTTTCATAACTTTTTTCTCATGCCTACTATCTATCTATCTATCTCCCAGTATCTTAATCCAGCTGATTTGCTGGCCCCAAATGGCAGTGTAGATGCATATAGTCGAACTCAAAGCAGATAACCTGAGATATAGGGCAGTATAGATCCAGCCTGAGTCTTGTTTTGCTTTGGAGTTTGTTTGAGTTTTTAGGACTGCAACTCTCAGTCTCTCTCTGACACACAAACTGGAGTTGGATCTATAGAGCACATTTCTGCATCTATAGCACCTATCCCTACTCGCTCAGTGAATCCTCAATTGTATGCAATTACCTGTAATCCCAGGTATGTAAAATACCTGCAATCCCAGGTATTTTAGACTTTGCTTATGACCCTTTCCAAACAGTTATATAAAATCCACATTGAGCTGGATTATATGGCAGTGTGGACTCAGATAACCCAGTTCAATGCAGATCTTGTGGATTATCTGCCTTGATATAATGGGTTAAAGGACTGCGAGGAAGAGCCGACTCCTGGAAAATCTCTGTCAGGGCCAGCCTCATCTCAACCGCCGGGGAAGAAGAAAGCCCTTCCCCGGTCCTCTCTTCGACATCTTCAAAGCAAACCACAACTGCCTCCTCTGCCACCTCATCTGGCCGTTCCTCTCCGATCCTGCTGGCCCAACCATTGCAGCCTGCAGAACCTTCTCCAGTGGAGGAATCTGCCAAGCCTGTTCTCCAAGAGCTCCCAGAATCTCCGGCACAGTCGGTAGATACCGTAGTCCAAGTTGCCCAGCAGCCTCCCGCTGCTCCGACTTCTGTCAGACAAGAGGTCTTCCCATCCACTTTGACACTGGAAAAGGGAAGACAGGCCGCCCAGCTGGCTCGAGCAGTCCAGGTCTTGGCATTGAAATGGCCACCGCAACCATCTTCGTCTTGTCCTCCACCTCCACCAATGCGATCCTCGTCTTCACCTGCCCAGTCCAAGGGTGAAGACCAGGACAAAGACACTCCCGACCCTTCAGTCGATCCTTTCATTTGGGCTCGACTGTATGCCAACCCATGATGCCTACGACGTCAACCCTCCATCTCCGACCGCCAATGTTTGGGCCATTGCAGACCAGATAGTTCGCATGGCAGACACCTTGGGTCTTGAAATTAAACAGACGTCAAAAGTGGTCACCAATCAAGTTTTCAAGAGGGTCGACACAGTTGGCAGAAAACTGTACTCCGGTGCCCTTCTTCTGGCCAGAATGGCAAACTATGGTGCTTCTATGGGGGCATACCAACAGATCTTGTGGGAGAAGGCCCAGCCCTTCTTCTCAAGACTTTCGGAGGACTTCCATAAAATTCTTCAGCGCCATGTTTGGTTCCTTGAAGCAGACTGTCTCCCTTCCTGAGGCCAGGTTCGTTGTTCTTCAGAATGAGGTCCGGAGCTGCAGATCGGGCCCGACTTCTATGGCCAAGAAGATACAAGTCCTTCTCGGCCATATGGCGTCAACAGTCATTGTCCTCTCATTACCGACGCCGGTGCAAAAGTCCCTGGAGTTGTGGATGTCTCGACGCCAAGTTTGTGTAGAGATTCCCTTTTCATCCCACATGCCCCTCCATCATCCTGATGACCAATGCCTCGATGTTCGTTTGGGGATGCCACACAGGAAAGCTCTCCGTCCAAGACCAATGGTCGCCGCAAGAGAGGACCCATCACATAAACTACTTAGAGCTCCTAGCCATATTCAAGGAGCTCAGAGTGTTTGCCCTGCTGGTCGGCAACAAGATAATCCAGATCCTCACTGTCAACATGGTCGCCATGATTTACATCAACAAACAAGGTGGTACAGGGTACAGGACGATCCTGGACTTCCCCATGTCTCCTGCTGACAAGAACCTCTCCTTGTCATTACTGAAGTCATACCTGGCGGCCTTTTCATGGCACATTCAACAGTTGGGTGGTGAATCTTTGTTCCACAACCACCTGGTGAAAACCTTCTTAAAGTACATCCACCGGTTTGGACCCTTGACTTGGTCCTGTCCCGACTTACTGCATCTCCCTTCGAGCCGATGGCGACGATCAATCTCCGGCTCCTTTCTTGGAAAGTTGCCTCCCTTGTCGCGATCACTTCGGCTCAATGGCCCTCCGAGCTCACCGCTCTGCAGGTCGATGAGCCTTATCTGCTGTTCTATTCTGACCGTGCGGTTCTCCAAATGGACATTTCCTTCTTGCCGAAGGTGGTTTCCTCCTTTCATATCAATGAGGACATTGCTCTCCCGGCTTTTTTCCAGCACCCTTCTATCCCCATGGAGAGAAGGCTTCATCTTCTCAATGTCCGTCAGGCCCTGCTGTTTTACCGGGATAGAACCTTTCGGACTCGACAATCCCCGAGGCTGTTCATGGCCTATGCTTCTCACAAACTGGGATGCCCGATCTCATTCCAGCATCTGTCCAATTTGATTGCCTTGACAATTGAACTTTGCTATGAACTTGCTCGTCGTCCACACCCTCCGTCAATCCATGCTCAGTTGACAAGGGCCACGGCAGCTTCTACTGCCTTCCTTAAGGGTATACCCTTGAACTCTATCTGCAAAGCAGCCATCTGGTCCAACCTGTTGTTGCACCCCAAGGCCCTCAGACATCCTTCCTGTTTCAATGGGACTTTAACCAGGAGCTTCAGGCATCGCATTTGCTTGGGCACAGTTCTAACCAAAGGCTTCATGCATTACTTCTGCTTAAACACCATTCCAACCCAGGGAACCAAAAGATGCTTTGCAAGCCAGCTTGTTCATTTCCTAAACCCTGCAGTGGGCCTCTTTACTGCTCTCATGTGAAACCTAAGGAGGATACTATAGCTAAAGTATCTCAAGGCCGTGCTAGGCCCGCTGCCCTGATAACAGAAGCGGGCAGCGGCAGTAACAAGCACGACTCCCCAGCCCAGGTGGCATTTGCTAACGAACCACCGCATTCCAAGAGGCCTGGGTTCCCAAAACAACCAAGGGATCATCAATCACTGGTCTTGACGTTCGACGCCTCTGTGAAACATTATATCTGTTTTGCAAGCCCCCAAGCCTTCGTCTCGCATCAACTTCACAATGGAGAGGAGATTCTGCGTGCAAGGCTTGCTTCCACAAGCCTTGCCAACCTGCCAGCTTCGGGCTGGTTAAACCTTGGTTCCAAGTTCATCGTCGACGCTTTGGGTGCAAAGCCTGAAAGACTTTCCCAGCTAATGAACTTATGCCTGAATCCGGAAAGACCTTTTCAAGCTGTTGATCTACCCTGCTTCCAGGAAACCCTTCATGGCCTTTCTGTGTGCGGCCAAGAACCTAAGGAAGACTGCCTAGCTGCCTATTGGCGTAGTACGCATCGCCTGGCAGGATTCCCTCCGCTGCAGGAGCACCTTGACGTTGTTTACCTTGGATACCTTCTACATAGACTCTGTAGCTTCTTGCCGCAAAAGCCAAGCCTTGATGGGGACCTGGTGTCAAGTCAAGCCAAGTCAACAGCGGTAAGCTTTCCCCGCTCTCTAAATGCTACTGTATAATCACCTTGCTAATGGCGAGTCATTGTTAGATGAAAGACTGAAGCTGCTAGCCTCATCGCCTTCGGGCTATCAAGTCCTTGTACCAGTAATCCTGCTTTTGTTTATAACTAAAGACTAGAGCAAACTGCTTGGCAATTCATCTCAGCCACAGTGTTTCAACAGAGGTTATTAGAGACTTTCCTTACACCCGGTTTGAGTTTCAAGATTCCCTCCGCATGGGATCTTATCTACGAACCTTTAGTGCTTGCAGGGAGCTGCCCTGTTTACTGCATCGGCAGAGATTTCTTCCAGAGACACTTTTGCCCTGCCCTGCACTGAGCCGTGCTCCAGTTCATCAAGGAGTCTTGGGACGATCCCATGAAAGACTAATTGCCTGCTGAACTTCCTTGCATTCTTTCTACGGAGCTCAGCCTTCTTGCGCCGGCTGAGCCTCACAGAGATCATCTAGCACATCCCGGCCTTTTACATGGGCTGAATACTTTCCTGAGTTTTCCCTTTGGCATCCGGCTTGATTCCTGCCAGCGGCCCTATTGCAACGGGTCGCTGCAACCCTGCTGTTCCTGTTTGTTACGGGACTATTTACTCCTTGCTAATCCCTGTTAAAGCTACTATCCAGAGGCCCTATAACAACTGCCTTTGAACCTTTTACCTTTGCCTTGCTATCATCAATAAAACCCGTTGTATCATAGCTGCCGTGTGGTTTACTTCTGGGAGATCAGGATCCACAGGCCCCCGGCGGGTGACACCTGTTGACTTTTGTGTCTCATTATAGACTGGACACTAGGACCAGAAAGGACATGGCCTTTGGGAGATCTGTTCTCTCCTCCTGTCCCCGTGATACCTTTTCTACAGGGGTATTTTCAATGAGCAGTTGCTGACAGATGCTACCCCTTGTTTTCGGTATTGTGCGTCGGTCGACTCTCATGGCATGCTTGCAAAAGTGTTGGTTCTTACTGATGTGAAATGTTTATTCTTGAATGTTATGCACTAATGTTTGAACTATGCAATCTGTTTGCACTAAGGTTTAAATGTGCCATTTATTTCCGTTATTTGACCGTGGGGTCATGAAACGGTTATCCTGTATGTGCCCAAATATTGTCATTGACAATGTTGTGATAACAAAAGTGTGCTGTTTTTACTTCGTTTACCTCTTTTACATTGTGTCCAGCTGATGATTGCTGGCCCCTTTTTGTTCTCTTTGACATGTGTATGTTCAAAGTTATGCTTGAACTGTTCAAACCTTCCGGGCCTCCATTATGTTCACTCATTTGGTGAGCTACTTGTCTTGTGGTTCACTTTTAATAAATCATGTGTTTGGCCCTTATGAAGGTGTTGGTTTGTCTTTCCTGCCTCCGGGACCTTAGCTTGCTAGTCTCCATATGTGTGCATTCACAGAGTCCATGAAGAAAAATGGTGGGTTATATATATACCTGTGACCAGGTTTCTTCGAGTGGAACTCTGTAAATTCACACAAACCCGCCCGGCCTCCCCTCTTACAAACTTCCTTCTTGTTGCCTTTGTGGCGTAGGAACTGTGGAGTGTGCGTGCGGGGCGCCTTTTATGCCCTGCGAGGGGACTGGACGGGATTACCGCCAAAACTTGCAGTTTTAAACTTGGGAAGTTTCCGTTGGGGCCTGCGCAGGTGCAGACACTCACAGGTATGTAACCCACCAATATTTTGGGGGGTTAAATGCAATATAAACATAGTTTTGTAGAAATTTTCTTCAAGGTTATATGATAATGTAAATTTTAAACATTTCTGCCACATTTTCCCCATTTTTCCAATTCTATACTATAGCCAAACATTCTATGCCCGTTTAACCATACAGTCTTTAATTATTTCATATTCATTTTCCATTTTCAATAAAACTCATGCATTTTACCAATTAATTCCATTGCATAGTTTCTAACTTGTAAAATTAATTATTTCAAGAAATTGTCAAAATGCAAGCTGTATTTGTCAATCTTCTGGGTTGGTGCATATGAGAATTGGCCGCAGTAAAGGGTCTGCATTCATTATGTGTTTTTCATATTTTTTGCAATTAAAACTCACTTCTAATACTCATTTCTTTCTGTTTTATTCTAGAACACGAACAGCTCCTCAAAACTGCACAGGATGAACTCAAGAAAAGCAAGAGTAAAGACCATTATAAGATCCTGGGTGTTGACAAAAATGCCTCTGAAGATGAGATCAAAAAGGCATATCGGAAGCGGGCCCTAATGCACCATCCAGGTACATAATAGAGTGCCCTGGTTACCAGACTTAGTATCCAGCAACTCCCATCATTTACTCTGTGGATGGAAATAGAAATGCAGCAACTTCAAGAGAACTTTTCCACCCAAGTCTTATGGCCGTGATGGCATACTTTAAAGCTGGGCTTGTAAATATCTGATTAACTTGCTATACCAGAGATTGAAGTTGCTTAGAGCTTTAACTATAGTTCCCAGAATCCCTGAACAATCATGGAAAAGGTGATGTTCAGATACTAACTATGTTAGCTCTCCTTGGAAGCCAAGTGACTAGCTCAATAAAAGTTTTCTTCTCCATTCACATCCTGCTTTCTCCCAGTAATGAGACTCAAAGAAGTTAACAAAACATTGAAAAACTATGCAGATTAAAAAGTATGCAAAGGATTCAAGAAAACAAAAAAAAAATCAAAATTCATTTTAAAGCTATTAAACAATATAAACAAACTTTAAAAAACAGTCAAAACAATTAAAAGGCAATATACAAACCTTAAAAACTGCACTGCACGTTATAGAAATCCCACACCTATCAATTTCTGAAAGCTAATAGGCTGTTAAACCTTTAACTTGCCTTCAGATGGGAGAGCAAGCATTTTAAAATTGTGTTGTCGAAGGCTTTCATGGCCTAAATCACTGGGTTGCTGTTTAACATTCTGCCCACCCTAAGGTAGTTGTTGTTAACTGCCATGAGGTCAATTTCAACTTATATTGGCCCATGAATGAGAGACCTTTAATCACACTGTTATCAACGGCCTACTCAAGTCTTGCAAACTCAAGTTTTTTATTTCCTTGATTGACTCTATCCATCTGCAAGTGATCTTCCTCGTTTTTGTTGGCTTCTGCTTACCAAGAATTATTGACTTTACTATCAAATCTCTGTCTTATGATATTGTCAAAGTATGGCAGTCTCTGTTTAGTCATCTCGGCTTTTAGGATTCAGGGTTAATTTCCGCCAGGACCCATTTATTTATTTATTTATTTACTTACTTACTTACTTACTTACTTATATCCTGCTTTATCTCTCTCGAAGGGGACTCAAGGAGGCTTGACATAAAAGCATTAGAACATAATTTAAAATATACAAATATACAAACATTAAAACATAATTAAATATAAGCAGTATTTTAAAAATTCAAAGTTATAAACCATTCAAACATATTCAATGTATATTCAAAGTTATTTTTCTTATTAGTAGTCCATTGTATGTATAGAACTCTTTTCCAGCATCAAATGAGTTGATGTTTTTTTCCTATCAGCTTTCTTCACTGCCCAGCTTTCACAACCATACATGGAAATGGTAAAGACTGTGGATTGGGCGATCCTGACTTAGATATTCAATTACATATTTTTACATCTTAGGATCTTGTCTAGTTCGTCATAGCTACCCTTCCAGGTCTTCTAATTTCTTGGCTGCAGTCTCCAATCTGATTAATGATTTAGCTATGGTATAGAACAGGGCTGTCCAACTGGTGGCCCGGGGGGGCCATACACGCCCCCCCAGCCTGTTGGACACGGCCCCCGCTATGCTCCCCGGCCGCCATTTTTAATTTTTTAAAAAATCTTTTTAAAAAAAAAATGGCGGCCGGGGGGGGGTGAGGGGGAGGCGGGGCAGGGAGGAGGAAGAGAGCTAGCTCCTCCTCCCTGCACCACCCCCTCCGTCCCTCTCTCCGCGCCGCCGCTGCGATCCGGTTCGCAGCGACGGGCGGGAGGGAGGGGAGGAGGAGGAGGCGGGGCAGGGAGGAGGAAGAGAGCTAGCTCCCTCCTCCTCCTTGCCTTGCCCCCTCCGTCCCTCTCTCCGCCCCGCCGCTGCGATCCGGTTCGCAGCGGCGGGGGGGGGGGGAGGGAGGGGAGGAGGAGGAATCCTTCCTTTCTCCTCCTCTTCCTCCCTCACGGCGCCGCTGGTGTCCCGATCGCCGTGGCGCCGGGGAAGGAGGGAGGAATCCTCCCTCCCTCCTTCTCCGTCCCCGGAGCCGTGGCGATTGGGACACCGGCGGCGTCGGGAAGGGTGGGAGGGAGCGAGGGGGCAGGCCTTCCAGGGAGGCCTGCGGGAGAGTTTTCGCCCAGCTCTCGCGTCCCTCTGACCAGAGGGACACGAGAGCCGGGCGAAAACCCCTCCCGCAAGCCTGGATGGCTCGCGGGGGAGCGAGAACCGGGCTCTCGCTTCCCCCCCGCGAGCCATCCAGGCCTGCGGGCGAGGGGCAGAGCCGCGGAGAATTTCTCGCGGCCGCCCTCTCCCCCAAAGTGTCACAACAGCTGTTGTGATGCTTTGGGTGAGGGGGCGGAGCCGCGGAGGCTCCCCGTGGCTCCTCCTTCTCTCCCAAAGCGTCACAACAGCCTCGGAAGTGGGCGAAATCGCCCGCTTCCAAGGCTATTGTGACGCTTTGGGAGAGGGGGCGGAGCCGCGTGGCCGGGGGCATGGCCGGGGCCGTGGCCACTCAGCCCCCAGGTGATCGGCCCCCAGAAAGTCCGGCCCTTGGGTCGGCAGAAGTTGGACAGCACTGGTATAGAAAATCTTTAACTATTTTCATGTCTTCGTTGTCTACTTTGAAGTTATGTAAATCAAGGTTTTTTTGTGTTTTCTCAGTGGTCAACTGTAAACCTCCCTTTGCACTTTCCTCAAAGTCTTTGCTTCAGTATTTTTCTGCTAGTTTTATAGTACCATCCACTCCTTCCTACAAGTCTAATCCTGATTTACCTATGATATGTTCAGCATATGGGCAAGTTAAACAGACAAAATGCACCTTTGTCTGACCCCCTTGCCATCTGGAAACCATTCAATTTCTCAATTGTCTGTCCTAATGACCTAATGATCTACAAGACCCTGGTCCTGGCATTCAAGGCCCTCCAAGGTCAGGGTCCTCCATATCTAAGAGACCGTTTAATGCCACTCCACCACCAATCAATCAAAACTTTATTACGGTCACAGTCCAGCACAAAGCGGGCACAAGCTCCCTAAGAGGAGAAGGACAACTCCCCAGTAAACAGTTATTTAAAATCAGACTAAAAATCAGTATAAAAATATATTTTAAAAGACAGGATATTGTTGCCTTACGATGTCAATCATCACCCGTCTGATATTAAGGGCAGCAGCACAGAACTTAGCAACACTGTAAGTCATTGCAGTGTTAGAGTCCGAAAGCAGCAGGGTGGAATAACATCTTTCACTGCGCCCCGGTTACTTTAAAAGCCATGGTCCAATGAGATTGGATCTAAGATCTCTGTAGAGCATGCATTGAAGAAGCACGTGCTCAGTTGTTTCCACATCACCAGACCCACAGGGGCATAGTCTCTGCTTGAAGGGGGTCTCCCCTCCAATACAGCCGATGGGAGGGCATGGCATCTTGCCAGGGTAAAAGCCCTTCGGTGTTTGGGCACCTCCAGGTCTGTTAGGTATGCCATGGAGTCTCCACCACCAGAGACTGCCACGGTCAGCTCATGAGAACCTTCTCTATGTCCCTGGCCCTAGAGAGGTCCATTTGGATTCCACAAGACAAAGATCCTTCTCCATTGTAGCCCCAATCTTGTGGAACTCCCTACCGCCAGACCAAAGAGCCACTCCTGATCTACATGCATTTTTAGGGGCACTCAAGACATGGCTCTTCAGAAGAGCCTATGATTGAGTAACAAGCAGTGACTATGTAACTTGTTTATTTTAATTGTGTAAGTCGCCCAAAGCACCTTTTGTGCTCTGGGCGACTCATAAGAAATAAAGTTAGTTAGTTAGTTAGTAGTTAGTTGTCCTGAGTACAGGTTATGCATCTTTTTATATTATTTATTTGTCTGTTTAGTCCTATCACTGAACATGGTGCTTTACAAGTAAAATAATAGAATTGTGGAATTTTAGATGTCAGTTTGCTCACTTGGTGAATTAATGCTGTGATTATTACAATCCCTGGTATTTCCTTTCTTAGGGATTGGAATATGTATTGTGCATTTTCATTATGTGGGGCATTATTTTCTTTTCCATACTTGTTGTCAAATTTTAGTTAGAACTAGCATATATTTGCAGCAGCTGTATTGATATGTCATCTGTTCCTACTAATTTACTTCTCCCACGTACCCTGAATACAGCTTCCACTTTGATTTCTAAAACTGTAAGTTCACCATCACATAGTTCTTGTTTGAATGAATCGGTCATTCTTTCATCTCTTCTCTATAGTTCTTTATTGTATTGTTGCCATCTGTTTGTTGTTTGTATTTGGTCATGTAATGTGTTCCCCTGCGAGTCATAGATCATCTCTACTCTTGGTTTAATTTTCCCTTTGATATCTCAGATCTTAGGGGAAATACCTCTTCTTTCTTTTTTTCTTTCTCATCTTCTATTTCCATGCATTGAACCAAAAAAAAATCTTGGTGTCTTGGTTTTTAGGCTTCTTCCTGGGGTTGCATTGGATTATACAATTCTAAACAAAAGGGAATGAGTGCTATCAAACACTATCAAACAAAGCAGGGTATAGTATACAATATAAACTCGTATCCAAACTAAATGAATCTAAGATGTGAATATAATGCTGTCCTTATATTTTTGTCATCCTCTTCAGCAATTTTTTGAATAGTTTTTAATTTATATTTGCTATTTTTATTGGTATTAGATACAATTTCTATATTAAGTTATAGTAATTTTATTTAACCTCTATTGATACATTTTTCAAATGTCTTTATCCTCATAATTGTGACCACTCAGTTTCATTTATTTCCATCCCTAAATCTTCTTCCCAAATCTTCTTGAGGGTGTTATTCTTTATTTTCCTTCATTTATTTCAATTTTTATCTTTTAAACTTTACTAATTATTCCTTTCAAATTTTTGTGTTTCTCTATATTCCTTCCATTTTGTATTATTTGTTCAGATAAGCTTACTTCCATTTTTATTGTTTATTTACCCAATTTTTGAATCATTGTTCTAATTGGGGTTTTTTGTCTTCTTTAATTTAAAAAAAGTCTTTATTAAGAAATTCACAAGGGCTATGGTAGCCCTGAGAAACAAGGGTAAGGGGAGAGAAGGGGAGGACAGACAGACACAAAATCATAAAAGCACAGATGTTGAGCTTCACATCTCATATCTAAGATCTGAACATTTTTATGAGTATATATCGTGATGGTGATTCTATAACTTTAGTCCTTTTAGGGTTTTTTCCCCTTTTTGATATAGTCTATGAAGGGTTGCCAAGTTTGATCAAAACATTTAGGGGACTTGTCTCGGAGTAAATAAGTCAGCTTATCCATTTCTGCTATCTCCAGGGTTTTAATCAGCCATTCCTCTTCATTTGGTGTATCTGGCGATTTCCAGTATCTGGCTAGAGTTATTCTCGCAGAGGTTATGATATGTTAGAAGTCTTTCTAGGTTTTGGTTTTTGTCTTGGCCTGTGACGTTTAGAAGAAAGAACTCCGGGGTTTTTTTTTTCAAATTTTGAGTGAATAATCTCTTGTTCATTTTTATGAATCATGTTCCAATATCGCGTTACAACACAGCAAGTCCACATTTGGTGGTAGAATGTGCCTCTTTCTTGGTTGCACTTCCAACAGAGTTCATTACCATTCTTATTAATTTTTGCTAGTTGGCTGGCAAGTTGTATGCAATGGAACCATGACTGAAAGTTTTGAAAGAAAATATTTAGTATTCGTATGGGGGGAAAACTTGACTATTCCTTTCTGTAAGGTTTCAGATGACATCATTCCGTCTCACCACTTTTCTTTCCTTTTTTCTGCTCTCCAATTTGACTTCCTGGTAGATCGACACAGTGGTGCAAGTGCTGAAATCCAGAAAAAAGAGGAAAAGAAATTCAAAGAGGTCAGCGAAGCCTTCACCATCCTCTCTGATCCAAAAAAGAAAGCCTGCTATGATAGTGGGCAGGATCTTGAGGAAGATGGCGTGGATATGGGAGGTGAGTGCTAAGGAGGGGTTTTGCCTTGGTGACCTTCAAGTGTTTACATTTACAGGGACTGAGGGAGGACTGCATCGGTTTTCAAAATCCAAATACAGTCAGTCTCCAAGTTACAAACAAGATAGGTTCTGTAAGTTTGTTCTTAAGTTGAATTTGTTTATAAGTCGGAGCAAGTACATTTTTTATGTGTAACACCACCCATATATATCCTTTGAGTAGCAAAAAGAAAGATTAACACCCGCGTGGTGTTTGCTTTGCTGTCTGTGTCCCTTTTTAGAAGACTTCACTTTAATTTATTGTTATTATTATTATTTCACATATTGTATGTCGTCCTTCTCATCCCCATGGCGGGACTCAGGGTGGCTTACAATAGGCAACCGTTTGATGCCTGTTTCTGTCCCTGTGATAACAGGAGCCAACAAGTATTTTTCTTCAGATATAATTTTAGGTCATTCCCATAGAGTTTTTTGCACTGAATTCAGATCTGTGTTTATTTTTTCTCTATCACGTGTCGTTTTTGCAATGAGGCTAGTTGAAAAATTAATGCATTTGCGTTCTGATATCAATTAGATTCTATTGATATCAGTGTGTAAATGCATTAATTATTCAATTAGCATGATAGAAAAAAAATAAACAAAGATCTGAATTCAGCACAAAATTATATTTTGTATCTGATGAAAAATATTTGTTGGCTTGTGTTACACAAATATGATGTATTATATTCTCCAGAGCTGTGGGTTAAAAACAGACTTTTCTGTTTGGGGTTGGTAGGCTAACATGTATTTATTTTTAAAGAAAAAAATGTCAGCCATTGCTGTGATGCTCAACTTTATGCGCAGACCAGACCAGACCATCCCTAGAGATAGGGTTGAGGCAGCCAACTCTAAGTCTTTCCTTCTGTGTTTTGCAGCTTCAGGACCTGGAAAATTCTTTTTCTAGTTTGGCTAAACTGCAGAAGAATCCTGTTCCATCTACTGAAACCCACACTTTACCCAACCTGCCACTTCTAACCTTGAGTTATGTTCTCCCTTCATCTCATCTCGCCGTTTCTTAGGGCTGTGGCATTTTCTCCGTTGGAGACCTCAGTTTTTTGTGTGTGCTTTAAAGTGTGACGAGAAAACCAGCGCTTGGAGACAAGGGGAGGGAGCAGTGAAGGAATATCATTTTGTTTGTTTTATTGTTAACTTTATTAAAGAGAGAGAGGGGGAGAGGGAGAGAAATATAACCTTTTGATAAATGATTTCAAATTCCTGAGCTACTGGGACTTAACTGGGGGAATCCTCACTTTCTTAGAATGGCCTGAGACTTTTCTCAAGGGCAGCTGGAAACGACATGCCTTCATATTCATGTGAGTAATTGAGTACCTGATCAGATTTTCCTCACTTTGGTTTCACCAACCTGGCTGCAGCCACACTGAACTGTGTTTACTAAGGCAATTGAGATACCCAGGCGTAGAGAGCTGAGACTGGTGGCATTACTCCCCGAGATCTTCACTTTTGGAATGAAGGCAAAAAAAACCCCTCCACGGTGACATTTCTAATACCTCCAAAAAGTCTCATTTAATTTCAAGGGACAGTTTCTTTCTGTTTCTAGTTTCTGGAGTACTTCAGGGAAATTGTGAAGGGCTTGAAACACAAGAGATGTTTGTCATTTACATCATGACCCCCAGCTCAACACGTAAAATCTGTGATGGAAGTACTCATGTATGTCTTGTTTGTCTTCCCCCTCCCCCCCCCCCAGCCCTACCTCCCCTCTTATGTGTCTTAGATTTTATAATACGTATATTGATTGATGTTTTATGTTGATATGCTAATAAAATTATTTTTTAAAAAACAAGTAAAACCTGACTCCATTGGAAAGCTTCTCTGTTTGAGTAATAACGAAAGTTCTGAATGGGCGGAGGGGGCTTGGATCGGCAGTGGCCCTTTCACACACACAAATCATCATTTGATGGCACAGTTCATACCTGCACATGCAAACTTAGTCAAAGTGTTGCGACTTTCCTTTGACAAAATAATTGGAATATCAAAATGCACGTATGGTTGAGAGGATTTCTCAGAATTGATCAACTGTGTGTGCTGCTTTTAAAAGAAGAGTATCATAATTATTTTAGGGGACGGCTCCTGTGTCTGCTCCACAGCTCTGAAAATACAGGGGTATTGAATAGAAAGAATAAAGCTTAAATATTAGGCATGGTTTAGAACCCAAAAATAGCAAATCGAAAATCTAATGGGGGGGGGGGGTTGATTAGTAATAGAAAGACTTACAAAAAAAATTTCCAAAAATTTCTAAAATGTAACTTAATTACTAATGAAATTTGTTAGTAGTTCGTATGCCAGCGCATGCGCATTCCAGATGGTTTTGGCCTACAACTCCCAGAAATCCTAACAGCTGGTAAATTGGCTGGGATTTCTGGGAGTTGTAAGCCAAAACTTGAATAAATCACACTGAATTCTAGATGGGACTCTCCAAATAGGAAGGAGGGAGCGAAGGAGGGAGGGAGGGAGGGGGTATTCTATTCTTGGAAGCAGCAAAAAAGGAGGAGGAGCCCCCTCGCTCCTCCTCGCTGCCTCTCTCTCACCCCAATCCTGAGGAGCGAGGCCCAAGTTTGCCCAGGCTGAGAGGAAAAGGAAGAGGCCCGAGGCTGTGAGGAATGGTGGGAGTTGAAGTCCAAAACACCTGGAGGGCTGAAGTTGGCCCCTCATGAAGCCTCTTCAAGGCTTTAGATCCTGGGAGAAACCAACCTAATGTATAATAGAATGAATGCTACTGTAAGTGCCTAATATTATAAGTAATCCAACTGGTCATACCTACATTCCATGCACATGCAATAATACAGCAGTAATAACAATGGGTATAAGAAGAGGTAAAATTCAAACCGAAGTATTCTGACTGGTCCCTCCTCATGCTGTGCAAACGGGCTCAAACCGAAGTATTCTGACTGGTCCCTCCTCATGCGGTGCAAACGGGCTCAAACCGAAGTATTCTGACTGGTCCCTCCTCATGCTGTGCAAACGGGCTCAAACCGAGTATTCTGACTGGTCCCTCCTCATGCGGTGCAAACGGGCTCAAACCGAAGTATATTCTGACTGGTCCCTCCTCATGCTGTGCAAGCGGGCTCAAACCGAGTATTCTGACTGGTCCCTCCTCATGCGGTGCAACGGGCTCTTCTCTGTGAGCCGGGAAAACCAGCGTTTTCTGCTTGGAGTGCACACACATACATATTCTTTGGGGGATTTGCTGCAGAATCTTCTCTATGAGCCCGGATTCTGCAGCAAATCCCCCCCAAGAATATGTATGTGTGTGCACCCAAGCAGCAAACGCTGGCTTTTCCGGGCTCATAGAGAAGAGCCCGTTTGCACCGCATGAGGAGGGACCAGTCAGAATACTTCGGTTTGAATTTTACCTCTTGTTATTGTTATTACTGCTGTATTATTGCATGTGCATGGAATGTAGGTATGACCAGTTGGATTACTTATAATATTAGGCACTTACAGTAGCATTCATTCTATTATACATTAGGTTGGTTTCTCACCCCAATACTCTTTGATGCTTTAGATCCTGGCAGGGCAGGAGAGGCAGGAGGCCTGGAAAAATGTAAACAGAGGTTTACTCAGAGTAAATCCACAAAGGAGGGCACTTCATCCAAAGTGCCCTCCTTTGCAGATTTACTTCTGAGTAAACCTCTCTGTTTACATTTTTTCCAGGCTTCCAGCCGAAAGAAGGAGCGAGTTTAGGGCTTGCCTTGCCATAATACTTATTGGCAAGGGAGGTGGGAGGGTGGTGAGAGAGAAGGAGGGTGCCCCCCCCCTTACGACCTAATAACGACACTTAAGAAAATCCTGGCCCCCGAAGTTCGAAAAAGAAAGTCCACTTCCTGGTTGGCGTTCCAGATGCGGAAATAATCAAAAGTAGCATTTCTTACGAATTTCTTCCGAATCATTTCATTTTCATAACTTTTTCTCATGCCTATTAAATATGTATCAAAATGCTCTATTGAGTTCATTGATACGTTCTATGCATTGAGAGCAACACAATCAGTACAGCACATTAAGTTCAACACATAGAGTTCTACACATTATTCTCCTTTAAATAAGAGCAGGACTTGGATTCAAAAATACTTCAATAATCACACATAATAGTAACAGTAAGAATCACAAGTCAATAGAGGACGCTTAAGTTCCAACCTTGGGTGAGTATCTTAAAGTTTGTTAGGTTGGAGATGGAAAGTAAGCAGTCCACGGAGGAATCACAATGAGGAGGATGAGTCTGTCTAAATGGTATGTCCCAATGACGAGGTGAGATCAAAGTGAAAGGAGTCCCAGGTGGTCCGCGTTCGTAAACAAGCCTTTCAGCGTTCCGTGAAGTGGGAGGCAAGGTGGGCTGTAAGGGGTGTCAGCCAAGTGGACTAGGGACAAATTGCAAGTAATCCTGGAAAATTCAGTGAAAGTATACAAAGATGTAGCGAGTGGAGGAAGGACCCTCCTAAGCATTACCATACATAAGCCAACTCAGCTATAGAACTTTAGGTCCCATGTGTATTGCAAGGTTTTATTACAAATATTTAAATCAAAGCACTTCAGATCCTGAGTGCATTTTGGGAAACTAAACTAAACACAGGGAGACCTAACTAAGGAAAACACTAAATAATAATAATAATCTTTATTTATACCCCACCATCATTTTCCCCAATGGGGACTCGGGGTGGCTTACATTAGGCCAAGCCCGACAACACAACAATAAGGTAAAATCAGACAAAAAGCAATATAAACAATTGCATAAAACATAAGCTATACAATACTACAACCAATATAATTTACAATAAAATAAAACCATTCATGACACCATACAATGAGCAGGCCGCATGTACAGATTAAAATAAAAAGGATAAAAACGGAGTGAGATAGCAGTGGTGCAAATTATTTGTAAGGGAGAAAACTCTTTCAGATTGGGGTCAAGCAGAAGGACCTTCAAGTCAAGTGGGGAGGTGTACACTCAAAGTAGATATTGAGGGTAGATGATGATAATGATTATATAATCTCCAAAAGCACCACGGAAGAGCCAGGTTTTAAGATTCTTCTTGAATCTAACGGAGGGTAGATACTCTAGACTCAAGAGAATTATTGGAATACCAAAATATGCCCATACATATGCAATATAAATGCAAATACACAATAGATGGGGTAGAGGGTGTCCACTACCTGCTAGATAAATAAAGCTTATGATGATAATAAAGATAATACTTAATTTTTAAAGGACTTCTGTAGAAAACAAACTTTTGATAATGGATGGGTCTGAAATCCAATCTGTTCTTGCAGCAAAGTGGGTAGGAGTTAATCACTTCAAATGGCTTCAATGTCGTTCGGGTGACCAATCCATTTTGGATTTTAGTCCCAAATTTACAAGGAGATACCTAAGAAGCTGATCCTTAATCCCCAAGCAGGATCAGGGCCTTAGATAGTGCCTTTTAAAATTGGGGTTAAAACCTGCGTGCTGTCCCACTGGAATGGGATCCACCAGCCAACCCCTTGCATATCCAAAATATTAATAGTGCTATCAGACCTGGGGCAGGCATTATTGCATGGAGTGCTGTTACCTTCCCACAGAAGCAGTACCTATTGAGCTATTCACATTTGCATGTTTTCAAACTGCTAGGATGGCAGTAGCTGGGCCTAATAGTGGGAGCTCACCCCACTCCCTGGATTTGAACTGCCAATCTTTCGGTCAACAAGTTCAGCAGCTCAGTGATTTAACCCACTGTGCCACTGGGGGCTCATAGGTTTACCTTAGGGTCGCCATAAGTTGGAAATGACTTGAAGGCACCCAAGAACAAAGTATGTTTTAATTACTTTGGGAAAGAAGCAACTATGAAATGACCAAGAATACGAAGGAAACCCAAAATAAAAAGAAGCTAAACACTTGCCTCCTGCTGTGCGTAGTCATCTGCTCCCGGGGCCTTTCCAAAATCAGTGAATTTGGTGGTACAGTGCAAGACACTGGGTGGCCTTTTCGCAAAGTAGCCGATCAAGTCAATTTTCACTTTGGGGTCTTCACTGACTTGTCCAACTGCAAACCAAAAGGAGGAGAATAGTGGTTCAAAGCAATTTTATAACTTCTTCCCTTTCAATCTCGTATCATCACGTAGGATTAAACAGACTTTTAGAAGGATGCATTAGACATGTTAAAATTATGGGTACAGAGAAACAGATGGAAAAGGAAAACAAGGATGGTTGTGTGAGTATTCCTACAATATGATCACCTTACGTTATGTATTTTCCTGTCTTATATCTTTCTGCTTATACTAATTTATATATTCTCTAACTCATGAGTTTGTGTCAGACTTGAAAAAGAACAGACTCTAAATAGAGGCAAATTATATTTTCCTCTCACTATGCGCATAATAGTATGAGAATTCATAGATCTTCTACCTTGATGCTGGTGATTAAGACCTGTCCTGAGAAAGCACAACATAAATGCTACACAGTGGATTTTTTTAAAAAAAGTAATATGTAATTCTTATCAAAGGATTTTTGAAGGCAGTTGAGGTGTTTTCTAGCAAATGGCATTGAGTACCATAACTCTTAGATATCTAGGGAGTTTAAGCACAGCCATTACCTCTTGATACCGCAAATTCAGTCTAGAGTGGTAACCAGATTTTAACCAGTGCAATTTAGACCAGAAACAGCAGAAATCAATGCAAGAGTACGTAATGCAATGGCCTTCAGAGACTGTTGGATTGCATTTCCCAACATCACACATTGCATAGCATTAAGTGCTACTATGGAGCAGAAGAGGAAGAAATGTCATTGATGACAGTCACTTCCTTCCCTTTACTATCAAGTTACAGAGATTGGAAATGTGGGCTGCAACTCCCACTATCTAGCTAGAGTCATCTCCACACCAAAAAGTTACGTTTCCAAGTTTGCCCTTCAGGATATGTCTAAAACAGTTTTCATTTCTTAAGACAACAACACGAAAAGTATGCCCTGGTGTGATTAAGTACAGTAGGACATTATACTGAGTATAGCTGAAATTCCGTACATAAATTGTGGGCAAGGACTTTCTTACTTGCTTCCAATTTGCTCAGGGATGTAGCAATAGATCTGAAGACCAGCTTAGACCCAAGGTTAGTCTAATGGTAATTATGTGCTAACAAGACCAATGCTTTCACTATGTGGTTCTTTGTTGCCAGTGTAATGTCTCTACTCTTCACTATTTTATCGAGATTGGACATTGCTCTCCTCCCAAGAAGTAAGCTTATTCTGATTTCCTGGATGCAATCTGCATCTGCAGTAATCTTTGCACCTAGAAATATGAAGTCTGTCATGGCCTCCACGTTTTCTCCCTCTATTTGCCAGTTATCAATCAGTCCGGTTGCCATTATCTTGGTTTTTTTATGTTTAACTGCAACTCAGCTTTTGCACTTTCTTCTTTCACCTTGGTTAGAAGGCTCCTCAGCTACTCCTCGCTTTCGGCTATCAAAGTGGTATCATCTACATATTTAAGGTTGTTAATGTTTCTTCCAGCAATTTTAACCCCAGCCTGGCATTCATCAAGCCCTGCACATCGAACGATGTGTTCTGCATTCAAGTTGAGAGTATACAACCCTGTTGTACAGGGTCTTGTACAGGGATATAAAAAACATTATAGCTTGATTTTCTTGCCCAGCTTTTCATTCCTCACCTTCTTTCAAGTGCAAAACTTAGTTGTTGGGTTTATTCCCCCCAAATGAAAATTCATGTTAATTTTCATTGCAATAGATACATGCATTTATTTACATAGTTCACCTAATGTATACATTTCCCCTATGGCTAAATTAGTGTGTTCCTGTATATATGTCCATGGAGCAAAGGAAAATCACAACATCCCTTGTACTTTTCCTTTGCTTCATGGACATAAGCTTGACATGGAACACAGCATATCGTCCTTTAGGAGAATTGAGTCATTTTCTGTATTTTCTACAACATAATCTCTGTTTCAGTAGATTCCTGCTCTATGACATCATCAGGATGGAATCTCTCATACAACAGTAGATAGTGGTGAAGAACCTGGCGTGACATGGGGGAGACACGTGTCTCCATCTTTATTCAATAGCCACTATCTACAACCCTTATAGCTCTCCCCCTTCTAGTCCATGCACCTGATCTGCCATTGTGGTCCTCTGGGGAAAATGGAAGTCCAAACTTTTCTCCCCTATTCCTGGTTGTAGCTGTTACCTCTCTGCAGCTTGTTGGCACGTGAGTTTTAGTAGGAAGTGGATTAGTAATGGAGCCAAATGGTCTGGACCTGGATGTAGCCATGCTTGGAAAACAAATCAAACAACCAGAAAATTGTAACTACCTTGAGGCCAGATGCAAAAAATCTAGACATTGTGATCCAAGGCCTATTTCTAGTGAATCAATGGGAACTTAGTAGTTTAACACATCGGCAAGTTCCATTGACCCAGTAGGCCAGTGATTCTCAACCTGTGGGTCCCCAGATGTTTTGGCCTTCATCTCCCAGAAATCCTAACAGCTAGTAAATCGGCTGAGATTTCTGGGAGTTGAAGGCCAAAACACCTGGGAATCCACAAGTTGAGAACCACTGCAGTATGCGCTACTCTGAAACGATTAGATGCAATGCCACCTTAAGTAGGCAAAGTTGATATCACGTTTGTTCACATTATTATTGAGTCTGGATCCAGTCTATAATGCCTGTAAGCATATTTCATTTTACTTTTGCCCCATTAAGTGGGTGAATGGCTGTTAACATAAGTGAAATAATGATTTATATTCCTCTTCCAGCAAGGATCTTCATGCTACTTTCATTTTGGGGGGTGACCTTTGTCTTCGAGGTTTCGACAGGCACCCTGTTAACCTGGAAAGAGCAAAACTCATCTTCATCATACCTGAAAAATGGAGATCCCAACTGACAGGTAACAGATATAAAACAATATGATCTATTTTTTTCTACTCCTTAATAATAGTTGGCCTTTACTCCTAGACCCACCAAAGGGTCATTGAGATGAAGCAACACGTCAGAAGACTGTGGGTGAATCTACATTGGCTGATTAATCCAGGGTCAGTCTGAAATATTATGCCTGGTGCAACCATGATTTCATCTGTTGTATCATAATGAGGCACCCACATGACCAGGAAGGAGACTGCCACCTCCTTGCTGGTCATGCAGAAGCCCCATCCTGACATCGCAGACATGATAGCCAGTAAAGGTGTGCAAATAAATGGGATGAATCGGAAATCGTAAGAAAATCGGAAGTTTTGTAAGTCGGAAGCCCACACCGAAAACTTAAGAATTGAAACTGACCCCCATACTGTTTCGTTACTGTTTTGTAAAGCTCTGAAAGCTCCCAAAGTCAGTTTCATCCAGTGCAAGCTAGTCAAAGGAAGCATAAGAAAAGCAACAAGTTATCGTACCTGCCTCATTCGCCATTCATCTCCCTGTAAATTAATAGCTTCTCCACGTAAAATTTTAATGGCTTACTTCTTAGTGTGAAGACAGGGAGCATTGTACTTTAGCAACAGCACAGAACTTGGGAAATATAGTATGGGAAGGTGAGGAAGCCTATGCCAAAGAATCCAAAAGGCTCTGCCCTAAACTACATTTCCCAGTGTGCATCAGAATGAGAAAGCACCAATCAGGAGAGGAGAAAGAGATTTGTCCCTCCCTAAACAGTCAGTTTTTATCAAAACTTTTAAAAAATCCTTAAAATCAGTAGATGGATTAGTACTGCTGAAATTTGGGGGGAATGATCCCGTTTTATCTTGTGTCATTGGAGGGGGGGGGGAATTCAAGGAGCTAGCTGTTGTATTATTTTAAATGTTGTTATAAATAAAAGCCTTCTCGCGGACCACCGTGACAATTTCGGGAAGGGGGCTGAAGCCTCTCAAGCCCCCCCCCCCCGCTACATGCCTGACTGTAACAAAATAGTAACTCAATTTTGTTAATTTTGTTATGGTAATGAAAGTGGGGTAAAGTCAGATTAAGGCAAGAAAATCCAGGATACTCATAGAAAGTCGGCAGACATCATGGAGACAACCAGTGCTGCATTCTTGTTTGTGCAAACTTGCCATCTTCCTTTCCATAATTTGCAATGAGCTTGGCATGTGAGTGCAACTGAACTTAACCCAGAGTGAGGGAAAAGCTCCATATTCACTCTGAATTGGATTTACCCGCCCTCAGTCACTTCTGTCAAATGTTACGCATGCAAAGGGACATTGTGTGATTAACGTTTAAAGTGAAGAAATCTATTCAGGTTCAGCAGATTTGGACATCTGATTTTCCAGGATTCATAGACCCAGGAAATGCTGTATATACAGGTCTACATAGCTTCCTTGCTTCTGATAAATGGGAAGCTTAAGAAGGCCTCATGGATGGGGCCAGCATTCCAGCTTTGTGACTTCTTTAAGCATGTTGATGTGACTCGTAATTTTGTCACATAGTACTTTCTCAGACATGATCTCCCACTGACAATGCCTCTTTGTTATGTAACCAAAATTTGCCAGTACCTTGTAACAACTTCTCTTTCTCTCTTTCTAAGACACAAATGTATGCAACTCTAAAGTCTTGTGTGAGAGTACCAAAAATTCCTTAATAAAATTCTGCAGTCTCTTCATGGAATTATTGTTTCAAGACTGAGTTATGAAAATTAAGAATAGCAAATGTAGCCGTGCCATTCCAGTCAAAGTTTTGATAGCACATGTTTCTTCAACGCATGTTCTACAGAGATCTTAGATCTAATCTCATTAGACCATGGCTTCAATACCCAGGGCATAGTGAAAAATATTATTCCACCCTGCTGCTTTCGGACACTAACACTACAATAATTGCTACGTTCTGTGCTGCTGCACTTAAAATTAGATGGATTATGATTGACCCCACAAGGCAACACCCTGTTGGGAATGTAGTTAGAGCAACATGTTACAGCTGAAATACTACTAGACTCACAATGTGGCCCTCCCTTCCCCTTTAGTCCCCCCCCCCCCGTGTTTCATATCTGTTATAATAACATGTGTTTTAAAATGTAATTTTAAACTGTCTTCTAATCTGCTTTTAAATAACTGCTTCACTGGGGAGTTGTTCTTCCCCTCCCAGGGCACTTGTGCCCCTCTTTGTGCTTGTCAGTGACCATAATAAAATTTTGTACTTGTACTTGACAAAATCAAGCATTTGTCGCAAATTGATTTTTTTGTTCTTCCCCAGTCTCCCAGCAATTGCATCTACACTGTAGAATTAATGCTGTTTGACATCACTTTAGCTGTGGAATCAATGCCATATGACTCAATGCTATGGAATCGTAAAGTTGTAGTTTTGAAGTTCTTTAGCCTTCTCTGCTAAAAAGTGCTGGTGTTTCACCAAACTACAAACCCCAGAATTCCATATCACTGAGCGATGGCAGTTAAAGTAGTGTCAAACTACATTGATTTTTCAGTATAGATGCATTCAGAGTCTCAGGTGGATGTTTTCGATATAGTGCTGCTACCCAGTTACGCCAAAGTTTGTATTCTTACTTGAATTTATGATGAGTTATTTCTTTTCTTTCCTCACAGCAAACCTCTTGATGAATTGGTGCCAACTGAAGACCCAAAACCCCAAGCCTCAATTGAACATGTTGAAGAGGGTACACCCCAAGGGCTAAATGGGAAAGTTGAAGAAAGCCTCAAGCCTCAAGGCCCAAATGGAGATGCTGGAGAGGACAAATCCCAGCACCCAAATGGAGAGGCTGAAGGCTACAGATCCCGAACTCCAAGTATCGAAGTAAGCAAACCAGAAGAACAACATGAGCAGGTTAAAGAAGTTAGCAGCAAAATCCAAGACCTAAATGAGCAGTCGGAAAATACCATACCCGAAGAAATACATGAACAGGTTGAAGAGAGTATACTACATGAGCTTAATGAGCAAGGCAAGGATGATATACCCCAAGATTTAAAAGAGGTGGCAGAAGAACACATTAAGACTCCAGAGAAGAAGCTCTCTGGGAAGGTGTCTTCTCGGCCTTCCCTTCCTAGTTCAGATAACATTACCGTGACAGAATGGCAGAAGGACCTTCTTATCTCCCCTATCCCTGAAGCCAAGGTGGATGGGTAAGCAGCCATATAAGCAATCTAGAGCAGTCAAGTTGATAGTTAACATTTAAATCTTAGGATGCCCCTGTATTTGTCATTTTGGACACTGACTAAATTCTTCAGTGCTGATGCCCCTCCATTGTTTTACTTTGTTTGACCTCCGTTTTCAACCATTTGAAATATATTTATTTATTTATTATCCAGAATTGAATTGATTGAGGAAGAGGAAACTAAGAGAAGTCAGACATACATTCTAGATTTTAGGAGAGCTAACTTCAGAGAATTTAGGGAAATACTGAGTGCGATCCCATCGATAGGAATGCTTAACGAGACAAGAGCTAATGATGGATGGGAGTTTTTTTTAAAAAAAGTGAGATACTGAAGTCACAAATGCAAACAGTGCCAACAATTAGAAAAAATAAGATAAGTCTAAAGAAATCAGAATGAATGTCCAAAGAACATTCAATTGAGCTAAGATTAAAAAGGGACATGTACAGGTAATGGAAAAGGGGGGAAATCAACAAAGAGGAATTCAAAAAAATAACTAACACTTGTAGGGAAAATATATGAAAGGCTAAAGTGCAAAATGTACTCAAGACTGCCAGAGATTAAAAACAATACAAAAGGATTATTTGGTTAAGTCGGTAAGAAAAGGAAGAAAAGAGAAATGGTAGGGCCTCTGCACGGAGAAGGTGGTGAAATGGTAGCAGGGGATAGAGAAAAAGCAGGGCTGCTTAATACCTTTTTTGCCTCAGTCTTCTCCCAAAGGAAGATTGGTGTTTAACCAGAACAATATGGAGCCAACGAAGTAATAGGGGAAATGCAACCCAAAATAGATAAAGAAGTATTCCAGGAATACCTGGCTAAATGAATTCAAGTCTTTAGGGTCAGTTGAACTACATCCAAGAAGGAACTAGAAGTAATTTCAGAACCATTAGCAATAATCTTTGGGAATTTTTGGGGAACAGACTGGAGGAGGGCAAATGTCCTTATCTTTGAGAAATGAAAAAAAGAGGACCCAAACAATTACCATCCAGTCAGCTTGACATCAATACCAGGAAAGACTCTAGTACAGATCATTAAGGAGACAGTCTGTAATCACTTAGAAATCACTGTGATTACTAAAAGTCAATATGGATTTCCCAAATTATGTCAGGCTGATATAATCTCTTTTTTGATACAGTTACAAGCTTGGTAATGCAGTGAATGCTGTAGATGTAGCATATCTTGATTTCAGTAAGGCCCTTGACAAGGTCCCCATGATCTTCTTGCAAACAGACTAGTAAAATATGGGCTAGACAATGCTACCATTAGGTTGATTTGTAATTGATTAAGTGACCGACCCCAAAGGGTGCTCACCAATGATTCATCTTCATCCTGGAAATAAGTGGCTAGTGGAGTGCCGCAGTTCTGGTATTAGTGCAGTCAACTGGAAAAAGCTAACATCTGTTTAGAGACAGACTATTTATATACTAGTATCTTAAGATGTACTGAATAACTATATAGAGAGAAAGGGGGGAGGGAGAGGTACAATCCTGATTACATGGGTTCTTTTACTCACTCCATGGAAAATCCACATCCAAATCTAAGAGTTCTCGGTTTTTGACCTTCCAAGGGCCAATTTGAGAAATATTAAAATATCCTAAGCATCGACAAAGTTAAAAGTTTTATCATATGTTAGCTTACCTAGCAGAACCCCATCCAAGGTGACAGAAGAGACCAAACCCGAAGACCTAATAGATAAAACTGAGGAACAGATGGAGAATTTCGAGGATATTTACAAGGACCGGTTCATAAGGACATCTTCTCTATACCTCCCTGTCGAGTCAAGGAAGAAAAAAAAGAAAAGGAAGATTAATGAAGCAAGCAACACTGAGCCCAAGTTATATTCCACCGCTTACAGGTATTTCTTGTTTGTCAAGGTGGCATGTTGTAAGTGAAGATTTTCTATGAATCAGGGAACAATAATTTTTAAAATACGATTGCTCCTGGGTGAAAGGGCTGTGTGGAACCACCCTTGGTCTTCATTGAATGCAAAACTAAAAAGGGGAACCCAAGCTAGGCCTCAGTACTGCAGTGGTTAATCACTTAATCAAGGACTAACAAACAGTTAATCCTTGAACATTGAAGCAAGCTGCTGGTTTAATAACTCAGCTGGAAATAGACATACAGTCTTTCCTTTTTAAGCTTGAGAAAACTGGAGAATTTATACCCAGGTCTTGAGTTCTAGCTGTGGTCATAAAAGTATCCAGTAGGGGTGGATATTGAAATCTGTTAATATTTCATATTAGAAATAATGTTGACCCTATATCGACCCTCGACGTCCAACCCGGAAGTGAAGTTTCAAAACCGAACCTGGAATCACCATTTTTCTAAAGGGCACGTTATTAGATCGTTTTTTAACCTCCTCTTGCGAGAGAAGACTGGAGGGAGGCAGCACACAAAAGGCACACACTGATAGTCCAGAAGTAGTTCAATAGTTCATATATGAAGTATTGGATGAATGCATCTACATTGTACTCACGGAACTCCCAAGACAAGCCACGGACGGGAACCTGAAAACCAGGAACCGCCGCGGAACTACATTACCCAGAAGCGATCTCGTTAGCGTTCCAAATCTCGCCACACGTGTAATCTTTTAAGGATCTTTGTAATCATCCCACGTTTACACATGTGGCGTGCCTGCATCCCAGGAGCTGCTCTGCTATTGGCTGGATATACCCGTGAGATTTGGAACGCTAACGCTATCGCTTCTGGGTAATGTAGTTCCGCAGCACCCTTCTTTCTCCTCTTGACACTTGTCCCGCTTTATTTCTTAGTAGAGGTGCCTCCGCACCTCTTTCCTTGCTAAGAAATAAAGTGGGACAAGGCTTGAGTCGCGTTAGTTCTTAGCAGAGAAGGAGGTGCGGGCAATAATAATAACAGGAAATAATAACGAATTTTCATTATTAATTACGTTTCAATTACAAAATTTATGGAATTTTTTTTGATTAATTTCTATAACGACCCAGCAACGGAGATCCTCCCCCATGAGTTTAGAATCAATTTTTTTATGTATCAACCACCCCTAGTATCCAGATATGTCTGGCAAATATGCTTGCTGTGGATGGTGATTTTCTGTAAAAGGCTAACTACTTCATGTTTAGGGGGAGAGAACCAAGTTATAAAACAGAGCTTTCCAAACTGTGTGTCATGACATTTTAGTGTGTCAGCCATAGTTTATAGGTGTGTCACTCAAACTTAATAAGAGATGACAACAATCTTGGAAATGTGTGTTATTATCTTACAAACCATATATTTTTAAAATATAAATGAAATGTTTTAATGAGATATGTTGTGTCTCCATACATTTCGTCATTACAATTGTGTGTGTCTATATGTCTTATAAGGTTTAACCTCTGATTTTCTAATAAGACTGAATTACTGTGTTGCAAAATGGTGCATGTGTAAAACATGTCCCACCAACATAATATGTTTGGGAAGCCCTATTCTAAAATATCAAACTTGTTGATGAATGAAGTAGATAAAAATAATTATGTAATAACCTTTCCATTCCCCATTACTTCCAGAACTGTACGGAAGCCTCCGAAAACATCACACCTTGCCCATGCCCACACAGGAAAAACCAGGACTGCTGACAAAGCAATCCAGGTGAGCACTGGAATACAGACAATTAAGATTTTGCCAATCTGGAATATTTTTGAATGTAACCTTTCATTTGGAAATTGTCATTTATCTTGGATTGAACAGTGTAATAAATTGCTCATGCCACGCCTGCCACTGCCTGGAACAATACCACCTCCAAGAAGCTTGATTCCAAAAGCAAAACGTCTATCCACTGACGATAAAACAACCGAGGTGAGAAACACAGCTTCTTATGTATATGATGAATCTCTCTGTAGGGATCCTTTCCAATTAAGTTGTTATTAATTAAAATAACCCCCAGTTTGTTTTATCCCCCCTCTTTTCCAACTGAAAGCAGGGCAAATAAATAATGGTAGAGAGGGAACGAGAGTCCATGATGCCGGGAAGCCGCCACAACACTGTGCTGATATTGCCTTCCAGGAAGAAGGGTTAAATCTCCTGGTCCTTGGAAATATTCCTTCAAAATAATGGAAAACTGAGGCATGGATTCAATTGCAGAGGAGTTCTTTGGGAAACTGTTCCAGTACTGGGGAGGGAGATAATCAAAATAAGTGTTCAAAGTGTTGGAATTCAACCCCACACTACTCAAGTCTCAAGTCCTCAACGAGGAGCAGTTAGTATAGACATTTTATTATGGAGAGTATGTGCTGGGTGCTTTTGAGATCTCTCGCTGCTTGTGTGTCAGGAGATATGTAATTATTGGTGTTTTCCCCTCTTTTTGAAAGCTTAGGAGAGATGGGTGTTAAAGCAACTGAGACCCAGTTATTTACTATGAAGAAATGTAGTTATTTCTTTATTACTGAAAATAAATCTTTTGTGATTTTTTAAAAAGATTGGACTCTGCATGTTTGCATCCTAAACTCTGAATTCTATATGTGGGTAGTTTTCCCCAAGACTAAAAATATATTTATTTTAACTCCAAGCACTGACAACCAAGAACTAACATTAACAGAAGCATGTCAATTTTTTCCCAATGGGGAAAGTTATTTTACAAAACTTATAAAGTTATCAACAAAGTTATCATGGAGAAGGAGGTGTCAACTGGGGGCCCTTCCATACAGCCCTTTATCCCAGAACATCAAGGAAGAAATCCCGCAGTATCTGAGTGTGGACTCGGAAAACCCAGTTCAAAGTAGATATTGGGGGATTTTCTGCCTTGATATTCTGTGATAACTGGCTATGTGGAAGGGCCCCAAGACTCCAGATAAGCTGAACAAAGCCCAGGGTATGAGATTCCTCATCCTACTTTACTGCAACTTCTTTTATAACAAAAATGCGTTCATATGCATGATAGCCATTGGCCAATCACAGAATCGGAGTTCTTAATGTCTCAGCTTACTTGCTTAAATACTTCTGAGAGTGGTTATCTGTAGCTCATTCCTTAATGATGTTACATTGAGAATTGAGTGTATCCAAAATTAAATGTGGGAAAGCACTTTTCCTTCACAATTCAAATGGTTTATTTTCTTTCAATCTTCAAAACTTATTTTTAAAGTGGATAGTGGAATGCAGATCGTCTCAGACATCAATTCATTGGCATATCTATCCTTCACAAAACATATATATCCCAGATTTTCTGCTGTACATCATCATCATTAATAATCCGGATAAAAGCCAATATCAGGTCGACGGTCTATAAGGCCCTGCCGTTTCGCCGTTTCCGGCTTCTTCGGGACCTGTCATATAATAATCCACTGCACAAATCCACTGGTCCGATATCTATTAAATGAAACATCAAAAAATTCTTATAATATATAATCCGGTATATCATTACACACATTTTTATAACCTACAAACATTAGGCGTGTTCCCACATAAGAAAAACAATCCCCAAGAAAGGCAAGAGGTAGTCTATACATACCCAAAATCATCAAATATCTATCTATCTATCTCTCTCTCTATATATATATATGTGGACGCAGCCACCATTCCATGCGGTCGGACAACACAATTGAAAAAAAGCCGCGGCAACAATTGTGTTGTCCGACCACATGGAATGGTGGCTGCGCCCATATATATATATATATATATATATATATATATATATATATATATGGATTTTGGGTATGATTTTGGGTATAGACTACCTCTTGTCTTTCTTGGGGATTGTTTTTCTTATGTGGGAACACGCCTAATGTTTGTAGGTTATAAAAATGTGTGTAATGATATACCGGATTATATATTATAAGAATTTTTTGATGTTTCATTTAATAGATATCGGACCAGTGGATTTGTGCAGTGGATTATTATATGACAGGTCCCGAAGAAGCCGGAAATGGCGAAATGGCAGGGCCTTATAGACCGTCGACCTGATATTGGCTTTTATCCGGATTATTAATAATGATGATGTACAGCAGAAAATCTGGGATATATATGTTTTGTGAAGGATAGATATGCCAATGAATTGATGTCTGAGACGATCTGCATTCCACTATCCACTTTAAAAATAAGTTTTGAAGATTGAAAGAAAATAAACCATTTGAATTGTGAAGAAAAAGTGTTTTCCCGCATTTAATTTTGGATACAGTTGTGTTGAGGAACACCCCACTCTATTACATTGAGAATTGAGGCCAGAGTGTGGTAGGGTTGCCACCTGTCCCATATTATACGGGATGTCTTTTATTTTTGCTCTGAATTTTGTGTCCCGTATTGTCAGCTCCTGTCCCGTATTGACAGGACAGGACAGGTAGCAGCAGGAGGCTGGGGCAGCAGTGAGTGCCACCGCACTGCCAGCAGCTTCTCCACAGTGCTTGTGCTCACTTGCTTGCCTTGCACTCACTGAAAGACACAGCAGGCAGCAGAGCAGCCCCAGCAGCGATGCGCCTCCCTGGTCTCAGGCAGCACGTTGCTGCACCGCCAGGCCAGCATCCACCTTCTTCCTGGCCTGTCCCCTGCCCTATGGTGGGCTCCGCTCAGGTCAGCCAATGAGGACAGGCCACCATGGAGCGTGCGCATGGCAGAGAGGTGAGAGCAGCAGAGACACCACAAGGCTGAGCTGAGAGCAGAACGACACCGAGAGAGCAAGAGAGAGAGAGCCAGACCCAGAGCTGAGAGAAGATTCCATTCAAAGTGTTGGAACTTAGCAGGGAGCAGGTCAGTGAGGCTTACTGCCTTTTGGGTGGCGATTTAGGAATTTGCCCATTTTTCCCTGCAACTCCAACCATTTCAGGGAAAAATGGGCAACCTACCATATAATTCACTGACAAAAGCATTTTGAAGGCAGATGGGATAATAGAGAATTAAGCAGGACTGCCTCTGTCAAATCAGGATAGTTGGAGTGTGTGCATGTCCTCCCAGCAGCCCAGACATCATATAAACCTAAGCTGGGGAGCCTCAAGCCCTGGCCCAAATCCTGCCTTCATGAGTTTTCCTGAACACTGCTGGTTTTCTAGCCTTTGTACAAGTTTCTCCCCATTAGCACAATCACAATGTGCTCTCTTCCAAGGCCAACAGTAAGTGCTTTATTGTAAAATTTGCTGGTATATTTTATTTATTTTATTTATTATTCGGGCTTCTATGCCGCCGACTCCCTGAGGCTCGCGGCATTTCATCCCCTCCCTTCAGACTCCCTCCCCTTTAAAATCCATTAATTTTTTATATACTCTTGTCTTAATGTTCTGGAAATGATGCACTTATTTTAAAGTTTTAGTATTGACGTTTTCAAGTTTTAAATCTCTCGACCCTTAGACCTGATGTGTTTGTGCAGGACTGTGTCCCTCTCCTCATGAGCTGGTCATTTGACCGTAATAAAGTGAACTTGAATTTGATGTTACATGGATGAACTGACTACTCTCACTCTACTTCCCACTTTACTGTTATAGCAATTGGTATTTAGAAAGGAAGGAAGGGATTTCCTGCATGTTAAACTCTTCTGGTTTTCCTCATATCAAGCTTCCCATTTCCTCCCCTCTTTTGAAATGCATGGTCATAAATGGCTTTTTTAAATACCCGCCTACTTAGACCATGAGACCCAGGAAAGTATAATATAAAGTCTCCCCTTCCTTTCTGTCACTCAAATTTCCAACCTCTTCTTATTTCCCCTCCTTCAGGCATGGTTCACTTCTACATCAACAAGTTGATGACATAAGAATGAAGCTATTATCTTTCACCTAACGTTTTCATTAGATATTTAGGGTGTAGTGTCACGATGCAAGGACTCGGCCGGCCCCTTAATCACACACAAAGAGACGGTAATCAGCTAACTATTGAATAATAAAGAACAGGTGAAAAGGTAAATGTCCATAGAAGTATTGAAAAGTTCAATCCAAAAGTAAAGAGTCTGTAGTAATCCAAAACAATAGCTTGGCAAAAGCTTGGCAAAAGGCTTGGCAAAAGGCTCCGCAAAACAATGCGGATCAAGGAACAAAGCAAATTCAAACAGGGCCCAAGGAACTTCTTGGCAAGGCACGAGCCGGCAACTTGGCTCCGTGGTCCTTTGCTCGCTTCACTCCTCTTAGAATAGAAGTGGCCGAGCTACTGAGGATCCGTTCCCACGGATCCTATACTTAATCCCCTTGGCGAGGACCCCGATGCTCTAGGCTTCTCCGCCAATCTGTGCTACGGAACCTCGCACCTCTCTGGCGCTCTAGGCTGCGGTGCCAGCCCCTCCTGCTAGCCTCAATGCTCCGTCTCCTATCAAAGCTTCGACCTTGCCTCCCAGCACCTGGTTCACTATCTTCATGAGAGTCGAACTCCCTTTCAGCTTCCATGGCCTCATCGTCCACTGTTTCCCAAATCCTTTCCTGTGACCCGAAACCACCTGGCTTCTCATAACAATCATCGGAATCAACACTTTCTGACTCAGCCTGACCTTCCCAGTTATCATAGCCGTCAGGCCATCCATCATCCCAGGCCAAGCTCTCTGTGGGAGAGGAAGGCACAGCTAACTCATTAACCCCTTCCTCCATTTCCTCATCAGCTGTGGCTGGCTCTAATGCAAGTGGGACCCCCGGTGCTGCCCCCTGCCCCCCAGGCACGAAAGAGAACTGGGTTGCTACACGTAGGCATATGTAACGAAAAGGCTAGTAGTAAACTTTTCCAAAGTTTGTACTTCTTTGTCTGCCTTGTTTGTTTTTGCATCAGTTTCAGTTCAGGAAAGCGATGTAAGATTGAGACACACTTCTCTGCTACTCTGTTAAAAGGAAAGCTGGTTCCTAGAAGTTTTAATTTTCATATTTTTCCCAGAAAGGATTAATGCCCTGATACATTCTAATTCCCAGTAATATCACCTAAGACAAGTTACAGCCATATATCGTCCATGCTACATATTGTCCATGTATAAATAACTAGTTCCTTTCCTAACTAGCAAATAATAAGAACTTCAGTTGGAATTGTGGATATGAGTCCATTTGTAGGAGCGTTGGATTTCATTGTTGACTGGCCAGGTGCTGAAGGAGAGTTTTCCTTCATTCCAATGCTATGATGCTTTCTTTACTCAAGATTGACAGGATGTTTGGCTAAGCATGTGCTGTGGTCACAACCCCACCATCCTCACCACCAGATTTCCCCCTCCTTTGAGAGGCTGCGTAGGAGAATGCCTCCCTGGGTTATAAGGAGAAGAACAGAGGACAACATATTTTCCCGGGTCCCTCCAAGGAAGCCCAGCCCATCCAGCTTGCCCCAAAAGAACAGATGCCATTACAGAAAGGTAGTGACATCCAGGTAGGAATACCTAATGTGGTAAGACAAATATCTCTTACTCCTTTCTAGTCTTGTTGAACTTTGTCATCACTGATTTTCCCTCATATTTGTGTAAACTTGCCTTCTCGGTCACCTAGGGCCCTTCCAGACAGGCCCTATATCCCAGGATCTGATCCCAGGTTTTCTGCTTTAAACTGGATTATATGAATCCACACAGCTAGATAATCTGGGATTTATTTATTTATTAATTATAATATTATATAATACTAATATAACATTATATAATACTAATATTATTAATGATGTATTAGTATTATTCTCTCCATTGGCACCCCCTTGCAGTGGGGGAGAGGCTTGCGTACCCTAATGAAGTTGTGAGCTATGCTGGCGGTGGCATAATAGTCACCGGTAGGGCCTCCCACACCAGACAGGTCACAACCAAAGGGTCTGGCAAAGAGCGTCAAAGGGCAGGATGGGCTCTCTAGCCCTTTGGCAACCATCCTAAGAGAAGGAAAACTCTAATTTCAAACCCGGGCAGATGGTGCTTGTCTAACCCTGTAAGGTCAACCATCTAAGAGAAGGAAACTCGAACCAAACCTACGACCTGAGGACCTCGCTGCCACTGCCCAAGCTTGCTAGGCCCCGGCAGATGAACCTTTGGTTTAAAGGCCAGTTCTGTGCACACTGCGCTCCACCAGAAAGATCCTTTGCACAGGGTCGAAGGACACATCCAACTTTTGTCATCAACACGCTTGTAAAAAGCGTGGGATGAGTCCTTCCTGAATCTTCGTTCGCGAAGTAATGCCGAGAGAGATATTTATATACCATCCCTCTCAGCCTGCAGGCGGCTCGGGGCGTTTTACAGTAGGTTTACAGTTGGTGGTTTACCAAGACCATAAAATACAATGCTGAGTACTTAGGTGATTAATTAGCAATCATTCCCTCTGCTCTTTCTGCAGCACTGTCTCACCGCCATTCTCAACAAAAAGAGAAAAGTGAGTATTTCAGACTCTTCACTTCTGCTTTGTCCTGTTTGCATTTCCTTTTATCTTTTCATCCAAAAGAGAAACGAAGTTGAAAAAAGATTCACCCAGTCATGCTGTTTAGCTAATGAGTAAATTTGGTTAGTATTAATAAGTGGGATAAAATACATAAACAAAGGCACATACTGTGTTACAAAAACACATGCACATAAATTTCCGTGGAGGAATGCGGAGTCAGGGTGTCACAACTGAATACAAAACAAGAGAATTTACCTAGTGAGTGGAAGAAACATACTAAAACCAAGGCTGGATCAACACTGCCATATAGTCATAGACTAGACGCATTGCACATCTTTTTCCCCAACCAGTTAACAGCAGCAGACTCTTTTAAATAAGGTCTTTCAGCTTTTAAGAGAAAGAGAACAGTTAACTGGAACTCAAGCTGTCAGAACTCTCAAGCAACTGGCAAAAAAAATTAACTGAAATTGCATATGACATTCACAAAACTGTTTTTATAATCCAGTAAAATGGTATTAGTTACATTAAATTAAGTTAGTCTTTATTAGTCTTAATTTATTTTTAATTACAGACAGTCCTCAAGTTACAAATATCCGACTTACAAATGACTCATAGTTAAGAACGGGGGTGAGACAGCAGGAACTGAGAGAAATCTACCCCTAAAAAGGGAATTTTACTACTGGAACAGCCTACTGGAAAAGCTGTCTCCACTAGGCTTTCTTACCAATCCTTGTTTCCATAACAAGCCAATTTTTTCGAAATCACAGGGACAGAAAGTGAGGTGAAATCTTCTGTCCGTGAGAGCACAGACAGCAAAAGACACACCATAGCAGTATTATCCCTTCCTTGTACTATCTAAACATGTGTGTGTATGTGGACTTATGCTTCAAATATGTACCTGTTCCAGTTTACAAATTCAATTTAAGAACAAACCTACAGATCCTATATTATTCGTAACTTGGGGACGGCCTGTACGTTGTTTCAATATTTATATCAAGTCAATACAGAGTTGATGGTATAGCATGGGATATAATATTAGTTAGGTCTATTTTAATAATAACTCTCAAGCAACCAGAAACTACATTTATCTAGCATCTACCAGTCCTCATGAGTGCTGGTTAACTGAGGCCCTATCTATCTACACTGTTAAACAGCGGTGTGAACATAAACCATAAGCTGCAGAGTGTGGTTAAATCTAAATATAAAGCCTCCCCCAATCAGGTAATACATATAATTAGATGAAAATCTTATCTGTATTAAGTAGGGTAACCAACAAGCATACGCAGTGGAAATTTTTGCAGGACGGAGTGGCGCTGAAATGCTTGTTGGTTACCCTACTTAATACAGATAAGATTTTCATCTAATTATATGTATTACCTGATTGGGGGAGGCTTGATATTTAGATTTAACCACACTCTGCAGCTTATGGTTTATGTTCACACCGCTGTTTAACTGTGTTGTTTACCAGCCCGCTCGTGTTGTACACTGCCCTATCTACACTGCCATATAAAATCCAGATTATCTGCTTTGAACTGGATTCAATGGCAGTGTGGACTCTAAATAATCCAATTCAAAACAGATAATGTGGATCGTCTGGATTATATAGTAGTGTAGATCTATCCCGAGAGTCTACTGTACTTAAGAAAATACAGGCTAGGTTTATGCATAGCTTGGCCAATCATTTTGGTATTATTATTATTATTACTATTATTATTATTAAAATGTTGAATAGATGTTATGGTTGCCACTGTATAAGGGCCCTTCTAGACTGCCTTATAAAATCCAGATTATGTGCTTTGAACTGGATTCAATGGCAGTGTGGACTCTAAATAATGCAATTCAAAACAGATAATGTGGATCGTCTGGATTATATAGTAGTGTAGATCTATCCCGAGAGTCTATTGTACTTAAGAAAATACAGGCTAGGTTTATGCATAGCTTGGCCAATCATTTTGGTATTATTATTATTACTATTATTATTATTATTAAAATGTTGAATAGATGTTATGGTTGCCACTGTATAAGGGCCCTTCTAGACTGCCTTATAAAATCCAGATTATGTGCTTTGAACTGGATTCTATGGCAGTGTAGTTTCGTATAATCCAGTTCAAAGCCGATAATGTGGATTATCTGATTTGAAAATTTGGATTATATGGCAGTGTAGATTCAGCCTAAAACTTCTGGTCTGAAGGTTCTGGAAGGTTTTAATTTTTGTGTGGCAGAGAGTAGTACGCCAAGGAAGTGGAGACAATAGGAGATCCGCCCAGCACGTGGCTGTGTACTAAGGCCAGAGATGGCAGCAAACAGACGTGATGTCATCACTATGTGTCGTACGTCCTAGCCGTTGCCTGGCAACCAGGAAGGGCCACACGTGCAGCGGGAGGGGGAAGACGGCACCAGGCTCATGTCAAGCAGGCTGTTGAAGCAAGGCCGACCCAAAAAGGCGGGAAGGTCTGGGAGCAAGACTTTGCTCCGACAGCAAGAAGGAAAGCCAACCGGTCGGAATGGAGGAGTCCCCGGAAAATTGAGCCCGTCCTGCACTCGCCTTTCTGCCATCAACAGGCCACCTGAGATGGCAGACAAAAGTGACAGTACCAGTTGGAAGCCAGAGCCATCCAACTTTAGCGTCACGTATTCCAACAGTCCAGAGGAACAGAGGTACTGGGAGAGATGTTCCATTGGAAGCTGACCTTTAGGGAAATATAGGCAGATTCTAGCCCCGGGGTTGCAAATGAGCTCACCATGGTTGCTCTTGTAACTTTGATTGCACTAATTGGCCACACTTTGCGCCTGGGGGGGTTGGAGGTGATGAATGATATTCTTCTCCAAAGCCTAAAACAATATTAATTTATCTTTTAAATAAGAAGATAGCCCCCTCTTCCCAAAGGATCATGGGATTTCTTGACAAGATTTGTTCAGAATTGGTTTTTCCTTCTTTTGAGGCTGGATTTACACCACTGTAAAATCCGGTTTATCTGCTTTGAATTGGATTATGTGAGTCTACACTGTCATTTTATCCAGTTCAAAGCAGATACTATGTCACAACAATTTTTATTCCTGGGTTATAAAGGTAATTTCATAATTGGTTCTGTCATAACAACATGGAGAAAGTTTTTTCAATTAGAAAAAAAATACTTTGTTTTTGCAGAGCATCTTGCAGCACATTTTGCTCTAGTTTTTCAACGAGTATTTCATTGAATCTCAACCAGTTCAACATAGTTTGCGGCCGTGTTTAAAAAAGAAGTTTCTGGAGTATAACAACTACTTTCAACACAAGTACTGCACAATTAAACAGGAATAACACTTTCAAACCAAGGGCAGATTTTTTTCCAATTTTTGTTACATAGTGTAATCTGGATTCAGGAACTGGATTATATGGCAGTTTAGATGGGGCCTGAGACCGAGAACATATGGTTTGCTGAAGGCTACCCAATTGGCTTCTATATCCATGCAGGGATTCGAACTCTGGTCTCCAGAGTGATAGAGTATATCTACATTGTATTATATTCATTTATGTATTTATTTACTGTATTTATACCCCGCCCTTCTCAACCATGTAGGGGACTCAAGTCAGTTTACATATATAGACAACAATTTGATGCCAAAACACACATAATAAAAACATATTCATTTAAAAAGTCAATTAAAACATATAAAACCTTAAAATTTATAATTAATGCAGTTCGACACCACTTTTGTCACCATGGTCTGCAATCTTGGGATTTGTGGTTTTACAAAGTCTTTAATCTTCTCTGCCAGAATCCTGGTGCCTTATCAAACTACAAATCTGGGAGTCCATAGCAGTCCATAGCACTGAGTCATGGCAATTCAAGTGGTCTCAATGTGCATTATTTCTACAGTGCAGATGCGCCCATAGTCTAAAATTCAAATCATTTGATCATGTTGTCTCTTGGCTGTTCGCGTGTTCTACCTTCTCGGATCTGCATCAGTTTGCTCATTAAATCATGCAAATTATTCTAATGATTCAGAATATTGTAATTTATATTTTAATTATGCAAATCAAGCACTTTAACTGTTGCATTTCCACCTTCCAGTATGATTCAACCTTCATATTATTTTTAAATGATTACAAAAGACCGGGAAAAAACAGTACAAAGTAATTATGTAAAGGGCTGGGCTTGGAACAGTGAGACCCAAGTTCAAATCTCTACTTAGCCATAGAATCCACCGTTACCTTTTCGCAAACCTAATATACAAAGTTGTTGTGAGATCAATAAAAAAATATGCAGGGGCAACGTTGGTAGAAGAAAACTGGTACAACATATTTTATAGGTGGCATCTGACCCCACAAAAACTATCTAAATATTACAAGAATACTAACAACAAATGCTGGAAGTGCAAAGACCAGCCAGGGACATTTCTACACTGTTGGTGGTGTTGCCACGAAGTTAAAATTTTTTGGAAGACTATCCATCTACATGCCCAAAGGATACTTGAAATGAAGATAGAATTTAAACCTGAAGTTTTCCTACTCAACCTAACAAATGGAAGTCTGGAAAGAAACAAAGATAAAACACTCTATTTCATGATGGCAGCAGCAAGGGTGGTGCTAGCAAGGAAGTGGAAACAAGAAAACCCTCCGACGCCAATAGAGTGGGCCACCAAGCTGGCCGAATTCATCGACATGGATATTTTAAAAAGTCTGGTCAATAACACAGACGCAAAAAACAGAACAGATTGGAAGCCCACCATGTGCTATCTGAAGACGGAAAATTTTTAACGAACTATAGAAACCAGAGACAAAAATAGTGGTGAAAGAAATCCAGTACGAAGAGACAAAACAAAACTACCAGGCAAGGACAGGTTCCCCGGACACCCTGACTGGAAGCAACTATATTTCTTTTCTCTTCTTTTCTGCTAGCACTTTCCTCTCCCTCCCCAATTCTATCCCACCCACTCCTACCTCTCCCCTACCCTCTCTCTATCTGAACCCACACACCCTGTTTCTTCTATATTCAGCACCTCTCTCCCCCCTCTTTTCTTTCATGATGTTTTATGAAACTTGTAAAATATACCAATAAAAATTATTTTTTAAAAAAAGGAATTGGAGAACGATTTCCCACAACCTGTGGAATCCTGAGATTTGCATTTTAGAGATGAACGCAGTGTTTGGAATTCCCAGTCAGAGAGCTTTAGTGCTCCTTTAAACAACCACCTCTGGCGTTCATTAGTTAACATGGAACAATAGTGTTATAACTGTAAATTGTGACCCATGACAGTTCGATATAGTGTTGATCAGTACATTTAATTTTTATGCTTCTAATCTGGTGAGTACTTTTGCATCTTACATGGCGATGGCTGTGGCAAACTTTTGGGTTTCAAACCTAAGACGAGGGTACCTTCCCTCACTTACCAGTAAGGTCAAGACTTGGTAAACATTTCAGTTGGGTAAAAAAATCAGTCAACAACAGTTGCCTTTCCCCTGTGTTTTGGCAGGAAGTCCAATGTTACCTACAACCTCTACATAAATGTCTCTGATGATAACTGCAAAGGACTTGATTCAGGATACATGAAGGGATCTTATTGGCCAGGTAATTCATCTTTGTGTGCCTGTGGGTGGTGAACTTGAGGGACCTAGACATTTCCTTATATAAATATACAGGCAGTCCCTGAGTTACAACCATCGCCTACGGGAAAGGGCGACTAATAAGTCGAATAAATAAATAAATAAATAAATGACTCATAGTTAAGAAGTTTCACCACCAATCCTTGTTTCCACACCAAGCCAATTTTTTCAGTTTTTTTTCAATTACAAAAGCCAATAAGTATTATTTATCAGATAAAATTTGAGGTCATTCTTATAGTGTTTTTTCGCTGAATTCAGGTCTGGGTTTATTTTTTCTCTATCACATGTAGTTTTTGCGATTAGGCTAATTGAATAATTAATGCATTGATGCACTGATATTAATATAATCTACTATAATTGATATCAGTGCATAAATGCATTAATTATTCAATTAGCCTTATTGCAAAACTACACATGATAGAGGAAAAAGTAATCCCAGATTTGAATTCAGTGCAAAAAAAAGCTCTATAAGAATGACCTCAAATTACGTATATCTAACGAAAAATACTTGTTGGCTTGTGGTTAATTAGATTCTATTGATATCAGTGCATAAATGCATTAATTATTTGATTAGCTTCATTGCAAAAACTACACGTGATAGAGAAAAAATAAACAGATCTGAATTCAGCGTGAAAAACGCTATAAGAATGACCTCAAATTATATTTAATGAAAAATACTAGTTGGCTTGTGGTTAATTAGATTCTATCGATATCAGTGCATAAATGCATTAATTATTTGATTAGCCTCATTGCAAAAACTACACATGATAGAGGAAAAATAAACACAGATCTGAATTCAGTGAGAAATACTCTATAAGAATTATCTGAAATTATATCTGATGAAAAATCCTTTTTGCCTTGTGTTACACTAATACGATGTGAAATGTGCAGACTTTACAGTAGTCTGCTCTAATGTACCATTCAACATATTAAAAAAGTTGATGTAATGGGAAAAATAAAGACATATTTAAAATCAGCATAAAATTAATTTAAACTGTGCTGCTCTCATTTCTGATGATTACAAAAGTTTGGTTTTGTTGGCTTGTGCTATGACAAAGATAGAAAGTGAGGTGAAATCTTCTGAACAGGGGCACAAACAGCAAAAGACACACCATAGGGATGATGAAGCTTCAGTGGACACCCCTTTCTACCATAATAACTCTTTCAGGAGGGAATTTTCCTTCCTAGGGATAGATTTCTCTCACTCTCTGTAGTCTTACCCACATTCTTAACTATGAGTTGTTTGTAAGTCAGATGTTTGTAAGTCAGGTGCTGCCTGTATGCAATTTAGTAAGTTTTTGTGATGAAGCCAATACATTTCTTCCCACTCTGCAGTTCTTTCCCTAGGAAGTTTGTCTCTCTTTTTTTGCTTATTTGGGTTGCTACAGCTGTGGTACTCTGATGTATTTGTACCTTGACTTTCTAGGAAGTGGAAGTTCAGGTCTCGCTAAGGCCTGTAGTGTTTTCTGCAACATCAAATCAGGAAGAATTCACGTTAGCAAACTCCGTCCAGCCCTTCACATACTAGAGGTCCTGGTGACCAGTGAGGAGATGCATCAGACTCTCAAATCAGTCAATGTGGATGGTATGTGGCAACTCATTCCTTCATGCCTGTGATGGAGTAAACTTTGTGTGCAAAGAGGCCTATGTGAAAATGGTTGTATGCACTTGTCAGATCTAAAGTTTTTGGGGAAATAATTTACAAATACAGTTCCCAGAATCCACACCTGGCCACATTGGTATTGGGAGTTTGGAAGCTGTTGTCCAAAAAGGAACTTAATTCTGATCTAGTGGGACCCAGCTCCTGAAAAAGTTATGGACAAAAACAAATAATAATACTGTTTATATTCCACTCTTCTCACCCCAAAGGGGACTCAGTGCTGATTACATTACACATATGACAAACAGTCCCTGTCGGAAGACATACAATTTACAATACACAGTACACAGTGCAATTTTAGAAGGATTTCTTCTTCCTGGCTGCATCACAGGGTGTGCGTCACAGGGTGTAATTGCTCCATTACGTCGTTGTTATGTCATTGCGTCATTACATCACAAGGGGTGCTGTTGTTCCATCCTCATGACGGGGAGCCTCTGTTTCCGCATTCCACCTTCCCGACAGCCAAACTTTTTCAGGCGTTGTAAAGTCTTTCTGTAAAAGTCCTTCCCCGCTTCGTGGTTCCCAGTTTTATCTAATCACAGCTGGGCTGTTTTCGAACTGCTGGGTGAGCAGTGGACAGGGGCTCACAGCTGGTTGTCCAAGCCAGCTCGGGAATTGAACTTGCAACCCTCAGATTGCTAGCACAGCTGTGTTACCGCTGTGCTATCTCTCCGGCCCCATATCCTTCTTTTTATAAGAGTTTGTCTCAATGTTCAACCAATGGGATTCTCCACTCTGCTCTGACCAGTTAACATCTCTAAACTACAAGTACTGGGGGAAGAAGGAGTAATAATCTGAATTGCTTGGGTCTGAGCTTCATTAACTGGCCTCCTTTTACATTGCTCATTTGAACACAGCTGAACACCTGCTTCATGTCTCTCACATTATTTGGCAACTTTGCGGGTGTGTTTTCATAACAGTGGCATCAGGTGGAAATCACACAAACAGGCCTTCTCCATTCAAACTCAAATCTGGAAAAAAAGATTTAATACAGAAAACTGAATGTGTAAAAGTGCAGATCTAAGCTCTGGATCCAAAGTGGGTTATAATGGAGCAGAGGCACCCTTCAAAGTTAGACGGGGTGAAAACATTTGCTTTGGAGGCCCACGTATAGGACCAGAAAGGCAGCATTCTAGGGGCAGCTGGGATTCCCAGGATCCAAACCTGTGTTTATACTGTGATCAAGCTAGTTTATTATAGATATTTCCCTCTGGCTGATTTTAAATTGATGGGTTATTTTTTAAAATGATAAATACAACAACAAATATCCAAAAATTCCAGGAGGAATATTGGCATCTCCATCTCAAGTTTTAACTTTGTCAGTCAGGAAGATACTGTGATAAACTGTAATACTGGTACTGTATCATATTATCATATTTTTTCATTATTCCTCAGTGTATACATCAAACTATATATAATTGAACCATATATAATTTCAAAATCTAAAGATCTCACTGTTTGAAAATTTCACACCTGGTATCCTGGTTTGCAACATCCAACATTGAAGACAAAAACCGAACTCGTGCCACTCATATATGAACTTCCATACAAATACCATCACCGTCAAAACTGAAAAGTGTTCCCTTCTCTTCCAAAAGAGGAAAGTCCAATATTGAAATCCTTTGTTCTGAATTGTTCTGATTCTGAATTGTGTTCTTTTGAACAGAGTTAACCTGTAACTCATGAATCTTGAACAGAATTATCAGAAGAGGTGTGTAGCCTGGGGCAACATTTTCCCCACATCTCAGCCTTATTCACATCCCACATTTTCTGCCTTACAGCATCTGGGAATCTCAATTTTGCTGAGTTCTTGGAAGCAGTTAATAGAACTTCACCATTTGCTGAAATAGAAGGTATGAAATTAATTTCTATTCCATATATACTTTATATGTATAGTCTAAATAGAATTGTGTGTGTGTGTGTACACTGTATATACACTTTGTTTCATGCACAAAATTTATTTATAAATTTTGTGCATGAAACAAAGTTTGTATGTTTATTATTTATTTACCGTATTTATGCCCCACCCTTCTCAATTCTGTAGGGGACTCAAGGTGGCCTACATACATAGCCAACAATTCGATGCCAAAAACACACACAATGAAAACATATACATTAAAACTATCATTAAAACATATAAAACCTTAAAACCACTTATTTTGAATCACACAATCCAATATCATAGTCCGTGGCCATTACAATTTGTCATTGAACTATTCCATCTTTTCGCACTGATAAATTACTCATTGAATACTTGGTCACACATACACATCTTTAGCCTTTTCCTAAAGGTCAGGAGTAATTTTACTCAGGAGGAAGTTCCACTGCCAAGGGACCACCACTGAGAAGGCCCTGTCTCTCATCCCCACCAGTTGTGCCTGCGAAGGAGGTGGGATCAAGAGTAGGGCCTCCCCAGAAGATCTAAACCTCCTTGCTGGCTCATAGAGAGAGATACGTTCTGACAGGTAAGCTGGGCCAGAACCATTTAGAGCTTTATAGGCTAAAGCCAACACTTTGAATTGTGCAGTAGCAGACTGGCATTGAACAACTAAGAGCAAAGATGTCACTATCTCAGGGCCCTTCCAGACAGGTCCAATATCCCAGGATCTGGTTCCAGGTTTTCTGTTTAACCCAGACTATCTGGCAGTGCGGACTCATATAACTCTGTGTCTCACATGTGGACAGTTTTCGAGTACTTTGGATTTTGGAATTCTGGATAAGGGATGTTCACATTTTAAAGCCTTTGATATTTTGCAAATTGACTTTAAAAACAATGCAGTTAGGGCCTCAAAACAACTGGGGACAGTAATAGCAACAAGTCACACGACTTAGATATAAAAATGTATCTATTTGATTTGAAATTTATATGAAAATCAAATAGATACATTTTTATATCTAAGTCGTGTGACTTGTTGTGTTGTACCTGTGAACCCACTACTCTGTGATTTAGACAGTAATAGCAAACCATGCTTCCTCCTGCTTATCTACTGCTTCTGTTCTACAGCTTGGAAATACCAAATTAATCAGTTAACTCCTCAGATTTCCTTCTAATTAGATTTCCAATTGAATTCTATGCTACTAAGGGTTAATTGGTGTTGTACCACTGATCTTTAAAGATTGTGTGTACATTGCATGACTCCTTATTAAACTTTAATCAATAAGGCACTTGAAGGAACATGAACAGTATAAATCTTGGTTAAGGGGATAGCTGGAACAAAAAAGAGGAGAAATGCAGATTGTTAAGAAAACATAATTGAACAGGTTGTTATATGAGATCCAATGTTTTCACCAACCTAACAGTTACTGGACTCCAGCCATCCCAAGAAATTGTTTTTTTATGGGGTTGTAGTCCATTTGAGGGGGTGAAGATCTGTGTTGGTGGAGGCAACGTTTATTCAAGAAATATAACATTTTTAACATACCAATAACAAAAGCAGGGATGCACAACATGAATCTTGTGGCTGTATGAGACATTGGGCTGTTTTTGTTGCCTTCAGAGTCTCCTGGGAGTAAAAAAAAAGTCCCCTTAGAAGTCCTCCTTAAGGAGGATGTGAGGTCATTTTTACCACATTTTGATAGTTTTGGTCCAGAAAAGGTTCCTCCCAGTCTTTGATAAAGTTATTTTGTGAATTTTTCTTTGTTCATCATTGCCAATTTATCTATTTCCGCTGTTTAAAAAAAATCTACAATCCATTTTTGTCCTTTTTATTAATTTGCATATTTATCAAAAAGAACAGCAATAAAATTATATGTATGTGTATGTGTATATATACATGAACCAAATCCATATTTCTTTTTATCTATACATTGATGGAGTCTAACTATACTATTCCCTCCTCCCACCCATCCGGTTGTATTGGCTTCTCGTTTTTGGTTGCAGTTCTGTTCTTCTTTCCATTGCAATATTTTTCTATTCTTCATTCTAGCATGATAGTTATTATTTATAGATTAAGTACAAAGATTATGACAGATTATATTATTCCTTCCTTCTTTCTTTCTTTCTTTTTTTACAAAATTTAGAAATGGTTCCCAGTCTTTGATAAAGTTTTTTTGTGTTTTTAATTTGTTCATCATTGCTAATTTATCAATTTCTGCTATTCTAAAAACTTCTACAATCCATTCTTCTATCGTTGAAGGGTTTTACTTCTTCCAGTGTTCCAATACAGCATCCATGTTGCAGTTATCATATAGTGTAGTACTTTGTAGTTTTTAAAAAACTAGACATAAACTGGAAAGGCCTATTTATTCACTGAGATAATTACAGAAGTTGTTTTTTCTTCTTCTATGTGTCTTCAAGCTTTTCAGAACACACTTCGGGCATTCAGGCGAATAAAGACTGGTACACTAGCTGCTAATGATCTTCGGTCAGTTCTGACAGACTTGGAGATCTACTTGTGTCCTGAAGAACTACAACAGGCACTGGACCGCACTCGACTTGACAGTGAGTATATTAATGTATCCCAATAAGAGATCAGGTTATGTGGCTCAGAACCGACATGGCATTGGTCTGGAAAGTTTCTAGAATACCTGATACGTATTATTACATTGTTTGGTTTCCTGTTGCCTTGGAAAACCTAGCCAACAAACTATAATTCTTCTTCGAGAGCTCTGTGAATGCACACTTATGAAGTTTGCGCGCCAGCGCGGGCTTCTAACGGAAACTTTTCCAGTTTGAAACTTTTTGGCGGTAGCTCCGCCCAGCCGGCCCGGAGGGCCTAAAGGCGCCTCATGCGCCCCCACCCCATTCCTTTGTTTTCCGCCACTTGGGCAACATCGAATACGGCTGGTTGTGTGAGCATAGCATGTCCACAACCAGCTTCAAAGGTGCTTATCCTGCGGTAGCAAGATCCCGGATTGCGACGGTCACTCGAAGTGCCTTCGGTGTCTCGGGGAGGGACACGTCGTCTCGACCTGCCGACACTGCCAGGCCTTCTCGTCGAACACCAGGCGAGCGAGAGCCCGCAGGCTTCAGGCCTACCTGACGGAGCGTGCTCTCTGCCCTCCGGAGATGGCGAAGGCTGTCCCATCTGCCTCCTTGGGGTCCGGGGCGGCTGCTCATCCCCATCCGTGTCGACCGCTCACCCGGCCGGGAAGAAGCGTCCACGGAAGGAGAAGAACGCCTCTGTCTCCTCGGAGACCGGCGTTGAAGAGGCCCTGCACCGTAACCACCGAACGGTCCAGTTGCCTCCACCTCGAAGAGCTTCGACAAGCTCGATGGCGTCGGGCCTCTCCCAGAGGTCGGCCATCTCGAGGACTCCCCCGATCGGGCTATGGAGATAGCTTTCCGGAGGTCGAGTGAGGAAGCCCGTAGAGCCCAGACCAGAGGCCTGGTTCCTGTGACTCCGGGCAAGTCTCTGGAGGCCGCAGCCTCGAGACCTCCATCACCAAAGAGGCGCAGGACTTTGACGTCATCGTCTTCGGTCTCCTGCCCCGACTCGTCGCCTATCCCTGTTCTCGCTGTGGAGACAGGGTCACCACGTGTCTCCGGAGGACTCCGTGCAGACCGTCGTCCGGATTCCACCCGGACAGACCTCGGTCCGACAACTGTTTGTCACCTCGCCAGACAAGGGCAGACAAACCACGAGGCTCGCCCTGGCCCCGGCCGAGCGAAACCTCCTCCGGCGATGCCTGCGGCCCCTCAACCACGAGGTCGCCGCCTCGGTCACACAGCCTCCGGCGAACCAGGAGACGGTTCGACCTGGTCGTCAGACGAGATGGAGGATGGCGAGGTCCTCGATCGACAAGATCGGCTCCATCCTATCCCTCAACTTGGACAGATCCCCTTCTCTGGCAGGAGAAGTGGAACCTTCATCTTCACCGACCGACAATGCAAGAGCCTTCGGTGAACAGGTCGGCCGGATGGCAAGGTCTCTGGGGATGCAACCCTACGTTCCTGCGAGAGCCAGCGCCTGCCCCGTTTTCAGCAGGGTGCAGGTAGGAGGAGGCGGCCCAACCACACCTCCCCATGCTGGAACCACTGGAAGAAGTGGTTAAGGCCTCGTGGACGACTCCATCGACCATCCCCTACGTCCGGACGTATCGAGGCATGGTACAAAATAGATGAGAGGGAGAGGAGCTGGCTACACGATCACCCGACCCCCAACTCGATGATCGTCACCTCCTCCCAGTCTTCAGGCCGAGAATCCATGACCCCTCAGACCAAGAGGGAAAGCGGTTCGACACAGTCGGCCGGAAAATCTACAAGGCAGACTCTTGCTGACCAAGATGGCCAATTATGGGGCGTGCATGGGAGCTTATCACCAGATCCTGTGGGAGAGGGCTCAACCCTTTTCCAGGATCTCTCCCAGGAGCAACAGACTGCACTTCTCTCCATCTCCCAAGAGGCGCAGTCGTTGGCACACCACCAGATCCTGATGGCCCGCTATACGGGGACACTTCAGGAAAGCTGTTGGCCCACGGTGTCTCCATTCGAAGGCACGCGTGGCTGAGGTCTTCGGGTCTCTCTTCCAATTCGAAGAAGACGATCGAGGATCTTCCGTTCGATGCCCCAGGACTGTTCTTTGCGGGCACGGACGAGAAACTAAAGCCCACCCACGACTTTCGAGTCCTGACGGCCAAGCTGGACCGGCCCCAGCCTCAACCAAAACCAAAGTATTACCAGCGGGCTAAGTTTCAACCCAGGCACCAGGACCGCCAGGCTCCACGGCCGTACTCGGCCCCTCAACAGCAGCAGCAGCAACAACAGCCAAGGCAGCAACAACAGGCCAACCGACCCCGCCAAGGGGGTAAGTCGAGGCCCCGCCATAATAATGGCAATGGACAGTCTAACCGTCGCGTTTGATGGGGCGCTGGACGACACCGCCTCGTCGCAAGGTACCGCTGCCACCACCATGCCTCCTCCCATCCTTCGACCTCCACCACCGCACCCACCATTCGGAGACCGCCTGGCCCGCTACATCGATGCCTGGCGACGCATCACCTCAGATGCATGGGTTCTCCGGATTGTCGAAGACGGCTATGCCTTGGAGTTCGACGAGCTTCCGCCAACGGGGTTCATCGTCGAGACAGAGCCGTCCAGGGTGATCTTGGAGGAGGTCGACGCGTTGCTTCAAAAAGGGAGCGATTTCACAGCTTCCCAGAGCAAGGAAAGAGGGCATACTTCTCACGGTATTTCACCGTGCGAAGCCAGACGGTTCCCTGCGACCCATCCTGGACCTCAGAAACTTAAACGCGTACGTTTCGCCGAGGAAATTCAGGATGGTGTCGGTGTCGTCCATTCTCCCGCTGCTCGGAGAGGAGACCACGTCGCCTCGATAGATCGGCGGGATGCGTACGTCCACATCTCGATCAGGCCGGCCCATCGACGCTTCCTCAGCTTCAAGGTGGCAGGAAGGGCGTACCAGTTCAACGTCCTTCCTTCGGCCTCGGACAGCTCCCGGACATTCTCCAAGTGCATGTCGGTCGGGCTGCGCACTTGAGAAGGAGAAAATCGGATTTTCCGTACCTGGACGACTGGCTGCTGGCGGCCCAGTCCCCAGGCCTGCTTCACCAACAAGTCTCCACGACGCTGCACTTACTCTCGTCGTTAGGCCTGCGCCTCAACGAGGAGAAATCTCAGCTCACCCCGTCCCAATCCATAAAGTTCATCGGACGATCTTCGACTCCCGAGCAGCTCGCCATCTGCCAGACGCCAGATTCCAGGCTCTTCGACGAGGTCAACGCCTGCACCGGGCCCTGCATTTCGGCAAAGCAGATCCAGGTCACGCTCAGCCACATGGCGTCCACAGTGTCAGTCACTCCGCAAGGCTCGATTCAGGCCGCTACAGCGTTGGTTTCTCGACCACTTCGATCCGGTCAGAGAACACCACCGAAGAGACTCTCTCCCCGCACAGTCAAGGACTCTCTCCGATGGTGGACGCCCAAAGACAACGCCTGCAAAGGGTGCCGTTCCCCGCGTTGACACCGGCCATCACGCTGACGACCGACGCCTCGATGCTGGCTTGGGGAGGCCACATGAACAACTTGTCGATCAACGGCCAATGGTCGGCGGTGGAGAAGCTCCACCACATCAACTACCTCGAGCTCCTGGCCATAGCCAAGACTCTTCGGGCCTCGCCCCTAGTCAGGGGGCACGTAGTACTGGTCAGGACAGACAATATAGTGGCCATGTACTACGTCAACAAACAGGGCGGAACGGGCTCGAGGAAGCTCCTGGCCCTGGCCCAGAGCCTGTGGGAGTGGTGCGTCCTTCACCAAGTGACCCCCCAGGGCCATTCATCTCCCGGGAGTCGAGAACGTGGAGGCGGACTCCCTCAGCAGGACCAGCTGGTCGTCCCACGAATGGATGCTGCATCCGACGAGCTCCACCGTGTCTTTCAACGGTGGGGATTCCCAGACGCAGATCTCTTCGCATCGCCGGAAAACAACCAACTGCCGGTTTTCGGTGCCAGGCTTGCCCTGATGCACGCCGGGGTTGCCTCGGGGCGCACTCCTCCTCGACTGGACGACAGGGTTCCTCTACCTCTTCCCGCCGTTCCGCTTCTTCTCCGAATCATCGAGAAGATCCAGCTTTTCCAGGGACCGATTGCATCCTCATCGCCCCCTACTGGCCAAGACAAGTTTGGTTCCCGACCCTGCTCCACTTAGCAGGCCAGAACCACATGCCACTCCTCACCGGTCAGACCTGCTGACCCGGGAGAAGGGATGCTCCTCCATCCGGACCTTCCATCCTTGCACTTAACCGCATGGAGGATCCACCGTGCCAGACGTCTCTCCAGCAGTAGCAGCGATCCTGGCAGCAGCCCACAAGCCGGCCACGTCAAAGGCGTGCTCGGCTTGCATCGCCCGCTACGCAAGGTTCCAGCGTCTCGATCCGCCGCCGTCTTCCCTCAATTCCAGCGATACTGGAATTCCTGGCGGAGTTGGCGACAGAGGTCTCTCCATGTCCTCGGTGAAGACCCACCTGGCGGCGCTCACCTGGCAGAATCAGCAGAGGATGGTCCCTCGCTATTCCAGTTCCCGATGGTCAAGAGATTCCTGAGGGGTGTCAACAACACTCGCCCCGGTGCATCCACCTACACCGGGGTGGAACCTCGACCTGGTGCTGTCCTGCCTCGCCTCTCCGCCGTTTGAGCCGTTGTCGCCCATCGACCTGCGGCTCCTCTCCTGAAGGTGGCCTTCCTGGTCGCCATTGCTTCAGGCGCAGGCCTTCCGAGCTGGCGGCGCTCGGGTCGACGAGCCCTACTTGCTGTTTTAGCAGATAGGGCCATCTTGCGGACGGACATCACCTTTTTGCCTAAGGTGGTATCTCCGTTCACGTGAACACCGACATTGTGCTCCCGGACATGGGGTCCCCCCAACCCGGGGACACGGACTCGACGCTCAGAGCTCTCGACGTCAGGAGAGCCCTCTGGGTCTACAAGGACCGATCGGCGGACTACCGTCGGTCGACTAGACTTTGTGTTTCTGACGCCACCGACAAGCTGGGCTTGCCGGTGTCGTCTAAAGACTCTCGAATGGGTGGCTTCCTGGTTGAACTGTGCTATCAGATAGCACGTCAACCGTCCCCCCAGGGTCAAGGGTCGCCGACTAGGCAGTTGCCACGCCGACCGCATTTCTCAAGGGATTCCCTGACCAAATTTGTAGGGCGGCCATCTGGGCCAACCTCCACACCTCACATCACATTACCGGGTAGACACCCTGTTTGGAAGGGAGGCGGCTTTTGGTAGGTCGATTCTAACCCCAAGGGCCCTCGGGTGGTGCCGAGTAGGCAGCCCTGTCTCTCCCCTCTATGCACAGTTCGGTCGACAGTTACGGTCGGTCGAACTTTTCCCTCTCCGTTGCACTAGCTAACGTTTAAGTATGCCGTGCCCCGGTAGGGGCATAGCCCACGGTAAAGCGCGCTTTACCCACTTACGGGTTCAAGTTGCACCAGTTGTGCACTTACATTCTCAGTTGTGCCTATTGCACTCACTGTTATGAGGCCTGTGTGCCTGGCATGAATGGTGCTTGTTGCACTTATGCTGTGAGGCCTGTGTGCCTGACATGAATGGTGCTTGTTGCACTGTGTTTACAAGTGGGAGCATGCCTTCCACTCATATTTATATGATTGATATGTTATTTATTCGTGTTGTGGTTGTAATAAACCTGTTCATTTGTTCATATTGGCTGGTTTGTTCCCACCTCCTTTACCTTAGCTCGGTAAATCTTCATAAGTGTGCATTCACAGAGCACTCGAAGAAAGAATGGTAGGTTACATACCTGTGACCATCTTTCTTGGTGAAGCTCTGTGAATGCACACGAACCCGCCCGGCCGTCCCCACTCTCTCAAACCACCCTTTCCTAGTTGCTAATGTGGCGTAGGAATGGGGTGGCGCGCATGGAGGCGCCTTTTATGCCCTCCGGGCCGGCTGGGCGGAGCTACCGCCAAAAAGTTTCAAACTGGAAAAGTTTCCGTTAGAAGCCCGCGCTGGCGCGCAAACTTCATAAATGTGGATTCACAGAGCTTCACTCGAAGAAAGATGGTCACAGGTATGTAACCTACCATTTTTGACCACGTGTGTCCGACTGCAATTCCTCTGCAGGCAGACCCCAAGTTACAAATAAGATAGGCTCTGTAGGTTTGTTCTTAAGTTTAATTTGTATGTAAGTTGGAACAGCTCAATTTTAAGTGTAACTCCAGTTATCTGTCTATCTATCAATCTATCAATCTATTTATCTATCTATACACACACACACACACACACACACACACCTATACATACATATATGAAACCAGGTTGCAATGCCTTGGTCTTTTCAGCCTTGAAAGACGGCGTTTAAGAGGTGACTTGATCGAAGTGTATAAAATCATGCATGGGATAGAAAAGGTGAATAAAGAAAAATTATTTTCTTTGTCACAAAACACTAGGACTAGAGGGCACTCCCTGAAGCTCCAAGGTAGGAAAATTAGGACTAATAAAGGGAAATATTTCTTCACCCAGAGGGTCATTGGGTTATGGAACTCACTTCCAGAAGAGGTTGTGACAGCTGTCAGCCTGAACAACTTCAAGGCAGGATTAGACAGATTCATGGATACCAAGTGTATCGGTAGTTACTGAAAAGGACATTCAAGTGCCACCTCGGAGTTGGTTGAGGTAGGCAGGATTTCCCTGGGTACTGGTTGTGGGGGTCGGGAGCAGGTCAGGGTTTTGCCCTCCCTTCTGCTCGAGATCCCCGTGTACAACTGGTGGGCCACTGTGTGATACAGAATGCTGGACTAGATGGGCTGAGGTCCGATTCAGCATGGCTCTTCTTATGTTCTTATGTTCTTATACATACATACGCTTTGGATAACATAGGGAAGGGTTAACCTCCCTGTGGTGTTTGTTTTGCTGTCTCTGCTTCTGTTCAGAAGATTTCACCTCACTTTCTGTCCCTATGATAATTGGATCTTGAAAAACTTGATTTGTGGAAACAAGGATTGGTGGCTTGCTTCAGTAGACACCCCTTTCCCCCATGATAACTCTTTCAGGAGTGAATTCCCCTTCTCACTTCCTGTTTTCTTACCCTTGTTCTTAAGTATGAGTTGTATATAAGTTGTATGTCTGTAACTTGGGGACTGCCTGTATTAAAATCTTATAGTATTTCTTAAGTTCTTTTTTTAATAAAAAAAATCTTCTAATACTTAATTTTAAAATTTCAATGAGCAATGCTTTGAAAGCCGGAACTAGTATGTTGAATTATAGCCATAAACGAAATGGGAACTGCTAAAGTATGTTAAACACCAGAGTTTCAGATGCAAGTGTTCTTTTTTTTCTTTGTATATAGAGAATAAGAAGGTGGACTTTTCAGAATTCATCTTGGCTGCACGAGACCTGCAGATAGGTCGAGACAAGGGTAAGCTCCCCAATATTTGCTAACCAGACATGGGTGTATCTGGCTGGGACTCTGGAAGTCCGAGGCTCTTCTACACTGCCATATAAAATCCAGATTATCTGCTTTGAACTGGATTATATAGCAGTATAGACCCAGATAATCCAGTTCAAAGCAGATAATATAGAACTGTCATTTCATTCATATGTTGGTTTATACCAGGGAATTCAAACTCATTTTAATTGAGGGCCACATCAGCCAAGGCAACCACATGTTCCAGGTTGCCTTGAAAAGTCTGTTGAACCCTTATTTGAAGAATCCAGATACAGAAGGCTAATTATATTTTTTTTACATAGTGGTTGGTGCTTTTTAGTTTTTACCCAGTTTGTGTCCCCAGATGCTACTGAACGACAACTCCTATCACTTTTGAATATCTGCCATATAGACTGGAACTGCAACCTAACAGCACCAATGGCTTTGAGGTTGGGGAAATGTTAAAGTACATTTTAAAGACAGAAACCATATTCAAAGGCCTTGCATCTAAATTCAAACCCCATTATACAGAGTGAACAGGGAAAAAACGGCAGCCCTCCAGATGTTTCTGCACTACAACTTCCATCAGCTGTCAGTAATGATGGGAGTTTTCATCTGGAGGGCCACATAAAATGACATGACAGGCCAGATTCGGCCTGCGGGCCTTGCGATATTATTATTATTATTATGACACATGTGGTTTAGACCTCCAAGCTCTGTTCCTATTTTCAAAGAATCCATTTAGTGCGTGTCATTTCTTGCTGTATGGAATACAGTCTCCCTACCTGAGCTAGCCGAGGTGGTCTCAAGCCTGGTATTGGAGTCCTAGCGGCTCATTGTGCTGGGGGACTTCAATATACATGCTGAATCAACCCTTTCAGGAGCGGCTCAGGACTTCATGTCTACCATGGCGACCATGGGGCTTTCCCAACAGGTATCTGGTCCTACCCACTGTGCTGGCCACACTTTAGATTTGGTTTTCTGCCAGGGATGGGAGACTGGTGGAGGAGCTGACCATCGCTCCGTTGCCATGGGCCAACCATCACCTGCTCAGGTTTAGACTCACTGCTTCCTCTAACCTCCACAAGGGTGGAGGACCCATTAAGATGGTCCTCCCCAGGAGGCTTATGGATCCTGATGGATTCCTGATGGCTCTTGGGGAATTTCCCGCCACCTCTGTTGGTGATCCTGTTGATGCTCTGGTCACTCTCTGGAATGGGGAGATGTCTAGGGCAATAGACACGATTGCTCCGGAACGGCCCCTCTCAAGTAGCCGAGCAAAACCAGCTCCTTGGTTCAACGAGGAGTTGGCAGTGATGAAGTGAAGAAAGGGCGACCTAGAGAGTGTGTGGCATTCGGATCCGAGCGAGCCAAATCGAACACGCCTTGTTGCCTCTCTAAGGGCATATGGCGCGGCAATAAAGGCTGCAAAGAAATCTTTTCTGGCAGCCAATATTGCATCTGCAAAGAACCGTCCAGCGGAGCTGTTTTGAGTTGCCAGAGGCCTATTGCATCCCACCATTCAGGATGGGAGCCCTGACAACTCGGCAGCCCGCTGTGAAGCATTTGCTTGGTTCTTCACGAACAAAGCCATTTTGATCCGTTCTGGCATGGACACCATGTTAACGGCAGTCTCTGAGGATATAGCTGGAGCACCTGCTTGTCCAGTTTTGATGGATTCTTTTCAATTGGTGGAACCCAAGAATGTGGACAAGATACTCGGAGGGATGAGAGCGACCACATGCATCCTAGACCCCTGCCCATCCTGGCTTCTAAAGGAGGCCAGAGGGGGATTGGCCGAGTGGGTGAAGGTGGTGGCTAATGCCTCCCTTTGGGAAGGCAGCATTCTAGCCAGCTTAAAACAAGCTGTTATAAAACCGCTGTTGAAAAAACCATCACTGGACCCTAATCAATTTGTCAACTATCGGCCTGTTTCCTATCTTCCCTTCTTGGGCAAAGTCCTGGAACGTGTGGTTGCCTCACAATTCCAGATATTCTTGGTAGACACGGATTATCTGGATCCGGCACAGTCTGTCTTTAGGCCGGGGCATGGTACCGAGACAGCCTTAGTCACCTTAGTGGATGATCTACGCTGGGAGCTGGACAAGGGAAGTTTGTCCCTATTGGTTCTGCTGGACCTCTCAGCGGCCTTCTGGGACGCCTCATGGGAATGGGCCTTGGAGGTACTGTTTTGCAGTGGCTCCGGTCCTTGCTAGAGGGTCATTCCCAGAAGGTGTTGTTGGGAGACACCTGTTCAACCCCTCATCCATTGTCTTGTGGAGTTCCTCAGGGTTCTATATTGGGGGAGGTCATCCGGAGTTTTGGGGTGCAGTGTCACCTGTATGCAGATGATGTCCAACTCTGTCACTCCTTTCCACCTGCTACTAAGGAGGTTGTTCAGGTCCTGAACCGGTGCTTGGCCACTGTGTCGGACTGGATGAGGATGAACAAATTGAAACTGAATCCAGACAAGACAGAGGCACTCCTGGTCAGTCGAAAGGCCGAACAGGGCATAGGGTTACAGCCTGTGTTGGATGGGGTTACACTCCCCCTGAAGAGGCAGGTTCGCAGTTTGGGTGTGATCCTGAACTCATTGCTGAGCCTGGAACCCCAGGTTTCGGCGGTGAGCAGGGAAGCTTTCGCACAGTTAAAACTTGTGCGCCAACTGCGCCCGTACCTTGGGAAGGCTGACTTGGCCACAGTAGTCCATGCTCTGGTTACATCCCGTATAGATTACTGCAACACTCTCTACGTGGGACTGCCTTTGAAGACTGTTTGGAAGCTTCAACTGGTCCAACGGACAGCAGCCAGGTTGATAACAGGAGCGGCACTCAGGGAGCGTACAACTCCCTGTTGCGCCAACTCCACTGGCTACCAGTTTGCTACCGGGCACAATTCAAAGTGCTGGCTTTAGCCTTTAAAGCCCTAAACGGTTCTGGTCCAACTTACATGTCCGAGCACATCTCTCCCTATGAACCTTTAAGGTGTTTAAGAACATCTGGAGCAGCCCTGCTCGCAGGCACGATCGGTGGGGACGAGAGACAGGGCCTTTTCAGTGGTGGCTCCTTGGCTTTGAAACACCCTTCCTAGTGACATCAGATCAGCCCCCTCCCTCCTGACATTTCGCAAGAAGGTCAAGACCTGGCTGTTTGACCGGGCATTTGTAGATGTAGTATGATTATTAAATTGAGACCTAAGGAACGACGACGCAATTGGAAATTGACTTAATAATGAGACGCTGATATTGTGTTTTAATTGCTAATTTGTGTATGATATGATTGTGTTCGTAATTGTTGATGTATTTATCTTAGGCAGTCCTTGCCATGTGTACACCGCCTCAAGTCGCCTTTGGGCTGAGAGGGACGGTATAGAAGCAGAGTAAACAAACAAACAAACAAACAAATAAATATGATGCTGGTCTACATGTTCCCTTATCAGGATCTTGTTGCTTTTCCTAACAGATCTCGAAGCTGAATGTTCCTTTATGCAAAGGAACCCTTTCCAGGATGTGGCTGGGCTTATCAACGTTGACAGGAGATGGAGAAAAAATTACCAAAGTTATTTCGACGAGGATGCATCAAGCACTGCCTCACTCTTTCCCATCCTGGCATTGACAAGTTCAGATGAAAATATCACTCAACCACAGAAAAGTCCATCTAGGAAGCTCTCCAATGGCACCACAGAGGTGAAAAGGTCACAGTCAGACACCTCTCGTAAAAGTAATACAGATGTGAGTAAGGAAAACCAGGACATCACAGACTCTCCGTTGGATGTCATTGAAGAGAAACACGAAACGGAAAATGTCGTAGAGGTGCAAAAATCACAGTCAAAAGTGATTCCCTCCAGCCAAGACAACTAACACCCACAAGACATTTTTTTCTTTCCAGCTGAAATAACTGCTTGTGAGGTTTTCTAACTACGGTTTATCCCAGACTAGCTATAGTTGCTCTCCTCTATCTAGTACAGGTGAATCTCTGCGTATTTCTCATTGCTCTCCCAGCAACATACTACCAGCCTGCACTGTTTTTTCTTATACTGATTATCAGCTGGGCCATCTTCCCCAAATGGGAAATACTAAGAGATGGGATCATTTCTTCCAGAAGCTGAAGCTGGAGCCACTGTAGAGGAGGGGAATGAGACTGTTTTGGGGTAGATTTGGGCTCATTGTAAAGGACTCATTGGCAGACTTCATTAAAATCTGACAGGCCTGTGTGCTTACAAAATATTTTTTGTTTAAAGCTCTGCCTATTTATTTTCTGACTGTTGCGGCTCTTCCATGAAATGCATTGAATTCCGACACAAAACAACCACCCAAAGCTTGGTCCAAGGCTACTGATACCCCGGTGTACTTTTTGGGTCCATTGAATCAAAAAAGTCGGGGAGAGCAAAATTGCACAGTACATGGCCCATGACACAGGGGAAAATGCCAAAATCATTTTCCAACTTTCTAACTGGTGTAATAGTTAACCGTGTAACATTGTACTACTACTCCCAGCATTCCTTACTATCTATATATATAAAGGAAGAGTCGTCATGGAACGACCGTCCCAAACAGAGAAACCTTACAACGCAGAGACACCAAACTTGCCAACAGAAATAGGCCTCAGACAAGGTAGGTTTGTAACAAAGAAACTTTTCCCCCCAAAACCTAAAAGGCCCCCAAAACAACGAGTAAAAAAACTACATTTCCCAGCATCCTCCGGGGCTGCCAATGACTCTCCCAGCCTCTACATTCTGACAACATGATTGGCTGCCAATAAGGGTGGATTTGCATAACTCCTGTACTGGCCAGCCAACATGAACATTCCAACCCATAATAAACTGTCAGAGGAGGATAAGGCAAAGGGCTGAGGCACAAACACAAACACCCAATTCATTTCCCACAGAAAATTTACACCCCTACAAATCACAGACCACGCCCAAAATTGACAGTAAGGCTTCATTAACTTAATTTCCCTGACTAGGCCTCACTTAATGGAATGTTGTTTACGCTCTGAATTGACAGTAAGGCTTCATTAACTTGATTCTCCCGACTAGCCCTCAGCTCATTGGACATTGTGTATGGCCTGAATTGACAGTAAGGCTTCATTAACTTGCTGTTCCTGACTAGGCCTCAGCTCATGGGACATTGTGTACGGCCTGAATTTACAGTAACCTACCTTGGCACACAGAGCCCCTATGACCCACGCTACATTCTACTACAGTTTGGAGGTGGGTGGACCATGGATTATGGGACTTGAAGTACCTCCATGGATAATGGGATTTGTAGTACTTCAAAACCCATCATTCCCCACAGACCACTGTGTCCCAGAACCAAGACCGATACAGACCAAACTTGGCAAACAATGCCCCCCATGACCCACACTCCATCCGACTGCAGATTAGAGGAGGACACACCATGGATAATGGGATTTCAAGTACCTCCACTCACTTCCATAGTACCCCACCCACACACGCATCAACCTCTACATCAACACTCTACATCAACACAGCAGACGGAAAGACAAAAAACATTGTATATCCACAAGCTATGCAGAATGCCAGCAACACCACACAACAGCAACTCCACAGGACTCCAACATCCCACCCACCAAAACAACCCACAACAACACAGCCATGACCCCAACAACACCATAACTAACAACAACTCCAACCCTTACATACTCAGACTTCCTCCCATCTCCAAAATAGGGCACAGCAACACGTGCCGGGTACAGCTAGTTGACTATACTGGCGAAGACTGCTTGGAATTGCAACCCAGTAACATCTGAAGGGCAGTATGAGTTCCATTGGATTGCACAACTTTGCCATTCTGTGTTCCATTGCTGGCCACAAATAGCTTTTCCACTCAACACTACCTGCAAAACCTTAGTTTATTTTGATACTTTGCATTTAGACAGAACCATGTTCTGAATCTTCCCTCTAATTATAAATAGAATATATACAGTTCCCCATTTGTAATGCATCAAAGTATATAAATCAAAGACGCTTCAGCCTCCCCCCTCCCCTGCCCCATACACACCATTTTAGTTTTAGGGTTTCATGAGTGAAAGGGGATAGAGAAAAATTTTCAAAGTTAGTTATAGAATAGCCTGCTTGTCAGTGTTGAGCTCCCATGCCTTAAAAACAAGTTCAGGGTTCAATACAGGGGCTGTTGGGACCCATAAAAGGAGCATGTGACACTTGATGGAGTACTGGTCCCAGTTTCCTAATTTGGGGTCCTCCATTGCTGGCAAGTAAACAGTTCTGGACAGGGCCGGACGAAGGTAATTTTAAATGGTAAGCAAACAGTATTTTGCCCCCCCCCCCCCCCAACCAATCACTAAAAAATAAAAGGTAGAAGGTAGAGGTGAATACAAAGTTTCAAAACTTGGCATTCAGTTGCAAGGCCATTATTCAATGCTAATCAAGGTGGCCAATTGAACATTCAAACCTGCATCCAACAGGCAAGAGTTTCTTCCCCCACCCTGGACATCATTCCACAGATATATATACACAGGCAGAAAGCAGGCAGACCTTGACGCTGCAAGGCCATTATTCAATGCTAATCAAGGTGGCCAATTGAACATTCAAACCTGCTTCTTGATGAGGCCCGCCATGCTCCTGCCTTCTCGCACCCCTTGCCTCACCCACCTGCCTCAAAGCCAGCCCACGGCTCCAAGCGCCTGAGCCATCCTGCCGCCCTTGAGGAGGAGGCATCCATGCTCAGCCCCGCTCAGGCCCTGCCACCATCTTGGATGCAGGCCGGCAGCAGCTCCAGCTGACAGGCGCTCACAAGGGGTGGGGCCAAGCCAAGGAAAGCCACGCCCCTCCCACCCTCCCTCTCTCTGCAGAGATTATAGCAAATTGGATTCTAATCAGCAGGTGCCCCCTCCTCCCTCTGCCTTTCTCCTCCCTGCTTCCTTCCCTCCTACAGGCTACGCTCCTCGTGCTTGGAGTCAGCACTGATGGAGGTGGACGCCGCACAGACCGGCCAGTGACAGAAGGCAGCGGGGCGTCGGAGGGGGCTAGGGACAACGTAAAATGCGCCCCTGCATATTGCCAAGTGGTAAGCAAATGTTTACTTTGCGGAGTGCAAGATCCGGCTCTGGTCCTGGACCACTCTAACAACTACCATGTCAGACTACACAGAGAAGCCATTGAAATCCACAAGCATGTGGACAATTTCAACAGAAAGGAGGAAAGCATAAAAATGAACAAAATCTGAAAATGAACAAACTAAAAAACAGGACAGTAAACAAAAATGCAACACTCAAAAAGCGGGGGGATTCCAGACAAGAATCAATCAGGGCCAGCTAACACCTCCAAACAAAGGATTCCGCCAGGCAGCAATCACCCAGGCGTTGAAGCTGCAGGGCCATTAAATGCTCCACAAGGTAACCGATTGCATCATTCACACTTGCCTCAAGCAGACAATAGCTATTTCTCCCATCCTGGACATTCCACAGATATAAAAACCTCACTTGCCTAGTTTTCAATAGGCCCCTCAGCCTCTGAGGATGCCTGCCATAGATGTGGGCGATATGTCAGGAGAGAATGCTTCTGGAACATGGCCATACAGCCCGGAAAACTCGCAGCAACCCAGTCCTTGACTGTTGACCAAGCTGATTGAATCATCTTACAACTGGTCCAACAAATAGGGTCACTGATTTAAACTTCCTCCAAAGGGTTAACTGTTACATATATGTGAAATCTCAATATTGACTGGGAAGGCTGCAGGCAGAAGGCAAGTCTCGTGGGCTTTGCAGGACTTGAATACCTTTCGCAGAACGTGCAAAAATACACGTGTATAAATACATTCAAAAACATTTTGTGTTCCGGCAGGCCTTTGGATGTTTTTAGATTTTAATCTGTGTTTTATCTGTGTTTTATCCACTATTGTATTCATATAATCTCGTTGTAAACCGCCCCAAGCCTCTGGGAGTGGCGGTGTATAAGTCCAATAAATAAATAAATAAATAAATAAGTCATTTTCAATTTATGATGACCCTGAAGCAAACCTATTTCAGAGGGATTGCCTTTGACTTTCTATGAAGCTGAGAGAATGTGACTTACTCAAGGTCATTATTATTATCATCATCATCATCATCATCTTGGGAGTGTCCAACATGTGATCCAATACAACAACCAGCATAGTGATCTTGTTTGCTGTGTACTAAACATGTTGTGTTTCAAATAATAATAATAATCATCATCATCATCATCTTTATTTATATCCCACCACCATATTCCAGAAGGGACATGGGACAGCTTACAAGGCACTCCAAGTGCAATATAACATAAATGGTACATGGGTATAAAACAATATCACACATAAAGTAATAAAACAACCGCTATCAACACGTAAAATAAAATAACACAATTTTAAAATGCAGACCATCTATAGGTAAAAAGTAGCTGCCATCAATTCACAACTAAAGTGCCAGAATGTGTCAACTGAGTGTATAAATACATTCAAAAACATATTAACTATATGTATTATTGTGTTAGAGTGTCATTTTGTGTCATTATGGTTCGTAGTGTGCCCCAGGATTTTATAAATGTAAAAAATGTGCCGTGGCTCAAAAAAGGTTGAAAAACACTGGGATATGGGATGTGGCTCCTGTAACCAAATCCTATGCCCAGCTATTCTCTCCTCTCCAAACAGTGGTTGCCTTGTGGAAATGGGCGGTGCAGAGACACTGGTGACAAGAACTCAGTTGAATTCCTCTATAGCCCCTCTCCTCCCCACCCTCTCCCAGAGAGAGAAAGAAGCTGAATTGGGAGTGAAAACTGTGGGTGAATGTTGGAGTTTGGAGGGTGAGAGAAAGCATGTATCATCATCCATCTTGACAAAGTTTTATTGGACTTCATTGTGCCCCACAACCTATTCAGGATTGATGTTACATGAGCCTTGTCTCACTTTCAACCCTCCCCTGGGCTCTAAATAAAAGGAAAGTTAACTGCTTGAATCTGAGGCAGCAGTCCTGCTGGATAAGGGGTTGGACTATGTTCCCAATACGAAGCCCTGGTACTAGTGATCAGGAGCATACTGGACTCAGCAAGGACATTGACACAATACTTTCCAACAAATCCAATTATTGCAGGATTAAGTAATTTGCTCACCACTACACTTGCTCAACGGACTGGATAAATAGACTGAAAAAGTGATCGGTTCATCTCTGGGAGTTCTATTTGTCAGAGAGAGGGCCCTTCCACAAAGGCACTATATCCCAGGATCTGATCCCAGGTTTTCTGCTTATCCCAGATTATCTGGCAGTACGGAATCATATAATCCAGTTTAAAGCAGATCCTGGGGCCTGTTTGGAAGGGCCCTCTGTCTCTCATGTGGACTTTTTTTGGTACTTTGGATTTTGGAATTCTGGATAAGGGACACTCACATCTTAATGTCTTTGATATTTTGCAAATTGACCTTAAAGACAATACAGTTAGGGCCTCAAAACAGCTGGGGACAGGGACAGTAATAACAAACCATGCTTCCTCCTTCTTATCTACTACTTATTATCTACTGCTTCCATTCTACAGCTTGGAAATACCTAAATAATCAGTTCATAACTCCCCAGATTTCCTTCCTTATTAGATTTCCGACTGAATGTTGAATTCTACGCCCCCATTTGAAATGGATGGGAGACCACCCATGAATGCTAAGCAGGGACGGCCCTGGTTCTGAATGGATGGGAGACAACCTATGAGCACTAAGTAGGGATGGCTGCAGTTCAGAATGGATGGGAGATTGCCCATGAGTGCTACGCAGGATTGGCCCTGGTTCGGAATGGATGGGAGACCGCCCATGAACGCTAAGTATGGGTGGCTGCAGTTCAGAATGGATGGGAGACTAGCCATGAGCACTAAGTAGGGAGGGGCCTGGTTTGGAATGGATGAGAGACTGCCCATGAGTGGTAAGCAGGATTGGCCCTGGTTCGGAATGGATGGGAGACCGCCCATGAACGCTAATTATGGGTGGCTGCAGTTCAGAATGGATGGGAGACTAGCCATGAGCACTAAGTAGGGACGGCCCCAGTTTGGAATGGATGGGAGACTGCCCATGGGCGCTAAGCAGAGCCGGCCCCTGTTCAGAATGGATGGAACACCGCCCATGGGCACTAAGTAGGGCTGGTCCTGTTTTGGACTTAAATGGGATTTTGTATAGAGTTTTCAGGAAAAATTATTTTAGCAATACCAGCTTATTTAAGCACCCAGGGGTTTGAACATCTGAATTTTTTCCTCCAGTATTGATTTTTTAAAAATTGACTTTGTTTCTGTTTTAAAAATACCAGTCTATTTTATCCCCCGGGGATTAGGAAAAGTTAAGTTCTTCAAGGAAACTGAGTTTTTGAGGGGAAAAATGCAGTTTTGAAACAATGATTTTACTCCAACCCCTGGGGTTAGAAATAAACTCAATTTCTGATAAAAATCGGTCTTTGAGAAAAAAGGTTTCTGTGAATAATACAAGTTTAGTTCTACTTCCAGGGGTTACAAAAAGTAGAGTTGTGCAAGAAAAATGCTTTTGGAAAAAAAGATTTTGTGCCCTCCCCCCACCCTGAGACTTTAATGGAAATCGTTTTTTTGAGAAAAAATGTTTCTGCTTTAAAAAAATTGTCTATTTCAATCTGTAAAGTTATGAAATTTTTGTTTTGGAAAAAAATTGGAGTTTTCAAAAAAATATTTTTGTCCAACCCCTGGGGTTTAAAAAAACCCCCTCAATTTTGATGGAAATCAGTTTTTGAGAAAAATAAGTTTCTGTTAAAAATACAAGTCTATTTCAACCCCCCAGGGTTAGAAAAAGTGGAGTTGTGCAAGAAAATTGTTGTTTTTGTTTTTGAAGGGAAAAAGAAGAGTGTGGGGAAAAATGATTTTTCACCCAAACCCCAGGGTTAGAAAAAATCTGAATTTTGAATAAAATGTGTTTTTGAGGGGGGGGGAGAAATAGTTTTAAAGAAAACTACGAGTCTATTTCAACCCCTGGAGGTTAGGAAAAAATGGAATTGTACAAGAAAACTATGTTTTTGAAAAATGGGGAGTTTTGAAAAAGGGGTGTTTTTTTTGGTAAGACTCCTTTCCCCCCCACTTAACAAAGGATGTGAGTCTTTTTATACTGTATGGATCACCTCTACTCTATGACATCATTAGCTTGGAACTTCTCTATGCAACAGTTGAAAGCAAGGTAGTGGGAGAGAACCTGCTGCCAAGGAGGGCTGAACTGTCCACCTCCAGAGAGCCAAATTCCACCAAACTTTCTGGCCCCTCCTATCACCCTGCTAGGCACCAAACCTGAGATCTTTTCATGGTGCCTGAAGAAGACCAGAAATCCAAGAACTCCTTTTCACTCACACTTATTGCCATGGTTTTTCTACAACTTTGTTTTTCTGTTTGAGTCCTCAGATATTGCCGGGCAATTTGCAAATCTCTGCATCTTTTCAGCAAGCAACTGGCAGCAGGAATTAATAAAGAAGGAAATTTTCTGTAGGTATTTCTCTTTGCCATAAATATTTCTGTTAGGTGGTAACTATGCTGAAGGGAAAAAAATAACTGAAAAGTGACTTCTTCCTTCTCCAGCTGGAGTAGGAGGCCCTTTTTACTTTTCCATAGCAGCTTAGTTTTCATTCCTTTTTAGTTTTCATTTCTTTCTTTATTTACCAGATATCTCTACTGATGTGGAACAAGCAAAAACTTACTTCCCAGAAGTACAATGGAGAGTCCACTCAAGAAAGTTGCCAGGTAAATAACCTGATCCTATTTATTTATTTATTTATTTATTTGTATTATTAGACTTGTTAGCCGCCACTCCCAGTGGCTCGGGGCGGCTTACATCAACACCACGATAAAATCACAATCTACAATAGCATTAAAACCACAGGAAAAAAACGATTCCTAAAAAAAAGCACAGTCTCAAAAGATAGCATATCACAGCTCAAAGGCCTGCCGGAATAAAACCAACTTGCAGGCCTTCCGAAAAGCCAACAGATTGCGCATGGCCCTAACCTCCGGAGGTAAAGTGTTCCAGAGGACTGGGCGATGATGGAAAACGCCCTTCTCCCTGTTGAAGTTAGATGGTATTGCTTGACACTGGGCATGGTGAAAAGGTTCCTCTCTTCAAATCTAAGTGTTCTCATGGAACAGTATGGGGTTAGGCGGTCCCTCAGGTACACTGGCCCCAGACCATAGAAGGTCTTGTTGTGGAGCAAACAAAAACCATCAGTTGTCTTTTAAAAGTCAAAATACAGTACAGCCCCCAAGATATTATTGGGCTATAGGTCTCATTAAGCCTACTCAGTATGGCCAACAGCAAGGAAGCCTAGGAGCCGGAGTCCAATGTCCAACTCAGATTAGAGGTTTGTATTTTGTCCATTACTATTGTAATGGCTATATACCAGTAATAGGTTTTGACACTTTTACAGCATGTTTAAAATCTTTTTTTCTAGTTTGAATCGGCACTTCAACTCCCCTAACTCCCTCTATAAATGGTATAGATTGAGTATCCCTTATCTGAAATGCTTGTACCAGAAGTATTCCATATTTTTGATTTTTTACATTTTGAAATATTTGCTTATACATAATGAGGCATTCCAAAATCTGCACAAAAATCCAAAACACTTCTGGCCCCATACATTTCAGGCAAGGGAATACAGGCAGTCCCCAAGTTACGAACAAGATGGGTTCTGTAGGTTTATTCTTAAGTTGCATTTGTTTGTAAGTCAGAACAGGTACATTTTACAGTGTAACTCCACATCTATATCTATATACCTTTGGATATCATAGGGAAGCATTAACACCCCTATGGTATATCTTTTGCTGTCTGTGCCACTGTTCAGAAGATTTCATCTTGCTTTCTGTCCCTGTGATCATTGGATTTTGAAAAAAATTGGCTTGTTATGGAAACAAGGATTGGTGATAAATAAATTTATTTATTCTATTTATATACTGTTTTTCTCACTCCTGGAGGGACTTAAAGCAGTTCACAACATAATCTTTGGCAAAATTCAATGCCTTACATGTATAAAACCTCACACATCAAATTAACCGTATATAGCAATAGATTAAAGCCATTAAAACTATAAAACTATAAACAACAATCACAAACACAACATAAAACATTATATCTTACATCGATCCCGAGATTATCTTTACTTTATAACAACTACTTCATAAAGCTTCAGTTCAGACACCTTTCCCCTATAATACTTCTTTCAGGAGTGAATTTCCCTTCTGAGGGAAATTCACTTCCTGTTGTCTCACCCTCATTTGTAACTAGGAGTCATTTGTAAGACGGACGTTTGTAACTCGGGGACTGCCTGTTCTGAACATGTATTACCCAATTACTATGAGTTAAAATCATGTGGTTTTGTATGTATGTTCTATGTCACACACTGTTTTTTTTTTCATTACAGCTTGTTATATATAGTCACTGATTTTATCAGTTTTTCTGCTTTTTTGCTACAATACTATGATATGGTCTGGAAAGAGGTCCATGGAGGTGGTACTGTGAGTAACACATAGGGAATACCAAGCCTAGTGATGTCACTATCCATGGCCACATCCATGTTTTTCTTCTTTCACAGTGAGGCTGAAGAGAAGAGCAGATCCCAAGACATCAGTGAGGAGACTGAGGAGTTCAAATCTCAAGATCCATACAGGCAGGGTGAAGAAGGCAGCAAATCCCCATTTGAGCAAGCTGAAGGTAGCATTTCTGAAGACCCAAACAAACAGAGTAGGAATTGGACTGAGACACTCCTGGAAACATCAGAGCAATCAACTCGAGAAGAAAGAGAACGCTCCCAAACCCAACCTTCTAGTTCATGGGAGAAAAGCACAGCAGAGTGGAAGGATGAACTGTCCAGCTTTCTTGCTACTGAGCCAGAGTTATCCACTCTCTTTGACACACTGAGTTTAGATAGGTAACCAAACATCTTTACAACAGACCTGTGAAGGCTTACCTTCCCTGCTTTGTGCCAAGAGCTACATCCTAGTCAAATAAAGCTTCACCTAGGCCTAAAATACCACACCTCAATCCTCTAATGTAGCCAAACTGTTTCTTCCCTTCCTCTAGTACACTGATTCTCAAAGTGGGCTGTACCACCCCCTGGTGGGCGATGAGGTGATCCAAGGGGGCGGTGGAAGGCTCAGGGGAATTTGGGGGGCAGTGAACCCCTTTAAGGGGGCGGTGAATGATTCGCCATTTTGGAGGGGTTGCGTGACCCTCTTCTTTGGCCCCGCTCTGCCCCCTTCGCTTTGACCTGCATATTAGATATTTGGATTAGAATTCGTAAGGGTAGCAAAATTATTTATGAAGTAACAACGAAAATATGGTTGGGGGTCACCACAACATGAGGAACCTTATTTAGGGGTCATGGCATTAGAAAGGTTGAGAACCACTGCATTAATACATATATCTTTCTGTTTAATTGCTATTAAATTTTTTAAAAAATAATTTCTAGGGGGTGGTGAGTAAAAAAAAAATCTGGAAAGGGGGCGGTAGGCCAAAAAAGTTTGGGAACCACTGCTCTAGTAGGTGGAAGGATTGTTAGTCTAAAATTGAGGAGGGGAGCATCATATAGGAAGTGACTTACAACATTTCCCAAACGAAAACTAGGATACAAGTAGTCAAGCGTCAGAGTATGGTCAAGATGGAAAAAGTTGTTAATGAAGAATATCATGTATGCTAGGAGAGACTACAGCAGTTTGCTTTTGCCTGGTCCCAATGGGAAGGGCAAAATTCTGTCAACAGCAACAACATTTTATTATGGTCCGAAGACCCTTATTGCATTGTAGTCATACAAGGTATGCAGGTAATGAGATTAAGAGAAAATTAATTGAATGCAAATTACTTTTGCACTTTGAACACAATCTGCAGGAATTGCATTAAGCAGAGGATGAAGGAGGACATGTTAGGAAGAGAGAGAAGCTGGGATTTGCTAAAAGCAACTGAAAAAATTGGATGACGGATTAACTGAGACTATATCTACACTTTTAAGATACAGGATGAGGAGCACACAGGAGCCTCAAAAATAGCCCTGTGGTGACTTCATGCAAGCCACAATATTCCTACCTCTGCTCTAAATACTACCCTACCACAGTGGTTGTTTTTAAAAACTATCGTTTGTATGTAGCATTAATGTATCATCTCTATTTATGACAGCAAAATTCATGACCTAGAGGAAACAGATTGGCTGGAACCACGACCGGAGGCGCCACGGCTGCAGTTTGGGTATGAAGAGCTTCCTTACTCATTATGGAAGAAGACCCAAAGAAAATGGAGAGATGAAAGTCCCGGCGGTCCTATGACAGAGCGCAAGCTTGCCTTCCATGACAGCTGCTGCTCTAGTGCCATTGAGTAAGCTGAGACGTCACATTGTAGTATGGTAGCTCATAGTTTTGCACATGTTGTGGTACTTATGAGGCATCTTTAACAGTAAGCACCAAGGCCCAAGTATCATCAGACTCTGACCAAAGTGGGAAAAGTTATTTTTGCATGTCGAACTGCCATTTAAAAGCACAACGAAACAAGAAAAGGAAAAAGAGGCAATGTATTATTACTATTCAGCAAGCTAAGTGTGTGTCCGATTTTATGGCTCCCGCAACTAAAGCTTTTTCAACAAAAGCTGTGATGACATGCAAATAGGCATTTTCTTCTCAGTCATTGCATGATGTTTAGCTGGATTTTATATACCTTAGGTAGCTATCCACCAAACTTTCTGGCCCCTCCTATCACCCTGCTAGGCACCAAACCTGAGATCTTTTCATGGTGCCTGAAGAAGACCAGAAATCCAAGAACTCCTTTTCACTCACACTTATTGCCATGGTTTTTCTACAACTTTGTTTTTCAGTTTGAGTCCTCAGATATTGCCGGGCAATTTGCAAATCTCTGCATCTTTCAGCAAGCAACTGGCAGCAGGAATTAATAAAGAAGGAAATTTTTCTGTAGGTATTTCTCTTGCCATAAATATTTCTGTTAGGTGGTAACTATGCTGAAGGGAAAAAATAACTGAAAAGTGACTTCTTCCTTCTCCAGCTGGAGTAGGAGCCCTTTTTACTTTCCATAGCAGCTTAGTTTTCATTCCTTTTAGTTTTTCATTTCTTTCTTTATTTACCAGATATCTCTACTGATGGAACAAGCAAAAACTTACTTCCCAGAAGTACAATGGAGTATTCACTCAAGAAAGTTGCCAGGTAAATAACCTGATCCTATTTATTTATTTATTTATTTATTTGTACATGATAATTTAGACTGGCCACTCCCAGTGGCTCGGTGAACAAGGCTTACATCAACACCACGATAAAAATCACAATCTACAATAGCATTAAAACCACAGGAAAAAAAACGATTCCTAAAAAAAAGCACAGTCTCAAAAGATAGCATATCACAGCTCAAAGGCCTGCCGGAATAAAACCAACTTGCAGGCCTTCCGAAAAGCCAACAGATTGCGCATGGCCCTAACCTCCGGAGGTAAAGTGTTCCGTCAAAAATACAGTACAGCCCCCAAGATATTATTGGGCTATAAGGTCTCATTAAGCCTACTCAGTATGGCCAATACAAGGAAGCCTAGGAGCCGGAGTCCAATGTCCAACTCAGATTAGAGGTTTGTATTTTGTCCATTACTATTGTAATGGCTATATACCAGTAATAGTTTTGACACTTTTTACAGCATGTTTAAAATCTTTTTTTCTAGTTTGAATCGGCACTTCACTCCCCTAACTCCCTCTATAAATGGTATAGATTGAGTATCCCATATCTGAAATGTTTGTACCAGAAGTATTCCATATTTTTGATTTTTTTACATTTGAAATATTTGCTTATACATAATGAGGCATTCCAAAATCTGCACAAAATCCAAACACTTCTGGCCCCATACATTTCAGGCAAGGGAATACAGGCAGTCCCCAAGTTACGAACAAGATGGGTTCTGTAGGTTTTATTCTTAAAGTTGCATTTGTTTGTAAGTCAGAACAGGTACATTTTACAGTGTAACTCCACATCTATATCTATATACCTTTGGATATCATAGGGAAGCATTAACACCCCTATGGTATATCTTTTGCTGTCTGTGCCACTGTTCAGAAGATTTCATCTTGCTTTCTGTCCCTGTGTCACGATCACGGACCTGGCGGGCCCCTTAATCACACACACAGAGACGTACTGAAGGCTAACTACTTTATTGAGTATATAAAAACAGTTCCAAAAAGTAAATAGTCCAATAATATGCAATTGTCCAAGGTGTTAAGCAAGATGTCCAAAGTAACGTAGGAAATAAGCTGGAAACGTGGCAAGGCTCCGCAATTCAATGCGAATCAGGAAACAGGGCAAGGTTTCGCAATCCCATGCGAATCAGGAACAGGGCAGAGTGCCGCAAAACCGCTGCGGCTCAAGAAACAAGGCAAAGGCAAGGCAAAGGCTTGATGACCACTGCTGGCTTGTGGTCCCACCGCCTTCGCGTCTATTCAGGAAGACGTGGCGGAGAACTGACGATCAGTTCCCACGGGCCGTTCTTAATCCTCGGCCTGGAACCCCGACGATCTAGGGCCCGGCGTCTCCAGTCTCTACTTTCCGAACGGTGACGGTCTAGGGACAGATGCCAGCTCCTCCTGCCCTCCTCTATGTCCCTGCGCCTGTTGTGAGAACGGCCCGCTCTTCCAGTCCAGTATCGCTATCTTCCTGAGAAGCAGCTCTCCCCGGAGTTTCCCAGCCGCTAGCCTCCATCTGCTGCCCGGCCAGCTCTTGGGAACCTCGGCCATTTGGGAATTCATAACTATCTCCCGCTATCTGCTTCGCTGCCTCCCATCTCCACCTGGTCCGCTCCTTCCCGGAGAATGCCCCCACTCAAGATCCCAGGCTAAACTCTCTACAGGTGAACTACAAGGCAAGGTACGGCTGACCAATCTTGCTCTGGGCCTTCCAACTCATCCTCCGAGTCCCTTCCAGCCTGTGCGGGTCCCAATGCCAACGGGACCCCCGCGCCACCCCCCTCAGTGGCACGAGGCGGGCCCATGGGTGCTACACTATCCCCCTCAGGGCCCCTGGGCCGCCCCGGGGCTTGGGCTTGTCAGGATACTTGCGGTGGAAGCGAGCCACCAACTCCGGGGCGTGAACATCTCGAGCCTTGACCCAAGCACGTTCTTCCGGGCCAAAACCCTTCCAGTCAATAAGGTACTCCAACTTCCGGTAACGGAGGCGGGCATCCAAGATGTCCTGTACCGCGACCTCTCCTCTCCGCCCTCCCTCATCACGGGGAGGAGGCGGCTGCGGCCACGTCAGGCCGCACCCTTCGCGGGCGGAGCAACGAACGATGAAACACCGGGTGGAGCTTCATGTCCGCTGGGAGTTGTAGTTTGAAGGACACGGGCCCCACCTTCTCCAAAACTTGTAGGGACTCCAAAAATCTTGCGTCCCGCTTGCGGCTGGGTCGCTGCGTAGGCAAATTCTTGGTGGACAGCCAAACTTTGTCCCCCACAAGGATGTCAGGACCCTCCTGGCGCCGCCGATCAGCCATCCGCTGTAGTCAGCTTTCGCCTGGTCCACCTGAGTGCGTAGCAAGTCTTGGAGTGCAGTGAGCTCGAAGCCAATCCTTAGCCTCGAAACGTCTCCGGACGGGTCCTCGGGCGGGTTGAAGCGTGGGTGGTGTCCATAGTTAGCAAAGAAAGGAGTCTCTTTGATGGAGTGCTGTGTGGCATTGTTGTAAGCTATCTCTGCCAGGGACAACAAGGACGCCAGTTGTTCTGCTGATAGTTGACATAGCAGCGCAGGTACTGTTCCAAGGTGGCATTGACCCTTTCGGTCTGGCCATCGGTCTGTGGGTGATGAGCCGTGACATCCGCACATCAATCCCCAACAACTTCTGACAGCCTTCCAGAACTGGGAAGTGAATTGAGTGCCCCGGTCAGTCACCAGGCTCTGTGGAAGTCCATGCAGCCGAAACACATGTTGCACAAACATATCAGCAGTCTCTTTTGGCAGTGGGCACCCCACACAGGGGATGAAGTGTCCCATCTTGGTGAAACAATCCACCACGACCAATATCGTGGAAGCCCTTTGGACTTGGGGAGGTCGGGTGATGAAATCGCCGAAATCATCTTCCAAGGGGCAGAGGGGGTCGGAAGCGGCTGGAGCAAACCGGCCGGCTTGCCCCTGGTTCTTAGCCCGATGACACAGGGCAAGATCCCACATAGTCCTCCACATCCCTCCGCACTTTAAGCCACCAAAAGTCCTCAGACCAGTTGCAGAGTCTTGAAAGCTTCCAAAATGGCCTGCGGCCCGGCTATCGTGGCAAAGCTTGAGAAATGTCCGCCCGCTCGGGCCCAGGGGAAACATAGACAGAGTCCCGGTGGTAGAGCACCCGTTCTACTCTGAAAGGGGCTGGAGGCCCTTGGTCAGTTGCTCCCTGTACCCACGGATCGGTCCGCTGGCGAGCCTGACACGCACACTCAAGGGTCTCTTGTCGCCAGGGCCGGCGGGGCCACTGGAGGGTTGACAGGAAGCGCCCGAGCAGCCGCAGTTCCTCCGCTTTAAGCAACCGGGCCTCGACGGCCCGTCGCCCTCACGAACATACTCCGGCTGGGACAGCGCATCAGCTTGCTTGGTCTGCTTGGGGGTCTCATAGTGAATGCGGAAATTGAATCGCTCAAAGAACAGGGACCATCTCTGTGCCTCTGGTTCAATTTGCGCTGGGACTTCAGATGCTCCAAGTTCCGGTGGTCGGTGTGAACCTCCACCGGGAACTTGGCCCCTTCAAGCAGGTCTCTCCAGACTTCAAACGCCACCTGATGGCCAAAAGTTCCTTCTCCCAAATGGTGTAGTTCTTTTCGGAGCCGTCAGCTGCCGGGAATAGTAGGCACAGGGCAACAAGTCCGTCCCCCTGAGCTGTAGCAGGATCGCTCCCACCGCCACATCCGAAGCATCGGCCTGGACGATGAAAGGGTGCGGGGGTTGGGTGCTGCAAAAGCGGCTGAGTGGTGAACAGCTGCTTCAACTTGCGGAACCCCACATCCGCCTCCGGAGTCCACCGAAACGGCACCTTTCCCCCGCAAACACTGGGTGATCGGATCAGCCCACTTGGCAAAGTCAGGAATGAACTTTCTGTAGTAGTTGGCAAAGAACAGGAATCTTTGAATGTCTTTTTTGCTAGCAGGGGGTGCCCAGTCGACCACGGCTTGGACCTTGGTGTCATCCATGGCGATGCCCGTGGGGGAGATACGGTAGCCCAGAAAGTCCACCTCACGCAAGTCAAAAAGCACATTTCTCCAGCTTGGCATAGAGCCCGTGGGCCCTCAGTCTCTGGAGCACCTCCTTGACCTGGCGATCATGGGTCGCCTGATCCGGAGAAAAATCAGCAGGTCGTCAAGGTAGACCACCAGATAGCGGTCCAACAGGTCTCGGAAAATGTCATTCATGAAATGTTGGAAACATGCTGGGGCGTTGCACAAACCGAATCCCATCACCAGGTATTCGAACTGCCCCACTTGGTCTGGAAGGCCGTCTTCCATTCATCACCCTGGCGAATCCGGACAAGGTTGTAAGCCCCCCTCAGGTCCACCAATGGTCCGAAGAAAAAATTAGCTGCCTTTTGGCCCAGGAGATCTGGGGGTCGTGGAGCGCGAGCCACACAATGCCCAGGACAATGGGGAAATCTGGGGAGCTTGGTCACAAGAAAAGAAATGTCCTCTTTATGGGAGCTAGTCCACATCCTGGTAGGAGCTGTATACTGAGTTACAGCCCCGTTTTCAGGACTCTCCCATCGATAGTCTGGACACCCTTGGGCTCTTGGAGATCAAGAAATTTTAATCCAGCGGACTTGGCATAGTCTGCATCGATGAAGTTGTTGGTGGCCCCGGAGTCTATCATGGCATGGACCATCATCGGCCCCTTCTCGGGAGACCACAAACTGACCATTACAAGGAACAATTGTCCAGTCTTGGGTTCAGGGGGGAGGTTAGCAACATCGGCCGAGTGAGCGAACCCTCTTACACCCGGCCGGTCCCTTCCCCGCCGCCTGAAGGGCTTCTTCGGCCTCTGGGGCCCCTCCGAGGCGGCAGAGGCCCGAGGAGTCTTTCCACGCGGTTTCTGGGGGCACTCCTTAGAAAAATGTCCAGGCCCCCCGCAGTACCAACATAAGTTGAGGCGCTGACGCCGTGCCTTCTCCGCTTGGTCCACTTTGGGCCGAACTGTCCCCAACTGCATGGGCTCCGGGTCATCCGGGCCGGCCGGCACTGGCAATTGCCGGGTTGAAACTGTCCAGCCCCTTCCTTCCGTGCCACCGGTTTCTCCATCACGCCCTTGTCCCACCGCCTCCTGGTCTGCAGTCCTGCTTCCATACGAAGGCTCAAGGTGATGGCGGCCTCCAGATCCGCGGGCCGGGGGTGTTTTAACATCTCCTGTTGCAGTTCCGAAGGCAGCCCCGCAATGTAGTGATACCGCAACGCCGGCAGACCCCACTGCGTCTGGGAAGCCAGGACTCGAAAACGGGAGATGTACTGGGACAGGGATAGATCCTTGCTCATCAGCCGAGCCAAATCCCTCTCGGCGAGTTCTTCATTGACAGGAGCCCCCATGTTGCCCTGATTGCATCTAGGAAAGCCCGCAGCGTGTTGGTATGGGGGGACTGCGCCCGGATCAACGCGGTGGCCCACGTTGCCGCTGTCCCTTCCATCAGGTTGTAAACAAAAACCACCTGGGCTCGATCGTTGGCGAACTCGTTGGGGCGTTGCTCCAAATAAAGTTCCACTTGGCAAACAAAAACCTCCACCTGAGCCGGATTTCCACCAAAGCGGCCAGGTGGGCTCACCCCCGGGTGCCGTCCGGCCCGGGTCCGCAGCTCACCCAATTCTCGTTGCATCTCTTGCACTTGGGCATCGGTCAGGTTAGCCATGGCGGCCACGGGCGTGGAGCGCTTCTTGCGGCGTCCCGAGCGGCGTCCCGTGGTGTGATAAGGGGTTCTTGGAGTTCTCCGGCCAGCTGTCACGATCACGGACCTGGCGGGCCCCTTAATCACACACAGAGACGTACTGAAGGCTAACTACTTTATTGAGTATATAAAAACAGTTCCAAAAAGTAAATAGTCCAATAATATGCAATTGTCCAAGGTGTTAAGCAAGTAGTCCAAAGTAACGTAGGAAATAAGCTGGAAACGTGGCAAGGCTCCGCAATTCAATGCGAATCAGGAAACAGGGCAAGGTTTCGCAATCCCATGCGAATCAGGAAACAGGGCAAGGTGCCGCAAACCGCTGCGGCTCAAGAAACAAGGCAAAGGCAAGGCAAGGCTTGATGACCACTGCTGGCTTGTGGTCCCACTCCGCTTCGCGTCTATTCAGGGAAGACGTGGCCGGAGAACTGACGATCAGTTCCCACGGGGCCGTTCTTAATCCCTCGGCCTGGAACCCCGACGATCTAGGGCCCGGCGTCTCCAGTCTCTACTTTCCGAACGGTGACGGTCTAGGGACAGATGCCAGCTCCTCCTGCCCTCCTCTATGTCCCTGCGCCTGTTGTGAGAACGGCCCCGCTCTTCCAGTCCAGTATCGCTATCTTCCTGAGAAGCAGCCTCCCCCGGAGTTTCCCAGCCGCTAGCCTCCATCTGCTGCCCGGCCAGCTCTTGGGAACCTCGGCCATTTGGGAATTCATAACTATCTCCGCTATCTGCTTCGCTGCCTCCCATCTCCACCTGGTCCGCTCCTTCCCCGGGAGAATGCTCCCACTCAAGATCCCAGGCTAAACTCTCTACAGGTGAACTGGGCAAAGGTACGGCTGACCAATCTTGCTCTGGGCCTTCCAACTCATCCTCCGAGTCCCTTCCAGCCTGTGCGGGTCCCAATGCCAACGGGACCCCCGGCGCGTCACCCCCCCCTCAGTGGCACGAGCGGGCCCATGGGTGCTACACCCTGTGATCATTGGATTTTGAAAAAAATGGCTTGTTATGGAAACAAGGATTGGTGATAAATAAATTTATTTATTCTATTTATATACTGTTTTTCTCACTCCTGGAGGGACTTAAAGCAGTTCACAACATAATCTTTGGTAAAATTCAATGCCTTACATGTATAAAACCTCACACATCAAATTAACCGTATATAGCAATAGATTAAAGCCATTAAAACTATAAAACTATAAACAACAATCACAAACACAACATAAAACATTATATCTTACATCGATCCCGAGGTTATCTTTACTTTATAACAACTACTTCATAAAGCTTCAGTTCAGACACCTTTCCCTTATAATACTTCTTTCAGGAAGTGAATTTCCCTTCTGAGGAAATTCACTTCCTGTTGTCTCACCCTCATTTGTAACTAGGAGTCATTTGTAAGACGGACGTTTGTAACTCGGGGACTGCCTGTTCTGAACATGTATTACCCAATTACTATGAGTTAAAATCATGTGGTTTTGTATGTATGTTCTATGTCACACACTGTTTTTTTTTTTTCATTACAGCTTGTTATATATAGTCACTGATTTTATCAGTTTTTCTGCTTTTTTGCTACAATACTATGATATGGTCTGGTATGGAAAGAGGTCCATGGAGGTGGTACTGTGAGTAACACATAGGGAATACCAAGCCTAGTGATGTCACTATCCATGGCCACATCCATGTTTTTCTTCTTTCACAGTGAGCCTGAAGAGAAGAGCAGATCCCAAGACATCAGTGAGGAGACTGAGGAGTTCAAATCTCAAGATCCATACAGGCAGGGTGAAGAAGGCAGCAAATCCCCATTTGAGCAAGCTGAAGGTAGCATTTCTGAAGACCCAAACAAACAGAGTAGGAATTGGACTGAGACACTCCTGGAAACATCAGAGCAATCAACTCGAGAAGAAAGAGAACGCTCCCAAACCCAACCTTCTAGTTCATGGGAGAAAAGCACAGCAGAGTGGAAGGATGAACTGTCCAGCTTTCTTGCTACTGAGCCAGAGTTATCCACTCTCTTTGACACACTGAGTTTAGATAGGTAACCAAACATCTTTACAACAGACCTGTGAAGGCTTACCTTCCCTGCTTTGTGCCAAGAGCTACATCCTAGTCAAATAAAGCTTCACCTAGGCCTAAAATACCACACCTCAATCCTCTAATGTAGCCAAACTGTTTCTTCCCTTCCTCTAGTACACTGATTCTCAAAGTGGGCTGTACCACCCCCTGGTGGGCGATGAGGTGATCCAAGGGGCGGTGGAAGGCTCAGGGGAATTTGGGGGCAGTGAACCCCTTTAAGGGGGCGGTGAATGATTCGCCATTTTGGAGGGGTTGCGTGACCCTCTTCTTTGGCCCCGCTCTGCCCCCTTCGCTTTGACCTGCATATTAGATATTTGGATTAGAATTTGTAAGGGTAGCAAAATTATTTATGAAGTAACAACGAAAATATGGTTGGGGGTCACCACAACATGAGGAACCTTATTTAGGGGGTCATGGCATTAGAAAGGTTGAGAACCACTGCATTAATACATATATCTTTCTGTTTAATTGCTATTAAATATTTTAAAAAATAATTTCTAGGGGGCGGTGAGTAAAAAAAAAATCTGGAAAGGGGGCTGTAGGCCAAAAAAGTTTGGGAACCACTGCTCTAGTAGGTGGAAGGATTGTTAGTCTAAAATTGAGGAGGGGAGCATCATATAGGAAGTGACTTACAACATTTCCCAAACGAAAACTAGGATATACAAGTAGTCAAGCGTCAGAGTATGGTCAAGATGGAAAAAGTTGTAAATGAAGAATATCATGTATGCTAGGAGAGACTACAGCAGTTTGCTTTTGCCTGGTCCCAATGGGAAGGGCAAAATTCTGTCAACAGCAACAACATTTTTATTATGGTCCGAAGACCCTTATTGCATTGTAGTCATACAAGGTATGCAGGTAATGAGATTAAGAGAAAATTAATTGAATGCAAATTACTTTTGCACTTTGAACACAATCTGCAGGAATTGCATTAAGCAGAGGATGAAGGAGGACATGTTAGGAAGAGAGAGAAGCTGGGATTTGCTAAAAGCAACTGAAAAAATTGGATGACGGATTAACTGAGACTATATCTACACTTTTAAGATACAGGATGAGGAGCACATAGGAGCCTCAAAAATAGCCCTGTGGTGACTTCATGCAAGCCACAATATTCCTACCTCTGCTCTAAATACTACCCTACCACAGTGGTTGTTTTCTAAAACTATCGTTTGTATGTAGCATTAATGTATCATCTCTATTTATGACAGCAAAATTCATGACCTAGAGGAAACAGATTGGCTGGAACCACGACCGGAGGCGCCACGGCTGCAGTTTGGGTATGAAGAGCTTCCTTACTCATTATGGAAGAAGACCCAAAGAAAATGGAGAGATGAAAGTCCCGGCGGTCCTATGACAGAGCGCAAGCTTGCCTTCCATGACGGCTGCTGCTCTAGTGCCATTGAGTAAGCTGAGACGTCACATTGTAGTATGGTAGCTCATAGTTTTGCACATGTTGTGGTACTTATGAGGCATCTTTAACAGTAAGCACCAAGGCCCATGCAGCTAAGTATCATCAGACTCTGACCAAAGTGGGAAAAGTTATTTTTGCATGTCGAACTGCCATTTAAAAGCACAACGAAACAAGAAAAGGAAAAAGAGGCAATTATTACTATTCAGCAAGCTAAGTGTGTCTCTGATTTTATGGCTCCCGCAACTAAAGCTTTTTCAACTAAAGCTGTGATGACATGCAAATAGGCATTTTCTTCTCAGTCATTGCATGATGTTTAGCTGTATTTTTTTAAAAGAATTTTTATTGGTTAAAATACAGTTACAAAAGAGAAAAAGACAAAAAGAAACATCGAACTACACATCCTGGGGGCACAGGGGGCAGGAGGAAGGGGGGGGTAGGGGGGTATCTGGGTATATGGGTCTACATCGGGAAAGGGAATTACATACTAGACGTACACATACACATACATAAACATACCTAAAATAAAACCGGTTGACTTCACCCAAAACCAGCAAGCATATTAACATGTTGCAGTCTGTTTTATAACTTCCTGTTATTAAATCCAATAGCCTTTCAATGCAATTTTCTTTTTTTTTTACATAATCGATTAGCGGTGACTAGCGGTTATATACCTTAGGTCAGTGTTTCCCAACCTTTTTTGAGCCGCGGCACACTTTTAACATTAAAAAAATCCGGGGGCACACCACCAACCAAAATGACACTCTAACACAGTAAAGAACGACTGGGGGATGGTGGCCTTCTGGGAGCAGCTGCTGGGAGTGCCGAAGCCGGGGGAGGGGGAGGAGCCATACCATGCCCCGCCCCCTCCCCGGCTTCAGTTCTCCCACAGCTTCTCCAGCTTTGAGGGGGCAGTGCCAAGCCAGCATTGTGCTGGCTCTGCCACTGCTGGTTTGGCACTGCCCCCCTCAAGGCTGGCGAAGCTGTGGGAGTGCTGAAGCCGGGTGGAGGGGGCGGAGCCAGGCTGCGTCATGCCCCCCCTCCCCCTGGCTTCAGCTCTCCCACAGAGTAGGAGCATGAGCAGTGGACGGGCTTCAGTAGGCGGGGCTCCTCCGCGCGGCTTCAACAAGCAAAGGGCGAGAGTCATGGCGGATTGGAGGCTGGTTGGGGAAATGGTCGAAGGAGGCGGCACCCCGGTCCCTTCTTTTTCTTCGCCGCCTTGTCGGCCTTCCTCCTCCTCTCCCCAGCCGCAGGAGTTTGGCAGGAGGAGGGGGGAAGGACGGGGGCAGAGAGCTTTTCTCGCGGCACACCTGATGATCGCTCACGGCACACTAGTGTGCCACGGCACACTGGTTGAGAAACACTGCCTTAGGTAGCTATCAGCAGGCAGGAGGTAATCTCTGTGGATTTACTGGAAACTGTGGCTACCATAGATTCAAAATGGGCAACACAAAGAACTCTACAGGCAGTTCCCAACTTATGAACAAGGCAGATTCTGTAGGTTTGTACTTAAGTTGAATTTGTATGTACAGTAAGTTGGAATACATTTTAAAGTGTAATTCCAGCTGTGTGTGTAAATAACATAGGGAAAGGTTACACCCATGTTATGTTTGTTTTGCTCTCTGTGCCCCTGTTCAGAAGATTTCATCTCACTTTCTGTCTTTTTAATAATTGAATTTTGAAAAATCTGGCTTGTTGTGGAAACAGGAATTTGTGGTAAAGCTTCAGTGGAGGCCCCTTTTCCCCATAACAATTATTTCAGGAGTGAATTTCCCTTCCTAGAGATAGATTTCTCTCACTTCCTGTTGTCTCACCCCCTTTCTTAACTATGAGTCTTTGTAAGTCGGATGTTTGTAACTGCCTGTAATTAGGAATAAAGCATAAGCTAGTAGAGGTTATAAAAGTCTGCTTTTGCTCAAGCCTACTAAGAAGGCCTGGATTCTTCCTCTTTTCTTCTCTCCCTGCTGCTCAGCTATCTGAGTGCAAACTACTTTTGCACTTTAAACTCAGTCTGAAGCAACTGATGTAAGATGAGGACAAAAGGGGAAAGTGTGGAGATGAGAGATAAATTGGGATGCTTCAAAAATAGCTGAAAAAGTAGGATGGCAGAAGATTTATGGAGACTGTCTCTGTCAACTGGGACTGGGCTGTGGTGCAACCAGTTGATAGCTAGCAGTAGCTGCATTAAATCACTACTGACCGAGAGGTCATGAGTTCGAAGCCAGCCTGGGTCGGAGTGAGCTTCCCGTCATTAATCTAGCTTGCTGTCAACTTTTGCAGCCTCAAAGACAATTGCATCTGTCAAGTAAGAAATTTAGGTACTGCTTTATGTGGGAGGCTAATTTAACTAATTTACGGTGCCATAGAATGAGGAAGTACTCAATGTCACAAATGGACAGTGAAGCAGCAGCTCCCACTGTGGCTGTAATCGAGCCGGAATCAAACACCCTCGTGAAGCTGGAGTAGCTGGAATGTTAAATTGCCTCTGTGTATGTCTATATCAGGGCTGCCCAGGAAGTCGATCGCGATCGACCAGTCAATTGCGGGACCGAAGGAGGTCAATCCCAGCCGGATGGGGCGCTTCTCAGAGAGGGCGGAGCCAGGCTGTGCCAAGTCCTGCCCCCTCCCCTGGCTTTGGCACTCACAGCAGCTGCTTCAATCTTGAGGAGGGCAAGGCCAAGCCAGCCTTGTGCTAGCTATGCCACCACTGGCTTGGCACTGCCATCCTCAAGGCTGGAGAAGCTGCTCCTAGAGCTGAAGCCAGAGGGGGCAGAGCCAGGCCACGCCAAGCCCCGCCCCTCCCCGGCTTTGGCACTCCCATCAGCTTCTCCAGGCTTAAGGAGGGCAGGGCCAAGCCAGCCTTGTACTAGCTATGCCACCACTGGCTTAGCACTGCCATCCTCAAGCCTGGCGAAGCTGCTGCTAGAGCTGAAGCTAGAGGGGGGAGCAGCCAGGCCCCACCAAGCACCTCCCCTCCCCCGCTTCAGCACTCCCAGCAGCTGCTTCAGCCATGAGGAGGGCAGGGCCAAGCCAGCCTTGTGCTAGCTATGCCACCACTGGCTTGGCACTGCCATCCTCAAGCCTGGAGCAGCTGCTGCTAGAGCTGAAGCCAGAGGGGGGTGGAGCCAGGGCGCACCAAGCCCCACCCCCTCCCCGGCTCCGCCCTGCTTCTCTCTCGTCCGGAAGCAAACGTGGACAGAGGTAGATCTTTCTGACTTGGTTTTATTATAAGTAGCTCGCATGCTGAAGAAGTGTGGGCACCCCTGGTCTATGTACATTGTATGTCTAATTAGCATTGAAGGTTTGCCAGGTATATGTGCATTGTAATCCACCCTGAGTCCCCTGCTGTGTGAGATGGGCGGAATATAAATACTGTACATAAATAATAAATAACAGTTGGATGGTATGTGAAAAACCATTCTTCAGTTATATAGTCTTTCTGCATTTCTCATTCCACCCACAGACGGATGATCAAGCATAGTCCTGAGCACCCTCCCAAATCACCACATAACAGACGCTTCCCCCAGAAACCTAAGGCTCAGAAGTTCAAAAGAAGTGAGGTGAGAGTGTAATATCATGGGAATTATTTTGGCTCGGAGTGTTGAACTTCCTTAGAATTCCTCAATCAGGAGGGGAGTAAAGGTGTACTGATTTGGTGTAATCCACCATACTGCTGAAATGTAAAGATACTGGGGAGCAGGCATGTAGCCGGGGGGGGGGGGGCTTAGGGGGCTTCAGCCCCCCCCAATTCTCAAGGTGGTCCACGAGAAGGCCTTACTGGTACATTATTTAAACTGTTATGTTTATTCATATCATGATTGATCACCATGCTCATTATATCCCACATTCATGGGGTTATTGGGATAACAATACAAAAGGTTTGCTAGGGTAGACCCCCTTCCAGCCAGTCTCAGCCCCCCAAACCAAACTCAGCCCCCCAATCAAAATCCTGGCTACGGCCCTGCTGGGGAGCATTAGGTGTAGAGGTTCTACATTAAAAATAAATAAATAAAAAGAATCTTAGATTGGGCGACCCAAAACATTTCATTTTCTCAACAACATAGCAAACTCAGGGTGAATATTACTCAAAGCCAGACATGATATTATGGCACAAGAATTGAAAGATCCCTCAAACATTTCCATTACATCTCTAACAATAAAAATACAACCATAAGAAATGAAATAGCAAACAAGTTACTGCCCTTGCAGTGCATCCACATTGTATTAACTGAGGTGGCCATCTAACTCTAGGTAATTAGTAGGACTGAACCTGAATCTAAGGATTTTATTATAATTACGGAAAAAATTAAAACACAGCTTATTGTACAATGCTTTATCTGTCCTGTAGTTGCACTTTGCTTTAAGCATTATTGGATTGTCTCTTTTCATTTATGGGAATAACCTGTCAATGAATACAGTACTGTTATTGTTTATGCAAACATTTCTGGTGTGATCGTTTCCTTCCATATAGTCCTGATATTGCAAAGTGGAGGAAGGTCTTCAGCCCCGAAATTCTCAGGGAACACTGGTACAAAACTGTGTATTCACTGTAAAAAAAATTAATGGTGAAAACAATCAGCATGCATTACCCAGTCTCAGACTATGCAGAAGACTGAACTGTAAAAAAAATGGGAAAACTCAGCATGCATTATCACCAAAGTGCTAGCACCTAGCAGCATAGCACAATTGCAGCAAGGTGCGAAACTGACTGTTAGAAAAAATGTATGTTTCCATTTCCTTAAACAATGCAATTGCCACAAGACTATAGTCTATTGTGATAAAATCCTAATATCCAAACTTTGGAGCCTTGTGCAAAAGGTCATATGTGTGTGGAAGTAGAAAGCTGATACCGTTAATTTCTTTGTGCCCAAAATTTATAGCTGCATGTATTTGTTTTCTCCACCCCCAGATCTCTTTCTCCTTTGAGCAGTTGCCAAAACAGAGACTTCCTGTGTGTTCAATGAAGGATAAAGAGTGCAAGAGATCCACTAAGACTCGGCCACCCCGGAAGGCCTCATCTTGTTTCCATATAAGAAATGGCAGGTAGTTGAACAGGTTGGGCAAGTCACACCCTTAGTTTCAGAGGAAGTCAAAGACAACGCTCCAAACCAAGAAACTGATGTGTAAAGTCAATGTAATCACAGAAATGAACTGGAGAAACCCAGTGGGTCCAATAATAGGCCAGTCATCATCACTGGCAGTCACTCGTGTCCAAGTATGATTGCCTTCCAAGTCTAGGGTCTTGGCGGTGGGTTCGTAGGTGACTGTAGAGGCCTATTCTTGACCTGCATGTTCTTTCGCAGTGAGGACATTGGTTTCCAGATGGAAGGTGGTGCTGATCAGGGTTAGCTTGTCCTGCCTTCTTGTTCACACATTTGTCCTTTTCTCCCTCCATTCATGCCTCTCTGAATTCCACAGCACTGTTGGTAACAGCTGACCTCCCGTTAGAATGCTCAAGGTCTAGATCTTCCCATTCTCTGTGTTTATGCTATAATTTTTAAGGTCAGCTTTAAGCCCATCTTTAAATCTCTTTTCCTGTCCACCACCATTCCATTTTCTATTCTTGAGTTGAAAGTATAGTAGGATCATCGCTTCACTGCTGGTGGTCTTTACTTCTTCCAGCAGGCTGACATCTGTCCACCCATCTTCCTAAGAGTTGAGTGTGACATCTGTAGATGGTCCATGTTTTGCAGATAGATAACAAGGTTGGGAGGACAATATCTTTATAAACAAGCATCTTGTATCCCTATGAACGTACTGGTCCCCAAACAATCTCTGCTTCATTTGAGAAAATGCTGCACTTGCACAGCTCAGATGGTGTTGTATTTCAATGTTGATGTTGATTTTTGCGGAGAGGTGGCTGCCAAGGTAGCGGAAAAGGTAAACATTTTCTAATGTTGCACCTTTAAGCTGTATTTCTGGCATTGCGGAGGGATTGGCTGGTGTCTGCTGGAAGAGCACTTTGGTTTTTTCAATGTTCAGTGAGAGGCCAAGCTTTTTGTATGCTTCTGCAAGGGTGTTTTGTAGGTTTTGAGTGGCTTGTAGGTCTTCTGAATGAGCACAACTACATTATTATCAGCATATTAGAAGCCTCTGGTGGCGCAGTGGGTTAAACCCTTGTACCGGCAAGACTGAAACCTGACAGGTCAGAAGTTTGAATCTGTGGAGAGCGTAGATGAGCTCCCTCTGTCAGCTCCAACTCCACATACAGGGACATGAGAGAAGCCTCCCGCAAGGATGATAAACATCAAAATATCCAGGTGCCCCTTGGGCTACATCCTTGCAGACGGCCAATTCTCTCACACCAGAAGCGACTGCTAATCAGCATATTGGAGTTCTATAACAGATGTTGTTGTGACCTTGGTTTTGGCTTTCAGTCTGCTAAGGTTAAATAGCTTGCCATTTGTCTGATAGATGATTTCCATGCTGGTGGGTAGCTTCCTATCAACAAAGTGCAGTATCATTGCTGTGAAGATGGAGAATAAGGTTAGGGTGATAAAACACATCCCTGTTTGACACCCATTTCCACCTTTGGGTCATTTTGGGAGCTATTGATATCAAAGATTGTTGTCATTATGGAGGATGTTCACAAATTTGTAAGGGCATCCGATTTTTTGGAGGATGGTCCAGAAAGCACTGCAATTAACTGTGTCGAATGCCTTTGCAAGGTCAATGAATGACATTTAGAGAGGTTGATGTTGTTCCCTGCATTTTTCTTGAAGTTGTCGTGCAGTGAAGATCATATCTACTGTTCCTCCAGAGACCAATAGCAAGACCACATAGTACCAGTTATCATGCTAGTTCATCAAGCAGAGAGACTTCCAGCAGTCTCTATGTAATGCCCAGAGTGTAGAGTATAAGACCTCAAATTTGAACCCTTTTTATGGTGACCAGTAGCTATCTTTGTGGGGAAAGAAAAGTCAAATTATGGCGGCAGACTCTGGACTGATCTATAGTCTTCAGTTGCATAAATGAAGGGAGACTTCAAGTGTTGAACACTGCGCTTGGAAGACTTTCTAAATCTTGATCAAATGCCAACATTATGTACAACACATCAACTCTTACCCTATATTTCCACCTCAGTTTTACTCTTCCAGAGCAATGGGCAATGGAGACTATTGGCTGTCTTAGAGCTTGTAGATTTATCCAGTGATAGGTGGTAGCTTCCATGTCAGTGGGAAAGTTGGGGCTGTGAATCTGCTCTAGGTTTTAATATGAACCTTAAAGGAGCTAGTCAAGTTGCTGACCTCTATCCTTTGGATAGTTTCAGAACTTTGGATAGCTCCTTTAATGTTCATACACACACCTGGAACTGATTCACTACTCCTCTAACTCAGGAGTCACCAGCCATAACTGGACCCATTGACTGTGAAAACCAACCAGATTTCTGTGTCCACTCTTGAAACATTTGGGGAGGATTCAATTCTATGATTGCTGGCTGAGGCCTCTGCTTCTAGGTATGAAGAGTATAACATCTGGAATTACAAGGTTTTCTGTATTTTTAAGAGAGTGGTATAGGAACAGAGATTAAAATACTCCTATTTGTAATCATAAATTATATATGTCTCTCTTGGCAGGAAGAGTAAAGCTTTGCACAATCTCTACACAACTTTCTATGATGAAGATGAATTTGACCCATATCTTTCTGATGGAGCAAAAGGTAATGACAAAGGAGAGAGTCATTCGCCATCTCTGGATAATGGAGATGATTCAGCTTAGCAAACTGAAGGCACACAACGAGAAAGACATATGAGGGCCAACTAAAATTTCTTTCTCTTTCTTGGTCAACATTGTTATCTTATCATAATGGTGCTTCTATTGATAACCTGTCACGTCACTGACTGCGGCTTGCAGGGTATGGCCAATTACATATATGAGCAACTGGACAACTGCCAAACTTGCCAGATTTCAATAAACTTTATAGAAAAACATAGTATCCTCAACTATGGGCTTGGATATCTGAAGTGAATCTAAAGCTAGCGAGGAAATGTTAGACTTGCTTTTCAGGGCCTCCTCAGTCTGACTCATAGACCAGTGCTGTCCAACTTCTTCCGGCCCAAGGGCCGGAAGAAGTGTCACTGATCACCTGGGGGCCGCAGTGAGCGGGGGCGTGGCCACTCCGGGGCGTGGCCACTCCCGGGCGTGGCCACTCGGGGCGTGGCCGGCCTCCTGCGCGACCCGCCCATTTTCAGGAGGTTTCCCTGGGTGACGTTAGGCTGGGTGATGCCTGACGTCACCCAGCCTAACGTCACCCAGGGAAACCCCTCCCGCAAGCCTGGAAGGCTCCCGGGGGAAGCGAGAAGCGGCTCGCTTCCCCGAGCCTTCCAGGCTTGCAGAGGGATTCCGCCCAGCTCCTGTGTCCCTCTGAGCAGAGGGACACGGGAGCTGGGCAAAAACTCGCCCGAAGCCTGGAAGGCTCCCGGGGGAGGCGAGAAGCGCCGCTCGCTTCCCCCTGCGAGCCTTCCAGGCTTGCAGGGGAGTTCTTCGCCCAGCTCCTGTGTCCCTCTGAGCAGAGGGACACGGAGCTGGGCAAAACCGCCCGAAGCCTGGAAGGCTCCCCTGGGAGGCGAGAAGCGGCTCGCTTTCCCGCCAGCCTTCCAGGCTGGCAGGGGAGCTTCGCCCAGCTCCTGTGTCCCTCTGAGCAGAGGGACACGGGAGCTGGGCAAAACTCGCCCGAAGCCTGGAAGGCTCCCGGGGGAGGCGAGAAGCGGCTCGCTTCCCCGCGAGCCTTCCAGGCTTGCAGGGGTTCTTCGCCCAGCTCCTGTGTCCCTCTGAGCAGAGGGACACGGAGCTGGGCAAAACTCGCCCGAAGCCTGGAAGGCTCCCGGGAGGCGAGAAGCGGCGCTCGCTTCCCCCGAGCCTTCCAGGCTTGCAAGGGAGTTCTTAAGCCCAGCTCCTGTGTCCCTCTGAGCAGAGGGACACGGGAGCTGGGCAAACTCGCCCGAAGCCTGGAAGGCTCCCGGGGAGGTGAGAAGCGGCGCGCTTTCCGCCAGCCTTCCAGGCTTGCAGGGAGTTCTTCGCCCAGCTCCTGTGTCCCTCTGAGCAGAGGGACATGGGAGCTGGGCAAAACTCGCCCGAAGCCTGGAAGGCTCCCGGGAGGGCGAGAGCGGCGCTCGCTTTCCCGCCAGCCTTCCAGGTTTGGGAAGGGTTTTCGCCCGGCACTCGCGTCTCGAGTGCCGGGTGAAAACCCTTCCCAAACCTGAAGGCTCGCGAGGGAAGCGAGCTTGGAAGGAGGGAGGTGCCGCGGGGGACCCCCTCCCTCCAAGGCATCGGCTCAGGAGAGGGAAGAAGAGGGCGGTGCAGGGAGGAGGAGCTGGCTCACTTCCTCCTCCCTGCCCCGCCTCCCCTCCCCCCCCCGGCCGCCATTTAAATTTTTTTTTAAAAAAAATTAAAAATGGCGGCCGGGAGCATAGCTGGGGCCGGAGCCAACAGGCTAGGGGGCCGTGTACGGCCCCAGGGCCGCCAGTTGGACAGCCCTGTCATAGACTATGCCCTCCAACATTTCATAGAGAAAATTTGTGGGCAAGCAAAATCAGAGTATGGTCAAAATGGCAGTAATTAATTAGGAACAACCACACAGAAGCTGCTTTTGCTTGAGCCTACTGGGAAGAGCATAATTCTCCCCTTGTTCTCCTCTCTCCCTTCTATTGAGTTAATTGAGTGAAATTACTTTTACCATTTACAGCAACTGAAGGAAGGTGAGCGCAAAGAGGGAAAGTGGAAGAAGATGAGAGAATAGGTGAAAAAGTGTGGTAACAGAGGATCAATGTAAGTGTTCCCTGCCAAATTGGGGCTTTTGGAGATTATGACAGTCTTCCCTTTGTTTTTTCAGGACTCTCCAGAGCTTGCACCATTTTTAGTGCCATCAAAAAAGGAAGGATTAATGTCAACCACCTCCTCCTCACCTTGCACACTCTGGGAATCCTTCTGGCAGCTCCTGAGATGCAGAAGGCACTCAAGTGCATTCCTGTGGATGGTGCGTGTTTGCTCTGGCTTTAAAGTATATGGCTGTTGCCAGCTATTGTTTTACATTGATTGGAAGTAAACAGTAGAAAACTGGGCATCTTACTAAAATGAACGTATCTAGGAGTGTGCACATACACACACAGCTCAGCCAAACCTACTTGCAAATCTTCACAAAACAAAATGAATTTTGAAAAGCCATAGTTTTCAGTTTAGTTTTTAATTTTCCATATTAGAAATGTCAAATAATAGCTACACAATTTTCAGGGTATGTGTATAACATACCAATCACTCCTTTTTCTCAGTTCATGACACCAAATCTGAGCATCCAGTGGTCATTCAGGAACCAACAGCCACTTCTGTTAAGAAGGAAATATGTATATCTATCTACACATCCATTTTTGTTTTAATGTTTCAATTTTATTTATTTATTTATTTATTATTCCATTTTAAAATACAGGCAATAAGCAGTTAAAAACAATTAAAAACAACAGCAGTATAGTAATTAATAACACAGTTAACACAATGAACAGCACATCATCCTCAGAAGAACGAATAGATGGCGGGGCATGGGCAGGACTTACTCACCAAAGGCCTGCTTAAACAGGTATGTTTTACAGGCCCGTCTAAACTGGTCTTTTGATCCGATTGTGTCTGCTTTTAACTGGAATATGTTAAACCATTTAATAAAGTTGTGCATTTCACATCTCTTACCAGTTCATCTTCTCTCTTCTTTTTAACACAGCACATGGTGATCTGGACTTTGGTGACTTCCTGAACATTGTGAATAATGTCTTGCCCTACACTGAATCTGAGGGTAGGTAGAGAGAAATTGAAGCAATGAAAGGAAAGATGTTCTGTATTCCCATATATATTTATTTATTTTGCTTGGTTGGAGGCTTTTCCAGATCCTCCTGTTCTGTTGTATTAATTATAGAACTACCATGTTTTTGCTTCTATTCTTACCCTATTATTTACCTACCCAGCCTATACATGTTTCCCAGAGAGCGAAGCATTTACTGTCATATACAGGCTTGCCTGTTGAAGATGCCAAAGGCTTATCCACTCCGCCAGAGCCATAGCAATGGGGGGGGGGTCACAATGCACATATACAGGCAAACATTCAATGCCATTGACATACAACATATATACAACATATATAGACAGACAACGAGCTACACAATTGGGTCAAGAGCTCACCCCTACATTTACATTCTATAATTCATTCTATATTTTATATAGACTTAATTAAATCAAATTTCTATTTTAGTTGCAAAGTTTCAAGTCTAAAAAACCTGAAAATGACTCTTAATCAGTCATTACAATTAATTAGTTGGTTACAAAAAAATACCACAACATTGTTGGAAGCACTTGAAAACACTGTCAATATACTTTGACAGAAATCAGGCTCCATTGACAAGCTTGTGTCCAATCAGTCTTTCTTGCCCCATTGTGCTTCTTATGTATGTTTTCAAACATTTCAGAGTTGAAAACAACCTTTCATTTGTAGCTGTTGACACTGAAAATGTTGCAGAAATCTGAAGAAGTTTCTTTACATCCAGAAAAAATGTCAATCACAGACAAGATATGCTTCCACTACATTTGATGGTTTTTCTGCAGGTGCAATTTTTGTCCATTTCCTACTTTACAGGTCAAATTTTTCCATCGGCATGTCAATATCTTGAAGGCATTCATTGTAAAGCTCTGTGCCCTTGTTGGATAATAAATGGTCACAAGTAAAAGAGATGAACACTTGCAGTTCCTGAACTACTTCCATGTGTCTTGTAAACCTTTCTTGAAGCTGACTGTAGAAAAAGTTCAGAAATAGGATGTACATATTTAGCCTATAATATTCCATTGGTGTTTGTGAAGTTGCCTGCATGTTGCTTTTACAAGTCTGTCATGAACAGATGTGAGGAATCCTAACTTCTCCAACCATACACTCGGCCACTGATCTTGCTGTGTCTAATATCTCCTGAAATTCTTACACAGTGCGCATGTCGCTGGCTTTTTCTAAGAGACTGTATGTTGCAGATGACAGAAAATGTCCATATCCACTCTTTGTAATGTTTTGCCAAGCTGAAGGGATGATGAAATGGTATGGTTACTACAATTTCAGCATTAAGAACATCTAAAAGAAGGTGTCCAGCTTGAGAAGAAGTCTCACTGTTGTATAGAGGACTTTCTTTTAGTTCTTCAAGTGTTCTCGCCACCACACTGTACAGTTCAATAAAACTGCATCATGTCACTCAACCCAATGGATTTCACAAAGTGGCAACATACTGTTTGCTTTTGATTCAGGGAAACAGTCTTTTGTGTTTTTCTTCAACAGTTCCAGTCTGATTGATGGTGCTCTAAAGAAATTGCATACAGATGATATTATTCCTTGGCAGTTATATTTTTTCACTTTAAAATTGAATATCTAACAATCAAGACCAGTAACATATACATATTATCACATTTTTAGAAATTACATATTTTAATCTGGTACCCTACTTGATAGTTTAGGCAAGTAAAAAATATCATAGTTCTTATATACCTGGAAACATCATAAATTGTATTTAAATATTTCTTATGGAGTTTTTTAAAATTACAATCTCCCAAATTGGTGGGGCTTGGCATAAGACAAAAGAACAGCCCTGAAAGACACTGCCTTCTCTGCTACAGAATGTACCTTCCTTGAGGCAACCTAGGAGGTCTAGATACTGCCGGGTGAAGAGGGGAACTCTGTGTAGTGCAGCCACCCAAATCTCTATAGCTCTTATGCTCTGCTGGGAAATCCTTGCCAATAAATGTCAAGGGCAGAAACTACCCAAAATGTAAGATGAATCTCTGAGGCAAAAGCATAGCAATGGGAACCCTATTATCTTCTGGAAAGGGGGAGGGAGGAAGCAAGTTGGGAAAGTCCCAATTCCCCATTAGAAACCTGTCTCCTACCTCAAGTTGATACAAAGAGCACAGCAGGGGGCAGAGAAGCCTTAAATAGCCTGCAGCTCCACCCTGTTAACCACCCCCACCAAGTCTGGTCTTCTTCATGAGGGCCTTCAAATTCCCCCTTCGCCATAGGTTTTGCCTGCCTGTTGTGAGTGGGGTGACTTGGTTGCTTCCACTATATCGGCTATTGCTGCGATTACAATGTAAATTGGTGGAACGGTTGGTAACGACAGTGTGAATAAATTGTTGAAATTTGGTTGAGATGGTGCTAGAAGTTCTGGAGGGACTTTTAATTTTTGCTTCTCATAGACTTAGCATGGGGATTGGGGATTTGGTTAACCAGTTAAAATTCATGAGTAAACTTGGATTTGGGGAGGGGGGATCGAACCCAAATTCAAGGGGTGCGAGAAAAGTCACTGTTTGCCTCCATCCTCTTTACCTTTCTCTTACCTATGCTTTTATTTTATTAACAGAGAATTTTCTTTGATCTCTTTTCACCCCTCCACCCTCTCTGGTTTTTCCAGTAAAAAATAGTTAACTTTTCCAGCCTTTCCATAGTCACTATGAACTATGAAAGATCACTCTAGTTTCTGTTCCTCAGTTCACAACCAAGGCCAGCACTGTTCTCTTCCTTAGTCACCCTACCTATAATCATTTTGCCCCTAAACTTTGCTATCTCCTTTCTACTGGGTTAATCTGCCTTATACTTCACCTGAATATTTCCCCTTTCCTTGCCCAAATTGGATGGTTTTGTTCTCTGAGCAACTTGACTTTTCCTGAATATTCTATGATATAACATCAGCATAGTTAATCAGTATGAAAAACTTCATGAGTTAAATTAAATTTCATTGTTGCAAATATAATCAAGATAAGAAATAAAGTCTTGAAGATGCGGCAATTTTCTAAACTACACTTTGTCTGGATCAATCACGAAAAAGGTAGTTTGTTTTCGACCTTTCTACCCACTCAAGTTCTTACAATGAATACAATATGACCCCCATATCAATGTGGGAAATCTTCCCTTATTTTGTCTGGATTGCAGTGAAGCCTAATAAAATGTAGGATATCTAGTCTAAAAATCCTGTAGAGTCTCCATGAAGGACCTAAAAATACCCAGAGAAGCCATAATTTGTTGGAAGTGGATGAATGAAATTGTGGTTACCAATTCCATGGATATATGGGTTGTACTCCATGTGAAAATTAAGGAAATGTTCGTTTTTTGTTGTTCGCTAACTCTGCTTATTCCTCTTCCATGCACTCATTGCAGCTCTCCAGAATGCTCAGCGGGTTTTCAGAAAGATCAACAAAGACATGGTGAACATTGAGGATCTGGATCCAGTTTTGTCATCTTTAGGGGTTACCCTGAGCACGAAGATTGTTCAACAGGCATTGGGATGCACTCAGGTTACCTGTGAGTATTGACTAATTCTAACATAGGAGGAATGAGGGAATTGTATAGTGCATTAAAAATAACATCAAATGCGGTGTTAAGATTGAATTAGCAGCCAAATCTCAGCAGTCTTCTGTATGGTGAATTCAGCAGAGGAATCCAGTGGAGAAGCTCATGAGTTCCCTTGGAGTTAATCCGGGCCTAAATCAAACCTAGCAAAGGGAAAGTGTCTGGCCAAGCCCTTTCTCGCCAGATAAAAACTCAACTCAGACAACAACAACAACAACAACAAAAGATTTTCGTAGCATATTATTCCATTAAATTTAGCGCAGAGGTGAACATTATCTCTGGAACATCCCCCCCCCCCTAAAATGTGGACAGAACTAGTTTTTTTGGGGGGGGATGCTATATGATATTTTACTTTCATTGTGCTTGTTTTATACAGCTTCACATTGACCAGCAAATTAAAAAAACTTAGCTTTTTGATTAAAATGGACATCCCAACCAACAAAAAGCAAACCCTGGGATAACCAAATCCAATTGTAATTTGATTGCATCAAGATTAACTATTTAAAACTCCCCACTGCCTATTACTTTGAATGACTAATAGAATTAGGGATTGCTTGACATTTTTGTGGAGCCGGTCTCACAGAACTGAGACTTGTTGCATTACATATATTTCTTTCTTTCTTTCTTTCTGTATTGCAGGGGATGGAAACCTGAACATTTCAGAGTTTTTGTCAGCAGTGGCAGGTCCTTTAGGTCACCAAAAAGAAGTGGGTAAGTGCTCGCATCCCATTAATAAGTCTGGGAATCAGTGCACAGAAATTTCACAAGAGTTTAAATAGCCTACATTGGGGGTGAAGAGGGTGCCAACTATAGGCCACATGTTGCCTATTGGTCTCCTGTTTCTATTGTTGAAGCCCCTTAAAAGTCCCCAAACCACATTTCAAACTTTGGACAAGCTTGCAAACATGGACAAACTTGAAAACAATCTCCCAAAGGCATGAAAGTAGCTGAAAACACCCAACTCTCCACAAATAATCCCTTCCCAGAACCCATCCAAACCCTGACAACCTTCATTTTTGTTTGTATCATTCCAAAAAAGGCCAGTTGTGACTATATGTCAAATGTAGTCTTCATTTTGGAGAAGACACTGATGAAAATAGAGGTATTTGGGAGTGCTGTGAAACATCTGGTTCCCCTCCCTTGGCAATGTATGTTTCAGTTATGGAGTCCTGCATGTCAGGACGCTGTTGGGCGTAAGTAGAACCTATCCTTTCCAGTGGACAGCCACAGAAGCAAAAACACTAAAGCAATAGTTCCCAACCTTTGGGCCTCCAGGTGTTTTGGACCCCAGCTCCCACAGTTCCTAACAGCTAGTAAGCTGGCTAGGATTTCTGGGAGTTGAAGTCCAAAACACCTGGAGGCCCAAAGGTTGGGAACCACTGTATTAAAGGGTGAACGGAGCACCAGCATTCACACAGACAAATAAGCCAAATGGGGGTACTCCTCCAAACAATCTCAGTTGTTTGGAGGAGTACATATTTCATAAGCAAGTTTCAGGTATGAAGTCGCCATTTGATCTCTTACTATGAAGGCTAGAAGGAACACATAGCCTCCAAGTCACATTTGACAGATTGCAGTGGAACAAGAGCCTGTCATAGGGAATTCTGAAGCATTGACCAATAAAAGGTATAGCTATTTTTGTACGCTTTCATGCGACTTGGGTTGTCTTTTGATGCATCTAGCCTATCCATGTCAACCCATTAGGTCATTCTTCCCCTATAAATAACTGCTTGATTTACTTTGCATATTGTGATTTTTCCCACCTTAGCAGACCTTGTTTTTCAGCCCCAATCCTACTATTTATTTATTTATCATGTCAGTAGTGAACCAAACAGTTTTATTGCATTAAAAACAAACTAACAAACAAAACACAAAATTTGCAAACTTGGTGTTCGATTAAATGTCCTTTGACCAGTAGCTGGCCACTTGGAGTGCCTCTGGTGTTGCTATAAAAAGGTCCTCCATTGTGCATGTTGCAGGGCTCAGGTTGCATTGCAGTAGGTGGCCTGCGGTTTGCTCTTCTCCACACTCACATGTCGTGAAGTCTATTTTGTGGTCCCATTTCTTAAGGTTAGCTCTGCATCTCGTGGTGCCAGAGCGCAGTCTGTTCAGCGCCTTCCAAGTTGCCCAGTTTTCTGTGTGCCTAGGAGGGAGTCTCTCATTTGCTATCAGCCATTTATTGAGGTTCTGGGTTTTAGCGTGCCACTTTTGGACTCTCGCTTGCTGAGGTGTTCCATCGAGTGTCTCTGTAGATCTTAGAAAACCAATCCTACTAACAAATGGTGTTATTTAGCACACCCATGATCAGAGAATAAAAAGCTGGTAAGAGTCATCTCCCAGATCACCTCTGGAGTTCAAGGTGAGATAGACCTTTGACCACAGCTTAGGAATTAATGTGCAAAGTACTGTTATTTCAGATGTTTACTGTGGTTAGTATTCTCTTTTGGTTCGAATTGTATGTATGGTTCCTTTGTTTCTCTTCCCTATTTCACTAGATGAATATATCTCTTCCGAGAAGGGATCTTTGCTGGATTTTGCTAATTTGGGTGATTTAGACCCTTTGTGGAAGGAAGAAATGCTCAACAAAGAGCTACCACCTGAACGTGCTGAACTGATTACATTCTATGATCCAGATGAAGAGATCGATCTTGCCCAACTACAAAGGGGAACGCCTGTACCCAAGAAATCTGTTGACCTGAAACAACCCAGCACTACACCTCCTGGACAGCACATAGAAGAGAAGGACAAAGGCCATCAAGACATTGTGTGGCCAAAGATCCAACCAACTTTTCGCTATAGCAGTCAGGATACTCTCTTTCCATTAATCTCCTCTTTACCTTTAAAAGAAGCCAATAAGGTCCAGAAAAAAAAGACAAAAAGATCTTCCCTGACTCGTGGTCCTGCCCAGAGTGCCAACAATGAAGCTATCAAGAAGCAGAAGAAAAAGAAGAAGTTGTCCTTCCAACAGGATCTCCCAAGGAGGTATGACTCAGAAGATGACAATTCCCAAGAACCAGATTCCAGAAAACCTGGAAGTGAAGAGAAAGGTCAATCAGACCAGAAAGGTGGGTCTTGAAATGTTGTCCATTCAATGCAATACACACTTCAGCTTGCATATTTTGCTTCAGTTGAACTTTATGGGATATTCGTGTGGCCATATATAGCAGATAACATCTTCTACTGAGTGCTAGAAGAAGAAAAATTATGAAGTCAGGTTTCTTCTGCTGATTTTCCATAGCCCATACTTTGTATTGTTTCTAATAATTTGACAGGGAGGGAAAGGATAAAAATCTGATGCATTTCAAGGCAGTTCAAGACCAGTTGGTACTGAACGGGGTACCTTTTGTTCTGCAACACCGGTGCTCCTTCAAGTTTGTTGAACTAATGAGGGAAGTTAAGAATTAACCCCTAAGACAGAGCTTTCCAAACTTTTCAAGTTGGTGACACACTTTGAAAGCATGGATCATTTTGCAGCATAATAATTTAGTTTTGCTAGTAAACCAGAGTTTAACCAACCCCTTATAAAAGATATGGAAACACACATAAATGGTAATAAAATGTATGGGGAACACAACATATCTCATTAATACCTTTCATTAATATATTTTAAAATATATTATTTACTACTTATTTCACATAGACACAGAAATTTCTCATTATTTTCACATGACACACCTACACGTATCACAATATTTATTTATTTATTTATTTATTTATTTATTTATTTACTTTATTTATATTCCGCTCTTCTCACCCCAAAGGATTACAGCGGATTACAGCACACATACTTGCGGACAATCCCTGCAGTTCAACATATGACATATAAACATGTGACATTTTTCACAGTACAGTACAGTACATACATTTTGACATATTATACATATATGAACAGAGGCAAACTTTCTGGCCACCAGGGGGAGCTGACGCACTCCTCATCTCTCTCAGCATTTCCTTCCAGCGTCCCTTTGTTGTTTCTTCCGCATTCCTCAGCAAATCTTTATGGCCTCATAAATCAGTCAAAATTCGCCTCCCCACTTTAATGTGATATCTTTATCTCTTACTTGACAAATGTAACTGTCTTTTGGGCTGTAAAGGTCGGCAGCAGGACACAATTAAGGTCAAGAACCCACCTCGACCCGGGCAGGCCTCGAACTCATGACCTACTGGTCAGAGAGACCTTATGCAGCTGACAATTAGCCAACTGCGCTACATTCCCGGTCAATAGACATTGAAAAGTGCAGTTCTGAGGAATCTCATCACAGTTCTGCTCTTAGATAGTCCATTGATTATTCCTAGTTATGCTTAGTTTTTGTCTGATCAGAAGCTAGGTTTTACATGCTTGCCTGTGTGTTTGTGTATCATCTTTTCCTGCCCATTGCGTTCTCTCTCTCTCTCTCTCTCTCTCTCTCTCTCTCTCTCTTTTGCATTCAGCCTTCTCAGAACCTTACCACAAGGAGCAAGCTACTGCTGAATTGCTTGTGCAATGCTTTTTGTCAATCACTCCTGGAGCTCCCAAAACAATGCCAGTCCCTGAATGTGTCTTATTGGTAATTTAAGAAGCGTAGGCACAGATAGGTTGCCTAAGGCTCAGTGCTACCAGACAGTATTATTTATTTATTTATTTATTTAAAACTTTTGTACCCCGACCTTCTCACCTCTATTGAGGGACTCAGACTGGCATAACAGCAAAGTTTCAATGCTATACAATTTTAAAACAACTAGAACAACATATTAAAATACATAAAAACCCAGCATAAAACCACATCACCATTAAAACAATTCCACTCAATCTGTAAACGTGGTCAAACATTCAGTTAATAGCCAATCTCAGCCTATTCTGGGAAGGCTTGGTTCCACATCCAAGTCTTCACCAGCCTCCTAAAGGACAACAGAAAGGGGGCAGATCTAGCATCACTTGGGAGAGAGTTCCACAGCCGAGGGGCGACCACAGAGAAGGCCCTGTCTCTCGTCCCCACCAGACGCGCTTGCGAAGCTGACGGGACCGAGAGCAGGGCCTCTCCGGAGGATCTTAATGTCCTTGATAGTTCATAGGGGAGAATCCGTTCGGACAGGTAAACTGGGCCAGAACCGTATAGGGTTTTGTAGGTTAAAACCAGCACTTTGAATTGTGCTCGGAAGCTAATTGGCAGCCAGTGGAGCTGGCGCAGCAAGGGAGTTGTATGCTCCCTGTGCCCCGCTCCTGTTAGTAACCTGGCTGCCGAACGTTGGACTAATTGCAGCTTCCAAGCAGTCTTCAGAGGCAACCCCACGTAGAGAGCGTTGCAGTAGTCTATTCAGGATGTAACCAGAGCGTGGACCACCGTGGCCAAGTCAGACTTCCCAAGATACAAGGGGAATAGTAAAGAGGAAGGCAGGAGAGATAAGTATTTATCTATGGCAGCAGTTCTCAAAGTCTGCTCCATGGAGCACTTGGAGCTCCATGAAGCATTCTGAGGGGCTCCGTGCTTCCCCCTCCTCCCTCCTTCTCCTCCTCACCTTGCAAGCTTTCCCTCCTCTTTCCTGCTTCTCTCCTCCCCTTTCCTTCCTTGCTGCCAAAAGCCTTTCCCCCTTGCCATCCTCGCTGTGCAGATCCTTTCCCCTCATCTTCCTTGCTTCTAAACTCCTATTTACCTCCCACTATTCAGGGGGTGCTTTGACTGTGCTTTTCCTGCGTAGCAGAAGGGAGTTGAGCTGGATGGCCCCTGGGGTTTCTGCTATTATTATTATTATTATTATTACAACAAAGGCTGGGTGGCCATATATTGGGGGGGGGCTTTAATTGTGCTTTTCCTGCCTGGCAGAAGGGAGTTGGACTGGATGGTCCATGAGGTCTTCTATTGAAATACTGTTAAGCTTATGTTGGTTAAAATTGTTCTTAATTTTAAATATTGTATTGTTCTTTCTTTCCTATGCATAGGAATTTCATTCACACAAACCCTCCATTCATCTGCCCAGTTTATCTGTCAAATTTTGAAACACAATACATCAAGAAGTTTTCCCATGCCTGATATATATATATACATAATATATAATATATTATAATATATAAATATTTATTGGAGCTCCACGAGAAACTTTTGCTTCAAAATGGGTTCTGCAGCTGAAAAGGTTTGAGAACCCCGATCTATTTATTTATTTATTTATTTATTTGCCATGCTTCTATACCGCCTCTCTCAGCCCAAAGGCGACTCGAGGCTCAAGGCGGTGAACAAGCGGTAACAAGTGCCCATATACAATACATCACAAGATAAAAACAGTCATATAAAAACATATAAAATTAACAGTTAAAAACTACAAAATACAAATTTCAGCTTCACATTATTACATTACTGGCTGACGCAACCCCCCCCCCCCCAAAAAAAACAACAACATGACAGTTGTAAGCTAGAATGGATAGGGACATGGAAGGTGACAATGGGGTGCAATGGGGAGAATGCAACCAAAACTCTGCAATTTTGCTCTCACATCTACTTGCAAAGTCTTGTTAAATATGTCACACAAAATTGGTAAGGAGTTGTATTTTCAGAATGAAGATGGTTTTGGTGGAAGAGAAAGAGGTGCCACTAGATAATCAGACATTCATAGAATAGAATCATAGAATAATAGAGTTGGAAAAGACCACGTGGCCATCTTGTCCAATCCCCTGCCATGCAGGAAAAGCACAATCAAGTACCCGACAGATGGCCATGAAAGATTGCTTTCTTCATCACGTAATGCACAATGTTTTCTATTTGTTACTCTGTTTTGTTTACTAGACAGTAAGGACAAGAAGAAATAGAGCAGGGAAGGGTATTTGTCTGTGTAATTAGGCCAAGCAGTCTAGTGATTTATTAATGCAAAAAAACAACAACAGTTGGCTGCTTAGTACTTTTATGGTTGAATCGCAATGGAGCTTCCTAAGTCAAAGGTCTTTCAATACAAAAATGATAACAGCTGCATGTCATATTTATTTATTTATTTATTGTTTCGATTTGTACACCGTCCTTCCGATTTGGCTCAGGACGGTTTACAGTGCATCGACCAAAGCATTAAAACATGAACGATAAAATCAACAATAACATTTGAACCAGATTAGACAAGTTAGCTCATGACCAGGAATAACTAGACATTAAAAACCTGACGAAAGAGAACTGTTTTGCAGGCTTTCCGAAATGCCGGCAGTTCCGTGATTGCTCGAACTTCAGCTGGCAGATTGTCCTCCTATTCCCCTGAGCAATTAGATATTCCGACAACATGTCCTTGGGTTTGCTTTAGTTTAAATAAGTGAGCATGTATGTCTTTGTAATGATGTAATTTCCAAGTGATTACAATTTTAACTGGAAGTGTTTGCATCACTAATTTAGCTTCCAAAACACATCTTCAGACAGAATGGTAAGCTGCATTTCTAAAGATGCTTGGGTACATCATTGTCCAATAGCCAAGGGAGACAGTTTTATGGGCCAGCAACACCTTCCTCTGTAACTGTAGAATAGCTAAGTCTATTTCTACATGCTGTCATAATTACTTCAAGTAATGAAGATCAATATCATGTATCCATGGAAAGCACACTGACACACTGAGAGGCCGACAAGAGTTGAAATTCAGTCGATGTTATATCCTCTAGCATGGCCGTGTGAAATGTGGATGTCCATTATGAAAATCCAAGGTGGTGCATAATTTGTAGTGACTTGGAAAAGAAATACAGTTTTTTTTCAAAACCTTCCATTCTGTTCATCATTTGTTCCCTTTTATTATCATTGTGATGCCATTTATTATTTTGATCCCATATCCGGACATTTTGGTTTAAAAAATCTAGTTCCCGTTCTGTCACTTTCCAGCATTCTTCACTATAGAATTTGTCTCCCGTCTCATCCCAGGCTTCTTATCTCCCCCAAAGAAATGGAAAAGTATATTCCTTCCTAGTTGGCCAGTTAAGTAATCCAAACGGATTGTGGGTGGCTCTTTCATTTTCCAAGGAAAAGGGATAGGATTAACTTCCATTGAATCTAGCAATGCCACAAAGAGCATAATTTTTGTTGTTTTTCCATGGCTGAATTTTCCTGGATCTATTTTTTTTCATCAGCAGTCTCACTTGACATGCTTCCTGTGACAGTGAATAGAAGCAGAACATCACCCAGCATTCCAATGGAAAGCAGTCACTATGGATGACAACAGAATGGGCCTCTATTGTGTGGAATGATATTGAACCCTACACAGGGAAGGGGATTTGACCCATTCCTTCACAACGTCGCCACATTTAGCCAAGGACTGAAACAGATGACCCTATTTCAAGATGAAAACTGGAAAAGATACACCAAGACCTACTTCTGAGCATGATCAGAGTGTGGTTGAGGGCAAGCCTAACTTTAAGGGTGAGGCTTTTCCTTTCCAGATTGATTGTATCGCAGCCAGAGACATGTGAGAAGGATAGGATACTTTGGTTTTACTTACTTTGTTGCAAATCTAGTGAGGTCAAGAATGGAAAGATCATCCTCTTCTGACACAAACTTCATGGGGATCGTCACCTGTTAAATGTTCCCATTGACTGCTGCTGATATCTTTAAACAGAACTGTTTCTTTTGTCTTCCAGAAGGGAATAAAAAAGATCCCTATTTGCATATTTTTATTATTCAGAAACGAGCAATAGAGAGAACTGCTACTGAAATATCTGAAAGGCTGCTGCACCAAGAGAGGGAACTTGGGGGAGTGCCTTTGGGTTTTTTTTAATGGCAAGAATCATGCAACCTTGAAGGTTTGGCATTATGGTTGTGTACGTAATTGTTCCCCCAACATCACATACTTGCCCGTTCTTGAGTTAAACTATAGGGCCTGTCTAGGGAGCATTTTGGATAGGGCGGAAACTGAAGTTGCATCAACACTAAAGTGGTGTCCAACTACATTGACATTACTGTAGTTGGACACCACTTTGTCATTGCTCAATTATTTATTTACTTTATTTATTTACTTTATTTATATTCCGCTCTTCTCACCCCGAAGGGGACTCAGAGGGGATTACAGGTACACATACTAGCAGACAATTCCTGCTGTTTTTCACATACACAACATATAAACGAACAGAGGCAAACTCAGGCCACCAGGGGGAGCACTCCTCATCTCTCAGCGTCCCATGTTGTTCCTTCCACAGTCCTTAGTGTTCCTGGAGTTCTTTAATGGCCTCATAATTCAGTCAAATTTTGCCTCCCCACTTAATGTGGTACCTTAGTCTCCTACTTGACAGATACAACTGTCTTTCGGGCTGCAAATGTTGACAGCAAGCTACACTTAAAGGTCGAGCACCCACCTTGACCCGGGCAGGCCAGAATTCATGACCTACTGGTCAGAGAGATCTTATGCAGCTGACACTTAGCCTCCTGCACTAATGTAAAACAATATGTAATCCTATCTGATGTCAATAAATCCTCCAATGGGATTAGCCTATCATTCAAGATGTGTGCTTTATGGCAGGTTGACTATTGTAATTATTCAAATAAACACTTCATAAAGGTACATTTATATCATCATTGCTTTTATGCAACCATTCTTTGATTCATATTTACATTCATTCAAATTCATGTAGTATAGGACTCAATTATGTCCTTTAGGTTACAGCGTAAGTTGTACTTTCATTATTGGCATTTCTTCATTTCAAATAAAGTATACAGTTATACATTAATCATTTTCATTGCTCATCAAATTAAATCATATAAGGCAGTTCTTACACTTTAATCCTATTGAAATTAAATCATATACTGCTTTACACCCTCAGTTTGAGTCAAAGGGAACATTCCAACCATCATATTACATAGAAATCATAGTTTTTAACTCCTCTAAACAATATTGCATTTTGAATGATGGCTCTATTGCACTGTTTTGGACCACTTTTTTACTACTGAACAAGTTAGGGCTCAGAGTCAGGCTAAGTGGATGTATGTTTTAATATTGTTCTGTTGTGCCTTCCATATAGGCTCAGAATAGCATGGGACGATTGGCATTCAGAGTTCTCTTGTTGTTGTGTTGCCCCTCCTTGTTGTTTGCTTTCTATGTCTTTTAAAGGGGGAAACCGTTTCTTTTCTGATTGCGCTGCAGGGCCTTTCTATTCCTTTTGCTCAGCGAGGGGGCTCTGCTAAACAGTAGGGTGGATTCCCGTATCTAGACGTATAGCGTGTCCCTAGTCAATCTTCCTGGCTAAAGTCCCATCCATATAGTGCTCTGAAACTCTGGCACAAACTTAAGGGGCTGTATGCTCCCGCGCGTCAGGGGGGGCGTTTGTGGATCTCCCGTTTAGGTTACGTTACCTACAATTGTATTCAAAGGGTCTTCAGTCCGGCTCGTACTGGTGTATCTTTCACGGGTTGGGATTCTTTCTCCTCCCGTTCTTCGGCGTTGTCGACCTGGCTGCGTTGAGGCGAAGATGAGGTGTTAAAGCAAAAACGTATGCCTTATTTTCCGTCTGCGATTGCAGCAAGCGGCTCTTTCCTATGCGAGTCGCGTCTGGCTGTTTGCTGGATAATAAGTGATTCCCCGTTGTGGGGATCCGTGCCTACGGCAAAACTCCAATGGGCACCCCTTCGGGGCCGTTCGCGTCGTCTCTGGCGTAAACTTCTTCAGGGCTATGTTTTAGAGGTCACAGACTCTAGCCGCGGTGCGTTCCGTTATGGGATACATAAAGAACTGTAAGCAAGTCCCATGGCATTGGTGGTGATAGATACTCCCTGATCGTTTGTTACATACCTTTCCTGGTTTGGAGTGCGTCTCCAATGCAATGAATTCCCAGGGGCTGGAGTCAGCTGTGGGAATGATTTCAGAGTCCTCTTAAATAGAGTGTTGCTCATGTTTTTCAATTAGGTTAAAAGATTCTGTGGATTTAAAGGGTCGTTCAACCCCTACGGCACGACAGAGATCAAGAACAAGACCACGCACAGGATCTTAAGGCTACGTCAAGAGATCACATGTGGCTCCTCGGGAGTAATATATTGCCTCCAATGCAGTTGTGGGTACCATTATGTGGGGCAGACCCAAAGAGAATTGAGGACGAGGGCATTGGAACATCGATCGAGAATAAACTGCAAATCCCAGGATTCGATACTCTACAAGCACTTCTTGACAGCCAATCACCCACCGGACAGTTTCACAATTTTTGGCCTAGAAAAAATACAGGTTCAAGGCAATGTAGACATCAGGACAGCACTACTCAAAGCTGAATGCAAGTGGGTCCTCCTCCTCTCCACAGAGGACCCTACAGGGTTGAACGACCCTTTAAATCCACAGAATCTTTTAACCTAATTGAAAAACATGAGCAACACTCTATTTAAGAGGACTCAGAAATCATTCCCACAGCTGACTCCAGCCCCTGGGAATTCATTGCATTGGAGACGCACTCCAAACCAGGAAAGGTATGTAACAAACGATCAGGGGAGTATCTATCACCACCAATGCCATGGGACTTGCTTACAGTTCTTTATGTATCCCATACAGAGCCAAAAGAAGGAGAAATAAAAAGAGGAATAGTCGGAACGCACCGCTGCTAGAGTCTGTGACCTCTAAAACATAGCCCTGAAGAAGCGACGCCAGAGACGACGCTTGAACGGCCCCGAAGGGGTGCCCATTGGAGTTTTGCCGTAGGGCACGGATCCCCCCACAACGGGGGAATCACTTATTATCCAGCAAACAGCCAGACGCAACCCCGCATAGGGAAAGAGCCGCTTGCTGCAATCGCAGACGGAAAATAAGGCATACGCCTTTAAGCGAACACCTCATCTTCGCCTCAACGCAGCCAGGTCGACAACGCCGAAGAACGGGAGGAGAAAGAATCCCAACCCGCGAAAGATACACCCCAGTACGAGCCGGGACTGAAGACCCTTTGAATACAATTGTAGGTAACGTACCCTAAACGGGAGATCCACAAACGCCCCCCCCTGACGCGCGGGAGCATACAGCCCCTCAAGTTTGTGCCAGAGTTTCAGAGCACTATATGGATGGGACTTTAGCCAGGAAGATTGACTAGGGACGCGCTATACGTCTAGATACGGGAATCCACCCTACTGATTAGCAGAGCCCCCTCGCTGAGCAAAAGGACTAGAAAGGCCCTGCAGCGCAATCAGACAAGAAACGGTTTCCCCCCCCCTCTTTAAAAGACATAGAAAGCAAACAACAAGGAGGGCAACACAACAACAAGGGAACTCTGAATGCCAATCGTCCCATACTATTCTGAGCCTATATGGAAGGCACAACAGAACAATATTAAAACATACATCCACTTAGCCTGACTCTGGAGCCCTAACTTGTTCAGTAGTAAAAAAGTGGGCCAAAACATTGCAATAGAGCCATCATTCAAAATGCAATATTGTTTAGAGGAGTTAAAAACTATGATTTCTATGTAATATGATGGTTGGAATGTTCCCTTTGACTCAAACTGAGGGTGTAAAGCAGTATATGATTTAATTTCAATAGGATTAAAGTGTAAGAACTGCCTTATATGATTTAATTTGATGAGCAATGAAAATGATTAATGTATAACTGTATACTTTATTTGAAATGAAGAAATGCCAATAATGAAAGTACAACTTACGCTGTAACCTAAAGGACATAATTGAGTCCTATACTACATGAATTTGAATGAATGTAAATATGAATCAAAGAATGGTTGCATAAAAGCAATGATGATATAAATGTACCTTTATGAAGTGTTTATTTGAATAATTACAATAGTCAACCTGCCATAAAGCACACATCTTGAATGATAGGCTAATCCCATTGGAGGATTTATTGACATCAGATAGGATTACATATTGTTTTACATTAGTGTTGGTACACTGTAAGCTTGCATCATATTATTTACTTAGCCTCCTGCGCCACATTCCCGGTGCTATAGAACCCTGAGAGTTCTCATTTTACAAGGTCTTTAGCCTTCTCTGCCAAACTATGGCAGTTAAAATGTTGCCAAACTTCCAAATTATCACAATTTGACATCATTCTAACTGTCATGGCTCTGTTTTATAGATTTCTGGGATTTGTAGTTTGTTGTGACCCCAGAGTACTCTGACAAAGAAGGCAAACCTTCTCACAAGACAACAAATATTCACATTCTATAACACCGTCCCATGACAGGTAAAGGTTTCCCCTTGACATTAAGTCTAGTAGTCATGTCTGACTCGGGGGTGGTGTTCACCTCCATTTCTAAGCCGAAGAGCCGGCATTGTCCATAGATGCCTCCAAGATCATGTGGCTGGCATGACTGCATGGAGCACCATTATCTTCCTGCTGAAGGAGAACCTATTAATCTACTTACATTTGCATGTTTTTGAACTGCTAAGTTGGCAGAAGCTGGGGCTAACACCCCGCTCCCCAGATTTGAACCACTGACATTTCAGTTAGCAAGTTGAGTAGCTCAGCAGTTTAACCCACTGCGCCATTGGGGGCTCCACCATGACAGTTCAACTGCTGTAATTCAGCAGTGTGACTACATCATGAAACAGGTTCTATAGGTCAATATTTGGATCATACGTAGACTGTAGCTACATAGAACTAGCTACATTGATTTCATTTTGTTCTTGACAGAATGAAGTGGAACAAACGATGGTAATGTGGTTGCTTCCTTTGTTTTACAAAAGAATTTCTGAAACCATAACTTTAAATTCTGCTTTGGTATATGCAACCTGGAGACCACAAAATTTTCTATTCAGAGTTCTTTGACTTGCCCATTTTGAATCTATGTTAGCCATGGTCTCCAGTAAGATCACAGTGATTACATCTTGCCTGCTGATAGCTAAGCAGGATATATAAAATTCAGCCAAACATCATGCAATGTATTGTCAAAACCACACAACACTCCATCATGCAGTGACTGAAAAGAGAATGCCTTTTTGCACGTCATCACAGCTGCTGAAAAAGCTTTAGTTTCAGGAGCAATAAAATCTGACTCATACTTAGCTTTATGGATAGTAATAATACCTTCTCTCTTTGTCTTTTTCTTGTTACATTGTGCTTTTAAATGGAAGTTTGTCATGCAGAAGTCCAGCAAAAAGAACTTTACCACCATTATTATCGATGAACTGATAAATATAAAGTGATGGGAAAGAACACAGCCAACTTCATGTTTTCCTGTCATACTATTGTCCTTCAATAAGCGGTGGGAGATACTTTTGACACCATCAGTGTGTGCCAGTAGGGTTAAACTGATTGAAATATTTTCATGGTGTTGTACAAATCTGTTATAGTTATTATAGTTGCCAATTTTTGGACTATTACACAGCTATCTACTGTATATACTTGAGTATTATTACATTTATTATTTTATTCTATTTTTATTTATCATTTTACTCTTATTACTATTATTATTACATTTATTATTTTACTCTTTATTATTATTGGAAGGATACATAAGCACACTTACAGGTTAGAATAATGGTTTAATCAGAGTTGGACAGTCTTATCATAAATTACAGTTTTATGTAAATATTCAAAAACATTTAACCTACTGATATCTCAATTAATGTAATTATATTGGTATCTATTTTTATTTTGAAATTTACCAGGAGCTGCGGCATTTCCCACCCTCGGCTTATACTCAAGTCAATACGTTTCCCTGTTTTTTGTGGTAAAATTAGGTGCCTCGGCTTATAGTTGGGGTTGGCTTATACTATACATAGGGTATTTGTCTGTTATGACCATCTGTCTATCTATCTATGTACCGATCTCTGATGGAAGCAGATATTAGGAGGAATGCATATTATGTTCAATGAGCACCTTTTCCTCATTCACAGTGTGGTTTTTTCAGAGATGCATGCCGTAGTGATTAGACTTTCAGATTAAGCTCATGTTTGCCTTCCAATGACTGATCACAAAACAAAGCATCCTAAATGCAAGATACACCGTTGAGAATAATCCTGTCCTTTTGCCACTTGAAATATCTTTCTTAAATTTATTTATTTTATTTGTTGCATTTTTATCTTGTCCTTCTCAACCCCCGAAGGGGGACTCAGCGCGGCTTACATTGAGCCCCATTTAGAGGCTATTTCAACAATTACAATAAAATAGTTACAATAAATACATGTCAAAATTATTTTATCCTATTTGAATTTTTTCTTCTTCACCAAAGTGCTGGCACATAGGAAAGCATGTGAAACGGTGTGTATTGCCACAGATGGGAAATATGCCTAATGTGAAACTTTATTATGAGGAAGCAATTGAGCGGGTGGGGGAGAGTAATTCAAAGTACAAAAATGGCTGGTGGGTAAAAAATTAAGCACCTCTACCTCCCTCTTCTTCTCCCCTCTTAAAACCAACTTTTTGTTTCAAGAAAACCATACTTGTGGCTTGTCTGCATGAAATTTGTAGTTTGCATCAAACTGGAGCCTCTTTTTTCTAGCCTTACAGGATGCCTTCGACGTCATCCACATGCTTGCGGGAGACAGTGTCAAAGACCATGAATTGTGGTCCATCCTGAAGAAACTGGGAGTGAATTTGGATAACAAGGAGTTCCAGGACCTGCTGAAGACAACAAATGTGGAACGTGAGTCTCCAACTTTCTACAGTTTTTACCTTTGGGTTGGTTTGACTAAAATGTGATGGCAAATCCATTCATTTTTCATTCCAGTCATGCCCAGCATTATTGCTTTCATTTTGGGGTTTTAATCTAAGTGAGGTTTGTACGTGCATGAATGTCTGCAGCTTTAGTTGTATCAATCAGAGCTTGGCTTTTGAAAGGAACATATCTGAAGGAAAGTCAAGTGGAGAAGGTTTCCATAGGTTAGCAATGATATCATGGCACATTGGACATTGTTAACAGTTTGAATCATTGTAGCAGGTTGACTTGTGAAATGTTGTTTTGCTGTTTTGAAAGCATGACTATGTACTTTTAAATTAAAATTGGGGACTATTTTTGTTATGGCCTTTGCAAACTTTCTCCATCTGTGTTATAGCGATCAAACTCCTCTACTTCTCTAAACATTTTTGTCTGTACCCCAAAATAAAAATTGTTTCACTATAGCCCCAGTGTGATTGTTGAAGCAAAGCTGAACTTATCTCCAGTACCCTTCCCTGCATGTAGTCGGTAGGAGCTGACATCTCATCCATATCCTCAAGCAGCAAAACATATTAGGCCACCTCTGTTCAATGACAGTATTGGGAAGAGAGTGTCGCTTGTACAGAAGGCCCTAATGTATAACTGAATAAGTAAAATGTGGTTAAGTGGAAACGGATATATTGGTTCTGCAGATACTGGGGTCAAAGTGCATAGGCAAGACACAGCTGAGAAAAGTCAAGGCCAATCAATCTGGACTCTGGATACATTAAAAAAAACAGTATTAGCTGCCATTTAGTAGCATTGACAAGTGCATCCATTTTCATTCTAAATCAATGGTTCCCAACCTTTCTTTGACCAGGGACCGCTTGACTCTCCAACATTAGTACCAAAAGGGTTATGAATTGGTCAACTTTAGATTCAATTTGGTTATTTGGGGTGCTGATTGAGAAAATTGCATTGGATAGACCACATCAGCTCTAGTTTCTGATACAGAACATGTGCCATCCAGTAGTCGCCATCTGCTTGCCCACATAAAACCATACTTAATAAGCCTCAGCACTATAAGAGGGTTTTACGAGACCAGTTGCTCTCATGTAGGTGAGGCTGAGGACCATATTTTAGTTCTTGTGGACCCCCTGGTGGTCTACAGACCACAGGTTGGGAACCACTGTTCTACATGAATGACTGCCATTCACCCCAATAGCCAGAAATATAGGATTGGAACAACTTGGATTCATCACCACCCCGTCCTTGAAGTGTCCATTATCTGAACACTTAGAAAGACAAGAGTTACACTCTCTTTCACTGCATATATCTAACTATCATTGTCAATAAAGCTTTTATTAATCAGTAATAAGAATATCAGCAGAATCACTGGCAGATCAGAGGGCTTAACCAGGCATTTCTGCCCTCCTTGAGCCATATGTTAAGGGTGGGAAATGTATAACCTTCACATCATCACTACATTTGATGAGAGTTGAACAACTTCAAAACAGCCATTTGTTCCTTCTCTCTGCCCCAGGTAGGTTTTTAAAAATGTAGTTGAAAAACTATGGATTGTAATGCATGCCTAAATATTAACATTGCAGAAGGCGGCATGGTGAACTTCAACAGCTTCATGGTTGCCTTGGGGAAAACACAGATCTTCACTGAACTTGCAAGTGAGCAGACCACATCGATATGCATATGTTTGGTTATTTGGGAAAGGGTACTTACAGATGGAAAAACTCCACTCCCAACAGTAATACTTGTATTTGCTTCAAGCCAGTAGTGCTGGGTCCCACTGCTGCATAATTATTCTCTTATGTTGCTTTTAAATAAGCATTAGAGGGAATGTCATTCCCTCTAACACTTATTTAACGTTTTTTTTCAGTTACGTATTATTGTTATTAAAAGGGTGACTCCTTACACTGTGTTTTAGGAATTTTATAATTTTCAAATTTCTATAATTTTATTAATGAGATTTTTATGCATTGTTGATTATACTTATGTTATTGCATTTATACTTATGTATTGTTGTCTGCATGTGGCACTTGGAGTGTTTCTGTGAGCTGCCCCAAGTCCCTTTGGAGAGATGGTGGCAGGCTACAAATAAATATTATTATTGCATTACTTTATGACCAATATTTATTTATTTATCATGTCGGGAGCGAACCAAACAGTTGTATTGCATTAAAAACAAACAAACAAACAAAACACAAAGTTTGCAAACTTGGTATTCTATTAAATGTCCTTTGACCAGTAGCTAGTCACTTGGAGTGCCTCTGGTGTTGCTATAAGAAGGTCCTCCATTGTGCATGTAGCAGGGTTCAGGTGTCATTGTAGTAGGTAGTCTGTGGTTTGCTCTTCTGCACACTCGCATGTTGTGGATTTCACTGTGTACCCCCATTTCTTAAGGTTGACTCTGCATCTCGTGGTGCCAGAGCACAGTCTGTTCAATGCCTTCCAAGTCACCCAGTTTTCTGTGTGCCCAGGAGGGAGTCTCTCATTTGGTATCAGGCATTGATTGAGGTTCTGGGTTTTAGCCTGCCACTTTTGGACTTTCGCTTGCTGAGGTATTCCAGTGAATGTCACTGAAGATCTTAGAAAACTATTTCTTGATTTAAGTTGTTGACGTGCTGGCTAATACCCAAACAGGGGATAGGCCAGAGATATCACTGCCTTCGCCCTTTCACTATTGGTTGCTGCTTCCCGGCGGATGTCAGGTGGTGCAATGCCAACTAAACAGTGTAATTTCTCCAGTGACGTAGGGCGCAGACACCCTGTGATAATGCAGCATGTCTCATTAAGAGCCACATCCACTGTTTTAGCATGGTGAGATGTATTCCACACTGGGCATGCATACTGAACAGCAGAGTAGCATAGCGCAAGGCAGATGTCTTCACTGTATCTGGTTGTGATCCCCAGGTTGTGCCAGTCAGTTTTCATATGATATTGTTTATAGCAGCCACTTTTTGCTTGATATTCAGGCAATGCCTGAATTATCTTTTATTGCTTTACATTATTATTATGAAAATATGAAAATGGTCAAAAAAAATACCCATCCAAGCATTTAATTAAGAATAATAATGTTCAATTGCCATGGATGCTGTGCAAAAAGAGTGATGGCTTTTGCAGTCATATAATAATAATAATAATAACAACAATAACAACAACTTTATTCTTATATCCCACCACCATCTCCCCGAAGGGACTCGGGGTGGCTTACATGGGGACTAAGCCTAACATAAAACAAGAATTACAAGGTAAAACAGAAATTTAAAACATATGACAATAAACAATATAATTAAAAAAGTTATAACCAGAAAAGTAAAAACATCATAAAAATATAATCTACATAAACAACCAGTAGCCAGAAAAAGTGGGTGTGTTCCAATTCGAGAGGGCAGGGCAAAGGCTGTGCATAATGCAGACTATAGAGCTGGGGCTGGGAGCAAAGTGCTGAAAACAAAACAAAACAAAACAATATATTATCTTTTAAAGGGTTTTTTTCTGCATTGTTCCAGAAGAGATGTGGCAAAGATGACACTGTAACAATTTACTCCCAAACCCTGCTTTTAAAAGACACTCGTAAAAATAAAAAGGACAATTATGATTTATCTAGGAGAAAAGGGTGTGCCTCCTGTGCTGAAGTGGTCCTGCACCCAATTTGGCAGAGACAGGCCAAATTAATCCTTTATCTTATCATCACACATGTTTAGCTGCTTTTAAAATGTCCCAGTTTTTCTTTCCTCCTCCCGCTTTCCCCTTTCATCCTCATTTTACTTCAGTTGCCAATTTTTAAATGCCAGGAAAAACTTGGATTGCCCATCTTTCAAACTTTAGAACGGAAGTGTTTACAAATCTGCTTTGATTTTCCATGTGACCAGTTTAATTTCTTCATATGTTCTATATCAACCCCTTTCTATATTTGGTGGCAGCGATGATTGTTGCAGTCTTATTTTTCTATTCTATGATTAAAATTCTTGAAAAACAATTTGTACCAAAATATTGCTATGTTGGTACCAATCACTCATTCAATGGAAATTTATTGCACAGTCTAGGTTTCATAAGTGAGTGGGCTCTCATGTTATAATGATGAAATTCAGTTGCACACATTTGTGACTTTACAGTGCTGAAGAATGTCATTCAAGCCATTGAGAAGATTGAAGGAGACAAGATGACTGTGCATGATCTCCCTTTCTTTGTGAGAAACATGAGGATCCTCCTGTCTGACCAAGAATTTGAGCAAGCGCTAAAACAAGTCCCTATAGATGGTAAGATCCTGAAGATAAATCTTTTCTTATTTACATCCCTGGAATGCCCAGCCAGACTGCAGAAAAACTACAAAACCAGTTGCCATGTTTTCCAGTGAAAGCACATGTAGTTTGATCATTTCTTTTAGCTTCAGCTCATGACATATCCTTTTTCCAGACTACAAATTTAGGCTTTCAATTGTGGAAGCAGCATATTATGTACTTTTACTGCACTGCATGGTCTAAAAGGAAGGTAGAAGGATTTCCCATAATGATAAGTCAAGCACTCCAAGTCTTGAACTGCCTGATTTGACAAAGAAAGTTCCAAATAATTCCAATGTCCCATGTTTTCAGCTGCTTTAAAATGCCCTAGTTTCTCTCTATTCCTCTCACTTTCCCTTTTCATTCTCAGCTTATTTCAATGGCTGGAAACTGACTTGAATGTGCAAATGTAATCTGAACTCAGGCCCCTTCCACACAGCTGAATAAAATCCCACAATATCTGCTTTGAACTGGGATATACGGCAGTGTGGACTCAGATAACCTAGTTCAAAGCAGATAATCCAGTTATAACACAGCCATATAACCCTGAATTCTGCCTTGGAAGGGCCCTCAGTGACTAGGATGGAGAGGACAGAATGGAGGGCAATATACCCTTCTCGTAGTTTCTGTCAGTGCAAGAATGTATGACAAAATGAGTTTAAAATGTTTTCTGTTAAATGTGTCTATTTTCTGAGCTGTGTAATATAGTTAGACCATTACAGAGTTAACTGGAGAAGAAAAGTTCATGTCTGTGATGGAAGCAAAAGGTTCGGATATTCGACCTCTGGAATGTAAACTTTTGTAGATAAGAACGCTCTCCAGTCCACCATGATTTATGTGTTGTGAGCCACGCTGAGAAAAATGCTCCGGAATATGCTTTGTCTTCTTTGTTTTCTTTACAAATAAAATGAACTTGTGGTTCAGCCCTGGCTCTGTATGAATGATCTCTGACAGTTTGAGGTAAAAGGAAGCTATTGAATCCTCTTCTGCTTATTCACTCATCCTTATTAACTCCTTATTTTTTTAAAAAAATTACCATCTTGATCACACCAGTTTTTTTCAAATATAAACATACAATTATTTCTTGATTTGCAGGTAGTGGAAAGGTAGTTGTGAAAGACTTCATTAAAGTTCTTATTGACATCCCACATTTCTCAGAACTGTCAGGTGAGTGAGAATTTTTGTTGAAGCAGTCAAGCAGAGGTGGCAGTGCAATTATTCTATTGAAATTGACCTGTGGGATATGCTTAATTTGTCCGAGTTTGTAAAAATAACAATAAAATTGGAGCAATTTCAAACAGACTGATGAAGCAGCTCAATTGAAATCATTGTAGATAGGATCACAATATCACAATTACAAAAAAGTACCCAGAACAAGCTGTATTATTCATTGATACCTTTTTATATCTAGAATCTTAGATAGACATTGAATCACTGCTGCTCCAAAAGCTCCAGTCAGTGCTACTTGATAAACTGTGAAGCAAGGAGTGTATCTATAGAATGAATGCAGTTAGATACCACTTTAACTGGCAACGGTACAATGCTGTAGAATCATGGGAGTGGTAGTTCTACAAGGCCTTTAGCCTTCTCTGCCAAAAAATGCTATTGTTTCACCAAGCTACACCATAGAACCATTGCAGTTAAAGTGTCAAACTGCACTTGTTCAACAATGTATATTCTCCCTATGATAACAAAAAAGTAGAGTTGATCCAAAGTCAGCCTGTTCCGAACCACTAAACTCAATGAGACTTAAGATAGTCATGGTAAACTAAAGTCCCATTGATGTCCATGTGTTTATTTTAGCTATGGGATTATCTGGATTCAACTCACTATTCCTTGTAAATGAATTAGCATAGTCCTTAGTTTTACAGAGTAGAAACTAAAGACAAAACTGTCACATATACTGTAGCCATCCTCGGGGAATTATGCTATATCCCCTTAGGTACTTTGTCCAATGGATGTTACCTTTAGTATTGTATATACACATGTATGAATCAACCCCATGTATAAGTGAAGGGCTGGTTATCAGGCCAACATTATGGATTTTGATATAACCCATGGATATGGGGAAGAAGCACCAATGCTACCTCAGGGGGGGAAAGGAGCCCCCGGTGGCGCAGTGGGTTAAACTGTTGTGCCGGCAGGACTGAAGACCGACAGGTAGGAGGTTCGAATCTGGGGAGAGCACAGATGAGCTCCCTCTGACAGCTCCACCTCCCCATGCGGGGACATGAGAGAAGCCTCCCAAAAGGATGCTAAAACATAAAAACATCTGGGCATCCTCTGGGCAACGTCCTTGCAGATGGCCAATTCGCTCACACAAGAAGCAACTTGCAGTTTCTCAAGTCACTCCTGACTCTCTCTCTCTCTCTCTCTCTCTCTCTCTCACACACACACACACACACACACACACACACACACACACAACCTCAGAGAAACAGCTACTGCTGACTACCACCAGTTTTTTCCCTGCCCAGGAATTCAATGTCTTTCTACAGTAGAAAAAGTAGAGAGGGTTGGCGAATCTTTTAGTTTTTCCTCGGATGAAGTGCAAGCTTACCTTTCACCACTCTACTTAGAGAAGGGGTTTGTTCCTTTTTTTGATAAGAGTTAAAGTTTTGGTTGACTTATACATTGGCCCATGTATAAGTCAACCAAAATTATTTGGGTTGATATTTTGGACTAAATTTTCCAATCAGTATATAGGGTAATTAAATTTAATCTTCAAGGAACCTCTGCACAGGCTGATCTGTCTGTGTCTCAATGAGAAAATAGTCAATTAGACAATGATTCTAGGGCTGTGCAGATCTTAAAGCCGACAATGAGGCCCAGAACTCAGTTTTTAATGTTTTAGTTTGCATACATTCATTATTAATTCCCATGAGCAAAACTCAGCTTTCCTTTTTTTCCCCCTCAGTGCTAAAGGATGCAATTAAAGCTGTCAGAAATATTGAAGGAAACAAGGTTTCTCTGAAGGACCTCAAACCCACCCTCAAGAACATGGGCATCCGTTTATACCCGCAGGAATATGAGGAGCTAATTCAGACAACTCCCACTGACAGTGAGTATAACTAGGAGACTCTCTTGGGGGACTGTGGTTTCGGTCTTGTCTTCTCAGCCTTTTGGTGTTGCCACGCAACAAGAAGTATAAATATACTTTGCCTTGTAATTAAATGTGTTGTTTGTTATTGAGAAAAGATCTTGGGTAGAAGCAAGACCTCCAGTGCAATCAGGACTTACAGCTTGGAGCAAAGCTACATTGTGTTTAGGTGTACAATTATCTCACTGAAAAAAATGCACGCTCAGACCCCTTATTTTATCTCTAATTCTGTTACAATGCATTTGTTTCTTCCTCTTACTTGTCCCAGCATTTACAAAATCTTTCCATATTTCAGAGGAAGGGAATGTTGATATTGAGCAAGTGAAAAAGAAGATAGCCAAAATAACACGTTTTTCGGAAATGGAAGGTGAGTAGAAAGTAATACAGATTATCAAAGCAGATAACCCACATTACCTGCTTTGAACTGGATTATCTGAGTCTACACTGCCATATAATCCAGTTCAAAGCAGATAATCTGGATTTTATATGACTGTGTAGAAGGGGCCCTTCCTCTCCGTTGGCGCCCCCTTGTTGTGGGGGAGAGGCTTGCGTACCCTAATGAAGTTGTGAGCTATGCTGGCGATGGCATAATAGCCACCGGTAGGGCCTCCCATGCCAGACAGGTCACAACCGAAGGGTCTGACAAAGAGCGTCAAAGGGCAGGATGGGCTCTCTAGCCTTTTGGCAACCATCCTAAGAGAAGGAAAACTCTAATTTCAAACCTGAGCAGATGGTGCTCGTTTAACCCTGTATTGTCAACCATCTAAGAGAAGGAAACCCGAACCAAATCTACGACCTGAGGACCTCGCTGCCACCGTCCCAGCTTGCTAGGCCCCAGCAGATGAACCTTTGGTTTAAAGGGTGAGGCCAGTTCTGTGCTCCACCAGAAAGGTCCATTGCACAGGCTCGAAGGACACATCCAACCTCTGAATCATAGAAAGCGAGGGATGAGTCCTTCGCAAACAAAAGCCAAGAGAGAGAAGAGTAGAAGGGGCCCCAAACTACCTGATTTGGCAAAGAAAGTCCCAATCCCCCATCACCCCATGTTTTCTGCTGCTTTTAAAATGTCCTGGTTTCTCTCTATTCCTCCCACTTTCCCTCTTCATCCATAGCTTACTTCAGTTGCTGCAAACCGAGTTCAAAGATATTGAGCTTTTTCCCCCCAAACGGTACCAAATCCATCTGAATACGTTTTGCAGGAATTAAAAAACAACCATGCTGTGGATATGCATTCTTTTGCTATAAAATACAATTTTCCAAGCCCTGTCCCAAAGTGATTCAATACGTTTTCATGTTTTGCTCATAACTAAGTTACACCATGAAATAGCAGTCCAGGATTTTCCACAAGGTTTCCTAAAATTCCAAAAACATATTTTCCTGTGATTCATCTATGGATTTACTATCACTTCACTAAAAACACCACGTCTAAAAAATACACAGACATACAGACATGCTTTTCAAGGCAACGCTCCTGTCTTGAAATTCTTTCCCCTCATACTAAGAATGACAGGAAATGGCCAAAGCTTTGAGATCTAGGAACCCTGAACATAATCATGGAAGTACCTATAGTACAAGATAGAGGAGGCACTGACTGAAAGGCTTTGCAAGAGTAAGTCTTTAAATAAGGTTCATCTTTTCTTTTTCCATGCAGTTCTGAACAACACTGTCAATGCCTTTGGACAGTTTGCAGATGGGAAACTGGAGGTTTCAGAAATAGAAGGATGCCTCAGCAATATTGGGGTCCATCTGGCCCAATCAGAATTAGCACAGGCCAAAAAGTCTCTGAAAGTCTCTGGTGAGTGTTTGTCTTACCTGTGACCCCCCCCCCAAAACTGTCAAAATACAAAGGCTGCAACTCTATGAGAACAGAAATCTTTCTACTGGAACTGAGGGGCACGTCACATGCAACATTTTCCAGGATTTTTTGGAAAGTGGCCAGGGGAGAACTGAAAGCTTTGATCATCACATTTTTATTTAAAGGACGCTTGTCATTCATAGGGGCATAAAATTAAGATCTAAATTGAATGGATAAGACCAACTAAAGTAGATGCATTGAACAAAAGGTCCTCAAACAGCACATTTGATTATTTTTGAGGCTATTTTGTTTCTTGTGCATTATTTTTTAAATAAATAAATAAATAAATAAACAAAGGTGGCCTGAACAGTAGCGGGAAGCAAGCAAGGAAGGAAGGAATACTGCAGTGTTACAAAAGTCATCAGCCTCTACGGTCAATAATTCTGTAATATTTATGTATCCGAGGAGGAGGAATGAAGGGAAGCCCCCGGGGCCGCTGCCGGCCATGCGCGGCACCCAGAAACATGGCGGGGGAGGCAGAGGCGCCCTCCTGCTGCGCACGCATGCCCATCAGCGGCCCCAGGGGCGGGGCTTCCTTCCGCCTCATCCTCCTCGAGCCCTCCTTCCTTGACAAGGGGACAGGGGCGATGGTGAGGGGGTGTGCCATTCCCTCCTCCCCCGCCCCCTCGCAGCGCTCTCCCCCCGCCCTCCCCCCGAGAGAGAGAGAGAGAGAGAGAGTCATCATGCTGCACATTGCGGTTTTGTTTGAACATTTTTTTGGGTCCTTGATCTGGTGCCTCTCTAGGCCTGCGCCCATAGGCCATGGCCTAGTGTGGCCTTACGGGTAATCCGGGCCTGTGCTCGTGCCAACCTTGGCATTGAATGTTTGCCTATGTTTGTTTATATGCTGTAATCCACTATGAGTCTCCTCAGGGAAAAGAGGGGCATATAAATAGTGTTGTTGTTGTTATTATTATTATTATTATGCATTGGAAAACTGCCTTAATGAATGCACCATACTTTGAGTGTTGTGGTGATTCTGGGCAAAAGTGGCCAGGGTTAATGAGTTCAGAAGCCAATGTTTTTTGCACTCCGGGATATTCTTGGGGCAACCAAAAATACTCCCAAATGGAGTCCAGAATTTCTAGGGATGAAAAAGGGATATATTTTATATATAATGTGGGGGGAGGCTGAAACCTGTTTGGAAATGGATTATAGCAGCTGGACATGCCCAAAAGACAGCAATTCACTTTGTTTTGCTAGAGAAAAAATGTTTAGAATAATCTGACAGCCGAACCGTTGATGCAAAGCCACACTTTGCCCACCCTACATTAGGGACCTTATTTCATTTATGCTTATAGCTTTCATTAAAGGGAAGTTATTTTATTTCCACATCACATAAAGAGACGTATAGTTGAGACCAGGGGCGGTCCGAGCTCTCCCGGGGGGGTAAGCGAACATTATTTTGGTTCCACTTGAGCTCCGTAGACACAGCGCATGCGCGCGAAAATCTAGTGCTGCCCGTGCCGTGGCGGAGGCACGGCACGGGCAGCACTAGCTCCCGAGCACGCCTCCACCCAGCGGCGCGGCTGGTTGCGGAGGCGCAGCGGCGCGGCAGAGCAGCCGGCGCGGTGGCGCCCCTCCCAGGTGGCAATGCCCCTCCCAGGTCCCGTCGCCCTACGCGGCCGCGTAGTCGGCAGAATGGGAGGGGCCGGCCCTGGTTGAGATTTACCTAATGAAGTCTAGTAAGTGCATGGGTGACACTGAAGATCATGAAATCCCTGACTCATAGCACATGTGTGCATCCACTGCACACGATTATTGGCAAAATGGAATGCAAAACATTCCCCTTTCTCAAAAGAAGGTTGGCCAGGAAGGGATCTTATGGGAACTGATTATCATCTCAGTGGAAGTATATGTGTTGTAAGACACTATTCAGAAATATCCAGGGGAATAGCTGTTTTAGTTTGTTGCAGCAGCAACAAATCTTGTAGTAACTTAAAAACTAACACCTTTTATTTGGCATCATCTTTTTGTGGACTCTACTCAGTTCATCAAAAGCACTGGGTCTCTCATTATGCAATGATCAGCTAATTGCTTGGATTTCTTTTCTAGCTGATGGGACGTTTAGTGCCATTGAAATGATTTCAATTATGAAAGGAACCAGCAAGTTCAAAAATTATTCAGGTAAGATCTTGTTCTTCCTCCAAATTAATCTGTGTTAGAAGCACCGCATGAGACATCTAAATAGTTTATATCAATGAAAACTTAGTGTCAGTGGGCCAGTGAATATGTGTTGTGTTTTGAGGACACCTTAGATAGCTCCTCTAAAGTTCAGAACAAACCCTATTATCATCATGGAGCTGACGTGGAAGCTACAGTTGCCACTCTTTTAAAGCTTTGTTTGGTATACCTTATGTACTCATATAAGTCGACCACCTGTATAAGTGGAGCCAACATATGGATTTTTATATGACCTGTGAATAAGTCAAGAGTCATTCTAAGGAGAAGAGAAAACACTAATGCAGATTCAGAGGGCCGGCCATCACTGATTTCCGCCACCATTCCCTCACTCCCCCAGGCATTTAAAAAGACCAGAAGTGGCACCATGGCAGAGAGAGTAGAGCAGTGTTTCTCAACCTTCCTAATGCTGTGACCCCTTAATACAGTTCCTCATGTTGTGGTGACCCCTAACCATAACATTATTTTCATTGCTACTTCATAACTGTATTTGTGTGTGTGTGGGGGGGGGGGGGGTTGATTTTGTCATTTTGGAGTTGTAGTTGCTGGGATTTATAGTTCATCTACAATCAAAGAGCATTCTGAACTCACCAACAATGGAATTGAAACAAACTTGGCACTCAAAATTCCCATGACCAACAGCAAATACTAGAAGGGTTTGGTGGGCATTGACCTTGAGTTTGGGAGTTGTAGTTCACCTACATCCAGAGAGCAATATAGACTCAACAAGGATGGACCTGGGCCACACTTGACACGAATCCTCAATATACCCAAATGTGAACACTGGTGGAGTTTGGGGAAAATAGATCTTGACATTTGGGAGTTGTAGTTGCTGGAATTTATAGTTCACCTATAATCAAAGAGCCCCTTGCATCCCACCAATGATAGAATTGGGTCAAACTTCCTATACAGAAACCTCATGCCTTGAAGGGACTAGCTGGTGTGAGCCTCTATCCCACCTCTCGCACTCTCCCTCACCCATGCATGTGCATCATGCTGCCATGCGCCAAGCATGCCTGCTCTCCCCTCCCTGCTTGGAGTCTCAGAAACAGCCCTCTCCTTGGCTGGGAGGCCTGCCAATCACAGCAAAGGAGAGCTTTAGGTGGGAGAATTCGCAGTCTGTTTCCAAAAGGAAAGAGAAGGACAAGCAGAGAGATCTTCAACCTTCTCTGCCAAAGGGCTTCCTAAGACCATCAGAAATATATGTTTTCTGATGGCCTTTGGCGACCCCTCTGAAACCTTCTTGCGACCCCCCTGGGGGTCCCGATCCCCAGGTTGAGAAACGCTTCTTTTAAGTTTTCCTGAGACATACTAAGCTCTTGCCTTTTGCCACTCTACTTAAAGAAGTGGGTGGTTCATTAAAAAAAACATTAGAGTTAAGTTACAGTGCTCACATTGACCTATGGACAAGTTGAGCTCAGAGATTTTGGATTGATTTTTCGGATACCCTCCCACCTTTAATTCACACACAAAAGCCAACTGCCCTGGCAGGTAAATCTGACACTGTATCTAAGCATAGACAGTGCAAGGAAGCCCATGGGGTAGCATACATTCACCACTGAGAGGTCTTCCTCACTTTGGAGGCCTGATAGTTTAATTCTTCAGAGCATATATTCCCATGGTTTCCCCCCTCCATTTGACACTATAGTTAAGATGTTGGATTGTGTCACCAAGATTCCAACCTAGCTCTCACACGCCTTCGGAGATTAGGCTCCCCAAATGCCCCCGTTTCTGTGAGTCCTTTTCCCCCCTATGTGACCCTTTGTGTTTCGACCCTACTCCAGTTATCTCCCCCGAGTTTTTAAACTTTCTATATGTTCATGTGGCCCGCCCTGTCACTTCTGTTTTAGATTCACCTGTGCTGTTGTGTTTTCACAGATGTATTTTATTGTGTTTATTGCTTTTATTGTGTTTATTGTGTTTATTGATTTTCGATGTTGATATTTTGTGATGTGTTGTTCGGGCACGGCCCCATGTAAGCCACTCCAAGTCCCCTCTGGGGAGATGAATGTGGGTTAGAAATAAAGTTTTAATATTATTTTTTTAAAATAAAACTATATTTTTTAGATAGGACTCACTGACATGCCCTACTGACAACCCTATTTTCCAGCAGAAGTCTCTGTTTGTGGTGTTACAGTATATTAGCTATTGATTTAGAGCAGGGACTCCCAAATTGTGCTCCATGGAGCCCTTGGGGTTCCTTGGGTGATAGTGAGGAGCTCCGCAGCACCATACTACTTCCTGTCTCCTTCTCTTCCAAATCCTGAGAAATACAGGGAAATTAAAGTTTTGAGCTGCCGGAAAAAAACCAACTACAGCAACAGTGTCCTCCCTGGACACAGGCCCTTTCTCCCCCACTTCCCTTGCTGCTCAATCTCTTTTTTCACTGCCATACCCTCCCCACACCCTGCTTTCTTTGCTTCCAAAATCCTATTTCCTTCCCCTCGCTCAGGGGGTGCTTTGATTGTGTTTTTCCTACATGGCAGAAGAGTGTTGGATTGGATGGCTCTTTGATTGCAGGGGAACTATAAATCCCAGCAACTACAACTCCCAAATGTCAAGGTCTATTTTCCCCAAACTCCATCTGTGTTCATATTTGGGCATATTGAGTATTCATGCTAAGTTTGGTCCTGATCCAACATTGTTTCAGTCCACAGTGCTCTCTGGATATAGGTGAACTACAACTCCAAAACTCAAGCTCAATGCCCACCAAACTCTTATAGCATTTTCTCTTAGTTATGGGAGTTCTGTGTGGGAAGTTTGTGTCTTTCTGCCCTTCCTGCCAGGATATCTATGTTGTGTTCATCGAAACAGGCCCGGGTTTCACACTGATTGTATAAATACATTTAAAAACATATTAATTATATGTATTACTGTGTTAGAGTGTCATTTTTTGTCATTTTGGTTGGTGGTGTGCCCCAGGATTTTGCAAATGTAAAGTGTGCCGCGGCACAAAAAAGGTTGGGAAACACTGCCTTACAGCATCACTTTCTATAGGTTTGGATCCCTCTTTAATGTTGCATTATGACTGTGAGTGTGAGGTAGAAAAAGTTATGGGTGTCATCACTTTGGGATCTACCGGCACCCATTTCTGCATTCACTCTTTGGCATGCTTTCCTGGAGTCAGTGCAGTCATTGGACCAAGAAATAAAACTAAATACCCACATCTTCCATCTCTGAAATAAAATGTGGTGTTACTCTGCTTAGTTGAGATCTGGCCCAAACCGGTTGTCAGTAGTGATGTCTGAAAGTGAGAACCTTGGCACCTAAGCCTGACCTTATATTGATGTTGCTGCTACAGCTGTGCTGGAGGCCATCCTTGCTCTCAAGTTCATCAAAGAATACAAGAATGTGGAATCAAAACGAATGAGAAGGAAGCAGAATACTTTTGGCCTACAAACAGCTAATGAGGTGATCTCCCAGGTACTGACTTCAGCACACATGACTGGTAAGCATGCAAAGTAGCAGGAAGTGGCTGACAAATTTTATTTATTTATTTACTTTATTTGTATACTGCCCCTCTAAGCCTTCCGGCGACTCGGGGCGGTTTACAAGGCAAAAATTCAATGTCACAAAAACACAAGTACAATTTAAAACATTAAGAGCAATAAAATCATAACAACAGCAATAAAAACATAAATCAATAAATCCTCAATAAAAGCATTGAACAGTTCCATCGTATAGTTGTGCTAATTTGCGCTAGTTCAGGAAGCAGGACACAGAGTATCCCTTACCTAAAATTATTGGGACCAGAAATGTTCCATATTTCAGATTTTTTCCAGATTTTGGAATACTTGCATACTCATAATCAAATATCTTGGGAGATATCTAAATATAAATTCCATTTATGTGTCATACACATATTATATACAAAGCCTGAAGGTAATTTTAAACACAATAATTTTAATCATTTTGTACATGGTATTTTAATAAACTTGTGTACATTAAACTATCAAAAAGCAAATGAGTCACTATCTCAGACAACCTTGTGGCTGATTTACGAGTATTTTTGATTTTGGAGTCCTGGATAAGGGAGGCTCAACTGTACTGAGTTTTATAAAGCACCATGTACAGTTATTATTATTATTTCAACAGTAAAATATTTCAGTCTTGTTTCATTTCTATAAAACATTTTTGTTAATGCCTGAAGCCAATTTGAAAGCTAGTTCAGTTAAGAGTAGCTTCTGCTGTGACAATCAAAAACCTTCTACCAGTATTCCTATTTCTAAAGATGTGTATGTTTGTGTGCCTTCAAGTCACCTGTCAACTTATGACAATGCCATGAATTTCATAAGGTTTTCTTAGACAAGGAATACTCAGGGGTGGTTTTGTGAGCTCCTTCCTCTGAAATGCCTAGAGCATTTGGTATTCATTGATCTCCCATACAAGCACTAACCAGAGCTGAAATTGCTTAGCTTTTAAGATCAAACAGGATATGATGTCTTGCTTATCTACAAGGTTCAGTTTATTCATTTTATCTCAAGGTCACACTAATGTATCCCTTAAAAGAATTGCTCCTTCCAGTGTCTATTTCATAGCACGTATGTGTGTTTATTTTTCATTAACATATTATTATGCTTTGTTTTGTAGATGGTTTTTAGAAAGTAAACATAAGTTTAATTTGCACATCTAATAATTATTAGGCCTGCAAATTAAACTTATGCTTACTGTACTTTCTAAAAACCATAAAAGGCACATTTCTCTGATGAAATCCTCTTGTAGGAGGAAAATTTGGTTAGGCATCTGAAATATGCATTTTCCCTTAGTATCTAGTTTGATCTGTACTTTGATGGTAATTTTTTAAGTATGATTTTTTTTACACAATATTTTCATTAGTTTTTATTTTCCTTCTTCACTGTAACTTGTAGAAGCTGGGCAAGCAAAATTCAATGACTTCTTGAGAACTCTGACAAGGAGCCGGAAGTTTAAAACATCCTCAGGTAAGAGGAACAACTTTAATAGAGTCAAACTCCTCTCTGGCAGCACGAGGAAGTCATCTTTTTTTTATTGTGTCATACTGCTCATTTTACAAACTAAGCACAGGGTGTAGCTCACTGGAGTAAAACACTATCTAGAGAGCAGGCTACTCTAAACAAAGCGACTGTATCTACTTGTGAGTTTTGGTGGTCAAAACTCACAAGTAGATACACTAGGTATATCATAAATATCAATAATCTTCATTCAGTTTAACAAAACACATATCATAATACTTTCAAATATAAACATTGGTCACAAGCATCAATAACGGTAGGTAATTCCAGTCCAAATGACAAGGCAATGTCTGCCCAATGAAAGGAAAGTCCTGCGGAGCTTGGAGCGCCGTAAAGTCATTGACATTCAGTTCTTTAGGGACACATAAACTCACGGGTCCTGAGCAAGCAAAATGAGGAGTCGGCATCACAACCAGATGGTAAGGTAGCTGGAGACACGCCTACGGCTGTCCGGGTGTAGGCATCCTGTTTTCTGCCGTTTCACATGGAAAACACGCTTCTTCAGGGCGTTCCTGCTTTGGAACGCTCCTCCTGGGTATTGTAGTCAGGCAGATTCTACTGCTACATTTGCTAGAAGATCTGAACACACATTGGTAGCCAACAGTGAGCATACAGTAGAGTAGACTATGTGAAAGAACATCAAATACAGCCATATATTGTACATACCAGTAATATTAAGGTCAGTAGCATCACAAAGTAGAATCTTCTAGGGCTGGATACAGCAACTAGAGAGCGTGATTAGGAGATTGATCTGCAGGTGGATTTGATTAGAGGAGAAGAGTTTGGACCGAAAGAGGACATGAGTAAAGTTCTTTTTCTTTCAATGCGTAATAAGTATTTGTGGTGATCGCAATGTGGGGGAAACTTGACTTTCTCAAGCCCTATGATTCTTAGTGATTCTGGGGCAACTTTAGCTTCAAAACAGTGTTGGTAGTGTTACAGTTTTTTGTTTTGTTTTGACCACTGAAGAATTATGATATAATATACTCCCACAATCAGCAGGTAGCAACACTGGATAAATGTGCCTTGCTGTCTTACCTTACTTGTCCAGTTTATATTCACTGTGCTTTATTGCATGCCTAACCTCTTCCTTGAACTCTGCAGCCTTAGCAGATGGCTTTAAAATACTTACCATATTAAAAGATGGAAGGATTGGTGTCGATAATTTACAAGTAGTTATGAAGAGCTTCAACATGAATTTGTCCTCCAAAGATTTTTCAGAGGCATTGGCCTTTTGTAGTGTTGATGGTAAGTAACTTTTGTACCTTGAGTTGTAAATGAAGCTTATCTGGGAGCTGAGGATGATGTTTCTGTATGTGCACGAGCATGTTTATATTTATGATAAATATTATTAAATAAATATTCTATATCCAATATATCAAATCACTGTTTTGTGGGAGAGAGGGAATTTTTAACCTACATAATCTTGTTCTGTTTTGCCCATTTCTGCTCCACTTTCAGACAACAAGACAGTAGATCTGAAGGACTTTCTCAGAGGGGTGACTCATACTAGTACTTTTCTTACTGATCCAGGTAAGTGAACAGATCTCTCTCAAAATGGCTTGAGTAACGCATAGCTACAAGATTCTGAGCTAATGAGTGGTTTCCTTCTACAAAAGACAGAAAGAAATATCTATTCCAATTTTTGGAGAGGTGTATGTTGCACCGGAAAAAGGTTTTGAGAGGGTGATGTGACAGCAGAGGACACAGGCAAAATGAACTGTGAATTATAATGGGGCATGTAATCCTACAAATCTGAATACCGCCTGGTTAGGGAAAGCTGCATTAGGTTATTCTACTGTATCTTGATGACATTGGAGACTGTGTTTTGACAGAACTGCAGCTGACTTGTATGGCTTTGAGCAAACTCCAAGGGGAGCAGTTAGACCTCTATGCTCTTGAGTCTACCCTGAGCAGCATGGATCTTCCAGAGGCGAATGACTTACTGCAGGAAGTGATGAAGACAGCCCAGGTTGATGGTAAGCCTTCCAAATGGCACACGAGACTTCACTCAGACATTAAGAAATGATTTGCTGTATTTTTCAGAGTTTGGAAACGTTGGCTGTTTGACTACAGCTCCCAGAGTCCAAATAAGATTTTCCCTCCGAGCTCTTCTGCTCCTACCTGATCTACATTTTGTGTTGCAGGTCATGGCAAGGTGAATTTCAAAGATTTCATGAGGATTTGTGTTGTCGTACCAGAGATCCCAAAAGCTACTGGTAAGGAAAACGTTGAATTTAAGTTTTCTGTTAACTGAATGTAAATTGTGAGATCTCTTCCTTTGGAGTTGGATTCATTGGTTAGGCTACAGAGGATCTGAAGAAGATAGATCCTCTGTAACGTAATCAATGAATCCAACTATTTCCCTTGAGAAGCCTCATAGTCATATGTGGTGATCAGCTGAATGATTCTTTTGCTGGGTTTTTTAAAATTCAAATTAGCTATGATAAATAAGGGATAAGCCAAGGAGATATCTGCTTAATTCTTTTCTTTCCTCCCGTGGGTGCACTTGGCATAACCATCTCAAACTAGATACTGCATTTAGTGAAAGCATCTTGCATTAAGTATGACATGTTGTTTGAGTCTCATTCCATATGGATGAAAACAGGAGATTTGTTTTCTTCCTTCCTGTATTTGGCAGTGTTGAAAGATACTTTCAATGCTATGAGTAAAATCAAAGACCACCAAATCCACATGGACGAGCTACCAAAAACTTTGGTTCCTATGGGTATCAGTTTTACTCCAGAGGAACTCGAACAACTGAAGGACTCGATGACAGTCTCAGGTGAGATTACAAACTAGTGTTCCAGATATGATTAAATTTGGTTTGACTATTATGACTTCTTTGATTTGCCATTATGGAAAGGTACACAAAAATTACTCCACTGGGGTTGAGAAGGGGATCATGTGATCATGATGATAGCACATGCACTACTTAATATGAACACCACCCCTTGCCACCATCTACACAGCACTTTCTGTAATGGTAGCACAAAAGCACACTAAATGTTTAAAGTAGGTAGTCCAGATTTCCAATCCCATCATTATTTGGAATTCAGATACATTTCTCCCAATTTTGCAATATGAAAACAATTAATAATAACATCAACTTATATTAGAATTATTCTTTTTTGAAACATTATATGTGCAGTATTGTGAACTTTCTAACAGCATGATTGTTGCGACAATGATCCTCTAAATCAGTGTTTCCCAACCAGTGTGCCGGGGCACACTAGTGTGCCGTGAGCGATCATCAGGTGTGCCATGGGAAATTGGAACCTCCAATATCCTTACTTATTAAAGGAGCGCCGCTACGTCACAGTACAAAATGCACAATTAATCATACATAATCATACACAAAAACACATTCAAAGTACCCAATCCTGCAGGAGAAAATCAAAAGTCTTACATAAGGTAGTTCGGCGTGGTCACCACAGAGAGCGGAGGAGTTGCGAACCAGGAAGTAGCGAGTTCACAGAGCGCTCCTCTACGGAAAACTCGCGATATTTGATGAAATCACAGAAGTGAGTGCAAAAAACAAAGTGTATCCTCACAATGTTATCCAATGTCAATTCCGGGATCCGCACAATAGTACAGTCAGTTTGCGGACAATTTAAAGAAGCAGCACCATAATCATAGCGACAAGGTAGAAAATCACATAGATAATCACATATATTCAAACCGCCAGAGGCTGAAGATAGATGTGGCAATGGAATCAAAAGCTGGCATGGGCAAACTTGCACCTTCCAGGTGTTTTGGACTCCAACACCCACCATTCCTAGTAGCCTCAGGCCCTTTTCCTTTCCCCCCTCAGCCACTTAAGCAGGAAAGGGCCTCAGGCTGTTAAGAATGGTGGGAGTTGAAGTCCAAAGCACCCAGAGGGCCGAAGTTTTCCCATGACTGACAACTGTTGAGCAAGACCTTCGTGTGTGTCTTTCTGCCATTCCTGCCAGGATATCTATGTTGTGTTCATCGAAATAGGCCCAGGTTTCACACTGAGTGTATAAATACATTAAAAAACATATTAACTATATGTATGACTGTGTTAGAGTGTCATTTTGTGTCATTTTGGTTGGTGGTGTGCCACAGGATTTTGTAAATGTAAAAAGTGTGCCCTGGCTCAAAAAAGGTTGAAAAACACTGCTCTAAATGTTTGCACTGAATAAATCCTATCATATTTTATTATGCTCCTTAGTAAGTGAATTTAGGGTTGCACTCTCAAGCATACAAATATTAAGGATTCTTATTACCTCTCTAGCCTGTGGACTATAACTGGCTTTAATATAAGATATTTTAAATCAAAATCCTTCAACTTGAAGGGCAATTCCAAGCATGTACTACAAATTTGTATGCATATATACTCTGTGTGTGTGTGTGTGTGGTTTATTCCATTCAGACTCTCTGCCATTGTCTTCCTTATAGGAGATGGAACAGTAGGTTTTAAAGACGTCATGATGGCTATGACTGGCATCCAGTCCTTTGCAGAATTTGATGGTAATACCACTATTGCAGAGCGAAATATCAGGGAGAAGTGATGCTATGTCCTTTAATGCAAATTCAATTGCATTGCTATACCGTGTAAATTTAAAATGCAGCAATGTAGCAAAAGTATCAAAATCTATATTGTAAATTATAACAGTGCTATAATGCAAGGCAATATCATATTAGTACAATGCTGTGAATAGCATGCAGCATCAAATGCAATGTAATGCAAATATAACAACCAAATGCTGATGTTAAATCAAATACAAAGGGTAATACGCCCAAACTCGCAGGTGAGGGCTACTTGTGACTCACAACCAGAATCCGAATAACCCTGTGTGAGGTCCGGAGCCAAATCACTCATGGACTAAAGACAAAGTCCTTGGGGAAGCCTTGGTGGACGGAAGAGCTGGCACAACGCTCCCCCAAGGACTTTGTCTTCAGTCCGTGAGTTATTTGGCTCCGGACCTCACACAGGGTTATTCGGATTCTGGTTGTGGGCGCAAGTAGCCATCACCTGCGGAGTTTGGACGTATACCCTTTGTATTTGATTTAGCATCATCATTTGGTTGTTATATTTGCATTACATTGCATTTGATGCTGCATGCTATTCACAGCATTGTACTAATATGATATTGCCTTGCATTATAGCACTGTTATAATTTACAATATAGATTTTGATACTTTTGCTACATTGCTGCATTGTGACTGTTTATTGGTTACGCTCTCAGATCTGGCCCTTTATCTTTTCGGTTTAGCATTGTGTATTTCTATTGACTCCTGTAAGCATATTTTGCGTTGAGTATTATACCGTGTAAATTTGTCACATAACAGTTTATTGAAGTACTTGGGGTGCAAAAGAGGAGCGCCTGCAATTTCAGGACTTTTTTGTGCATAAATAGTGGCTCAGCCAATCATATGAATACTGTATATACCGGTACTAATGTAGAAGTCTAGAAATTTTAGTTTTAAAAAGACACACACACCCAAACTGGTGTCATCTTATCTATGAGTACTATACGTTAACTTTTTTTTCAAAAAAGGAATTATTACTTTCTCTGAGTAGAGTGACAAAAAACCAAGAGATTAGTCTGTTCTGGGAGAAGCTAAAGAAAACAGACTGCCTCTGCTGCAACACTTCTTCTGACTGGTGTCTCCCCTCTCCATTGAATTACCCTTGATTTTTCTCCATAATTTGCCGTCCCCAAATTATACCTTGATTTATATGCTAGGTTGATTTATATACAAGTATATATTGCACTTTTTTTTTAACATAGTAAGTGACTAAACTTCCCAAGTATAGTTAGTAAGGGGGGGGGTCTCCTTGGTTACGGGGTGGGGGTGTGTGTGGAACAGATAGGGGAGGGGTATGGTAGAAAGATAAAAACGAAAAAGAGAAGGAAAGAGGGGAGGGAATAGTAAGTGAATAACAAATATATACATGGTGACCTCCATTCATCATCTTCGTGGTGTTTCCTGTCAGTCTTTCACTTTCTTTGTGTTCATATATTCTTCAAACAGAGTCCAATCTGTTTGTCTTCTTGATTTTCCGTATTTTTCCTCAAGTAAAAGTTAATTTGTCCATGTCTTTTATGCTATAAATCTTGTCTATCCATTGGTCCTATTTGGGTATCCGGTCAGCTTTCCATTCTTTGGCAAAAACCATTCTAGCTGCTGTTGACATATATGTGAGAAGTATGTCTTTGTTTTCATCTAATTTTAATTCATTATCACTTAGCCCCAATAAGTAATATTCCGGCTTTAATGGAAATTTTAATTGTAATATAGATTGGGTTTCTTTGTGGATCTTTCTCCAAAATTCAGTGGTTTTTGGACATGACCACCACATGTGAAAGTAACTTCCCACATGTGACTTGCATTTCCAACACTCCGAATGTCTTTTATTATACATAATGCCAATTTTTTGAGGGGTTATATACCACCTATGGAACATCTTTAACCAATTCTCTTTAAGATCATAGGCATACGTATACTTCAATTTTTTGTTCCAAATTTTGTTCCATTCCTGTAGTTTAATTTGTCTGCCAATATTTTTAGCCCAAATAACCATACAATTTTTAATTTCTTCTGTTTCTGTCTCCCAATCTAAAAGTTTATTATACAATTTAGATATGTTTTTTTTCCGATTTCATCAATTGTTCCCAAAAATCTTCTTTACCATGAAAGCCGTTTTTTTTGTCTTTTTCATACATATTTCTAATCTGGAAATATTGTAACCAAGTTAAATTTTCTAAAAGCTGTTTAATCTCCTCATGGGATTTTAACTCATACTTCCTCTCTCTCTTTTTCAACAATTCCTCATATGTCAGCCATCTAGACCAGCCTTGCAACCTTCTCTGTTCTGCTTCGATAGGGGAAACCCATCTTGGTATTTCCCTATAGAAGTAATTCTTATACTTGTTCCATACCTTCAACAGCGCTGATCTAATGAAGTGGTTTCCAAAGTTTTTTTCCAGCCTAGCCTTGCCATACCAAAGGTAGGCATGCCACCCCAACCTCAAATTGAAACCCTCCAAAGTTAGTAATTTCTCATTTTTTAATACCATCCAGTCCTTAATCCATTGTAAAGCACAGGCCTCAAAATAGAGTTTAAAGTCCGGTAGGCCAAAGCCTCCTCTATTCTTCTTGTCCGTCATTATTTTGTAATTAATTCTGGGCCTTTTCCCCTTCCAAATAAATTTAGTGATTTCCTTTTTCCATAATAGAAAGGATTTTTGATTTCTTACCACAGGGATATTTTGGAACAAATATAACAGTTTTGGAAGAACATTCATTTTAATGATTGAGATTCTTCCCAGAAGAGACAGGTTAAGTACTTTCCAATGCTCTAGATCTTTTTTAATGTTTCTCCATGTTTGTTCATAATTATTTGTTAATAATTGCGAGTTTTTAGCTGTAATCCAAATCCCCAAGTATTTCATTTTTGTGCATGTTTTAATACCAGATATCTTTTCTAGTTCTTCCCTTTTCCTTTTAGTTATGTTCTTAGTTAAAATTGTTGTTTTCCCCCTATTTATTTTAAGGCCAGCTACTTTCCCATATTCCTCTATTTTCCCAAGCCATTTGTTTATATTATCATTTGGGCTTTCTATAATGCAGATTACATCGTCAGCATATGCTTTGATCTTATATTCTTGTTTGGCAATTTTCATCCCTTTTAGGTCCTTATCTTCTCTAATTCCTTTTAGAAGGACTTCCAGTGCCATGATGTAAATTAATGGGGATAGGGGGCAGCCCTGGCGGGTTCCCTTCGCAATAGTGAATTCCTCTGTTAATATGCCATCTATAGACAGTCTCGCTGTTTGTTTCGAGTATATAGCGTTTATGGCATTTTTAATTTGGTGTCCGATATCCAATTCCATCATAATCATTTTAAAGAAATCCCAATTTAATTTGTCAAACGCCTTCTCTGCATCAAGCGAGAGAAGCGCTAATTCTTTCCGTATATTAACTTCGTAGTATTCAATAGTATTTATTATGGTACGTAAATTATCTTTAGTAGTCCTATTAGGAAGGAAACCCACCTGTTCTTCCCCAATCCATTTTGACAAGAATCCTTTAAATCTCTTCGCTAGTATATTTGTAAATATCTTGTAATCTACATTTAGTAGAGAAATTGGTCGGAAGTCCTGGGTTTCTGGTGCATCTAAAGTGTTTTTTTTAAATTAGAGTTATTGTTGCTTTAGACCATGTTTCCGGGATTCCTTCACCTTTAAGGATTAAATTCATGATTTTCTTAAGTTTAGGAATAAGGATATCTTTCATTACCTTATAAAATTCTGCAGTAAAACCATCTGGCCCGGGTGCTTTATTAGCCTCTAATTGATTTATGGCCTCTTCTATCTCCTTTTCGGAGATTTCCTTATTTAAGGATTCCCTTTCTTCCTCACTAATATGTTGTATTTTTTGATTGGATAGGTACTGACTTATAAGATCTTCCGGTATTTCATCTTTTGTATATAGTTCTTTATAGAAGGTTAAAAATTTCTTTTGTATATCTCTATCTTTATTATACAACACTTCCCCTTCTTTAATTTTAATAATGATCCCATTTTGTTTCTTCCGGTTGGGCGGTGATGGCTGTGGGCCGGGAAACTATGGGCTCCGTAGTTCCAACCCCATAGAAGTCGTCGGGTTGAGCGAAAGCTCCCCTCTCCCGGTGGATCGAAACCGGGAGGAACGTAGGAACCCGTAGGCATCCAGAATCCCCAAAAACCTCCCCCCACAAGGGGTGAGGTGAGGAGGGAGGCCGGAGCCGAGGGTGCACGGGCGACTCTGGGGGAAGCGATCCAGAAGGGATCGTAAATACCGCAAGCCCCGCTCAACAAAGACTAAGAAGTAAAGACGAACGAAGGCTGCAGCCAGGAGGAGAAGCGTAAGTCTTCTTAAAGGGAATATTCACCATCTAAGTGGACACTTAAAAAGGAGATTAAGAAAAAAAAGGGAAAAGAAGGAAAGATCTAAGGATCTGGGAAAGTCAAGGACTTAAAAGATACAAAGCCATAGAACGAAGGGAATTCTATCCAATATTGGCCAACGGGGAGGTCCGAGAAAAAGAGAAAGAAAAGTAAACAAAGACTGACCTTGGCGCCATTGATGTTGTGTCTATAAAGCCCTTCTTTATAAACAAAAAGGAGGCAAACGTGGGACGGGAGGAGAAGAGGAGAGCGGAGGTGACGCGAGTGGTGGGCGGAGGCCGAAGCTGCGGGAACACCCCCTCCCAACGGAGCGAAGAGAAGGATAGCAGACTCTGTAGGTCACCCGAAAGGGAAGACTGAAGAAGGGCAAGAAGCCCAGCAATCAAGGGTGGAAGACAGTAGATTGAGACGCAGAAAGAAAGAAGAAATCAACGATAGTAGCCAAAGGAGAGCAGCGCCATCTGGTGGTGAGAAGACCAAAGAACAACTCAACTCAACTTAACCAGATTTAAACCAACCCACAATAGAGACTATACAGAGATTGCAGACCAGGAGGCAAAGAGGAGAAAGAGCGCCACCCTGTGTCGAGAGGAGGACATAACAAGATAAATATACGAAAACACACTGATATATAGAATTGTATAGAGAATAAATTGAAAGAGAGATGCAATCAGCTAAGACAAAGATAGATGGGAGGGACATAAGAGAAACAAAAGACATCAGACTATCCTTCCGCAGAGGATCAAGTGCAGGGCTAGGACCAGAGGAGACAAATATGAAGGACTTACTGAGAGAAATTCAGAAGTTGACAGAAAGTCAACTGGAAACAAAAAATGAATTGAAAAGCCTACTAGAACATCAAAACCAAGACCAAACGAAGACACAAGATAAATTAGATGACATGAAAAAGGAACTTAAAGAAGACATAGGCAATATAAAAAGAGACCTAACCAAAGTCAATCAAGATGTGGCAGAAATAAAAGATAAATCCAAAAAATTGGAGAAAACCCAAAACAAGACACAAAAGGAAGTGGAAAGTATAATCAACAGAAATGAAAAGCTGGAAAGGAATCTTGAAAGATTACAGCAAAAGGAGTTGGAACACCAAATTAGGCTGAGAAACCTACCAGAGGAAGACCAGGAAAACTTAAGGAAAAAATAATCAATATATTGACGGGAGTTCTAGATAAACAAGAAGAGGAGATAGACAAAGAAATTGACCGCACCTACCGCGTACAAAGTAGTTACGCTAAAGAACATAAAACACCTCGGGACATTATAATTAATTTTGTTCGAAAAACGACTAGGGATGAAATAATATATTGGACTAATAAAAAACCAATTTTCTTCAAAGGGAAAAAAGTAATTGTGTTGAAAGAAGTATCGACATCAACCTTGAACAGGCGTAAAAATTACTTTTTCCTAACCGAAGAATTAAAAAAGATGAATATCAGATTCCGATGGGAAAAACAAGAGGGCATCATGACTACGTATAAAGGACAAAAGTACTGGCTGACGACAGAAGAGAAAGCTAAAGAATTCTTCAAAAGACTGAAAAAAGAGACAACTTCACCACTGCAGGAACCACAACAACAACGAAAGCCAGGGTCTTCGCCGAGAAAGCATTAAAAAAAGAAAAGGTGGCGTTTCAACTCCCCTGAGGAGGAGGAACAAAACAAAATGGATGAAGCTGCGGCAAGGCCAATGGGAACGGAAGGATCAGCTGTGGAAAGTTCCTCATCTGGAGAAGAAGGAGAGATGGAGGAAGAAGGGGAGACGCCAGTAGATGATGAAGGATCAACCACTTCGAATATACTCTCTTAATGCGAACGGGCTTAACAATCCAAATAAGAGAAAACGAATTTTTCAGAAAATAATTAAAGGCAAATTCCAAATAGTAAATATACAAGAGACTCATATTTCCCACAAACATGTCTCCCATTTAAGACAGTTGAAATTGGGGAAAGAATATTTCTCCTCTTTCAACCAGAAGAAAAGAGGAGTGGTAACATATGTGTCAGATCAAATAAAATCAGAATTAAAATTCAAGGATTTAGAGGGAAGAGTGGTGGGAGTGATGATTAATATACAAGAGGAAAAAACATTGTTATGTAATATCTATGCGCCAAATGGTCCGAAAACCAAATTTATAAAATTTCTGAAAGATAATATACAAGGATTGGAATACGATAATTTGATAATTGCAGGAGACTTTAATGGGGTCCTTAACACAAAATTAGACAAATTTAATAACAATAAGGGAATTAAGGGAAAAGAACAGGGGTTACTCCCAAGGTCTTTTGTACAGCTGAAAGAAGATCTGGATCTAGTAGACGCTTGGAGATACATAAATCAAGATTCAAGAGACTATACATTCTACTCTAGCTGACATAAGTCGTGGTCTAGAATAGATATGATATGGTTATCAAACTCCCTGGCCACAAAAATTAGCAACTTGGATATATTGCCAAGAGATAATTCGGACCACAGCCCAATGATGTTAGATCTGAATATAAGGAATAGAACAAGGAGATGGCATTTAAATGGAAATTTGATAAAAACACAAACAGATATAGATAATAATAAAAAACTTATAGTAGAATATTTTGAACTAAATGACACATGGGAAGTTGAACAACAGACCATATGGGATGCATTTAAAGCGGTAATGCGAGAAAATTTCATGTCACAAAACAGTATTAAAATAAAAAATAGAAATAAAGAGATGAAGGATTTAGAAGTAGAGATTCTAAAGAATGAAAATGAATTGAAAAAATACCCACGAAATTCAAAAATTGTAAAGACGCTAATAAGATTAAAAGGGGAAAAACATCATTTGGAAATGGAAAATTTTGCGAAACAATACAAATATTTGAAACAAGATTATTTTGAAAATGCCAACAAACCAGGTAGATGGATGTCAAGGAGAACTAATATATTGCACTCTTAAAAATGATTTTTTAAAAAATAAATTTTCATTGGTTTTTTTCCCCTCTCCCACCCTCCCCTCTTTGTACATACAGTTTATACACCAAACTACAGAGGTTACATTTGAAATATCAGTCTCAGTCTTAATTTTTCTACTCCACCTCTATAACACATTTTCTAAATAATGTCTAACTGGTTCCGACATCCTCTTTGTTATTATTATCTTTTCAATTTTATCTATATTATTCCATTTATAATTTGTTATTTCCACATTTAACATATTAATTATATAGTTATACCAGTTAGTCAATGTCCATTTTGTTTTATCCTTCCAACCCCTCACTAAAACTATTTGTGCACACGCTATTAATTTGTCAATCAATTTTTCTTTTTGCATATTCTTCACTCCTATTATCCGTGCATGTAATACATTTCTATTAACTATTACTATACATAAATCTAACATTCTATTGATTTCTCCTTCAATCATTTTCCAGTATTCTTGCACTCTATCACATTCCCATATCATGTGATTGAACACCCCTCTTTGTTCACAGCCATGCCAACACCTCTCTTTCATCCCTGGTACAAAGCGTGAAAGTTGTGCAGGAGTTCTGTACCATTTTGTAACATTTTCCTTCTGGCTTCCCTTAATACATTATACTTTTCTTTTGCTATATTACTTATTTCCCTCTGGATGTCTTCCCTCTCAATTTCCATGTCCAATCTCCATGTATGGTGAATTTCCTCTATTATTTCTTCTTTTACTGTTATGATTTGGAAAGTGTGGAAAAAAAAGAAACCCAGGCAATGAAAATAAGATGGCAACTATATGGCAAATCTGTATACCTTAATAAAACAGAATGTTTGTATGTATGTCTGCGGAGGGCGGGAGGGCGGGAGGGCGGGAGGGCGGAAGGGCGGAAATGTGGCAGCTATTTGCATAAAGTCCTTTGATTGGCCAGCCTTGCCACTCCAAAATTCTATTAGCCAGCATCCCAGAATCCAGGCCTCTACATTCAAACAACAGGATTTCTTCCCACTGAGGGGAAAATGTGGCAGCTATTTGCATAAAGTCCTTTGATTGGCCAGCCTCGCCACTCCAAAATTCTAAGGCACCAGACAGAGGGCATTGATTGCCACTGATTAGCCAGCATCCCAGAATCCGGGCCTCTACATTCAAACAACAGGATTTCTTTCCACTGAGGGGAAAAATGTGGCAGCTATTTGCATAAAGTCCTTAGATTGGCCAGCCTCGCCACTCCAAAATTCTAAGGCACCAGACAGAGGGCATTGATTGCCACTGATTAGCCAGCATCCCAGAATCCAGGCCTCTACATTCAAACAACAGGATTTCTTCCCACTGAGGGGAAAAATGTGGCAGCTATTTGCATAAAGTCCTTTGATTGGCCAGCCTCGCCACTCCAAAATTCTAAGGCACCAGACAGAGGGCATTGATTGCCACTGATTAGCCAGCATCCCAGAATCCAGGCCTCTATATTCAAACAACAGGATTTCTTCCCACTGAGGGAAAAATGTGGCAGCTATTTGCATAAAGTCCTTTGATTGGCCAGCCTTGCCACTCCAAAATTCTAAGGCACCAGACAGAGGGCATTGATTGCCACTGATTAGCCAGCATCCCAGAATCCAGGCCTCTACATTCAAACAACAGGATTTCTTCCCACTGAGGGGAAAAATGTGGCAGCTATTTGCATAAAGTCCTTAGATTGGCCAGCCTCGCCACTCCAAAATTCTAAGGCACCAGACAGAGGGCATTGATTGCCACTGATTAGCCAGCATCCCAGAATCCGGGCCTCTACATTCAAACAACAGGATTTCTTCCCACTGAGGGGAAAAATGTGGCAGCTATTTGCATAAAGTCCTTAGATTGGCCAGCCTCGCCACTCCAAAATTCTAAGGCACCAGACAGAGGCATTGATTGCCACTGATTAGCCAGCATCCCAGAATCCAGGCCTCTACATTCAAACAACAGGATTTCTTCCCACTGAGGGGGGAAAAGGCACCATCAACATTCCCTCCCCACTTGGCTCTGTGAAAACAAAATGGATTCCTGTTTTCTCCTCCCCCTCAGCTTTTAGAAAACGGCTGCCTTTTAAAGTTACCAATTACCAGCAGAGCAGGCCAGAACATTACAGGCCCCAAAAGAGAGTTTAGGACAGGATGGGCCACGAATGATGGATTTGCAGTACCTTCACCCAATTAACTTCCCAGAAAACACTGTAGCCCCTACAAATATCAAAGCAGGCCCAAAATTTACAGTACAGCTTCATTACCTTCATTTCCCTGACTAGGCCTCAGTTAATGGGACATTGTGTATGGCCTGAATTAACAGTAACCAACCTTGGCACACTGAGCCCCTATGACCCATGATTCATTCTACTGCAGTTTGGAGTAGGGAGGACCATGGATGATGGGACTTGAAGTACCATCACAGGTGATGAGATTTGTAGTACTTTCAAACTCTTCATTCCCCACAGACCAAGGCGGCCCTGAACCACAAGACCAAACTTGGCACACAGTACCCCCATGTCCCACACTCCATCCTTGTCAGGATCATGAAAGCTGAGCTGGTGTTGCTCTGATTTCCTGACCTGCCTGCATTTGTTCTGGTCTCTTGACTCTGCTCACGAGATAAGATATCTCCAGGTGTTGGCCTTGGGAGGCTTGGGCCACACCACACCAACATGAGAAGCACTGACATGAACATTGCTGACTCAGGAAGGATATGATGAAATATCCACTGGACATTGGGACTGCTGAGTCAGAGGGGATATGATGCAACCTCTGCTGGGCATTGCATGCCAGGGGGTTGGGCCTTTGGGATGATGGACAGGTGATGGGGGTGTGTTTTGTATATAAGCTGTGTTTGTTCCTTGTGATGCCAGTTCTGGCATCAAAGGTATTATACCTGCAATAAATCTCGTTGGATCAAGTTGCCGTGTGCGTATGGTCCCTACAGACAATTGTAGCGTTCTTACACATCCTACTGCAGTTTAGAGGAGGATGGACCATGAAGGATGGGATTTCAAGTACCTCCATTCACTTCCCAAGCCCGCTGCGACCCTCATCCAGTGCATAATCATGACCACACTTGGCACAAAAAGCCCCCATGACCCAATGGACGTCCTGATGCAGTTCGGAGGGCGGACCACGGATGATGGGACTTGAAGTACCTCCACTCATTTCACCAGACCATTGCCAACCTCATCCAAACACTGATCAAGACCAAACTTGGCATACATAACCCCCATGACTGCCTTCACGTCCTGGTGAGGTTTGGGGGAGGACTGACAATGGATGATGGGATTTGTAGTACTTTCACACACCCCTGTTCCCACAGACAACTGCGGCCCCCAACAAACACCGATAAAGACCACACTTGGCACACAGAGCCCCAGTGACCCACTCTACATCCTACTGAACTTTGGAGGGGGGCAGAACATGGATGATGGGAATTGCAGTACCTTCCCTCACTTTCCAAGACTGCTACAAACCTAATCCAATGACTGATCAACACCAAACCTGGCACACAGAGCCCTCATGACCCACTCTACATCCTGGTGCTGTTTTGTGTGAGACGGACCACGGATGATGGGACTTGAAGTACCTTCACTCACTTCCTAAAAACAATGCAACCCTCATCCATTCACCAACACAGACCAAACTTAGCACACAGAGCCCCCATGACCCAATCTACATCCTACTACACTTTGGGGGAGGGTGGACCACAGATAATGGGACTTCCACTACCTTCAGTAATTTCATGATACCACTGCAACTCCCAATAATGATGGATCAAGACCAAACTTGGCACACAGAGCCCCATGACCCACTCTACATCCTGCTGCACTTCTCAAATGACCCGGGCACCGCTGGGTCCCCAAGCTAGTGAATTATAATAATGATGAAATTATAGGTAGAACACTGAGATTAATTGAAAGTAGAGTGAAAAGGTTAGTGGAGGATCTGTACACAGAGGATGGAAACCCTGTAGAAAAAAAAGAAATTCAGAACTGGATCGGGTCAGGGAATTGGATTCAAAGCTGGGCCATAAGCCAGGAAATTTTTAGACGAAGGGAAAAAAATAAGAGAACAGGATAGTTCATTCGAGAAGGTGATTAGGAAATGTTTGAGAGGGAAGAAGAAAGTGGCAGGAGATCTGTACGAACAAATCATAACACTCTTTAAAATGATGACATCAAAGCTAATGTATGATGAGATAGGGATAGGCTGTGTCTCCATCCTAAAACTACCACTTCTGGAATGCTACAATGTTGTTCTTGTGCAGCAGATGATTTGAATGAGACCAGGGACCATTTTGACCAGGAACCACTCTCCAAAATTAGTACAAAAAGGGTTACAAATCAGGTTTTGGTCAACTTCATGTTCAGTTTGGTTATTTGGGGTACTGATTCAGAAAATTGCATTGGATAGACCATATCAGCTCTAGTTTATGATATAGAGCAGTGTTTCCCAACCAGCGTGCCGTGGCACACTAGTGTGCTGTGAGCGATCATCAGGTGTGCCGTGGGAAATTGGAACCTCCAATACCCTTTCTTCCCCCTCCTGCCAAACACTTTTTCTTCTCCACTCGGGCTCCCTTCTTCCCAGTCTCGCTCTGCTTGCTTTGCCTCACTTTGCTCTAGGGCGAGTCTGCTCAGTAGCGCCCGCACGGGTCATTACTTCCTCCCCCCTCCCCTCCTGAACACGCTCACACTGCCCCCTCAGATCAAAATGGTGGCAGAAGCAGCAGTGTAAAAGAAAAAGTAAGTGTTGGCAGGTGGGGGAAGAAAGGGCGCGAAGGGGGAGGGGGAGGAAGAGGTATCTGTCGAAAGCTGGCATGGGCAAGCTTGGACCTTCCAGGTGTTTTGGACTCCAACTCTCAGCATTCCTAGCAGCCGCAGGCCCTTTTCCTTTCCCCCCTCAGCCATTTAAGCAGGAAAGGGCCTCAGGCTGTTAGGAATGGTGGGAATTGAAGTCCAAAGCACCCAGAGGGCCAAAGTTTTCCCATGCCTGTTTTAGGGACCTTAAAGTGGTGAGCCTCCTTCCAACATTGTGATTCTGGATAGAAAACAAACAACAACATAACATAACATTGTTTGAGTCCACAGTTCTCTCCGGGTGTAGGTGAACTACAACTTCCAAACTCAAGGTCAATTCCCAAGCAAACCCTTTCAGTACTTTCTGTTGGTAATGAGAGTTCAATAGGCCAAGTTTGGTTCAATTCCATTGTTGCAAGAGTTCAGGATGCTCTTTGATTGTGTGTTAACTATAAATCCCAGAAACTGTAACTCCCAAATGTCAAGGTCTATTTTCCCCAAATTTCATCTGTGTTCACATTTGGGCATATTGAGTATTCATGCCAAGTTTGGTTCTGATCCAACATTGTTTCAGTCCACAGTGCTCTCTGGATATAGGTGAACTACAACTCCAAAACCCAAGGTCAATGCCCACCAAACTCTTATAGTATTTCTCTTGGTTATGGGAGTTCTGTGTGGGAAGTTTGTGTCTTTCTGCCATTCCTGCCAGGATATCTATGTTGTGTTCATCGAAACAGATCCAGGTTTCACACTGAGTGTATAAATACATTTAAAAACATATTAACTATATGTATTACTGTGTTAGAGTGTCATTTTGTGTCATTTTGGTTGGTGGTGTGCCCCAGGATTTTGTAAATGTAAAAAGTGTGCCGCGGCTCAAAAAAGGTTGGGAAACACTGATATAGAGCATATGCCCTCCAGTCGTCGCCATCTGCTTGCCCACAGATAACCATATTTAGTAATCTAGAGATGATGTGGTCTGTCCAATGCAATTTTCTGAATCAGCACCCCAAATAACCCCAGGAGCAGGCTTAAAAATTAAGGAACCAAGGCACCCCCGTTTCCAGGCACCAAATGGAATGGCTCTGCTCAGGGGAAGAGAGGAGGAGAGGCAGCAGCAGTCAGGAGGCTTGTTGTTACCCCTTTTGTGGGTAGTCAGCCTATCTCCTCCCAACATCCCATTGCTTCGGCACTATTAGAGGGTTTCACACGACCAGTTGTTCTTGTTGCAATGGTGTAGTAATGGTGAGGCTGCAGATCATATTTTAGTTTTCCCTGGTGGTCCACGGACCACAGGTTGGAAACCACTGCTTTAAACCATACTTTCTTTTCTGTAGCTCTACAGAAAGCTTTCAATGTGATGAACAAGACTTGCGAAGAGAAGATTAAAAAACAAGACTTACCACTCGTTCAGGAAGGCTTAGGGATCCAACTCTCCCCTGAAGAACTTCAGGCAGTAATGGCATTAGTTTCTGTTGATGGTAAGGTTTTTCTTAAATAATTATAGCATGGTCAATAATCTACATTCAAAATAAAATTTAAAAAGAAAAATTACACAATTGCATTTCTTCATCTAACTCTCTGCCTAATGTTCTAGTCATTGTTATGTGCCATCAAGCCGTGTTTGAGTCATGACAACCTGAATGGGAGACTTCAAGAGTTGTACAAAGTTAAAATCAATAAAATACAGCAATAGCGGCAGGTGTAAACAACAGTAATCAATCTCAGGGCCCTTCCACACAACCCTATATCCCAGAACACAAAAGGCAGAAAATCCTACACTATCTGCTTTGAACTGGGATATATGGCAGTGTGGACTCAGATAACCCAGTTCAAAGCAGATATTGTGGGATTTTCTGCCTTGGTGTTCTGGGATATAGGGTTGTGTGGAAGGGCCCTGAATCATTTGACATGTTTTCTCTCTTTACCCACTATCTTCCACCTTTTCCAGGAGCACTGTCTTTTCAAATGAGTTATTTTTTTCTCATAATATGTTCAAAATACGATAGCTTTGGATCACATCAGAAGGCCCCATCTAGTTGGAATTCAGGCTTGTTTTACTCTCTAGTCTTTTGGGAGTCCAAGCTATATATAAAACTCTCTTCTAGCATCACATATGATATGTTGATTTCTCTCCAACAGCTTACATCTTTGGCCCTTCCACACAGCTAAATAAAACCCCACATTTTCTGCCTTGAAATTCTGGGATATTAGGCTGTGTGGAAGGGCCCTTAGAAAATCAAACCAGGGTAGAACTATGTCTGTTTTTATTGCATGTCACTTTGGGACTTTACAAAATAAGTATGAATATGTAATGAAAAGTACGGTTATACAAACAGAGACTGGTCTTAAGTTTGTCTGTTGTGTGGGACAAAAATGGCACGCAACACTGTCAAGGAACAACCTAATTAATAGATAGGAGCATATGATGCCAATGCCAGCTGGAGGTCCTTCCACACACCCATATAACCCAGAATACCAAGGCAGACAATCCCACAATATCTGCTTTGAACTGGGTTATCTGAGTCCACACTGTCATATATTCCAGTTCAAAGCAGAAGATGTGGGATTTTATTCAGCTGTGTGGAAGGGGCCCCAGTCTCCCATTTCAGTGAGACAGATTGTGGATAGGTCTGAAGGCACTATTAAAAGCCTGCGTCTATTTGTGGGGCTGGGTCCAGCTCCTTCTATATGTCTTTAGTTCTAATTAAAATTTAGGGCAAATTCTCTACCCCATTGGAATAGAAACCACAAGACATTCCTGTCTGATTCTGCAGAATTATTGTGGTTAAACAGGGCCGTACTTGATTAGTAAAGTGGATGGGAGACCTCTTATATGAGCAAGTAAAATGTGATATACTATTTAAGAATCCAAACCATATTTTGAACATCAAATGCCCCCTCCCCCAAGAATACAAACAATATCATACATTTCTCTTCAGGATGTACATGGACTATAAATCACAGCATCATGGCTGGGACAGTGTCAGTTTCCTTTGGAGACTGATTAGAGAAGTAGTACCAAAACATGTTGCTTTCCTAAGAACTAGGTGTACTTGCAACTACTACAGGTGTTCCTTACCCTTTCCCCTGCTCAGTGGTACATTTCCTTTACCTTTAAGTAGGAGAAAGAATGGGAGGAAGCAGTATCAACTTGGGTGTTTTTTAGCCATCTTAGAGGTATTCAGACTTCTTTTTCAGGCTTGTGCAGTCCTTGCCTACTTTGTATGACAAACACAGGGATAATTGCCTTGCAACCTTAATGGATAATGTATGTATTTAAGATACAGTATTATTTATATGTATTCTTTCATTATTCCTCATGGTTTGCTGAAGAATCTGGAAAACTGGATGGGATAGAAGTCTTGACAATTTTGTCCAATGCTCCACACTTTTCTAAACTCAGAGGTGAGCATCTCAAATGTTAGGGAAGCATCTCAAGTGTATGGCAGTGAATACTGAGATAACCCAGTTCAAAGCAGATATTGTGGGATTTCCACCTTGATCTTCTGGGTTATATAGCTGTGTGTAAGGACCCTTTCTTGCTTAAGAAACCCCTTGGAAATTCATGGGACTGCTGGAAGTCAACACACAATTTGAAGGCACATAATAACACTCACATACTGTAACACAAGTGGCCCAGGCCCCTAGAGTCTTATGCTGATTGACGCTGTCCAGGATAATGGAAAGAAGAGGGTAAAAGTATGATAGCTGGGACCCAGTGCTGGTAGCGCTACGTTGGTTGCATAACGCGGCTCTGAATTAGAGAAGGGAACACGTGTGCGGGACAGCACATCGAGTGAGAGACGCAGCTGCGGCAGGATACCAGTAAAGTAATGTAATGCAGGTGCGGCAGGATAACAGTGTGGTAATATAGCAGTTACTGGATTTGATTCATTTTTCACCACTTCTTGTATTTCTCCCCTCCTTTTTATCCTTCCTTTCGATCCACAATGTTTGTGAATGTGTTTGGATAGGATCTCCGGATAGGCTACATGAGTATGCTTTGCTGTTTCCCCTCCCCCTTTCCAGCAAACTACCTTGTTGACTCTGTCACAGCTGCATCGCTCACTGTGTACGGTCTCTCGCACACATGGTGCTGTGTCTCGCACACGTGTTCCCTTCTCTAACTCAGAGCTGCGTTATGCAACCAGCATAGCGCTACCAGCACTGGGTCCCAACTATCATACTTTTACCAGGAAAGGATGCTTCAAACTCACAGACCATTAGGAGTGTAATTCTCTCAGTTTGTGTGAATGATTCTCCAGTTTACCTACCGTGTTTCCCCGAAAGTAAGACACCCCCGATTGTAAGACGTATCGGGGGTGTCAGCGGGGTCGGCTAATGTAAGCCGTACCCCGAATGTAAGCCGTACCTCGCCGCCGCCGCCGCACCCGGCCCATCGGCCGCGGCACACCTCCGCGGTGCACCTTTCTGCCAGGCCTCTGACGTGGCATCCAAGGGAGGGGAAGAGAGCAAGGGCGTGGTGAGCGGCGCCGCTTCACCACACCCTTGCTCTCTTCCCCCTCCCTTCTTTCGTCTAAGGAAGGGAGGGGGAAGAGAGCAAGGGGCGTGGTGAAGCGGCGCCGCGTCAGAGCGTCACTCTGACGCGGCGCCGCTTCACCACGCCCCTTGCTCTCTTCCCCCTCCCTTCTTTCGTCCAAGGAAGGGAGGGAGAAGAGAGCAAGGGGCGTGGTGAAGCGGCGCCACGTCAGAGCGTCACTCTGACGCGGCGCCGCTTCGCCACGCCTCTTGCTCTTTTCCCCCTCCCTTCCTTCGTCCAAGAAAGCTGCGCCGCGGAGGTGTGCCGCGGCCAGTGGGGCCGGTTGTGGCGGCGTGACAGCGGCAGCGGTGGCGGCGGCGGCAGTGTGGGCGTGGCGACGGGGTACGTCTTAGTTTATATAAGACGTACCCCTAAAGTAAGACGTAGGGGGACTTTTCGGGGGGAAAAGAAAGTAAGACGCTGTCTTACTTTCGGGGAAACACGGGTAATATTTACCTAATATTACATCTACATCTCGAACTGACAAAAATGTCTTCCCCGAATCACTGGAAATATTATTCATCTACTGCTCTTATTTCCAAGATTTTTCTAAGCATCACTTTCCATACTTTTAGCAATCCACTCACAACCACAAGTGGGTAGAAGCTTGTTCTGAAAACAGTAGAGCAGGGATTGCCAATAAATTGCTTTCTGAGGCCCCTTCCACACAGTTGAATAGAATGCTACATTATCTGTTTTGAACCAGAACATATGGCAGTGTGGACCCAGATAACCCAGTTCAAAGCAGATTTTGTGGGATTTTCTGCCTTGATATTCTGGGATATATGACTGTATAAAAGAGTCCACACTGCCATATATTCCAATTCAAAGCAGAAAATGTTGAATTTTATTCAACTGTGTGGAAGGGGCCTCAGAGGAATAGCTTCATTGGAGGGAAACATATTACAGCCTCCTTTTCCTTCTCCCAATTCATGTTCTTCAGCGCTTCAAAATGCCATGAAGGTTGTTGAAAACATAAAAACAGAAAAGATGCCTGTTAAAGAGCTGGAGAAAACTCTGGAGGGCATGGGAGTGCACTTACCTAATACAGTTTTCAAAGAAGTAATCAAAGCAGCCAAACCCGATAGTGAGTAAAACATCTTACAGTTCCCCTCTGCTTTTTTGTTTTGCTTCGTCCATTTCTTTGTACAGGCATTGCTTGTGCCATTCACCCAAATCTCACGTTGCATCTTTCTCTGTCCAAAAACTGACCTGCACATCAAACATTTGTTGTTATTATTTGTATTTTTACAGTGCGTGGCAAAATCGATTTCAAAGAATTTTTGTTAGCACTGGGTGAAACTGAGGATTTTGCTGAACTCGAAGGTATAGCCAAAGAAACCTCTTCTTAATCTTAATTTAACAACCAAATAGATTATATTGCTCTTGCTTGAGATGGTAATAAGTGACCTTGGAGACATTGTTTCTCACTGTTATCTTTCCCTTGGCAATTGCTTGCCTGTCTCATTCCAAATTCTCCTGATCTACTACATTTCTTTCCTATTCTCTCCCCCCCCCCCCCTTCTGTCTTTCTCTGTTGTTTTCATTAATATATGCAAGTATATAGTGACAAATTACATTAAGGGTGATTAGAATTAGCAACAGTGTAGAACAAACAAGAGTCAAACAAGAGTGTAACCCCATCCAACAAGTGTTGGATGGGGTTACACTCCCCCTGAAGACGCAAGTTCGCAGCTTGGGAGTGATCCTGGACTCATCGCTGAGCCTGGAACCCCAGGTCTCGGCGGTGGCCAGGGGAGCTTTTGCAGTTAAGACTTGTGCACCAGCCGCACCCGTAGCTTGGGAAGTCTGATCTGGCTACGGTGGTCCACGCTCAGGTCACATCCCAAATAGATTACTGCAATGCACTCTACGTGGGGCTGCCTTTGAAGACAGTTCGGAAACTGCAACTGGTCCAATGGGCGGCAGCCAGATTACTAACTGGAGCTACATACAGGGAGCATACCACCCCCCTGTTGTGTCAGCTCCACTGGCTGCCTGTCGAATTCCGAGCTCAATTCAAAGTGCTGGTCTTGACCTTTAAAGCTCTATACGGTTCTGGCCCACCTTACTTGTCCGAATGCATCAACCGATACGTCCCATCTCGTACCTTGAGATTGTCCGGGGAGGCCCTGCTCTCGCTCCCGCCTACATCTCAAATGCGGTTGGTGGGGACGAGGGATAGGGCCTTCTCAGTAGTGGCCCCCCGTCTGTGGAACGCACTCCCTATTGATATTCGATCAGCTTCATCCCTCCTGGCATTCAGAAAAAGAGTGAAATCCTGGTTATGGGACCAAGCGTTTGAACTTTAGCACGACACGGCACTTCAAATTGGTTAGATGGCAATCTGGTGGATAAGACCTAATGCTTATGGATGGAATACTGTTTTAACTGTGGAATGTACATGATGCATTTTAATGTTAAATGTATTTTAATGTATTTTAATCTTAACTGTTGTTTCATTATATGTATATTGTGTGGCATCGAATCGTTGCCGTTGTTAGGCCGCACTGAGTCCCCCCTCGGGGGTTGAGAAGAAGCGGGGTATAAATGATGGAAATAAATAAATAAAAAGACCAAGGTAGTTGTTATGATGTAGATTACATCAAATCAGTAACCTTTTTTTAAAAAATAATTGAGTGGATCAAAGCATTTTTCAGTCAAGAGCAGAGTTCTGCATTAAGAAGAAAAAGATACAATTTCAACTTCTGTCAGAATGAGGAACACAATATATGCCCAAGCAGAAACAAATATATGCCCAAGCAGAATGAAGGCTACATGGCTGAAAATCCCACAAAGGTCTAGTGTTGTTATCTCTGTATCAGAATGAATCATGATTCTTTATTTTGTATTTCTCCAGTTTTGCAGCGTGCCATCAAGACTATTGGTGCAACATGTGACAGCCAGATCCATACTGATAAACTGCTCACAGCACTGGATAATTTGGGGATCAATTTGTCAGATGAAGAGTTCCAGGAAGTTCTAAATACTGTTGATGTAGATAGTAAGTTTTGTTGGTTGTGGCAGCTTAGTGTGTATTTCACTTTTACATGCTCAGTCTCTGTTATGTGGTGGAAGAAACACTATGGTTTGAATGCAGTTTTACTCACAGAGTAGGCCCAGAGTAGAATAGATAATGTTTCACCTGATCCATTAAGATGGACGCAACCCTATTCATAGCATTTTTTAATTATAATTTTTCATTGGCGTAGTTGTGAAAAAAGAGGGGTACATCATTGGTGAGAATAATATTTACTTTCCATAAAATCAAAAGTGTCCGAGAGAGAAGGGGGAGAGAGAGAGAGAGGGAGGAGGGAGAGAGGAGGAAAAAGAAGGAATGTGGCACAGCTGGCTAAGTGTCAGCTGCATAAGATCTCTCTGACCAGTAGGTCATGAGTTCGAGGCCTGTCCGGGTCGAGGTGGGTGCTCGACCTTTAAGTGTAGCCTGCTGTCGACCTTTGCAGCCCGAAAGACAGTTGCATCTGTCAAGTAGGGGATAAAGGTACTACATTAAGTGGGGAGGCAAATTTTGACTGAATTATGAGCCCATTAAAGAACTCCAGGAACGCTGAGAATGTGGAAGGAACAACAAGGGACGCTGGGAACGCTGAGAGATGAGGAGTGTGTCAGCTCCCCCTGTTGGCCAGAGTTTGCCTCTGTTCGTCTATATGTTGTATGTTGAAACAGCAGGGATTGTCTGCTAGCCTGTGTACTGTAATCCACTCTGAGTCCCCTTTGGGGCGAGAAGAACGGAATATAAATAAAGTAAATAAATAAATAAAATAAGAAAGGGGGGAGGAAAAAAAGAAAACCCACAGGAAGAAAACGAAAGAGAAAAAGTGTTGAGATGCAAGTTGTACAGTATATTTAAATTTCTTCATATTATGCACCCCCATTTAATCTTTTTCTTTCTCCTCTGTCTACTTTTCGTTTATGGGCCCTCGTAGTTGGCGAGCATTTAGGAAACTTCTGATTGAGGCCCAATCTGTCCTATTCATAGCATTGTGAACATTGGTAATAAAAATCTTCTTCAAAGGAGTAATAAAATATAAAGCTGAATCAAAAAGGAAAATAAACATATATCAAACAATCATTACCCTGCATCCTTCCCAAAATCATTTTGTTAAAAACATGAAGAGCCTGGATAATAGCAGAGTAGATATGGAGAAATGGTTTTCCCTTGACACTGAGAGTGAGGCCTCTTCCACACAGTTGTATAAAATTGAGATTATATAGTAGTGTGGACTCAGATAACCCAGTTCAAAGCAGATATTTGTGGATTATCTGCCTTGATATTCTGGGTTATATGGCTGTATATAGGGCCCACAGAATCAGTGCCATCATTTTAGTTTGATTTTGAGATGTCATCTCTAGTGAAACAAATGAATTAATTGATTAATTAATGGCTGGCAGCTTGCTATAGCCAGCAAAAAGAGGAATTTCACTGAACAGTTGTTGATATAGGTAAACAAGGGGTAAGTGGGAACTCCAGCTACATATATACCTGCATACTTTCACTTTTATTATGGACTAGCTTGGGGACCTAGCGGTGCCCGGGTTATTTGAGGAAGGCATTGTGTGCCATAGTTCATCATTGGTGTGGGCCACAGTACTCTAAGGAAGTGAATCATCCATGGTCCATCCTTCCTCAAACTGCACCAGGATGTAGGGTGCATCTTGGGGGGTCTGTGTGCCAAGTTTGGTCTTGTTCTGTCATTGTTGGGGGCCTAGTCAGGAAAATCAAGTTGAGGAAGCCTTGTTGTCAGTTTTGGGCCTGGTCTGTGATTTATAGGGGCTGCAGTGTTGTTTGGGAAGTGAATGGGGAGAAGGTACTGCAAATCCCATCATTCGTGGCCCATCCTGCCCTAAACCACACCAGGTTGTGAAGTGGGCCATTGGTCCCTTGTTTGCCATGTTTGGTCCTGATCCGTCATTGCTGTGGGCTGCAGTGGCTGACTGCCTGAGGCCTTTTGCTTTCCCTCTGAGTCACCTTAGAAGTGTATTGGGTGAAGGTACTGAACATTCCATTTCCAACAGAAAAAACTGTCAACTGGCTAACTTCAACTCTAGCTATTTATGCCTGCCTCCGGTCCTTTCCTTTCCTCTCTGTGCTGTGTTGGAATGTTGGGAGGCTGGCCAGTCACAGCCATTTATGCAAATAAGCCCACAGTTGCAGCCAATCAAAACGCTGGCACATATTCGCTCGTTCGCACCACCCACCCACCGCCCGCAAACACTGACTTTTATCATATACATAGATATAGATAGATAAATAGAAGATAGTTATTATGATTATATTTCAACTAATCTTTCCTGTGTAATCTTTTCTTCTCAGATAATGGCACAATAAACCTGAAAGAGTTCCTAATGACCCTCTCCATGATGCCACGTTTCACAGATTGTATGGGTGAGCTTTTAACAAGAAACATCTATCTAGAAAGTAAAAATCCCTGACTTTGGCAGGTACATACTGGGTGGATGCTGAACATTTTGAGACCGCACATATATATGCCCATATATAATACACAAATACAAATTTTACTAACGTGCACATTTTCCTACCCAACCTACAAAGCACATTTCAATTACATGTGTTGTCGAAGGCTTTCATGATCGGAATTGATTTAAACATTAGCATTTCAATTTAGTTAATGTATACTTGGATGTTGTTCTACTGCAGCTGTTTCAAAAATGCAAAGCACAACTCAGTTCAATACAGCTGTATTTAAGGAGTCATGTAATTATAATTTAAATGCTTCTAAATATTTGGTACCTTCAGATATTGATTGGAGGTGTAAAGTTGAATTAGGCTTAGCAATCACAAAGATATTTTTCAAAATTATTTCTGTGACCAGATAAGGCCAATCATATGTGCAAAGTTTCAGGCCCTCCCTTTGTGATCCCAGCCCTCTTCCAATGCTTCTGATCTTTAAATTTCTATTGCTGTTGTAGCTATAGATATGTAATCCCAGAAGCATGTGTAGTTTCCAGGACACCTGATACCTATATTAGGAATGTCAGAGAGCTATAGGAAAAAAGTTTTGTTTTGAAAGGTCTTAACCTTCCAGCTTTCCTCTATCTTTCCATGACCTGAAAATACAGAACTCAAATCATTTTATATGATCTGATTTATTTTAATGGGAGTTCTGCACACATACACACACCAAATCACCTTGTCTCTTTCCTGAGGAATCTGTATAATGACCAAGTAACAACAGTAAAAACTGACCATGGAACAACAGACTGGTTCAGGATTGGGAAAGGCGTACAGCAGGGTTGTATACTCTCACCCAACCTATTCAACTTGTATGCAAAACACATCATGCGATGTGCGGGGCTTGATGAATGCAAGGCTGGGGTCAGAACTGCTGGAAGAAACATCAACAACCTTAGATATGCAGATGATACCACTTTGATGGCTGAAAGCGAGGAGGCCTTCTAATCAGGGTGAAAGAAGAAAGTGCAAAAGCTGGGTTGCAGCTTTAAAAAACCCAAGATTATGGCAACAAGAATGATTGATAACTGGCAAATAGAGGGAGAAAACATGGAGGCAGTGACAGACTTTGTATTTCTAGGTGCAAAGATTACTGCAGATGCAGATGCAGGAAATCAGAAGACGTTTACTTCTTGGGAGGAGACCAATGTCCAATCTCAATAAAATAGTGAAGAGTAGAGACATCACACTGGCAACGAAGATCTGCATAGTCAAAGCAATCGTATTCCCCGTAGTAATCTACGGATGTGAGGGCTGGACCTTGGGGAAGGCTGAACGAAGGAAGATATATGCTTTTGAATTGTAGTGTTGAAGAAAAGTTCTGAGGGTGGCTTGGACCGCGAGAAGATTTAACCAGTCCATACTTCAGGAAATAAAGCCTGACTGCTCATTGGAAGGAAGGATAGTAAAGGCAAAGATGAAGTACTTTGGCCACATAATGAGAAGACAGGAAAGCTTAGAGAAGACAATGATGCTGGGTAAAATGGAAGGAAAAAGAAAGAGGGGCCGACCAAGGGCAAGATGGATGGATGGTGTCCTTGAAGTGACTGGCTTGACCTTGAAGGAGCTGGGGGAGGTGACGGTCAACAGGGAGATTTGGCGTGGGTTGGTCCATGAGGTCACGAAGAGTCGGAAGCGACTGATTGAATAAACAACAAATATATATTTGATTGATTCCACACTTATCTATCAATGAGTTGCTCAATTGTACAAGGTGTGACCTATCAAACATATGTTTCATTCCTGGATCAGGATAATTCTGTGCTTATGGTCCTTGTTTGATATCTTTTGTGGCAGAACTTCACTCTAATATCCATGCCTTCACCAAGCTTAAGGGTGAAAAAGTTGATGTTGAAGAACTAGAGACCATGCTGCATAGTTTGGGTATATTTTTGAATAAAATGGAGTTCCAGGAGGCCTTGAAATGCACCTCTGTAGATGGTGAGTGCTACTACTGTTTTCTCTCTGGTCCCCTTACAGCTGGGTTAGGGAAGATATAGTCCTCAAGCTGCATGCAACCCTCAAGCCCTTTTCCTGTTCTCTTGAACCCTGTGGGATTTGATTAACAGAATGAACAGAATTAATTGTTGGGTGAGACTGTATCAGCTGCAGGTGGAAAGGCAAATACCAGATGCTAAGACTACACTCTGGGAGACAGGTGGGACATAAACCTCCTTAAATACTCATGTATAAGTCTAGAAAATGTAGTTTAAAAATCAGCCCATCAGTCAGTGTTGGTACTGTACTTTAACTCTTAGCAGAAAGAGATCCATCCCCTTCTCTTATTGGAATGATAAAAGGCAACTTAGAACTTTTCTACTCCCTTTGCCATAGTTCCACTTCAGGCCTTTTTGAATATCTAGGTAAGGAAATGGCAGCAGTGGCATTTTCCCCTCTGGTCCCTTGACATCCATGATTTTGGCCCCAGGTCACAAATAGCTGCACTGCTTACGCCTTAGCTGGGCCAGTTGTTAGAAATATGCCACCTTGAAGTCTTTTTATTATAACTATTCTGAACACAAATTTTTGGTGAAGCAGCAAATTTTATAAAATATACCTGCAGGCAGGTGTGTCCTTTGTAAACAAAAGATAGGCATGCACATACAATATAATGAAGTTCACATTTAAATCCTTCCTTTCTCCATGACACTTCACTCCTTGGATCACGTCAGAAGCATTGTCAAAAGAGCCTTGACCAGGGGTGGGCAATTACCGGCCCTCCAGGTGTTTTGGACTTCAACTCCCAGAAATCCTAGCCAGTTTACCAGTTGTTAGGATTTCTGGGAGTTGAAGTCCAAAACACCTGAGGGCCGGTAATTGCCCACCCTGGCCTTGACCAATCACTGTTCATCTGATACAAAGACAACCTCTTGCCTTATATGTACTTCCTTCCTCTGGCACATCTCTGTCCTTTTCAATTATTGTTACTGTTCCATTATCCAAGCGGACTCCAAAAGGGAGCGTAGAGAGAGAAAGATAGTCCATTTTATTCCGGGGGGGGGGGGGGGGAGGTTGAAGGAGGAAAATAGTTTCCCCCATTTTCGCTGGTTATTCCCCCTCCCCACTTCCATGTCATAAGCGAGGGTTGTTTCCACGATGGGGACATGGGTGGGGGGAATAACAGAAAAACATGGGAGAATGGTTTTACTACTACAACCCACCCTCCATCCCTGAAAAATGGACTGTCCTTCAATCTCTAGCATCCTCTTCTGGCCTCCACTCAGATAATGGAACAGTACCCAATAATCTTAATGTTACGCGGTGAAGTCATTTAGTCCCTCAACTTTAGACACCAATTTTATAAATCTTTAATCTTCAATCTCCATTAATCACAGCCACTGTTATACAAATTTGAATTCCCCCTCTCCTCAAATGCACTCAGTATCAATCTGCAATAGGTCTATTTAAAACTTCCCATTCCCATATCTATATATTTAAATTGTTAGCTACTCTATATCGTAGGCCTCAGACAGACTGAAAGTATTTAATGTAATTTTCTTATATACTTATTTCTTCTCTACCCATAATGTTATAAAAACAGCATTAGGTTCATTTCTCAGACAGTGGCTGGATAGTGGCTGTATGGATTAGTGGCACTAAAGACAATTTGATACTGCTGGACTGCCACCCTTAACTTGCTCCTGTCATTCAGGGCTTTACAACTTCTGATATTGCACTTCAAGGTAGCATTAACCAGCATTGGCATGCACCAACTCATGGTACAGCTGCCACAAATGTGATTTGAACCCACCCCGCCTTGGGATTTAGGGCCTACCGTCAATGTATACATGGGTATATTCAGATTTATACATTTTAGTCTAGGTCAATAAAGTTAAGATACAATAAGTACCAGAAATGTTATAACTTTTCTCCAAAACTATCAGGACTTTTTATTTTTAATACAGAAAATTTGCAGTTCCATAAGAACAATGTACACTATAAAAAATATTCAAGAACACAAAGCTATCTTGTGTGATTTCTGATATAAAAACTGGCTGATAGCAACATACCAAGTAAAATAGGTAGCCCAAGCACCTCTAGAGCTCACAGCCTTGGGAAATCATACCAATTTCTCCTCCCTATATCCAAAGTAATCTCTACAGATCAAACTGTTCCTGTATAGTGTGCTTCTGGCATAAAGAAAATAATGTTAGAACATAAAGACCAGGCACGGGCAAACTTCGCCCCTCCAGGCGTTTTAGCTAACAGCTTACCCGCTATTAGTAATTATGGGAGTTGAAGTCCAAAATACCTAGAGGGCCAAAGTTTGCCCATGCCTGATATAGGCCTTTTCCTGACAAGTCTAATGACATTGTCACTGTTATGAGTAGACTAGTGATGTCAAAAAATTCCCAATATATCCTTAAGTACTGTGTTTATTCATTTGAGTGTTCCTCTCTTTTTTCTTGTTAAAGTCCCTCAATCCGCAGCAGTTGCTTGTTCATAATGACTTGATTTCTGCATTCAAATTTTTAAGGATTTCCCTCTTGTGTTTGTAAAGCATCTACACTAAGGTTCAAAGTGTATGTCTAAACACAAAGATAATGTATGGCTATGTTGTATTACACATGCAAATTATGCCCATATACCACTTGCAAAGGAGAAGAAGAGGGAGATAATGATGTCCAACCACAATGGGAAACCTCAGTAGTGGAGGCATTAACTGAGTGCCCACGTTCTGCTTCTTGGATGAAAATGAGCAAGAATTGGATGGCCTCCTGGGTTCTCCTTTTCAATCCTAGGGTTCTTATCTTTTCAGAAAAAGGAAAAGTGACTTTAAAAGAATTTCTGGTCAATGTGATGGACATTCAACATTTCTCAGAATTCTCAGGTGAGTAGGAAGCATTAAGTCTGTAGATGCAAAGAAGCTGATCCATAGGCAAGGATTAGGAAATGGTTGAAACAATAATTAAAGATCAGTCAACAACACAAGAGTGCTTGGGCAGGAACAATACCTTGTAATAAACACTCAGAAACTAATTTTTATTGAGCCGCAAAGATTGAGTAGCAAAACAACCTGGCATTTGTTTGATGTGTAAGTATTTACTTCCTGTGGCACATCTAAATAAACGTGATGCAATCCACTGCCTCCAGAAATCATCTCAGTATTTGAGTGTAGTCTCCTAGTATGCAATTTCTGTGTCATGTGTATTCAGATCAAATACATCTGCTTCCAAAAAGCTCCAAATATTATTTGGTTTATTGTAAGTTTAGTGGGAACACATATCTAGACAAAACAGACTGATAAAGACCAAAGAGATAGAATAAAGCTGTGCAAAAACATCAATCAGTGTTGAATTCTAAAAGGTTTGTCATTAAGTAAGGTATTTAGAATTTCTCTAGTGCCGTCCCCAAACAACAGCCCTACAGCTCACTAGCAAGCAGATAATTTTTTCAGTTCTTCCCCATACCACAAACCCTAAAATTCTGTAGGATGGAGCCACCACAAAGTGATATCAGATTGGTATGATGGTGTAGTACAGGAGCCTGTTCACATTCTGTAATTATTACGGTTCCATTCTATGGGATCCTGGGTTTGTAAATTTGGGGAAACACTAGTGTAGATTCCAGGTCCTGGTGATACATTCCTTGATTTGAACCCCATTGGTGGAAGTGTGAGTCCTAGCAAAGAGTCAAAAACCCCAGGGATTTCATTCTCAGATGGACTACTCAAAGGGCAGTCAGCTCAAAGCTTCTTTCCTCCCCCTAATAATTATCTGCAAGACCACTACGATTGGGGAGGCTTCACCATTGTCTTCATTACATAAATATTAATCCAGGCCATTGGGATGAGGACAAAATTAAAATCTCCTTTCGTATTCTAGCAATGTTTGCAAAAGTAACAATATCTTTAGTTTTCCTCACTTCTTCTTTTCTTTTATCTATGTCCCTCTTTACCTAGAACTGGGACCCAGGGCAGCTATTACAAAGTCCTACAAAATTCTCAGGGCTATGGTGTAGACCAGGGGTGCTCACACTTTTTCAGCATGCAAGCTACTTATAAAACAACCAAGTCAAAATGATCTACCTACCCACTACAAAAATGTGAAACATATAACACAATATCTGCTTTGAAATGGGTTTTCTGAGTCCACACTCCCATATAATCTGATTCAAAGCAGATAACATGGGATTTTACTCAACTGTGTGGAAAGGACCTCAGATAACCCAGGGCCGGCAGCACTTGGGTGGCGGTGGGAGCCTGCGGGGCAGGACTGAGCTTTCCTCCCACCCTGCCTGCGATCTACCAGGACGCCCTACGCAATCTATGAATAGATCGTGATCTACCTAATGAGCACCCCTGGTGTAGAGTGACAAATTATTTTCAGAATAGAAAAGGGTTTATGTTTACTTCTGAAAATCTAATTCAAGAAAATGTTGTATACTGTATGTGTTAAATGTGTTTGTCAAATATTTTGATACGGCCAATAGGCTAATCAACAAAATGTATTTGTATATTAATTCAAGAAAATACCCTTTATACATTTCCCACTAGAAATAATCTCCTAACTGCTCTTTGCCCTTGAACGTGCTGATTGCAGTAAACAATAAAATACTTCTAATCCACATGGGAGAACAGGTTCCTGCTATGTCACAAAACAGAGAGGGCAGCATTAACTATGTTTTGCTTTAAAACCTTCTTGATATAGTGTGATGCTTGGCCGTCAAAGTAATCAGCTTGTTTTTGTTTGGTTGTGTACTGAGATATTTACCCATCACTGAGTCAAAGGCACTCTGTTTTATGAGTCCAGTTTTTGACTACATATTGTTAGCATGATATCCTGTTCCATTTGCGTTTAATAGTTGTTTATGCTGCCCAATAGCCCAAATTTTCTGAGTGATGTGTTTTCCTCAAATCTTTTGAAATATGGTATCCATAATAAAATACAAGTGCAATGTAAAAAGCAAAAAGCAAACTGCTTTCACTCTTAGTTTCCCATCATACTCCTTTTTCAGAGTTCCTACACCATACCATACTTGTGAGGTTCTCCTTAAACATGCTTGAATAGGTGTTCAGTAGAGCTCAAGGTCAGGATCACAATGTATCAGGTGTTTGTATTCTTGTGCAAATTTAATTCTAAAAGGAGATGCTTATCTCTTAGCATAACTCTTTGCTTTCATTTTGCAGCTGTTCATGATGTCTACAATCTCATCAACATAGTAGATAATGATAAATTTGAGGTTTCTCAGCTGAATGATGTGTTGACTGCCATTAGCATCACATTATCCAAGGAGGAAATGAAGGATGTGCAAAAAAAGATACCAGTGGACCGTAAGAAATCTAAATAAATTAGATTAAACATAGATAAGCAGTTGTATATCTATTTATCTATCTATCTCTTTTGGTGCTCAGATATATTTCTTATATTGCACATTAGTCTCAGTTGCCCTTTATCATACCACTCCTTATCAGACACTAAACATACTATAATAAATAACAATTAATTGGACTGCCCCAAATTTGGTGAAAATCTATCCAGTTGTTTCCCCATGCTGTGTAAACAAACAGACAGATATGTACATTTATTTAGACGAACAGCTACAAATATCCCTTATATGAGTAGAAAAAACATACCTGTGTGATGGCTAGGCTAGAACCATTCTGTTTGTCACACACATGAATGGACTTAAGGAGGAAGAACATTCAAAAATATTGTTTCTTACAATCAACTTGTAAATACAACTTGAAGTAGTCCACTGCAACGGTCCTGAGTAATGTGCTCTGTCTTTGCATGATCAAATTAGTTATTCGGAACTATTTGTCACTTTCCACTGGATCGCTTCATGAACCTCAGTTGCATACTTAATGTGATCTGTCTCCCAACACAAATATTGGGTAGATTGAGCCTCTCTGTATTATTCATGACACCAGTGTGTCAGCATACAAACTAATTCTGTTTCTAATGCTTATTTGCAATATCAGTGAAGTATTATTGTAGAGCTCAAGATGAGAACTTCCAGTCCTGCTTGAACATGGTACTCCCTCTGCTTTTGCTAATCTATCTGAAGCAGAGGATGGAAAGCTGTGTAGAGCAAAGAGTTGCCAGAATTCATTGGTTCTCCAGACCAGTGGCTTTTTGCCTAAATTTATTCTAAGAAGGTAATCTTAAAAGGATTGCAATTATTAACCAATGATTCCTTTTTACTGTTCAAAATATTCAGTCTAACAGTGAGATCTTAGGTCTTATTTAGTGCTGGGCTTGTACTGCTAGGAAGTGGATGGGATGTGACAATACTGGAGTCTTTAGTACTAGAATTAGATGTTCTGGAAAACATGCTATATCCCTTGCATTTGGAATACTCAAATGTATGGAGCCCTGGGCCATAAGTGGCCCTCAGGATACCTGACATACATACTGAAAGCCGTGGAGCCTTAAAAATGTCTAATCCCCATTGTCCTTTGGCCTTGGGTATTTATTTATTTAAAACTTTTGTACCTTGACCTTCTCACCTCTATCGAGGGACTCAGTCTGGCATTACAGCAAAAATTCAATGCTATACAGTTTAAAAACAACTACAACAACATATTAAAATACATAAAAATCCCAGCATGAAACCACATCGCCACTAAAATGGCATTCCTAGGGCAGTGGAAACAGGGGATTTTCAGAGGCCTTCAGGAAGATTGCTAAAGTTTATATTTACCTCTGGGTTAAATGTTCCAAATGTTTATATCAAAGTGCCCAACAATGTTTGTATTTATTAATGTGTCATTGGATCCAGGGCCATATACTCAAACTGTACATTTGCTCTGCTCTGCTCTGCATTTCAGATGATGGAAAAGTAACTTTGAAAGGGTTCCTGAAAACTTTGCCCCACACAAGGCGATTCTCCACAGCTGTAGGTAAGTACAAAACATATCACTAATGGTCATATGAGAGGACCATGACATGCTTTGCTGTACATCTTTCTTTCAGATGCTTCATAGTGTTATTTCTTATATCTATGCAGAAATGGAAGAAGCCATGCAAACAATGAACAGCATCAAAGAAGACAAGGCAAACATTGAAGAACTGGAGTCTATCACACGGAGAATGGATCTCCATTTGTCTCCAGATGAAATCCAGCAGGCGTTGAAGTATGTTTCCAAGAATGGTAAGGCTTCTCAACAAAATTGACCATTAGATATATGCACGGGTCAAAATTCGACAAGGATATTAAAACTATGACTTGAGAGCCAGACAACCTGTTCATCCTTTGTGTAAGGTTTTCAAGCTTTTAACAACTAAATGCTAAACGGATAAGGGGGGGGGGGAGCTTTAATTCAGAGCTTTCTAAAAATGTCATATTGTAAGACACTTTTCAGACATGCATCATTTAGCAAGAAAGTAATTCAGAGGTAAAACCAACCCCTTATAAGAGGCAAGAACACATACATAAATTGTAATAACAAAATGTATGAGGACATAACATAAGTCATGAAAACCTTTCATTTATATTTTTTAATATATGATTTGTAAGATAATAACATACATTCCCAATATACAGTATTTTTTCATTTCTCGTTATGTTTGCACTCATTAAACAATGAAGGACAGTTTTAATTGGAGGATCCAGCTAAAGTAATGTTCTATATTCTTGTTTATATTATTCCACTTCTAATAGGGATGTAAACGATATTAACAAACTTTATTGCCCTAATTGAGAAAGAGTGTCCCAGCACATCTTGAGATATTGCAAAAATATTTATGCATTTTTCCATGATGTTTTATATTTGGAATCTTTTCTGTAAAATTTATATGTGTGCAATAGCCATTATATTTTGCACAGCTTCTTTTTTGCACGAAGTACAGTGATTCTGCACAAAACAGGTTTTATTGTGCAAAATTCTGGTTTTTTCCCACAAATGAAGTCTTATTTTTTAAAAATTCTGAAATGTGGGGCAAAGTCTCACATTTATTCTACAGGGGGAAAGCTTTTTAATCCCCCCTTTGGTAGACACAATCAATAATTAGTTAAATACTTTTTTTATTCAAAGCTTTACATTGTTTTGCCTCTTTATTTTGAATTCAAATCAGATTAATTAATTAATTAATTTGCAGATGATGACACAGTAAGTGTGAAAGACTTCATGTTTGGCTTGACAAACACACCACGCTTTTCCAAAACTGAAAGTAAGTAAAAACAGGTCTCTGGCTTATTTTGCTTCATATCAATATAGGCATGAAAAAGTCACATTTATGGGCCTAAATACAAATAATAGTTGGAGCAGACTGTTGACTCAGTTAATCCTATGTATGTGGTATCTTGGTATAGCCCTAGAGAATCAATAGGACTTCAGGTCTAATTGGAACGAATAATTAGGACTAGACCTTGGATTACAACTTCCAGAATCTCCAAGCTAGCATGATCACTAACCATTATTGCTGAGGGATTCTGGAAGGTGTGGTCTGTTAAAAAGGAATTATGCCAAGCTCTGTATAGATATAGTTCTGGCCATCATTGCCCAGAAGCACAAGAAATCTCATCACCCACCATTGGCATTCATGTACCAGTAAATGGTTTTAGAGCTTTGTACTCCAATCACTACTCTCTGAGTTGATACCACATGAGATTTATTTTGCAGTAAGAAAAGTAATAATATTTAACAAAGCATTTTATTTATTATAAATTGTACTGATGACATGTGCGCCTCACCTTATTTTGCTTTTGCCTACATGTCCACTGGAATGAGACAAACTGAATGTCACACTAGGGCTGAAAGAGGCTCCCTGCCATAACATCAAGTTATAAGAACCTAGTTACTGGGCCACTGACAGAAACTGCTGGATTTGATGTTGTGTGGCGGGGTCCTCTCTAGGGGGTTTCCAACGTGGAGCATCCCTCCAACATAACCACTGACTTAGGAGCACCATCCATTACTGTGCTGGGTTATATGAATATTTGACTTCATCTTGCAAGACTTTTCTTGTTTTGGATAATGTGGAAAACTAATAATTCTGCTAGTGCTTTTTGACTAGTTAATCCTCTTCATCATATTCCAAAAATCTGATATTCTTAATCCTTTATGTCAAGGTGGCCAAAGTGATGCAGTTGCTGTGGAGGATGTCAGTTCCCTTTTGTCCAACATGGGGATCTACCTAACCAATGAGCAACTCCAAGACACTTTGAAACGTGTGAAAGTGGGTGGTAAGTGTAGCTGGGCAGGAGATATTTCTGTTTAATTTCGTATTATCTTAGAGCCTGTCCAAGATTTTTTTTAAATGAAATCTCTCTTAACTGGAAACATTTATTACTAGATGGGACATCCTTTAAAAATTATTTTCCGTATATTTATTTATTTATTTCTAGCATTTCTACCTCGTCCTTCTCAACCCCCAAAGGACAGCTTACATTTGGCACAATTTGATGCCATTACATATAACAAAGCAATATCACAATAATTAAAACAATAAATAGAGCATTAATTAAAACATTAAGAACAGTATTAACTGCCATATCATCACTCCAGTCAAATTCCATATCGAAAGTGCTATTTATGCCTGCTGTCCAAAAGCCTGGTCCCAGAACCACGGCTTCAAATTCTTCCTAAAAGACAGGAGGGATGAAGCCGATTTTGCCGGTCTGAGAGCCGGTCTGAGTCCCTCTACAGAGGTAGAGAAGATTGGGATATAAAAGTTTTAAATAAATAAATAAAATACCTCATTGGGAAGCAAGTATATGTAGATGAAAGAAGCCGAGTAAGCAATTTGGTCAATAAACCTTTGAATTTGGTGATGCTATAGACTAGTGGTTCCCAAACTTTTTTGGCCTACCACCCCTTTCCAGAAAAAAATGTACTCACCGCCCCCCTAGAATTTTTTTAAAAAACCTTTTGTATTGTTAAATAACCCCATCAATGTGGGATATAAACAGAAAGATCATGATATGAATAAACATAACAGTTTAAATAATGTACCAGTAAGGCCTTCTCAACCTGAGAATTTGGGCTGAAGCCCCTTAGCCCCCGGCTACATGCCTGCTCACCGCCCCCCTAGAAATTTTTTTAAATGCTGTGACCTTTCTAATGCCATGACCTCTAAATAAGGTTTTTCATGTTGTAGAGACCCCCAACCATATTTTCATTGCTACTTCATAAATAATTTTGCGACTCTTATGAATTGTAATGCAGATATCTAATATGCAGGATGTATTTTCATTGTTACAAATTGAACATAATTAAAGCATGCCGCCGGCGGAGAGGGCTCTGAGGGGATGGGCAGCTGCGGCCTGAGGGGATGAAGAAACGATGCCTGCTCTCCGCGTGGAAGCCCTAGGCTCTCTTGCTCCCTCTGCCGTCTCCACTGGGGAAGGCCGTGCTTTCTTCCGTGGTGGCGGGGAGGCTCCACCAGAGGACACAGAGGACTTTGCACTGCAACCTTCACACTGCGTGTGGGGGTCAAAGCGAAGGGGGCAGGGCCAAAGAAGAGGGCCACGCGACCCCTCCTAAATGGCCAATTGTTCACCACCCCCTTAAAGGGGTTCACCGCTCCCCAAATTCCCCTGAGCCTCCCACTGCCCCATTGGATCCCCTCACCACCCACCAGGGGGCGATACCTCCCACTTTGAGAATCAGTGCTATAGACCAATAGTGTCAAACGTGTGGTCCTTTGGGTGTTTCGGATTTCTGCTTCCAGAATTCCTTGACATTGGGCAAGCTGGTCAGGGCTTCTGGGAGTTTAAGGCCCAAACATTTTGAGGGTCACAAGTGTGACACTTCTGCTATAAACAATTGGCCAGTGACAGATCTCTTATTTGTTTTTGCTTACTATTGCCACTGGAGATCTTGAGGAGCATGCCTTCATTTTCCAAAAATCTAGCATAAAGTTCCAATGTTCTCCTTCCCATCCAGACCAATTCCTTTTAATTGAAAGAAGAAATCAACAAGTCCTTCAAAATGGCTGTAATATATTCTGGATTTTTTTTAAAGTCTCTACATAGGAATACTAATACATGGAACACTAATAAGTTAAAAGCCTATGTGTCTGAGAATAATCATCATCATCATAATTTTATTTCTTATCCACCTTTCCTTGTGGCTTGAGGTAGTTACAGAATAATTGAAACACATAAGCATTGCAAAAGCATTACAGATGCACACATTAAAACATATTTCTATAAAATACATATTAAAATACACAAAATAAAGATTAAACAAAGGACATGCATTTAAAATTCATGTTTAAGACCGACTGGGTAGGCCTTCCATAAGATATAGGTCTTTACATGATTCTTAAATTTTGAAAGTTCGTTTAGCTTCCAGCAGGTTGTTTATGTGTCTATGTATTTTTTTACTATTTTATTGTTTTGGTTCAATTTACTGAGAGGATGGTGGCTGGCTGTTGATTCATGTCAGTCGGGGTGAATTGTGGTGCAGGATATTGTGAAATTTTGTGTTGTTTTGTTGTTGTTGTTGTTTTGCTTTTAATTTAAACACAATTAAAAACCAATATACCTCCAAGCCTAATTGATATGTTGATGTTCAGAGCCCAAGAGTCATCTTAAAACATATTTCCTATTGAAGAATTAATTAGGCAGCATTCTGATATGAGCCAGTATTCTGTCACAAGTCACTAGACTCGAAATATTTCTGCGTTGATAGGTTGGGGCTCTCCATTTAAGGACTTGGGTTCATGCTTTCCTATATCATCAAAAAGAGCCATGCTTGTCTGGAGTTCGCAGGCTGTTTTCACTCAGACTGGGCTTTGGCTGAATGTGAAGAAGTGTACTTTTGAATCTGCACCAACAGCATAGGGCTTTTAATAACAGGATCCTAACATATAATGAACTACTGCTTTTAATCCTTACTCAAGTATTATAATTTTGCTAAAAGAATGATCTCACACACAAGCATCCCTATTCTAAATACTGCTTTCTGCATTGCAGGTTGTCCTATTCTCTCCCTACTTGCTCTGCTTCTCTTCCCTCCTCTCATATACCAATGTTTTATCTCTATAGAAAATGGAAAGGTGAACATGACTGAGCTGATGAAAAGTGTGGAGAAAACCCAATCTGAAGCAGGCAGTAAGTGGGTTTCATTTGATGCTCTATAGCAGTGTTTCCCAACCTTTTTTGAGCCGCGGCACACTTTTTACATTTGCAAAATCCTGAGGCACACCACCAACCAAAAAGACACAAAATGGTACTCTAACACAGTAATACATATAGTTAATATGTTTTTAAATGTATTTATACACTCAGTGTGAAACCTGGGCCTGTTTCGATGAACACAACATAGATATCCTGGCAGGAATGGCAGAAAGACACAAACCTCCCACACAGAACTCCCATAACCAAGAGAAAATGCTATAAGAGTTTGGTGGGCATTGACCTTGAGTCTTGGAGTTGTAGTTCGCCTATATCCAGAGAGCACTGTGGACTCAAACAATGTTGGATCAGGACCAACCTTGGCATGAACACTCAATATGCCCAAATGTGAACACAGATGGAGTTTGAGGAAAATAGACCTTGACATTTGGGAGTTACAGTTTCTGGAGAGGGGGCCTTGAAAGACCAGCAGTCTCCCTCTCACTTAGGTTGTCCCCCTCCCTCCCCGCCAGGCTTAAATTGGGGTCGTGGGGAGCAGTAGCCTCACTCACCACCTGCGCAGCTCCTCGGGGGTCCACGGGGTGGCCCAGGTGGGCATCTCAGGGCTGGTGAAGCAGGCAGGAAGGAAGGCGGTGGCAGTGGGCAGGGAGCCGGAGGGAGGCCGATAGTGGTTTCACGCGCACCGGGGAGGAGGGAGGGGCGGGGGCGGTGCTAGACTGAACCATCCGGCATTAGGCCCGGGGGAGGCAAGAAGAGGTCTCTACTTGGGGAAAGGGAGGCGGGCCTTCCCAATGCATGGAGAGGGAGAGACCAAGTAGACAACGGGTGGGGAGGGGGGTGTTTGTAATTTTGTGCCTTTATTGAGGTAGGTTTCTTAGGGTTTTTATACTTCAACACACTAGACTCTCCCCCCTCCCCTCCTGGAGGTTCCAATTTCCCCTGGCACACTGGTTGGGAAACACTGCTCTATAGAAATCTGTTCAGGCAAGTCTGCAGAATTTGGCAAGAGCATTTGTGTCTGGATGGCTAAAACTAGAGGAAAACATTTGTTAAGGATGAACTAACTTACATAAGAAACAAATTTGACAAATGACAGATGGGATTGTGTATGTGTGTCATGGTATCCCCAGGATCAGAATTTTGCTGGTGTACTATGCTAGAATAAGAACAGATGGAGGAGCAATTGTCCTATCTCAGAGTACAATCCTTAATTCAGCAAGGTATTCCACACATACCATTTTTATTTTTAATCTCAGTGGGTGGGGAGCTAAATGACCATTGAACAACTGGTGAGTTCAAGGACACTGACTATTTCACAACTGGCAACCTAAGTATGGGATCCAGTGTAACTATGCTGGTATACACAGTTGGCCCTCTATATTAATGGACTCTGTATCCATGGATTCAACCATCACAGCTTGGCAATATTATTTTTTTTAAAGAAAACTCTCCTAAAAGTCTTGATTTTTGCAATTTATAAAAAGGGCAGCATTTTACAACACTGTTTATAATGGGCTTTGAGCATCCACAGATTTTGATATCCACTGGGGTAGGGGATTCTAGAATCAAACCCCAGTGAGTACCAAGGGTCAACTGTATTTATGCAACATCTAAAATATATGTAAGATCTTGGCCCAGGAGTGTAGGATATTATACAAAAATAAGGTTCTTAGGAAGCATTTTTTAATTTAAAAAACTGGAGTTGTAATCCTTACTGTTGTTGTGACGATATGTATTGATAGTGATCAGTCAATACTTAACAACATTGCAGAAATTAAAGCTGTAGCTGTGTAAGATTCTGATAATAGAGGTGAAAAATTCTGGGTTTGTACTTTATAACTCCCTGTTCTCTCCATTTAGTAGGAACAGAATAAAAATTTCAAATAAATTATAAACCATAATAAATTTTGCAATATTGTATTATATGGTATACATTTGCACAGTATTTTTTTTGGCATGGAACACTGTCTGAATTGAGCAATAAATGTACACACAGCTCTAACTAACCAAGGAGGGCATTTGAAGCCCTGTGAATGTTTTCACATTTATCATTTCTCATTTAGTGGATAGGGTGCATGTACATGACCTGGATGCTGTTCTGGTCAAGATGAGCATTCACCTAACCAAGGATGAAATCCAGCAAGCTTTGAAGTACGCATATGTAGATGGTGAGTCTTTTAAATACTTAATCAAATTACACTTTGATCCAGAGATTCTCTTTAGGTTTCTCCATCTTTCTGTTCCTTTATGTGACTTCATAGGCCCTTTTTGAAGCCCCAAAGCTGCTTTCTATCACAGATTTTGTTCTCCAGTTTCCTCAGTTCATTCAGTTCAGAATGCTGCCATCTTCCACTTATAACCATGTTTCCTACTACTTCTTTCTTTTTCTTTTTATAGAAAGGAAAAATAACTGCACAGTATCTTCTGAGTGGTAGTATGTGGAATCCCGTGTTTCGAGCCATTCTCAACTTTGTGTATTTTATGTAAAATAACAATAAAAATATTTGTCAGTCCTTAACATCTTTGATGTATATCCTCTCCTCCATACAGTTTGTCTTTTCAAATCAAGTCTGTTATACTAATATGCTTTTGAAGAAAGGATCTTCTCATTGGCTGTTCCTAAGCACTAGAACTCTTTTACTTGAAGGACTTGAAAAAGTTTACTGTGCTGTTTTAGTTGTACTGTTGTTTTAACGACTTTTTAACATTTTAATTGTTTAAAATGTTTTTATATTAATACCCTTATTAATAATGTTGATCATTTGAATTTTTATTTGAGTGGTATGATATTTTAATGTTGATCTTTTCAATTATTACGATGTTGTTTTTTTAATTTTTTAATTTTTAATTTTTTAATTTATAAGTTGTTTCAACTTCCAATTTGGGAGGAAAGACAGGATGACTCTGCTCTTCTGTTTCTTCCTCTTTTCTTTTCTTTTTTGGCATTTAAAGGTCTCTCATAATATAAGATCTTAATCTATAGCTTAATTTGTAGCTTGTGAAAGGCTACAAAAAGGATTACAGTAGGGAAGGAAAATTAACAATGAAATACATTTAGGGGAAACAATAATTGAATATATGAATTAATGGAAGACACAAGTCTAGAATGGAAGTCACATTATTTTTTAAATATTTTTTTTTCTTTTCTCTTTTTTCTTTTTTTCTCTTTTTTCTCCTAAATTTTCCTACTTTTCTTTATATTTATTTATTTATTTATTTATTTATTTATTTATTAAATGGCTCGGGGCGGATCACAACAACAATAAAATACAATAAAACATACAATAAAACATACAATAAAATTCAGTAAGGATCCAATACACAGACAGAAAGCCTGACTATTGTTCCCCCTCTATCCCTGACTTTATATGACTTTTGGTCCCCTTCTTTTCTTTTCAAAATAAAATAAAATAAAAATCTTTGCAACAAAAAATTAATCTATAGCTTACTTAGAAACTTGTAGCATCAGTTTTGTGCACAGGCTTTCATGCTCGCATGAAGTGGATTTTATCATTTCTGCGTGTTCTGTTCTATTGCTAATGTGCCCTCTTGTGGCTTAACTAATGGTTGTAGCTGTTCTGCTTTCTTAGCTGGTTGAGTTCATGAACAAAGAAGCAGAACAGATCTTTCCATTTTTCATTTTCCAGAGGATCGCAGAGTTAACGTGAACGATTTCATGAATGCGATGAAGAGGACTGTGCGGCTAATACTAGGTGAAGACGGTGAGTGAGTGCGATGTTTTAATTATGACAGCCTCAATAATGGCAGCATCTGGTAGGTTTACAGCAGTTGCATCTGAACTTTCCGTACTTTTGGGCTTGTCAAGGTTTCCTGGAAATCTGTGAAATCTCAGGATAATGAGATATAATGAAGGAAGGTGGCTTTCTGCATGAATTGAATTTTTTTTTACTGTTTTCACATATGTGAGGTGCACTTCTGAGCTACTAGGCTTGGTTAATATCTGACCAGTAGCTATAGTCTACTACAGGGCTGTCCAACTTCTGCCGGTGCAAGGGCCGGACTCCTGCTGAGTGATCACCTGGGGGCCACCCGGCCACGCCCCTGGCCACGGCCCCGGCCACGCGGCTCCACACCCACTCCCAAAGCGTCACAATAGCCTTGGAAGCGGGTGATTTTGCCCGCTTCTGAGGCTGTTGTGACGCTTTGGGAGAGAAGGAGGAGCCACGGGGAGCCTTCCATGGCTTCGCCCCCTCGCCCAAAGCATCACAACAACTGTTGTGACGCTATGGGGAGAGGGCGAAGCCGCGAGGAGCCTACCGCGGCTCCGCCTCGCCCAAAGCATCACAACAGCTGTTGTATGGGGAGAGGGCGCCACAAGGGGAGAGCGGCTCCGCCCCCCCAAAGCTTCACAACAGCTGTTGTGACGCTTTGGGGAGGGCGCTCCCTGTGGCTCCGCCCCCTCACCCAAAGCATCACAACAGCTGTTGTGATGCTTTGGGGAGAGGTGAAGCCGCGAGGAGGCTCCCGTGGCTCCGCCCCGCCCAAAGCTGGCGTGGCGCTTTGGGAGAGAGGAGGAGCCACGGGGCTCCCCCCACCCTCCCAAAGCGGGAAAAACCGTGCGCATGCGCACTTTTTTGGGGGGGATTTTTTTGGATTTTTTTTTTTTAAAAATATTTTTTATTAAAAAGCTTAGGGGGGCACAGGGAAGGGGCTGGGGGCCGTATATGGCCCCCGGGGCACCAGTTGGGCAGCCCTGGTCTACTAGACTTCAGCCCCTACAATTCTGACTGATTATACTCCAGGAAATAAAGCCTGACTGCTCACTGGAGGGAAGGATATTAGAGGAAAAGATAATAGCCACATAATGAGAAGACAGGAAAGCTTAGAGAAGACAATGATGCTGGGGAAAATGGAAGGAAAAAGGAAGGGGGGCTGACCAAGGGCAAGAGGGATGGATGGTATCCTTGAAGTGACTGGCTTGGCTTTGAAGGAACCGGGGGTAGCACCGGCCAACAGGAAGGAAGCTCTAGTGTGGGCTGGTCTATGAGGTCACAAAGAGTCGGAAGCAACTGAACGATTAACAACAAATTACAAGACATCCCTAAGAATGTGGTGAGCATTCAGAAAAAATAGGTGCTTGAGAAAGCAATTCCCCTGTTCAAATAGCTGTATTAATTTGTCCTCCTCACTACCTGATGTTAAAAGGAAAGCAGAATCTTACCTAACTTATAATGCCACTGCTAAACATTGCACTTTATCTTCATCTAATGACAGACATATGATAATGGTGTTTCACTTTTTTTTCCAGATTACGACCACAAACAGTTTTTAAATGATTTTCCTTTGCACTATTCCCCCCATGAAACCCTCATCCCACACACAAGTTAATGTTTATCCTCTTATTAAGCACATAAGAGGATTACAGCTTCATTGAGCCTGAATTGATGTTTTCTTATGTGCATGTGTTTTATTTTATTGTATTTTATATTGTGTTCACTTTTGATATTTGTTTTTAAGTACTTTGCACCATATGTAAGCTGCCCCGAGCCCCTTCGGTAAAATGGTGACAGGATATAAGAATAAAGTTGTTATTGTTGTTGTTATGTAGCAAAAAGTGGTTGTGTGTGGGGATTCTTTCACTGTGAAAACTTTCCCAGGAAACTTAAAACACCATTTTCTGCTTTTGCCAAACTGGATTGTACCACCTGCTAGATTGATGCTTGCGAGGACATTAAAGCAACATAAATGTTTTCAGACATTTCCATTATAACCTATAATTTGGCCCCCAGTCATTGTTTTAAACAAAAGTGTCGTTGCTATGTTATTTTTCATCAGTGAACAGATATTCAACGGGTGCTGACAAAGTGGCTTTCTCATTTTGCTTTTTTCAAAAAAAAAAGTTTTGAAGCACAAAGGGGACCTTTTCATGAAGGTATCTTTGCTGGTTCAGCTTGCAAAAATACTGGCCAGGAACTGGTATTTCTCTACTTTTTTGTGTCAGGAGCAACTTGAGAAACTGCAAGTTGCTTCTGGTGTGAGATAATTGGCTGTCTGCAAGGACGTTGCCCAGGGGATGTCCGGATGTTTTACCATCCTTGTGGGAGGCTTCTCTCATGTCCCCACACGGGGAGCTGAAGCTGACAGAGGGAGCTCATCCGTGCTCTTCCTGGATTCGAACCTCCGACCTGTTGGTCTTCAGTCATGCCGGCACAAGAGTTTAACTCATTGCGCCACCGGGGCCTCCATACTACTGTACTTAGCATATTTGACACAAAATTAATCTTTAATTGTTGGAACATGTGATTAGCCCAAAGTGCTATTTAATCCAGTGCTATGTTTCTGGGAGTTATGTGTAACAAAGTCTTGCAAATGAGCCTGCGAAAGCTACCAGTATGGATGTAAAACATCCACTGCCCAGTCTCTACTGACCCTAGAAATAAAACTGAAGTGAAACTTCTTTCCTACTTCTGGTTGCCCTGGAAGTAGTTCTCTGCTGCCGAAGCTGCAGAGCTAATGGTTACATATAAGCTTGTTATAATGTGTAGCTTGCAAAGTATAAACCTCAGATAATTACATAACACTGATATTCCTCCAAATTCATCTCAGGGAAAGCGGTTGAGATTGGTGACTCAGCTCTAACCAAGATGGGCATCCAAGTAACAGAGGAGGAAATGCAGGAAGCTTTGAAAAATGTCATTATTGATGGTGAGTAGATATGCACAAAGGTGTAAACTATATGAATCGAAGATGGTTTCCTTCTATTTTGCTTTGTGCTATATTTGTGTCCCTAAATCAGAGCATGGAAAACTATCACAAAACAGAAAAATGCATTGTAGGTGGCAGCAAATTGTGGCCTAGATGTAGAATATTTTGCACAGGTCAAAACTATCGAATGGTATCAAATCACTTCAGTACAGGGCTTGGAAAATTGCATTTGGAAGCAAAAATAAAATGTATATGCTCAGAATTTTTTTTTTCAATTCCTGTAAAATTTGATCAGATGGATTTGGTACCTTTTGGAAATAATCTCCACAATTACACTATATAACAAAATTAGATTTTTTCCCCCTGTTCTGATTTGAAAGTGTTAATTGCTGTTTAATTATGCAGTACTTATTTTGAAAGTAGTTGTTCTACTCCAAAAACTTTATTTTTGTGGCTGCCACAAATTATGTTGAACTGGTTGGGAGTCTCTGAGATATTCACTGAAAAAGTATATCAAAATGTAGGATGTCCCAAAAAAACCAAAGTTTTTGCAGTTTAATAAACGTTTTCCATGTTTTTATGATAGAACCAATTAGGAAATGACATTTATAATCCAAGAACAAAAATAGTGTTATACAGTGTCATCTAAGGGGACACAAAAAGAAGTTTAAATTCATGACAACGTTGGTATTATTATTTTCCTCTTTTGGTGAGGAAACATTTCGCACATGCCATCCCTTCTTGAGATTAGCCACTTGGGGATGCTGGAGTATCTTTCTGCACCCAAACCCATTTATTCACAAACTAGCCTTTCCAGAAACCAAGATTAAATGTTTTGGTTGCATCACTGGGTGAAGGATTTTCTTCCTGAGGATCATTTTATGGCCTTCGGGCAAAATAAACTTTTAGAGTTCAGGATGCAGTATTCCTTTGTTCTTCTCCATGCTTTGTGGGGGAAAATATGGGACTAAAACTTGATGTATGAAATTCATTGGATGGCCTTAAACTACTCACAAGGATGAAAATTAGATCCCTTCCTAAGCATGGTTGCCCAAACATTTTGTTAGGCTAAAGTGAGGTGGACAAGCACCATATGCAATGTGTTGGGTTTATTGGGGGAAAGATGCAATATAAATGTTATACATAAAAAAAACTGCACTGTACTGTCTATGTGTAAAATTGTATGTCTTCTGACAGGGATTGTCTATCGTATGTGTATTGTAATCCGCACTGAGTCCCCTTCGGGGTGAGAAGAGCGGAATAGAAATAAACAGTATTATTATTTATTGACCATGGATATGATTGTAATTGTGATTTTCAGTTGATGGCAGAGTGAACTTGAAAGATGTATTGGAGAGTGTTTTGCTCATGCAAAGACCTTCGAAGCATGAACGTGAGTAGAATTAAGGATGCTGGATATAGCTGCTTTTCCACTACCAGAAGTGTTCCTTCCTTATTAATGGGGACTAAGAGGTACACTCTTCCCTCTGTGCTGATCTGCATCTCACCCCACCTTTGCCTTATCAAAGCCTGTGTATTAATATAATATAGGCCTAAATATTTTTAGAAGAATGTGTGGAGTAAATAAACGATAGAAGTAAAAGTAAGATAGTACTGCTGCTCTTGTTACACCCTCCTAGTAGCAAATAACTCAACGGTGGCTTACAAATAGCAATCAAATTAGTTAGTTTAAAATATTTACATGTTTTACAAATATTAACAGATATATTCTGAATGAATTAATGAAGCCCAAAGGATTTTGTAAACAGCCAAGTTTTCCCATGGCATCTAAATAATGGGGGGGGGGGGTCACAGGTCCGCAGTTTGGGGGTTCTCTTAGATTCAGCGCTGACGCTTGATGCTCAGGTGTCGGTGGTGGCTGGGAGAGCCTTCGCACAGTTAAAACTCATGCGCCAACTGCGACCATACCTCGTGACGTCTAACTTGACTATGGTGGTCCACGCCTTGGTTACCTCTAGATTGGACTACTGCAATGCGCTCTACGTGGGGCTTCCCTTGAAGATGGCCCGGAAACTCCAACTTGGCCAATGCTCAGCTGCCAGATTAATAAGTGGGGTAGGTTACAGGGAGCGGTTGACCCCCCTGTTCAAAGAGCTCCACTGGCTGCCGTTTACTTTCCGGGCCCAATTCAAGGTGCAGGTGATTACCTACAAAGCCCTAAACGATTTGGGACCCGCCTACCTTTGTGACCGGCTCTCCTCCCATGAGCCAGCCCAATCCCTTCGCTTCCTTTTGCCCCTGCCAGTCTCACAAACTCGGCTTGTGAGCACTAAGGAGAATGCCTTCTCCTCTGTGGCCCCCCGCCTTTGGAATTCCCTCCCAGGAGAGATCAGGAATGCCCCCTCATTGGAAACCTTCAGGAAACAATTGAAAACCTGGTTCTTCCACCTAGCCTTCGGAGATTAGGTTCCCAAATGTGAAACCTTTTCCCCTATGTGACCCATTGTCTTCGACACTACTCCAATTATCTCCCCCGAGTTTTTAAACATTCATGTGGCCCGCCCTATCGGTTCTGTTCTTAGACTCGCCTGTATTGTTGTGCTTTCACCAATGTATTTTATTGTGTTTATTGCTTTTATTATGTTTATTGGGTTTTTTATGTTGTTGATATTTTGTGATGTGTTGTTTGGGCATGGCCCCATGTAAGCCGCTCCGAGTCCCCTTCGGGGAGATGGATGCGGGTTAGAAATAAAGTATTATCATTATTATATCCCAACACAATGTAATTATCTCACTGGTGGGTCATGGAGGAGTCTCTTTCCCAGCAAAACATAATCCTCTGTCTGGCACATACAAGGATAGGCACTCCCTCGTGTATTGAGATCCAAGCCATTTATTCATCACAAGCACCTTGAATTCACACATGAAATGTAATGGCAGCCAGTGCAATTCCTTTAAGACTGGCATGATATGCTGTCCAATTAGTATTCCAATCTGCAAACAAGCTGCTGTATTTAGCACTTGCTGAAGCTGTTGAGCCTTTATCAAGGCAGCCCCGTGTAAAATGAATTATGATAATCTATTCTAAACAGTGGTTACCAATACAAGGATTATTATTGCTAGGCTATCTATGTCCAAGAAAGACTATAGCTGGTGCACCAGTCAGATGTGGCAGGAAGCTTCTCAAGCTACAGAGTTTACTTGGGCCTCCAGTGACAGGAATGGATACTCCCAAGATATCCAATTCTCAAACCGGACAACCACCAAAACCTATATCTTGTTGGAATTCAACTCCAGTTTGTTGTTCCTCGTGTAGTCCATTACAGCATCCAGACATGGCCATAATTTTCAGATGCAACGACTCCAATAACAAGAAGAAATAGAGCCAAGTGTCATTAGTATTCTGATGGCACCCTAATCCAAATTTACAGTTCTTAACTTGTGAAAAACTGTTTGCTATGGACACTGAATAAACATAAGTTAGTATTCAAATGAATGCCATGCAGCAACACCATAACATGTTGTGCTGGAACTTGTATGTTGTCAAAGATAAGATAGACAATATCAGAAACATAGTTTGTCATGAAAAAAAATCACCTATGTGCAGAGGAGTCTTACTAAAGCAAATGTTATACATTGGTTTGCTAATCTCTTTGGTTGATATATGTGAGATCTGCATCTTCCTTGTCTCTTTTTCGTCACAATTCAGGAGATAAAGTCAGTATAGAAGACTTGGACAATGTCATGGCCAACATAGGCATCCATCTTACAGAAGAAGAACTCAAGGAAGTATTAAAAAATACAACAGCGGATGGTTAGGATTTTCTGTTATTTGGAAAATCTGGTTAGCTATTGAATAATTTGCAAATTCAGAAGGTCTGGGGTTTGATGATGAATGAATAGAACTATCAACGATCCTTCTAGCACATAAATGCCACAGATTGTATGGCCTATAAAATCAAAATAATTTTCAGAATAACTTTGAAGATATAATATACTTTCTTGTTAATTTTGTTCATAGCCTATCATAGCCTATTTGCTAGCATCATCTTTGCAGTTCGATCTTTAAATCCTCATATTGTGTAAGCTTTTCCAGTTGCTTCTCATCACTTCTGCTGTCGCCTGGGATTGCAACATCGACGATCAATACTTTGGGTCCCCCCCATGATCATGAGGTCAGGAGTATTGTGCTCCAAAATAATAATAAGTCCCCTTTGGAGTAGAGAAAGGCAGGATTGAAATAGATTAAATAAATACATAAATTACTACTACTATTACTATAGAAACTCAAACATGAAAAATTGTTATTTAGGACTGTCCCTGTCAAACTGGAACAGTTTGATATTGTTTGAAGTACCTTGAGTGCATCTGGATTCCTTTGAATAATGCCACCCCCCTCCTGGCCACCATCTAATATTTATATTCTTCTCTTCTTCTCAGCTGAAGGAAAGGTGAATCTGGGGGAATTGATGAAGTGGGTGAGAACAGTTCAACTGCGCCCTCTGTCCTGTAAGTTAAACTAATAATCTGGTTGAGCATGCTTTGCGAGAATGAATAGTTAAAACAGCCATATGTGGTCCCAAATGTGTCACAGCATGTGTGGTGATAGATTTAACACATTTCTGGATAATGGAAAAATAAATGAATTAAGGAAGATTGGAGACAAAACTAGATGGGACCGCAAATCTGCACTACCTTATTAAAATATTTTTCCTGCTTCTTGTGCATTGGAGTATGGATAGCTACATGTACAATCTATGGGGCGTGTGAGTGAAGAGAAATCACCCCATCATTTCCATACTTTATTTTCCATAATCTCTTTTCTCCCCAACCAAGCTGATTTTTGATACAAGAGAAATCTTCAGCTGACTGAGGGATGTGTGTTTGTTTGTTTGTTGGGGGGGGTGCGTCATTTGATGTTAAAAATAGGTAAGACCTCTATTCTGTACATGACTGAACAAATGTGTCTGTCTCCATCAGAACTAGCTTGGATCTCCATGAATTCCTTTCTCTTGGGACAGAATTTCTAAGAATCAAAGTAGAGCAGGGGCAACTTTCCAGGTATTACTGGACTGCAACTCCAAGCACGTATCACTATTGCCTATACTGGCTAGTAGGAATGTGCAATCCATAAAAAATGGTTCGAAAGTCCTTACAGAATTGGGGGCGCTGGTGCTACATTTCTAAAGTGTTTCTAAAGTATATTTACTGAACATTTTGTTACTATAATTGTGCATGCGCATAATTAAATGACTATCATTGGGGGAACTTCATGGGATCCTATTTCCCTCGTTTTTAAAGCTATTGGGATGAAACTTGCTACAATGGTAGAACATATTTACCACTGTTAGCCCACCAAATTTCAAAATATTTCAAAGTTTTAGGGAGAGACACATATCTCTCTCTCTCTCCACTATCCTGATTGGTGCTTTCTGATGCTGATGTAGTCTGTGAAATGTAGTTTAGGGCATGATCTTTTGAATTCTCTTGCATAGAACATAAGAACATAAGAACATAAGAAGAGCCATGCTGAATCGGACCTCAGCCCATCTAGTCCAGCATTCTGTATCACACAGTGGCCCACCAGTTGTACACGGGGATCTCGAGCAGAAGGGAGAGCAAAACCCTAACCTGCTCCCGACCCCCCACAACCAGTACCCAGGGAAATCCTGCCTACCTCAACCAACTCCGAGGTGGCACTTGAATGTCCTTTTCAGTAACTACCGATACACTTGGTATCCATGAATCTGTCTAATCCTGCCTTGAAGTTGTTCACACTGACAGCTGTCACCACCTCTTCTGGAAGTAAATTCTATAACCCAATGACCCTCTGGGTGAAGAAATAGGGCTCCTCCCTTCCCAAACTACATTTTCCAGAGTTCTGTGCAGTTCCCAAAATGCACTGCTCCCACTTTTGCCCGCTGCTAATGCCGAGATTACATTAATTTCACAGAGGAATGGCCTTCAAGTCACCCATTGACCGATGGCAATTGCATTATTTTTTTCATGGGTTTTTCTTAGGCAAAGAATATTCAGAGGTGGTTTGACCACTTCCTTCCTCTGAGACATAGCGGAAGCACCTGGTATTTATTGGTAGTCTCCCATCCAAGCACTAAGCATGGATGACCCTGCTTAGTTTCAAACAACAAACAGAATGGTGCCTTTAGGAGACTATGGCAGAAGACATGCAAGATGAGTAGGGGAAAGTTAACCCTCCTAATCTTGCTTAGCTAACTTTTAAAATTTAATGCAGACTCCCTTTGAGGTTTGTGGTAAAGTTGAATGGGGTTGTATTTAGTTTCTTTAAAAATAGCCTGTAGGGGAAGTTTTAATATTCCATTATCTGTGTATGCTGCACAAAATCCAACCAGGTTTTTGCTTGTAAATAAAATAAAATAAAACAGAGAGTGAATGTAGACTCCACACATGTATTGTATTGTCTGTTTTGACACTCACACTACTCTAAATTATTTCTTTATTTTTTTCCCCTAAGGCTTCATCTTCCTTTATCATCCTAGCTGTCTCAATTTTTGTGTCTTCTTCCAATATCAATATCAATTTCCTTTTCCCTGCTTTACGTTTTCCCTTGTAGCTGAAGGAAAGATGGGCTCAGATGGTACAAAAGAAGAGCTAACTGTTGAGAAATTCCCAGATATAATGGTAGATGGATGGACAAAAGGTACTACTGGATGAAGGAGTGTTGTGAGTAGTGAGGTCGAAATCAAACATAGTGCCCTATATTTGTTTCAGCCAGCCAATTACGTGTTCTTACAAAGTCAATTGCTGTGAAGTCAACCTTTCTTTGATGCTGTGACCTGACTCCTTCTCTTTTTAAGGACTCTAGAAATGTAGTCTGAGACAAACCACAGCATTTTTACCATCAGGGGCTGGGAAACAATACTAGGATCCCTCCTGCATGCCGACGGTGGGAGGGATTTCCTGGTTGGAAACAAATGGAAATTTCTTATTTCCTTTAGCTGGTAATTTATAATCTCCTGTACCTTTATAATTTTAGACTTTGTAGCCAGGGACTTCCTCTGTGCTGGGTGGCAACTGCATTGGTCCCCCATTGCCTTGCCCTGGTATGCCTCATGATAAGTCTTTGAGCCTTGAGGAAGGAGGGAGCAAGAGTGACAAAGTATTTTTCTGAGCATCCTTCAAATATTCTGCAAACTTTTGTATGAAATATTGGGAAACCGCCCAAATTGTTGCCAGCCTTCAACTAGGAAACTTCACAAATGTTTAAATCCTTTTAGCAAGATACATATGTATTTCCACTTTCAACCTGAGCTTAGAAAAATTATTTTGAGATAATAATAACTTTATTTTTATATCCCGCCAACCATCTCCCCAAGGGGACTTGGGGCGGCTTACAAAGGGACAAGCCCAAAAATTACAGATAAAAACAGAGACACAATTAAAATCAGTGAATAAAATAATAAAACAAACACAGTCATAACAACATTATAAAAACAATATGGCTGAGATAAAGGCTCAGTGATTGCGGTAATTTCAAAAAGGAGTCCATGGGAGGTGCCGAAGTCAAATGAGTGGGGCTGGGGAATACTATTGTCTAAAATGTCAAGGTAGCCTAAAAGAGGGTTGAAGTAAAGTGCAGAGCTTAATGTGGGGACAGGACAATTTCTGATGAAACTGCCTAATCCTGAATCTTCCAGCCAAGAGTTCACAATCTGGAAGCTATAATTCAGGAAACAGGAACATTTCCAGAACCTCTTTCAGCCAATGCCTTTGCTTCATTTTCTTACGGTCAACTGATCTTCCGGTTTTACACCTTCCTAGATCTCTGCCTTTGCTCTAGCATCTAATATTCATATTCTGAGAGGAGTACAGTATTGTGGATAAAATGTTGCACTTCCGTGCACCTTGAGTAAATAACCTTTGCCAACACTTCTCTCTATTTTTTTCAGAAAAAAAGTTTGATATCGACAGTTTAGATGCAATCCTGGATGAACTAGGGATCCATTTAACCAACAAGCAGCTCTATGAGGCACTGAAATATTCTCCAATGGACGGTCGGTTTCTTTGTTCATTCTCAGTCAAAAGTTGTCCATTTTAAGTAATTTTATGTAATTATGAACTATTCAGAACTCTTGGTCTCATCCAGCAATTCTTATGAATGTGGGAGAGAACCACCAAGAAAACCATAAGTTAGCCATACAATAACATTTTCCAGAATGCATCTAACAACCTTGACAACAATAGCCATCTATTCATAGCTGCAAAATGTGCATTGTGAATATAAATTTCTTCTTCTTCTTTACTTTATTCATATTCTGGTCTTCTCACCCCGAAGGGGACTTAGAGCGGATTACAGGTACACATACTTAGCAGACAATTCCTGCCGTTTCCACATACGCAACATATAGATGAACAGAGGCAAACTCTGGCCACCAGGGGAGCTGATGCACTCCTCATCTCTCAGCGTTCCCAGCGTCCCTTGTTGTTCTTTCCGCATTCCTCAGCGTTCCTGGAGTTCTTTAATGGCCTCATAATTCAGTCAAAATTTGCCTCCCCACTTAATGTGGTACCTTTATCTCCAACTTGACAGATGCAACTGTCTTTCAGGCTGCAAAGGTTGACAGCAGGCTACACTTAAAGGTCGAGCACCCACCTCGACCCGGCAGGCCTCAAACTCATGACCTACTGGTCAGAGAGATCCTATGCAGCTGACACTTAGCCAGCTGTGCCACATTCCTGGTAAATAAATCCCTAAGTATAAAAATATGATGGTGACCTCTGGGATCCGCAATCCACATAATGAGTATTATTCTCTCTTATACATTTTAGCTCAGGATGATTTATCATGGTAAGACATCCTTTTCAATGTTCACTTGGCAACTTATATGACATTTTAAAGTTCTATGAAAACTGGGGGGGGGGGGGTCTAAGTCTGGTTTTAGATTACCAAAGTAACTGATTTTCATTAATGCTATAAATATATTTTAAGATATGATGACAATCCTCATATCAGCAGGGCTACTCTTATGATGGAATAATAAGTGGAAAGGTGAAGTTTCCACTTCTCTTCTGAGTGGCTTTTTGCAACTCCCATTGCAGGTCATTTTTGCCTCTAGTTTACCAATGTGTAAAATCACTATATATCTACACTCTGCTTTGACTTCTAGATTTGGTTTCCCCCACCACTAAAATGATTCCAATCTTCACCATGCACCCTATTCTAAGCTGCAGAAAATTAGCTAGGCAACAGCTAGTTCAAAATTGCTTTGTGCCTTGTTCATAATTTTGCTTGTTCTGTGCAGCCGATGGGAAAGTGGAATTGGAACCATTCATGAAAGCTGTCAAAGCCATCTTGAGAATGCAAAAAACTGGTAAGCAACCATAATACCAAAATATTAATTATATTAGTACAACTATATTAAGGATTTCTATTAACATTCTTATTTGTCTTCTAGGTATTTTGCCACCTCCGTTGATAAGAAATAAAGTAAGGGGTGGTTGGTGCTGTTGCTAATACCTTAAAAACTCAGGGACATGACTTCCTTGACTGATTCAATCAGTCCATTGGCCTAGCTCTCTATGTATAATTCTATTACCATTTTATCAGTTTTTTATCATGATTTTGTTATTTTCATTTCATTACTATGTTATTATTAAGTATTTTATGTGATGTTATTGCAGGGGCAGTCCTACAAGATAGGCGAAGTAGGCGGCCGCCTAGGGTGCCATCTGGGAAGGGGGCACCATCCTGGCCGCATGGGGCGCCATCCTGGCCCTGCTGATGTTCCTCAGACAGTGCTGCAGCTGCCTGCTTTTTGACCCCGGCCTTGTGCACTCCGACGCCGCTTCCGGGCACGCGCGGAGGTTTTCACGCAGGCGCAGTTGCTCCGGAGCTGAAGTTGAGCACAGGAGCAACTGCACATGCGTGAAAACCTCCGCGCATGCCCAGTAGCTCCCTTGCGCAGAAGCCTGTAAGCAAAGCACTCCCTATCGGGCAGGCAGGGAGTGCTTCCCCTCTCCCTTTGTCTCCCCCGCGTGCGCGCGTTTGCAGGGAAGGAGAAAAGAATCAGTGAAGGAAGTGTAAGTGAAGGAATGAATGAAGGGCTTTCCTCCTCCTCCTCTGTGACCTCTTCTCTCCCTCCTTCCTTTCTTCGACTCTATTTCTGTCTAGACCTGAGGGGCCTGAGGCTATGAGGAGTTGTGGGAGTTGCAGTCCAAAACACCTAGAGGGAGGGAGGGCGGGCCCAAGTTTGCCCAGGCCGCGCTGCCTGCATTCGACCTCATTTGAACATTTTGGCTGTTTTTCTATTTACATTTACATTGGGATCCTAATTTTGGACTTATGGGAGACTCCTATGAATTATGAGTTGGGCGATAGGTAATATATTCTGATTTTGATGCATTTGCATTGCATTTCTTATTGATTATTATACAGTTCTGCTTAATATTGCCATACAATATAATACGAATACAATATAACAATAGAATAATGATATATTTTATATTACATGTAATATTACAAACAATATTGCTGTATAGTGGTATTGTACAAAATATTAGTATATAACATTTTATTTTACTTTATTTTGGGTTATTTGAGTTTTATAGGAGTAATGAAAATATTTAGTAGAGGATAATTTTATTTAAATAAATAATTTTATTATTTTATAATAATAATATAATAGAATCTTACATTATATTATAATGTCAATATATTATAATATAAATATATTGTAATGTAGTATAATATAATTATGATATAATATAGTATGAGTATGGTATAATATATTGTATATACTGTACATTGATACAATATAATACTACTAATGGTATTGTGATATTATAATTGTATTTTTGTTTTACATGGGGGGGCAAAATAACGTTTTTTGGGGGGGCACCAAAATAATGTTCGCCTACCATTTAAAATTACCTTAGACCGCCCCTGTGTTATTGTCTTGTTTTATATGTACTTTTGCTCTATTGTAATTTGTTTTGGCTTGGTTTCATGTTAGCTGTCCCTAGTCCCTCCGGGAAGATGGTGGTGGGGTATAAATAAAGATTGTTATTATTATTATTATTATTATTATTATGGTGTAATGTAAAGGGTCTAAGGGGAACGAGACTTAAATGTTTAAAAATACTTTCCCCATCCTTATGTTCTTTCCTCCAGGTTTGCAGATTCCTATGCCTCTTTTAAAACATATGCAGGGAGAGTTAAACAGAATTTTGTCTTAGTGTTTCCACGATAGCTTACCAAAAAAACAGCCACTGATGATCTGAACCTTGATATGCTGCAGTGCGACCACAATGCAAGGCAACAGGGTAGCATTGCAGTAGGAGTCAAATGACACAGTTTGGTTTATTCTACTTACTCTAACACCTGAAACTTCTTAGGTTGAGGCTTCTCAAATTTTTTAAGCAAAGGGCCAGTTCATGGTCCCTCGGGCTGTCGGGGTGGCAGACTATAGTTTGAAAAAACATGAATGAATTCCTATGTGCACTGCACATATTTTATTTATCGTGCAAACAAAGAGAAAGAATAATACAATATTTAAAAGGAAGAACAATTCTAACCAACATATATTTACCAGTATTTCAATGGGAAGTGTGGGACTACTTTTAGCTGATAAGATAGTCAAGTTAATTAGGATTGTTGTGTGCCTTCAAGTTATTTCAGACTTAGAGTGACCCTAAGTCTAAAGTTTAGGGTGGGGTGGGTAAATGACCTTGGAGGGTTTCAGAAGTGTTATTTCAGTTGTCCCCCAAAAACATCTACTTTCCCATAAAATATATTGCTTACTTCATGTATTCATCATACAGGTACATTACTTATCAATCCAGTTGCAGAAAGGTGTGAAGTAGTTTCTTTGAGCAGATAACACAGGGCATCTTTCTCATGATCAGACAGTACAAAATCTAAAGCATCTCTCTGTTCTAAGAGTCTAATAGTATCTGACCTCTAAAATGGAGTCTCAGCTCTGAATAGTCCCAGATCTGGTCAGATGGTCTGTAGTCCCTCCCACAACATAGAGTTAAGGAAATCTGCAAACCAGTATACACATATACAATATAATAAGAAATATGAATGATATACATAACAAATAACTAGTATAGGAGACTTGTAGAAGGTTTCTATTTCCAACAACCTGTGGTCCCAATCCTCTCCCATTCTTTGCCTTCATGGATATGGTTATATCAGTAGAAGAACATCAATAAGACTTTCTATTGAGATCAGCTGGAGTCACCACATACAAAAAATATAGACTTGATTATTTAACATTTTTATCCCTATTCGTGTCATGATGATTTGGACTTTGGACTAGGGTGGAATGGAATGGTTATTCAAAGAGTATTGAAGTGTTAGTAGAATTATTGTAGAGAAAAAAAGGTAAACACACTAGAATTAATTATGAAATCCATGAATATGAATTGCTTCTCCATTCACCTATACTCAGCGTCCCTACTCCCTTTCTGTTTAAGGTAAAACTGTGGAAGTCAACACCTTGGAGTCTGTCTTGGCTGACATGGGGCTTTACCTAACTCAGGATGAGGTACAGCAGGCTCTCAGTCAGACAACAGTGAATAGTGAGTACGCGAAAATGGTCTTTTCTTCTCCTCTTTCTTCTTTTCTCTTTTTCCTCTTCTTCTGTTTCCTCTTCTTCATTGAATCATGTACCAAAGAGAAGTGTCCACCAACAACACGAATTCTGTATGACAGAGGCTCAACAGGCATGAAGCAGCAATGCGTCTCTCTTCCCCTTCTTCGTTTCTATGAGTTTAAAATGCAAAACAGGTAAGTAGGCCACACATATTAGTGAAGAAAGTACGATGGGAGGAGACCTATTTCATTAGGTCACTTTTAATTCAAATTTGCCTCCACAAAGCTGTTTTTTACCCAGTAGAGGCAAAATATGAGGTATGCATATTTTCAACATATCTTTTCTCTCTAGCTTAGGAGCAGGCAAAGTGCATTTTGTGTGCCACATGTGGTCCCCCCAAAGCTGTCTTTGCAGCTCATAATCATTTCATGGTCCAGATTGCCAAAAGTAGATGCTAAGATTGAATTGCATCTCCTAGAATCTTCTAGGAGTAGCAATTCATTTTTAAATAGGTTGTGTACACATACACACACATACACAATTTGTTTCACAAAAGCCATGCCCATTTTGTACTGTCTTTCCGTACAGGAATTTGTCTGCCAGGTTGAAAGGTATTGAATGGTCCTAACGTTCATACCTGTTGAAATAAATCTTCAATAATAAGTGGAAGTATTTCATCAGGAGAGTTGTGCTCAGAAGAATCAGTTTGGGAATAAATGGAAATTCATTGGTGGATACATATCCCCGACTGTCTCTCATTCATCCTTTTTGTCTTACCAGAGGATGGGAGTGTGGATTTGAAAGACTTCATGTGGGCCATCCAGAGTATCCCCAGTATCCAGGGTGAGTTTTAACATTTAAGGAAGTAGTGAGGATAATTTGGATAGACAGTTGGTGGCTAATCCAGGTCCAGAATTTAGATCAGATATGGGCAAACTAAGGCCTGTGTGCCATACTCATCCTGTTGGGTTTTTCCCTCCAGTCTGTGGAAGGCAATGAGGAGAGGATGAAAGAGAGTGGCATTCAATTTGAGGCAGTGAAGAAGAGTTGTTCAAAATAGTAATAGAAATCCAAAGTACATAGTGCTCCCTCACTGCTCCCTTAAAAAGGTGCTTTTTCAAAACACATAGTGCTTTCTACTCAAAATAATGATGATGATCAAACGTACTCCTTCACAGCTCCCTCAAAAAAGGTTTTTCCCCCAAGAGTATGGTGTTCCCTAAATATTCCCTCAAAATAATAACAACAACAACAAGCCTGAAAAGGTTACAGAAAATGAACATGTCAAACTACTCTGGGACTTCCGAATTCAGACTGTCAGAGTTTTGAAGTACAATACTCCTGACCTCATGATCATGTTAAAAAATAAAGTATGGATTATCGGTGTTGCAATCCCAGGCGACAGCAGGATTGAAGAGAAACATTTGGAAAAGCTGAAACGATATGAGGATTTAAAGATCAAACCGCAAAGACTTTGGCACAAGCCAGTAAAGGTGGTCCCAGTGGTAATCGGCACACTGGCTGCAGTGCCTAAAGACCTTGGCCTGCACTTAAACACAATCGGTGCTAACAAAATTACCATCTGCCAGCTGCAAAAGGCCACCTTACTGGGATCTGCATGCATTATTCACCGATACATCACACAGTCCTAGACACTTGGGAAGTATCGGATGGCTCCAATACAGCAGCCAGCAGAGTGATCTTGTTTGCTGTGGACTCATCTTGTTGTGTTTATAATAATAATAATAATAAGAAGAAGAAGTACTCCCTCAATTCTCCCTCAAAAAAGGTGCTTTTTCAAAATGTATAGGGATCTCACACTGCCTCCTCCAAATAATAATAATGATCATAGTGCTTTAAAGGGCAACACTTTATGTTATGGCATTTACATGCAATTTATATTAGCTCACACAACCACTCTCCATCCATCTGCCACTGGCCCAACACGTCTGTCAAATTTTAAAATGCAGTGCAGCCCCTGTGTCAAAAGGTTTGCCCATACCTGATTTAAATTGTTGAATTTTTATCTTAAATGTTATCCCAGCTGTGGCATCTCACCTAGTACTGGCCACCATCACCTCTCTTAATCTATATCAGTGTTTTTCAACCTTTTTTGAGCCGCGGCACATTTTTTACATTTACAAAATCCTGGGGCACACCACCAACCAAAATGACACAAAATGATAGTCTAACACAGTAATACATATAGTTAATATGTTTTTTAATGTATTTATACACTCAGTATGAAACCTGGGCCTGTTTCGATGAAAACTACATATATATGACTCCCTCTCACATATTTATACATGGCTATCATGTCTTCTCTCAGCCTTCTCTTCTTCAGGCTAAACATGCCCAGCTCTTCAAGCCACTCCTCATAGGGCTTGTTCTCCAGACCCTTGTGAAATTTCACCCTGAGTGAAACTTGCTTTCAGTTAAGTATGGATTCCATGAAGCTGTTATAAAGAGTTCCTTGGGGGGGAGGCAACTCTCGAAAAATCTAGTAAAATAGTAAAAAAAAAAAAACACCCAAAAAACAGTTCCAAGCGGAGAGACTCAATTTGTTGCTCAGAAACCTGTGAATGCTTCAGCCTCCCGATGCTCCCAGGTTTGCTCACTGCCCAATTCACCGACGTGGAGCTTTCGGCTTTGTTCTCGCAAGAAATCCAAGCCAACGCAAAACTGCCAACTCAATCACTTCCTCCCAGTGCTCTGCTTTTGCGGAGGGAGGCAGCGAAAGAGGCCACACAGATCTATGAAATGTATAGAGTCTATACGTTTCATAGATCTGTGTGGCCTCTTTCACTGCCTCCCTCCTCCCTCTGCCCAGTGCTGAAAGAGGGAGAAAGAGTTGCTAGGAGGGGGAAGAGTGCCAATTTCCCACGGAACACCTGATGATCGCTCACAGCACACTAGTGTGCCCCGGCACACTGGTTGGGAAACACTGATCTATATAATAGGGGATAATAATGACTCTTGGGGAACTAAATGGCACTAGCAGATAAGCTTGTAATTTAAAAGGGGAAATATACATTGATCTCCAACCCACACTTACCCAAGTTCTCTTTCTTCTCTTAAAGACAAACAAGTGCAAGTTGATAACTTGGATTCTATACTGAGTGGCATGGGGATCTACCTAAACCAGGAAGAACTGCAGGATGCACTGAAGCTGACAAAGCATTATGGTGAGCATGGGCCATAATCTTGTCTTCATAAACATATGCTAGTCTCAACTACAGTCAGCCCAGTAAATGCTGAATGTTAAGTCTGTTCTATTTTAACTTCCATTGGAATGAGCAATTGGACTGAAGCTTTTGCTTGCTAAAGCAAAATTACTTACTTGCTTACAAAATTGCTTACACAACTTACTTACAAAATTACTTACCCAACTCACCTATCTGACTACATCACCTCTTACCAACCTGTCCGATCGTTAAGATCTTCCGGAGGGACCTTTTTCTCATTGCCACCACCATCACAAATACAGTTGGCAGTGACAAGCGAGAGGGCTTTCTCGGTAGCCACCCCGACCCTTTGGAACTCCCCATTGAGATTAAAACTGCCCCTTCCCTGTTATCTTTCAAGGACCTGTTGAAGACCTACCTGTTCAAGCAAGCTTTTGATGAATGAATTCAATTGCTTGACGACAAGGTTAATTTGCACTGAGCTTAGCGAAATATACTATCTAATTAATGAGTCTCCACAATGATTGCAATTATTTTTAAATGTTTTTAATGCTTAATATTTATTTATATCTTGTTTCTGGACGTTATGCTTTGTGTGATTTTTGTCTTGTGTTTTATGTTGAATGTGCATTGATTTGTATTGTGTTGTGTTGTGAGCCACTTTGGGTCCCATTGGGAGAAAAGCAGGATATAAATAAAGATTATTATTATTATTATTATTGTCTTCACATCTGTATCCATTCCATTCTTGAAACCATTTCTGGTTGGCCTTTCTGCAGGACATGTATGAATGAACTTGAAGTGACATGAAAGTCACAAGTCTTCTTCATGATCTACCACTCACCCCCATAAGTCACCGTATAGCACACCCCCATGACATCCCGTACTGGTTAGGGAACAAATGGCCCTCTATATATTGTTGGATTGTAGCTCCCGTCAGCCTTAACTAGCAAATGTAGCGATGGAGCTGATTGCCACTGAAGTCTAACAACAGCTAGAAGGCTTAACACATAAATGATGTGGGTTAATGGGACTTGTAATCCAACAATTTCTGGAGGGCCACATATTCTTCATCCTTTTTCTATAGGCTTTCCATTCAGTATGTCTCTTTAATTGTGCTTTTCATATTTAAGGAGAATTGATCATGTGGATTATCAGATTTGATAATCCGGATTATATGGCAGTGCAGAAAGGGCCTTAGATTTATGTAGCTCAAGGTGTTTAGCTTCACTTCCCCCTTCGTTTCAAACGTCTTTAGTGTTTCATTACCATATGTTTGGAAAGGAAACATAATAAGGCATATTTCTGCCTTAAAATGCCTTAAACTCAGACATGAGAATCAGACAAAGCTGAGTAATTTGCTCCCTTCTACACTGCCATATAATCCAGATTATCAAATCAGATAATCTACATTATCTGATTTGAACTGGATTATATGAGTCTATACTAACATATAATCCAGTTCAAAGCAGATAATCTGGATTTTATATGACAGAGTAGAAGGGACCTCAATTTTGTCTATTTAATTTTTTATCTGAGATTCATTATCTGCAACAATAATAAATATAATTTGTTTAACTTTTTAAATTTTACCAGAGCATCTTGCATATTTTCTCTCCTGTTTCCCATCATAAATTCATATATAACACACACTGGTGACGCAGCACTCTGTACTATTGCGTATTTCTACAAGATGGCCTAGCCAGTCTGTCTCAAGGAAGTCTTCTGAAAATAAAACCATTGCTGCATGGTTATTATAGAAATTATAGCACAAACTTGATACGTTATTTATAAAATCATGAAAAAATATACCATTAACTGCTTTGAACTAGATTATATAAATCTACACTGCCATATAATCCAGTTCAAATCAGATAATCTGGATTTTATATGGCAGTGTAGAATGGGCTTAAGAATCAGGTGTCACGAAGACAGCAGGCATGCACCCCAGGTTTCTCTCTATCCCTAATTCTGCCATATACAGACACTGATGCTTCTTTACTTCCTATACATTTCACTTTTTGAACATTAGTGAAAATATTTAGATATCAAGAGGCATTAAAATTGTTTTTAAAAGTTTATTTTTTAGCTTTGTGGAAGATGTTTTACCTACTTTTGTATGCCACCCGATTTGAAAATGATCTCGCTTTGATTTAAAATTAGTATAAATGACATAGCTATAGTTTGAACTGTAAGTTTTTGAACATCTTTTAAGATGTTTTATTGCTATTGTTTTCCCTGCAGACTGAACTAGAAGTCTGTGTTGTTTGTTTTTATATGCCTTAAAGTCAACTCCAATTTATATCAAAGCAATTATGTCAAGGCCACTAAGCTACCTTTGCCTTTTACCTGGTGAGATTTTATGTTGGGTTGTAACATTCTCATCCTTTTCTACCAGAGAATTTCAAACATCCTCCTTTTTCTGACCCAGTTACTCTTTTTGCCTTTCAGAGAATGAGATGGTAAATTTGAAAGATTTCATCAGGGCTTGCAATGCCACACTCACCCTCCCCAGCATCGATGGTGAGTATTTTCAACTTTCAAGCAAGGGATAAGCACAATTGAAAGGGGACAACATGCTTTTTGAACCCTAATGTTTCCTTTGTCTCTAGTATCATTATCAGATGTTTCTGGTGGTCCTCTTATATGTCACTACTAGCCATCCCCTGCCACACGTTGCTGTGGCCCAGTCTGTGTATATGTGTTTTGTGTGTATAGGTGTGTATATATTTGTGTATATGTGTATATACACATATGGAATTGAGCATCAACCCCCAGAGTCAAACACAACTGAACTTAATGTCAGGGAAAAACCTTTACCTATTATTATTTTATTTATTTTCTCGCATTCATATCCTGTCAACTTCTCAACCCCTGAAGGGAGACTCAGGACGGCAAAGGATGGCGAAGGGGGACTCAGGATTTAGATAAAGGTAAAGGACGACCTTTACCTTTATCTAAGCCAGGGCTGTCCAACTGGCGGCCCGCGGGCCGTATACAGCCCCCCAGTCCCTTCCCTACGGCCCCCTACCCTTTTAAAAAAGAAATCGGCTGTTTTTTTGTTTTTAATTTATGTTTTTTTAATTTTTCGAGGGGCGGGGCTGGGCGGGGCAGGGAGGAGGAGCAGGCTCCCTCCTCCTCCCTCCCTCCCCCCCACCAATTGGCGCGCTCTGTTTTTGTGGGCGCTCGCGCCTGCGCAGTCATGCTCGCGCCGGCGCAGTCGCACTCGTGCCGGCGCTCGCACGCAGTCGCGCCGGTGCAGGCGCACACGCGCGCCGGAGGAGGCCTGGCCTGGCCGCGGCGGAGGAGGCCTGGCCGCGGCAGAGGCCCAGGTCGTGGCGGTGGCCCAGTTCGTGGCAGCGCTCCCGCCTCCTCCTCCGCCCCCCACCTCAGCAGCCCCAACTGCCGCCCGGCCTTCTTTCCTCCCCCTTCCCTCTCTTTCTCCTTCCTCCCTTCCTTTCCTTCCACTCTTTCCTCTTTTCTTCCTTCCTTCTTTCCTCCCTCCCTCTCTTTCACCTTCTTTCCTTATACCCACCCACCCATCCATCCACCCTTTCCGCCTCCTCCTCCTTCTTCCCCTCTTTCTTCCTTCTTTCCTCCTCCTTCCTTCCTTCCACCCATCCATCCACCCTTTCGTCCTTCCTTTCAACTGTACTCCCTCCCTCCTTGCCCCTCTTTCACCTTCCTTTCTTTCTTTCTTTCTTTCCTGCCACCCTTTTATCTTTTCTTCCTTCTCACTTTCCCTCCTCCCTTTCCTTCCTTCCTTCCTTCTCCTGCTCATATTTGGGCATATTGAGTATTCAAACTCAAGGTCAGTTCCCAAGCAAACCCTTTCAGTACTTTCTGTTGGTAATGAGAGTTCAATATGCCAAGTTTGGTTCAATTCCATTGTTGCAAGAGTTCAGGATGCTCTTTGATTGTGTGTTAACATATAAATCCCAGAAACTGTAACTCCCAAATGTCAAGATTATTTCCCACAACTCCATCTGTGTTCACATTTGGGCATATTGAGTATTCATGCCAAGTTTGGTCCTGATCCAACATTGTGCTCTCTGGATGGAGGTGAACTACAACTCCAAAACTCAAGGTCAGTTCCCAAGCAAACCCTTTCAGTACTTTCTGTTGGTAATGAGTTCAATATGCCAAGTTTGGTTCAATTCCATTGTTGCAAGAGTTCAGGATGCTCTTTGATTGTGTGTTAACTCTAAATCCCAGAAACGGGAACTCTCGAAATGTCAAGGTCTATTTTCCCACAACTCCATCTGTGTTCACATTTGGGCATATTGAGTATTCATGCCAAGTTTGGTCCAGATCCATCATTATTTGAGTCCACAGTGCTCTCTGGATTGAGGTGAACTACAACTCCACAACTCAAGGTCAATGCCCACCAAAGCCTTCCAGTATTTCCTGTTGGTCATGGGAGTTCTGTGTGCCAAGATTGGTTAATTCCATCATTGGTGGGGTTTAGAATGCTCTTTGATTGTAGGCGAACTACTAATCCCAGCAACTACAACTCTCAAATGTCAAGGTCTATTTTCCCCCAAATCCACCAGTGTTCACATTTGGGCATATTGAGTATGGGGGGCGGAGCCGGGGGAGGAGGCGGAGCTGGGGGAGGGGCGGAGCCGGGGCGGGGGCAGACCCTTAGGCCCTCCAGGTGATCAGGCCCCCGGTCCGGTAGAAGTTGGACAGCCCTGATCTAAGTGTATATATGCTTTTTAAGTCCCTTCTGCTGTGTTTTGCAGTGTTTTTATGAGTGATGGTCACTCGTTGGACTGATAGGTGTATTGTGTCCAAATTTGGTGTCAATTTGTCCAGTGGTTTTTGAGTTATGTTAATCTCACAAACGAACATTACATTTTTATTTATATAGACTAGCCATCCCCTGCCATGCGTTGCTGTGGCCCAGTCTGTGTCTACCTGTTTTGTGTGTGTGTGTGTGTGTGTGTGTGTGTATATATATATATATTTGTGTATATGTGTGTTTGTGTATATATGTGGTTTTGTGCATGCGTTGTAGTGCAATTATGTGAATCCCACAAACGAACATTATATTTTTATTTATATAGATAGATAATAGCGCCTGCACTTGCTAGATTAATGAGAATTCACAATTAGCAATTAAATTCTCTGGATGGCCTTTGGTATTTGTGTGTGTGTTTTGGTGGGGGAGTGAGGTTTTTTTTGTCATAAAGAAAGTATAGATGGAAAAATAGAACAGAAAATATGGCTGCCCCATAACTACTCAATTGCCCATCATTCATAATTCCAATGCAGATTTTATCCTCTCTTGTGTGTTTGTGTGTACACATATGTGTGAATATAATTTTCATTTCATTCATAGAGATGTTTTGTCCCTATTGTATCAGTTCAGCTTTAGCCAGAGCTTGGGAAAATCTATCTTTTTTCTTACTACAGCTCAGATTTCCATGTGGAGCCTATTCACTAGCAGTGCTGGCTAGGGAATTCTGGATTCTGTAGCCCTAAACACAATTTTCCTATATTCTGGGTAGGTCATTAAGATAGGCAGTAGCATGGCCCATGCCTTTGTGATAGAGTTACCCAAAAAAGAAATACTGGGGTTTATTAGACAAAGAGGGTGAGCCACTAGTCTTGGTGTTGTTGTCGTCTACCATTAAGCTTTCACATTTTCTTATTCTTCATAGGAGGATACCCAAGAAAAATTCCAGGTGCAAAGCCTCTGAAGTTGCCCAAGGTTGTAGAGAAACGCATCCGCCCGCCAATTCCTGGCAGGTCAGTAGGGTTCACTTGTTGAATCATCTGCAATCTTGGCCAAATTTCCCCATTGCATGATTGTTCCCCGTATGCAATATTCCAAGGGCTTATAAGAATTGCCATTTCCCAAAATATACTTATGGGGAAGGGAGTATCGGTGCTGCATTAGGGGAAAAGAAGTTGGCTTTGTGCTTACAGTACATTGTATACTTTACATGCGTTTTATGGTAGAGTGCATCTTTACATTAGTTCAAACCTTGAGATGATTCACCAACACAATGTCATCAGAGCCACCTATCTGCTGTGGTTTAACAATAGCTTAAAGGCAAAAATTGGTGGAAGTGACAATATGCCTCATTGGTTGAATGTGGGTTCCATATTCCTGCAGAATTAGGAACATGACTTAAGTCAATTGAGGATCTCATCACATGTAGAAATGTCCCCATTTCTACACATTTTAAAAATGAAGCTCCGCGGTGGCCATGTCATGATGCAAAGCTACTTTGAGGGGTCACCCGTTCGACCCCATTTTTTAATTTCATAATAACGCAGAGTTTTTGGAGTCAGGTATAAATCCGCTTCACTTGTCTTTACATGTGTGGAAGTAGCAAAACATGTGAACTTTCATGTGTGATGGAAACTGTTGAGCAATAGGTACCATTTTATGACCTATTTGTGGGCAGTCTTTACACTTTCCCTCATTTTTTCTCTTGCCGCCATTATTCCATACGGATTATCCCTTTGAAGATAAATTTTATTTTATGTTTATTTTAAGGATATGCTGAAATTACTCAATTTTCATTACTCGATGCACTGACACTATGCTCTTTCCTTTTGTAGGAAATTTTCTTTTTGAAATAGTTTTAAAGTAATTTTTGAGGTAATCTTAAAAACTTTTTAAATTGGTAAATCAAACGATACAGTTTGTCATTTTGGACACAAGATGATAGGAAAAGTATAATAAATGCATACACTAAGACTGAAAAATCCACTGATTTGAAGACCATTGTGGAGTTATTGCATGAATTACAATGGACTTATAGTTAAGGCTATTTTTTCTTCTTTTAATGATCACAAGGAAACTGTCACCTTTTATCATTAAAAAACAATAATACTACATTTGTTGATATTTTAAAACACATTTTCTTGGGGGGAAAGTGTAAGTATGAATACACTTTATATTAGGCTTTGCATTCAAGTATGCTTTCCAGAATGGCTTCCAAGCATCGCAACATTCAAAAACATTCAAAAGGTAATTTTGAAGTAATTTGCAAGGTAAATAATGTGTGTGCATAGTTCAATAGAGAAACGGCCATTTCATTAGGAAAACAGCCAGTTTCAGGGGAATGTTTCAGTAAGACGGATGCAATTTGTCTTATAATTTTTCTCATTTCTCAAAAATGAGAAAATTTCTCATTTGGAAGTATGAGATTTAAGGCTTCCAATTTTGCGGAGTGAGTCCTCGGGTTTTTTTTTATTAAAAAGGGGAAACAAAAGTCAGATGGGTGGACTCCACTTCTTCATGCGATGGCAAATGAAGCGGGGGATTGTAGATGAGATGGACATATGTGATGGGGGAGACTGAATTCTCCATTTTATTAATAAAACATGGTCTACCATGGAACACTGTGGTGAGGTTCAGTTCAACTGGCATTTTTGGTCTAATGTGATGAGGTCTTAAAGCAGAAGTTCACGGGTCAGAAGAAAACTATATGGAAAATTGATACAAATGTTGGTCCTCCTTCCACAGTTCCTGTATGAATAGTGAAAGAACAAATTAATTGGTCTCTGTACATAAATTGACATCACATTTTAAAGCAGAGTTGGTGCTTTGTGCAGGAGTACAGTCAGAGGAGAGTGATGCACAAGCAGAGGCTTTAGAATAGCAGGCTTCTGTGCCAGAAATTACGCTGGCATCCAAGCTGTAAAATGCTGTACCCTGATTGGTACGCCAAGAGCAGGCAGTGATTTGCCAGAAGAACATCATGTGTCTTCAGTGATAACAAAGCCTTGATTGGCTTCAGTCTAACATGCTGCTTTGTTTACATTGCTACGGATTGGTTGAAAGCTGCGCATGACAAATACAGGGCTTTCTCCCTGGCAGACGCCCAGGAAAAGCTTCTGTAGATTTGTTGCAAAACAAGGACACTGGCTAGAGCTGATAACATACAGGGGAAATGAATTTCTTAGTGCGCCACAGTGTTCTAACAAATAGAAGCCAGATAACGATGATGATGCTAACAAAGTATTGTGTTCAATTGGATAATGAAATGTTCTGATGCACCAGCCAATGGGGTTGATAAAGAAGGGCAGGGGAAAAGATCTGCCGCCATGAAGGGTATTTAAGGAATGTTCTTATTAGTATGTGAGGGGCCGTTTACCCGGAGCAGCTTGTTCTGTGGGTAAACCCCACCAGCTGGTGTCAAATTTCAATAAACTTGACTTCATTTACAACAGTACATTGGTGTGTTCTCTCGTTCCTGTGTCTGCACGTCCACGTGGCTGTTGGTAAGAAATAACCTGCCATAGGGAGTTCTGGGACTCCTAATTTGCTGCTACAATATAATGTGAGGATTTTTTTAAAAAAATGTAAAGCAATCAATAGGAGAAATACAGCTTCTTCTGAAATTGCCCTTGGCTATCATTGTGCCAACTTCTTTCTTCTTTTGACAGAATGCTCTCTTCTGTGACTCTTTCTGAGATGGCCTCATTAAAATCAGGGAAAGATCTAACTAAGCCACAGCTGGAAGGTAATTCCCCTGCTTGAAGATAACATAGTTGAGTCTGTTTTACATCCTGTATACGGCTTGCCATGATATGTCTGAAACAAAATAGCCTGGATAAAAACCAAATATGGCTCTTGTACTGTACCTGTAATAGTTGTTCAGAGGAGCGGGGTTGAGCAGGCGTTATTTGTTACTTGGGTGCCTGACAAGCAACCTGCTGAAAACTCCTCTTCTGCACCATTAAAGGTACATGATCCTTCTGAAGTTTTCAGTCTGGCAATCTTAGTAAGCCATCCCAGAGCAGGCATGTAGCCAGGGGGGGGGCCTTGGGGGGCTTCAGCCCCCCCAATTCTTAGGATGGTCTGCGAGAAGGCCTTGCTAGTACATTATTTAAACTGTTATGTTTGTTCATACCATGATCTGATCACCATGATCAATATATCCCATATACATGGGGATATTGGGATAACAATACAAAAGGTTTGCTAGGGTAGACCCTCTCTCACTCAGACTCAGCCCCCCTCCCGAATCAAAATCCTGGCTACGGCCCTGTCCCAGAGTCTTCTATTCCACAGCCTTATGTAATATCCCTAAGAAGTTTCAACCAAAATGGGCCACATTTTCGAGATGAGGTGCTGAAACCAGAGATCTCCTGGGATGCTGCCAAAGTTGTCATTAAGTCAATGATAGTGGTAACAGTAAAAAATACAGCCTTTTCAAATTGGACATCTGTACGTCAATATGTAACAGAGATTTCTTTCGTGCTTTTTTTTTAGCCCTTTGAGGTACAAGGTCTCTATGGGTGTCTGTGGCAAAGGCCTATTCAGTTTACAGATTAGTAAGAACTCTGTGAATCCATATTTTGTAGTTGTGTTAGCATCCATGTTAGGACTCATTGTGAGCTAATTCAGGGGTTCTTGAAGCAGCTTTGAGGATGGCAATGTCTTGCCTGTGGACTAAGGATAAAATTATACAAAATGAATGTTGTATTCTAAATATACATGTGGAGAATTACACATGTTTAATCCTTCTCGCAGTGGCATCACTAAAATTGGTGTCACCCAGTGTGGAAACTCATGGTATCACCCCCATAGATCTCTTCCCGTACCAGGCCTTATCTTAATGCTGTAGCTAAAATACCAAAACATCGTGACAAATCCAGCAATTATAACAAGCCAGCATCAACAATTCAACAGTTTTGTGCTTGTAGAGTGTGCTAGCCAAACCATATGATTCAAAGTGTTATTGTAACTGAATGAGAATGACGGTTTTGACAAGAGCACATTCAAAAATCAATACAGTATGTGTAAGCTGGGTTTACAGTGTTTTTGTATCTTAGTATAGGGATATATATCCATCTATATTTAAAAAATCTGCCAAAACACGGCTCAACAATTTTATAGAGAGTCATTCTGGCGTCACCCCATTATCATGAAGGTATCACGCGATGCAGCTTGCACCTCCCTAGTTATGCCATTGTCTTCTTCCTGTCACTTATTCTCCTTCAAGATAAAGCAGTCTGATTTTGTGTTGAGTCCCACTTCCTTATTCTTTCTATGTAGCATTCCATGATGCTTATGATACTTTTAACAAGGACATTGATGGCAATGTCGATCTATCAGCTCTAGAGACCACAGCCCACAATTTGGGAATCAACTTAACTGAGGAAGAAGCTCTTGATGAGCTAGTATATGCTGACACAGATGGTAATTATTTTGTTTGTTTGTTTGTTTTTAAAAAATCATATATATTTTTAAAATCATATATATTTTAAAAATTATATATATCCACTGGCTGCCTGTCCAATTCCGAGCTCAATGCAAAGTGCTGGTTTTGACCTTTAAAGCTCTATACGGTTCTGGCCCAGCTTACTTGTCCGAACGCATCAACCGCTACATCCCATCCTGTACCTTAAGATCATCCGGGGAGGCCCTGCTCTCACTCCCGCCTACATCTCAAATGCGGTTGGTGGGGACGAGGGATAGGGCCTTCTCGGTGGTGGCTCCCCGTCTCTGGAACGCACTCCCTATTGATATTCGATCAGCTTCATCCCTCCTGGCATTCAGGAAAAAAGGGAAATCCTGGTTATGGGACCAAGCGTTTGCACTTTACCACGATACGGCACTTTGATTGGATTGAGATGGCAATCTGGTGGACAAGACGTAATGCTTATGGATGGAATACTGTGTTAACTGTTGTGAATGTACACAATGCATTTTAATGTTAATTGTATTTTTAATGTATTTTAATTCTAGCTGTATTTTAATGTATTTTATTCTTAACTGTTTGCTTTTATTATATGTATACTATGTGGCATCGAATCATTGCTGTTGTTAGGCCGCTCTGAGTCCCCCCTCGCGGGTTGAGAAGAAGCGGGGTAGAAATGATGGAAATAAATAAAGAGAGAGAGATATTGCAGTTTCCCTTAAAACTAGTATGTGGGTACAGGAAGAGCAAAATGCCCTCCCATTAGAATACTTCCTCTGCCCCACAAACATTTCCTTCAGTTCCCAAGGAAAAAAATTAGTAGCAAACTTATCCTTACGCTTTTACTACTTCTATAAACGAATGTATTGTTTGTTTCCTTTTTGTGGGGTTGCCTTACAGGAGATGGAAAGGTGAATTTTACAGATTTTCTTAATGTCATCACAGACAGCAAGTACTTCATTCAAGCTGTGGGTGAGGAAAAAAAAAAAGATAAACCCTAAGTTCAACAGCACTTACACCTCGTCTCGGTGTAGATTCTGCAGATTAATGGTATTTTATCGAAGTGCACAGCAAAAAAATGTATTAAAATGAATTAAAATATACAAAGTAATGAAAAAAGTTCAAAGCTTTTAAATGGCAAGCACTATAACCAAATGTGGAAAGCTAGATTAGCAGTGGTGTTAACTTACAAAGAGTGTGGTGTTAACTTACTAAAAGCAGAAGAAACCTGGTCCTGCCAGTCTGGTCTGCAAATCAAAACAACAGAAATAGAAGATCACCAAGTACACATGAATAGCTGTTGAAAGACAGATTTGGGTGGTTTCATATAACTAAAAGTCTGTTCAAAATAATAATAATAATAATAATAATAATAATAAACTTTATTTATATTCCGCTCTATCTCCCCGGGGGGAATCAGGGCAGATTACAGAACATATATATGGCAACATTCAATGCTGTTATACAATTAACAAGGACATACAATTTCCATCTCTGGCATCTGGAGGCTGTGCTCCTCTCCGGTCATGGGGGGTGCTGTCACTCCATCTTCCATGCCGAGGAGCTTTGTCGTCTTTAGACGTCCTCCCAATCGAATCTCCAGCATGTCCTTATGGGTGTTTTTTATTACCTCCCCTCTTAAAGTGGTACCTATTTATCTACTCACATTTCCGTTTTTGATCTGTTAGGTGGGCAAGGAGCTAGGGCTGATGGCAGGTGCTCACCCCGACCCAGACTTGAACTGCCAATCTTTCGATGAGCAGCTTTTCTCAGCTTAGCGGTTTAACCCGCTGTGCTAAGCCCGGCCCCTTTGATCTAAGAACTAGATCCCCTTGATTTCCATTTTCAAAGAAATGATATATGTTCATTAATAAAAGTTCATTCATTACTAATTTATATAATTAAAATTATGCACACAAGTGTTCACTGTATGTTTATGTAGATTTTTTAAAAAAAAATGATAAAGAGACTGATCCATTAACCAAGGTTGGCCTCCAAACTCCAAGCCATAGGTATCAAGCCCTTGTTTTCCGTTTTATGCCATTGTTTGACTGGGTCAGTGGGCCCTAGATGACTATTTTAAATGTGGACTTGTGGCTATGTTTGAGATGCATGGCACGATTACAATTCAAGCTTGATAGACAGCCAGAGGCAGGTTTTAAACAACAACAATAAGTTTATTAAGCACAATCGAAAAATATAACAACCTCCACCAACTTAATCTTTAAACTCTCTCAGACCATAGGTAGCTTTCCATCCTTTCTGTAACCAAATCCCCTTTTCAAATACATCTTTTGAACTCAATATTTTTAGTTTGTTAATAATGCTACAAACTCTGAAATTGCCCATTACAAATTACGTATATTTAGATGTAGCACATTCTTGTCCCTGACAATTTTCCCCAGGTAAATTCTTTAAGTATTGTTTCAGTATGCTTCATCAAGGGGTTATATTAGCTTGGCTTGCATCCATATAGTTTCCATATAGTTTTAATTTTAAATGTTTTTTTGATTATCTAGAAGCAATTGGAGAGATGCCACAGTTAAAGTCATTGTATTTAACAATTCTATACATATAAAATCATTATAAAATCATCCATAAAAATCCAGATTATCTTCTCTGAACTGTATTTTAGAAAAGTGTAGACTCATACAATCCAATTTAAAACAGATTATGTAGATTATCTGATTTGATAATATAGATTATATGGCAGTGTAGAAGGGGCCTAAGGCTGGATCTACACTACCATATTATCCAGTATCTGATCCCAGATTATCTGCTTTGAACTGGATTATATGGGTCTACACTGCCATAAAAACCAGTTTAAAGCGGATAAACTGGGATCTGAAACTGGGGCCGGAGAGTACAAAGTCATGATGATGATGATGAAGATGATGATAATGATAGATGAGTATTGAATCTTGGATCATAGGAGAAAAAGTCCAAAGCTGAGAATTAGGCCCCTACTATGCTGTCTAATAATAATAATAATAATACACTTTATTTATATTCCGCTTTATCTCCCCGGAGGGACACAGAGTGGATTACAGTATGCATATAAGGCAAACATTCAATGCCTTTTACACAGTGACACAATGACGTACAACAGTGTTTCCCAACCAGTCTGCCGTGGCACACTAGTGTGCCGTGAGTAATCATCAGGTGTGCTGTTGGAAATTGGAACCTCCAATACCCTTTCTTCCCACTCCTGCCGAACACTTTTTTTTCTCCACTAGAGCTTCCTTCTTCCCAGCCTTGCTCTGCTCGCTTTGCCTCGCTTTGCTCTGGGGCGGGTCTGCGCAGTAGCGCCCGCACGGGTCACATCTTCCTCCCTCCCCCTCCTCTCCTGAACACGCTCACGCTGGCCCCTCGGATCAAAATGGCAGTAGAAGTGGCAGTGTAGAAGAAAAAGTAACTGTTCGGCAGAAAGGGGAAGAAAGGGCGCGAAGGGGGAGGAAGAGGTCTCTGTCGAAAGCTGGCATGGGCAAACTTGGACCTTCCAGGTGTTTTGGACTCCAACACCCACCATTTCTAGCAGCCTCAGGCCCTTTTCCTCCTCCCCCCCCCTCAGCCATTTAAGCAGGAAAGGCCTCAGGCTGTTAGGAATGGTGGGAGTTGAAGTCCAAAGCACCCATTGGGCTGAAGTTTTCCCATGCCTGTTTTAGGGACCTTAAAGTGGTGAGCCTCCTTCCAGCATTGTGATTCTGGATAGAAAACAAACAACAACATAACATAACATTGTTTGAGTCCACAGTGCTCTCTGGGTGTAGGTGAACTACAACTTCCAAACTCAAGGGCAATTCCTAAGCAAACCCTTTCAGTACTTTCTGTTGGTAATGAGAGTTCAATATACCAAGTTTGGTTCAATTCCATTGTTGCAAGAGTTCAGGATGCTCTTTGATTGTGTGTTAACTATACATCCCAGAAACTGTAAACTCCCAAATGTCAAGGTCTATTTTTCCCAAACTCCATCTGTTTTCACATTTGGGCATATTGAGTATTCATGCCAAGTTTGGTCCGGATCCAACACGGTTTGAGTCCACAGTGCTCTCTGGATATATGTGAACTACATCTCCAAAACCCAAGATTCTATGCCCACCAAACTCTTATAGCATTTTCTCTTGGTTATGGAAATTCTGTGTGGGAAGTTTGTGTCTTTCTGCCATTCCTGCCAGGATATCTATGTTGTGTTCATCGAAACAGGCCCAGGTTTCACACTGAGTGTATAAATACATTAAAAAACATATTAACTATATGTATGACTGTGTTAGAGTGTCATTTTGTGTCATTTTGGTTGGTGGTGTGCCCCAGGATTTTGTGAATGTAAAAAGTGTGCCGCGGCTCAAAAAAGGTTGGGAAACACTGACGTACAATACACAGAATACCTTCCCCTTTTTGATCTCCTGCGTCTGGAGGTGATGCCAAGGAGCCTGTTGTCCATAGACATCTCCAAACATCTACATTATCTGCCTTGAACTGGATTATATGTATTTATACTTCAAAGTAGTTGATCTGAATTTTATTTGGTAGTGTAGAAAGGGCCTTGGTCAGGGAACTAAACATTGAAGAGATAGAGTTATTGATATCTCCCTCACATTTCAGTTTTATCCAGTAATCATATTGATAGCAAGGAACAAGTCTTCCTTTCTTGACTCCTGCAAGATCTTCCAACTAATTTAGGAAACACCTTTGCCATTGACTCAGCAGGCAGATTACAATAGTTTTAGTGATCTGACTTATTAAATCAGGGTTATCCTCATAACATCAGCTCTCTTGCATCACTTAGTTTCATCCCTTCTTGCCATTCCATTTACTGTGTCTTATCATGAGAGCTTCTCTGATTAATTGGCATCTGCTTTTGTTTTCTCAGCCCCTAAAAAAGGTGATAGAGAGGCTGTTGATGCTCGAGGGATTTTGTTTTTTGAACTCTTGTCAAGGCTAGTGGAGATGTCTATGCTGTCAAGGACTGCCACGGTGAATATTGTCAGGTGAGAAAAAGGAACTTCTAAACACAAACATCAAGTAGAGCTCCTTTTGTAAGATGTGTTAAAAAGAACATATATTGCTGAGAACTAACAACGTAACATGATTAGCTAAATTTTTTTCCAATTCATCACTGTTAGAAGGCACTGTGAAAACTATTCCTCCTCCTCTTCTCTGTAAGAAAAAACACACAGGAAATGGTGAAAAAACAAGGCAGCATTCTGAGTAGTAAATGAGGCAATGTTAAACCTCTACAAAAGATTTTTTAATCGTGTCAGAAGTGACTTGAGGACATACTGCAATTCGCTTCTGATGTGAGAGAATCAGCCATCTACAAAGACAGGGGATGCCCGGATGTGTTACCATCCTGTGGGAGCCTTCTCTCATGTCCCTGCATGGCAGGGGTGCTCATTATGGTGATCGGGAGCACCTAGGTGATCTTTGGCCCTCTTCCAGGTGATCTTTGGGCCTCACCAGCCGAATGGCACACTCCTGCCATGCGCGCGCACGTGCGCTCCCGCTGCCGCCTTTGCGGGGCTTCTTTTGCCAAAATGAGGCTTTAGTGGGCGGGCCCTGGCACTCGTCTTGCCACGCACAGTGTGGTGACATGACCGCCCATTGGTTGCTGCTGGGGGGGGGAGCAAGGCGAAGGCATGCGCACGGATAGGATGCGAGGCTGTGGGAGGGATGGAGGGAATGTGTGTGTGTGTGAGAGAGAGAGAGAGAGAGCCAAGGAGAGAAGAAAGAAATCCGGAGAACTTTTTCGGATCCTTTTGGCAGGCAGGCAGGCGGGCGCTGGAAGGAGAGAGGGAGAGAGAGAAAGAGGTGAAGGATGCCGGGCAAAGTGGGTGCGCCTATAAATACCCTCCTGCTGTGTGCGTGGGAGGGGCCTGCTGTGCACGCAAGAAGCAGGACAGGATGGGGACTTCCTGCTTCGCGAAAGCACGCAGCAGGAAGGAGGAAGGCAACGAAGACATTAAGACAGAGCGCGCGCACAGGCAAGGAGGATCCCCTTTCCGGGTGTGCGTGGCGGCGAGTTCGTGGGCAGGCAAGAAAGAAGCCCCGCGCGGACAGAAGGCTGCAGTAGGAGCGTGCGTGCGCACGTGCACGCGCACACTCACATGCACAACAGGTGATCTTTTCAACTTGATTGTTCATATAGTAGCTCGTATGATGAAAAAGTGTGGGCACCCTAGAGTCTATGGAATTGGATTATCTTAGCACTACTTTTCTAGCTTTAACTTACAGGAATAGTTTTCATATATACATTGCTTGGGTGGGATGAGCCTCCTATACACAACGCACAATATGCTCACTAGGAACAAGCAACGTAACACAATGCTAAAGTCAACAAATAAGAGGGCTGGACTGGAACGCGACGCAAATGAAATACTATAGGATTGCAAAAGTATCAAAATATATTCTGGTGTGCAGTCATAAGAATTAATGTCACGCTAAACACAGTACAATGAGCATCATATCTATATCACAATATATTGGATTTATACAAGCTATATGTTTCTCAGTAATCAAGTATACACAATTCAAAACAATGAGCCCAGAACATAAAGCAGGGCTAAAGAGGCGCAAACATAGAGTCCAAGTAAACCCTATGAGTGGTCCGGAGCCAAATAACTCACGGACCGAAGACTGAGTCCTTGGGGGAGCCTGGATGGGTGGAAGAGCTGGCACAACACCGGCTAGGCAGGCGCCTACGGCTGGAAGGATGATGCCGATGCCACGATGGCCGTTTCACGTTAAAACGCTTCCTCAGGGCGCTTTCATTTCAAACCGCTCCTCCCCAGGTTTGTAGTATAATAACTACCAAGTACAGTCTTGACAGGGGGTATTCGCGTTTCCGCACTTCAATAACATCAATAATACAAATGTCCTCCGGGGCAGGACATTTGTATTATTGATGTTATTGAAGTCTTCAATAACATCAAGACTAATACTAAAACCTGGGGAGGACCGGTGAAGTGAAAGCCCTGAGGAAGCCGGCGTTGTCAGTCCAGCCGTGGCGCCTGCCTAGCCGGTGTGTGCCAGCTCTTCCGCCCATCCAGGCTCCCCCAAGGACTCAGTCTTCGGTCCGTGAGTTATTTGGCCCGGACCACTCATAGGGTTTACTTGGACTCTATGTTTGCGCCCGCTTAGCCCTGCTTTATGTTCTGGGCTCATTGTTTTGAATTGTGTATGCTTGATTACTGAGAAACATATAGTTTGTATAAATCCAATATATTGTGATATAGATATAATGCTCATTGTACTGTGTTTAGCGTGACACTAATTCTTATGACTGCACACCAGAATATATTTTGATACTTTTGCAATCCTATAGTATTTCATTTGCGTCGCATTCCAGACCAGCCCTCTTATTTGTTGGCTTTAGCATTGTGTTACGTTGCTTGGGATGAGCCTCCTGTCACCATGCTTCAAAGAAGTCTCTTCCACCAAGAGCCTGTTCACACTACACAGTTATAGCACTATGATCCCCCTTTAACTGCCATGGTAATATCCTATGTAATCCTAGGCATATCTATAATGCTGTCTTGGCAGTTATAGTACTTTAATTGTGCAATAGAGTAGTAGGTTTTTTATAAAGGTAAAAGTTTCCCCTTGATAATAAATCTAGTCAAGTCTGACTCTGGGGGTGGTGCTCATCTCCATTTCTAAGCCAAAGAGTCAGCGTTGTCCATAGACACCTCCAAGGTCATGTGGCCGGCATGACTGTATGGAGTGCCATTATCTTCCCGCCAGAGCAACACCTATTGATCTACTCACATTTTCATGGTTTTGAACTGCTAGGTTGGCAGAAGCTGGCGCTAACAGCAGAAGCTCACCCTGCTCCCTAGATTCAAACCGCCGACCTTTCAGTCTGCAAGTTCAACAGCTTAGTGGTTTAACCCACTATGCCAATAGGAGCTCCAGGGCAGTAGGGTACAATCAGGTTAATTATAATACTATAATAGTATAGTTTCAAAGGGCTCCCCCTTGCCTCTCTGCTTTACTGCTGCTTTCTTCTGCTATATATGACCTTGGTTGTTATGGTAAAAACGTGAAGCCTGTGGTTCCCACTTTTTTGGGGGTTTTTTTTTTAGCTATTATCGGAAAAAATTCCTGGAGGCTACTGGCAAGAAAGCTTGGCGGTCTGATAGCATTGATGAGGACATAGAGGGAAGACGCTATCCCAAGAAACGCACTGTGCACAAAACCCGTTCCAGCCCCTTGTCTGCCTTTGCTGGTGCTGCCCGCATTTGTGTCATGAATGACCAAGAGTTGCGAGAGTACACAGAACGTCTCAGAGGTAATTAAAACACATATGCACTCACACTAAAACTGTGCTAAAAGTTAGGTCGATTTATGTACTGAGAGACTGGAGCTGATGATAAGGAGCTACTATGAGAGCAACACGTTGGGAGTTGCAGAGCCCTCAAAAGTGAAAATTCTTGGTTTGGTTGTTCCAGAAATTGAACTACCTTTTTTTGGCTTTCTCCTTTGCTAGAAACCATTAAGATGTCTGAGAGCCCCTATGCTCAGGTGCCCATCTTTCCTTTGATTCCCAACCGGGACATCCTTCTGAAAGGTAGGCCAAAGAAAGATATCCAGAAGCTGGAGGCACAGCGAAGGATGGAACCCATTGCATCATTTGAGGACCATTTCTTTCATAAGAAAAAGTGGCTAAAACAGGAGGTGAGAGTTGAAATTCATTTCAGCTAGGCTTACATTAACTGCTAGGGGTGGTTGATCCATAAAAAATTGATTCTAAAATCGGTGGGGTGGGGGGGGGGGAATCTCCGTTGCTGGGTCATTATAGAATTTATTCCGAAAAATTTTAAGAAAATTTCGTAATTGAAACCTAATTACTAACAAATTTTCGTTATTCCTTACGCCAGCTGAGAGGGAAAAATGGAGGGCAAGCCCTGCACTCTTCCCTCCCCCCCCCCAGCTCAGAAGCATCAGGATTAAATTTAACGCGGGATGGCTCTGAGGTGCGGGGAAAGGAAGTGTGTGTGGATGCAAGGCGCACACACACACCTTCCTTCCCCCACCCCCTCAGTGCTATCCCATGTTATATTTAACACAGGATGGCTCTGAGATGCGGGGAAAGTGTGGAGGCAAGTCCCCACCTCCTTCCCTTCTTGGGAATAAAGCAGGACAACAAGGGTTGTCCCGCTTTATTCCCAAGCACGGAAGGAAGGGTGGGGGCAAGGGTTGTCCCGCTTTATTCCCAAGCAGGGAAGGAAGGGTGGGGGCGACTCACCCCCACCCTTCCTTCCCTGCTTGTGAATAAAGCGCCTGCCTCAGCTGTCAGCTGGCGAGAGGAGAAAGGCGGGTGCTGCTGCCCTCCAGTATCCTCTCACGCGAGTTGAGAACTGAGGGGGGGGGGGGGACAAACTAATGACGTGACCTTTACAAAAAATGGCGATTCTGGGTTCGGTTTTGAAACTTCACTTCTGGGTTGGACGCCTAGGGTCGATATAGGGTCAAAATAATTTCAAATACGAATTATTAACGGATTTCAAAGTATTTTAATTGGAGATATCCACCCCTATTAACTGCCATGGTTTAACCCTGCAGTATACTGTACATTTTGTGTTTGGGTCTGCATACCTGTACATTAGGGTTTTCAGATGTCCTGTTTTTTTATATGTGACATCCCATATTTGGAAGTCTGGGCCCCTTCTACAGTGCCATATAATCCAGATTATAAAATAATCCACATTATCTGCATTATCCGAGTCTACACTTCCATGTAGGGTTGCCATATGTCCCTTATTCTAAGGGACGTCCCTTACTTTGGCCCTAAAATTTGTGTCCCTTATTTTCAGGCCCTGTCCCTTATTTTTGACTAGCAGTTCAGGACTGGGCAGGGTTGACCAGAGGAAGGTGCGCACTGTGGTTTCCACGGCAATGCCTGCCCGGGGATTCCAACTCGCAGGGCAGCCTGCGTCCCCGTTGGAAGGAAGAGGCGATACAGGACTTTTTTACAGTAGACTAATTAACCGTTACCCAAGGGGAATGTTGGATCATGCTGGATAAAGATAGTTTTTGGTTGCTTGAGAGTTACTCTTAAAATAGGCCTAGCTGTGCATCCCAATACTATACAATGCTGTGTATCCCATACTATACTATACCATTAACTATTGACATAATAATCATGAAGATGTACTGTCTTATAAAATGTATTTTATTTTAATGTTTAGACAGTGCACTTTCAAAGTCAGCAAAGTCAAGGACTAAATACAGATGGAGAAAATTAGGTAGTTCTAATAATGTTATTTCTGCATGACAAAACATGCAGAAACATACCATGTACTGTTAAGAGGGTGTAAGTCAGTTTCTTTTGTGAGTTTCAATCATTATCTTATTCTGTTAATAAAACTATTTCTACCTAATGTTTGAGTTTCAAGTTTTTAATGAAGTGTCCCTTATTTTTGTGAAAAATCCCGTAAATGTCCCTTATTTCTTATATCAAAAAATGGCAACCCTACTTCCATGTCATCCAGTTCAAAGCAGATAATCTGGATTGTATATGGCAGTGTAGAAGGGGCCTTCGAATCCTGTGTTCTAGCAGCATTTTCTTCTGTAGTTTCACCTGCATCTGTCGCTGGCATCTTCAGAGGATCATTGAACATCTCCATGGGGAGAAACTATTCCAAGGCACACAAAGAGAGTCTTTGAAAACACATTTTTTTCTTAATCCATCAATTTTTGGGTTTTAATCTCACAGGAGCCATGAGATCTTGTGAGAGGTGGCCTCAAAAATATCTGCTGCTTATGCCCCAAACAGTCATGACAAGTAGGAGGAATCCATCCCATATTACTCTGAAGAAAATCTGGCAACTAGAATATGCGTATGTGCAGATGCAACAGATACAGAGCTAGACGAGTACTAAATTTTTGTTTATTATCTCTGCTGATTTGTTTCTCCAGGCTAAACTCTCAAAGGACAATAAACCTGCACTTACTCTCACACCAAAACTGACACAAAGACGGGAACGTTTAACAATTGACAACCTAACTGAAATCCGACGAGAAGTAAGTAGCTCGGAACTCATATCATTCACTGTGCTGGATTTAGCTTAGTTGCACTTCAGTGAGATGTAGTGAGCCTTAGGTTGAAGTCATGGCTAACTTGTCTCCGTCCTTCCTAACAAAGGAATCTTAGAAATCTGAAATAAAACATTATGTGATATATAAACCACCTGGTGCATAAATCTCTCCTCTCCTCCCTCCCTCAAAGACAGTTTTCCAGCTCAATGAAATCTGGAATTATGTTTTAATGAGCCCTAACAAATCTATGTATCCAGAGGGGGAAGTTATTAAATATGTCATGGTTGAGGAAAATCTCTGTGGTAAATATGGATATGTTGCTTAACACACTGGGGAGTTTTATCTTGAATGGCTGGATAAGAAAACACAGTTAAATATAAAATCAGGATAATATGGGCCAAGAATTTTCAACATGCAAAAAGATAACTGAAATAAAATGATGCTGATGTAGGGCGTAAGATATATACATAGACACACACGCACCGTATACACACACACACACACACACACACACACACACATATATATACACACACATATACCTTATTGTACAGGAGATGAGATAGGGTAGATTAATAGAGAACATAGTTTTAAAATGGCCTTGATATGTTACTTAGATGCTTGAGAAAAGTTTATTTTTAAATGATGCATTGTTGGCATAGGATGTTTGAAAAAATTCAGAGATTATTGCAAAGGAGATGCAAACAATCAATGACTGTATAGAAAGAAAGGGGTATGAAAGATTGTTGAAATCCACAGAACTAACAGTAATTTTGTTAAAATGGGGATAAACCATTCATGACTTTAAAAAGAAAAGACGGGAATGCTCTTCTATGGACTTCTGGTAAAGTAAAAAATACTCAATTACTGTTGATTTTGATGACTAAAAGATTGAATTATAGAGAGGATTTGTGTCAATGTAAGAGAATAGGTTAGGCTTATTTAATGTCTGTAACTTTATCTACTGATAAGGAGACTGAAAGCCATTGTTTTTCTCTTTCTCTTTCTTTTTTCTTTCTTTCTCTATTATGACAATTCTTTTTATATAGTAAAAACACAATTAAATAAAATACAGTAAAATATAATTAAACAAAATATAAAAGAGATCATTACTTAGTAGCTGTGATGTCAACTTGTGTTTTAACGTGTGTAGTGTCCAAGGAAGGTATTTTCTCAGTTTGAATTAGTACAGTAGACTGGAATTTGTGGGTATATCTTAATTCGTCTGATCCTCTGTAAAAAAAAAAACCCAAAGGGACACCATGAAGGGTAATTATCTAACTGCTCTAGAGAAGGAGTTTGAAAGACTCACCAAGAAGGACCTCTCCTGTTATCCTTTAAAATGCACCTGTGGATGTTGGTGGGATGGAGAGAAGCTGCTCATTAAAGATATAAAAACCTAGGCAAGTTCATTTGAGACAACATTATATTTTAATAATCTGGGCCCAGGCTTTCTAGAACTTTATAGGTCCTTATCAGTATTTTGAATTGTACCTGCAAACGGATTTGTAGCAGTGGAACTGTTACAACAAGGATATTTATACTCCGTATGACTAAATCAAGCTAATAGTCTAGCTATAGCTCTTGAACCAGGATCATAGGACGGTGGTGCTCCTCTTAAGGGTGAGGCATGGACCTGGCATGTTCTCATTGGCCAGCAGGCCAATCAAATTGAGGGAAGTGAGGAGTGTGCGTAGTGCATGTTGCTTTTCCCCATAGCTGGCAGGGATATGGCCACACAAGAAGACTTACCTGCTAGGGATCATCCAAGCCTCTTGGATGAACCTGTCATCAGGACCCCCTATTTTGAAAAAGATTGAGACATGGTATCAAACCAATGAGGAAGGCCAGGACTGATTTAAGTTAAATTCAAAAATTCTTTCAATTTTTGTTTACAATTCTTAATTTGATCTTCATTTGCAATAGTGATTCATTCAGTTGCCACCTAAATGTTTCTGTTTTTCTTTTAGTACTAGGGTCAGTGGGTTATGACCCGAAACTGTTTTAGGTAGAATTTCTGACTTTAGAAGTTGAGTTGTAAGTTTGGCAGATATTTATATTTATTTATATTCCGCTCTTCTCACCCCGAAGGGGACTCAGAGCAGATTACATTACACATACGGCAGACAATCCCTGCTGGTAGACATGCAATTACAATCCAACAAGTACAATTTAGAAGGATTTTTTCTTCTTCTGGCTGCATCACAGGGTGCGGTTGCTCCTTTACGTCATTACGTCACAAGGGGGTACTGTTGCTTCATCCTCATGATGGAGAGCCTCTGTTTCCGCATTCCACCTTCCGACAGCCGATCTTTCTTTTTATTCAGCTGTTGTAAAGTCCTTTTTGTAAAAAAAATCCTTCCCTGCTTGGCTGTTCCCAGTTCATCTATTCACAGCTGGGCTGTTTTCGAACTCTTGGGTGAACAATGGATGGGGCTCACAACTGGGTGTCCAAACCAGTCCGGGAATCGAACATGCAACCTTCTGATTGCAAGGAAAGCTCTTGTTACTGCTGTGCTATCTCTCCGGCCCGCCTGTTTTTCTCAATTCTAGAGAAAAAGGTGTCAAACTACATTAATTCTGCAATGCAAATGCACCCTCCATTTCAGCACTATCCAAAATGCACCCTGTCTAGTCATTTCTTTTGACTACATTAATGGCTGCTCTGCAACTTCAAACTCCAATTTCTGTTCTCTGGTTCTCCCTTCACAGGTGCAAAAAGCGACTGCTGCCTACCGAATGGCCATTGCTCTCCGGGAGCGAAAGAGGTCGCTCAGGCTCTGGCGAAGATTGCGTGGAGGAGAGATCGGCCTGGAGTCAGGGAACTCCTTTTACCAGACCTTCTCCACATATTCCTGGTCCTGGAATGTCTGTCAGGAATTGTTGACACCACGAGAACTTCAGGAGTATGATAACAAAATGTATCGTCGCCGTGCCTCTCGGTCATCTACTTCTGCAGATAAACGGTCCAGTCTGAGTAGGAAGCAGAATATAAGTCAGCAATAACTCCAGACCTTGCTGGCCAACACATCTTCTACAATTTTTGTGAGGTGTTCCACAGAACAGTCTTGGGCTGGTATCTGGGCCACCATTCCTGCAATAGGAAATTCAGGGTTTCACCTTTGTATGCTGGCTAATACAGTGAAAACTTAAGATATAAGAGGCAAGCCCACTCTCTTCTCTCTCTCTCTCTCTCTCTAGCTTTCCCTTGTTTTTTTAGTATCATCTAACTGTGGGGTAGAGAGATAAAGGATGGGAAAAGAAAGAAAATATTTAATCTTGGCTTTGAGCACAATTTTGGCAGTAGACTGTAATCATGTAATCTACATTTGGATTTCACTCTGTTAATGTTGGGGCTGCCAGATGCACACGTGGGCACATAAGGAAAATGTGTCACTTTCCATGCCCATCACTCCCTTCTCCCATATGGTTGACTAGTCAACTGTATCTACATTTCAAGGGCTGGGCTCATTTACACTACATAATTATAGCACTATTATTCCACTGCCCATGCTATGTTTCTGTCCTGTGGAATCCTGGGATCGACAATTTATGAAGGAGCATTGAAAATGCTCAGAGCTCTAATGCGTCATTGAGATGGCCTATGGAGCCATGGCAATCAAAATGGAAGAATAGCACTAGAGAATATGAGTGAGTACCTGGCATGCTAGAAGGTACCTCATAGAGGTAACAATTAGAAAGTTGATAGAGATCTTAAACGAGTCCAAATCACTACTGCAACACTTTTGTTACATCCTGGATTATCCAGCAATGTAAGGAAAGACTAAACCAACTAATACCATTCATATTCACACTTATTATAGTTAGTGCATATCTCATTCATCTTTTTTATGAGTGAATTATTCTTCTCCACATTCTGCAGATGAGACATGACGTCTTTCCTGATAGTTATAATTAAGCAACATACAGAGAACCAAAGATTCCTTGGCCATGACTGAGGAAGCTGGAATTCTTCTCAGGCAGGATATAGAACAGGGTAAATAGTGTGTGGCCCCTGGGCCCTGAAAGAATGACCGCTGGAATCCCCCAAATCCTAGGTACCTCTAAAAATTCCACCAGGTTAAATTGGGCCGCTTTTTTTTGCACAAATCCCATCTGAAATGTGCCAAACCCATAACCACAAAACAATCAAACAAACCTCCAAAAACACAGAAGAGGAAAATGGCTAAAATTTAGTTCAAATGACAGACAGAAGTGATGTCACATTACTTCCAGCCAGTGCCAGTGTGATTTCTTCAGCAGACCAAGATGGAAAAATAATCCCTGTGTCCTCCATAGTTGTCCCCTGTCATGTAGAGCATAGGAGGAGGCAACTTGGGGGAAAGTATTAAGGTGGCAAGTGTGGGATACAATATAAATCAAGAATTATGTTCTCCGAATCCAATCAGTTTATCCAATCAGCTAACTGGTCTGTTTGCACATACACCAAAAAGATACACAAAAAAGATCAACAATGAATATTTATAAGGGAATGAAAGAAATTAATTTCTACAGTATATCGTAAAATATTATAAAATTACATATGTTAATCAATGTGTAGGCTTGATCTGTGCCTATTTCAATTTATATATAATGTCTTCCTTTTTAAACCTACAGTTAGTCCTGTACTTCATTAGGACACAAGATTCCCATGCCAACAAGAGTCACTGTATGTAATGAAGAAAGTGGGTGTGTGGTTGGAATTCTGCATGGCTTAGTGGAGCCAGGGTTTTCAGGATCAAAGACCTGGGATTTTTTAACTGGCACTGAAAACATCATCTGCCATTATCTTCATTGGTCTTTCACAGCTGTGCTGTAATCTTTATGAGAAGGAGCAGGTGCAATATAATGCGGTGAACCATCCCCACTGTAATGCTAAGTATTTAAAGGGGGGGACGGGACACACAGCATATTGGAAGAAGCAGTTTGGACTCAGTCGTTTATTAATATTCAGTTGGTGAAGGAAATGGGAATGCAAGAACTTGTATATTGATGTAGATTAAGTGGTTTTGGACTCCCCTGGGGATATAGCTGTGGGGACCATTATGAGAAGCACTGCACTTTAAAATTTAACCACCACACCACTATTTAGCCTCCAAAGAGAACACTGAGATGGATGTGATTCCTTGCTTCTTCTTAAAAAAAATCTTCCTGGGCATTTGAGTATTTTATTATCACCAGAGTTTATGGTAGGGCTGTGCTAGGGGTGTCTGTCTTCTGCTCTATGAGAGGTTTGGGTTTTTTTGTTTTTTTGTTTATTTTGCGTAGTAAAGAGCAGGGTGAATTCGAAAAATGATAAATATGCCAGAAAGCTGAAAAAAGATTTAGAGCAGCTTTGACATTTCATAAAAAAATATCTAGCCTCTTAGAATAATAACAATCCTATGGTCACTAAACCAGGAAAGAAAAGAATGTTTGTGTATTTCCCTGCCAAAAAAAGTTTCCCCAAACTCAGAAAGAATACAGACAGTTGTAAGGTTACTGAAAGATTGTTTGTTCTTCAAGACATACTTATCCGTATTCTTCCTGATAGGGAATAAACATGATAGAAGTATTATAACTGGCTTTAATACATCTGTTTTTATTATAATTTGTAATGTATGTGTATGTTCATTCAAGTCCCCTGTCAATTTATAGTGACCTCATATATTTCATAGGGCTTTCTTCGAGGAATTCTCAGAAGTGGTTTTTCAATTACTTGCTTTAAAATATATTGTCTAGTGCAGGGGTGCTCATTAGGTAGATCGTGATCTACTGGTACATTGCGTAGGGCGTCCTGGTAGATCGCAGTCAGGGCGGGAGGAAGGCTCAGTCCCACCCTGCAGGCTCCCGACGCTGCCCAAGTGCTGCCGGCCCTGGGTTATCTGAGGTCCTTTCCACACAGTTGAATAAAATCCCATGTTATCTGCTTTGAATCAGATTATGTGGCCGTGTGGACTCAGAAAACCCCGTTCAAAGCAGATATTGTGTTATATGTTTCACATTTTTGTAGAGGGTAGGTAGATCATTTTGACTTATTATTATCAGAGGCTGAATGGCCATCTGTGAGGAATGTTTTGATTGTGTTTTTCCCTTATGGCAGAAGGAGGTTGGACTGGATGGCTCTTGGAGGTCTCCTTCTACTCTAGGAACCTATTGTTGTTGTTGTTACTATTATTATTATTAGTAGCAGAGGTTGAATGAATATTATCATCATCATTATTATTATTATGAATACATTCAGAGGCTTATTATACTCACATTTAGTTGAATTCACTCTTTAAATATATTATATGGCTCTCACTGAAATAAATTTCCAAATATTTTGCGTTTATGGCTCTCTGAGTAGTGGGTGGGTAGATCATTTTGACTTGGTTGTTTTATAAGTAGCTCGCATGCTGAAAAAGTGTGAGCACCCCTGGTCTAGTGCATCTGGTATTTGATATTGATATTCCAGCCAGTATATAATAATGGTTTGAGCACTGGACAGTTATTTATTTATTTATTTATTTGAAACATTTATATTCCCTGAGTCCCCACAGGGGATTCAGGGTGGAGCACAACACATATATGGCAAACATTCAATGCCAGGACATAAAATCATAAATATATACAAACATTAAAATCACTTATATCCACTTTAAAATCAGTTGCTTCAAAAGCAACTATGATTCTTACACGCACCCCAGGATGACTTTGGGCAAGCCACACTCTCTCAATTTCAAAAGTAGGCAAAGATAAGCCCCCTCTGAAAAAATCTTGCCATGAAAACCCATGATAAGTTCACTAGGCTTATCATAAATTGGAAATGACTTGAAGGCATACAGTAACAATCAAGTTATTTAACAGAGTCTTAACCTTTTAAAATCATGTTTTTGGTGTTGTTGTTTATTGTTTAGGTAACTGAAAGTGAACCTGTTGATTTTATTGCATGCTAACCTGAGACCTTTAGACTGAGGATGGGATATAAATATTCAAATCAATAGACAGAAATGTGAGGGAGGGAGACTGAAATGTCCCAACTATGAAAAGAAAGATCATGAATAGTTTAATTGCTGGCTTTGCTGCATCCTTTGTGTTGACCACTATGGAACATGACCAACAGTTAATCCTTCAATCAGGTGGCAATCATGATTTTACAAACAAACAAAAAAGGAGGGTAGGGGATAAGGTACTTTGTGGTATTTGATAATGTCAGAATATACCTTTGGTTTTGCAAGTTCATTGCGACTATCATCGTAATTGATTACTTATAAAAGCACCTAACTGCTAATTATTGTATACAAATAAAAAGCAAGCAGTTTTTTTAATTGCTGCAGTCCGAGTGGTTGTTTTTATTTTTCTGAAAAGAGCCATGTTGAAGCATTCATACGTGGCTAATAGTTCTGCACCGTTAACACTTTTTCTAAATGCATATGTATTGGCAGGGCTGGTTCTGGCTGTGGCAGAAAAATGTTCTGTGCACAAAAAGCAATTTCCCCTTAATTCACTTTTTCCCCCCAACAGCAGATAGATATATTTGACAGACCATTTTAACAGGATTTTGTTTTCATAATACATGAGGAAGTTTATGTGATTTATACTACACTTGGATTTCTAAGACCCTATCTACCATTTGGGTTCAAGATTGGGAAAGGCGTACGGCAGGGTTGTATACTCTCACACAACCTATTCAACTTGTATGCAGAACACATCATGCGATGTGTGGGGCTTGATGAATGCAAGGCTGGGGTTAAAATTGCTGGAAGAAACATTAACAACCTTAGATATGCAGATGATATCACTTTGATGGCCGAAAGCGGGGAGGAGCTGAAGAGCCTTCTAATCAAGGTGAAAGAAGAAAGTGCAAAAGCTGGGTTGCAGTTAAACATTTTAAAAAAGCCAAGATTATGGCAAAAGGACTGATTGATAACTGGCAAATAGAGGGAGAAAATGTGGAGGCAGTGACAGACTTCGTATTTCTAGGTGCAAAGATGACTGCAGACACAGACTGCAGCCAGGAAATTAGAAGATGCTTACTTCTTGGGAGGAGAGCAATGTCCAAACTTGATAAATTAGTGAAGAGTAGAGACATCAAACTGGCAACAAAGATCCGCATAGTCAAAGCAATGGTATTCCCCGTAGTCACCTACGAATGTGAGAGCTGGACCATAGGGAAGGCTGAGCGAAGGAAGATTTTTGAACTGTGGTGTTGGAGGAAAGTCCTGAGTGCCTTTGTAGCGGGTACCTGGAGTCCCAGAACTCCCAAGGCAAATACCTTTGTGCCTGGCTGCTGTTACTTAGCGAGCGCTTGGACGGATGACGCGACAATTTTACTGCTGTTCAATTAAACCAGCCTTTATTTGCATGACATCAGCTGATGGTTCTGCCCCATGCAGAACGAGCTGCTGGAGGACAGAGACCCCGATCTTTTCCAGCACACAGGTTTTATACAAGCAATGGTGGCAATATTTCAGTCCCACCCTTCTTCATGCATTGGCATTGGCTAGCATTCATGAACTCACACTACACTACCCAATTAAACAAAGCATTCTGTAGCATCACACTCCTATTTGCTAAAAAGACGTTGTGCAGTGTTAATTCCCATCTCCTTTCTATGTTATCTGCTCTAAGTGCAGAATGTACCTGAATTGTTACATTTTCTACCAAGCTTCTCCCTAGTGCCTGCCAAGGAAGAAACCTCATTTGCCATGCGCGTAACTTTGTAAACAAACCTGCATGGTATGTGCTAAGCCAATCACGGCTGCTTATCTTTCCAGAAGCACATGATGTTCCCTGACTAATCACAGCCTGTGCTTGTGTACCAATCAGAGTAGATTATTCTCGTCATTGTTGCTGGCAAGCTACCCCACTACTCTAAGCCTTTGCTGAGCAGCACTTTCTCCTGACATTACTTCTGTTAAAGCATCAATTTCCCCTTCACCTTGGACCGTGAGAAGATCCAACCAGACCATACTTCAGGGAATAAAGCCCGACTGCTCATTGGAGGGAAGGATAGTAGAGGCAAAGATGAAGTACTTTGGCCACATCATGAGAAGACAGGAAAGCTTAGAGAAGACAATGATCAGGGAAAATGGAAGGAAAAAGGAAGAGGGGCCGACCAAGGGCAAGAGGGATGGATGGCATCCTTGAAGTGACTGGCTTGAGCTGGGGGTGGTGATGGCCGACAGGGAGCTCTGGCGTGGGCTGGTCCATGAGGTCAGGAAGAGTCGGAAGTGACTGAACGAATAAACAACAACAAAGCAACATCTACCATTTGGCATCAACATGAATTAGCCAGAATATACACTGGACTGACTATGTGACGAGGGTTGCTACTTTTTGATATAAGAAATAAGGGACATTAACCTAAAAATATGGGATTTTTCACAAAAATAAGGGACACTTCATAAAAACTTGAAAATCAAATGCTAGGCAACCTTAACTATACTCCTTTTGATGCAGCCTTGGCTTTTTCAGCTGCGGCATCACACTGTTGACTGATCTTTAGACTGGGGTCTAACAGAAGCCTCCTTTCACATGCATTCAGGGCAATATCATCTACTTGGGCCATTCTGCAAGAAGGCACAACCCAAGCCCTCCCGACAGATGCCCATCCGGCTAAAAAGCCCTCCAGAGCCCCCCCCCCCTGCCCCTCAGCCCCAGTGTGACTGTGATTTGTGTGCCTGGCAGGGGATCACCTTCCTTCCTCTCCCAGCAGTCAACGGTGAAGGTGGCCCCGTGGTCGAGGTGGGCGAGGGCGTGGCACGGGCCCGTATCTCCCTGCACCGCGCCTGCAGCTCCCTCAGACCGCTCATCGGCGGCACCATGAAGACCATCAGGCCCCCTTCTCCCTCTTCCTTTTCCTCCTCCTCCCCCCAGGAGCAAGGGCTCTTGGGAAATGGAGTCCCGCCCAAAAGGGTCGCGCGCACCTCTCAATCAAGAGGAGGCAGCCTTGGACTACAAATCCCGGCCGCTCGCGGGGAGGTGAGGGGAAATGGGAGGAGCCAAAAGGGGTAGCAGGATGGATGAGGAGGAAGAAGGAAGTATGTGTGTATATGTACTGGCCCAGCCTCGCCTCCTGCTGCCACCTGTCCCGGCAACACAGGAGCTGAAAATAAGGGACATGAGCTGAAAATAAGGGACACGAAATTTGGGGCCGGAATAAGGGACGTCCCTTAGAATAAGGGACTGTAGCAGCAAATCTGGAGTCCCAAGACTCCCAGGTGGCACTTTTACTTACAGGCGGCGCAACGTGCGAGCACAGGAACGTGAAAACGCAACAACCGTACTGCAGGTACAATGAAGCCAAAGTTTATTGTAGCACAACGTCAGCTGACGGGACCTGCCCACAGAACTCGCTGCTTTGGGGCAAGAACCCCGGGCAATCTTCAACTATCCCTTATATACACTCAATGGCGACAGGTCCCGTCCCTCCTTTCTTCATCATTTTCATTGGTTTACAGCATCGACTCATTTCTATCATCCAATTAAACATTGCATTATTTGGCATCACATTCTATTCGCATCCTCATTTGCTAAACAGCACTACGCAGTATTAATTCTTCATTCCCACAGTATGTTATCTGCCATATGGGCATCATGTACTGAATTTGCAACATTTCTAAGCCGTCCTTCTATGCCAGCAAGGAAGGACGGTTTCATTTGCCCATGCGCGGTTTCTACCAATCAGTAACAATGTAAACAAACCCACGCTGGATGCTAGCTAGGCCAATCACGGCCAGTGTTATCAGGAAAGGCACATGATGTACTCTAGCAAATCACAGCTTGTGCCTGACGTACCAATCAGAGTGCATTATTCTCGGACTGGCTTCTAACATGATTTCTAGCAAGCTATCTCGCTATACTAAGGCCTGTGCTTGTGCATCACTCTCCTCTGACCGTACTTCTGCTAAAAGCATCAATTCTGCTTTAGGACAGTTGGCAACCCTATATGTGACTAATGTTGCTGTCTTTGAGCAAGCAGGGATCACCAGCGCTGAGGCCATGCTATTGAGAACACAGCTGCGCTGGGCAGGGCATGTCTCTAGGATGGAGACCCACTGCCTCCCAAAGATACTACTCTATGGTGAACTTGCCACGGGTCAGCACAAGAGAGGCACCCTCAAAAAGATATAAGGACTCCCTGAAACAACATCTCAGGCTCTGTCAGATTGATCACCAACAATGGTCCACCCTGGCCTCACATTGGGAGGCATGGAGACGCACTATCCACAATGCTACGGCCTCTTTCAAGAAGACACGCAAATGGGTCTCGAAGAGAAACGACAACGCAGAAAGAACCGCAACTTGAAAACAACATCACCCAAGGAAACTTTCTGCTGTGCTTTCTGCAACCAAACTTGCCTATCTCAGATTGGCCTTTTTAGTCACCAACGCGCTTGAAAAAGCGTGGGATGAGTCCTTCCTAAGAATCTTTGTTCGAGAGAATTAGCCAGTGTGTTAATCACAACACAAAGCTACATTTCACACACATACAAACAAAAAAAAGCAAAAGCAAAAAATCACAATACATACAATGTAAGACATCAAACATACACAAATTCTACTTCTAAGACTAAACTAGCATTACATCACTTCCAACCTGCTAGATCTCAATAATGGGTAGAATAATAATTATTTTTTTTCTTGTACAAGCAAAAGTGCTGGATGTATCACTCTTATGTTTTTCTATATCTGTAGTTTCAGGAATATAACTGGATGGTTTTCACTCTGGCCGGTTTCCCGAATCAAGCCAAGTAAGCGTGTTCTCTTGCGCATGCGTATTATGCGGCCCCGTTTCTATATTAGACCACGCTGTTATCCGCGCATGCGCACTGCGCAGTCCTAGTTGCTATTGGAATACAGTTTCCAGAGACCCTGGGCGAAGAGGGCAGGGGATTCGCAGTCTGTTCCTCCCTTCTCTTCCTATGGCGGCAACCGGCGACGATGGGAGGAAAAGGAGGCAGTTTGGGAACCGTTTCCTCACCGATCCTGCTCGCCTTTTCCAGCACAACGCCTGGTAAGGAGCCCCGAAATGTATTCTCTCTCGCCCTCCTCCTGTGAGTCTTTTCCAGGCAGAGGGATCCCAGGTGCATCTCAGTGCAGCTTGGCACCACTTTGCCATGGCTCCATGTTATAGGACCGTGGGAGTTGTAGTTTTACAAGGATCTCTTAGAGGAACTACAAATCCCAGGATTCCATAGCACTCTTCTAAAAACACTGCCATAAAAAGGTCCATATTATCTGCCTTGAACTGGATTATATTGCAGTGTGGACTCATATAATCCAGTTCAAAACAGGCAATGTGGATTATCTGCTTTGATAGTCTGGATTATATGGAAGTGTAGATCCAGCCTTGAGCCATGGCCATTAACAGGTGTCAAACTGTATTAATTCTACAGTGTAGATCAGGCCTGGGCAAAGTTGGGCCTACCAGGTGTTTTGGACTCCAACTCCCAGCATTCCTAGCAGCCTCAGGCCCCTTCCAGGCTGCTAGGAATGCTGGAAGTTGGAGTCCAAAACACCTGGTAGGCCCAGCTTAAGCAGCTGAGGGGGAAAAGGAAGGGGCCTGAGGCTGCTAGGAATGCTGGGAGTTGGAGTCCAAAACACCTGGTATGCCCAGATTAAGCGGCTGAGGGGGGAAAGGAAGGGGCCTGAGGCTGCTCGGAATGCTGGGAGTTGGAGTCCAAAACACCTGCTAGGCCCAGCATAAGCGGCTGAGGGGGAAAGGAAGGGGCCTGAGGCTGCTAGGAATGCTGGGAGTTGGAGTCCAAAACACCTGGTAGGCCCAGCTTAAGCGGCTGAGGGGGTAATTGAAGGGGCCTGAGGCTGCTAGGAATGCTGGGAGTTGGAGTCCAAAACACCTGGTAGGCCCAGCTTAAGCGGCTGAGGGGGAAAGGAAGGGGGCCTGAGGCTGGAGTCCAAATGCTGGGAGGCCCAGCCAAAACACCTGGTAAAGGCCTGAGGCTGCTAGGAATGCTGGGGCTGAGGGGGAAAGGAAGGGGCCTGAGGCTGCTAGGGAAAGAATGCCTGGGAGTTGCTGGGTCCAAAACACCTGGTAGGCCCAGCTTAAGCGGCTGAGGGGGGAAAGGGAAGGCCCTGAGGCCAGGGATTGTGGGAGTTGGAGTCCAAAACACCTGGTAGGCCCAGCTTAAGCGGCTGATGGGGGAAAGGAAGGGGCCTGAGGCTGCTCGGAATGCTGGGAGTTGGAGTCCAAAACACCTGGTAGGCCCAGCTTAGCGGGCTGAGGGGGAAAGGAAGGGGCCTGAGGCTGCTCGGAATGCTGGGAGTTGGAGTCCAAAACACCTGGTAGGCCCAGCTTAAGCGGCTGAGGGGGGAAAGGAAGGGGCCTGAGGCTGCTCGGAATGCTGGGAGTTGGAGTCCAAAACACCTGGTAGGCCCAGCTTAAGCGGCTGAGGGGGGAAAGGAAGGGGCCTGAGGCTGCTAGGAATGCTGGGAGTTGGAGTCCAAAACACCTGGTAGGCCCAGCTTAAGCGGCTGAGGGGGAAAGGAAGGGGCCTGAGGCTGCTCGGAATGCTGGGAGTTGGAGTCCAAAACACCTGGTAGGCCCAGCTTAAGCGGCTGAGGGGGGAAAGGAAGGGGCCTGAGGCTGCTAGGAATGCTGGGAGTTGGAGTCCAAAACACCTGGTAGGCCCAGCTTAAGCGGCTGAGGGGAAAATGAAGGGGCCTGGGGCTGCTAGGAATGCTGGGAGTTGGAGTCCAAAACACCTGGTAGGCCCAGCTTAAGCGGCTGAGGGGGGGAAAGGAAGGGGCCTGAGGCTGCTAGGAATGCTGGGAGTTGGAGTCCAAAACACCTGGTAGGCCCAGCTTAAGCGGCTGAGGGGGAAAACGAAGGGGCCTGAGGCTGCTAGGAATGCTGGGAGTTGGAGTCCAAAACACCTGGTAGGCCCAGCTTAAGCGGCTGAGGGGGAAAACGAAGGGGCCTGAGGCTGCTAGGAATGCTGGGAGTTGGAGTCCAAAACACCTGGTAGGCCCAGCTTAAGCGGCTGGGGGGGGGAAAGGAAGGGGCCTGAGGCTGCGAGGAATGATGGGAGTTGAAGTCCAAAACACCTGGTAGGCCCAGCTTAAGCGGCTGAGGGGGGGAAAGGAAGGGGCCTGAGGCTGCTAGGAATGCTGGGAGTTGGAGTCCAAAACACCTGGTAGGCCCAGCTTAAGCGGCTGAGGGGGAAAAGGAAGGGGCCTGAGGCTGCTAGGAATGCTGGGAGTTGGAGTCCAAAACACCTGGTAGGCCCAGCTTAAGCGGCTGAGGGGGAAAGGAAGGGGCCTGAGGCTGCTAGGAATGCTGGGAGTTGGAGTCCAAAACACCTGGTAGGCCCAGCTTAGCGGCTGAGGGGGAAAAGAAAGGGGCCTGAGGCTGCTAGGAATGCTGGGAGTTGGAGTCCAAAACACCTGGTAGGCCCAACCTTAAGCGGCTGAGGGGGGAAAGGAAGGGCCTGAGGCTGCTAGGAATGCTGGGAGTTGGAGTCCAAAACACCTGGTAGGCCCAGCTTAAGCGGCTGAGGGGGAAAAGGAAGGGGCCTGAGGCTGCTAGGAATGCTGGGAGTTGGAGTCCAAAACACCTGGTAGGCCCAGCTTAAGCGGCTGAGGGGGAAAACGAAGGGGCCTGAGGCTGCTAGGAATGCTGGGAGTTGGAGTCCAAAACACCTGGTAGGCCCAGCTTGCTGGGAGTTGGCTGAGGGGGAAAGGAAAAGGGGGCCTGAGGCTGCTAGGAATGCTGGGAGTTGGAGTCCAAAACACCTGGTAGGCCCAGCTTAAGTGGCTGAGGGGGGAAAGGAAGGGGCCTGAGGCTGCTCGGAATGCTGGGAGTTGGAGTCCAAAACACCTGGTAGGCCCAGCTTAAGTGGCTGAGGGGGGAAAGGAAGGGGCCTGAGGCTGCTAGGAATACTGGGAGTTGGAGTCCAAAACACCTGGTAGGCCCAAAACACCTGGTAGGCCCAGCTTAAGCGGCTGAGGGGGAATATGAAGGGGCCTGAGGCTGCTAGGAATGCTGGGAATTGGAGTCCAAAACACCTGATAGGCCCAACTTTGCCCAGGCCTGGTGTAGATGCACTCTTCATCAATAGTGTCTTAAGGGAAGTGAAAACATCCATGGGAAGACCTCATTCATAGTTCAAGAACCACATGGCTAAACTGTGAATTTACATGAATATTTAGTTTATTTCCACTCACACTGCTGAGCTTGGGGTGGTTGTAATGATGATGATAATAATAATAATAATAATAATAATAATCTTTATTTATACCCCGCCACCATCTCCCCCAAAGGAGACTCAGAGTGGCTTACATGAGGCCAAGCCCAACGATACATTACAGCAAAAAATACAAATCAACAAAATAACATCACTATTTATTTATTTATTTATTTATTTACAGTACTTATATTCCGCTCTTGTCACCCCGCAGGGGACTCAAGCAACAATGAAATAAATGAGACATTCAAGTTAAATAAACTGTGTAAAATAACATGACAAAGAATCAAATACAATGGTATTTGATAAAAAAATCTGCATGAGATAGCAGTGAAAAAAGTATATTTATGAAGGAAATGCTCATAGGGAACACAACAGTGGAATTAGGCCTTCAATAAGGTGGGGGGAAGAGCAAAATGAGTACTGGCCCTCTATGGGAGCCTCCAGTGGCAAAGCGGTTTAAACCGCTGAGCTTGCTGACTGAAAAGTCAGTGGTTCAAATCTGGGGGAGTAGGGGGAGCTCCCACTGTTAGCCCCAGCTTCATCCAACCTAGCAGTCTGAAAACATGCAAATGTGAGTAGATCAATAGGTACTGCTCCGGTGGAAAGGTAACGGCGCTCCATGTAGTCATGCCGGCCACTTGACCTTGGAGGTGTCTATGGACAACGCCGGCTCTTCAAACTTAGAAATGGTCATGAGCACCACACCCAGAGTCGGACACGACTAGGCTTAATGTCAAAAGGAAACCTTCTATGGACTTTCTATGGAGCCAATATGGCAGAGTGGTTTGAGTGTTGGGCTATGACTGCTTTTTAAAAGATTAAGTGAGGACGTGAATTTGGTTTTAAACTTGGATGCATTTTTAATCTGTTTTTTTGGGATTTAAACTGTTTACTTTTAAAATAAAATCAATATTTAATACTATTTTGATATTTGTATATTTTTCAATTTTAAAATTGATTTAATTCGGTTTCACTGTAAGCTGCTTTGAGTCTCTTGTAGAGAAATCAGGGCATAAATCAACATAATAATAATAATAAGCATAAAGATAATAAAGTTCGAATCCCCACTTTGGGTGATTTTGGACAAGTACAAAGCTTGCTCTGGATTCTGGCATTTAAGGTTAAAAGTGCTAAGTTACTTCCATTCTTTTCGTTCTCCAGGGATAACGTGGAATGGTCTGAAGAGCAGGAAGCTGTGGCTCAAGCAAAAGTCCGAGAGAACAGCATAGAGTTTGTGCCGCAAGATCAGCAAGGTAGTGCTGGCGCTCAGAGAAAATCTTGGACTCATCTTTTATCCAGATGTTGGTTAACTCTAGCAGCATCTTTTTTGTTCCCAGCCAGAAAAGTTTAATGATAACACTATGTAACAAAATTTGAAAAGAAAAATCTGTTCTTGGTTTGAATGTATTGTTTCCTGTTTAATGGTGCAGTACTTTCTTTGAAAATAGTTGTTATCATCCAGAAACTTGGTTTCTGCTACAAACTATGTTAAATTGGTTGAGACTCTATGAGATACAGTATTAATTGAAAAACTATAGCAAAATGTGCTGCAGGATGTCTCTCAAAAACAACGTTTTTGCAGTTTAGTAAACTTTCCCCATATTTTTTTTATGATAGAACCAATTTGGAAATGACATTTATAACCCAGGAACAAAAAAATGTGTTACATAGTGTAATCCAGGGGTGTCCACACTTTTTCAGCATGCGAGCTACTTATAATAAAACCAAGTCAGAAAGATCTACCTACCTCCTCAAGGCTGGATAAGCTGCTGGTAGAGCTGAAGCTGGGGAGGGGATGGGTCTTGGCGTGGCCTGGCCCCGCCCCCCTCTGGCTTCAGCTCTACCAGCAGGTTCTCCAGGCTTGAGGATGGCAGTGCCAAGCCAGTGGTGGCATAGCTAGCACAAGGCTGGCTTGGCCCTGCCTTCCTCAAGGCCGGAGAAGCTGCTGGCAGAGCTGAAGCTGGGGGAGGGGGCGGGGCTTGGTGCAGCCTGGCTCCGCCCCCTCTGGCTTCAGCTCTACCAGCAGGTTCTCCAGGCTTGAGGATGGCAGTGCCAAGCCAATGGTGGCATAGCTAGCACAAAGCTGGCTTGGCCCTGCCCTCCTCAAGGCTGGAGAAGCTGCTGGTAGAGCTGAAGCCGGGAGGGGGGGGGCTTGGTGCAGCCTGGCTCGCCCCTCTGGCTTCAGCTCTACCAGCAGCTTCTCCAGGCTTGAGGGTGGCAGTGCCAAGCCAGTGGTGGCATAGCTAGCACAAGGCTGGCTTTGCCCTGCCCTTCTCAAGGCTGGAGAAGCTGCTGGTAGAGCTGAAGCCAGGAGAGGGGCTTGGCGTGGCCTGGCTCCGCTACCCTCTGGCTTCAGCTCTACCAGCAGTTTCTCCAGCCTTGAGGATGGCAGTGCCAAGCGAGTGGTGGCATAGCAAGCACAAGGCTGGCTTGGCCCTGCCTTCCTCAAGGTTGGAGAAGCTGCTGATAGAGCTAAAGCCGGGGAAGGGGAGGGGGCCTCTGGAGGCCCTGCCTCGCGCTCCGCCTGCCTCTCTCTCGTCTGGAAGCAACCCTGGAGCCTCCGCTGCCGGCGAGAGAGAGGAGCGCCCTGCTTCTCTCTTGTCCGGAAGCAAACATGGACAGTGCAGAGCGTGGAAGGTGTGCGCAGGCGGAAGGTACTGTACGTGCGCGCAGAGCAGAAGCGCCCTATCTGGCTGCGATCCACCTCCTTCCATCCCGTGATCAACTGGTCGATCTCCTGGGCAGCAATCGACTTCCTGGGCAGCCCTGGTGTAATGGACCTAGAGTGAATTAAATGTATGTTTAACTTTCCTCACTAGACTGGGATGGAAACCATGTGGATCTAAACGCCAGATTGCAGCTGCCAGCATAGTCCCTGTGCAATTCCTCAGAGTTGTAGATAACCAATATCTGAAGGACTTCACCATTTCCAATTCTGCTCTAAATCACTGCTTCTTAAACTATGGGACCAGACCCCAAATGGGGATCCCATAACTCAGTGTTATGAAAAAATTGGCAACAGTAAAATATTTCTGAACCACCCATTTGCACAAATCTGTTAGCAACAATGCCCAGTGTTTACAGTAGACTCTGCAAAAATGCTTTAGCTGTACTCCACAAAAAAGGAAAATCAGCCTTTTTAGCAACCCTTGCAAATGCTGATTAATTATCAGTAAATATTGATTTTATACCTATTTTATAAACCTGTATACAGGAAGTTACTTAAAATTTTCTCAGGTGAAAAGGAATTGCAAGTGGAAAAAGTTTAGGAAGCTCTGTTGTGTAGATCATACCTGTGCTTTCAATGTACACATGTTGTTCCATTGTATTTGTATTGAAAACACTGTGTTTCAATACAAATACCATGTAGTCTGACATGGTGGTTGTTAGAGTAGTCCAGCATTTCTGCGTTCTCAAATAATATATGCTGTCTCCAGGTTGGTTCATCAAGTGCTCTGCTACGGCTGAGTTCTCTGGTTGAGTTAGGCTACACAGAGAAACCACTGAAATCCACAAGCATGTGGACAATTTCAACAGAAAGGAGGAAACCATGTAAGTGAACAAAATCTGGCTACCAGTTTTTTGCATTAAAAAAACATGACAGTAAATAAAGAACAACATTCCGAAGACAGAGGAATTCCTGACCAGAAACAATCGGGGCCAGTTAACACCTCCCAACAAAGGATTTCCTCAGGCAGGAAACAGCCAGGCTTTGAAACTGCAAGGCTATTCAATGCTAATCAAGCTGGCCAATTGCAACATTCACAATTGCCTCAAGCAGACAAGAGTTCTTTTCTCCCACCCTTAACATTCCACATATATAAACAACCTCTGAGAATGCCTGCCATAGATGTGAGTGAAACGTCAGGAGGGAATGCTTCTGGAACATGGCCATACAGCCTGGAAAACTCACAGCAATCCATCTTTCCTTCCCCCTATCCTTTTTTATACTGCCAATTTTTTTTTTATTTACAGTATTTCTACCCTGCCCTTCTCACCCCCGAGGGGGGACTCAGGGCGGCTTACAAGGCAGCAATTGATGCCAGAGTATACAATATAACCATAAAAACACAAGATTAAACAGTTAAAACAGACAACTAGTCAGCATTCAGTTAAGTTAAAAACAATGTTCCATCCGCACGACTAGTTTAAAAACAGTAAGCCATATACTCATCTGTCAATTAGCCAATCCTATTTCAGTCCTAAGTCCGAAGTGCTGCATTCTGCTATTGTGCAAAGGCCTGGTCCCATAACCACGATTTTACTGTTTTCCTAAATGCTAGGAGGGATGGGGTCGAACGTATTTCGCAATAAGTATCCAACAGCCATAGGAAATCAATTTAACTATAAAAAGAAAGTAAGTGTAAATTAAGCTTGGAAATAGTTTTTAATAGGTACAATTATACAACAAATGGAGGTCTATGGGATTACCTACCATGGAGTCAGTTTCAAAGATCTCATGTTTTTATTCAATCAGATGTACTTATATGAGCCTGTAACATCAGCCTCCAAATGATTTGGACTGAAACTCCTAGCGGTCTAAGCTATCATAAAGAATGGTCAGTAACGATAAAAATCATAGTCCAGAACATCTGGAAGATGCCAGGTTGGGAAAGGGCAGCAGAATGGACTCACTGTGATCAATTTGCATTTTGTCTTTCTCTTACAGATGCCTATGAGTTCAATGCCAACGAGTACTGGAATGCCTTCTACAAAACTCATGAAAATGGCTTTTTTAAGGACAGGCACTGGCTGTTCACAGAATTTCCTGAACTAGCACCAAACTTATGTGACAGTCAGGTTGGCACATGTGTCACCAACAAACCTGTGGGAAATGCCAACATCTCAGACCTTGGAAGCAGCAGTGTCCATGGACTTGATTCAACAGAGAATGGTATCCTAGAGCATCTGAACTCTGAGCCAAACAGTGGTGACATGATCCATTCACAGGATGAACCGGGATCAAAGAAGCTGGAAGAACAAAAACTAAGAGAAGGTGACTTCCCAGGGTCATCTGCTACTTATCGAATATTAGAGGTAACAGTGCAATGAATCAGAACCTAAGAGTAACTATGCTGGTGATGCAATGGACATGCTGAGTTCAACATTACCAACATGGGTAATATATGGTCAGAAAGACTTAAATGCTGAGTGTGTTGGTGATATTTTACACTGTGTAGATAATACCTACTTTCCCCTACCAAGAAAATTTCAAACTCAAAACTGCTCCAAATTTAAACAAAGCTAGCTGTGTACATGGATATTTGATTTCTGTGCTTTTTAAAAGTTTGTAATAACTACTACAATGGCCATATGAAACTTCTTTGAAGTAATGGATGTTAATTGCCATGAGGCTGAGAGAGCTTTTACCTGTTATATTGAGAATACCCACTGGTAGGCATTTGGTTGTGGTACATTTCAGTTTTTATTAGAATAGCTTTATTGTCATTGTGCTATTGCACTACAAAATTAAATGGCTTTCACAGCACACATCACAAAACAACACACCCATTCTTCCACACCCCAACCACCATTGCACAGCTTCCAATGCCACATCAGTACAAAACCATGGAGTTCACTATAACCACAGCTCTAGAATAAAAGCTATCTCCCAGTCTGTTTGTCCTTGTCTTTGTCACCCTGTACCATCTGCCAGATGGCAATAATTCAAAACAAAGAGTATGCTGGGTGAGATGGATCCCCAAAAATTCTCTGAGGTTTCTTAATGCTGCAAGACCTGTAAAGTTTGTTGGATTACCAAGAATTCTGCAGTTAAAAAGATAGCATTTCAACATGGGCAGAGTAAATGTATAAGGATTAGCAACTATGGGTCTTGTGTGTGAGGAAAAAACTGTTTACTTCATATTTGCATTACCTAAAATATGTATAATATCAGTTATTTTCAGAATGATAATCATGTTAGTCTATTGTAGCAAGATCAGTAAAAAAAAAGTTGGCAGCATTTTATAGCCTAGCAAATGTATGACAGCATGAGATTTTATTATCGTAACTTAAAATATTTTTTTCTTGCCAGGTGGGATGTGGTGCTGGGAACACAGTTTTCCCCATTCTCCAAACTAACAAGTAAGAAAAACTGCCAAGTACATTTTGAATCTAAAAAAAAATAGTTGGCTATCTTATATAATTACAGTAGTCATATATATATGTCTGCCCAGACATAAGTCCAGTTAGATTTATTGAGACTCTGAAATAAGTGAACATAGGGGTGCAACCTCTGAATCTGTGGAGGTTCTGATGTTTGGTATTTGCAAAGGGGAGTCCCCAAACTGATCGACTGAATTTCTGAATTCCCATCATGTGAAAATGATCCAATTTCTCCCTACTTTTCATGTGTAAAGGTTGGTTGGCACAGTGAGATCTCTAAGATAGGCAATTTTTCCATATGTTCTAGAAAGTGGTATATCCTGGGTTTGTTTTTTTTTTAAAAAAAGTTGTATTCTATTTACATTTTAAAATAAATCACTTTCTTTAGAGAACAGTGTTTAGTTAACTTCCTTACAACCCTTTGTAAAAGGTATACATTTGTGGTATATAGATGTACTAGACCAGGGCTGTCCAACTGGCGGCCCTGGGGCCGTACACGGCCCCCCAGCCTGTTGGCTCCGGCCCCAGCTATGCCCCCGGCCGCCATTTTTAATTTTTTTTTAAAAAAAATTAAATGGCGGCCGGGGGGGGGGAGGGGGCAGGGAGGAGGAAGTGAGCCAGTTCCTCCTCCCTGCACCGCCCTCTTTTTTCTCTCTCACCGGCGCCGATGTAAACCGGTTTGCATCGGCGCCGGCGAGAGAGGGACAAGGGGCGGTACAGGGAGGAGGAAGAGAGCTAGCTCCTCCCTGCACCGCCCTCTTCTTCCCTCTCTCACCGGCGCCGATGTCAACCGGTTTACATCGGCGCCGGCGAGAGAGGGACAAGGGGCGGTACAGGGAGGAGGAAGAGAACTAGCTCCTCCCTGCACCGCCCTCTTCTTCCCTCTCTCTCCGGAGCCGATGCCTTGGAGGGGAGGGGGTCCCCCGGCGCCTCCCTCCCTTCAAGCTCGCTTCCCCGTGAGCCTTCCAGGTTTGGGAAGGGTTTTCACCCGGCACTCGAGACGCGAGTGCCAGGCGAAAAACCCTTCCCCAAACCTGGAAGGCTCGCGAGGAAGCGAGTGGCGCTCTCGCTTCTCCCACCAGCCATCCAGGCTGGCGGGGGAGTTTTGCCCAGCTCCCGTGTCCCTCTGCTCAGAGGGACACAGGAGCCGGGCGAAACCCTCCCGAAGCCTGGAAGGCTCGCGGGAAGCGAGCGCCACTTCGCTTCCCCCGGCAGTCTTCCAGGCTTGCGGGGGAGTTTTTCGCCAGCTCCCATGTCCCTCTGCTCAGAGGGACACAGGAGCCGGGCGAAACCCTCCCCGAAGCCTGGAAGGCTCGCGGGGAAGCGGCGCCACTTCTCGCTTCCCCGGCAGCCTTCCAGGCTTGCGGGGGAGTTTAAGCTCCCGTGTCCCTCTGCTCAGAGGTCCACAGGAGCCAGTCGAAACCCTCCCGAAGCCTGGAATGCTCGCGGGGGAGCGGCGCCGCTTCTCGCTTCCCCGGCAGCCATCCAGGCTTGGGGGAGGGTTTCCCTGGGTGACGTTAGGCTGGGTGGCGTCAGGTGTCACCCAACCTAACGTCACCCAGGGAAACCCTCAAAATGGCGGGCCGCGCAGGGAGGCCGGCCACGCCCGGGAGTGGCCACGCCCCCTGCTCACTGCGGCCCCCCAGGTCATCAGTGATACTTCTTCCGGCCCTTGGGCCGGAAGAAGTTGGACAGCACTGTACTAGACTATAACATCCAGAATCCTGCTGTCCTTTATGCTGGATGTGCCATTCTGAGTGTTCCACCCAAAACATCTAGGGACCCCAGGTTGGAATGGCTGGGTTATGCAAGAGATGGTATCTAACCCAGTGCCCTTCCTTTCAGCTTTCTCCAGGGAGTTCATATTTGCTCTTCTTGTTTCTCCACCAATTTTATCTTTACAGCAATCCTTGTTGTAAAGTATTGTTGTAAAGATTGCTATATCCACTATGCTATAAACACAAATCAACAAGCTATATTCCAAGTGTTACAAGCATAAATCCTGAGTAATTCAACAAATATTAATGAAATTATGCTAATTACACTGGTGTAGATTATATTTTTCCCTCTCCCTCCCGCCCCTCCCCCCAACCACAGTATATTTCTACTAATTTTGCAGATCCAGCCACTGGTAAAGTCTTTGTATTTTTTCTTTGATGTGATAGTTGGCTCCTCCATTTTTCACCCGGTTGAAGTAGACCTTCCATCTATTTCTAATGACCTTTTGCTTGTCTGTTCTTGTTGCTTGCTTAGTCATAATTCCCGTAATGTCTAACAGCACTTGATCATACATATAATCATTCCAATTGCTTAACATCCTTTTTGATTTGTCTTTCCATCCTCTAGCAATCACCACATGTGCTGCTCTTATGGTTACTTTAAATAACTCCTGCCAATTTATTTTTATACTCGGATGTTCCAACACTCCCCATAATAGCAAATCATTATTAATTTGAATTTTTCCCTGGAATATCTCCTGAATTTTTCCTTGTATCATTTGCCAGAATTTTTTTTTATTTCAGAACATTCCCACCACATATGTAAAAAAGTACATTTTTCTTTATTACAATGCCAACACTTCGAATTCTTTCCTTTTACCATATAAGCCAGTTGTTTAGGAGTTCTATACCAGCTTAATATCATCTTTTTTTCTAATTCATTATTTTTAATGTTTTTTATTTTATTCATGTTTCTAATTATTTCCTCTATTTATTGTGTCCTTAATGATTTAACCCCATTCCATTTGTTACATATTATTTATTTACAACATTTCTACCCCGCCCTTCTCAACCCCCCGGGGGGGACGATGATGACAACGACTCAGTATTACAATATTAGTAATATCCAATATTTCATTGTTTATCTCCCCCCTGGAATTCTAGTGTTTACCTGTGCCTGCTTTGCAGCTGTTGTGTCTCAGTTTTCATGTTTCCTTTCTCGCTGGTGCCATCTTTGGCAACTCCTCTACAAGCATCCATCATTCTAAAAATTATGGACTGTCCCCTTTGATTCATTTCAGTGACCCCGGCTTATTTGTGTATTGCTGCGACTTCTCCACTACAGCAGTGGACCTCGTCAAGGTAAAGAGAGAGAGAGAATTTGATAAATACCACGATGTATATCAAAGTATGCAGTTCCTTTTGCTTTGCCATGTAATGCAATTCTTTGACTAATGTCAGGTGGTGTAGAGCCTTGCAGCTTATCCCAACCATTAAAAAGGATGAGAAAACCTATGAAGTTATTACTACTTTGCTTGGGGGTTGTTGGTGGGGGACTTGCAGGATCTGAGTGCCAGACACAGAGGAAACGAAGGAGTAGCTCAGTCAGTAGGTCAGGCTCTGTCCACTCTTGGTTCCAGCCCTCAATTGGCTTTCCCCCCTATATCAAGTTCCTTCTTATGCAGTAGTCTCATTATACTTCAGAATGAGACTACTGTTAAAATATGGAGGCAGACAAACAGTACAGGTTGCTTTCACTTCTGGTCTCTGTCTACTTGGGTTCTGTGCAAATTCTTACACAAAATTGATTTCTGCTTGGAAACTTTGCAATTTGTGAGATTTTTTGTACATAACAGAATTTCTGGCCTCCTAATGTAGAAATTTGGGGTCATTTCTGCACAGAGAAATGTGTGTTAGTTTTCAATAAGTCCAGGTTCAATCTCCTATTCAGACTAGGAAGCTGACTGGTTGACAGTGGGATAAGCCACTGTTTCTTGGATCAATGCATTCTGCAGAGTAATGATGAAATTAGTGCTGTGCGCTAACAACAATAATTGTGTACATACAGGCTCATCCAGAATATGATACCTCTCGTTGTTTTGCCTTTGTCCACGACCTGTGCAACTGTGATGCACCCTTGCCGATGCCAGAAGAAAGTCTTGATGTGGTGGTTCTCATTTTTGTGCTTTCATCAATTCTCCCAGAAAAGTAGGTAACTCTGTCCTAAATTCTGTTAACATCTTGCAGATAGGATTGTGTGTTGGGGGAAATGGCTGTTGCAAAATTGTCTTTTGTGGCAAGCAGGAAACTAGCAGATCAATAGTATTTGTGAATTCATGGGTGAGGATTAACTCTTCTGAAGCTGAGCAGCAAAAACAGTAATGAGCTTTAAATGTGACCTTGCCTTCAGCTGGTTATGCTGAGCTGATAGATGACTACATTTCATCAATTGCAGCTAAGTCTCATTTTAACCAATGTTCACTTCTCTCTTTTCCAGAATGCAATGTGTAATCAATAGACTTAGCAATCTTCTGAAACCTGGGGGAATGATTTTGTTACGTGATTATGGCCGTTATGATCTTGCTCAGCTTCGCTTTAAGAAAGGTATGGCAAGAGGTGGGCTGATGGTGTTCCGTTTTGTTGTTGTGTGCCTTCAAGTTGTTTCTGACTTATGGCAACACTAATGTGACTCTATCATACACTTTTCTTGGAGAGATTTGTTTGTGAGGAGAGGAATTTGCCTTGCTGGGAGAGTATACTTCCAGAAGATTTCCCAATTGGTTTGCATGGCTGGACAGGGATTCCAACCCTGGTCTCAACACCTTTAGTCCAACATTCAAACTACTACACTATCCTAAGTCTGATGTTTAAACACCAAAGAGGTTTTAGATTTTTAGAAGGTGCTTGAACTGTTCTCATGAGCAAAAGTAGCATACAAGTCAAAGGCAAAAAAAATGGTTTAAGGAAATGTCAATTACAGTAAAGCCTCGGGTTTGTAGTTTTTCCACAGCTGAACGCATACTGATCTTAGCCAATACTGATTTGTTCCCCAGTGGTTAAGGGCCGGGCTTTAGCACAGCTAGTTTATCACTAGCAGCAATAGATCACACTAATCAAAAGGCTGGTAGTTCGAAGCCCAGGTCAGGGTGAGCATCTGACCTTCAGCCCAGCTTATTGTCCAATTAAACAGTTTGAAAACAGCTGTAAGTAGAGAAATTAGACACCGCTTAAGTGGGGAGGTATTTTACGGCACAAGTGTAAAGACCCAAATGAAATAAAGGCAATAATCAAAATTGTTTAGATCTGAAACATCAATATTCTTGTGTATTCAATCAGTCAATGTAGTACTCACAGACCGCAATTCAATCAGTACATTCTGTCAATATTAAGTCCATAGACATAGAGTTCACTGGTCTGGAGAATGGAGATATCACAAATTAAAGTTCATTATCATAGTCCAATAGTAGATGACGTGCATATGAAGAGCGAAATCATATCAAGTGGTGCCAATGTTTAGAACATCAAAAGCCTGGTTGACGGCGGCATAAGGAATCCTTCTTCGTTTCGCACCGATAGGCGCTTTATCAAAACCACTATCACAATATGGCAACTGAGGCATCCACCGTTTCACAGTCTAGTAGATAGTTATGCACGGGCCAAACTCCATGGAGTAAGGCCCGTGCATAACTATCTACTAGACCAGGGCTGTCCAACAGGCGGCCCTGGGGCCGTACACGGCCCCCGAGCCCCTTCCCTGCGGCCCCCTAACTTGTTTTAATAAAATACAAATTAAAAATAAAATAAAATAAACCTCCTTCTGGGTTTAGGCAAGCATCGCGAGACTACGCCAGCCACAGACGGGATGTCAAGGGAGGTCGAAATCCCGTCTGTGGCTGTGTAGTCTCGCAATAGCTGCCGAAATCTCGGGTCCCGCGGGATTTGCAGCCGGCCTGGACGCGCGCCTCCTCCCCTTGCGGCTGCTTCCAGGCCAGCCCCCATTCCCTCAGAGAGGGAGGAGGGGAGTGAGGCAGGGAAAGCCTCTCCTGGCTCCGTCCTCTTCCTGTGGAAGGACCTCGCTTCCTGCCCCGCGGGTGGGAGAGCCGCCGCGCCCGGCCTGAGCTTGGCCTCAGCTCCAGCGGGGCTCTTCGGGGACGGCGGCGGCGTTGGCGCTTGGGCCCTGTGGCGGGGCTCCTGCAGTACGGGTAAGGAAGGGCCTGGCTTGAATCAATCAATCTAAAAACAGTGGGACGTTGGGTGAGGGGAGGGTCCCTCAGCGGCGGTTTTGGCGGCGACGCTTCCTTCCCCTCCTCCGCGGCCCTCCCCCTTGTTGTGCTGCCTTCCCCCCGCGTGCAGGGTGCAACGTGGCTTCCTTTGCGCCTGCCCCCGTGGCTTGTTTTCCCTTCAGGGAGGGAAGGAGGGAGCTCTTTGGGCCTCCTCCACCCGCCTCTGGGAAAGGAGACCCCATCAAGCCCTGCGACGGCATTGAGGTGTTTGGGTTTTTTTTGGTGTGTCCCAATTTGAGTGTGGACTCAAATAAGTCAAAGGTATTAGGAAACATTCCCCCAAATCCACCAGTGTTCCCATTTGGGTATATTGAGTATTCATGCCAAGTTTGGTCCAGATCCATCATTATTTGAGTCCACAGTGCTCTCTGGATGGAGGTGCACTCCACCTCCACAACTCCAGGTCACTTGTCAGTCAATTGGAGCCGGGGAGGGGGCGGAGCCGGGGGCCGAGGCAGACCCTTCAGCCCCCCAGGTGATCCGTGACCGGAATTCCGGCCCTTGGGCCCGTAGAAGTTGGACAGCCCTGTACTAGACTGTGAAACGGTGGATGCCTCAGTTGCCATATTGTGATAGTGGTTTTGATAAAGCGCCTATCGGTGCGAAACGAAGGATTCCTTATGCCGCCGTCAACCAGGCTTTTGATGTTCTAAACATTGGCACCACTTGATATGATTTCGCTCTTCATATGCACGTCATCTACTATTGGACTATGATAATGAACTTTAATTTGTGATATCTCCATTCTCCAGACCAGTGAACTCTATGTCTATGGACTTAATATTGACAGAATGTACTGATTGAATTGCGGTCTGTGAGTACTACATTGACTGATTGAATACACAAGAATATTGATGTTTCAGATCTAAACAATTTTGATTATTGCCTTTATTTCATTTGGATCTTTACACTTGTGCTTTGCATTGGTAATACCAGTACCTGTATTTCTTGAGGTATTTTACGGCACCATAAAAAGGAAATACCAGGAAATACCGTCGATCAAAGAAAGGAGGAAGTCTGTGATCAAGGGCTCTATCATAGAGGAAGGAGCGACAGCACTCCCCATGGCCGAAAGTGAGCACAACCTCCAGGACGCCAAAGCTGGGAAAAAATGCTGACATATGCCTCTATATGTTGTCTGTTCTGTTTGTTTAACGGCATTGAATGTTTGCCGTGTATGTATTCTGTGATCCACTCGGAGTCCCCTTTGGGGTGAGAAGGGCTGAATATAAATGCTGAAGACAAAATGCTGTAAATAAACATATTTCAGAGGAAAGACTAGAGAAAACACCTCTTATTATTCTTTACCTAAGAAGACCCTGTGAAATACATGAGATCACCATATGTCAGCGAGTGACTTGAAGCAATATAAATTTACAATGGAAGAGAAAATGGGTTTTTTGTCTTTGCCCTTTTGATTAGATGTCTGATTTGAGTTCTGAAAGCTAGCAGCATGATGCAGTGCTTACTAACATTGTGCCCTTAGTAACTGTTGGACCCCCAAATCCCAGAATCCTCACAGATTGTTGAAAGGATAAAGTGGCATGGAGAGCAATACCATCTTGAGTTCGCTTGAGAAAAGGTGGGATGTAAATTTAACAAATAAATGTGACTACAATGAGAAAACAAACCACTGAGCTTTGAAGGTGGTGAAGAACAAGAAAGAGAGTGATGTTTGATTAATGGCATAACACTGCACATGTCTCCCTCTCTCTGGCATTACTTCGCGAACAAAGATACTTAGGAAGGACTCATCCCACGCTTTCTACAAGCGTGTTGATGCTTTTTCGGAGGTTGGATGTGTCCTTCGAGCCGGTGCAATGGATTTTTCTGGTGGAGCACAGTGTGCACAGAACTGGCCCTAACCTTTAAACCAAAGGTTCGTCTGTCAGGACTAGAAAGCTTGGACGGTGGCAGCAAGGTCCTCAGGTCATAGGTTTGATTTGAGTTGCCTTCTCTAGATGGTTGACCTTAACAGGGTTAGACAAGCACCATCTGTCCGGGTTTGAAATTAGAGTTTTCCTTCTCTTATGATGGTTGCCAAAAGGCTAGAGCCCATCCTGCCCGTTGACGCTCTTTGTCAGACCCTTTGGTTATGACCTGCCTAGCATGGGAGGCCCTACCGGTGGCTATTATGCCACCGCCAGCATAGCTCACAACTTCATTAGGGTATGCAAGCCTCTCCCCCACTTCAAGGGGGAGCCAATGGAGAGGACTGTACATGTATGCTATCTGGAAATAAGTATTGTATCTGTAAGAAGGCAGAAGGAGGCCTGGGAGAGGTGTAATTATTTTGAATTTTCCAGTAGCCACCATTTATTTGCAAGCTGCAAATTGTGTTACCTCATTTTCAGAGAGAAAGAGGCCAAGCCCAGGTATGTGTTGCGCTAGATTTATGCATCTTATTTCTGGACTTGGAAACTCTAAGAACAGTTGCTGAACTTCAAATCATCACTAGCCTGCTTTCCAACTGAAGGAAAGAGTCTGATTATCTTTCAGCTATATATTGTGGTCTCTGCCATCAGGAAAGTGGGCAGGAGCACTTGGAGTCAAGTCAGTTGTAGTTAAGATTTTTTTTTTTGCTCTTTTCCAGGTCAGTGTTTGGCTGATAACTTCTATGTGAGAGGAGATGGTACACGAGTTTATTTTTTCACACAAGGTAAGCAAATTGCAAATTCAGCTATGAGGCCTTAGGGTACAATTGCCAGCTGAAAGTCACTAACTGTGTTTTGGCTCTTTTACTAATTCCTTTTTATAAAGGTCATATTTGGGGGCTTTTTGTCACATTGTGAATTGTTCTACTTTGTAAATTGTTTACAGGGCAATATATTGAGAACAAAGGAATAAATAAAAAAATTATTTATCCTTTAGATGAATTGGATTTGCTATTCTCTTCTGCTGACTTAGAGAAGGTTCAGAATATGGTCGACCGCCGCCTTCAAGTGAACAGAGGAAAACAAGTCACAATGTACAGGGTCTGGATCCAGTGTAAATACCGCAAGCTTCCCAGACAAAGGGAGATGAGGAGTCCATAGAAGAAAGAACTCCATCCTAACATTGTGGTTAAACCTATAAAGACTGTGATTTTGCCAAGTGACACAATATTTACTGACAGTGGCCCACAGTAAATATGAAGACTGAAAATTATAGGTCTATGAAGTAGAGGGAGAGAGTGCTCATTACAGTATTTCTAATGAACACAGTGTTGTGACTTGCAGAGCCCTTCCTACAGTTTCATAATTCAGAAATGCTTCTGAAATATTTAAATGTCTTAATCATTCCTTTGTAAATAGCATTTGAATTCCTAAAATGGTGTGGCTGTCTTCTGAGGCTAAATGTTGGACACATAAAGGATCCCTTTTAAGATTTAATGCCACATTATGGTTAGCATTGGGCTTATATGCACGCATTCTTCTTCCTTCTTGCCAAAGATTTTTTAAAAAAGAGATTCTGCTTTCAAGCTAATTATGATTCTGTATTTTACTTGAAACTATAGTTAGTTTAAACTGTGGTTGTTGTAAGCCAGGATTAAACCGTGGATTAATAATTTTAGCTTGACTGTAGTGTGCATTTGGATACCATAGTTACAAGAGCTAGCTTGAAACAGCAGAGATGGTTCTGCTTTCTGGGAATGACTCAGGTTTATTCAGGCCTCAGGATCATGTTTTTAGATACTGCAGGCCAATCTTGCTCGGGACCTCTTTCCAGCCATGCTGGATCAGACCAAAGTCCTAGATAATCCTGTGCTCTGTTCCCAAAGTTAACAACCTACAGGATGCTTCTAAGAAGGTCACATGCAGGACATGGTGACAGTAGTATTCATGTAGTCATGTTTTCTGACAACTGGAATTTGAAGATATGCTGCTTCCATTCCAAAGATAATATATACCCACTAGCTGTACCCGGCACACGTTGCTGTGCCCTATTTAGGAGATGTGAGAAAGTCTGAGTATGTAAGGGTTGGAATTGTTGTTATTTATGGTGTTGTTGGGGCCCTGGCTGTGTCGTTGTGGGTTGTTCTGGTGGGTGAGATGTTGAAGTCCTGGGGAGTTGTTGGTGTGTGGTGTTGCTGGCGTTCTGCATAGCTTGTGGATATACAATGTTTGTTGTCTTTCCGTCTGCTGTGTTGATGTAGAGGTTGATGCTTGGAAGTTAACTTTGGAAGTGAGTGGAGGTACTTGAAATCCCATTATCCATGGTGTGTCCTCCTCTGAACTGCAGTCAGATGGAGTGTGGGTCATGGGGGGCATTGTGTGCCAAGTTTGGTCTTTATCGGTCTTGGTTCTGGGCCACAGTGGTCTGTGGGGAATGATGGGTTTTGAAGTAGTACAAATCCCATTATCCATGGAGGTACTTCAAGTCCCATAATTCAGGGCCCACCCTCCTCCAAACTGTAGTAGAATGTAGCGTGGGTCATAGGGGCTCTGTGTGCCAAGGTAGGTTACTGCAAATTCAGGCCATACACAATGTCCCATGAGCTTAGGCCTAGTCAGGAACAGCAAGTTAATGAAGCCTTACTGTCAATTCAGGCCATACACAATGTACAATGAGCTGAGGGCTAGTTGGGAGAATCAAGTTAATGAAGCCTTACTGTCAATTCAGAGCGTAATCAGCATTCCATTAAGTGAGGCCTAGTCAGGGAAATTAAGTTAATGAAGACTTACTGTCAATTTTGGGCATGGTCTGTGATTTTCTGTGGGTAGTGAATGGGGTGTTTGTGTTTGTGCCTCAGCCCTTTGCCTTATCCTCCTCTGACAGTTTGTTATGGGTCGGAATGTTCATGTTGGCTGGCCAGTACAGGAGTTATGCAAATCCGCCCTTATTGGCAGCCAATCATGTTGTTAGAATGTAGAGGCTGGGAGAGTCGTTGGCAGCCCCGGAGGATGCTGGGAAATGTAGGTTTTTTTAACTCGTTGTTTTGGGGGCCTTTTAGGTTTTGGGGGGGAAAGTTTCTTTGCTACAAACATACCTTGCTTGAGGCCTATTTCTGTTGGCAAGTTTGGTGTTTCTGCGTTGTAAGGTTTCTGTTTGGGACGGTCGTTCCATGACGGGAACCCCTTTATATAATAGATTATGACTATTGTTCATGATCTTTTATTCCCTTTTAGATATATCCAAATTAGTAGCCATCACATCATCTTAGAATAGCGAGTTCCTCAATTTACCTTGTGTTGTGTGAATAAGTGTTCTTGTATTTCTTGAATGTCTTACTATTCAACTTCACTTGATGGACCATGTGAAAGAGGGAAAAAACAGCTCCTTACTCACTATCTTCTTACCAGTCATAATCCACCTGCTTCATTATATGAGAGGTAGAGAAGAGATAGAGTATCTATTTAACACCATCATCCACTATATAGCACTAAATGTGACTCTGCTATAAACGAAGTTTATTTTAAGCACATGGTTTAATGTTACATATGAATCCAGGTATGATTTTATATTATTGGGGTTGTTGTGTTTTTGAGAACCAGAAACCCAAGAAGTCACCATACACATAGATGTCATCTTTATTTTATTTTACTCGCACATTGAGTTCATGTATGAATGGTCTTGTACCCCTTTTATGTTCTTTGGAAATCTGAGGCTTGTAGCATTTTTAGTTATCGGATTAAGGCTAATGCAAACCAATTATAGTTTGGTAGTTAATCTTACCAACTAAACAGCATAAATCAATTTCTATCTCATAGCAAAATACTGTTTTGCCTTTTAAGTATTGACTCATTCTATTCTAATTTAAGGCACATTTTACTTTAATATTTATTTTATTAATTGGGACTTTTTTTCAAATACATGTGCAGAGGATAGCTTTATATTCTCAGTGGTTCTTAGCTTTTGGTTCTCTGGACATTTTGGACTTCAGCTCTCGGACACTTTGGCCATACAGGTGGAGACTTCTGGGTTTTCAGTTCAAAATAGCTGGAGAATCAAAAGTCAAGGACTCCTGAATTAAGTCATCTTACTGAAAACTAAATAGAGTTGTTCTAACAAGAGTAGACATATTTAAACCAATGGAATATACATTAGTGTTGACTTACTAAGCTTCCATTGATTCCGAGGTTCTGATCTAATTATTTATTCAAAGCATTTATATTCCACCCTTCTCACCCCGAGGGGGACTCAGGGTTGAGCACAACATATATACGGCAAACATACAATGCCAGAACATAAAATAAACTATATTTGGATGGTTTAACTTTAAAGTAAGTTTCAGGCCAGTATGCTTTCTCAATGTAGTCAATAGGCATTCCAAATTAGATGACAATTGGTTTCAAAATGAGAAACTTGATTTAATTCAACTTGCCCTGTTCAGAAGGATTATAGTTGCTCTGATTTAGCTGTTGCTATAGATTTTCTTAAAATGTCCTTGCTTGAACACTGAAGAAGTAATACTGTAGGCTGACTACTTGAAACCCTGGCTAAAGGGGAGGCCAGAGTTCAGGGTTTTGCAGGGCAGTTCCTTAGGGAGTAATCCATTACTGAATGTATGGCCTGGAGTACCACAGGGGTTTCTGAAATCTGTTCCAGTGCAAAAGGTTTTGAAAAGAACTGCTATTGAATTTAATGGCACTTAATCCCGGAGAATTGGCATGTACTTATAATCTTCTGTAGGAGTAAATTCTACTGAACTCAGTAGGATTCTGGATGCTTGTATACCAAATAGGTCTGTATGTTACTACTTTTGGAAGCTAATGAGAGGTAAAAATATTCAAGCTTCAGAAAGGAAATGCAGCAAAATACATGCTACACTTGAATGGCCTTTAGGCCTGTTGTGCTTAAGAAGGGTGAGCTATCCATACTGGAAATGCCTACAGCACAAATCACCTTTAATTCTTTATAGATTAAACACATTTTCAGCAGAGCCAATCATTGTTGTAGATGGGAGGGCTGTAGTATGTACATACGTACTGCAGGGAGCATTTCCTGCATTTTTCTCCATGGTTGCCAGGATGAGGAACTCACCAAGAAGCCTAGCTGGCTACATGGAAGTTACTATGGAGATTGGAGATCAGATGTACCAATTGTCCTGCATTATTCTAGAGACCAGTAGGGGAAAGGTACGGGATGGGGAAACCTGAAGATTAATGAGGTACGGATCACCATTCCTGCCCAAACTCCCTCCTTCAGCGCCAGAAGATCCTTGGCCAGAGGAATTCCCTTTGGATTTGTCCCCCATCCAGCACTCTTTTGTGCCATCCTGTCATCATCAAAGACCAGTTATCTCTATGAAAGCAGAATACCCACCTAGGACAACCTACATGTGTGTCATTTGGTCTAAGAAACATTACAAGGACATGATACAAACACACTGGGAAATCACTCACTTGGGAGAATCTATTTTGAGAAGATGGAAGCAAGAGATCAGCACCTACACAGTGGACAGTTCCCTGATGCCCAGCCCAGAAGTGGAGGCCTTACTGTCACACCTGGTCCACTACCCCCTACTTCGAGTTTCCGAAACACCCAATAGGTAAAACAAACTGCAAAACCCACTATCAGGATCAATGCATGTTAGATTCAGACTCCCAGTCAGCAGGAGAAAGGCTGCAGCAGATACTGACAACCCAGATTCCTCCACTCCATGAAACCTGTGCACTGGTTGTAGTGGAATGGCAGGATACATGCAGGTACCAAGATAGCTGTTGAAGTCCTGGATGCCAGCAGAAATCCTGGAATTTTATGTATAGAGGAATAGCATATGGCACAGGAACATGTGCACTATGGAACATGGTTTGAGACTGTTCTGGCCAGGACTATGACCTTTGCCCCCATCAGTACAGAATAAAACAGTAGACTCTATGTGATGACCACTATTTCTAGGCACAGGGAGGGCAGCAGCTATTTGTTTCCTTAGTCTCCTTATGTGCTTTGGCTCCTCCCACCTGTCCTGAATCTGCTAGTGTCACTGGAGCTTCCATGTGACACTTCACAAGGTATCAAAACAAAAGATCCTCTTTGACAAAGTGCTGAGAGAGTCCTATTGGGTAACAATGTGTCATCATGGTATGACACTAGCCATACATACATCTTCATGGATTGGTGGACTACAAACCTATTTTCTTTTTCTTATTTCTGAACTGCACCCCTGGTCCGAGGGTGAAAAGAAAATTATTCTGAATCTTTTAACACCAATTCATACATTTGATCACTGGAAGAGCTCTAGAATTATTTTTCCCAAACTGCAAGACAGGTTGGCCATTGTCTGAAGGGCACATCAGTAGGTGAGTGCATGACTCCTGTTTGGATCCTTTGAAAAGAAAAAAAAGATACGTAAGAATTATAAAAGATTGAATGATTTGCCCAAACTCAGTATCTATAAGGTGGAAGTGCCTGTTGGCCCATCCTGTCATCTCTCTGCTCCCCCAGAAAGAAACAGCCCAAAATGTTAAGATCATGCAGGTGCATCTGAAAAGTCTTTGTTGACCATTCTATACTAGGCAAGGACATATTGTTACATTTGTTACGAGTTTGACTTATGGAGACCCTAAGACAAATCTATAAGGAGGGTTTTTTGGCAAGATATGTTCAGAGGGGATTTGTCTTTGCTTTCTTCTTGAGACAGTATGTGATTTGTCCAGTCCCCCAATTAGTTCCCATGGCCAAGTGTGGATTCAAATCCTGACCTCGAGTCCTAGTCCAACACCCAAAACACTAGATCATGCTGTCTTTTCTAATATTATGCAAGTGAAAAAGAGACAAGGTACCCAGAACTGTGTGCAGTATGGTATAGCATATGTTTGAAACACAAGATCTTGCTGGTACTAGTCAGCCAGATCACAGGTGTCTTGAGATCCTGCTAACTACCAGAGAAGAGGCCCAGCATGAGGATTTCTGGAGTGTAAGCCTATGATTATGTGGAATTTCTGAGTCACAGGTACAGATTAGACAGCCACCAATCTGCCACTCAGTCCCAAAGCAGGGCTGCTTAATAATGTCCAAACTCATGCACAATGTGTCAACGTCTTAGTCCTCTCACCATTTCACAACTATGTTCTCAAACTTTGCATCAACTACCTAGCTCAGCATTTTGGCTGAGATACATATAGTTCTGTTAGTGGCCCTCTTCCTTTCAATTAGTGGTTATCCTTCATGAAGTTTCCTGTACATCATAGTGGGCTCTTCAGAAATGTGATATCAAGATACCTAATCCTGGCCATGCTTTCTTTTGATAGGCAGCCCCTCAAAAATGTCCCTAAACCCCAGCAGCAAAACCTTGGCATCTGATACATCCCTCCAGGTAGTGTTAGCTTCTTGTGAGTTCTAACAAATATATCCAATGGACAGGGACTGAAAGACTTTGCTGTAGGCCTGTACAACTGCAGAATAGAGAAAGGAGATGTTGGTCTGAGATATACCTTCCATGACAGGCTCCAACTGCAGGAAAACACAACAGAACTTAACAACTTAATTTAATAACTTGAATTCAGAAGTCAGCCAGCTTTATTAAGGTAGATGCATGGGTGGTAGCACGTATAGATGGTGTTGCAGTATGGTTCCTTCTCCTTGAACTAAAGCCAAATTCAGAGTGACAGGTGCAAAGTGCCTTTATGGATCTCAGGTGCAATGTGAATGGCTTCTCCTGAGGCACAACTGTTCATAGTGGATACGTGGTTGGCAGAAGTAGGCTAAAGGTGTTTGGCAGCCACACCAGGAGCAATCCATAAGGATTACCATACTTTTCGCACAGGAGTGTGGTGGGTGGGTGGCCTCTGCAAACAAAAGGGGAAGACTAAAGGTATTTAATCTTAGATAATCACCACAAAAGTTATTCCTCCACCATAGAGCACATTGGGCCTTACTACAGTGAACTCGTATCTCCTTTGTAACTACATTGTACCTTTCGCATTGTACATTGTATTTAATTAATTTAATTTATTTTAAAAATTTATATTCCGCCCTTCTCACCCCCGAAGGGGACTCAGGGCGGAGCACAGCATATATACGTCAAACATTCAATGCCGGGACAAGAATTCATATACGCATACATAAACATTAAAAGCATTTATCTCAATATTAAAATACACCATTTAAAACCATCTTGCATCTTTCACATTCTCTCTTGAGGAAGTGAAATCACTCTCCCAAAACCACCCATACACTTAAGTATTCCTACAGGTTTTACCTTGTTCCCCTAATACAGCTTTCTCCACTGTGACATAAATACCTTGTGAAACTGTACCTTATATTTCCTAATCCAGGTGCATAATTTTAACAAAGACCTTGGCCAGCAAAAACCTGTTCCAAATTTACATTTATGAAGCTGATATAGGTTGAGTGACCCTTATCCTTAAGGTTTATAGAGAGGACACCTCTCTCTGGGAACCTACAGTACGATCCAGCAGAAATGGACCAAAGAACTATAGATATTCTAGAGAGGTGTTCTCTTAGATTCCTCACAATCGGCAGGGATTTTGGGAATTGGAAGTTCAAAACACCTGGAGGGCCGCAATTTTGAAGATGCTTATTCTTCTGCAACCTTTTGGTCTTCAAGGTGTTTTGGAGTTCCAATTCCCAAAAAAACCCTGCCAGTTGTGAGGAATAGTGGGAACTGAAGTTGAAAACACCTGGAGGACCAAACGGTTGGGGGCCACTACAGTAAAGCAGACATCCTCTGGGTGTTTTGGACTTCAGCTACCAGCATTCCTGGCCACTGGAACAGCTGGCTAGTGCTTCTGGGAGTTGGAGGCCCAAATACCTAGAGGGCCACAATTTGCACAGGCCTGCTCTAGTGTAATGAAGTGGCTTGACACCCCTGGTGGAGGCCAAGAACTTCATCACACTCGAGCAGGCATGGCCAACCTTTGACTCTCCAGGTGTTTTGGACTTCAACTCACACGCAGTATCTGTTGCTTTTGTAAGGCCACCCTAAGCTCCTTTCAGGGTTGGGAAGGGTGGGCTATAGGTGCGGTAAATAAATAACTCCACAATTCCTAACAGCCTACCAGCTGTTCACAATTATGGGAGTTGAAGTCCCAAACACCTGGAGGGCCAAAGGTTGCCCATGCTTACACCAGAGCATCTACCTATCTTGCATCCAGTTGAGCCTCCTGAAGAATTCAGGGGTTTGTAGTTTAGTGAGGCCCAAGACCTCTCTGGTAGAGCAGTTTAAAGTAAACTATAAACCCTACAATTCTGCAGAAGTCAGCCGCAGGATTTAAAGTGCACAGATGCTCTAGTGCAGTGGCTCTCAACTTGTCCGTTCCCAGAGATTTTGGCCTTCAACTTCCAAAAATCCTAACAGCTAATAAACTGGCTGGGATTTCCGGGAGTTGTAGGCCAAAACACCTGGGAACCCACAGGTTGAGAACCACTGCTCGGTGATAGTATGATAGCTGGGTCTGGAAGCTCTGAGCATTATGCACATTCCGCAACGGAGGTTGTGAATAAGGGAAGGAGAGAACGACACACTGAAGGCGGGAATACACTTCGTAGTTGCATTTGGTGGAAAGATAGAAAGGAGGCGAGGGTTAAGATAAGGTTTAGGGTTAGGATTAGGGGTTAGGTTTAGTGTAAGGTTCAGTGTTAGGATTAGGGGTTAGGGCAGGGGTGGGCAATTATTTTTTCCAAGGGGCCACACGAGAGCCAAAAAATATTATGGAGGGCTACACTTAAAGGCGGAACTACATGCTAATCTACATTATTTATTTATTCACTTACTATATTTACAATATATTACACATGATTAATATTAACATGTTAATATATCAAGAAATATTCATATATTAGTATTAATATAATTATTATATTATAGTATATATAGACATAATATATTGAAATTATAATATAATATAACATTATATTATTTATTATATTCTAATTTTTAAATTATTATACAATAATAATAAAAACCACTATAATAAAATAATGCTTCCATGTAGTCCCCTTCTCTGGAGAGTTTTATGCAGAGGCTTGATGGCCATCAGTCTGGGGTGCTTTGATTGTGTATCCCTGGGGGTTGGGCTGGATAGCCCTGGGGTCCCTTCCCTCTCGATGACTTCCTGTTCCCACCTTTCTAAAAACCTTCTGACAGCAAGCCTTTGAGATTTGTGACGGAAAAGGAAGAGATCAAACCCCATTGAAAGGATGGGAAACTCAGAACCAAACTTGGCACGAATCCTCAATATGCCCAAATGTGAACACGGGGAAAATAGACATTTGAGAGTTGGAGTTGCTGGGATGTATAGTTCTTATTAAGGATGCTCCCTGGCCTCCTCCTCTTCTCCCCCCCTCAGTCGCTCTGCTTGCCTGCCTGCCTCGCCCTCTCGCCGCGCCCGCCACTCGCCCTCTCCGGCTCTCTCAGCACTGGCGATAGTAAGACCAGGCAGGGGAGGCAAGCTCCCCTGCCTGGCCTTTCTGTTGCTGGTGCTGGGAGAGCTGGAGAGGGCGCGCGGGCGAGAGAAGCGGGCGGGGCGAGCAGGCAGCACAGAACCGGCTGCCGGGCCGGATACGGCCCGCGGGCCATAGGTTGTCCACCCCTGGGTTAGGGTAAGGGTTCAGGTAAGGATTTTTCCATTACAGAACTCTTACATTCCTTCTGTACTATCTGTGTCCAGCATGGCTTATAGTACCTCAGTCTTTTCCATTCTGCATTGCGTAAACAGGAGCTCCCAGACCCACACTAGTGTACCCACAGGTTGGAACCTCCTGCTGAGGTCCTACTGGCTGTTAGGAATTGTGGGAAAGTCAAAACACCTGGAGGGCCAAAGTTTGCTGCCCCTCCCACAATCCTCCCCCCCTCCTGGAATGAACTCCTGCTGCTTGGGAGCAGGAGGAAGGGACTGGCTGTTAGGAATTGTGGGAGAAGAAAACACCTGGAGGGCCAAAGTTTGCCGTGGACTTCCACTCCCACAATTCCTCCCCAACACCTGGAGGAATGACCTCCTCATGCTAGAACAGACACACACAAACGACTGGCTGTTAGGAGAGCCAAAGCTGGGGGAGGGGGCTAAAGTCCAAAACACCTGGAGGGCCAAAGTTGGCCGTGGACTTCAGCTCCCACAATTCCTCCCCAACACCTGGAGGAATGACCTCCTCATGCTAGAACAGACACACACAAACGACTGGCTGTTAGGAATTGTGGGAGCTAAAGTCCAAAACACCTGGAGGGCCAAAGTTTGCCCCAGGACCATTCCCAGCCGATCACCTGTGTTATGAGTGTCATTTTGGCAGGTGGTGTGCCCCGATTTTTTAATGTTAAAAGTGTGCCTGGAAAAACACCTGGAAAACACTGGCTTATAGTACTCAGTCTTTTCCATTCTGCATTGCGTAAACAGGAGCTCCCAGACCCAACAATCAAACTACTGGCTGTTGAGAACCACTGTCTAGGAGATGAGGTCCCAAAACACCTGGCAGGGGCAAAGTTTGGCCAGCCCCTGGACTTCAACTCCCACAATTCCTCCCCAACACCTGGAGGGTTGACCTTCTCATACTAGAGCAGACACACACAAACTACTGGCTGTTAGGAATTGTGGGAGCTAAAGTCCAAAACACCTGGAGGGCCAAAGTTTGCCGTGGACTTCAACTCCCACAATTCCTCCCCAACACCTGGAGGAATGACCTCCTCATACTAGAGCAGACACACACAAACTACTGGCTGTTAGGAATTGTGGGAGCTAAAGTCCAAAACACCTGGAGGGCCAAAGTTTGCCGTGGACTTCAACTCCCACAATTCCTCCCCAACACCTGGAGGAATGACCTCCTCATGCTAGAGCAGACACACACAAACGACTGGCTGTTAGGAATTGTGGGAGTTGTAGTCCAAAACACCTGGAGGGCCCAAGTTTGCCCAGGCCTGTTGTACACTGAGTCTAGGCCCAGTCTTTGCTATCTCCATGTATCCTTTTTTTCTTCAGCCTTCCCTCTTCCCCAATGAGAAAGGGAGGCCTTCCTAGTAGGCCTCAAGCCCTTCAATGAGGCCTGGCTCCCATGATGCCTTTCTCCTCAGCCCTTGAATCACCGGGCTTGACCTCCTCGCGCCCAGGCGAAGGAAACCACATCCCGTTCTCCGAGACCTCCTCCTTCCTCCCTCCTCTTCCCCCCTCCCCCCTCCCTTTCCCTTCAGGCCCCGCCCCTATCTTCGAGCCCCTCCTCGCGCTGACCTCTCCCCTCCCCCCTCGCAACCTCTTCTCACCACCACCCTCCCCCCTCCCTCCCACACGTGCAAATCTCGCGAGACAATTCGCGCTTTCACAAGTGGTGATCTCTCTTATTCTTTTTTTTAATTTATTTTTTTTTTTGCACCAATCGATCCGGGGGCCGGGCTTAAAAAAAAATGACTAAGTAAAGATGGGCGGGAGGAAAAGGGGGGGGGGAGGAAATATAGACCAAAAAGGGGGCTTGTTATCTATCTATGTGAGGTTGGAGAGGGGGGGAAAAGGAGGGGGGGTGAGAAAGTGCAATGTGGGGTGCCGCCCCCACTGATCGCCACTCGCCATCTCCCCACACGTTACACCTGAGCCGTTTTTGGGGGTTTTTTTTGGGAAGAAACCCCTTCTCCTTGTGCCCACCTCCCTCCTCACAATTTCCTGGGGTGAGTCCCACAACCCTCCCGGGGACGAGGCTACCTTTGCCGGGCGCGGAGTCTACGCGAGGCCGGGGATTTTGCGGCCTGTACTGAGAGAGAAAGAAGGCGGCGGCGGCGGCGGTCCTTCTCTCTTTCCCCATCTTGTGGCCAAAAAAAAGAGACCCGGAGCGGAGCTTGAGGGTAGCCCAGCCGCCGCAGGTGAGAGAGACTGCGTCCCGGGTTATATTTTCAATGCGAAAGAAAGAAGGGGGGAAGGTAAGGGGGGAAAGAGATTGAAGTCTTCCCGTCGTCCGTCCTCCCTCCCCCCCATCCCTCCCTCAAGGCCGCTTCTCGCTGGCAGGTGAGCAGCAGGCCCTTTCGCCTTCCCTTCCTTTGCTAGGCCTCAAAAGCGGCCTAGAAACACCTTGGAGGTATTTTCTGAGGGGGAAAAAAAGGGATGTAGGCCTCGGTGGGGCACTTTGGGTTGCTGTGGTAACAACTAATTTAGCCTGGGCTTGGGTTTCTCAGCTAGGCCTTATTTCAGGGGGGGGGTCATTTCCTCGCTTGGCCCCCCCATACTGGGTTCTGGTTGCTATGGGAACGCTATTTTTAAGAGGGGGGGCTACTACCCATAGATTTGCGTATCTCATCCATATTAGGCAGATAAGGGGACACTTTCTGATAAGGCAAGGCCTGGGCAAACTTGGGCCCTCCCTCCAGGTGTTTTGGACTCCAACTCCCACAATTCCTAACAGCCTCAGGCCCCTTCCAAAGGCTGGGCCCAGACTCAGTGTAGAACAGGCCTGGGCAAACTTGGGCCCTCCCTCCAGGAGTTTTGGACTCCAACTCCCACAATTCCTAACAGCCTCAGGCCCCTTCCAAAGGCTGGGCCCAGGCTCAGTGTAGAACAGGCCTGGGCAAACTTGGGCCCTCCCTCCAGGTGTTTTGGACTCCAACTCCCACAATTCCTAACAGCCTCAGCCCCCTTCCAAAGGCTGGGCCCAGACTCAGTGTAGAACAGGCCTGGGCAAACTTGGGCCCTCCCTCCAGGAGTTTTGGACTCCAACTCCCACAATTCCTGACATCCTCAGTCCCCTTCCTTCCAAAGGCTGGGCCCAGACTCAGTGTAGAACAGGCCTGGGCAAACTTGGGCCCTCCCTCCAGGTGTTTTGGACTCCAACTCCCACAATTCCTAACCGCCTCAGCCCCCTTTCAAAGGCTGGGCCCAGACTCAGTGTAGAACAGGCCTGGGCAAGCTTGGGCCCACAGGTGGTTTTTAACAGCCTACCGGCTGTTAGGAATTGTGGGCTGGAGTCCAAAACACCTGAGGGAGGGGCCCAAGTTTGCCCAGGCCTGCTCTAGGGAAAGGGACTACTGAAACCTGTGTGAGGGTGAATGGGAAACTGTCATTGAAGGGGGGAGCTCGAGCTCTCGAGCCGTTGCTATGGGAGCGGCCTGGTTGGGGAAAAAAAAACAGGCCTTGGTTTGTGTCTAGGCCCAAGATGGGAGGGGGGCGAACTGGCGTTGCCATGGTGATTTTCCGCGCGGCGGGGGCCGAGCATCACTGCTACTTAATCGGGCGCAATGACTGGCTTGGGCCTAGGTTTCCGACTTGAATCCTCGGCCTAGGAGTGTGGGGATTTTCGGGTGTGTCCTGAGGGCGAGGCGGGGATTTGGGGGGCATTAAGATGGCAGCGACCACGTCCTCCGGGGAGGGGAGGCCCCTGCGGGTGGGAGGCGCCACTGCTGTAAGTTTGGGTAGGTGTTGGGGGCTTTTTTTGTTGAAAGGGGGATGAAAAAGAAGTGGAGTTGTCAAATATTTATTTGGTAGTGGGGAAGTAGGAGGGGAAAGGGAGGTCCTGTCCTGTCACTCCATTGGAGTAGGAGGAGGTGGATCCCATCGAGGTCCCATTGGCTAGCATGGGTGAATGTGCAAGAGGAAATGACTGGAGAATGTGGCCCTGTCTAGACTGACCATTTAATGCAGTTTTAAACCAGTGGTTTGGCAGTGCAGATTGCTACATAGAAAATCCTGGATCTGATTTGGGATGGGGATTACACAAACCATATAGGACTCCTTGTTTTTTGGTAACAGTTTGTTTTCTAATTTATTTATTAATTATTTATTTACTATTTTTATATGCCACCCTTCTCAACCCCGAAGGGGACTCAGAGTGGCTTACAATGTACATATAACAATATTGCTGGAGTGGCTTACAATGTACATATAACAATACTGCCAGAGTGGCTTACAATGTACATATAACAATATTGCTGGAGTGGCTTACAATGTACATATCACAATACTGCCAGAGTGGCTTATAATGTACATATAACAATACTGCCAGAGTGGCTTACAATGTACATATAACAATACTGCCAGAGTGGCTTACAATGTACATATAACAATATTGCCGGAGTGGCTTATAATGTACATATAACAATACTGCCAGAGTGGCTTACAATGTACATATAACAATATTGCCGGAGTGGCTTACAATGTACAGTACATATAACAATACTGCCAGAGTGGCTTACAATGTACATATAACAATACTGCCAGAGTGGCTTACAATGTACATATAACAATATTGCCGGAGTGGCTTATAATGTACATATAACAATACTGCCAGAGTGGCTTACAATGTACATATAACAATATTGCCGGAGTGGCTTACAATGTACAGTACATATAACAATACTGCCAGAGTGGCTTACAATGTACATATAACAATACTGCCAGAGTGGCTTACAATGTACATATAACAATACTGCCGGAGTGGCTTACAATGTACATATAACAATACTGCCGGAGTGGCTTACAATGTACATATAACAATACTGCCGGAGTGGCTTACAATGTACATATAACAATACTGCCGGAGTGGCTTACAATGTACATATAACAATACTGCCGGAGTGGCTTACAATGTACATATAACAATACTGCCAGAGTGGCTTACAATGTACATATAACAATACTGCCAGAGTGGCTTACAATGTACATATAACAATACTGCCAGAGTGGCTTACAATGTACATATCACAATACTGCCAGAGTGGCTTACAATGTACATATAACAATATTGCCGGAGTGGCTTGCAGCAAACTGAAAAAACAACAATTAACAACAATTACTGTCATAGCACAACATTAGCGCTACACATCATATTGCACTACAACATATCGCAATATTGTTAGCAATATTGCATGTAATACAAATATACAAATTATAATATCACGATATAATTATTATATCACATTATCATTGGCAGTATTATACTGTGTTACAATACAACACCACCAATACCAAATGCATATTCCACACACCATACCGTAATCATACTATTATTATTATTACATTACAATTATTATCTCTCGGCATTACTTCGCGAACGAAGATTCAGGAAGGACTCATCCCACGCTTTTTACAAGCGCGTTGATGACTAAAAAGGCCAATCTGAGATAGGCAAGTTCGGTTGCAGAAAGCACAGCAGAAAGTTCTTGGGTGATGTTTTTTCCAAGTTACGGTTCTTTCTGCGTTGTCGTTTCTCTTCAAGACCCATTTGGCGTGTCTTCTCGAAAGAGGCCGCAGCATTGTGGATATACAATTGTGGATATACCTGGATATACAATTATTATACTATAACATAATACAATATATTGACATTATAATATATTATATTATATGAAATTATAACATGATGTAACATATCATAATTATTATATTATATTATTTATAAATAATAAATAAAATTTATTTAAACAAAATAAAATTACTCATTTAAATAAATAATTTTATAGAATTATTTTAAACACAGCAAGAGGGGCTCCGAGCTGATGGTAAAGTCGGGAGGCAAGGTGGAATTGCCTTCCCGGCCCCTTCTGTCTTCACTCTGGCCCAGAGCAGCAGTTGGTGCTGAGGGAGGGGCTCCGAGCTGATGGTAAAGGCAGGAGTAATTGCCGCAGTTTGAAGCCAACTTCGAACTAAATTAAATGATCAGTATTAGTTATTGATTGTTTTATTTACGACATCATTACCCCACCCTTCTCACCCCAAAGGGGACTCAGAGCAACTTACAAGTTATATGTACATTCTATATATTATATTATTAGCATAGCAGAATATCTCTCTCGGCATTACTTCGCGAACGAAGATTCTTAGGAAGGACTCATCCCACGCTTTTTACAAGCGCGTTGATGACTAAAAAGGCCAATCTGAGATAGGCAAGTTCGGTTGCAGAAAGCACAGCAGAAAGTTCTTGGGTGATGTTGTTTCCAAGTTACGGTTCTTTCTGCGTTGTCGTTTCTCTTCAAGACCCATTTGGCGTGTCTTCTCGAAAGAGGCCGCAGCATTGTGGATAGTGCGTCTCCATCCCTCCCGATGTGAGGCCAGGGTGAACCATTGTTGGTGATCAATCTGGCCGAGCCTGAGATGTTGTTTCAAGGAGTCCTTATATCTCTTTTTGGGGGTGCCTCTCTTGCGCTGTTCACCATAGCAGAATATCAGTATTATATATTACTATATTGTACTGTACCACTATACTGCAATCTTATTAGTAATATTATATGTAATATATAATATATAATATTGTATTACAATATTATGATCAATATTTTATGGACATACTATATTATTATAGTATGTCCATATAATATAATATATATTATTAGCATAACACAAAATTAGTATAGACAAGATCCTAGTTACTTTTTTGTGTGGAGAGAGTTTGAAGCTTTCTTGTGTATGTCAGGAAGGACTTGAGAAATTGCACGTTGCTTCTGGTGTGAGAAAATTGGCCATATGCAAGGACGTTACCCAAGGGATGCCCGGATATTTGATGTTTTACCATCTTTGTGGAAGGCTTCTCTCATGGAGAGCTGGAGTTGACAGAGGTAGCTCAACCTGCTCTCCCCATATTTGAACCGTTGACCTATCGGTCAGCAGTCCTGCACAAGGGTTTAACCTATTACGTCACCAGGGCTCAATGGGTTTAGAATTTAAACTGCATTTTCTGGAGTTTTCCTAAAATCTTCATAAGAATAGCTGTGCTGGAGCAAATATCTAGTGTGCATGATGTTCGTTGGTCAGCCAGACACCTGTGAGAATGTTCGCAAGCAGGACAACAATGCAACACAATCCTACTTCTGTTCCATAGGGACTGCTATTGAGTGGTATAGGTACTGGTATGAGTAGGCGTATCTAGTTCTTGGGAAGTCCTGGTGCCTAGCTCTGTTCTGCTTTGGTCAGACCTCACCTGGAATACTGTGTCCAATTTTGGGCATCATAATTTAAGAAAGATAATAAGAAGCTGAACTAGTCCAGAGGATAGTGACTGAAATGATCTGGAGACCATGCCCTATGAGGAGCATCTTAAAGAGCTGGGCATGTTTAGCTTGCAGAAGAGAAGGTTGAGAGGAGACATGATAGCCATGTATAAATATGTGAAAGTATGTCACAAGCAAAAGGGGGCAGGCTTGTTTTCTGCTGTCCTGGGAACTAGGACTCGGAGCAATGGATTCAAATTACAAGAAAGGAGATTCCACCAGAACATTAGGAAGAACTTCCTGACCATATGAGCTCCAAAGCAGTGGAACACTGCCTTGGTTTGTGGTGGAAGTTCCTTCTTTAGAAGCTTTTAAACAGAGCGAGGAAAAGTGGAGATAACTGTTTTACTCTGTTCCTCCTTTCAAGGTCCGTTTTCCAGGTTGACCAGCCATCCCACGTCTTTTCCTTGTCAAGATCCACCCCCACCCCTGCTTTCACCTCTTAGCATCCAACTCTTCAAAATGCATTCTGGGCTCCATGCCAGAGTCCTGCCAGAAGTGCCTTCATTTGATGGCCTCCATGGGCCTCCATTTTGAAGTGCATGGAAACACAGCCCAAATGCATATTTGTGTATGCATTCATTATAAACCTGTGAAAATGAATTCTATTTTCCCCTTTGCCATCTCTCCCCCAGTATACATGGATCACATCAGATTTGGACTTGAAATGTTCTATTCCTACTGCATGGGATTCCACAAGGAAGAGACATCATAAGTGTATTTATAATATGCAGATATCAGTTTCTCAGTTAGTAGCATGCTTTAAGAATTCAAAAGGCCCCATGTAAGAAACCCCACTGGTATAGGGATCAAGTTAAATGTGTGTTGTTTTTTTTATAATTATGGCCTCAACATTATGCCAAATGCCAAGGATTGCATGCTTTCCCTGTCCCCATTGAGTTTTTTGCTCCTTTATTCACAAATCAGTCACACATCAAGATTTGGCTTTGCTTAGCTCTCATCTTTTCCTCTGTTATGAAAGGTGAGGATGAATAAAGTGCTTTGAAGAGTCAATTCTTCTCTGTAAGCCTGCTTTGAACAGCCCTCCCTCTGTCCAACAGAAAGCATGAAGGATATATCAAGTCCTAGGGAAACCCCACTACAAGGTATTGGAAGCACCTTAAATATAGGAGCACCAAAGTGAAACAGCTTTGATTTCATGTGACTTTTCCCAGTCAGTGAAAACAATGGTGAAGTACACTGAGAAATGCTCCTCAAGTATATACAGTGTTCCCTCACTACTTCAAAAAATATTAATTAATATATATATATAATGGCATTTTTGCTGTTTTGTGGGGTTTTGCCACCGCTGCTCTCCAAGGAGCTTTCCCTCCTCAGTCCTCCCTCTAGCCTTGAAGGGCCTTCCCTTCCTTTCTTTCACTTTATTTTAAGTTTATAGAGACTTAAAATAGTGTATAACTACTAAAATAATGTATAAATATTAAAATAGAGTGTCCCTACATCGCGGTTTTTCACTTATTGCGATGGGTCCTAGAACCTAACCCCACTGTAGCTTGTTTGGTTGCTATTTCCACTCAACTGTCATATTTTGTAACTCCTTCCACTATGTGGAGCACCTGGGAGCTAACTTTCCGAGCCCTCTGCTCAGGAAACTGATGGGAATCTCGGGAGGAGGAGCAAACTGCTTTAGAGAACTTTCCCAGGGGTTCTGACACATTTATAGACTTCATATTGGTACATAGTAGCATTTCAGTAGTGTTATGAGAAATTGAAATGTTCTACAACTATGTATGATTCTTCTTCTTCTAAAAAATACACATGACCCTAAACTTACTTGTTTTGGAAATCACTTCAGTTATCACTATCAATACGGTATTTGTATTCAGCCATATGATTAAACTATGTTCCGAGTGGTTAACAGCATAACATCACGGTTAGTGACAACTAAAAGGAGAAAGTTGGCAGGTAAAAATGTAACATGCAAATTGCAAGAGAGGGAAACATTGAAGAAATTAGGTGATCAAACTCTTGAGTGCAAATGTGGCTTCAAATCACTTGTTGACTTAAGGTGACCTCATAGGGTTTCCTTAGACAAGGATTTCTCCTGAAATAAAGGTATTCATTGATAATGCCCCTTCCAGGGCTTAACTCTACTTTTCTTCCAAGAACAGATGAGACGCCTTTAAAGAATGCCCACAGAGAAATGCCTTAGTCCACTAAAGAAAGGTTAACATGGAGAGGAGGCTAGGTGAGTCACTGTACTTAGAGAGTTAAGTGAACCTCAAGAAAACCTCCTTAGTGTGCTCCAAAGAGACACAACTTGGAGAATATCTCTAGAATGAACAGACTCCATATAGATCAGACGTTCCCAGCCTGTTTTTGACGAGGGACCACTTTACCAGGGATCACTTTCCAATATTAGTACCAAAAGGGTTACGAATCAGTTTTTGGTCAACTTTGGAATTGGTTATTTGCGGTGCTGATTCAGAAAATTACATTGATAGACCACATCAGGTCTAGAACATATGCTATACAGTAGTCGCCATCTGCTCACCCACAACAAACCATATATAATAACATACAGCTGGTGTGATCTATCCAATGCAATTTTCTGAATCAGCTCCCCAAATAACCCCAGGAACAGCCTAAAACGAAGACACCAAGGCTCCCTTGCTTCCAGGTGCCACATGGCTCTGCTCAGGGGGAGAGGGGGGGGGAGGAGAAGCAGCAGCAGCAGTCAGGAGGTTGTCACACCTTTCGTGGGTAGTCAGCATCTCTCCTCCCGACATTCCCGTTGCATCGGCACTATAAGAGGGTGTAGTAATGGTGAGGCCACGGACCATATCTGGTTCTTGGTTGGGAACCACTGATATAGATGAAGGCAGTCTTTTAAGTGTTCTGATACAATGGAAAGTGGTGCTTAAGTCCACCAATCTGCCCACAGATAACCCAGCAGGTTTTCTTTCCTTTTTGGTTTCTTGAAAATAATGGGTGACTGGGATGCTGAAGAAGGAAGTATTATTCTCAGTTGCCATTTTTATTTCTAAGAATGTCTTTGATTCTGGAGAGTGATGAGTTATTTTGCCTGAGTGATGTGTATTTTGCCCAGGGTTAGATAATAGTTATGCTTATCGTTGTGGAGGTATTTTGTATAAGTGTGTTTTCTCTGAGCATCACCAGCTTGTCTTTTGTAAAATAAATATTTTAGTGTGCTTTAGGGAGGCAAATACGTGCCATGGTTGTCAATTAAAAAGGTATTTTGGGGAGGGGGAGTTAAAGGAGTAGCTTTATATTTTGCTGTTCAATACTATATCCAGCTACTAGGGCCAACTAGAGTAGATCAGATTAATTGATTACTGCCTGACAAGATAGTACAGTACCTAGGTAAATCATTGATTCAGGAGTTCTGCTCAACTTGGAATTAGCAGTTAGATTTAGGCCTTGGACAGTACAGCTGCCTCATATTTAGATTTTGGAGCATTTTAAAATCTGTTAGTTTTACTATCTGGCACCATTTTGTGAATGAGTCAGAACAGCTCCCACACCAACTCTCCAAGAGTTTCCATGACTCTCCTGCAAAATTTCTAGTTATTCACTGATCCCAAAATGTTTGTGACTCTCGTATTACACAGTTATGAATTTCATTGCTGTTTATTTTGACTGATGAACCTTTTTTTTTTAAAAAAAACCTTGCTTGATGTCATTTCTTCTGCAGCAGTCTTCTAAAGGAAGACTGATGATGGTGGAAGAATGGAGAGCAAACAGAACAATTGTTATGATGTCAGCATCTGTTTATTCCCCCTCTTTCTAAAGGGCATTTTCTGACCTTCAGGAATATTCCTTATAAGCATGTACTAGAAGCAGACTGAGTCCACTCTTTTATCTTCAACTTGGGAGAAATGAAAGTGGAACAAACACTGTTGGGAACAATGCTTTTGGGAATATATGAATCATTACACCCAGTGTACGTTGGAATTCTACCCTTTTCAAAATAAGTTCAAAGATGAGTAGAGACTATTCAACAGTTCTAAATATGGTATTTCCTTCTCCCTTTTGTCATAGTTCTGCTTCAGTGTTTGTTGGTACATATCAGAAAACAGGCTCCTGGGAGATTTGTCTGGATTATTATTCACTAGAGGGAACAGAGAAGAAAACATTAAATCTCTCTTTGTTATCAATTCATATTTTATTTATGTGGTGTGTTCAGCATAGTATAATTTATGGGGAGGTGGCTATATTGCATGGTGGAAGATAGAATGGAACAGATATTGTGTTCCTACAAGTTATTTCTGACTTTTGGCTACCCTAAAGCAAACCTAGTGCATGGTTTTCTTGGCAGGTTTTATTAAGAGGAATGTTGTCCCTGGATTCTTCTGAGGCTAAGAGAGTGTGACTTGCCCAAGGTCACCCAGTGGGTTTCCATGGCTGGGCAAGAGTTCAAAACCTGGTCTTCCCATTTCCTAGGCCAACACTCAAACCACTATACCACACTTACTCTTGAAACAGATATGTTGTGCTGAAAACAATGAACATTTTCGTCTGGAAACATATACTTGGCTTTTTTGTGTTTTGAAAATAAAATAGAAGTTTTAAAATGTTTAAATGTTCTTTCAGTCTTGTTACTAGTTGGGTTATGTTCTTTTTGATACAAATTAGACTTGAGTTCATTCTGAGTGCTTGCTGTAATTTGTTTTTTGCTGGGAGTTTGAACAGCAACAGTACTTTCCAGGGTGGATTTTCATAACATCGTATCTGCTGATTTTTCTTCAGTGGCTATAACAGCACTATGCATGCCCAATTCCAGTTGGCCTCATATTTGGGGCATGTGTTGTTGTACCTGTACACACATGCTCGAAATACGTGTGTACAGGCTAATGGAGGGACTTGATCATTTGGTTCCTTTGGTTTCTGAGTTAATGCTGTTAGAGGTCTTTAGTTTATTGAGAGGTATGGAAAAAAGTCATAAAACCATAGAGTCTCAGAGTTAGAAATGATTGCATGGAATATCTAGTCCAGTCTCTGTCATGAACAAATATCCAACTAAAACACTCTTGACAGATGCCCATCTAGCATCTGATCTTATTTGCAGAACATTGGCTGGTGCATTGGTAGAAATGATAAGAGTTCAAATGGCATATCAGTGAACTGCAAGGTTAGGCAGTACTGCTGAGGAAAGTTAGAAGACCTAGAGCAGTGGTTCTCAACCTGTGGGTCCCCAGATGTTTTGGCCTTCAACTCCCAGAAATCTTAACAGGTAGTAGAGTCGTAGGCCAAAACACCTGGGGACCCACAGGTTGAGAATCACTAACCTAGAGGGTCAGGATTCTCAAAATAATAGATTTCCGATATTTTATCTTGATGGAAAAGGCCAGTTTTGAGTCACGTTTCCCATTTGCAATTGATGCGAAATGAGATTAATGATTGAAAATTGACTGGCAACTTTCAACTGCCCAGGGGAAACACGTGTTAATGATTTGATTAGGAGTAATTCTAGGTGCTGCTTTGGTTCCTTGCTAGGACCTTTAAAAAAAGATTAACGTGTTGGAGTCAAACAGGTTCTTCAAAAATGCATGCAGTATATCCATTTTCTTCATCAATCATGTGTTTTCTACAGAACTGAAGTGCTTAATATTGCAATAATTAAACTCTCCTATGCCATTTGTTTTGAAAGCAGCAGTCCACTATTGAAATCTAATGGTTATTCTTGAAGTCTTAGCTGGAAATAAAAATATGATTATTTGACATCACATTCGAAAAGGGTTGTAACAAAACACAAAAAATATTGTAGTACATTGTATTAGAAAGTATTAAAAAGTTAATCCTTACTGGACTTATTGGGAAGAACTGGAAGAGAAAATTGCAGAGCAAACAAAACAAAATAGAAATCAAAAGTTGCTTACCTGAAATAATGGAAGAGACCCAATATATTCTGAGAACCTAAAGAACTTTACAGTTATCTTCCTTCCTGATAACATTATGTTTAGGGCGCTGGCCCTACAGTCTTTTGGTAGTGGAGAAAAGAGGATTTTGAAAACACCTGTTGTAAGTACCAAATGTTAATCAAAAACAAGCTGACAGTACAGAAATCCAAATATTAGCTTGATGCTTACAGTTCCAGAGATGATTGTACCCTAAAATGGCACTTGGTGATGTTATATAAATTGTGTGTCATAGGTTAAGGCTATTTTGTATTTCTTCGGATATTTAGATTTTAATAGTATTTTGTTAAACTGTAATCCTTACCTGTTGTAGGAATTGGGTGTTCTTATATATTTCTGTATTCATTGTGACCAGATATGATGGAAGAATTGCACAGCCTGGACCCACGGCGGCAAGAACTGTTGGAAGCTAGATTCACTGGAGCAGGTGTCGCAAAGGTGAGTAAGAGTGCAGCTATATGATTAAACACACTCCTGTTTAATTAGTAACATTTATTAGATTTCTGAGGGGGCTGTTCGAATTTTAGTGTATGTCTTGGTGTTGTTTTAACTGTTGCTTGTTATAGAGAAAAGTGTTGCTGAAGCAGCTTTTGTTCTTACCTTAAAGTCAGAAACAAGACATTCTGTTGATATAACAGAAATTTTATTGCCCCCGGAATTGTCTTGGGATTTCAAGTACAACATGCATGATTTATGAGCAGTGGAAATTGGTGGGGTACTTTCAGTCAACTGAGTGTTCAACTTTTTGAAAAGTTACCATAATCTTAAAAGCCCTGTAATTTATGTTATAATATATTGTATTTAAATAGCTAAGATACAGTTGTGTATTCTGCATTGAATACAATTCATCACTTCTTTGGATTCTCTTGATGGTTTGAAGTTTAAAAGAAAATTCTGGGCCCATTCTCTCTTTTTTTGAATTTTCTTTGGCATATTGCCTTAACTTTGGCATATTACCATATTCCCTTAATTTTCATTTTCTCTCTGTATTCTCCTGTATTTGATTGTATTTAATTCATTCACTTTTGATCATTGTGTTTGTCATGATAATAATCACATTCATTCTTTTCTTTGTAATTCTGAAAAGTGTTTAACAGTTTACAAATACAGTGTTCCCTTACGTATTGCTGGGGTTAGGTTCCAGGATCTCCCACAATAGCTGAAAAACCGCAATGTAGGGATGCTCTATTTATTTTAATATTTATACATCATTTTAATAGTTATACACTTTTTCAAGTCTTTATAAACTTAAAATAAAGTGAAGGAAAGGCCCTTCAAGGCTGGAGGGAGGGAGGACTGAGGAGAGAAAGCCCCTTGGAGAGCGGTGGTGGCAAAACCCCACAAAACAGCCAAAATACCATAATATATATTTTAAATTAATATTTTTTTAAATCAGCAAAACAGCGAGTCTGCAATAAGCGAACCGCGAGGTAGCGAGGGAACACTGCATTTGTAAAGAAACATTTCCAATATGTCTAAAAATGGTAGACTTTGATGTAGCAGTACCCTGTATTTAATTCTGCAGTTATTTTTAGGCTATAGTATACAGCTGAGACGGGACAAAAAAATACACCCTTGTGCTAGGTAGGATGAAATGGAATTATTTGTGGATTGATCTCTATTGTCTAATGTTTGTCATAATAAAACATACAGTAGTTACAGTATGTTTGAAGGGTGTATGGTATGTTGAACTTTAAAATCTACAGTTGCCTTTTGAGAGGTCAAGATTTAGAAGCCATATTTCCAAAGATGCAAGTGGTTGATCTGTCTTTCTTTGTAATTTAAAAATTTTGTGATTTCATAAAGATCTAGGAAATACAGTACATACAAGAAACACTTCTGCTAGCTCTGAATTTAGAAGAAAAATTGCATGCTACCTGGGTTCTTGTCATTGTGATTACTACTTCTTTGACGTGGGTAGCAAATTATAAGGTTGCAAGACATTGACTATCTTACAAATTGAGAAGTGAAATAGAAAAACAAATTTAGTTAAATGGTCGATAAAGCACTTAAAAGTAGAAATTTCAGAAGCATGACATGGAGAATTAAATGTTTTAAAACAAGGCAATAGTATACTCTCATGCTAAATCTAAATGGAAATACAAAAGCTAACACAAAACAGTCATAATATCTCATCATGTGACTCCAGAACCTGAAACATATTTCTATGCTAAATGGATCTGACTAGGAAAGCAAAGTCTTAAACTAGTGCTGAAAAGGTGATCCATCTTTAGGACACTATCTTTGAAAAGATCTCTATTATTTATTTATTTATTTATTTACTATATTTTTATATGCCACCCTTCTCAACCCCGAAGGGGACTCAGAGTGGCTTACAGCAAACAACAATACTGCCAGAGTGGCTTACAGTGTACATATAACAATATTGCCGGAGCGGCTTACAACAAACTGAAAAAACAACAATTAACATTACAACATATTGCAATATTGTTAGCAATATTACATGTAATACAAATATATAAATTATAATATCACGATATAATTATTGTATCACATTATCATTGGCAGTATTATACTGTGTTACAATACAACACCATCAATACCAAATGCATATACCACATACCATACCGTAATATACTATTATTATTATTATTACATTACAATTATTATACTATAACATAATACAATATATTGACATTATATTATATTAATTGCTGTGCAATGAATAATTCTGCCTGAAACCAAGGTTTTAAGGTATGTTGAGCTTCATATGTCAAGATCACCTCATCAAAGATTGCATAACTTTTATCTGGTCATTTGCATTGACCAAATATCTATCTATGACATTCAAGTCCTTAGCTATTTCTGAACAAAGAGAAATATAAGAGTTGCGTGTCATCATGATGTAGGTGACATTGCACTTTGAACCCCTGGATCACATCACTCAGCAGTTTTATTTATCAGCATGAAGGATAAGATAGAAGACTATGAGATCCTGAAATAAAAATGAACAGATATGCCCAGAAACAACTTCGGAACAGAGCTATAGAAGTTTAACTAAAGCCCCAGCAAAGCAATTTCCCCACAGCCAACTCGGGCCTAAATCCAATATTCTGTTTTTTTCTGACTTTTGCAGTTCTGTAAGATTCTGTTAGAAACTGCTCTCTTGTCAGTTATTCCAGAATGATATGAGTACTGTCAAAAGTTGCCAAGACATCAAGGTGATTCTACAGAATTTCATTCCTTTTGTTATCTTCTGATAAACATTCTCTAGCACAGTGTTTCCCAACCTTTTTTGAGCCGTGGCACACTTTTAACATTAAAAAAATCCGGGGGCACACCACCAACCAAAATGACACAAAATGACACTCTAACACAGTAAAGAATGGCTGGGGGATGCTGGGAGTGCCAAAGCCAGGGGAGGGGGCAGAGCCAGGCCGCGCCATGCCCCGCCCCCTCCCCCATCTTCACCTCTCCCAGTAGCTGCTCCAGCCTTGAGGGGGGAAGTGCCAAGCCAGCAGTGCCAGAGCCAGGCCAATGCTGGCTTAGCACAGTCCCCTCAATGCTGGAGCAGCTGCTGGAAGTGCCAAAGCCGGGGGAGGGGGCGGAGCCAGGCCGCGCCATGCCCCTCCCCTGTCTTCACCTCTCCCACAGAGGAGGAGCATGAACGGTGGATGGGCTTCAGTGGGCGGGGCTCCTCCACACGGCTTCAGCGAGCAAGGGGCGAGAGTCATGGCGGATTGGAGGCTGGCTGGGGAAACGGCCGAAGGAGGCAGCGCCCCGGGCCCTTCTTCTTTTGCTTCGCCACCACCCAGCCCTTCCCCCTCCTCCTCCAAGCAGCAGGAGTTTGGCAGGAGGAGGGGGGAAGGAAGGGGGGCAGAGAGCTTTTCTTGCGGCACAGCAGGAGGTCCGTCACGGCACACTAGTGTGCCACGGCACACTGGTTGGGAAACACTGCTCTAGCAGACTGGCCAGAGTAGTTTGAGTGTCTAAGCCAAATCTAAACTCTGATTAAAGTAATCTGAAACTTTGTCTTATTCAAGAGAATAAATCTGGTCTACCAAAATATTAACAATACTAATTTGCCTGTGATATTCAAGTGTTGCAATTTGATTTTAAAAAGTCATTGCAGACTTCATCTGATTAGAAAACAGCATAACGTGGGGTGCTTGATAAAGCTAGCTTATGTATGCAACTATATTTAGCATATTCATTGATTTAAGAATCATTTCTAGATTGTGTATTGAATTTCGTGATAGGAAAAATTGGTGAGTTAAGAAACTAAGTCATTCCCCAGAGGCATGATTCTAAAGGTTCTCTTGTGGCTGTAATACATTTGCACCCTATTTCATTTCACGTTTCTTGCCCAAAGTTGCATCAGGGAATTAAAGATCCTCAGGGGTGGCCTGCATGGCAACAGACTGGGCTACAGTAAGCCTGTATGGAATTAATCACAATAACAGAAATTATGTATACTATTTTCATTGGAGGCAGAATTGCTTTATGTTGGTCCACTGACTTGTGGTTTTTTTTGAACTAATATTAAGCAGTGTAACAAAAGGTCTAGGTTGCTGCACTTAAAGATTGGAAGAAAAAAATCCAAGATGGCCAAACAGTATTGTGACAAATACCCTCTCTAGGCAGATCCTGCAATTCTAACCCTTGGGCTCCTGTCACTCACCTTGCTCCCCTTAATCCCTTCATAGATTGTGTGTGTGGGGGCCTTGAGGTGTTCCCTGTTTGGACTAGTGGATGTTTTGTTCCATTGGTTCGCTGTGTGACCAGACCCTCTATCAAACTTAGTAGGAATAGCCAACTACAACAGCAAAATAACAAAGAAGTAGAAGTTTATTATTACAGTAAGTCCATTCACTTTTGCTTGGCTTAGGAAGTTGACCATAGAATCATGCTGAAGGACCTACAGGTAGATGCCTAGAAAAGTGTTTTCACTCAGAATCTCTCGGAACTCCAGTATGACTCTATGGATAACTTCTGCTGAAAGGTCACACTGGAGGACCTAAAGAATAGAGAAAACATGTCTAAATATTTGAAATGATATTATAAGGAAGAGGGGCCAGGTTTGTTTTCTGCTAGGACTTGGAATCATGGGTTCAAATTACAGAAAAGGAAATTCCACCTGAACATTAGGAAGAACTTCCTGACTGTGAGAGCTGTTCAGCAGTGCAACTCTGCCTTGGAGTGTAGTATAAGCACCTTCCTTTTAAACAGAGGCTGCATGGCCATCTATCTGGGGAACTTTGATTGTACTTTTCCTGCATTGTTGGGGGTTGGACTGGAGAGCCCACGTGGTCTCTTCCAGCTCTATGATTTTATGATTCTGTGAATACATCTCTAGACATTTGTAAGTCATCCAGAAAATTATCCACTGGAAGCTGACTACAGCATCATGCTGAAGGAGCTACAAGTTCCTAAAAAAAGCATATTGATCAAATTTGCAAAAGTTAAACCTATAAATATGGAAGGCTGAATGTGCACAATTGCATCAAAATCAATGGACCCCTGAACACAGTTCCCACAACCTTAATCACTTCTTTGACCAGCAGCCTGGTCTATCTTCATTACAGTTGTTCCCTATCTCTAGACCATCTTTGCCGTATCACTCTTCTGTCAGATACAAACTTCAGTTTTGTATCTTTTCTCCCCTGTAGCCCTGCTTCATAATATTCCCTGAGCTGTGATTAGCCAGCCTTGCCCTGCTTCCCCTCACATATTACAATTCAGCATACAGCAATCACTACTGTCCTACCTACAGTTGTGTACAAAGCCAAATCAGCATAAAAGTACCTTTTGTTGTGGCACTCATTGTTCCTTAAATTGATGTGCCAAAATTCCTCAAGAGCAGCATCGTATTTGTATTATTGTTATTGTTACTTTGCTATTTATACACCCACCACTCATCATAAGAGTTTGGGGTGGACTAAATATGCCTCTTTCCCAGGAGCCTCATTGCCGTTTGTCTATTCATGTGCATCATCTCCCAAGTGTGTTTTAGCTGGCATTTGTTAGTCTTTGTTTGACTTCTGTTTCTTTGTTCTAAAAACATTGCCAGAATGTTTAAAATTCCTATTACATTCCACCTTAGTAAGGGAGACATAAGATGTCATATTGTTATGATCATAGAAATTAATAGGATGTAGTTGGCACCAAACAAGGGCAATAGCAATAAGGTGATAAAAAATGCTAGATGTCCAAGCTATTGTATAGAAAATTACAGAACATAGTATTTTATCTTTGTAATAAGGCCGTACACATCCAGTAAGTTAACAAGTTTTATAAAGTTAGTACAAAACGCTTCAGAGGCACAAACACTCCAGAACAGTTAGAAAAATGCAGACATGGCAATATCCTGTTTTCTCAGTCTTCATTTGGTACATAGCTGCCCACAAAAAGGCTCTTTTTATTTTTAAAAACCTGTCTGGCCCTTATAAACAGGAAGCTGCAAACATAACCAGTTATCTTCAAGTATTTAATCATTCTGGCTCCATGTTATAATGTTATAGCCATTTATATCAATGTTATAGCAATTTATATCAATTACTCTACAAACCCCAAGGGAATATAATCAAAAATGTATGTAATAACCTGCATGTAATACAGGTAAGAATCATATTGCTATCAATATGTTATCAGATACCTAGAGGCAAAAGTATCTTTCCTGTGGTTTTACTAACCGGCAGCTGGTGGTTTATAACTCAGATCTATTATGATTGAAAGCTAATTTCCTCTTACATCAACACAATGTTCTGTTTTATAGCATGTGTTTGAAAGTGCAAATCTAATAAATGTGTTACTAAAAGTAATTGCATAGCTAAACCCAGGTGACCAGTATAAGATAAAATAGTAATTCTTTAGAATGTGCATTAAAGATATAAAGCCCAATAGTGTTCAGCAGGACTCTTTGTGGGTGAATATTTCTAATTGTTTTCTGATTAACTTATCCAATTTGAGAAATTCATCAGACATCCTTTTTGAAAAAAGTTAGATTTTGTAGGCTAGGCAAATCCTATGATTGATGACATTATTTCACAAGCAATGCATGTAATGTTTTGGATATCCCTTTCAAACTTGGCACACTGTCTTGGTTGATGATACTATCAAAATAATGTGATGGATGCAAAACATTATTCTTTTGGCCAATTTATTTGCACTTTCCATGTAGTCAATTAGAAATCTGCCCTAAAGTTCACCCTGATATAGTGTTGTGATATTTCTTCAGTTTGGCTTCCCAAGAGATTTCAATCTCCAAACTCTATCAAGGTCAGCCTGAAAAAATGACTTCTCAGTTCTTCCCAGCTCTTTGTGGAGATAAAGTCAGCTATGAAGTAGTGCTGTATTTAAAGATGTCCACCGTGCCATGTGCGCTAATCTGAGGAAAACAATGCCTTTGGTGATGGAGGTTTTCTAGGCAGAGCAGTTAAGATTTTGGGGAAAGGTAATATTGAATATGTAGATTTGGTGAGATTGTAATGAAACATGTAGCTATATGTGTTCATGAATAGTCCAATCAACTTTGGTGCATCTTTCCTGCATGATCTGGTTCATGTGTGATGAGTATTAGGGCTATTAAGAAATGCGAGGGGCGCACACGCAAAAAAATTAAGATTCAAAACACTGACCTATGACTTACAGAAGAGTTATGTAAGTATTGTTAATGGATCCAAGTCTCCGTCACAGGCGCCACTTCCCCCTCCAAACGGCTGGGTTTGGTTCTTCTAAAGAGCCCTGAGGAGAATGCTGAGGCTGGAATGGAGGGAGAAGCCCCACTTTTTCCCCAAAGGGACATCAAGGGGGCCCAGTGCTGGTGGGAGGGAGGGTTGCCTGCCTGAATGGCAGGCAACCCCTCCAGCACATAGCCAGCCCAGTAAGAGACAAGCAGAGACCATCACATTGAGGCGTTAACATGGGAAGGGAGCAGAATTCTAAGAAATGTAGTTGACGGTGGGTCCTTTTGAATTATCTAGCATAAGGGGCCTTGCCTTCCCAAACTGCATTTCTGCTTACCGCCTTGTGCCGCTTCCTCCTCCTCCCTGAATGTTTTGTTGTTCCTTTTCTTTAGGGGATTTAGAGATAAAAGGGGATTGTTGGGAGTTGAATCAACCTTGTGAGGAAGGCAAAGTTGAGAGGCATTAACTCTAAAGTATGTTTTCTATTATGATTATTATTTCAAAGGCTGGATCTCTTGAAAGTGCTATGACTGTGCTTTTCCTGCCTGGCAGAAGGGGATTGGACTGGATGGCCCCGGGGTCTTACAGTGAAATAGTACTGTTAAGTTTATGTTGGTTAAAATTCCCTAAAAATCTCTGGATGTGCAAATCTTTCTGAAACTTGGGAGGAATGATGCCCTGGTTATGTTGTATCATATTGGAAATAGAAACTCAAAGAGATAGCTCTTGAAGTTTTTTTTTTTTAAGTTAATAAAAACTCCAAAATTTCCAAAGTCAGTGGATATGTGAAGTGTTCTGAAACTTGGGGACGTGTAACAGTGGTAAATGTGTTCTACTGTTGTAGTACACTTCATCTCGATAGATCTAAAAATGAGGGAGAAAGGAGCCCCGGAAGCTTCCCCACTTGCGCAGTTACATAACGAAAAAGTAATAAAAGTAACAAATATTTCATTATGTACTTATAGTTACCATATGAACATTTTAGTAACACTTTAGAAACAATTCCACCCTAATTTAGTAATGAGTATTGAAACATTTTTTTTCATTGATCGCACAGGCCTAGTATGTATGTCCTTGATTATTTGTAAACTTCCTCATACCTAAAGCTTGCCACATGTAATTATGGAGCTGGTAACTAATAATGTATTTTTAAAAATGATATAGTTGCTACAAATATTGGACTTCCCTGGAGTCCCCATCAAAGGTCCCATCTACACTGCCATATAAAATCTACATTATCTGATTTGAACTAGATTATATAGCAGTGTAGACTAATTTAATCCAGTTCAAACCAGATAACCTGAATTTTATACAGCAATGTATATGTAGCCAAATGTATATGTGGCCAGTGTATATGTGGCCAAAAACACCAGTGATTGAACTGATGGTCAGTGTAGGGCACAACATTTGGAGATTGCTACCTTGTTGAAGGCTTTTGGTCTAGACATCCTGTCCTGCATGTCATTTGAAACACTATAGCATCTCACTATGGAGATTAAATGTGGAAAGTTCTTTTCATTACGTCCATCATATTTGTTTCCGTTTTCCTACAGTTACATCACCAACAGTTGTCAGTAGTATTAAATCTCATAGAAACATATAGTTTTTGTATTAAAAAATAGACCCTTTGAACCTCATAAGAAAACACTTTGGTCCTTGGATGCAAACTAAGTGTAATTTCTCCAGCAATAAATGTATGTGCATTTTAACAGGTTGATATTCTTATCATTTAAATGTATGAAGTGAGAGCACAGATAGGCTCAAATGAAGATCTGATAGGACTTGGCTGCATAAACAAAAGAGGCCTTTTATGGTTTTATCCAGGCCAGGGCTACAGAACATGTGACCCTCCAGATGCTCTCAGCCAGTGCTCTGGGATAATAGGAGTTGATCTATAGATTCCCCAACCCTGGTCAATAAACATCACTAGAAGCTTTGGTTCTTATCCAGGGAGCAGAGCTATGAGTTCCTAAAAGGGAATTGGGCATTTTACCTTCTTGAAACAGAAGTGGCTTTCTTGGCTTCATCATCAGTGGGCTTTGAAAGTTAGAAAGCATTTTAAGACTGGGTGCATAATATACAGATTGGGGTGTTGTTTGAAAATATGGTTTTAAAACTCCATTATGCATTTGGACATTATCACAAAGGCCTGACACAGATTATGGCCTAAAAGATTTCAGGTATGATCTATATGTTCATATGCAACCTGGAGGGCATTTAAAATGTTTAAAGCATTCAAATTATTTGAGTTCTTTTTACAATATGGACTCTGCTGTGTAATCACAGCCAAGAAGCATTCCATGAATGTGTGAATAGCAATTAGTTTGAGAATATAATCTGTGATAATATTTTGATGCATGCAATTCTGTTTTTAATGTGAATGTAAGTATGCTGCCATGGCAGCCCAGGGATGAAAGTATATAGTTTTCCCAAGACAGTTGCATCCCTGTGGGATTGTAAGACAGAGAATTCCAGTTCTTGTTTGGTGACAGAAATGTTTCCTTCATGTTAACAGAATGTAGCGTAGGTCTGGACACTTTTATCTAGCATTAAAACTGGGAGTTTGCAAAAGCATATATAATTGATCATCTCTGAGGCTTATAGACTGGTTCTTTTTCAGTACATAGCTATAGAAAAGCTTTACTGATGGATAAACACTGTCATGTATATAGTTACTCTGAGGAATATAATTTTCCTGCTGGTAACATTTATTCTCTTTCTTTTGTACCAGGGTCCCTTGAACAGTGAATCTTCCAATCAGAGTTTGTGCAGTGTGGGTTCTCTAAGTGACAAGGAGTTGGAGGTAATTGAGACTTAAGTTTCCTTGACAACTTCAACCTCAAACTGTCTTGAGCTTGTCTTCTTGAGGATACAGTAGAAACCATGGAAGAGAGAGATTTTTCCAGCTTTCATTAGAAGATAATGAATCTAAGTGGAGTTGTGTGACTTGTTCACCTGGTGAAAACCAGTTCACATGAAAAGCTTACTCTTTGACAGGACTTTTGCTTCATCAGCTTCATAACCTTGCATCTGGTTCTATTTTGAATAGTTGACAAGATTACAATTTTTAAGACCACAAAATTGTCATACTCTTGCGTCTGCATGAAATAGATGATTACATGATCCTTTCCAGGAAGACAAAAGAAGTGTGCTTAATTCTTCACTGTAGCAAATCAAATTATCAATTTTAATAGTAATAATACGCGCTTTAATGATTGGATAATTTATTGGTGATCTGAGTTATTTGTATATTGGCACAGTTTTTACTAGCGTATGTATGTATGTATTAGGCGATTTCATATGTAAGTTGAGGGCAGGTGTCGGGGCCAAAATTAGGAATTTTGATAAGACCTATGGATAAGTTGAAGACTCTTCCACATAGAGGAGAAAGCACCAATGTCACCTTGGAGCCTTCCATACCTGGCCGTCACTACCATTTCCCTCTACAGGCATTAAAAAACAAAGAAACAAACAAACTAGAAGCAGAGCCACAGCATAGAGAGTGTGTGTCCTGGCATGGGGGTGTCAGGGGTTTTTATAGGTTCACCCAAGGATGGCCTTAACTCTCACCTTTTCCCAGATAAGGGGATAGTACCTTTTTTGATAAGAGATTAGACATAATACTCACATTGACCCATGGATAAGCCAACCCAATTTTTTGTGCAGATATTTTGACTAAAATTTCTAGACCTACACATTAGACATGTAATTAAATATTTTGCTGTAGTACTTGGTGTTAGGGGGACTCAGTGGCTCCAGAGTAGAAATAGGGAAGTGAGGAAGCCTCTTGTTAACAATATTGTAAAAAGCATGTTGAAATTTTGCAGATAAATATATTTTTATTAACATTGTTGTTCTTAAATACTGGGATTTCTGGGAAACATTGATTTGGGATTTTTCTTCCTCTTCCTTATAAGACTCCTGAAAAAAAACAGAATGACCAGCGCAACAGGAAGAGGAAAGCAGAAACCTTTGAAACTAGTCAAGGTAGGCCCTCTAATTAGGTTTTCCAAAAAGTACTGAGTCACATTTGCTTAAAGCAGTGGTTCTCAACCTGTGGGTCCCCAGATGTTTTGGTCTTCAACTCCCAGAAAACTTAACAGCTGGTAAACTGGCTGGGATTTCTGGGAGTTATACACCTAGGGACCCACAGGTTGAGAACCACTGGCTTAGAGGAAGTATTGGGCAACATGGTATCTTAAACTTTGAAAAGTAACCTTTCCTCCAGAGGCTTTTTGTTGTCCCCATTTTAAGAAAAATATTTTAGTCCTGCAGTACGCTTATTGTGACACTCACCTTCCCTTTTTGTTTTCTTTGCATATGCAAACCATATTAGGGTCTTCTCAGAGTTTGGAAAAGCTGGGAAAGCATTCTAGTCGGTCCCTTCCCAGAACTGGAATAAATGCCCACTCTGGCAGAGGAATTCTGAAAGTTGTAATCCAAAAATAACTTTATGCTCTGGATCTTGCTTTCCAACACTCATACAACAAAATGTAGACTGATCACACACATCTGTCATGTAATTTTCACGATAATTTATACCATTCAGCAGGTACATGTAGAAAACTTATAATGAAGTAGTCTTTCATCTCTTGTCAAAAGTGGCATTGTGCAAAATGTTAAATGTGAAGTAAATACAGTCTGGGCTATATTCATCCAGCAGAGGCAGTCCCCAAATTACAAACATCCGTCTTACGGATAATTAAGAATGGGGATGAGACAACAGGAAGTGAGAGAAATCTACCCCTCTGAAGGGAAATTCACTTATCGTGAGGAAAAGAGTCTCCACTGAAGTTTTCTCGCCAATCTTTTGTTCCACAACAAACCAAAATTTTCAAAATCCAATTATCACAAAGACAGAAAGTGAGGTGAAATCTTCTGAACAGGGGCACAGACAGCAAACCAAACAGCATAAGGGTGTTAACCCTTCCCTATGCTGTCTGTCTGTCTGTCTGTCTAGAGAGGGGGGGGGGGAATGAGAGAAATAAAATTACACTTAAAGTGTAACTTCCAACTTGCATACAGATTTAACAGAAGAACAAACACACATAACCTATCTTGTTAATAACTTGAGGACTGCTTGCATCAATCTTTCATTCAAACATGGAAACCCAATAAGTGTCCTTGAGCAAGTCCTCCTTTCAAAGGAAGGCAATGGCAGGTCTTGAACAAAATTAGCCAATAAACCCCCATGGTAAGATTATGATGATTACATTACAGATATTTAATTTGTATCCTCTATTTAAAGACTTTCTCATGGCCTGCTGAAAGAGATTGGCCTTCAAGGTTTTAAATGCAGTAAATGCATCCAACTGTCAGATCTCTTCCAACAGGCCATTCCACAGCCTTAAGGTTGAAATAAGTTGGAAAACACTTCAAGGCACCCCACTATAACAACATAAAGTGGCAGATCACTCAGAACTGTGAGCTTCCTTAAAAACTGACCCTTTTCTACAGAAACTATTCATAGACCTCAGTAAAGGTGGGACGAATCATGTAGGATTCACATTCTTCATGACGACTATAATTAGTGCTACCTGAATGAAGTCTAAAATACTATTGCATATGAATCCTTGAGACATGATTCTTCCAAAATGGGTGGGCAACTACAAAAGAGGGAAACCACACTTGCACAATAGGAAGTTGTGTCTTATCATTTTTCATTTCTTTTTTGATTGGTTGGTTGGTTGATTTTTTCTTCCCTTTTTAGTTGTTGTTTTTAAGGTATGCAGTGTTTTGGGAGGGTTGAGGGATCAAAAATCACCTGATTTTTATTTTTATTAGGACAATCTGGAGAAAGACCTTCAGGGGATTAAGCACACAGGGCGCACTTCCTCACTCCTCCTTTAAATTAAGCAGGCATACTCAACAATCTTCAATTCCTTTCAAGCAGTTTTGAAATAATAATTTGATTCTTTAGCTTATTCAAATATTTGAGATTATTTTAGTGTCACATGACTAGTAACATGGTTGTTTTTTCCAGGCAAAGTCACTCCAAGGGGACATAAAATTAGTGATTATTTTGAGGTAAGCTATGAGAAAATAAGTTATTTGATTTCTTCTTTGTATACATTCAGTCAGAAGGACTTATTTACTTTCTCTCCCATCTCTTTTCCTAGTTCGCTGGGGGAAGTGGTCCAGGAACAAGTCCTGGAAGAAGCGTACCGCCTGTTGCACGCTCATCACCACAGCATTCCTTATCCAATCCCTTACCTGTAAGCATTTACTTGAAGGAGAGGCTGTTGTCTCTGTGTGAGCAATGTTGCATCCTAAAATGTCTTTGCTTATTTATTTATTTATATTGTATTTCTTCAATTGTAAGACACCATCAATTGTAAGATGCATCCTAATTTCAGTACCACCACAAATAGACAGTTGCGATTCTAAGATGCACCCCATTTTTAGAAATGTTTGATGTTTTGTCTTAGGTCTGATATAACAGGCTGCATTTTTTATTTAATTTTAGTTAAGTCATAATTTATGAAATCAAACATATACGTCAGCTAAATGTTTCCCAAGTAAAGAAATTTTGAACATGAATACAAACTGAAGACTCCTTCCAAAATATATCCAAAGAAGACTTTTTCTTTTATCAGCATCTACTTTCCTTGTGATTCGGTTTTGGTGTCCATATTCAACAGATCTTTTTTTAGCATGCTGAGATTGGCTGGTGAGGCAGGCTTAATTGCTCCCCCCCCCCCTCTCTCTCTCTCTCTCTCTCTCTCTCTCTCTTTGTTTTTTGGTGGGGTTTTTTGGGGGGGGGGTTGCTGTTCATAGATGCTATTTAATGGGTTCTGGAGGTAGATGCTATTTACCTTGTCTGTTTTACTATAGGCTCAGCTAGAGTAGAATTTCATTCTTTTCAAAGCTCAAATTTACATACACAATGCTGAAACCTGACACGAAACGTCTGTTTTTCCAGCTCTTTTTCACCATCTTCCTTATTTCAGTGCTGCAAAAAAAACCAAACCAAAACCCTTGGAGCTAGGTAAAGAAAACGAGGAGGGTAAGGGGAGATTGGGGAGGTTTTGTAAAAAGAAGCTTCATTCTCAGAGCCTTCAATGCATGAGGTATTACCATAATAAGATGTATTGTTATAGGAATGTTAGGCCTAGTTCAGTGGTTCCCAACCTTTTTTTTTACCAGGGGCCACTTTCCAACATTAGTACCAAAAGGGTTATGAATCAGCTTTTGGTCAACTTTAGATTCGGTTTGGGGTGCTGATTCAGAAAATTGCATTGGATAGATAGACCACATCAGTTCTAGTTTCTGATGCAGAACATATGCCATGGTCAGCAACAGGGAAGGAGTAGCAGATGGTTCAAAAGGAGCGAAAATAAAATAAAGAGAGAGGCTCGCAGCCCACTGGTGGTCCGTGGCCCACAAGTTAAGAACCACTGGTCTAGTTGAAAGTTTGTTGGAAAGCGCAATGACTCGGGAAGCTAGGGTGGGTTATAATTAAAGGATTATTATCATTACTATTACTATTATTATTGCATTTTAAAGAGCATAGGTCTTGGTATGTCATTTTCTTATTGCTATTCCTAATTTTGGTCGTGTTACCTAGTCATCTAGGATTTTTACTTAGTAAGACCTTGGGCCACTGATACAAATAAATGTCTCAAATTTGCAAGTAAGGGATTGAGCAATTGACTACAATCTTCATAAGCTTTCTGCAGCTTTGTCACTAAAACAACACTTGTTTGTCAGTCTATCTCTTTCTATACTTTCCAAATTGCTTAAAAGTGCTACATTTTCAGAACGGAAAATATATTTTAAAATTTGTTCAGACAGGAGAACTGAAGAGCATTGTTTCCTTATTACACTGTACTATTACAGCACTATACTTCACTTCAACTACCAGGAGTTCTGGGATGTGTATTATAGTGAGGCCCATGAGCTTTCTGGCTGAGAATTCTAATTGTCACCCAACTGCAAATGCCAGGATTCCATAGAACATTGCCATGGCAGTGGATGTGGAATATACCACTATTCATGGTATAGTATGATAAGGATTATTTACCATATCCTCATGTGGCACATCTAATTTCTGCAAAGCATAGTATTGTCAATAAGGCAATATATCCATCCAGGTACTTTGGCAAGTTCAAGGTCCTGGGTTGTACTTTCAATCTGTTACAAAGGGATATCTCTTTCCAGTCCTTGTGAGAGTTTGCTAGATCCAGTCAGAAGCGGGAATAGAACAGAACAAGCAGTATTCTAAATATGTTTCATTCTTGTGAGTTTGGTTATTCATGTTAATGGTCCAGCAAGAAATGTAAGGAAGCTTAAACAGAGGAATTCAAAATAAGATAAAAGATTACAATCAGCCCTCCAATTATTTAAAAACAGTGCCTTCCTTGGCACAGTTGGATTTTTTATAAATAGGGACGAAGTGATAATAGTAAGGAAGAACCATTTTGTAGATCATCCGCAGAGGCCCTGCTCTCGGTCCCGCCTGCATCGCAGGCGCGATTGGTGGGGACAAGAGACAGGGCCTTTTCAGTGGTGGCTCCTCAGCTTTGGAACACCCTTCCTAGTGACATCAGATCAGCCCCCTCCCTCCTGACATTTTGCAAGAAGGTCAAGACATGGCTGTTTGACCAGACATTTGCAGATGTAGTATGATTATTAAGTGAGACTTAAGGAACAACGATGCCGCAATTGGAAATCGATTTAATAACGACACGCTGATATTGTGTTTAATTTTAATTGCTAATTTGTATATGATGTGATTGTGTTGGTAACTGTTGATGTGCTTATCTTGGGCAGTCCTTGCCATATGTACACCGCCTCGAGTCGCCTTTGAGCTGAGAGGGGCGGTATAGAAGCAAAATAAATAAATAGATGTGTATCCGGTACAGATAAACTATGCTTGAACAGTATGGTGTGGAACTGTCTTATTGTAACCCCTGTCCTCTCGTGACTCCTTTTCAATGTATACTTAACCTAGAGAAGAGACAGGGGTGACAGGATGATGATGATGATAATAATAATAAAATAATAAAATACATTTATTGCCCAGCTCGGCGTGGGGGTGCAAGATTGTTAAAACAAAGCGATAAAACACCGTTAAAATACAAGAAACAGAGTTAAAATGCAGATTAAAATAAGATAGCATTCTTTAAACACATGAAAATACTTACTTTGTGCTGTTCCAATGAACATGACAAAATCTGTTCAGAGGAGAGATTTCAGTTGAACGCGAAGAGAAACATCTTAACATTCATTTTGACACCAGAACAAAGATTTTTCCCCTCAAAAACACCCCCCAAAACAGCAGTTTGCTGCTATACCATTATTTTTTTTACCACAAGATATGAAAAAAAATTCAGTTCATTTGTCTTTGGAAGAGGAGAGCTTTCTAGTATCATGTATTACTCAAGGACAGGTTTTGAAGCCAAAATTGTGGAACTTGGTGTGAGTCATGGATAAGTTGAAGGTCATTCTGCGGAGATGGGAAGAGGCCAGTGCCACCTCAGCCCATGACCACCGTAACCAGATATTTTAAAAAGCCAGAAGCAACATTGCAATGAAGAAAGTAAAGAAAGTCCGTGCTTCATTGGGGTTCTTGTGGGACAGACTAAGCTCTTGCCTTTTGTCATTCTATTCAGAGAAGGAGATAGCTCCTCTTTTCTTTTTTTTTTGATAAAGTTAAGGTACAGAAATTACATTGAATCATGGATTTCTAGACTTATACATGAATATATACAGATTCAGACTGCCTTGCTTAATTCTGCTAGCTTTTTTCCAAACTGCTTCTTTCATAGATGCATGGATCAGTTTTCTTGTTTTCTCCACTACAAACTGGCTTTTTTCTCACATCAAAGCTTCTTATATTTTCTTTAAATGTGTTACAGCGGCGAATGGAGCAGCCGCTTTATGGGGTAGAGAGCAGCGCAGCCAAGGAACTGCAGGAGGAGCATTCTGCTCTGCCAACGCTGGTGTCGGCTATGCTAGCGAAGCAGCGGCTAGAGGGCGAGCAGCTGGCCCAGAGGGGTACAAGCCTCTGTTTTCCATTTACTTCGGTGAGCAGGGTCTCATAATTGACCAAACTCATGAGGAGTTGAATTATTCTGACCCAGGTGGACTGTCTGTAACTCCCCACTGCTGCCACATTTGTATTGGAATTTGTTTTCTTTCTGTTTCTTAATCTAGTCTGCAGCTATTGATCAGTTGATAGCAAAAACAAATAAAGGTTTAGGAGCGAGATGGGAAGCATTCATCCCCCCCAAAGCTTTGAACTTCAACTCCCAGAAGTCCCAGCCAGCATAGCCAGTGGTTTAGGATAGGGGGAGCTGTAGTCTTAAATATCTGAAAGGCCAAATCTTCCCAGCCTCTATTTAAAATTGAAGAAGCTGTTTGTTGTGGAATTACATTTCCTTCGAGTCCCAACATTTTCTCATCTGTATTAGGTTGAGACTCTCTTTTCTCTTTCTTTCCTCTTCTGTTCCTAGGTGATGCTGAAGTGGACATTTCATTTTAAATATCCCTCACCCAAGTTAAGACAAATTGAAATCCATAGAATTAAGGCTTTTTGAATTTTCAAGAGCTGTATTCTATTTTTTTTATTGTTCTGTTGCACAAAGATCTAAGTTTCAGGATAAGGTTATACCAGTGCAGATTTTTTTTAGTAACAGTGATTCAGTGCCCATTGTGCTTGTGACACTTTGATCAGATGGAGCTATAATATTCATAAACATCCTTTTAGTACAGCTCTTGGCTGTAAACATTGGCTCTAATCCTTCACTTTGGCAGTTTGTGAGGTGACGTGATCTGCCTCTGTGGAAGAGCAGTATGTGTTATCTTGACCTTGCAGGGTGTAGCTTTGTTTTACTCAAGGCTCTCAACTTCAAAAAAAAAAAATGTCCCATGACCCCCGGACACACACATAACATTTTCCTGTACTGTTTCCATCCCACTTTGGCATGGATCCATGGTTAAGCATTGGCCCTTTATGAAAATAATTTATGATTCCAAATAAATTCAATTTCTTGGGTTAGTTTCAAAAGCTAAACATGTCTGTCATTCTCTCAAACTAAAATATTTTGCCAAACGCATTCAAAATACTGCAGACAATACCTTTTCATAAAAAGCATTTGAGCCTTAGTAATGAAAACAAACTCTAGTGCAGTTTGAATTGCTTTAGTTGAGAATGTGAACAGAACCATCTGACTTCACAGGAGACTCTTAAGGCTAACTCTGGATATTTGGGTAGAATGTGTTCTGAAACGTTATCCTTCAGTATCATTTGTTAGATTATCTTTAGGGGCAGAGCTGGGAAAAGTCATTGCCCTGGGACATTCCAGAGAGTTCAGCCTACGGCTTCCCTGTCAGGAATGAATAGCATACAGCTACACAGTATCTTTAAATAGCATTGTTTGGTCAAAAGTAACAAGATGTAGTAGTCAAAAGTAACAAGATGTAGTAGTCAAAAGTAACAAGATGTAGTAGCACAGTGGTTCTCAATCTGGGGTCCAGGGACTCCTGGAGGGTCGCAATGTCATCACAAGTTCCACAAAGGATTAAATGAGTCCCCTTCTGGGTGAGAAGGGCAGGATATAAATGTGGTAAATAAATAAAATATTTACTATTACTATTAATACAAATATTTGAAATGTATGTAAATTGTTACAATCAAAATATTATTTTATAATAGGAGTATGTGCATTAACAGATTGGCTTGCATGCCCTTCTTGAAGGACCTTCATGAGAAAAATTGAACCAGTCTACTGCCTTAATTTTTGAATTAAGTTTGGGGGTCTGAGGCCACACAAGATATTTAAAAGGGGGTCCGTGGTGAAGAAAAGATTATCCACTGTAGTAACACAATTTAAAGAGTCTCTAAGCAGTGTGTTATTCAATGTTATTTCCTGCTTCTTGGTAAGGGGTTGGACTAGATGGCTCACGAGGTCTCTTCCAACTCTATGATTCTATGATAGAAAATAGGCCTTCTCTACAAAAATTTTAACTGTTACATAATATAGGGCAGACTAAAAATGTTAATAAAGACTCAGTGTTTAAACAGCTCTTGAGTATTTCTGAAGCATAGTTACTTTGGATAAACGAATTACTTTAGAGAAGGATTTTTTTGTAGCTGTAAAAAGAACAGGTGCATTTAATGATGAACCAGTTAACATTTACAGGGAGACAGAATGACTGGGATTGCATTCACTTCTTTCAGGAGAAATACCTTAGAAGAGACCATGGCTTTAATGAAGGTTATTTTGTTTTAAAACATTTTCATAACTGTATTGTGAAATTGTGATTTGATATTGAAGATAGTGTTCTTATATTTGAGATAGGTAAACCTCAGTCTTTTTGTGGAAGGTTGCTCAGTATTATTTCAGTGATTAAACAATGTCTGGTGTTAACATTTTGAATGTTAGATAAGAATAAAATGAATAGAATATGGGTTGATGTTCTTCATAATTGTGTTGGTTTGTTTATTTATTTATTTACTCTGTTTGTATCCCACCTTTCTCTACCCCGAAGGGGACTCAAGGCGTCTTTACATGCGGCAATTATTCAATGCCTTTGAACAACCAAGAATTAAAATACATTAAGTTAAAGATTTAAAATTAAATGCTCATTTAGAAACATATAAAACATTACAATTATTATTAAAAATTACGCCATCCATATTTGTAATGTTCCTAAATCACCGTGACTCTAAAGTGGTGGTCAATGGGCTGAGCTATCAGCTGCTGTTCTGTGGCAATTTTCCGTAGGGCGGGGGGAAACAGCCACAAATAAGGTAATGGTTTGGGGCATTTGGATAAACAAATCCTTGTCCTCCATACAAGGTAGATTGAGGGGCACTGCTTTAAATAAAAGAGACCTCTCTGAAACATCTCAGGAAAGTACAATTAAACAAAGCATATTGAGACATGGTCTCTCAGGTTTTTTTGGCAAACATAATGCTCTGCCATCTGACTTTTCTGTAACCAATAATACTCTTACTTTTTTATTGCAGGCCCAGCAAGGCAGCCCTTCTTCAACAGGTTCAGGGAACACAGAGCATTCCTGCGCCTCCCAAAAACAGATCTCCGTCCAACAGAAACAGACGCAGGTAAAAGACAAGTAAACAATATAATGTATTTACTGCCATGAGTTCACCTTAAGGAATTTAAGCATTGCCCCCCTAAACTACAGATCTCAGAATTCTATGACTATTAAAGTAGAGCCTTAGTTTTATAATTGTGCCAAATGAAAAGTCTCATGTTAGATAGTCCATCTGGCCTCCACAGCTTGCTCAGCATTAAGATTAGATTAGGCAGTTTCATGAGGCCTGTTATACATTAAGAGGCTAGAGCCATTTTGTTACAGGGGATTAAACTTTTGTTGTAAATTCGGAAATAATCTAGTGTATAGTTTGTTAGGTTTTTTATATTTGTTTTCCTTAAGCCATGACAAGAGATTCCATCCAGAATTTGGAAACTATTTTTAACTACAGTTTGCAGAATTCTCTTGTTGCTAGAGCCACTTGCCCTGTTGGTGTCTGTAGTAGAAAAAGTCAATTCTGCAAGATCTAATTCCATTGTGTTGTCAAAGGTTTTCATGGCCAGAATCACTTGGTTGTTGTGAGTTTTTCAGGCTGTATGGCCATTTTCCGATAGCATTCTCTCCTGACGTTTCACCTGCATCTTTGGCAATTTAATCCATGATATTGAAGGGGTGAAGACAAAATATTCGGTCTGCTTTTTGGTTTCTGATTTTATAGACAACTTTCCTGATTTGTGATATCTCTCTCATTCCTCTTTCTTCTTCCCTGCCACAGTCTGATCTTACAATGGAGAAAATATCTGCACTAGAGAACAGCAAGAACTCTGATCTTGAAAAAAAAGAAGGCAGAATAGATGATTTATTAAGAGTAAGTGGTCATAAACTTTGCCATACCCTCATATTCATATATTTTAGCCCCTGAGAGCTTCTGTAATGTATAAATATATTTAGATGGATAGTGATAAGATTAAATTGATTTGGAAATGGAGGATCGTTTACCTGTTTAATTACCTGTTGGGTTGTCTGCCCCACATTATCCTTTAAAACCTCCCTGCTACATACATTCTACCTCTGTTTGCATCCATTTATTTTAAAATTTTAATATTTCACATTTGGCCCGGCCAAAATGGTTTTAAATTGTCTGTTATTGCCTATGTGTAAGTTATATTGATTATATCGTTTTATTATTTGCTGTTGTGTTGTTTATTATGTGTCATTGGGCTTGGCCTCATCTAAGCCGCCCCGAGTCTTCTTGGGGAGATGGTGGCGGGGTATAAATAAATTATTATTATTATCGTTGTAAAATGAAAATTGCCTTCTGTCATACTATACAGGTGTATAGCCCATAACATCATATGAATATGTGGTTCAAAGAGGCTGTGGAGAGTTCATGACAATGTGTTTAAATATGATGGGACAATATTGTTGGTCCAAGGATAACTCTGAACTCTGCTTCAAAATGTAATGGAACTGGAGATTATCTACCACTTAAAAAAGATTGGACAAACACATGGAAGATAAGGCTATATGTCTATCAATGGCTCCTAGTCATGATGATTGTATATTAGCTGGCTGTTCTGTGAGCAGAATGTTGGACTAGATGGTCCTTTGGCCTCAAATCCAGCATAACTTGGTTAAGCAGTTTTTCTGATCCTGTAATATCTTCTATGTCCTCTAGCATTTGACAATTGATATTGACAATTGATGCTTTTTCATCTTTTCTACCACATGACTTTAGGCAGCTAGTTTTCAAGTGACAAATTAAATTGTTTCTTTTTTTTCTTTAACTGCTTAATATTAATTTGTTTTTAGGCAAACTGTGATTTAAGGCGACAAATAGATGAACAACAAAAAATGCTTGAAAAGTACAAAGAGCGGTTGAATAGATGTGTAACAATGAGCAAGAAGCTTCTTATAGAAAAGGTAACTTGGAGCACGAATAAACGTGTTGAATTTAAGGAAAAGTAATATACACACATATACATGCATACAATGGGAAGTCAGATAACCCTTTTCTTAACTTAACTCATAAAATTACAGAGGCTAAGTGGAATAGGTGAGAAAGGGAATTAATTTCAGCCTGGTTTCAACCAAGTTAGTGTAAAATCTAAGAATCTTTTTTTTTTTGGTTAAAAAATCTGGTGAATATTGCCATCATGTTCTCTTCATTGTCATCAAAATTACAATGAACTGATAATTAATTGATAATAAAATGTATGTGATTTTCAATGTTGTGAAAAAAATACAGTTTCTAAGTGATTATATCATATTTTATAATTGCTCAGATAGAAGGTTGCAATTTTACAGTGCCAACAAATCTAACACACTACACATTATGTCCATATACAGTGTCAATTTACCCATAATATTCACTTATGGAATCTTATGGGTAAAACTTATGCTTTTTTCCAAGAAAAGGACATTTTTTTAAAAAATGGAAAAAGTAAAGTAAAATGGGAAAGATTTTTAACATGTTATGTCTTGATATGCCTTCAAATTATTTCCAACTTAAGGTAACCCTGAGATGAATTTACCACAGGGTTTTCTTAGCAGGATTTCCCCAGAGCAGAATTGCCTTTGCCTTTCTCTGAGGATGAAAGAGTGTAACTTGCCCATCATCACCCAATTGATTTCGATGAATGAACAGAGATTTGAATTTATTTCCAAATCGTTACCTTCATCAAGTCCAATTAGAGCAAATTTAGACCCGCCCCCCTATATTAAATTGTTTACCTTAGTCCATAGAGATATTTTTAAAAAATATATAGCAATTCATTCAACACTTCTTTGATAAATTATTATCTTTAGCCAGAAATTATTTGTTTTTTTATCTTGCATGACCAAACAGTACTGGGAAGACAGTTTAGATGTAATCCATGAAATGATTAAATGAAATGTTTCCCCTTTGTTGTCCTTAAAACAATTCAGTCGATACCCTGTAAAGGTGGAAGCTGAGTCAGAGGACTCAGAATTGTTACCAGAATTACTCATACAGCAAAATTAAGTCATCAGCCTTTAGGAAATCCTTATAAAGGACTGTCTTCACAAAGGCTGAACATACATCTCTTAAGAAGGATTTAATAAAATAGCGGAATAGTGTTGATTAAAAAAGGTATTGATGACCATGATATCCTACAGGAATCAAGATAGATCATAAATAAATCTGTCATGAAATTGCTTATGCATTTCTGCAGAAACAGACTTCATGATAGCATGTGACTATATTCTGTTGGTTTACTGTGTTAGAATAAACATAACTTCTACTGCAGTTGATTTCTCCCATTTTCCTCTTTTGTTATATAAAGCATGATGTGGGGAGATTGTAAACCTAAGAAGAATTTTATATAGCATTAATGTCTTACTTTTTGTAATGCAATAAAATTATATTTCTCTAAGGCATGGTAAATTTCAGAGTTTGCTTCGTAGACATGCTTTCAGAACAATTACTCACCTTCTCAAAAGTTATATAAAAGGGGGAACCAAATTTATGATAACATTTACAACACCAGAAAATACTGTGAGAATTCAGTCTTACCAAACCTCTGCATCTATACTGCAAGGTATGGTAGTCATTTTAGTGAAGCTGCTATTAATAATTCCCCCCAACTCATTAGACCTGGAACATTGATCATTTTGTTACAGAGCTTTTTTGTGGCCAGGCTTAGATTTTGCTAATGGAAGAAAGCTAATTTCCAAAAATAAAAAAATCTCCAATCTGGCCATTTAGTCTGTATCCTGTCATTAATTGTTGCTTTTAAAAGATTGTCTTCATGATCCCATATTCACTTTTACACAGATGCATGTACAGCTATCTCTGTTTTTTTTGTTTTTTTAATTTTACAAGGAACTTGGTATTAGCGATTTGATCCAGATCATTATTTTGTAGAAGGAACTCTGTATATTTCTATGGAAATTTACAATTGTCAATTGACTTGGCTTTGGTTTTTCCTTGCTGACCAGTGTTGTGGTCAGAGTTGAAATTCTTAACACTCTCTGTTTCTCTTTCCAGTCAAAGCAGGAAAAGATGGCATGCCGAGATAAAAGTATGCAGGATCGGTTGCGGCTGGGTCACTTTGCAACGGTCCGGCATGGAGCCTCTTATACTGAGCAGTGGACAGATGGCTATGCTTTCCAAAATCTTATTAAGTAAGTTGCGTAACAGCTACTTCTACCTTTACCTGAGGCACAAAAGAGTTTGTCTGTGTTTGTCTGTGTATTATAGATGTACACATTTATAGCACTGTTTAGAAAGAACCCATGAAGGTAGCAGGCCCGGATGATCATTGAGGCAGCAAGGCCTATGGGCGTAAGCCGAGGGGGGCGCCAGATCAAGCCCCCCCTCCCAAAAAATGGCAATGACTCACGCCGAGTTGTCCCAGTGGCAGCTGCTCAGCACCCTTCCACGTGGCGCCCCATTCATGCAGCGCAGCTGCCGCTGCCTTTGGAACAACTCACCGTGGTCTCAGAAGGAGGGAGGAGGAGTGCAGCCCGAGCGACGCCACTCCCTCCAGGCCCGAGTGGAGGAGGAAGGAAGGGAATCCCCGGTGCCACTGCTGGCCATGCGCGGCACCCAGGACATGGCAGAGGAGGAAGAGGCGCGCGCATGCCCGCCAGCAGCTCCAGGGCGGGGCTTCCCTCAGCCTCGTCATCCTCGCGCCCAAGGAAGGAGGACGCGAGGAGGATGACGCGAAGGAAAGCCCTACCCCTAGGGTCGCTGGCGCCTGGTGGGCATGCGCGCGGCAGGAGGGCGCCTCTGCTTCCTCCTCCGCCATGTCCCTGGGTGCCCAAGGAAGGAGGGTGGGGCGAGGATAACGCGGAGGAAAGCCCCACCCCCGAGGCCGCTGTTGTGCATGCCCAGCAGTGCCTCGGGGGCGGGGCTTCCCAAGTGTGGCCTAAGGCGCCAAAATCAGTTAATCCGGGCCTGGAAGGTAGGATACTTTAAAAGATATATTTAGCCCAACCAAAATGTTTCCATGTAAAGTCATCAATATTTTTTTAAACCTATCTTATTAATACCAATAGGTCTACTAAAAATATCTAAATCTGGATCAGTCCCATGGTTTAGAGTATTTTAGCTGGATGGGAGGACGATCTGGCTGCAACATATGTCACCCCACTGAGTATTTTAGTCTCTCTTCAGCACTGGAAACTCCCCATTCCCAGATCCAGAATTTTGAGTATGCTAAAATGGGGAATCTTGAAGTATGCTTTCTATATTCAGAACTGGAATTTGCAGGTCTTTTAAAGAAGTTGGATTAAGCATCTACAGACATGATTAAAGTCCGGACCCTTTTCTTGATCTCTTCCTTCCAAGAAGTAGCAAAACCTACAGATTTACTATCCTAATGCAGTGTTTCCCAACCAGTGTGCCATGGCACACTGGTGTGCCATGAGCGAACATCAGGTGTGCCATGGGAAATTGGCACTCTCCCCCCTCCTAGCAGCCCCCTCACAGGTTTCCAAGAAACAAATTGAGCCTCTCCGCTTGGATTTTTTTTTTACTATTTTACTGGATTTTTCCAGAGTCTCCCCCCCCCCTCCCCAAGGAACTGTTTATAACAGCTTCATGACATCAATAGTTAACTGGAAGCAAGTTTCACTCAGGGTGAAATTTCACAAAGGTCTGTAGAACAAGCTCTATGAGTAGCGGCTTGAAGAGCTGGGCATGTTTAGCCTGAAGAAGAGAAGGCTGAGGGAAGACATGATAGCCATGTATAAATATGTGAGAGGAAGTCATATATATGTTTTGTTCATCGAAACAGGCCCAGGTTTCACACTGAGTGTATAAATACATTTAAAAACATATTAGCTATATGTATTACTGTGTTAGAGTGTACTTTTGTGTCATTTTGGTTGGTGGTGTGCCCCAGAATTTTGTAAATGTAAAAAACGTGCCGCGGTTCAAAAAAGGTTGAAAAACACTGACCTAATGGATACACATTATGTTCTCTGATCTATATTTCTGTGAACTGCTTTGGTTTAGGCAGCAGGAAAGAATAAATTCCCAAAGGGAAGAGATAGAGAGGCAAAGAAAAATGTTAGCAAAACGGAAACCACCTGGCATGGGACAGGTTCCACCAGCAACGAACGAGCAGAAGCAGCGTAAAAACAAGACCAATGGAGCAGAAAATGAGACGTAAGTAGTGCAGAAAAAAAATCAATGTGCACAAGTGCAAGAAATAACTTACAGCTGAAGATATCAAGGTTTTATTCTAGTAGGACTCCCCAGTTGAATAAAACTTTTGGAATATATTCCTCAGTAAACCTATTAGTATAAAGAAAAAGGAACAGTTCTTAATGGTTAGAGATCATAATTCAGATGTCCACTCAACTGTAGGCTTGCTAAACATATTGGGAAACCTGTGCATATGATCCCTATTCTATTAAGTAAACCTAGTACTGCCCTCTCTTGATTATTGTAATCAGAGACTGTTAATATAGCAACATTCTTCTTATTAGCAAATATACTCCATATAAAAGAAAGAGTTTTCTACCTCAGTCTTATGGACAGATTCACTGTGACCTTCACGTGGAATTCTGAGCATGCTTGCTCAGAAGTAGCTATTGAATTAATGAGAGTTACATCCTTGCTAGTGTGCTTAGTATTGCGGCCTAAGGGTTGGTTCCGAGTCACCTCTGTGCTGAGAGGGGCGATATACAAATTTAGTGTTCAGCGCGGGGGTTCAAGTGGACCTAGTCTCCGTAATAGAGGTTCCATGGTCGGACCACTGTGCTCTAAGGATCCGGGTTGAGCAACCGCCTCCCCCATGCAAGGGCGCCGAACAGATTTTGGTTCGCCCGAGGAAACTTATGGAACTCGAAAGGTTCCTGAATGCTCTGAGGGATCTGGAGTCTATCAGTGTCTCAGTCGATTAGCAGGTTCAAGCCTGGAACACCTCATTAGCTAGAGCTCTCGACGAGATTGCCCCTAGGCGCCCTCTCCACCCCCGCAACCACCGATCCCCCTGGTATACAGGGGACCTCAGGTCGATGAAACGGGAGAGGAGACGGCTAGAGCGCGTGTGGAGGAAACTCCGCGACGGAGCCTCAGTATCGGCTTATAAGCTAGTCAAAGAGGCTTATGAGTGTGCTGTCAAGGCGGCCAAAAATGTGTACTTTTCCGTCTTGATAGCGTCTGCCAGCTCACGCCCGGCTCAATTGTTCAAGGTAATTCGGTCTTTGACGACGGTCCCTACTGTCCCAAAAAATAGTGACCAGGCCCTTACTGCCGGTGCTTTCCAGAGCTTTTTTACAGACAAGATACTGAGCCTCTGCCGGGACCTTCCAGCCACGGTTGACACAGTGAGAGAGCTTGAGACTCCGTGGCCCTCCGCCGGGCCCACCCTCGACCGGTTTCGGCCACTGGACGCAGATGCTGTTGATAAGATAGTGGCTGCAACTAGGCCTACCACCTGCTCCCTCGACCCGTGCCCCTCCTGGCTTGTTAGATCTTGCCTGGAGGGGTTACGTGGGCCTCTGTTGAATATCGTAAACAGCTCCCTTGAGCAAGGAGTCTTTCCAGAGTGCTTAAAAGAGGCGGTGGTAGCTCCATTACTGAAGAAACCGTCATTAGACCCTGCGGTTCCCTCCAACTACCGACCAGTGTCGAACCTTTCGTACCTGGGGAAGGTAGTTGAGAGGGCAGTAATGGAGCAGTTGCAGTCCTTCTTAGATGATGCAACATGGCTAGACTCCTTCCAGTCCGGCTTCCGTTCGGGGCATGGGACGGAGACGGTCCTGGTCTCCATCACAGACCAACTCCGCTGCCAGCTTGACCAAGGCGGGTCTGCGCTGCTCGTGTTATTGGACCTCATGGCAGCGTTTGACACGGTCGACCACAATCTATTGATCCACCGCTTGGCCATGGCTGGAGTGAGGGGGACAGCTCTTAAATGGCTGACCTCCTTCCTCCACCAGCGGTCTCAGCGTGTGAGGAGGGGCGAGGTGGTCTCCGAGGGCTCCCCATTAGTTTGTGGAGTCCCGCAAGGGGCCATTGTCTCCCCTCTGTTATTTAACATCTACATGCAGCCGCTTGCACAGCTGGTGCGGAGTTATGGGCTGGAGTGTCACCAGTACGCTGAGGATGGAGGGCAGGCCGGGATCTGTCCCCGATAATTTCCAGCTTTGCCTCGAAGCCGTTACTGGATGGCTGCGAGCCAGTAGGTTGAGGGTGAATCCGGCGAAGACGGAGATCTTGTGGTTGGGCCGCCCGGGCGATGTAGGTGTCCAGCTTCCGACCCTGGACGGTGTGGCGTTATGCCCATCGTCTTCCGTTAAGAGCCTGGGGGTCCATTTGGACTCCCAGCTGACCATGGAGGCCCAGGTCTCTGCGGTCAGCAAGATTGCCTTTTTTCATCTGCGTCAGGCAAGGAGGCTGGCCCCCTATCTCTCCCGGAACGACCTGGCCACGGTGATCCAAGCCACGGTCATCTCAAGGCTAGACTACTGCAACGCGCTCTACGTTGGCCTTCCTCTGTCGGCGACCCGGAAGCTCAAGCTGGTGCAGAACACTGCCGCCCGGCTCCTGTCTGGCACTCCAGCAGGCTGCTGCATAACACCTGTTTTGCAGGATCTGCACTGGCTGCCAATCGAGCACCTGATCGCCTTCAAAGTGTTGGTTCTTACCTTCAAGGCCTTGCACGGTCTGGGGCCAGCGTATCTGAGGGACCGTCTCACCCCATATTGCCCTTCGAGATCACTACGGTCCGAGGATGCCAACCTTCTGGAGATACCTTCGGCAAAGCTGGCAAGATTGACATCTACCCGCCGGAGGGCGTTCTCTGTCATAGCTCCTACGCTGTGGAACGCCCTCCCGGCCGGAACTCGGGCCATGAAGGACTTGTTCCCGTTTAGATGGGCCTGCAAAACTCACCTGTTTAAGAAGGCCTTCGGCGAGTAGGTCCCGCTCATTCTTGAATTGTGCTATTATTTTACTGTGTACTGCTGTTTTTAATTGTTTTTATTGCCTTGTATTTTATTGTGCCTTCGGCTCCTGTAAGCCGCCGCGAGCCTCAGGGAGTCGGCGGCATAGAAGCCCGAATAATAAATAATGAATGAATGAATGAATGAATGAATGAATGAATGAATAAATTGGCCTTTGGAAACTTCAGTAGGTCCAAATTCTATGGCTATTAGCTAAGCGGTCAATAGGGACTAGTTATCAGGATTCATTTGATCGTCCTGTTGAAATAGCTTCAGAGGCTACCAGTCTGTTTCTGAGCATAATTCAAAGTGCTGATTTTGATCTCTACATGTCTATTAGAGCTTTTCAAACATTTCATATTGGTGACACTTTTAGATATGTATCATTTTGTAGGACAGTAACTCAGTTTTACTAGCAAACCAGTGGAGTGTGCCCTTCCCCCTCAAACCAGACACTTGATTGAAACCATGCCCCCCACTTTCAATATACCCACAGTGAGTCCCCTTCCAGGGCTGCCTCAAGAGGGGCAAAGGCTAGGCGGGGAAAGGGGGCATAGAGAGGAGTGGGTTCAAATTTTGCCAGATGAGACGGCATCCTTCCAGCTTCCCTGTCCCAGTCATCCCTCCTCAGCAAACCCAATAGCAAAAGAGGGATAAGTGTTGGGCAAACAGTCCAGACCACAGTGGAAGGTGAATCTGTCCCAACATGGAAAATTTATGGTGGTGTCATTTGGGAGAAAGGTAGCATCATGGTAGTCAACACACTTACACACTACAGTCAACACACTAACATGCCACGACACACAGTTTGAAAAGCTCTGCCCTGCGTGGTGTCAGTTTGACTGAGGGATCCAATCCCCTTGAGCAAGCCAGTGCAAGATTTAAGATTGGCTTTAGAGGGCTTTCTCTACATTATACCACCTTACATTTGGGAGACAGTCTTCGTAGGAGTTGCTCTCAGGCCATGGACTTCTCTTCCATGATAGGTCTGGTTGGCACCACTGATCTTTTTCTGTCAGCACGTGAGGACCTTTTTATTCAGGCAGGCCTTTGAAGTGGCATACTTTTAATATAAGATTTTACTAGAAAAACGTTTTTAACAGTTTTAATTATATTCTTAAAATAATATTTTTATTTTTTTTAAACCAATTGCAATTTTATGGTTTTGCTTAATCTTTTTTCAATTATTTAATTATCCTCCTTATATCCCAGGTTGGAAGAAAGGTGGCATCTAAAGACAATAATGAATAAGTGCTCTTATTTTGTGTGCTTGCAGATTAACATTAGCAGAATATCATGAACAGGAGGAAATCTTCAAACTCCGCCTGGGTCATCTTAAAAAGGTAAAAAAAAATCAATTACAGATAACTTCAGGATTCACTGGTTTCATCTACCTCATTGATACACTCGCTTACTTTTCAGGGTATAGAAGGCTTTTGTATGGTTCTTCATCATCAGTCCCAGCAACAGTCTTATATCCCTGTATCTATACATCTTCTGAAAGTGTTTGCAGTATTCTTGCATGCTACTGTGTTCTGTATGCATGAGTATCTATACCTAAACTTGCTAGTTTCTTCTTTGGCCAAGAATTTGAATGTGGTTCAGAAGATGCTGTACTTCCCTATGTGACATACTGCATACTTGAAAATAACCCTTTTTTGGGCAGAAAAAACCTTCTTGGTTTATAATGGGGTCAAGTGGGGCAGCCGAGTCTGGAGGCCATTGCTTGCAATATATTAGTTATTTCTCTCTCCTCTTTTATCAGTGTGTTTTCTTTTCCAAATCTTCCAGAGAGACAGAGACAGAGAAGCCCTTGCAAGTCAGAAATATCCATTAAAAGTCAGGAGTATCCATTAAAAGCATTTCCCCCTGAAATATTTGTTAATCTCTCCTACAGATATATAGGCCTTTGCAATCCCTGTGTACCTATATATTATCTGTATCTATCTATATACATTAATTTAATATGTGAATTTTCCCCTCATATGTCTGCAGATGTTTGCAAATCCTATACATATCAATATCTAGAGATTTCCCTGTACCTGTATAGCTGTATCTATATGTATACATTATGTTTATATATACATTTTTTCTCTCACATATTTGCAAGTCTCTGTAAATCCTATATACATATAAATATCACTAAATATAGAGAGATACCTATATATCTGTATATCGGTAATTTTATTATAATTATCTATAGAGAGATGTCTATATGAATATATAGGATGTCTATATGAATATAGATATATAGAGCTTGCAAATATTACAGGGGAAAATGCACACACAAATATATATAGACATGTCTAGATAGATATATACATATATAGGACTTCCAAATATTACAGGGGAAATGTGTGTGCGCACACACACACACATATATTGAGAGAGAGAGAGAATGTCAAGATATATAGATATATAGCACTTGCAAATATTGCAGGAGGGAAAGGCACATATAGAGAGAGAGGATTTGCCAATGTTTCAGGGGAAATCCATAAGGGAAATTAGTATATATAATTATTGATCTATATCTAGTAGGCTTGTTTGATCCAAAAAAAATTGGTTCAACACGTGTTTCGGGTGTAGGGGGCGCTGGTGGTTCGAGTCTAAGGTCAATTCCGATTTTCACAGAAAAAAAGTTCAAAACTTCAAAATTTTTGAGACTTCCAAATCCTTTGTTAATAGTTTCAAAGTGTTATTTCCTGTTTCATTGGGTGGCCTTTACTTTGAAAGTAGTTGTTTTACTCCAGAAGGGGGGGGGGTGGAAGCAAAGGGAAGAAATCCATGCACTCTGGTTAAAACCTCTTCTCTCGCTTAAGACTGATGCGGGAGGGAAAGGAAAGGAATCCATCCACACTGGTATAAACTGACGTGGATCCATTCCATCTACACTGGTTTAAACTGACACAGATCCATCCCATCCACACTGGTTTAAACTGAAGCTGGAGAGAAAGGAAAGGAATCCATCCACACTGGTTTAAACTGGCGTGGATCCATTCCATCTACACTGATTTAAACTGACACAGATCCATCCCATCCACGCTGGTTTAAACTGATTCGGGAGGGAAAGGAAAGGAATCCATCCACACTAGTTTAAACTGATGCGGATCCATTCCATTCACACTGGTTTAAACTGACATAGATCTATCCCATCCACACTGGTTTAAACTGAAGCTGGAGAGAAGAGAAAGGAAAGGAATCAATCCACACTGATTTAAACTGACATTTTTCCTGATATTTTTCTCCCTTCCCCTTCTCCTCTTTCCTTCCCTCTTCCTTTCCTTTTCTCCTCCAAATCCCAGCCCGTTCAGGAAAACATTTTTTTGGGGGGGGGGCATTTTACTAGGTTCCCCGGGTATGTTGTTCCCTTGCAAAGTGGTGGTGTGTGGCACCTTTCCCACCCAAGCAGCCTGCCCTAGTCCCTCTGCCTTTGCATCCCCGGCTCGCAATGAGCCCACGAGGCACGCACGGCCTTTTTAAAAGGGCAATGGCTGCTGTGCCGAAACCCCGCCCCTCCCAAGGTGGTTTCCCCTCATTGGCTGGAGGCAAGCATCCCAGCATGCAAGCAGCTGCTTGCCTCCAAATGCTGATTCATTTCCGATTCACTTCCTGGATCGGAAAAAAGATGGTGACAGTGGCTTCAAAATGGCAAGGATACTTCCGGGTTCCCAAGTCGCTTTGAAATCGCTTCAAAGGGGGATTTATTCCAATTTTAATCCGAATAACAAAGATTCCGAATGAACCTACCAATGCCTAATACGTAGCTCTGCATTGTTTATGTAGGCATTGAATGTTTGCCTGTTACTATGTTGGAAGCCGGCCTGAGTCCCCATGGGGAGATAGGGCGGGATACAAATGAAGTTTTATTACTATAATTATAAAGTTACTGTTGGTACCATTTTTTGTTGACCCTACTTTTCCACTTACAGAGCTAGTTTACTGTTTTTCTTTAAAATACGATAAATATTCAAAAACACACCGTTTGAACTTCACTTATATCAAACAAGCTGCCTTCTACAATAAGGAAAGAATTATATTTCTTTCATTTTGATGTCACAGTTGCTTAACCAGCAGCTTTTAAAAGGCCAGGGTTTCCCATGCTGTTTGGACAGCCCTGTGCTAACATTACTGTGATATTTGCACGCTACTCACAAAATACTGATTCACTAAGTCATTTTGTCCTCCTTATCCTCAGTGTTTCATTGTCATCAAGTCCAGAGGAATACCACTGATCCTGGGGATTATTCCACATGAAAAATTGCATGTAATTGGAACAGAAGGTGTTGCTGCCATGTGTAATTCACACTGGCATGAATTCATGGGGGTGAATTGAGAGTTCAGAGTTTGAACACTCTGGGTGCTCAGAGTTTAAGATTAAAGTAATGTATTTTCTGTATAATAGCAATCTTATCTTCTTCTTTTTATATATTTGAGTGACATTTTCTTAGAATTTAGAAGAGTTTTAGCTAGATTTTAATTTCCCATTGGAATTAGACTGATTTTTCTCTTGATACAGGAAGAAGCAGAGATCCAAGCGGAACTGGAGCGGTTAGAGAGGGTTAGAAATCTGCATATCAGGGAATTGAAAAGAATACACAATGAAGATAATTCACAGTAAGTACCAGGCATAGGAATGCTGCAGATTATAAGACTGGGAAAAGGATTTAAATATGCTTCTTTCTTGAGAAAACATACCATGAAAACAACTCACATGTCTGTTAACTACATCTTTTGGATTGATTCACTGCTAATTACATCATTATTAATGAAGTGCTATTGCTAATTGGAGGTAATATGCATGCATGAAACAGTTTAGAGTCTAAATTAAACAGAATGTGTCCACCATACTTATTTTTATCTCCTCTTCCAGTGTATATTTGAGATGTGGATAAGCTGCCTCAACATTTTGTCAAAACTTTACATTAATGACTCTTCTGAGGGATATGAGTAGTATAGTTTATTGCATTAGCCGCAAGGCCATCTCAAGCAGAACAAACCGTGCAAAAGAAATACATGTATCAAGCGTTGAACAGTGGTTCCATAATGTGCAACAGTACATTAAACAACCGTTTTGTAATAAAATAACAAATACTCTCCTGGCACCTCTGCCTTTCTGCTTCATTTTGGCAATTCCTAGCCTATATAACCATCTATTTGTTCCTCATGTATACTCATCCCCTCTGCAATCAGTCCGAATTGAGACAATATATCGTTGCCTACTTTTACTAGCTTTATAAAAGAATGTTGCTACTTTTGTAATTAATAACTTGTTGGTATTAGAGAGGAGGAATATAGTTCTATTAGTCGGGGTCCAGTGGGATTTATTGAGTAAGTAAACTTCAAGTAGAGATTTTCTTTCTTTTTCATATATTACACATTGGTGGAGGATATGGTTTAGATCAGGGCTGTCCAACTGGCGGCCCGCGGGCCATATACGGCCCCAACCCCTTCCCCACGGCCCCCTACCCTCCTGCAAGACATCTGCTTTTTAAAAACATTTTTTAAAATATTTTTTTTGAATATTTTTTATTTATTTTTTCCCGGGGGGGGGGGGTGAGGGGCGGGGCGGGGAGCAGGCTCCCTTCCTCCTCCTCCTACTTCCCTTCCTCCCCCTCTCTCTCCCTCCCTCCTTCTCTCTCTCTTTCCCCCTTTCATTCTTTCCCTTTTCCACCACTTGAAAGAAAGAGGGAAGGAGAGAGTGCACCAAGCAAGAGGGGGCGGGGCCAGAGCGAAAAGGGGGCGGGGCCGAGTTTGGAGCGCGCGGGGGGATGCTCATCCATTCCCTTTCCGGCTTCCTCCTCTTCTGAGGATTCCTGCCAAGTTTGGTCCTGATCCATCATTATTTGAGTCCACAGTGCTCTCTGGATGGAGGAGAACTACAACTCCCAAACTCAAGGTTCAGTACTTTCTGTTGCTCTCATGAGAGTTTAGGTTTGATTCAACATGGCTGAGGAATGCTTTGATTGCATTTTCCCCTTATAGCAGAAGGAGGTAGGACTGGATGGCCCTTGGAGGTCTCCTATTCTAGGAACCCATTGTAATTATTATTATTATTATTATTATCATCATCATCATCATCATTAGAGGCTGAATGGCCATCTGTGACGAATGCTTTGATTGTGTTTTCCCCTTATAGCAGAAGGAGATTGGACTGGATGGCCCTTGGAGGTCTCCTATTCTAGGAACCCATTGTAAATATTATTATTATTATTATTATCATCATCATCATCAGAGGCTGAATGGTCATCTGTGAGGAATGCTTTGATTGTATTTTCCCCTTATGGCAGAAGGAGATTGGACTGGATGGCCCTTGGAGGTCTCCTACTCCAGGAACCTGTTGTTGTTGTTATTATTATTATTATTATTATCAGAGGCAGAATGAATATTATGCCTTTTCATTCAGGGTTATAGGCCTGTGTGGAAGGGCCTTGGCTTCTTATTTGACTTCCTTTCCACACATCTGAATAAAATCCCATGTTATTTGCTTTAAACCAGATTATATGAGTGTGGACTCCGATAATCCAGTTCAAAGCAGGTATTCTGGGTTATATGGCTGTGTGGAAGGGCCCTGAGTCCACACTGCAATATAATCCAGTTCAAAGCAGGTTTTGTGGGGTTTACTGTCTGGATATTCTGAGTTATATGGCTGTGTGAAGGGCCCTGAGTCCACACTGCAATATAATCCAGTTCAAAGCAGGGACTGGGATTTGAGACTGGGATTTTGGTGTTCATCTCTATCTCCAAGTCAAAGCCCCAGTGTCCTCCACAGACACCTCCAAGGTGGGGAGGGGGTGGAGCTGGGGGCGGGGCAGGGGTGGAGCCAGGGAGGGGGCGGAGCTGGGGGCGGAGGCAGACCCTTCGGCCCCCCAGGTCATCAGTAACCGGAATTCCGGCCACAGGTCCGGTATAAGTTGGACAGCCCTGGTTTAGATCTTCCACCTCCTGGGCCCCACAGACACATGTTCTCTCTGTGTAAGGGATAGAATGGTATCTACCATATCTAACCATTGATTCATTCTTGATTGATTGATTGATTGATTTTATTATTTATGAGTCGCCCTCCACGTCAGTGCTCCGGGCGACTTACACATAAAACACATAAAAAGAGTTCAATAGTTAAAAGCTAAAAGAATAGGAAAATTAATTAAAATAGTTCCAGTAACTCAGGCGAAGTCTGGAGGGTGTCCTTAGCCATAAGCCTTTCGGAAGAGCCAGGTCTTCAATGCGGTCAGGAACTGGGGCATGTCCCGGATAGCTCTCTGATCCGCCAGCATCAAGTTCCAAAGAACAGGGGCCGCGATGTTCAAACCTTGCCCTTGTCAGAGCCACTCTTAGCTGTCTTGGTATATTGGCCGTCAGATAGGGAGCACGACTTCTGAGGAATATAATAGATGCTTCTGCTTCCCTCCTATTGGTTATCTTTTGCAGTGCTTGGTTCTTTGTCATTTCTGTTGTTATAGATTTCCTATAGCGATGAACTCAGATTCTTTTGTGAAGGTGAAAGGCCTGTATATATAAAATTTATTTTTTTATTATTTCGATTTGTATACCGTCCTTTCCAGCTGGCTCAGGATGGTTTACAATATATCGAACTACCAACAAAAGACATAAAACATAGAGTTTAAAACTATACCACATGAGAGCATAGATACAGGTGAATTGAAATCCACCTTCCCAGGCTATTTATAAGCGAAATGCTTGCCGGAACAAAGCGGTTATACACGCTCTCCGGAAAGCCGTCAGCTCACTAATTGAACGTACTTCTGGTGGTAGGCTATTCCACAAACATGGTGCAGCCACAGAGAAGGTTCTCTGTCTGGTTGACGACAGACGGATAGTCCGTAAAGGCGGAATCTGTAGAAGATTGAGGTCCTCTGAACGGAGGGATCTCTGGGGAACATATGGGAGTAGACGGTCCCTTAAGTACACTGACCCCAGACCATGCAAGGCCTTAAAGGTCAGTACCAACACTTTGAAGATAACCCAGTGCTCAATTGGTAACCAGTGCAGATGCTGCAAGGTTGGAGTGATATGAGCCCTGTCCGGTACTCCAGCCAGGAGTCTCGCTGCAGCGTTCTGCACCAGTTTGAGCTTCCGGATAACCGACAAAGGAAGACCAATGTAAAGGGCATTACAGTAGTCTAGCCTTAAGATGACCGTTGCCTGGATTACCATGGCTAGGTCATTACCGGAGAGGTAGGGCGCCAGCCGGCTCGCTTGCCGCAGGTGGTAAAAGGCAGATCTGCTGACAGTGGAGACCTGAGCCTCCATCGTCAGCAGCGGGTCCAACTGGACCCCCAAGCTCTTTACTAGAGACGACGGGCGTAATGCCTCGCTGTCTAGCGCAGGCAGCCGGAGCTCACACCCGCCCAAGTGACCCAGCCAGAGGATCTCCGTCTTCGAAGGGTTCACTCTCAACCGACTGGCACGTAGCCAACCAGTCACAACTTTGAGGCATTGCTGGAAACAATAAGGTACAGAGTCCGGTCGGCTGTCCATCCTCAGCACCAGCTGGGTGTCATCAGCATACTGATGACACTCCAGACCAAAACTCCGCACCAGTTTAGCAAGGGGTTGCATGTAGATGTTGAATAATAAAGGGGAGAGAATGGCTCCCTGAGGCACCCCACAACTTAAGGGGAGCCTCTCAGAAACCATACCTCCCCTCTCCACTCGCTGGCCACTGTCAAGGAGAAAGGAGGACACCCATTTAAGGGCAGTCCCCCTGACCCCTGCCATGGCGAGACGGTGGGTTAACAATGAGTGGTCAACTGTATCAAAAGCTGCCGTGAGATCTAATAGCATGAGCAGCGCTGATCCCCCTTGATCCAGCTGGCAGCAGAGCTGGTCTGTGATGGCGACCAGCACAGTCTCTGTCCCATACCCATACGGAAGCCGGACTAGTAGGGATCTAATCCGGCTGGGTCATCTAGGAATGCTGCAGCTGGCCCGCTACTGCCCTCTCAATCACCTTGCCCAGGAAAGGTAGATTTGACACTGGGCGGTAACTGGAGGGAACTGAACGGTCTAACTCCGGCTTCTTCAAGTTAAAACAACAGTAAAAGATCTATAAATCTAGAACTGGATTGCATGCGGAGGCATGCTCTCATTGTGCCTGAATGATGTAAACAATCTCCTTTTTTAAAGCTCAGGAGCTTTAGTCCAGGACCATTTGAAACTCAAGCTTTCGGCTGGAGTTCAACCAGCAGGAGTCTTTTTGGGGGGCCTTTGCATGGTGGGAGAGCTACTCCCCCTCCCACAGGCAAGCAGCTTCGAGGTATTTGTCTGGAAACTTCCAGACTGCCTCCTTTTGACTTTATAACGATCCCGCTTGGTCTGACCTAGCAAGTGGTGTGACTTGCCCCTATACCCCCTCCCTTTTCCTCTTCCCTGTTGTATTGCTTTATTGTGTTGTTGTATGTTTGCATTATGCCTTCTGTAAGTCGCCCAGAGCCACCCAGGAGTGGCGACTCACAAATTTGAATAATAAATAAATAAATAAATAAATAAATAGATAAATTAAACCAATGACAGTCACACAATAAAAGTAAGGCATTGGAAATGTAACGTTTAACTCATAACATGGTCAGTGCAGGCATCTAAGAGGCAAAGCAAGCGAAACAAAGGAATTACACTGTGTAATTTAGGCCAATGTTCTGCCTGTGATGAGGATATTTTACCTTCTCTTCTCTCCTTTCCAGGTTTAAAGACCACCCAACACTAAATGACAGATATTTATTGCTGCATCTCCTGGGCAGAGGAGGATTTAGTGAGGTATATAAGGTAAACTGGACTACATTTTCCCTTTTTCAGTCATTAGTTGTTATTTTAGTCATCATTAGTTGTTATTTTAAAAGTGTTGAAGTCAAAATCTTTGTTACCTGCTGCTTTGGGAAATATAATTGAGCAAAAGCTCTTTCTGAAAATCTCTAGAGAAATTTACCAGTTGGAACAAAGTGTCAGCTCTGCAAACTTGTCAGAATAATGATTGCTCACAGATTAACTCTGGAATATGCAAACATTAGTCAGAGCCTTATAGTGAGTCAGGAAAAGCCGAATTTACATCCTAACTTCTCAGGCCCCAGTTATACCCTGTTTGCCTTTGAAGTCCCTAATTGTTGACATTCTCACAAAGAGATGTCAGCCTAAACTACATAACAGTATATTGCTATCTTCCACTTATTTACAATCCCTGCATCACAATGAATGATACTCATTGTTGGCATGGCCAACCCTTCTGACTTTCTTTGAAGTCGAAGATGTGGTCCATAAAAGTCTAGTAGTCATGCTGGGATTAAGTTAGCAAAGAATAACGGGCATGTATTTCCCTCACCTCCATACCTTTTTCTGGTTTTGAACTTGATTTATATTTATGTTATCATCTGGAACCAGATTTGCAAATACCTTTGAAAGCATGTAAACATGTGCAAGTATGCTTGGAAGTGATGGTATTCTAAGTCTACTGAAAAGAAATTCTCACTTTGTTTAACTCACAGATTTATTTTCCTCGCAGCCCTGCCTGGATGCTGCATCTGTTTCTGCATATTTTCCACAATACTAACTTCCTTGTGTTTTTTAACATAGTAGCAGTCTTTCTAAAAATGTTTACAGTAGTTGAGATAAGCTATAAACAATTTGACTACTCCAAAAATCTGCAATTACAGCTTGCATAGTCTTCACTGTTTTTTGATAAATGATTATCTGCTCCTTCTGGCTCTGTTTTTTGTTTGTTTGTTTTGTAATTTAAAAAATTACACCTATAGTATTTTGACACAGCATTCTTTACACTCTTCCAAAAATAAATTTAAAATATAAAGTTGACTTGGTTTGCCTAACTTCTTGTTCTCCTGTGGATGTAGTGTCATCTCTAATGGAATTCTAAAACAGTTAATCAATTTTCCTTCTTCTCTTTTAGGCATTTGATTTAACAGAACAGAGATATGTAGCAGTAAAGATTCACCAGCTAAATAAAAACTGGAGGGATGAAAAGAAAGAGAATTACCACAAGTAAGTAGTTCAGACCTTTGAATTACAGGGGAGAGGTGTTTTAATAGGTTTATCATTTCAGAATTGGAATGTGGTCCAAAAATACATTAATATACATTTTATTTCCTCTTCTGTTTGAAAAGAAGCAGGAGGTAAATAAACATTTAAAAAAGAAAAGCGGGAGTTTCCTCCTTCCTATGTCCACTTAGTGTAACAAATAGCTGGAGAATGAAACAGAAAGAAAGAAAGAATGAATCAGACTTTGGTCTCAAAGTTAATCCTGTCTAGAGTAACTCCAGTGATGAATCAGTATGGTTTACATAAGTGTTAATGTATTCTGCACATGATTCAGTGGGTATACTTTAGTTGGGACCAGCAGTTGGATGTAAGCTATATTATTTAGATGCAGCTTGATTTTCATAGGAAAAGCATTAAGAAAAAGTATATTGTCTTAGTTCTTTAACATCTATCTGGACAACTGGAAGGGCTGCATTAACCTCACACCATCTGCCTACAGCTTTTGTCCTTTATTACATACAGTGATAAATGGTGGTTTGTGCTGCTGTACTAATGTTTCCTTCTCCCTAGCATCTTTGAAAAGTGCTTCTTCAGTATTCTGCTCATATGTCAAGTTTGTAGAAAAAGTAATGTTCTTATTTACTTTACTTTCTCTTGATATATACCTGAGTTTTTGTAGCAGTGTTGTATCTGGGATCGACTGAACTAAAATAAGCCTTTGTAGAGTCTAAGACTGAGCAACAGTGTTACCATGGCTATTATTTTTCATTTGCAAATGGTATCAGTTGGTGGGGTGACAGAAACGACTGGAAATTGAAATGAAGAAAGATTGATTGTTTGCCTTCTTATTGCAGACATGCATGTAGAGAATACAGAATCCATAAAGAGTTGGATCATCCTCGCATAGTTAAGCTATATGACTATTTTTCGCTGGACACTGACTCGTAAGTGCTGCTCCCTTTACAAATTGTGTTCTTGGAGGTAGTTTTGAAGGCTTGCGATGAAGCCACTTGGAGATTTGGAACATCCTTATTGTTTGGAGCTCATCTTGAGAATGAATCAGAAAAATCACATTGTGTTAAAAGTTCAAAGCACAAAAAGTATATCATTTACATTATTCCAGTGCAGCCATTACTCCTAAATATGTGTGTGTGTAGCCCTTTTCATTGTAAGATAGGTTTTTAAGTGAGAAGAAAAACCTTTTCGTTATATACTTTAACAGCTGCAGTTAAATATGCAGAAGTTTAAAAAGAGAACTAATGATAAATTAAGCTTTATTGGGAGGTCTTGTTTATGTGTCCTTCACAGCAAAACTTGAAGAGTGGGGAACATGGGTTTTTCCAGATGTAATTGAAGTGCACCTCCCACCAGAATAGTCAATAACAAGGGATGATGAACTCTGAATCTAAGAACATTTTTCCATCCCTGCTATAGAAGCTAGCCAAAAAGACTGCTGTGAAAAATGAGCATGAATTCCACTTTCCTTGTCATTGGAATAAATCATTTTTAAGCATGAAAAATTGAGTGTTTACATTTGTATATCCTAAAGTCAGATAGACATTCTTATAAATGCAAGACCTGGCTGTTTAGACAGGTGTTCGGTGTCTGACAGTGCTTAACTGACGCCTGCCAGCCTGCCAAACACCTGGGGACCCACAGGTCGAGAACCACTACTTTATTGTGTTGTGTGAACCAAGTGCCCAAGTTCTTTAAGACAGAATGATTATAAATCTTCAGCAAATCAGAGAAAGTATCCAGGGAAAGTTACTGTGTTCAGAAAACATGGTAAACAAGCCTCAGGGCAAAACTTTGTAGTTTGATTAGGCTACTCCATGCCAACAAGATTGATCAGGCCCATGCAGTAGCACTATTTCTATGTGATAAAGTCAGAGTCTTCGCTTCTAAAGTATTGACACTGCAGATGACAGATGAGTTGGAGTTACACTCTCGGGAGAATTCAACAAATGGGGAGAGTACAGCTAAATATCTAATTTCCACCTATTTTATGTTATCTCTTGGAGTGTCTTAAAATGCTTCAGGTGATAATTTACGTTCATATTTGACACATAGCTATGTAACAAATCTTATTTCACAATGAAAATGATACAATTTTTGGTGTTTACCTTAGGTTCTTTAATATAATGTGAAGGTACACATTAATTTTGTATCTTGTTCAAATGCATTGTAAATCTTTCCTGGTGTGTCTTCCCAAAGCTTATTAGCCGTTTCTGTCATACTTTTTTCATGTTCATAACTTTCAGTGTCATTGTAGGAAGCCATTATGTTTCCCTCTGCCTCTTCCAGGTTTTGTACAGTTCTAGAATACTGTGAGGGAAATGATCTGGACTTCTACCTGAAACAGCACAAATTAATGACAGAGAAAGAAGCCCGGTCTATAATCATGCAGATTGTGAATGCGTTAAAATATTTAAATGAAATCAAGCCACCCATTATTCACTATGATCTCAAACCAGGTAGGTTCATTGTAAAATTGGAACAATGTATGAGAATAGCAAAGCAAGGCACCATGGCTTCATGTTTGCTTGGTGGTTTTTGTTGTGTGACTTGAAATCGTTCCTCTGATCTTCATAGGTACACACGAAAGCATCCTGTAGCGAAAGTTTAAACATTTTCAAACCTTAGACATTTTAGGTTACAAAGATCTTAGAGCTGAGACGGATCCTTCTTGCTTTTCTGTAGAGCACACACACATTGATGATACTATGAGTAATAACCATAATAATGAGTGTGCATTTAGTAAAAGCATGATTGACATTCTTTTAAAAAGAAATCTGCCATCTAGCTTGTGATTTGATTTATTTACATGGATTCAGATGCAGCTTTTGGATGGTGTCATAGCAGGGGTTATTATCTTGTATTGTGACCGCATGACTAAAAGGTTTATGCTGGGGATTAAAAGACTGATTAAAGATATAAATTGTGCCTTAAATCCAGGGATTCAACATGCTAGGTTTCTAGTCGTCTTCTTCCCTTAAGGTTACTCGTGGAGTTATTTCAGTGAGAACACACATGATTCCTTCATCTCCATTAATCTCTCGTATTGTAATAATCTACATTTAAAGAGACCCCTTTAAGATCTAATTAAGAGAGTGTAATCACATTAAATATCACAAACACGTAAGCAAGAAAAACTTTTTACTATTTAAGACAGAGGTATCAAACTAATTTTCACTGAGGGGCACATGAGCCTTATTATTGCCTTCAGGGGCAATATTGTATAAATGTAAGTATGTTGTCCTGGCATTGAAAGCCTCATGGGCCACATAAAGTGATGTAGCAGGCCAAACTCCCTTGTGTTTGACACGTGTGATTTAAGGGAATTGGTTCAGTACAGTGTAACACAGTTTTTCATAATGAATTGACTCATTTATTAAAAATAAATATATTGCTGGTCTCAGGGTTTTGTTTTTTTTAAAAACCTTTCATTAGCTTGCTGTTTTGCCCACCATTATTTCTACCCTGCCTTTCTCACCCCGGAGGGGACTCAATGAGGCTTTAAAAAGAGGCAACTATTCAATGCCTTAAGACACAACGCATACTTAAATAAATACTAAAATAGAATTTAAAAGTACATTTAAGCAATTAAAACATTTAAAAACAATACATTCCAGTTAAATACGTAATCCACGAGTGTAATCCCAGCCATTCCAATGATCATTGCACATTGTTCCAAGTCTATCTGTTGCACATGTTCTCTAAAAGGCTTGGTCACAAAGCCACATTTTCACTCTCTTGCGGAAGGTCAGGAGAGAGGGGGTTCATCTAATTTCCCTGGGGAGGGAGTTCCACAGCCACCACTAGGAAGTCTCGTCTCCGCCAGTCATGCCTGTCAGGGAGGCGGGACCAAGAGCAAGGCTTCCCCAAATGATCTTAAACTCCGCAGTGGTTCATAGAGGGAGATACATTCAGACAGATAAACTGGGCCAGAACCATTTATCCCCATCCCACATAAATAAGACATGTTCACATTACGTTGTTCCTTCCCAATCCTCCAGGTAATATCCTCTTGGTGAATGGTACTGCATGTGGTGAGATTAAAATCACTGACTTCGGCCTCTCAAAGATCATGGATGATGACAGCTACAATTCCGTTGATGGCATGGAGCTTACATCTCAAGGGGCTGGCACTTATTGGTGAGGGTCATTATCTAACTTTTGGGCTGAAAATGTTCTCTGGTGTCATAGATCTAGAAACAGTGCCAAGGGTATCAAAATCAACTTCTTGCGTAAGACCTTTATCCTTTAATAAAATGCAAAACCAAAGATCAGGAACAGATGAAGGCATCCTTCATATAAGAGAAGACTGTGTAAAATGTGAAGAATAGTGAGAAAAACAGGCCAAGGCATTATTTCACAAACCAAAGTATTTCCCCCAAAGACTTTGACTGCTTATTGTTGAAAGGTCTAGGCTTCAAAAAGACAGGTATATTTAGATTTATTAAAATAAATTAATACATTAAAAAAGTCAGATAACCATAGTTGCACACCCCAGGGGCCCCTTGGCACGATTGCCTCCGATTTTGTTTTGATATGGTAATAGACACACATCTTTTTTATTATTACAGTTTTATATTTTATCATTAGTTATCTTGAATACTAATGCTACTCACAGTCATCATAGTGGAAAGATGGGATATACATTTAATGTATTTAATAAAAGCAGAACATAACTAAATTACTCTGGCAGTCTTCCAGTTGACATAAATTGTAAGGGAAGGTATTTCGTGTAAAGAAACTTTTCACATGATAATTTTAAACAGTGTTTCTCGCCCTGGAGGTCGGGGTTTTCAGAAGGGTCACCAAAGACCACCAGAAAACACATATTTCTGATCTTCTTAGGAACCCCTTTGGCAGAGAAGGCTGAAGATCTCTCTGCTTGTCTTTCTCTTCCTTTCTGGAAACAGACAGCAAATTCTCCCATCAAAAGCCCTCCTCTTGTTGTGATTGGCCGGCCTCTCAGCCAAGGGGAGGGCTGTTTCTGAGACTCCAACTGGGGAGGGGAGATCAGGCCTGCTCAGCGCATGACAGCATGGTGTGCATGCACCAGCGAGGGAGAGTGAGTGAGGTTGGAGGGAGGCTCATGCCAGCAAGTCCCTTCAAGGCAGGGGGAAAAGCACCCATGCTACTGAGAGTGGTCCAGCAGCATTAGGAGGAGGAGGAGAAGCAGAAGCAGCTTAGATAATTTGTAACGCTATTAATAGAAAGTCAGTCTTTTTGTATTTTATTAATGCTCTCATTAGAAAATGCATAATGGGTAGACTACAAGTCCCAAAATCGTGAGTCAACCCTCCCCAAATCCCACCAATAGTCACAGTTGGCCATGTTGGGACTGTGTGCCAAATTTGGTCCAGATCCATCATTGTTTGAGTGCACAGTGCTCTCTAGATGTAGGTGAACTACAATTCCAAAACTCAAGGTTAATGCCTAGCAAACCTTCCAGTATTTCCTGTTAGTCATGGGAATTCTGTATGCTAAATTTGGTTCAATCCCATCATTGGTGGGGTTCAGAATGCCCTTTGATTTTAGGTTAACTATAAATATGACCAACTACAACTCCCAAATGACAAAATCACACACCCCCAACCCCAACAGTTTTCAAATTTGGGCATATTGCCAAATTTGGTTCAGTGAATGAAATACATCATACATATCATATTACGATTCATAACTAGCAAAATTACAGCTATGAAGTAGCAACGAAAATAATTTTATGATTAGGGGGTCACCGCAATATGAGGAGCTATATTAAGGTGTAGCAGCATTAGGAAGATTGGGAACCACTGATGTAATAAATTAAGTATGTACTATAGTTATTAAAACTGTTACATGATAGTAACAGTCCTTCAGAAATGTTAAATCAGTTTAATTCCCTTTCATTAGCAAGACTTAAAACCTTACATTCTTCAGGAGAAAGGCTAGTATCTTCTATTGTTGCTGTGGCACTACATAAATATGCTGTGTATCCTTGTATGTGATATTTTATATGAAGACTTGGCAATTTGAATGTCTTAACACTCCTTGGTTAAAAGGCTAATGGTGACGAGAGAAGTGGACATCATATAAGTAGTGAATGAGGCTGGTTTGAAATGGTTTATTCTTCCTTTTGTGTAGGTATTTGCCACCTGAGTGTTTTGTGGTTGGAAAAGAACCTCCAAAGATTTCAAATAAAGTTGATGTCTGGTCAGTGGGAGTAATCTTCTACCAGTGTCTTTATGGCAGAAAAGTAAGTAATAATAATAATACAGAAACTGTGTATGAACAACTGAACCACAGAAAGGGACTGTCCATTCTTTGTGAAAGTCTGTGTCTTTTGGCTCATTATGTGGTTTTAAACTTTTCAAAGCGCATTTCTGATCCTCTTGATTTTAGAGGGTCCCCCCCCGGGGGGGGAGGGGGTGTCCCTAAATGTACAAGTAGACTGTATGAAAGGTGCCATTGCCGAGGGGCAAAACAAGCCATTCCATAGGCTTCTCTCATCTGCCCTTATTCATGCTCCTCTGCATGCAATATTTATTTCATTCAAAATGCCCACTATCTTCACAGGCATATTAAGTGAGGGTAGGTAATATAGATTCTCCAAGGCTCTGGACCTCCCTTCCTAAGAAACATAGTCTGCCCCCCTCATTTTTCATTGACAGACAAATAGTTTTTTACTCTTTAGGAATTTAGTTTTTGTACTGTTTTGCTATGGCACTTTACTTTTTTTCATTGTTTTATATATTAAAGATAATGTAATTACATTTTAGCAGTAACATTTTGTATATTTTTATAATGTATTTGTTTTAATGTTGTGGGCCACCTCGAGCTCAAGTTTTCAAGGGAAAGGCAGGATATAAGTAAATTTGGTGATAAGAATAATAAAAAATAACGGCCACAGAGTATGCCTTTTTTCCCCCTACACATAGCTCCTTGCCCCCTCCCTGAGTTTTACAACTTGGGATAAAAGCTAATGTTCTCCTCTTTTACAGCCTTTTGGCCACAACCAATCTCAGCAGGATATTCTGCAGGAGAATACAATCCTTAAAGCTACAGAGGTGCAATTTCCTCCAAAGCCAGTAGTAACGCCAGAAGCTAAGGTAAGAAAATTTATACTGTATATCTGTACGGACAATAAAGCTGGGGCAAATGTAAAGTTTGTAAAGGCCATTTTAGTAGGCCCTTCTCCCAGACAGAGAAGGTCATCTGGTGATAGTGGAAACAGAGGCTTTCATCCTGTTACTACTTCCAAATAGAGTAACCCCATTGAGCCACTGGGATTTCCTTATGTGTTGACTCATCATTAAACAATGGATTTAATGGATATACTCTAACTGGGAATAACCAAGAGGATTCAGACTTGAGGATTCAAATATCCAGTTGGCAGGAACTCATCTTTTTTGAGTCTAGAGTTTAGAGCAGGGGTGCTCACACTTTTTCAGCATGCGAGCTACTTATAAAACAAGCAAGTCAAAATGATCTACCTACCCACTACAAAAATGTGAAACTTATAACACAATATCTGCTTTGAAATGGGTTTTCTGAGTCCACACTGCCATATAATCTGATTCAAAGCAGATAACATGGGATTTTATTCAACTGTGTGGAAAGGACCTCAGATAACCCAGGGCCGGCAGCACTTGGGCGGCGGCGGGAGCCTGCGGGGCGGGACTGAGCCTTCCTCCCGCCCTGCCTGCAATCTACCAGGACGCCCTACGCAATTTACCAGTAGATCGCGATCTACCTAATGAGCACCCTTGGTTTAGAGTCACTTACATTTCAGCACTGAACCTCCTAGCTTGTAAAGCTACCTCGTCTTGAACTGAATATTGCTCTTAAAATATTCCCTGTAGTAAAATGACTTCTTCCCATACTTCCTTATTTACGTGCTGTGGAATGCATCTGCAGACCAGCTGATGGCAGCAAAGTGAGGGAGGACGTAGATAACAGTATAGAAGCACAGGAAAATGAACAGGTCCTTTTGTATAGTTTCTACTAGTCATGTGCATTTGGGCCAAAAGGCATACAATGTTTGGGTCCGTTTTCACCTGACCCCTCATTTTGTTTACCAGAAAGTTACCTGAAAGAGGAGGGGTGTGTTTCATTTCATTTGGCAGAGATTCAGCCCATTGGCTACAATGGGAAACTTTAAAGGCTCAATCCTCAGCCATTTTAAGTCCTATCTGCTTGAAAACTACCTCAGTTGTAGACCCCATTTACAACTATAGGCCTGTCAAGTTTCAAAACAATTTACCAATCTACTGATTTTTTTAGAATTATTGTAAGTTTTAAACAACATTTTTTAAAAAATAAGACAAACTGCAAGAGAGGGTTCTGGGAATTGTAGTTGCTGGTTGTTTCCATTCTCAGCCAATTAGAGCATGGACGCCACTAGGCTTTTTATTGGCTGAGAGACAGAGAGAAAAACTCAAACTCCCATCATGCTCCGAGAGAAACTTTCAGTGGTCACCCCATGCTAGTGCCACTGGGAATGCGAGTTCTAAGGGCCTTCTCTGCAGCAGGAGACAACTTTTCAAGAAAAAAATGGAGGAGGCTTCTTCCATCTCAGGTATTTTGTGGACTGAACTCTTTCCAAAAATATCGTCTCTGTGAATTCGTTTCACTTGCCTTTTCGTCTCTCTCTTCCCCTTTCTGTTTTCAGAAATTACACAAAAACAACCCTCCAAAACTACAAATCTTTTCATTAACAGTGATTCGGACCCAAGTTTAGTTTCTATTGAAAGTTAAAATGGCTCATCCTTATCCTTATTCACTTTTCAGGCATTTATCAGGCGCTGCCTGGCATACCGGAAGGAAGATCGGATAGATGTCCAGCAATTGGCATGTGATCCCTACTTGCTTCCTCACATCCGCAAGTCTGTATCAACAAGCAGCCCAGCTGGGGCTGCTATCGCCTCAACCTCTGGATCCTCTAATAACAGCTCTTCAAACTGAGCAGAAACAATAGGCCAAAAATATACATATAACCAGAACTGCAGAAAGAAACCGAGAGAGTCAGACATGTTTTGAGATGCAGCCTTGGGATTGGCAAGGAATTCACAAAACGGCCTCAAGAAACCGGCATCAGGTTCTTTGTTTTTCTCTTGCGTTCTTGTCCCATCCGTAGAACAAGGCATTATCGATTCTCGGCAAGGATCTACGGCTGCTTCAGTCAAGCTAAGTGGCCAAGGGAGAGGAGGTTGGTTAACTGCAAAGGCACTAACCGCTCTGAGCAGCGGAGGGAAAAGATGGTTCCGTGTACTGTGAACTTCCAAACACCACAGACCCAGGGGTGGTTCCATGACACAGGGTGCGCACACTTTGTGTGGCGAATTGTGGACTTGGCAGCAGGGTAAAGAGGCTGGACTTAGTCCACTGTCAATATTTAAGAAATAACGTTCTTTTCTTTTTGAATAAAGTTTAGGCTACATTTCATTGGAGGGAAGGGGAAGAAACCACAGAGTTTAATGCTGTGAGGTTCCACTGAGGGATTGGCGTAAGATGCCTTGAGCCCTTTTTTAAGGGAGTCCGGTGTCTCGCCTGTTCACGCCACCAGCATTAGCATGTTACCCCGAATAATTTCAGTTTTGAAGTAACCATTTTTATTGGTTTTCTGGTTATAAAGTGAATTAACTAGCAAGTCAATGTGGCAGTTCTTTCTCCCTTAACCTTACGTCGGCCTCATTTGCTGAGGGAAGTGCAATGCAATGCAAAGCAAAGCTTACATTACAGCTGTAAGCATAGATGTCTCTCTCTCCCCCCAACCCCATTCCCTTCATAACCCTTCAGAAGAAGAGCTGTTTCTTGACAGGCACTTGACGGTTGTTTCCCTCACCCTCAATCACAATAAATCAAAGTGTTTCTTTTTTTAAAAAACTGCTTTACTCGCATGGTTCTCTGACTGATTCAATGGGGTCTCTTTCAGACCAAGGTGTTCTCTTTAACACACATGAATGCTGGTTCTGGCAGAACACACTAGCCGATGTACCCTCCCCCTCTACCTCTCTGTTTAACATTTATCTTCTAGACTGTGCATTAATACCCCAAAGTAAACACATTCTCAGAAATAGGTAGAGTTTCTGATCCTAAATCTTTTAGTTGAGTTCCTTTTTCTTTTTTTAACAGTCTTTTGGGGGGTTTTTTTAACTTAAAAGAAAACATTTAAACCAAAGAATCCAGTTGCTTGAAACTTGACTCCCACATGTGGCCAAAACGATGTTCGCTAAAAATATATCTAAACTGTACTGTGTGGTGGCACCTGAGCAGGACTTAAATTCTGTGTTCACAACTCTTGATTCTCAGCGCTCCCTCCTTTGCCTTCTCCAGGCAGCAGTGCAGGGTGAGGAGGATCAAGCCATATTGAGATTTAGCGGGGGACCAAGAATGGGGAGACACAGCTGGGACATAGAGACTGTATGTAGATGTTATGTGCACACTTCTTGCTATTTCTTCAGATTTGGGAAATAGGTGTGTGTGTGTACCCTCCCCACGTCTCCAGTGGCTTAATCACCAGGATAGATGTACAATTTGGTCAATAGGAGAAACCATGCCTGTGAGTAAATGTCATAAAAATACACTGCATAAGAAAGAAAGGAAATATGACATCATACCTGATGGAAAAAACTGTGAGTTGTGGTTCTTCCTTTAAGGAATGGCTGCTATTTAGACTACTTTTACTGGGTACAGAAAATAGGCAAAATCTGGGGCAGGGAAAAGGCATTTGCTTGCCCTCATTATGATTATCTTAATTTCTAATAGAGATTATCCTTCCACACACCCCAGAATCAAGTTCTTAATTGCCTCTAGGCATGTACAAAAGTTAAAAGCCAATTTCTCTTTCCTTTCTTCCTCCCTTTACCCCAAACATCCTTGTTTTCCTTAAAGAAAAACCAGCATGTGTGTGTTACTTTTAGGGTTCATCTCTGCTAGGATTACTTGTAGCTCTTTCACTAACTACAGCTTGGAGCCATGCATGAACAGACAAGAAACAGAGGCAAATGTTGTGGTTGTCATGGCCAAATTCAGCTGTTGTCTGCTTGGGAGGGACAAGAAGCTTTGACCCCATATCTCAGCCATTTGGGGAGGGGGTAAGGCTCAACTTATTTTCCTGCAAGTGAAACCAAGGCACAAAGCAGACTGTGTAAATGCTCAGGCCTATCTTTTATCCTTTGCTTTCTCCCTCCTTGGAAATTAATCAACTCTTTGCTGTGAACAGGTTAAAATGTGCACATGCCAGTTGCTCATCTGGTTGCTACTTCACCATCAATCGAGAATCCTATTCCAATTAAGTTTGTTCGTTTCTGTAAAAATCCCAAACTTTCAGTCTTAACTTGTATTTCTTCCTCCTCTTCCCACCAAATTGTGGCTGTCGGATATTTCAGTCCCTTTGGTTTGTGCCTGAGCAGAAGCCTCTGCCTTTTATGGTGTTCATCACTGAAGCAGGTTAAATCACTCTAGATGAGAAATGCGGACTGTGACTTTTTCCTTTAAAAAAAAAGCAATTGCTGAAATGGGTTTTATTTTGGGTAACCAAACGTTTTTATTGCCACACTGTTCATTTTACTGAAAGGAAAGAGGAAACATGTATGGATTTGTAACTTGAAACTAGGCCAGACTGTTTTGGCTTTGCCCAACAGACAAAAATATGGATATTAAACAAGTTTTAAGAAACTGGACATCTTCACCTGTCTGTTCCTTTTGAATGGTTAATGGATTGGACTTTTTGGGGGGAGGGCAGGGTTGGCACTTAAGGAGCAATAGCTGGTGTATCACTTGTTTATTCCACAAATATCAGACCATAAAAATGCTGTTGGGAAAAGATAATTGGCCATTCTTAGTGGAAACCATAATAGCAGGGATGCCCATGGTACCAGCTAATCAATAAATGCAGTTGCTGTTGATTCAATTGTCTTCTTCCAAATACATGTAGAAATGTTCTATTTCATAGCCATTCTGTACAACCATGAATTCGGAATTGCAGCGTTTGAAATCAATTTGTTATTGATTTCCTAAAATGAGTCCACTTGTAGTGCTTTAATCTGACTTTCTCCAATTAATCATGTCATTTTAAAAACATGATTCAATGATTTAGGTTGTCACATTTTGTAAAACATTAATGAGACATGCCGCATTATCACAGGATGTCTATGCCCTACACTGCTGGAGAAATTATGCTGTTTAGCTAGTATTGCACCACCTGACATCCGTCAGGAAGTAGCAGCCTGTAATGAAAGGACCCAAGGCATTGACATCTCCAATCCACCCTCAGTTCAGATATTAGCCAGCAAGCCAATCCTTAAATCAAAAAATAGCTTCCTAAGATCTACAGAGATGCTCGCAGGAACCCCTCAACAAGCAAGAGTGCAAAACTGGCAGGTTGAAACCTAGAACCTCAATCAGCAGCTGATACCAGATGAGAAACTCCCTCCTAGGCATACAGAAGACTGGGCGACTTGGAAGCTGATGAACAGGCTGTGCTCTGGTACCGTGAGATGCAGAGCTAACCTTAAGAAATGGGGCTACGAAGTGGAGTCCACGACAAGCGAGTGTATAGAAGAGCAAACTACAGACCACTTACTACAATGCAGTCTGAGCCTTGCCACATGCACAGTGGAGGACCTACTTACAGCGACACCAGAGGCACTTGAAGTGGCCAGCTTCTGTTCAAATAAAATTTAGTATAATGCGAAGTTTTTAACTTTGTTTGTGATTTTTCTATGCATTATAACTGTATTCTCAGTTCACTTCTGACATGATAAAAATTTAATGCAGCCAAGCCTCCTGTTTCAAGATAAGGAATGTTAGAATTAGAGGGAATATATGGCTTTGTTCTTGAGCAGGTTAATCTCTCTACTTCAGGGGATCAGAACGTATGAGGGAATAACTTTCTGCAACAGAAGAACAGTTGAGTTTGTTGTCCGAAGATTATGGCTCTCCAAGTGTAGGCTCTCGACCTATTGTGTAGCCTGTTGTCGACCTTTGCAACCCGAAAGACAGTTACATCTGTCATGTAGGAAATTTAAGGTACCACTTAAGTGGGGAGGCTAAATTTAACTGATTTACGGGGCCATAAAAGATCTCCAGGAAGCACGCTGAGGAATGAAGGATGCTGAGGAATGAAGGAGTGCGACAGCTCCCCGTGGTGGCCAGATGTTTAAAAAATTGCCTTTGTCTTGTATTGTGTGTCAATATTGGATGTTTACCTGTATGTGTTCATTGTGATCCGCCCTGAGTCCCCTGCGGGGTGAGAAGGGTGGAATATAAATGAAGTAAATAAAATAAATAATTGTTGCATTTATTATTTTACTCTATTATTATTGGAAGGATACGTAAGCACATTTACATTGAATTTCGTTTACAATAATGGTTTAATCAGAGTTGGACAGTCTTATCTTAATCTACAGTTTTATGTAAATATTCAAAAACATTTAACCTACTGATGCCTCAATTAATATAATTTTACTGGTATCTATTTTTATTTTGAAATTTACCTGTAACTGCTGCATTTCCCACCCTTGGCTTATACTTGAGTCTATATGTTTTCTCATGTTTTTGTGGTAAAATTAGGTGCCTCATCTTATAGTCAGGCTGAGTTATACTCGAGTATATACGGTAGCTTGTTATAGTTACGATACAAACCCTGTCCAATTTCAGAAACACTTTAGAAATGATTTTTCCCTACCCCCTAATGTTGTAATGAGTACTGAAACATTTTTTCTCATTGATCACACAGGCCTAGTATGTTAAAATACTGACCTAAAGGTATATGGAACATCAACCTCTTGTATTTTGTGCGCTTATCAAATAGTGGTCAAAATACAAGAGGTTTATGTTCCATATTCTTTTAGCTGTATGGGTTCAAAGTAGTTATTGTGGCAGGTGTCTTAGTAAATATTCTTCAGAGCAGCAAATTGGAACGGAACTGCAAATTTCCGTGTCCTGGAGAAGAAGGATCAGTTTCCATCCCTTGCCTCTCTGCTAATTTATAATGCGCCAATGTAGTTGGCTCTCGTGTCTGAGTGATGAAAACTGTGCACCAAGTCAGTCAACAGCCATTACGATGCTTTGTCTTCACCTGACTTACACCAGAAGTTTCCACCTCGTTCTTCATCCTAAATGTCATGTGAGAGGGTGTTGAAGTAAATATAAATAGGTTTTGAGCACATCCCTCTAAATCCCTGTCCTGGGATATACGGAGTGTTGACAAGCTCTCAACTGTGTCTTACTATTTTAAGTGGCTGCAAAATTGCCTCCTAAATTAACCTCTCCATTGCTTTACAGTTAGGATCCAAGCAGGTGAATTTTTCACTATCAATAGGAGTTCTTCACTCCACTGTTTCCTGAAAGATATCCAAGCCAATCGGGTTTTTTCTGAGGTCAAGTTAAAGATGAAGAAAAATTCCAGTGTCTGCCCTTTTAGCACAAACATCAAAGGATAAACAAGGACATGTCGGAGTAATTAAGATGAGGCAAGTTTTCCACAGACAATCTCTTTAAAGGTTGTGTCTATAATGGGAAATGTTTCTAATCCTGAAGCATTCAGATTTGCCTGAGATGTGTAGTTGTTTCAGACATATATTAAACCTGATGGCCATTAGTGCCCACTTGAATGCAGAAAGGTTTATGTCAGGTACCAATTTTTTGTTCTAAGAATTGCCCCTAGAGAAAATCATGGGTAAAACCCACAAGTCTGCCAATCCTCGGACAAATGATAGCACCAAAGAGAGGGGTTCCAGTTTTATTTCATGTAGTATAATATATATTACAGTATTAATATATTACTGATGTGCTATGCTAATAATATATTGTATACACATCATATTGATAATATTATAATGTAATACAATTTAATACTAATAATAATACAATATAAGAATTATATTTTATATTACATGTAATATTACTAATATTACAGTATAGTGGCATAGTACAACATAGTAATATATAATACTAATATGCTGTGCTAATAATATATTGTAAACACATTTATAATATTATAATGTAATACAATACTAATAATACAATATAATAATTCTATATTTCATATTATGTTTTATTTCGTATCAAAAGCATTGCATAAATTAGTATAAAGTTGATAAAAATAGAAGATGTGCAGGTGGCTAAATATATTTTGACCAAAAACGGGCAACAGCAATGGCATTGGCTGTAGCCTCCAACAATTCCTCCTCTGTACATGAGGCAGGGCACAGTGGACAAGCATACAGATGCGGAGTTGTCTGTTCTACTCCACAGTCACACAAGGTATGTGTTGCACTTCAGACAAGGAGCACCCCCCCTAGTCACACACAACAACAGACAGTCTCTGAATAATAGGCTTTTATTGAAACAAATATAGTGTCCAACAAAAGGGTTAAAAGAAGATCAATTGTAGAATATATCCAAGGTAAATCACACAGTCCAATTAGTCCCAAAATCCAAAGGCAAAGATAAAGTTCCAAAATCCAAAGGCAAAAGTAAAAAGCTTGATGCAAATCCCATGAATAATACAAGGCAGCTATAGGAGCAAAAACATGCACAAAGGCCTAGGCAAAATCAAGAGCTTGGAGACAAGACAGAACTTGGCATGGTATTCTGAACGAAGCCTGGAAACTGAAGACAATTTCCCTAGCAATCTAATATAAAGACAAATCAGTTTCGGTTTGCAAACCGGCTGCTGCGTCGGAGGCTGGCAGCCTGCCTAGATTCTCAAATGCTATCTCAGTGGTTGAATGGTAGCTCATTAAGATTCCCAAGTGTCCCGTTATCAGCATCAAGACCTTCAGAGTCCTGAACACAAGAATTCTCATCTAATGAAGCCCTGGGAAGAAAACTGTTCCCAGGAATGCAAGCCTCATCTGAAAGTTCACTTTGCATCAGAATTCTCACTAAGCATCCCATCATCAGCATTTCTAGGAACAATCCCATCATCAGCATTGTCAGGAACAATCCCATCATCCCTAGCATGCACATGAGCACCAGGCTGAAACACCACAGTATGGGATTCTTTTACTATTTTACTAATAATATTACAGTATAGTAGTGTAATACAATATGGGAATATATGTTATTAATATTGTGCTATGCTAATAATATAATGTATGTATTAATATATAACCTGTAAGCCACCCAGAGTTCCCTTTGGGGTGAGAAGGGTGGCATAGAAATGTTATAACTAAATAAATATGCTTTTTTTAAAAAAAAAAGTAAAATTGCCCAGCCCATATCAGTATGTTGGACTATATTCATGTTGTCAGAAGCGAGGTCATGCTTGAGACAAACTAACAAGTCTGCAAAATAGCAGGTTTGAATAATCAATGTCAAAAAGAAGCAACACATTGAAGTAGAGGTTTGCTTCCATTAATGATGTGTGTGTATGTATTGGAGCTGTGCAAAATTATCGGTGGTCCTCGTAAGTCAGGTCAAATTACTTACATTCATACTTCTGACATGATATCTGACACGTGGGCGTGGCCCATGCCAAAAACTTAAGAATTGAAACTTACCCAATACTTTTGCATTTGAATTTTGTAAACTTCGGAAGCCTCCCAAAGTCAGTTTCATCTTTAGTGCAAGCATGCAAAGCAAAGCCAAAAAGACTGCCATTCCTCTTTCAATTAATGGCGTCTCATCATTAGGAGAGGGAAGCTGCAGGGAAAAAGCATTTGTTGGGAAAGAGAATGAGAAAGCACCGAATTCTGGGATTTGTAGTTTGGGAAGGCAAGGAGCCCTGTGCCAGATAATTCAAAAGTTCCTGTCCTAATTTCCCAGAATTCTGCTCAGCATCAGAAAGCCCCAATTAGGCTAGGGGAGAAATTTCTCCCTCCATAGCAGCAGCCAGTCAGAGTTCCAATAAATTGTTGAATCTGCAAAGAGCGCTCTGACTCATACTTCTAGTAAGTACATCGCTGTGCTGGGAAGAAATCCCTAAATGGAAGTTCTATTGGTTAATATGAAAGATATTCAATGAGATAGCTGTTGTGGCTTTTAAAAAAATGTTTTTGTCAAAAAAAATTAGTAGATGCATGAATATTTCTGAAAGTTGGAGGAAATGTTCCCCTAGTATTTTGTGTAATTATATAGAAAATTCAAAGAGATGTCTTTTGTAGTTTATTTTAACGTTTATTTAAAAAATCTTGGAAAATTCCCCAGAAATTCGTGCATTAAACGTTCTGAAACTTGATGGGCTAACAGTGGTAAATTTGTTCTACCATTGTAGCAAGTTTCACCCACCCCAATAGTTGTAAAAGTGATGGAGAAAGGAGCCCCTGAATTTTCCCCACTTTCGCAATTACTATAGTGAAAAAGTAAGGAAATGTTGTTAGTCTCATTGTAGTAACATATTTTTCACTAATGATACTTTAGAAACACTTTAGAAAGAATATGCCTTTGCCCACTACATGTGTAATGAGTTTTTTCATCAGTCGCACAGTCCTAGTGTGTATATATACATAGCTCATGCACACACCCACTGCATTAACTGAAATATACCTGTTTTCCTGAGTTCCCATATGTTTATCTGTGGGAACCCAGGAAAACATAAACTTCATTAACTAATGTATACCTATGATATATACCCTTTCCCCCTGAAAATAACATTCAACTAAAAATAAACCCTACCATGAATTATTTAGGAGGCTCGCAATATAAGTCAGATCGCCAAAATAGGATCCTAAATCCAGTTAGGATTATCAGCCAGTTGGATGCATTTACTAGTACTACATCCGTTGTAACACATGAACATATTGAATTACAAAATAAAATTAATATATAATAATAATAATACACTTTATTTATATTCTGCCCTTCTCACCCTGAAGGGGACTCAGGGCGGATTACAGAACACATACAAGCAGACAATCCCTGCCGTTTTTGTATTTGACATACAAGACATACAACATATACAGTAGGAGGATCTTCTAGCCACTGGTTCTTTTTCCTGGTTCTTTCAGTTTTATCATCGGGTGCTGTTACTCCATTGCGCCACAGGGTGCTGTTGCTTCATCCTATGGCAAAGAGCTTGCCAACCCGTTAGGACCTTCCACCTTCCGGCAATCGGTCTTCCTTATTTATTGGCGTTATAAAAGTCCTCCCCTGCAAGCTGTCCCTAATTTCTCTACTCACAGCTAGGCTTGTTTTCGACTGCTTAGGTAAACAGAGGCAGGGCTCACAGCTGGCTGCCCAAGCCAGCCCGGGGTCTCGAACCTGTAACGTTCGGTTGATAAGATCTTCTAGCAGCTGTTGTTTATTAATTTATAATTAAATATAAATAAAAATATTATTGACATCAGTACTGAAAATAACAAATTATCATTTTTGTAAATATCCAAGGGTATTTATTTATTTATTTATTTATTTATTTATTGCGATTTCTACGCCGCCGACTCCCAAGGGCTCGCGGCGGCTCACAAACCACTGGCTCCGTGCCAGAACAACATAAAAAACAAAGTACAAGTAATACAATTTAAAACAAACAATACAATTAAACAGTTAAAACAGATTAAAATGGCAGATTAAAACAGCAGCGGTGTAGGGGCCTACTCCCCAAAGGCCTGCCTAAACAATGGGTTTTGCAGGCCCGCCTGAAGGGGAGCAGGTCCTCAGGGCTCTGGCCTCAGCCGGGAGGGCGTTCCATAGCGTAGGAGCTATCACTGAGAACGCCCCGGCGAGTAGATGTTAGACGGGCTGTTTTGGCAGATGGAACTGCCAACAGGTTGGTCTCTTCAGACCGCAGTGATCTCGGTGGACAATATAGGGCAAGACGGTCCCTCAGATACGCTGGCCCCAGGCCGTGAATGGCCTTGAATGTAAGAACCAGCACTTTGAAGGCGACCCGGTGCTCAATAGGCAGCCAGTGCAGATCCCGCAAGATTGGAGTTATTCGGCAACCTGCTGGAGCCCCAGACAGGAGCCGGGCGGCGGTGTTCTGCACCAGCTTGAGCTTCCGGATCGACGACATAGGCAGGCCAACGTAAAGCGCGTTACAGTAGTCCAGTCTCGAGATGACCGTGGCTTGGATCACCGTGGCCAGGTCATTCCGGGAGAGATAGGGGGCCAACCTCCTCGCCTGGCGGAGGTGAAAGAAGGCAGCCTTTGGACAAGAGGTAAATGCCTATGTAAGTGGACAAACTCAAAACGTATTGCCAAAGGACTAATCTGAGAACATAACATGTGCCCTTGATACATGAAAAAATAAGACGTCTGTTGAAAATATGTTGTAATTCATCTTTTAGAGCCAATATTAAAATTTTATTTTCAGGCAATATGGTATATACATATATAGATACATACTTTTACACCTGTTTATATATGTGTATATATATATTTATATGCGAACACATCTACTGTATGTGGGAACTCGGGAAAACATCTGCTTCATTAACAAGTATACTTGTAGCAGGTATATTGGAGTGTGTGTGTGTGTGTGTATCTATGTCTATTTCTCTCACACATACTATATGAGACATACACACACACCTGTATGTCCATAGCTACTACTACTACCTTCAATTGCTCACCATTTAGTGGGAGGGAGGCAGCCAGCAAGACACAGTTACATCATGTCTTGTGTGCTACATAGAACGATCCGAGGAAGTCCTCACCGGCATAACAGGTGGATGATACCATGGTACATGTTGCAATGGTTATGAAATTGGATAAAGGCTGCAACAGATAAGAGGCCGCCAATTGGTGTGGCATCCACACCATTGGATTAGAAACTCTTCCTGTGAAGACTGTTGGTTGTTGCAAACCAAAACCAGCAAAAGTCCCATGATGATTGATCGAGAAGTGATCAGGACTGTAAAATCCGGAAGCCACTAGCTGTGGATTGACACAAGGGCAGTAGGCATGGCTTCAGTCGTATCTATCACTCCTCCAAGACTCTGGCTATGGAAGACATTGAGCCAGGAGTAATCTTCTATGATGAGGATGTGTATTTTTGTTTGTTGGTTTGTACCACAAAGGCTCCTACATGACTTGATGGATCTGGACCAAACATGGCATAAATATCCTTTATGATTCAACTTAAAACAATTGAGGAGTTTGTGAAGTGGCCCTCTGCCACGTGACTGGGAAATAAAGGGAGTGAAAAAGAATGGGTGCTGCTAGGTGACATGTAAGGGGGGGGGGGGGGTACAGAAGGAAGTGCTGAAACACAGTGCCCCCTTCTATATCTCTAGTCCCTTTTACTCTCCAACTAAGACTAGGGATCAAGATTAAAATACCATAGTTTAATTCTGCCGGAAATACTAAGGGGTGGTTACAATCGAGACAAGCCAAGGTAAGCGTCAACAAAAGTGCCAAGTTTGACTGCTCTGGATCATGGGTTTTATAGTCTCAATTGATGCAAACAAGTCAAGAAATCAACTCTTTTCCCCTATCTGTTCCCTCTCAGTCTTTAAGTTTCAGCACTCCTGTATCTCTTCTGTTCTATAAACATCCTTTTCCTTCCTCCTTTTATGTATTTCCTTGTGCTCCCAATTTCCATGCATTCTTCCTTCCACTTCCCATATCCTTAAGTCAGCCTGTCTCTCTTGACATTTCACACACGTTGCCTTAGTAACACCAATACCTTATATTTTCCCACAGTTCTTCGCTCCTTCCTTGCTCCCGCCTTTCTCTTTAACCCATCCTAACTTTGTGAATTTCACCTTACACATTTCTGGTCCCAACAGAAGGAAGGCAGGCAGGAAGTAAGGGAAAGAAAGGGGGAAGGAAGGGGAGGGGGAGAGAAAGAAAAGAGGAAAAGGTATGAGTGGCGGGAAGAAAGGAAGGAAGGGAGAAGGGAAAAAGAAAACAAAAGGGGAAGGAAGGAAAGGGGAAGGAGGGAGAGAAGAAAGATAAAAGGGAAAGGTATGAGTGGTGTGAAGGCAAGAAAGAGAAAGAATGGAAAGAAAGGGAAAAGGAAAGAAGGGGGAGAAAAAGGGGAGAAAGAAAGGAAAAGGAAAATGTATGAGCTGAGGGAAGACAAGAAAGAAAGGAATGAGAAAGGAAAGGGGTGGAATGAGAGAAAGATAAAGGAGTGAGGGAGGAAAGAAGGGAAAACAGGAAATATATGAGTGGAGCGAAGGCAAGAAAAAGAAGGAATGAGAAAGGGAAGAGAAAATGAAGGGGAGAAAGAAGAGGGAGGGAAGGAAGGAAGAGAAGGTAAAGAGGAAAAGGAAGAGGGGAGAAAGAAAAAGGGAGGGAAGAAAAAAGGGAAAGCAGGAAGGGTATGAGTAGAGGGAAGGCAAGAATTAGAAGGGAAGAGAAAGAAAACAAAGAAAGGGACAAGGGGAAAAGGAGGAAGGAAATGGAGAGAGAGAGAGAGAAAGGAAGGAGAAAAGGTATGAGTGCAGTGAAAGAAACAAAGAAGGAAAGAAGAGAAAGGAAAGAATGGGAGAAGGAAAGAAGGGGAAAGGAGGGAGAGAAGAGAGAAAGTATTAGTGGAGGGAAGACAGGAGAAAGAAGGGAAGAGAAATTAAAGGAAAAAGGGAGAAAGGAACAGAAGAGAAGAAAATGAAAGGGGGAAAGGTATGAGTGGGGGGCAGACAAGAAAGAAGGGAAGAGAAAGGAAACAAAGAAAAAGAAGAGAAGGAAAAGAGGAAGGAAAGGGGAGAGAAAAAGGAGGGAGAGTAGAGGAAATGGGAGAAAGTATGAGTGGAAAGAAGGAAAGAAAGGAAAGAGAAGGGGAAGGAAGGAAGGGGGAAGGAGGGAGAGAAGAGAAAGGTATGAGTGGAGGGGAGGCAAGAAAGAGAATTAAGGGAAGAGAAAGGAAACAAAGAAAGAAAGAGGGAGAAGGGAAGGAAGAAGAAAAATGGGTCAGAAAGAAAAAGGAGAGAGGGAAAAAAGAGAAGTGAAAAGGTATGAGTGGAAGACAGGAAAGAGAGAAAGGTTAGATAAAGGAAAGATGGGAGAAAGGAGAGAGGGAAGCAAGAGAAGGGAAAAGAAAGGTATGAGTGGAGGGAAGGAAAAGGGAAGAGAAAGGAAACAAAGAAAGAGGGAGAGAAAGGAAAGGAGTGAGAGAAGAGAGAGAAAGGAAGGGGGAAAGGTATGAGTGGAAGGAAAGAACTCCCAACCCCTCTTGTTCAAACCATAGAGCTGCGAAGGGACAGAAGGAAGCCACAAGCTTTTTCTGGGAGTAAAGAAGCAAATATGCCAAGAGTCCCGCCTTTCCCCTTCCTCCTCTCTCTCTCTCTCTCCACCATAGAGATCTTGCCCCGGTAGCCTGGCCTGCTGGGGCTCCGCCTCTTCCCTTCCTCGCCTAATTCCCTCCGCCTGGGTCGCTTTCCCTTTCGCCTCGCGCGCGTCTCTTGGCGAGGAGGGAAAGGGACAGAAGGGAGGGAGGGAGGCAGGTCCCCGTGAGGCGGGCCAGGCCCAAGCCTAAGGGGGCGCCGCTCCCCCTGGGGATGGCCCTCAACAAGTCCATGCACGCGAGGAACAGGTACAAGGACAAGCCGCCCGACTTCGCCTCCCTGGCCTCCAAGTACCCGGAGTTTAAGCAGCACGTGCAGATGAACCTCTCGGGGAGAGTCAGGTAGGCCCGCGCCCGCCTGCCTTGCAGATGTGCCTGCAGTGTACACAGCCTCCGCTGCCAGCGAGGGAGGCTTTCCAAAACCATGGCAGTTCAAGCTCTGAGGCCCCTCACACACAAGACCCCACGTTTCCTGCTTTGAACTGGGATCTATATATGGCAGTGTGGACTCAGGAGGGCCCTTCCACGCAGCCCTCTCTCCCAGAATCCCCCTGGCATTACTTCGCAAACGAAGGTTCTTAGGAAGGACTCATCCCACGCTTTTTACAATCGCGTTGATGACTAAAAAGGCCAATCTGAGATAGGCAAGTCCGGCTGCAGAAAGCACAGCAGAAAGTCTCGGTTGTTTCCAAGTTGCGGTTCTTTCTGCGTTGTCGTTTCTCTTCGAGACCCATTCGGCGTGTCTTCTCGAAAGAGGCCGCAGCATTGTGGATAGTGCGTCTCCATCAGGCCCAGATTACCCATAAGGATTTGGGGGGCGGCATTTCCAGGCCTGAAGGAAGGAGTGGTGCCCGCCCGCGCGAGGGACAACAAGGAGCCGGGGGGAAGTCCCACCGCCCCTAGGGCGATTGACGCGGCTTCCCCCGCCACGCTCACGCGGGCAGGCGCCACTCCTTTCAATGAAGGGAGAAGGGGCGCCGGTGCGAGCACGGCAGCAGCAGGGAAGCCGCGTAAGTCGCCCTAGGGGCGGGACTTCTGGCAGCGCCTTGTCCATCACGCCGGCAGCGGCTCCGCCCCTCCTCCCTTCAATGAAGGGAGGGGGCGGAACCGGCATGACGGACAAGGCACCGATGGAAGTCCCACCCCTAGGCCGACTCACGCGGCTTTCGCCGCTCCGGTCGCCCGTGCCCCAAATACGAGCAGGGCGGCGGCGGGGAAACCGCATGAGTCTTCCTAGGGGCGGGACTTCCAGCGGCGCCTTCTCCCTCACGCCGGTTCCGCCCCTCTCCCTTCAGTGAAGGAAGGAGGGGCGGAGCTGCTGCCGGCATGACGGACAAGGCGCCGCGGAAAGTCCCGCCCCTAGGGAGACTCACGCGGCTTCCCCCACTGCCGCCGCGCTCACGCGGGCGGGCACCACTCCTTCCTTCAGTGAAGGGAGGAGGTGTGCCGGTGCGAGCGCGGCGGCAGCGGGGGAAGCCACGTGAGTCTCCCTAGGGGCGGGAATTCTGGCGGCGCCTTGTCTGTCACACCGGCCCCGCCCCTTGCAAGAGACCCCGCCCCCCAGGGGCAGCATTTAGACAGGGGGGCCTTGGGCGGCACAGTCCGCTAATCCAGGCCTGGTCTCCATGCCTCCCGATGTGAGGCCAGGGTGGACCATTGTTGGTGATCAATCTGGCCGAGCCTGAGATGTTGTTTCAGGGAGTCCTTATATCTCTATTTGGGGGCGCGCCTCTTGCGCTGACCCCGTGGCGAGTTCACCGTAGAGTAGTATCTTTGGGAGGCGGTGGTCCTCCATCCTAGAGACCTTGTGCCCTGCCCAGCGCAGCTGTGTTCTCAATAGCATGGCCTCAATGCTGGTGATCCCTGCTTGCTCAAGGACAGCAGCATTCATCACATAGTCGGTCCAGTGTATATTTAGGATTGTGCGAAGACAGCGCTGATGAAAGCGTTCAAGGAGTCGTAGGTGTTGGCGATAAGTGTTTCAGACCCATAGAGGAGAATAGACAGTACATAGCTCTGTACACACTGATTTTGGTGCTTTGCCTCAGGTTCTTGTTACTCCAGACTCTTTTGCGAAGCTTTCCAAATGCACTACATGCCTTTGCTAATCTGTGATCTATCTCTTTGTCAATCTTGTAGTCCCAATCATTTCCAGGAAGAGACACTCAACATGTATTTAGCTCAGTTATATGCAGTTAGGCCTACTACCCATGAAAAGTAAACTTTAGTTTTATTTTGATTTTAAATTGAATTAGTTTTATTTTTAGTTTAAAATTATGAGGCATAAATCAGGACTGCATTTAGATTTGGGTCCCATCTCCTAAGATACCTCATTATGTATGTTTATGGAAATACAGATATTCAAAAATCAACAAGAAAGAAAGAAAGAGAAAGTAAAACACTTCTAGTCCATTTCCAGTAAGGGATACTCAAGCTGTATTTAGCTCAGTTACATGCAGTTAAGCCTGCTACCCACAAAAAGTAAACTTTAGTTTTATTTTCAGTTTAAATTAAATGAGATGTTTACATGTAGAGATAGGGTTTTTATACAGGATATGGGATGCAACCATCGTCATGTTAGAATTATAACTTCCAGCAGTCCTAGCTAATACAGGAAAGCCAGGAGTTGTTCAGCAACATTCCTATATCATATTGAAGGGCAGGACATCTATATATATAAAATTTCAGCCTGAGTATTTTTGTGCTTGCAAAACTCGAAAAGTAGTCGGAGAAATGACTTAACATTTCAACATAACTCTGCATTCCAATATGCGTGTGTTTTTATACCGTGTTTCCCTGAAAGTAAGACAGCGTCTTACTCTCTTTCCCCCCCGAAAAGTCCCCCTATGTCTTACTTTCGGGGTACGTCTTATATAAACTAAGACGTACCCCATCGCCGCTGCCACCGCCGCAACCGGGCCCATCGGCCGCGGCACACCTCCGTGGCGTAGCTTTCTGGACGAAGGGAGGGGGAAGAGAGCCAGAGGCGTGGCAAAGTGGCGACGCGTCACTCTGACGCAGCGCCACTTTGCCATGCCCCTGGCTCTCTTCCCCCACCCTTCCTTGGAGGCCTGGCAGAAAAGTGCGCCGCGGAGGTGTGCCGCGGCCGATGGGCCGGTGGCGAGGTACGGCTTACATTCGGGGTACGGCTTACATTAGCCGACCCCCCTGACACCCCCGATATGTCTTATAATCGGGGGTGTCATACTTTCGGGGAAACACGGTAGTAAAACTAGCTGAGGTTAATTGAGAAAGGCATTGTATGGCAAAGTTGGTCTTCAAGAGTTGGTTATGTGGCTTGCAGTGGTCTCTGGAAGTTAGTGAGGGTACTGTGGGTCCCATCATCCATGGTCCATCCTCCCTCAAACTGCACCAGGATGTAGGGTGCATCTTGGGGGTCTGTGTGCCAAGTTTGGTCTTGTTCTGTCATTGTTGGGGGCCTAGTCAGGAAAATCAAGTTGAGGAAGCCTAACAATATCTCATGAGCTGAGGCCTAGTCAGGAAAATCAAGTTGAGGAAGCCTTACTGTCAATTTTGGGCCTGGTCTATGATTTATAGGGGCTTTAGTGTTGTTTGGGAAGTGAATCAGGTGAAGGTACTGCAAATCCCATCATTCGTGGCCCATCCTGCCCTAAACCACACCAGGTTGTAAAGTGGGCCATTAGGCCCCTGTGTGCCAAGTTTGGTCCTAATCCATCATTGCTGTTGGCCGCAGTGACTGACTGCCTGAGGCCTTTTCTTTTCCCTCTGCGTCACCTTAGAATGTTGGACTGTAGATGGCCAATCAGAGTCCTTTATGCAAATACTCCCTCAATGGCAACCAATCCCCTCTGTCTGTTGCCTTAGAATGTCGGAGTTCTAAGGCTGGCCAATCAGTGTCCTTTATGCAAATAATCCCACAGTGGCAACCAATCGAAATGCTGGCACATATTCCTCTGCACCTCCCGTCCTCCGCACCGCCGCAAACACTGACTTTTATTATATACATAGATAGATAGATGAAGTTTTGACACAACGTTCCATTTGAATACAAACATGTATTTAAAGTAAAACAAGCAGTTTGGGGATAGACAAAGTGAAATCTTGTGTTCCCAAAGCAACTACTCACAGCCAGCTTTCCTTTGACCTCAGCAGTATAAGAAAAACCAACCAATCACACAGCAGTTATCGTTTCACCTCAGCAGTATAAGTGAAAGCTGAGCTATGATTGGTTGATATTGGCAAAGCACTCTTACGACCAACATGGTGCTTCAATTTCCAATACGCCTTGTGTTCGCTATGACTATCAATAAAACACAGGAGAAATTTTTGCAAGTGTGCATTTGAATTTGGAAAACAATTGTTTCTCTCACACACTTATACATTGCATGCTCCAGAGTTGGTAAACCGTCAGATCTTTATGTTTATGCAGATAATGGGCAAACCATAAATATAATCACTCCACTAGCTTTACAATAAAAAAAGATTTCCGTTAAAACCCTCTTTTTCTTTCCTTTCATGCCACATAGACATAGCAAAGCAAGGCAGAATACTGAATTGATTGGTGTGTTTTCTCTGCGAATCTATGTTCTCAACAATACTTTTATTTACTATCTCATTCATTTCATATCAGACTTAGCCACAGCAAAGCCTGATCAGATTTAGCTTGTTGTATATAAATGTAGGAATGGGGAACCGTAATTGGAAAACCTCAATATCCTCACATTCAGGCCAGGGCTAGCATTGATATGCTGCTTCTTTGGTTTGAGAATTCAAACAGCAAATTAAAATCAACACCCTGATTATGTTTAAAACATAAACACAAAAAGCAGAAAATGCATAAATGAACAGTTCAGTTGACAGATAAAAATTCCAGAATATGTACCCATAAAATATTTGCTTCCCTGAAAGGCCTGGGAAAATTGACTTCACATTGTTCTGGTTTTGTTATGCTGTAGAGCCAGATAGGAGAATATGCAGCTGGCCAATTTTTCCTAACTTACAGTATATTTCATATATTTAAAAAAATCTTTCTTTGAATATTGCATTAACTACATTTTTATTTCAGTGTTACTCTTAATTGTACATACTGCTATTGCATGTGAAACAGCTGAAAGCTGAAATAACACTAGTTTCCCTTTCCATTTCTTTCTTTTATGCTGTGCTTTACATATCAATCATTTGCAGAGTCATCCTGTGATCTTATCTATGCCAGTGACCGTGAGTCAAGCAATGAGCAAGAAAATTCGGAAATGACATCCAAAATTCATAATTCCGGAATTTGGATTTTGGAATTCCTTTTGGAAGGACTGCTCTCAAAATTGCTTTTTTTGAAATTGCTTCAAAAGTCAGAAGTATCCGAAAAACATCAGAAATTCAGAAGTATCCCGAATTCGGAAACAGCCCTACTGGATGGCATCCTTACATTCAGTGCTGTGGATACATCACATGAATAGTGTTAACTTAGTTTCAAGGCTCTTCCACTTCGATGATTTATTTATTTATTTACGACATTTTTATACCGCCCTTCTCAGCCCAAAGGCGACTCAGGGCGGTTTACAGTTGGCAATAATTCAATGCCACAACACTGTAACAATTAAAATCAATGAAAATCTGTGCTGTCCCCCATGCTGTTCAACATATACATAAAGTATGATGTTTTCTTGGATATATTTAGTTTATTTATGTTTTTCAGTGTAAACTTCAAGGATCCAGAGGCAGTGAGAGCTCTGACATGTACACTGTTGAAAGAAGACTTTGGATTGCAAATTGACATACCATTAGAAAGGCTTATTCCAACGGTTCCCTTGAGATTGAACTATATCCACTGGGTTGAAGATCTGATTGCTCAGCAAGAAACTGCTGCTAAAGGCTCTGTGATATGGGGAATAGATATAGGTAAGATGTACGATCATGACTAGTTGAACACTTCTGTTGTCCCGCTACACACATCGTCATCTATGTCACTGCTGCATGAGTTTAACTTCACCTGCATGGCATTTACTCATAATACAAAAGTTTAAAAATGCCAGTACAAAATCACAGGAGCAAGGATAATAGCTATAGTACCTATACCAAACCACTGTGTCCTTGATCATAGGTGGGTACAGTGGAACCAAACACTCAAGCCAGTCATATCAAGTGGGAGATATTACTCTGATGTCTCACCACCCAACATATAAATGGACTGCCTAGTGCAATGATAGCACAGCATTCTCAATTTATTAAACTGCTATAGCACTGACAGGAAGAAACTATGCAATGGGATGTGTAAGAATCCTGCTCTTGGGATTCAAATCTCATTTGTCCTCCATTTACTGTAGCTTTACTTCATGTCAGAAAAACAGAGTTGAATTATCCATATTCCAGTTTGTCCCTGTTTTATCAGTTCTGCAATTGCTAGATTTCTCTCTCGTGTCAGATATTTTATACTGTAAGATGTATATGAAATATGCAAGGTTATTTCTGAATGGTCACTTTAAATAAACATTGGTATATTTGAACAGGCATTGCTTGCTGGCTAACAGATGGCATATTTCTTAGCCAGCATATTTGTTAGCCCATCTTTGAAAATATATTACAAATGAGCATGATTTGACTAGTGAGTTTCCCTTCCTTTGGTGTGATGTAGGTACAGGAGCATCTTGTATTTACCCATTACTTGGTGCAACTTTGAACGGATGGTATTTCATTGCAACAGAAGTCGATGATGTCTGTTTCAGCTACGCCAAGAAAAATGTGGAACAAAATAATTTATCTGATCTTATAAAAGGTATCCTGCTGTATCTTCTTATCTCATTCCTCTTGCAGCAAATTAGTATGCCAGTTGTTTAACAGACAGTAAAATGGATTATATGAGTTAGAATCTATTTTCTTTTGCAACAGAGCAGAGTTGTATTAACCTTTTCTCGATCATGTTCAATATTATTACATTGGTGGATTGATTATCCCACCTTCTGTGATTATGCTTAGGAAGTTTATTTCTCAAACTTCTACCTGCAGTCAAAATTACTCTAATTCTTAAAAAGAATAAAGGGATGGTAGAGGAAAACAAATAGTAGAGTAGGGAGGAAGAGAGACAATTAACAAGAAGAGGGATGTATTGTGATGCTGGCATAATTATAAAGTATATGTAGCCACTTTTATAGAAATGAAAGTCTTCAGATTATTGTTGTTATATGTATTTATACTCTGTTTTTTTCGCTGCCAAAGGAACTCAACATGGCTAATATTAAAAAGTATAGAATATGTTAATTAAAACCCTATATATATATATATAAATATTAAAATAGAATATTAAAATACATACTTAAAACCAATAAAGCCATTAAACAAATCTATTCAATTACATAAAACACGGCATCCCCCAGATTTGTCTTTAAAATTTTAATACTAAAATTTTTTGAAGGTCAACCAGGTCAGTTCAGAAGAAATGTGCAACTTCCAATTCCCTAAAACTATTCTCTTGTATTACTAAAAGCTGGGTCTGAAAAAAAGGAGAAAGGCCTGGTCATTAAAATTGGAGATTTATGCAAGTGGCAATTATACTTATGCTCATAAAGCAACACGGAGCAGCTGTGTCTTCTCCTGGTTCATGTTAGTTATGGGTCAGGAATGGAGATACATGACTCCAGGCCAGAAAGCCGGTTTTATGGCCCATGTCGGCTCACCAACACAAAATATTTTGGAAATTTCAGCCCTAACTGTATGAGGTCAATTTCATCATAATCCCCAAGCATCTGATCTAGGGCATCTCTTTTTCCAAACTGGCTTCCAAATTGCTTACTGGCTTGGGGAAAAATATATTTCTGTAATTAAGAGAGCTAAAAGGACAAAAGCATAGCAACATTGCCCCACACCTCCTTCATATGTCTTCTTTAAAAAGTCAAATAATTTGGGTGCACCTTTAGATCCATTTAAAGGCATCTGCAATCAGATTTCAACTAGTTACTCACCTATAGATTGTGTTTTCTCAGTTGTTCCTATGGTTATCCATAATACTGATTTACTTGGCTTTCCAATTTTTTTCTGGTCTTTTCTTTGTAGCTTCAGCTATTATAATTGAGTTCCAGTTAGGTTTATAATTAAATCAGTTGTAAATTGTTTTAAAAGGACTAACAATGGCGTCTACTCATTAGTTATGTATTAATGGAACAACATGCATAGACATTTTATTTCTCTTTAAAAATAATTTACTATTGTAATAAAAGGGGAAAAATTGTGTTTATCTTTATGTGCAGCGTTGTATGAGTTTCTGTCAGTTTGTATGAAGCGGAAGTACCTATCTCTGCTCTTCTTGCAGTGGTGAAAGTACCGCAGAAGACACTCCTATTGGATGCATTAGAAGAAGAGTCTGAAGTTATCTATGACTTCTGTATGTGCAACCCTCCCTTCTTTGCCAACCAGCTGGAAGCAAAGGTATGTTGATTCCTGATTATTTAACTGCGCCTTTTCTGTATGGATTGATGGGTGCGTATTGTTGAAAATTTGAATTATGTATTATGTGAAGCTAGATGCATGATTGCATAGGCACATGCTTAGTGAATACTAAAGAACTGAAGCTAAGTATATGCATAGTTTTCATCTCTACAGTTTCCTAAGCTACACTGCAATATTTTATTTATTTATTTATTTATTTATTTATTTATTTATTTAGACTTGTATCCCGTCCTATCCACAATGGCTCAGAATGGTTTACAGCATATCGAACTATACAGTAATAATAACAATAAAACATCAGCATAAAATACCAAACAATTGGGCAAGGGTGGTCATAGCCCAGAGGTTAGAGGTTAAATGCCTGTCTGAAGAGGGTAGTTTTACAGGCTTATAAACTCTGCCCTCTACCACTTCATTCTGTTAACTAGTTGCTAGTTTGATATCAGAAGGAGTACAAAGCTTTACAAAGTCCCATTAACAAAAAGCTGGTTCCTATATGTGGATTCACAACCCCCATCAGCTTCAGCCAACAGGCCTAGAACACATCAAGGGGAAATGTGATTTAAATCATAGGATTTAAATAGAATCTCAGAGGGGCCAAGTAGAAGGGAATAGTCAGAAGTGAAACCACGAACTGAGAGAGAAGTATTGAATGATGCAAGGAGTAAATGTGCATGTATGTGAGCCAATAAAGGTACGCACATTAAGATGTTCACAGAAGAGACAGTTCTTTGAGAAAGTATTTCAAGGAAAAAAGATAATATTACTGGGCTTCAACCTATGGCTGAAATATAGGATTCGTTCAAGCCGTTGATTGGGTTAGATTGTAGGAATAAAGAATGTGGGAGGAGATATTGCAGGAAATACAGGAAAAAGAGGACGAGGCATGGCTATAAGAGATTTAAAGGAGTTTGAAATGGGTGCAGAATTAATTTGAAGCAGATTTGGAAGTATGAGTCAGGAGATTTGATTGGCAACTTGTGAATGGTTAGAGCAACAGAGTTTTGAATAGAGACCTGAACTCTAGATCAGTGGTTCTTAACCTGTGGGCCACTAGCAGATGAAAATCTGGGCTCCGAGCCTCCTTCCTCTTTATTTCTTTATTACTGCTCCTTTTGCGCCGCCTGCCACGCCTTCCCTGTCGCTGACCATGGCATATGTTCTGTGTCAGAAACTAGAGCTGATGTCTCTGGATTGACTATTGGTCTATCCCAGGGGTGCCCACACTTTTCCAGCATGCAAGCTACTTATAATAAAACCAAGTCAGAAAGATCTACTTACCTCCTCAAGGTGGAGCTGAGGCCAGGGGAGGGGGCGGGGCTTGGCACGGCCTGGTTCCGCCCCCCTCTGGTTTCAGCTCTGACAGCAGCTTCTCCGGGATTGGGCATGGCAGTGCCAAGCCAGTGGTGGCATAGTTAGCACAGGGCTGGCTTGACCCTGCCCTCCTCGGGGCTGGAAAGGCTGCTGGTAGGGCTGGGGAGGGGGCAGGGCTTGGCGTGGCCTGGCTCCGCCCCCTTCTGACCGGCTCTGCCAGCAGCTTCTCCAGGCTTGGGGATGGCAGTGCCAAGCCAGTGGTGGCATAGCTAGCACAGGACTGGCTTGCCCTGCCTTCCTCGGGGCTGGAGGGGCTGCTGGTGAAGCTGGGGATGGGGCGGGGACTCCGGAGGCCCCGCCTGGCGTTCCGCCTGCCTCTCTCTCGTCCGGAAGCAACCCTGGAGCCTCTGCTGCCGGCGAGAGAGAGGAGCGCCCCACTTCTCTCTCGTCCAGAAGCAAACGTGGACAGTGCGCAGCGTAGAAGGTGCGCATGGACGGAAGCTGCACACGCGCACGCAGAGCAGAAGCACCCTATCCGGCTGCGATCCACCTCCTTCGGTCCCATGATCGACTGGTTCATCGCGATCGACTTCCTGGGCAGCCCTGGTCTATCCAATGCAGTTTTCTGAATCTACACCACAAACTGAATCTAAAATTGACCGAAGACTAATTCACAACCTTTTTGGTACTAATGTTGGAGAGTAGTCCCTGGTCAAAGTGCTCCCTGGTCAAGTAGTCCCTGGTCAAAAAAAGGTTGAGAACCACTGCTGTAGATAAAGAAGGATTGGCTAAAGAGAAATCAATTGCCCTAGTGAATTTAGAGATGACCAAAATGTGCAGCTGAGTTTTCAACCAAGAAAATTCAGTAGATGGCCATTATTAGTAGTAGAAATAGCAATGTTTTGCCATTTTGAAGAGAAACATATGACATGATAGTGGCTGAATAAAGATAGGATGCAATGAAGAGGAAGGTGAGATGTAGTGGAATAATTATCTGTCAAGGAAGAATGTATACCAAAGTGCAGCATATACCTGCCATTGCTCTAGTGTTGGAGGGGCCACTGTCCTCTTGCCTTCATCCTTTCTTTCTTTTCCTTTCTTTCCCTCGTGTTCTTTCCTTTCCCTTCCTCCTTCCCTTCTTTCCTTTCTTCCAGCTGTAAGAGAGCTTACCTCACAACGTCTCCATAACAACATGGCTCTTTGTTGTGGCGCTTTCCTTCCTCCCTCTCTTACACGTCTCACCTTACTTCTCAGTGACATCACAGAGGGACACTTTACCTAGCAACAGTCAATCCTTCACCTAACAATAGACAATCCAGAGACATCACAGAGAGCAAATCATTCACCTTGCAATAGACAGACAGACTTTGACTTTTTATGTATAGATAGATACATAGGTGCTTAAATCCCAGCGTTGTAATGTCGATGTTTTGTTTCTTTCCTAGGGAGTAAATTCTCGCAATCCTAGAAGACCACCTCCAAGTTCGGTTAACACAGGAGGAATCACGGAGATCATGGCTGAAGGGGGAGAGCTAGAATTTGTTAAGAGGATTATCCATGATAGCCTGCAGCTTAAAAAAAGATTAAGGTAAAAAATGATAAAAGTAAACATAATAGTTTGCAAAGGCTCTTGCAATACAACTTTTCTAAACTATTAAAATAATGAAAAATCTTATAGTGTAATTGCATCTGTATTTCCCTATCAGCTTAAAACAAATAAACTAATCTTTTCTAGTCTTTAGGCAAAATATTTAAAAATAACACACACACAAAACCCGTCACATTACAATCTTAGATTTTACCCCATAGTAAGAGGATTAAAAGCAGCAGGCAATCTGTTAGCTCAATATCTTCTCTTTTTTTTTGGCTGGCAAAATACATTTGGGCACACTCAATATCATAAATTGGTTTCTGTATTTTTTAAAAAAATGTAGAGATGTTCTCTTTTTTTAAATGATTTTTATAAATAAATGCACAAAGGTCTAACACCTTGTGCATTGTTGTAGTTGCGATTTCTTTTAAGTTGTTTCCAACTTATAGCTGAGCTTTTCTTTTGTGTGTGTGTCAGAAGTGACTTGAAAAACTGCAAGTTGCTTAAAGTATGAGAGAATTGGCCATCTGCAAGAACGTTGCCCAAGGGACACCCGGATGTTTTATCATCCTGTGGGAGGCTTCTCTCATGTCCCCACATAAGAAGCTAGAGCCGACTGACGGGAGCTCACCCCACTCCCTGGGTTCAAATCACCGACCTTTCAGTCAGCAGTCCTGCCAGCGCAAGGGTTTAACTCACTGCGCCACTGGGGGCTCCATAGCTGAGTTTATCACAGGGGTTTTTTTGGCAAGATTTGTTCAGAAGACATTTGCCATTGCCTTCCTTTGAGGCTGAGAGTGCGACTTGGCCAAGGTCACCCAATGGGTTTAATGGCCAAGTGGGATATCCAAAGTCATAGCCAAGTACTAATACTGTGAGGTTGCTCTGAGGCCCCCTGTTGAGGTGAGAAGGGCAGGATAAAAATGTAGTAAATAAATAAGCAGTTACTTGCTCAATCTAAAACAGCCTCCCCCCCTTGATGGCGCAGTGGGTTAAACAACTGAGCTGCTGAACTTGTTGACCGAAAGGTTGGCAGTTCAAATCTGGGGAGCAAAGTGAGCTCCCACTGTTAGCCCCAGCTTCTGCTAACCTAGCAGTTCGAAAACATGCAGATGTGAGTAGATCAATAGGCACCGTTTCTGCAGGAAAGTAACGGCCCTCCATGCAGTCATTTTGGCCACATGACCTTGGAGGCGTCTACAAACAACACTGGCTCTTCAGCTTAGAAATGGAGATGGGCACCTCCCCCCAGAGTCAGACACGATTAGGCTTAATGTCAGGGGAAACTTTTACCTTTACTAAAACAGTAGCTGCTACTTCTAAGTCACAATTTGAGGCATTTAAGATCCGAGTTTAAATCTCTGCCCCTAATTAATAAATTTACTAGCATTTATAAACCATATATTAGTTTTATCTTATATTACTTGACTCGTATACAAAACCACTGCAATGAAAAATTTAAAATAATTGACTATCAACACGTGTTTCTAAATTCTGCGCTCTTTTAAGTCCAATCTAAGCATTCACAAAAAAGGAAATATAAGTATGCAAGGCAATGAGTGTACCAGCCTTACCTTACTCCATTATATTTTAACACACATAAAATTGAGATTCCTTCAGCTTCAAATCTATCAGGTAAAAAAGCTTTCTTCAGATTATCATTCTTCATCTGATGAGCATTGGGAAAGGAGGATGGGGTTGATTCACTAACTTCCTTATGCCTTTAATTTATCCCTTTCTAATGCTTCAATATGACTACTGTCATTCATAAATCTCTCTTTAATGTGTGATGATCGTTTGCATGACCTATATTTGGTACATTTGTACTTGTTAAATATGTCTTGTATCAGCTGTTTACAGTCTGGTGAAAGTGCTTTTTCACTTTGAGATAATATAGGACCTATTTCTCTGGCAGTGTGTTAACAGCATGCCTGATTTGAAAGAACTGGGGAAGTCTTGGCTTATAATATCTTAATAGCCAGATTTACAAGACAATAAATACATGATAACGAGAACCCTGGTTTTGGTATCATGAGAAGTTTGCTGTCGCAGGCTTCTCAGTCTCTTGGATAGATCCTATTGCAGTGGAAACGCTCCACTCATTTCCAAAGCTTCATTTTAGTTTGTTTGGCCCATCGTATGAAGTTTGGTGCTGCTGTTCCTAGTTTGTTTCAGCAGACAAGAACAAGAATCAGTTGTGTTATCGAAGCCTTTCATGGCCAGAACTACTGGGTTCAAAGGAAACCATTTTTAGGGGTCCTTTTGTGGGTTTGGTTTCCCTCAAATCCTTGGTCCTTCTGTGTTGTATGATCATGTCTAATCTGTGAATTCTTGAATATAACTATGGTATTTCCTTCATCTTTAAAGTTTTCCCTTCCTTTCCCAACTACAAGTATTGCCCAAAATAAATATTTTTGATTGGTTATAAAAGGAAGATATTAGTGGGGATAAAATCGGTCCTAGTTTGTCCTTATATTTCAGAGGTGAGCAACCTATGATCTTTGAGCTACATGCGTTCCCTTGCCTGTTCCTGCAGTTCCTGTTATTAAATTTGCCACCATACACTGGCAGGAAACGGCTTATTTCCAATTCTACAGAAGCAATAGGAAGCTAGTACTAACTTCTTGTTAGTTCCAAAACTTGTCCAGAGTCATAATAGAATGTTAAGCAGTCATACCAGAGAGGCCCTGCTCTCGATCCGGCCTTTTTCGCAGGCGCGTTTGGCGGGGACGAGAGACAGGGCCTTTCCAGTGGTGGCTCCTCGGCTTTGGAACGCCCTCCCTAGTGACATCAGATCCCCCCGACATTTTGCAAGAAAGTCAAGGCCTGGCTGTTTGAGCAGGCATTTGCTGATGAAATATAATGGTTTGATTAGATCTATGGAATGACGACGATGTGATGGAAAATGATTTCAACGTGACGCTGAGACTGCATTTGTATGTTTTAATTGCCAATTGTTATGTTATATGGTTATTGTTTGGTTTTGTTTTGCTTGTGTCTTTGATTGAAGGGCAGAGACTGCTTTGTGTACAGTCACCTGAGAGGGGCGGTATAGAAAAATGATAAATAAATAAATACCTTCATATACAAATAATTTGTTTCTGGGGAGTGTCAGTCATCCATTCCAAAAGGCTCCCAGGCAGAAAGGCTCCTCTCTTCAACCTCATCTGCTTTTTCAGATAGGCCACTTCTTTATTTTCTAAAGTGCTTGATTCTGAAATATTGTTACAGGTGGTACAGTTGTATGCTAGGAAAGAAGTGCAGCTTGGCCCCATTGAAAAAGGAGCTCCGAATCCATGGAGTAAGTATTTATCCAAGTGTGTTGCAATTGTTTTCCTTATAGCTTGCACTTGCTTAATTTGTGTAAAACACACTTCCACAGAATAGTTTGCTGGGCAAGTGGGCTTATTCACAAAAGACCCTCATCATAAATGCACAGCAGAGTAACTTAGCAGCAGCAGCGTGACCCAGTACCAGCAGCCAAAAGTGATTAAAAAGCAAGAACACACAGACCAATGTTATATCTTCCATAAGAGGCTTTTCTTCATAGCAAAATAATTTGATTGTGCTGTTTACAAGAACAAAGTTTCCATAACACAAATAAAGTTCTTTACAATTCCTTCTTTGTTTCCAAGCTGGGCTTCTTTCTAATGCAGATAAACAGCTTCGCTTTCACAGAGCCCTTTCTCACACCGAAATTACACAGGAGCTTCACATAGGAGCTTTTTACTCACAGCAGCCTTCATACACTGAAGCTTCATACACAATTGCCTTCAACCTGAGGATTTTCTCACATAAGCTTCTCACACCAGGCCTACTCATACTGTGGCCCACCTCACACTGAAGCCTTTCTCCCACAGAGGCCTTCTCAGACTGATGCCTCTCCCACTCTGAGGCGAACTGACACTAAGGCCTACTTATACTGAGGCCCTTCTCCCACAAAGGCCTTCTCAGACTGAGGCCTCTCTCACATTGAGGCAAACTGACACTAAGGCCTACTTATACCGAGGCCCTTCTCCCACAGAGGCCTTCTCAGACTGATGCCTCTCTCACACTGAGGCGAACTGACACTAAGGCCTACTTATACTGAAGCCTTTCTCCCACAGAGGCCTTCTCAGGCTGATGCCTCTCTCACATTGAGGCGAACTGACACTAAGGCCTACTTATACTGAGGCCCTTCTCCCACAGAGGCCTTCTCAGACTGATGCCTCTCCCACACTGAGGCGAACTGACACTAAGGCCTACTTATACTGAGGCACTTCTCCCACAAAGGCCTTCTCAGACTGATGTCTTTCTCACATTGAGGCAAACTGACACTAAGGCCTACTTATACTGAGGCCCTTCTCCCACAAAGGCCTTCTCAGACTGATGCCTCTCTCACATTGAGGCGAACTGACACTAAGGCTTACTTATACTGAGGCCCTTCTCCCACAAAGGCCTTCTCAGACTGATGCCTCTCCCACACTGAGGCGAACTGACACTAATGCCTACTTATACTGAGGCCCTTCTCCCACAAAGGCCTTCTCAGACTGATGCCTCTCTCACAATGAGGCGAACTGACACTAAGGCCTACTTATACTGAGGCCCTTCTCCCACAAAGGCCTTCTCAGATTGATGCCTCTCCCACATTGAGGCAAACTGACACTAAGGCCTACTTATACTGAGGCCCTTCTCCCACAAAGGCCTTCTCAGACTGATGCCTCTCTCACATTGAGGCAAACTGACACTAAGGCCTACTTATACTGAGGCCCTTCTCCCACAAAGGCCTTCTCAGACTGATGCCTCTCTCACATTGAGGCAAACTGACACTAAGGCCTACTTATACTGAGGCCCTTCTCCCACAAAGGCCTTCTCAGACTGATGCCTCTCTCACATTGAGGCGAACTGACACTAAGGCCTACTTATACTGAGGCCCTTCTCCCACAGAGGCCTTCTCAGACTGATGCCTCTCTCACACTGAGGCGAACTGACACTAAGGCCTACTTATACTGAGGCCTTTCTCCCACAAAGGCCTTCTCAGACTGATGCCTCTCTCACATTGAGGCAAACTGACACTAAGGCCTACTTATACCCTGAGGCCCTTCTCCCACACTAAGGCCTTCTCAGACTGAGGCCTCTCTCACATTGAGGCAAACTGACACTAAGAAGCCTACAGAGGCCTTCTCAGACTGATGCCCTTCACATTGAGGCCCACAAGGCCTTCTCAGACTGATGCCTCTCTCACACTGAGGCGAACTGACACTAAGGCCTACTTATACTGAAGCCTTTCTCCCACAGAGGCCTTCTCAGACTGATGCCTCTCTCACATTGAGGCGAACTGACACTAAGGCCTACTTATACTGAGGCCCTTCTCCCACAGAGGCCTTCTCAGACTGATGCCTCTCTCACATTGAGGCGAACTGACACTAAGGCCTACTTATACTGAGGCCCTTCTCCCACAGAGGCCTTCTCAGACTGATGCCTCTCTCACACTGAGGCGAACTGACACTAAGACCTACTTATACTGAAGCCTTTCTCCCACAGAGGCCTTCTCAGGCTGATGCCTCTCTCACATTGAGGCGAACTGACACTAAGGCCTACTTATACTGAGGCCCTTCTCCCACAGAGGCCTTCTCAGACTGATGCCTCTCTCACACTGAGGCGAACTGACACTAAGACCTACTTATACACTGAAGCCTTTCTCCCACAGAGGCCTTCTCAGGCTGATGCCTCTCTCACATTGAGGCGAACTGACACTGAGGCCCTTCTCCCAGGCCCTTCTAGACTGATGCCTCTCTCTCACACTGAGGCGAACTGACACTAAGACCTACTTATACCCTTTCTCCCACAGAGGCCTTCTCAGGCTGATGCCTTCTCAGACGAACTGACACTAAGGCCTACTTATACCTTCTCCCACAGAGGCCTTCAGACTGATGCCTCTCTCACACTGAGGCGAACTGACACTAAGGCCTACTTATACTGAAGCCTTTCTCCCACAGAGGCCTTCTCAGACTGATGCCTCTCTCACAGTCAGGCGAACTGACACCTAAGGCCTACACTATACTGAGGCCCTTCTCCCACAGAGGCCTTCTCAGACTGATGCCTCTCTCACACTGAGGCGAACTGACACTAAGGCCTACTTATACTGAGGCCTAGTAACATACTGAAGCCCTTCTCCCACAGAGACCTCTCACAGACTGAGAGCTACTAAGCTAGAGGCACATTTGCTTATATTGAACTGCAACTTTTGCTAAGTCATGGCATCCATTTAACCCTTCCAATGCTTGACTCACATTTTTGTAATTAAAACTACCTAGTTAATTTTCAGTATTTCTGACACAGTTTCTACTGGAAGCTTGGAAAATCTGGCAAAGATAAGATTACTAGATTATTCAGGGAGACTGGGAAGAGTCCTATTGACTTCACTAGCTCTTAATTTCTGAGAAACAAACTACAGTTGACCCTCAACTTTCACAGGGGTTGGGAGCCCAGGATCCTGACAGGAGTCAAAAAGTAAAATTAAACATAAATTAAAATCACAAATGCTATTATTTTAGCTTAAGAAAATACTTATCTAAGTATTCCAGTGCAACTCTGTGGTCATAATGGGGCATCCTTACCGTCGGAGATCAGGTCACTCCGAGACCTAATGGCGTTTCAGAAGGCATGCAAGACCTGGTTATTCCGACAGGCCTTTGCAACCTGAGATGGTCTTAGTTGTATATATTGATTTTAACGCTAAACGAATTGCTTTATTTTAATGTATTTTGATGTTCATTGTGTTTGTTGTACTGTGTTGTGCTTTGTGAGCCGCCCCGAGCCACCCGGGAGTGGCGGCCAAGAAATCAAATTAAATCTAGAATCATGCTGAAGAACCTAAAAACACTTAGATAGAATATTTTTCAGTCACATATGTGGCAGCAGTGGAGCAATGGTAAATACAGTAATCTGCAAATAATCAAATTTGAAAGTGCTTAACCCGCAAATGTGGAGAAATGACAGTAAACCATTTTTTTCCTGTATGCATTCCCATTAGTAACCAGTGTGAATTTCACTGCGAAGCTTCTTTCCCTCATTTGGATGCATTTAACATGAGTCTTGGAGTAAATAGCTTTTCTTACTTCCCTGCTGGTCTTGGCAATATACTATCCCAAGCAGAGAGGGGAACCAATTATGCAGTTTTGTGTCAAAGAGATGCTGAGTAAGAAGTGGAGAAAGTAAAATTTCCAGTTTCCAGATTTTTTTTATTTGTAAAATTACAGATACTGCAGTCTTCCTCATTCTACAGGTTTTAAAGCCTGATCTGTACATACACAAAAAAACCCACAAAACAAGGTAGTATCAATTTTAATGCTTCCTGATCTACAAATAGACACACAAGGATACAGCTCTGTGGAATTAATTATGCCAGACCCCACCAATCCTCTTATGCTACCTTTCTGAACTGCTAGTGGTTTTTTTTTCTGTAGAAGAGCCATGAGAAACGTATATACCTGTCATCCATTCCCTGACTAGTGACAGGAGGAGTCGACACAGATTAGATTATATTCGTGAACATCCAAATAGAGACAAATAACTATATAACCCAAAGCTGTGCAGACAAGCTACCTTCTCAGACCTTCCATTTGCTTTTCTATCACTTTCTGATTCCCACAAAACTGAGCTATTTTCAATAATGTCTTATTCTGTCTCCATTTAAGATTTTCACGGTGTCTAGTTTTTTTTTCCTGACTTGTCACTTTCTTCCCCCTGATTTTGCCTTCAGGCTATGTTATGTCTTCCAGATCATTTTTCCATCTTCTGCCTAGTTCGACTCTAAGCATATGCCTGGCCTCATTGTGTTAATTGTGAATGGTGGGTGGAGAAAAGGGAAAAGTATTGGGAGGAAATATTTTTATTATGGGTAAGCTGACTTCTTACCTCCAAGAGTTGCACATACAAGAGGATTGGGAACAAATTCTAATATCTACTTGGTGAGTGCAACTGGAACCAACATTGCGGAGGGCCTGGGGTTGCTGTAAGGACAGTTGGACTTTAGACCCTTTTCCCTCTAATATAATAATAATACACTTTATTTATATTCCGCTCTTCTCACCCTGAAGGGGACTCAGAGCAGACAATCCCTGCTGTTACCACAATACACAACATATAGATGAACAGAGGCAAACTTTGGCCACCAGGGGGAGCTGGCGCACTCCTCATCTCTCAGCGTCCCTTGTTATTTCCTCCACATTCCTCAGCGTTCCTGGAGTTCTTTAATGGCCTCATAATTCAGTCAAAATTTGCCTCCCCACTTAATGTGGTACGTTTAACTCCTACTTGACATATACAACTGTCTTTCGGGCTGCAAAGGTCGAAAGCAGGCTACACTTAAAGGTCGAGCACCCACCTCGACCCGGGCAGGCCTCAAACTCATGATCTACTGGTCAGAGAGATCTTATGCAGCTGACACTTAGCCAGCTGCGCCACATTCCCGGTGCAAGGCCTACTCATGCTCTGTCACAATTGTGTGGACATACACACAGTCTTTAGAGGGAAAACAGTATACAAGAATGACCTTCCCTGTGCGTCATTTGATTCATAGCACTTGAACTCGACACAGCCTACTAAATAACTGTTCATTAGGCTGCGACACACAGTTTACTTAGGGAGGGCTACATCTAAAAAGTGTAATTCCTTGTTTTTGTCCTTACTATACGCATCATGCACTTTATAGCCCAAATAAACATCTGAACGGTGGGCACTGTGTGTATGTGTAGCAGCTTCTAAGAGTCATGTGTAGGCTGCACTTTCCCACAGACGATCTGCCAAGTGATCTGGTTTAGTTTGATGAAATGCTTTAATGTGGAAGATAAAACACAATGTCACTATGGGAGATCTGGGGTCTCATTTCAAATGCTTCCAAAACGGTAGTGAAATTGTGGGGCAAAATATATTTTGGATAAAAATAAAATGTGTTTGCTGTTTTCATGTGCAGGTTCCTAAAGTCACACACACTGAATTTTGTCAGGGTCGCACCATGAGGTGGGCACTGGCATGGAGCTTTTATGAAAATGTCAAAGTCCTGGTAAGTGCCTACATATCTTTTCTCCCTACGCCTTTGTGATCTTGTTTTAGCCTACATTGCACATTACATCTAATGTGGGGCTTCAGTTGTGCAAATGCAAGTCAGGGTGAAGGATGTTGGGCAAGTGGGCTTATTAACGAAAGATCCTCCTCATAAATGCACAGCAGAGTAACTTAGCAGCAGCATCACCCAGCACAAGTAGCCTAAAGTGATAAAAAAGACAAAAACACAGAGACCAATGTTATCTCTTCCATGGGAGGCTTTTCTTTCTAGCAAAATAATATGGTTGCGCTATTTACAAGAACAAGATTTCCATAACATGAACGTTCTTTATACTTCCTTCTTTGCTTCCATGCTTCTTTCTCATGCAGATAAACAGCTTTGCCTTCACAGAGCCTCCTCTCACACCAAAGTTAAACAGGAGCTTCACACAGTAGGTTTTTTTACACACAGTAGCCTTCGCACTAAAACTTCACACACTATGGTCTTCAACATGGGGCTCCCTCTCACTGAAGCTTCTCACACCAGAGCTTCTCATACTGAGGCCTACCACACACTGAGGCCTTTTTCCCATTGAGGTCTACCTGTCACACTGAGGCCCTTCTCCTGCAGAGACCTCTCACAGACTTAGGTTACTAAGCTACATGCACACCTGCTTATATTGAACTTCATCTTTTGCTGAGTCCTTGCATACATTTAACCCTTTAAGTGCTTGACTCACATTTTTGTAATTAAAAATACCTAGTTAATATATAATATTTCTGGAAAAAATATTGGGTTTGAAGAAGTCATCATGTCTCAGCAGTGGCCGTATCTTTGCACAAGTAATCATCTCCTAATATAATGTGTGAGATAGATATAAATTTTAGAATATTTAAAAGTCATAGAGGTAGAGGGAATGCTTCCTATCCCTGACTGCTACTTTTTCCTTCTCCCTAGAGAAGTGGAGAATATCAGCTGTGCAGAATAGCAAATGTTTTGCTCACATGCTTAGGCACAGGCAGGTACTGAATGCTTCAATAGCAAATCTATCCTAATTCCTTTGCTAATTGGTACATTCTGCCTGACTAGTTCCTGCCAATCAAGATTTATCTGGCATTCAAAGCTTTAGGTGGTAGTTCTGCATAACTAGGCTTCGAGGCTTGAGATAAGTTTAACAAAGTTCTTTATTTGGGCTTAAATCTTAAACTGGAAGGTTTCAAACAGGTGACTTTCTCAGTCTGCAATAACAGGGCCGGCAAACTGGGCAATACTGGTCTTCTCATTTTGGGGAAAATCCTATGACTATTCCCTGGGCAATCTCTCTTTACCTTGCTGTTGTGAGGCCCCTTCTTCCGACTCCAAACTGCGTTATGGATAGCCAGATGTCCTGTACCAGGCAAGGTTCCTGTCGATTAGCCAGGCTGTTGGGACTGTAGATGATCCCTTCACAAAACACTGAAACTGTTCTGTATTTCTCCAGCAAAAGCTAGTCTGTTACCCCAGCAAAGCTGTAAGATTTAATGCCTTTTTCCAAGTAGGAAGGAATAGACTACCTTAAATCACATCCTCTCCAATAGAGTAGCTGTTAAGACTGAGAAGAAAAACATCCCCTTTCCCTCTCAAATCCTGGGGATAGGGGCGCGTCTGCAACTCTTGATTGATTGGCAGCCCTCTGGGCCCGTAAATGAAAACCAAGAAAGTCACCTACAAAATAAAATGCAAGGGAATGAGCTCCTGCAAACTTGTAGTGCAACAAAGGGAAAACAGAGCCCTATTGGCACTGCTGTGCCAGAACATCTGTATCTATATGTATGTATTATTTTATATATGAATTTTCCCCTCACATGTTTGCAAGTCTTTGCAAATCCTATATAGATATAATTATCTATGTACAGAGAGATATCTAGCTAGATATATATGTATATAGATATATGGGGCTTGCAAATATTACAGGGGGAAATGCACACACAAATATATATGTACATGTCTTGATAGATATGAATATAGATATATAGGGCTTGCAAATATTGCAGGAGAAAAATGCACATATAGAGAGAGAAGATTTGCAAGCGTTTCAGGGGAAAATACATATGTGAAATTAGTATATATAATTATAGATCTTTATATAGCTCTGCATTTTTATATAGGCATTGAATGTTTGTGTTGAACTCCAGGTCAAGAATCCCTCTGACTTCAAACACCACACAGCTGAGCAGTTTATTGAAGATAATTAAAAGCAGTAGCAGTAAAAAGTAATCCACAGTAAAAGGTAAATCCAAATAGGTAAGAAAGGTAGATAGGAACAAATAATCCAGGAAAATAGCCCAAAAGAGTAAATGAAAACAGATACTGGAACTTCCAAGGCAAAAACCCCAAAGTACTTGAACATGAATCAAACAAGACACTTAAAACAAGACATCTAGGAACCTGGGAAGAGATCTTGACCTAAATCCAACGTTGCTTCATCTGGCTACAGATTCTGTACTTGACACTTTTATCCCTGCTATCTCTACTACTGTGTTTCCCAAGCAGCCAAGAAAGGACTTTTTTCTCAGCCTTGGGTTCCCTGCCAGCCTCTGCTGTAATCTGGCTGAGCGCCTGAGAGCCTGGTTTTTTTTTTGTCTTTGCTGACTGAAAACACTTCTGTTCAGAGGCTCATTAACTTCTGCACCGGGACCAGACTCAAGGCCTTGAGGAACATGTCAAGAAGAATCAGTTTGAACCTTGACAATTCCACAGCAACCTGCCACATGAACCACATTGTCATTCCCTGATCCACAGACCATAACCTCCCCCCATCCCTTCAACCTTTTTTGGAACATTCTTTACAAAATCAGAAGAATCACTTTGAACAACAGGCTGCATATGAACCAAGAGTAGGCATTGTCATTATGCCAATTACAAAAGTTTTATAAAGTTAATGTATCAATATAGTGAATTTGAAAAACAGCAACCTGATCATTGGGAGACACAAGAACCAATATTGTCATTCCCTGCATCCAAAAAGTTGTCAGCAACCTGATCATCAGACACATGAACCTCATTGTCACTCCCATCAGAGCCTCCAGAGGGAAGATTTTTTTCTCCCATGATCAAAATTAGTGGTGGCAAAAAGGACAATCACAGGCTGAACTCCCAACAATTTGCCTGTTAGTATGTTGGAAGCCAGCCTGAGTCCCCATGGGGAGACAAATTAAGTTTTATTGTTATTATTATAATAAAGTCATTATTGATACCGTATTGTTTTTGTCGACCCTACCTTTCCACATACACAGCTAGTTTTCTGTTTTTCTTTGAAATATGATAGATATTCAAAAAACATTTAACCTACTGATGCCTCAATTAATGTAATTTTATTGGTATCTATTTTTATTTTGAAATTTACCAGTAGGAGCTGCATTTTCCACCGTCGGCTTATACTCAAGTCCATAAGTTTTTCCAGTTTTTTGTGGTAAAATTAGGTGCCTCAGCTTATATTTGGGTCAGCTTATACCCGAGTATATACGGTAACTGTACTGTACATACAAAAGTGCAGAAAGTACTTAAAAGTACTTTCTCCCCTGAGCCATCGGCCAGGACAGGTGTGCTGAAACAAAAATGTGTTCACCTGCATAAGAATGGATAGCAGGGATGGCACTCGTGTAATCTCTCTTGATAAGGAAATCTGAGCCTGAAAGCAGCCACCAAGAAGGCTCTCTCCTTTGTTGCCACTAAATCTACCTGTGAAATGGTGGGACATAGAGAAGGGCCTTCCCAGAAAATGTCAGGAAGTGCCATTTGGTAGAAGACCTGTAGTAGACCTGAACTGTAGAAGAATTTAGAGGTTATTACTTGTCCTTTGAATTGTGCCCAGAAGCAGACGGGGAGCCTGTGAAGCTTTTACTACAAAGAAATTATGTGTTCACTGTAGCAGTGTTCATAAATCCTTTGGTGTGTTTTGTGGAAAACAAAGGTGAGGAAGGAGAAAGAAGTCTGAGGTCGCCTTACATTTCATAGCACCATGGGAGGTTTTCTGCTTTGACAAGGCTGTGCTGGATTTCTTTCTGCTATTAAGCTGCAAACAGCAGAGCTGTCTACTTATAAGAGACATGTTTCTAGAGGTGGATCCCCATTATAGTTCTCCTATCTAAAGTGAAGGGGGGGTGTTATTTTTCACACCATAGAGGTTATGATGAAATCAAAACTGAAAAAGCATCAAAACTTGCAATGTCAGGTAAAGCTGCACTCTTTGTACTCTTAGGTTCAGTTCTACTTGATTGCATTTGAAGATCTAGCCATGGTAGACTGCTTCAGTATGAAAAGATAGAAAGGATCCCTGTAGTACCTTTGAAACTAACTGAGAAGAGGCAAACTTGAAGGGTTGGAATGTCATGTTGATTTCTCACATGTGCTATACATTCATTTTTTTAGCAGCCATGGCTAAAAATAATTGATCATAATTTGTCATAATGTTTTTCACTGAAAGTGAGTATAGTAGCTAGTAATACACATAGCCTATTCATTCTCTTTAAGAAATACTGTTACTGAATAGCTCTTAGTCTCTGTTTGCTGGTACAAGGCATAATAATGTGAATGGGATTAAAATTATCTGCACACAGTTTTGTAAATCTCACCTGTGCTGCTCATTGGTCATTCTTTTTTTTTTGTTCAAGTGTCAAAACTTAAAATACGTAGTTTTTTGGATAGATTACAACTTTCAGAATCCCACACAGAAGAGAGAGGAATCTGGAAAAGTCCAAAAAGGAACTTTTCAATGCTTTAGACCAGGCACGGGCTGTTAGAAATTGTGAGAGTTGAAGCCCAAAACCCCCGGAGGGCCAAGGTTTGCCCATGCCTGCTTTAGCCCAACCTTCAAAATGCTGGATGTTGTGGGAGAGTCCTCTAAACTCTTTTATTTCAGTTGCTATAATTTATGCTTTTTCATCTCCAAGAACTTGAATTCAGGCTACTACAACCATAACCGAAATTACAAACATTCCTAAAATATAGCAGAGAATCCAAAAACAAACAGGATACTTAAAGTTGAGCATTCAGCTCATCCGGCAGCAGAGCGTGAAGTACCGTGTGATGTGGCTGTAAAGAATTAAGAGTTTAGGCAGGCAAAGATGCAGAGTCCAATCTTTCAAAAAATCACAAAATGTTTATTTACAGTAATAACTAACTACATTTCTACATGGTAAAGAACTGGGTCTGAGCTACTCTAACACCCATCTCTTCTAAGGTAGTGTTTTTCAACCTTTTTTGAGCCGCGGCACATTTTTTATATTTACAAAATCCTGGGGCACACCACCAACTAAAATGACACTCAGTGTGAAACCTGAGCCTGTTTCGATGAACATAACATAGATATCCTGGCAGGAATGGCAGAAAGACACAAACTTCCCACACAGAACTCCCATAACCAAGAGAAAATACTATAAGAGTTTGGTGCGCATTGACCTTGGGTTTTGGAGTTGTAGTTCACCTATATCCAGAGAGCACTGTGGACTGAAACAATGTTGGATCAGGACCAAGCTTGGCATGAATACTCAATATGCCCAAATGTGAACACAGATGGAGTTTGGGGAAAATAGACCTTGACATTTGGGAGTTACAGTTTCTGGGATTTATAGTTAACACACAATCAAAGAGCATCCTGAACTCTTGCAACAATGGAATTGAACCAAACTTGGCATATTGAACTCTCATTACCAACAGAAAGTACTGAAAGGGTTTGCTTGGGAATTGACCTTGAGTTTGGAAGTTGTAGTTCACCTACACCCAGAGAGCACTGTGGACTCAAACAATGTTATGTTATGTTGTTGTTTGTTTTCTATCCAAAATCACAATGTTGGAAGGAGGCTCACCACTTTAAGGTCCCTCTAAAACAGGCATGGGAAAACTTCGGCCCTCTGGGTGCTTTGGACTTCAACTCCCACCATTCCTAACAGCCTGAGGCCCTTTCCTGCTTAAGTGGCTGAGGGGGAAAAGGAAAAGAGCCTGAGGCTGCTAGGAATGGTGGGAGTTGGAGTCTAAAACACCTGGAAGGTCCAAGTTTGCCTGTGCCAGCTTTCAACAGAGACCTCTTCCTCCCCCTTCTCCTTCGTGCCCTTTCTTCCCCCTCCTGCCGAACACTTACTTTTCCTTCTACACTGCCGCTTCTGCCACCATTTTGATCCGAGGGGGCAGCGTGAGCGTGTTCAGGAGGGGAGGGGGGGAGGGAGAAAGACGTGACCTGTGCGGGTGCTACTGCGCAGACTTGCCCCAGAGCAAAGCGAGGCAAAGTAAGCAGAGCGAGGCTGGGAAGAAGGGAGCCCGAGTGGAGGAGAAAAAGTGTCCAGCAGGAGGGGGAAGAAAGGGTATTGGCGGTTCCAATTTCCCATGGCACACCTGATGATCGCTCACGGCACACTGGTTGGGAAACACTGTTCTAAGGTTTCAAAGAGAGGGAAAAAACACCCATCACCACATCTCTCTGACATACACACACAGAGATCTCGCAGCACATACTCAGATGTAAGAAACAAAAGTCAGATTTTTAAAAGATTTGCAGTAAAAAAGAGTCCATTCTACACAACCAATCAGAATGAGAGCGGAAAGAGAGAGAAAAAGATCTATTCCCAACTCATACAGGAGACAAAGGGGAAGGGGAACCCTCGGACTATTCTAATGCTAACTAAACTGTTCCTCATTGAGAACTTGAGACTTGGGTAGTGTGGGTTTGAATTCCAACAGCTATGTCATATGTCACACTAGCAGAAATGTGGGCTCCAGCACCCTCCAATATTTTTACTAATATATCCCAAAAAGACAGAGCATAGTAGTAGTATTCATGTTCTTGATTCCCTAAGGGTTTTGTTAGACCCATAAAATACACATGACAGAAATATACCTACCCCGGTCCAGTATCCTAGGAGATTTGGAGGACGCTATTAATGAAAATTACTTTGTTGGATTGCTCAATCTTGACAATACTAGTTGGAGGATTGTGGGAGTTGTAATCAAAAACTAACTGTGCAAAACTCTATCATACTGGGGATTGATATTTTCTGACATTGTGAATGTACATGTTTTGCATTGCTGTGCATCCTTTTGTTAGTTCAAAAATCAATCACTTTTTTGGTCATCGTTTTTTTTCTTCATTCTGTCAGATTCAAGCTTGTGGGGCTTTAAAAACTCTTACGTGCAGTTTCTTGACTCCATGCCTCAGCTTTTACAATGAATGTGCAGACGACTACTTGTCGGCATCACAAAAAAGGATGCTGAGCTTTAATTCCTGTAGAAAAATTCTGTGATAGTAGATAAAAGAATCTAGCCGCTCTTGCACGACTCTCTCCAGGGGTCTGCAGCAGGCAGAATTTTATCAAGTAGCCTGAGCGTTTTCTGCTTTCCAAGGCAGTATTCTGTATTCTAGGGCAAATCAAAGAAAGAATCAAAGCTAATGGCATATACATAATTTCTTACTGTTCGTATAACTAAAACACAACAAAATATAATTATCCGCAAGCAATAATACTTTTATTGGGCCAACACCAAAGCATATAATACATTACACAGGTGTTGAAAGCTTCACAGTCTTTTTCATCAGATGAAAATATTAAAAATCATATTATTGAACGCTCTCATCTGGGTCTTTTGCCTTCAGTATAAACATTAACTTTCTTACTGACTATTTGGAGGATGATTTATTCTCCCAATTCTAATTGTGGGATTTCTTTCTAGTACTTAGTACAAACTATTCTAAGAGTTGGATTGCTGTGAGTTTTCCAGGCTATTCCAGGGGATCCTGATCTTGCAGTTCTTCCGATGCCTGTGGTGGCTACTAGTACTTAAAAACTCTAAAATCAGAACAGTAAATAAAGAGCAACACTCAAAAAACAGGGGAACTCCAAGCAAGAATCAATCAGGGCCAGCTAACACCTCCCAACAAAGGATCACCCAGGCAGTAACCAGCCAAGCTATGAAGCTACAAAGCCATTAAATACTAATCAAGATGGCCAATTGCAACATTCACACTTGTCTCAAGCATACAAGTGTTCTTTCTCCCACCCTGGGCATTGCACTGATTTATAAAACCCACTTGTTTAGTTTCCAGCAAATCTCACAACCTCTGAGGTTGCCTGCCATAGATGTGAGTAAAATGTAAGAAGAGAATGCTTTTGGAACATGGCCATACAGCCCAGAAAACTCACAGCAACCCAGTGATTCCGACCATGAAAGCCTTTGACAACACATATTCTAAGGGCTGTTTCTCTATAATATAGAATGTAATATATGGCTTGAATCCAGAGGAGCTTCACAGAATGAAAGTTTCCAAACGCTGCCCCCCTGTATGCCCCTGAGTAATATGGGCTGGAACAACAGGGGGTAGTGTTTGGGTATCAAGCACACCAATCAAGAAATAGTTTTCTAAGCTCTACAGAGGCACTCGCTGGAACGCCTCAGCAAACGAGTCCAAAAGTGGCAAGCTAAAACCCAACACCTCAATCAATGTCTGATACCAAATGAGAGACTCCCTCCTGGGCACACAGAAAACTGGGCGACATGGAAGGCGCTGAACAGACTGCCCTCTGGCACCATGAGATGCAGAGCCAACCTTAAGAAATGGGGCTACAAAGTGGAATCTGCAACATGCGAGTGTGGAGATGAGCAAACCACAGACCACCTACTGCAATGCAACCTGAGCCCTGCTACATGCACAATGGAGGACCTTTTTATAGCAACACCAGAGGCGCTCCATGGCCAGCTACTGGTCAAAGTACATTTAATAGAATACCAAGTTTGCAAACTTTGTGTTTTATTTGTTTGTTTTGTTTGTTTTAATGCAATACAACTGTTTGGTTCATTCCTGACACGATAAAAAAATAAAATAAACATGGGTTAGAGATAGAAAACTTTTCATTCTATGAATTTCCTTAAGCTAATTCATTACTGCTTCCATGACTGAATTGATGGTCATTCCTCACACTCGACGTCAGCTCCAACATTTTGTTTGTGTGTGATGTTTTAATCCCTTCCTCAGCAGATGCTTTACATTTGTAGAAGTGGTTGAAGGGAGATGAGAGGAAAGGATTCCATCATTCTCTGAACTTAAGTCAAGTTCGGATTAAGTTGTTGATGCCAGCTATTATTCGTTTTCTGAATGCTGACTGTACGGTTTCTAATCTATTGAATTCTAATTATTCTGCTCAGTTTAAAGTACCCTTCTGTGCTTTCTGCTTCTAGTCACCTCCTTCGAAGAAAAGAAAACTAGAGAAACCTCGGAAACCATTTACATTCCTTGTTTTGGCATCTACAGCCAAAGAGTTGGCTATGAAAGCTCCATCTGTGGGAATAGATGCTGTGGAAGAAATGGCGGTTGTCGCTGCGTGGATTAGAAAGCTCCTTACTGACCTGAAGGTGCAGTGGCTATAACTTTTATTTCTTCGAATGTGATTCTTATTTAGGTACTAGCTTTGGGACCCGGTGGTGCCCGGGTTATTTGAAATGGGCTGAGGCCTAGGAAGCCTTAATGTCCATTCAGGCTGAGGCCTAGGAAGCCTTACTATCAATTGAGGCTGAGGCCTAGGAAGCCTTACTATCAGTTGAGGCTGTGGCATAGGAAGCCTTACTGTCAATGCAGGCTGAGGTGTAGGAAGCCTTACTGTCAATTCAGGCTGAGGCCTAGGAAGCCGTACTGTCCATTCAGGCTGAGGCCTAGGAAGCCGTACTGTCCATTCAGGCTGAGGCCTAGGAACCCATACTGTCAATTCAGGCTAAAGCCTAGGAAGCCTTACTGTCAATTCAGGCTGAGGCCTAGGGAGCCTTACTGTCAATTTAGGCTGAGGCCTAGGAAGCCTTACTGTCAATTTAGGCTGAGGCCTAGGAAGTCGTACTGTCAGTTTAGGCTGAGGCCTAGGAAGCCTTACTGTCAAATTTAGGCCGAGGCCTAGGAAGCCTTACTGTCAATGCAGGCTGAGGCCTAGGAAGCCTTACTGTCAATTTTGGCTGAGGCCTAGGAAGTCGTACTGTCAGTTTAGGCTGAGGCCTAGGAAGCCTTACTGTCAATTTAGGCTGAGGCCTAGGAAACCTTACTGTCAATGCAGGCTGAGGCCTAGGAAGCCGTACTGTCAATGTAGGCTGAGGCCTAGGATGCCTTACTGTCAATTCAGGCTGAGTCCTAGGAAACCTTACTGTCAATTCAGGCTGAGGCCTGTTGTGGAAAGTGGTGTTTTCACCTTTGGCTGGAAGGATGTATGTCTATTTTTGGGCCTAGCTTGTAATGCTAGTAGTGCTCTCAGTACATCAGGAAACTCTCTCTCTCTGTAGTGAAATATGGGGCCTAGCTTGTAATGCTAGTAATGCTCTCAGTACATCAGGAAACCCTGTAGTGAAATCCTCTCAGAAAATGAACATTCCATTGCCAACTGAAAGAAACTGTCAACTGTCAATGGAAAAAAAACTGTCAACTGTCGCCAATCAGTGACTATATGCACTGCTCGCAAGCATTCAGTTGCATTCTGTTTTGCTGGCCTATCACAGTCATTTATGCAAATTGTCTGTCAGTGACAACCAATCACCTCTGTCTGGGGCTGTAGAATGTTGGAGTTCTGAGGCTGGCCAGTCAGAGCAATTTATGCAAATAATCCCGGAGTGGCAGCCAATCGAAACGCTGGCACATATTCCTCCTGTCGCTCCGCCCACCCGCCCACCGCCCGCAAACACTGACTTTTATTATATGTAATAGATAGATAGATGATCGAATGGAATCACATTAAGGTTCTCTGTGTATTTCTTTCACTAGGTTCATCATAAAAATCTTCCCTCTGAAAAAGATAAAATCAGCTTGTTTCTCACAGCTCGAGAAAACTCATGGATCCATTTAAGAAGGAAGAAGAGGGATAGAGTCAGGCAACTGCGTGAACTTCCTCGGGCATCTGAGGATTTCCTGCAAGCCACTGAAGAAAAATCCAAGGAAAATACCATCAATGCCACAGAGTGTAAAGAAAACAAGGCTGAAACCACAGAAAAAACTTCTGCAGCCCTTGATTGTGATCTTGAGTCACCAGAAGGTGACGAACTAAATAGTGCACAAGTCACTAAAGAGGAAGAAAACTCTGAACGCCTTGAAGAAAACAATAGAGTAGAGAAATCAGTCCAATTAGAAAGCTTAGGGGAATCCAGTGATGCAAAAGAAGATTCAGGGATCTTGGGCCCTAATTACCTATCGCTTGAACTTGGAGAGACTGACAACAGCTCCAGTGAATGGTTTCTTTTCAAGTGCGCTTTAATTGTGAAGAAGGAAGGCTCAGACGTCTTAGTAGAAATGCACTGGATTGAAGGACAGAACAGAGACTTGATGAACCAATTGTGTACTTACCTAAAGAACCAAATGTTTCGGTTGGTCACAATTTAAATACTTACGAAAGACATGAATCTTATTTTTGTAATCTTACAAATTGTTTAATGTGCTTCACTGCGACGTTGTGGTGTTTTTAGAAACCCTTCTGTATTATCAAGTTCTGGGATACATCATGATGTTAAAAAAAACATCGTAGGCTGGAATCAAACTAAGGTAGTCTTACTTAGTTTTCTTTAGACTCAATAAGATTGAAATTATGTCTGAATTTTCACATTGATTTCAGTGGAACCCAAGTGCAACTAATTTAAACTGAACACTGCTGCTTTTGTGTATCTGAATGTGAGTATTCTAGTTCTTGAATACGTGCTAAAATACAGCGCTCTATCTACCTTAGGCAATGGCATTGTGCATTCTTTGTCAGTTTTTCTACCTGCTCATTATTTCGTCCCAGTGGTTTTATATCTGCGTCTTACCTAACTTGACAGTTTCCTAATAAATACTGCTGAATCTCAGTTTGATGTTGGAAGAGATATTTTCTACATAATGCAGCTCTGGTTTTGAAAGGACGGGTTCTGGACAATAGTGTTGCTGATGTGTTTGATTTTACTATTGCATTGTGAAAAAATCTATTGTGGTTAATTGATGAAAACTATAGCTTTATATAAATTAAAAGATAAAATGCCGGGTGAGCAAAATTATGCTTTCAGTGTCTATCATCACCACAACTGAATTGCATTGACCAGATGACAAGCTGAATTTGGAAGTAAGGCTTGTTGGTCTTTTAGCCGTGTGCATAGGCTCATATCTTATTTTAATCATACAGAATTTGGCTTTGTGGACTCTTCAATCATACAAGGCTTTGTGGACTCTTCAATGGGAAAGCAGAGAGGACAGGAAGTCTGTTTCTTTTGGGCCAGGAAACAGCTTCAGAAAAGACCAGGATTTCGAAGGATGGCTTGAAGTTGTCTTGGTATCCTGGATTATTTTGGCACGATATTAACCATTTTTTCCTAGCTCAGGTGAAAAGAAAAACTGTAGTGCCTGGGAGAGTTTGTTTTTCAACACATGCATGTCCAAAAGACTTCTTATCTCATTTTAAGGTGATGTATACACAAAACTCATCCAGGACACTTGGTTCTTTATGCACATGTTTAGGACCAGGGTATAAATGCTTTTTTCTTGCAGTTCTGTCATTCAAAAAAAATTATGTCATAGAATCATAAAGTTGGATGAGTCCAGTCCAATCCCCTGACATGTAGAACATCCAATCAAAGCACTCATGACAAATGGCCACCTAGACTTTGCTTAAAAATGTGCCAAGAAGGTGACTCCATCACACTCTTGAGATACCAAAGAGCTCTACTGGCTGCCGTTTATTTTCCGAGCCCAATTTAAGGTGCAAGTGATTACCTATAAAGCCCTAAATGGTTTGGGACCCGCCTACCTTCGTGACCGGCTCTCCTCCCATGAACCAGCCCAAGCCCTTCGCTCCTCAGGGGAGGCCCTCCTTTCGCCCCTGCCAGTCTCACAGACGCGACTTGTGAACACTAGGGAGAAAGCCTTCTCCTCTGTGGCCCCCTGTCTTTGGGATTCCCTCCCGGGAGAGATTAGGAATGCCCCTCATTGGAATCCTTCAGAAAACAACTGAAAACCTGGTTCTTCCACCTGGCCTTTGGGGATTAGACTCCCAAATGCCCCCATTTCTGGTGAGACCTCTTCCCCCCTATGTGACCCTTTATGTTTCGATACTACTCCAGTTATCTCCCCCAAGTTTTTAAAATATTTTATATGTTCATGTGGCCTGCTCTGTCGTTTCTGCTTTGGAGTCCCTTGTGTTGTTGTGTTTTCACATTTTATTGTGTATTTGATTGTGTTTTTTGCTTTTATTGTGTTTACTGTTCTTGATGTTTCTGATATTTTGTGATGTGTTGTTCGGGCACGGCCCCATGTAAGCCGCTCCGAGTTCCCTCCGGGGAGACGGATGCAGCTTAGAAATAAATTATTATTATTATTATTATTATTATACCATATTTCAGCATATTCCCGTGCCGAAGAGCTCTGTAAATCAGTTCTTCTCACCCCAGTCCTTTAGTCTTGTATGCATAATGCTCCTAACCCTCCATCAATCTCCCTCCTTCTCCATCCCCTTCTATTCCCTTCCCTTCTCTAAATAGTTTTGTGCTTTAGCCTTATAATAAAATAAAACTTTATGTATACCCCATCACCATCTCCCTGAAGGGACTCGGGGCTACTAACATGATGTCAAGCCCAAACAAATTACAATAAAACAAAAGAACCTATGACAAAACAATAAGATCAAATAAAATATTTATTAAAACATAGTAATAAAATAAAAGTAACAAAATCATTTCAATTATTTAAACATGATTATGATGTCCCTTCTCAATCTTCTCCAAATTAAACATATCCAGCTCCCGAAGTCCCTCTCATAGGACTTGTCTTCCAATTCTTTCTTCATTTTGGTTGCCCTTCTCTGGACATGTTCCAGGTTGTCAATATCCTTCTTGAAGTCTGTGAGGTATTTTAGGTGAGATCTGACCAAAGCAAAACAGAGTGGGACTATTGCTTCCCTTGATCCAGACACTATATTTCTACTGATGCAGCCTAGAATCAGGATTGGCTTTTGTAGGTGCTGCAGCACACTGTTAATGTGTTGAGCTTGTGTCTAGCCTTTCACATGTACTGTTTTCAAACCAGGTGTCATCCATCCTTTATCTGTGCATTTCATTATGTGTGTGTGTGTTGTACTGTACATGTTTTCCTGTTGAAGTTCACTTTGTTAGTCTTGGTCCAGCTCTCAATTAGGGTCATTTTGGATTCTGATCCTGTTCTCTAGAGCAGTGTTTCCCAACCAGTGTGCCGGGGCACACTAGTGTGCCGTGAGCGATCATCAGGTATACCGTGGGAAATTGGGACCTCCGGGGGGGGGGGGGAGAGTCTAGTGTGTTGAGGTATAAAAGCCCTAAGAAACCTACCTCGATAAAGGCACAAAATTCCAAAAAAAACCCTCCCCGCCCGTTGTCTACTTGGTCTCTCCCTCTCCATGCATTGGGAAGGTCCCAAGTAGAGACCTCCTCTTGCCTCCTGGGGGTTCTGTGTAGGAAGTTTGGCCCAGTTCTATCATTGGTGGGATTCAGAATGCTCTTTGATTGTAGGGGAACTATAAATCCCAGCAACTACAACTCCCAAATGTCAAGGTCTATTTCCCCAAACTCCACATGCGTTCATATTTGGGCATATTGAGTGTTCATGCCAAGTTTGGTCCTGATCCAACATTGTTTCAGTCCACAGTGCTCTCTGGATATAGGGTGAACTACAACTCCAAAACTCAAGGTCAATGCCCACCAAACTTTTAGAGCATTTTCTCTTGGTTATAGGAGTTCTGTGTGGGAAGTTTGTGTCTTTCTGCCATTCCTGCCAGGATATCTATGTTGAGTTCATCGAAACAGGCCCAGGTTTCACACTGAGTGTATAAATACATTTAAAAACATATTAACTATATGTATTACTGTGTTAGAGTGTCATTTTGTGTCATTTTGGTTGGTGGTGTGCCCCAGGATTTTGGAAATGTAAAAAGTGTGCCGCGACTCAAAAAAGGTTGGGAAACACTGCTCTAAAGTATTGTTTATCCCTCCCAATTTGATGTCATCTGCACATGTAGGCAAGGAAGATGATTCTGTTTCTTAAAACAAGAATACCTACAGCTCCTGAAAATCCCTTGCAGTGTACATGATACAAAATGGGGAGAAAAATCTAAAGCAGCCAGAGTTAATATAGGTCACTAGTTAAGAATGAAATGAAAGACCCTAAAGAGTGTGAATGAAGGATATTTGGTGAATAGATACCTAGGGATTTCACAGATCAAGCTTATAGCAATTATAATCTCTTGATAGTTAAGAATCAGCAAGATATGAAAAGATGTTGTTTATAGGCTTCAGTGAATCACAGCAGTTAAATGTAAGAAACAGCCTTGCATTATTTTTCTCTGTCTAGCATTGCTCTTCGGGCATTAATGACTTTGCCCCAAATTATAAGGCAGCTAAAGTCACTCAAAGTTATCTTGAAGGAGAAAGTAAAATGGAAATATGATCACCAGACCATCAAGTGGTATTAAATGTCGCTAAGCATTGAATGCATTTGCTCAGAATACGAATTCTGGAGATTCCTGCCTTATCACTCACAAGCAATGTGTTGGTACATGATATGCAGTCATTCCTGCGTGGCTTCTTCTCGGTTGCAGCTAAAGCTCCTAGCAAGGAAAAGAGAAGTCATGCAATTGCAACCATTTCTATCATTGTCACTGCCTGGTGGATAAGTGACGTACAATTCTCACAGTCCCTTCAGACTCAGTTGGCATTTGAACATGTCGGGGCCTATAGAGCCTGCTCCACGAGAAAACATTTGGGAGGCCACACTTCAGAAAGATGTTTGAAAAAGTCTAAAGGTGTTGACGTGATGAGTTGTTTTATCTATTTGGAAATCAAAGCCAAGAGCACAATTCAAAGTGCTGGTTTTAACCTACAAAACCCTATACGGTTCCGGCCCAGTTTACCTGTCCAAAAGGATTTTCCTCTATGAATCATCAAGGATGCTAAGATCCTCCGGAGAGGCCCTGCTCTCGGTCCCGCCACCTTGGCAAGCGCGTCTGGTGGGAACGGGAGACAGGGCCTTCTCTGTGGTGGCCCCTCAGGTATGGAACTCTCCCAAATGGGATTAGATCTGCCCCCTCCCTCTTGTCCTTCAGGAGGCTAGTGAAAACCTGGCTATGGAACGAAGCATTCCCAGAATAATGGCCGAGACTGGTTGTAGACCAAAGTGAGTGACCACATATGCAGACTGAGTTGAACTTGTTTTTATTTGGCGATTTGGCTTTTATGTATTTTACCTATATGTATTTTAATCTTTTATTGTTGTAGGATGTTTTAATTTGTATTAATAGCATTGAATCCTTGCTGTAAGCCGGTCTGAGTCCCTCTACAGAGGTGAGAAGATCGGAATATAAAAGTTTTAAATAAATAATAATATAAATAAGTCTCATCCACCCAAAATCAAAACTATACCTGGTTCAACAAGTCACTCATTAGAAGTGGCTTTGCAATAAACACTATGCCAGACATAACTTTGATGCTATTTCTTAATGTGCTAGTAGGGCTATTTTGTAAATGTCATCTGTTAGAACCAGATATTTGTAATTTCATATATATGCTAATAGTATTTCAAGAATCACTAGTACTTATACAGGAAATATTTTTAAAGAATAGGACTTGACATGAGTCCATTAGATTGAGTCTGAGTATGTAAATATGTTATATATTTTGAATAATGTCTTCAAATTGGTATTGACTGGGATGATACAACATATCCTTTGATTAGTTTCAGAGTGGCATTAAGTATCTTTGAACTGTTCCTACAATTTCCTTTCTTTTCCAATGCTGCACCATTTTCTACGAACAGATCAACTCCTTCCTTCACTGCCTTGGAACATGTTTATGCATGGGCTGTCCTGTCCTTATGATTCCTCATAGGCAGGTTAATGAAGCATCATTCCTTGTGGTTTAACCTACAAAAGGACAAGGTAAGAGCATGAGTGCTGATTCCTCCAGATTCTTCATGCCTAGCATCTTTCCCCTCTGCAAAATTCAAACTATTGCAACCTAGTCATTAAAGAGAAGCTCAGAAAGAGACATCCTGGATGTAAATCATTAGAAATTTGCAGTGAGAAGAAATATTAGACAAGGAGAACAGATACTTCGAGAAGGGTCTTGGCCATTGTAGAATATTTATATCTTCTTTGGAGGGCAGCGGTATTGTAAAGCTAGCCCAAAGGAAGAGCAAGGGAAAAGGGGGAAGCCAGTAATGAGGTTGGCTATACTAGCAAACTGGTCAGGAAGGATGGATCCAGCATCCTACCTGATGGCACTGGGGCCAGAAACTATCATACTACCAGGGGGGTGCAATGGACAATACAGCAACCTCAAGATTCATCTTGATGTCAGGTAAATGTAGAGGTAGCCAGTAGGCATGAGAAAAAAGTTATGAAAATGAATCGTTTCGTAAGAAATTCGTAAGAAATGCTACTTTCGAGCTTTTCCGCACCTGGAACGCCAACCAGGAAGTGGACTTAATTTTTTGAACTTCGGGGGCCAGGATTTTCTTAAGTGTCGTTATTAGGTCGTAAGGGGGGGGCACCCTCCTTCTCTCACCACCCTCCCGCCTCCCTTGCCAATATTATGGCAAGGCAAGCCCTAAACTCGCTCCTTCGCTCGGCTGGAAGGAAGCCTGGAAAAAATGTAAACAGAGAGGATTACTCAGAAGTAAATCTGCAAAGGAGGGCACTTTGGATGAAGGGCCCTCCTTTGTGGATTTACTTCTGAGTAATCCTCTCTGTTTACATTTTTTCCAGGCTTCCCTGCCTCCTGCCTGCCAGCCAGGATCTAAGGCATCAAAGAGTATTGGGGTGAGAAACCAACCTAATGTATAATACAATGAATGCTACTGTAAGTGCCTAATATTATAAGTAATCCAACTGGTCATACCTACATTCCATGCACATGCAATAATACAGCAGTAATAACAATGGGTATAAGAATAGGTAAAATTCAAACCGAAGTATTCTGACTGGTCTCTCCTCATGCGGTGCAAGCGGGGCTCGGGAAATTAGCCCGGGAAAAGCCAGCATTTTCTGCTTGGGAGCACACACATACATATTCTTGGGAGGGGGATTTGCTGCAGAATCGTCTCTATCAGGCCGGGATACTGCATCAAATCCCCACCAAAGAATATGTATGAGTGTGCACCCAAGCAGAAAACGCTGTCTTTTCCCCCGCTAATGTACCGGGCTCACAGAGAAGAGCCCGCTTGCACCGCATGAGGCAGGGACCAGTCAGAATACTTCGGTTGAATTTTACCTCTTCTTATACCCATTGTTATTACTGCTGTATTATTGCATGTGCATAGAATGTAGGTATATGACCAGCCTGGGCAAACTTGGGCCCTCGCTCCCTGGAGATCGGGGTGAGAGAGAGGCAGCGAGGAGCCAGGGGGGGGGCTCCTCCTCCTTTTCTTTTGCTGCTTCCAAGAATAGAATACCCCCTCCCTCCTTCCCTCCCTTCTTCCTATTTGGAGAGTCCCATCTAGAATTCAGTGTGATTTATTCAAGTTTTGGCCTACAACTCCCAGAAATCCCAGCCAATTTACCAGCTGTTAGGATTTCTGGGAGTTGTAGGCCCAAATTATCTGGAATGCGCATGCTCTGGCATACGAATTACTAACGAATTCCGTTAGTAATTAAGTGACATTTTAGAACTTTTTGGAAAAATTTTTGTAAGTCTTCCTATTACTAATATTTAAAAAAATCCCCCCCCCCATTAGATTTACGATTTGCTATTTTTGGGTTCTAAACCATGCCTAGTAGCCAGACTCCTCTCAACACTCCTTACAGTATATAGCCAAGGATCCTTCCCCCCTCAGCTTGTTTGTGTAGGAATTTCCCAACTTCTACAAGGACAAAGCAACAAACTCTGAAGTGAAGGTGTATACAAGTTCTAAGTGATAGTTGGACCCCAGGTAAGGCACTAAAGAGGGTTTCTTTGCCTTGAAGTAGTGAAGGGCAAAAACGATGTAAGTGTTCCCCCTTCCAGAGGACAACACAGCCCACGACAAAATCGCTGTTTCTGCTGCTAGATGGAAAACCCTGAAACATTGTGTAATTCTTTATTTCAAATTGATTACCCCCCACTTTTTCACGGGAAGGCTTTTAGAGTGGCTTATATACAGGACCAGACGAAGGTAAAAAATTATAGTAAGCCAACCTTTTTTTTGGTGCCCCCTGGGTCTTCAGCGTGGTGATGATGGCGCAAACAGCTAGTTTGCACATGCGCTATTGGGACCGAGCGCTTCTGGTGGAGGGAATAGCAAAACTCACTCCCAAGAGGATGAAAAGGACGGGGGAACATTTTGCAGCCGGGGCGGAGTCGCCCGCCCACGCGCCGCCCGCCCGCAGCAATGCGCCGAACCTGGCAGCTGCGGCCGGATGCGCCCTTGGCTACGTGGTGCCCTGAGGCGGCCGCTTACTTTGCCTCCACTAAGATCCACCCCTGCTTATATATCATGTTTTTTAAAGTCCCTGCCCAAAGACTTGCTACCTCAAAAGCCTAAAAGGGAAAATGGATGAGACGTGAAAAGGACAGTGTTTTGCTTTATTTCAGAAGTGAAGGATACGCAAAAAAGCATCAGCTAGCAGATAGCTTTACAGTGTCCGAATATCATTTTTTTCCATGTCTTGCCTTTTACTTTTACCATTGGTTCAATCCATTACCTTTAGAGCAGGGGTGCTCATTAGGTAGCTCAGGGGCTACTAGTAGATCTTCGGCCCTCTTCCAGGTGATCTTCGGGCCTCACCAGCCTGATGGGGCGCTCCTGCCATGCGCGCGCACACCCTGCGTTCACGCGTGCTCCTGCTGCTGGCTTCCGCTCTCGCGGTGCTCCTTTCGCCTGCGGGGCATTGCAGGAAGAAGGAAGCATGAGGCAGGGCCTCTGGAGGGAGTGCCCTGCCTCTCTCTCGTCCAGAAGCAGCTGTTCAGCCTCTGTTGCCGGCGAGACAGGCAGGGCGGAGCGCTCCCTCTGGATGCCCCGCCTCATGCTTTCTCCTTCCTGCAATGCCCCGCAGGCAGAAGAAGTGCTGCACGGGCGGAAAACAGCAGCAGGAGCACACGCGGTGGCAAGAGCGCGCGGGGGGGGGAGCGCGGCGGCGGGGGCAGGTAGATCTTTTGGACTTGGTTGCTTTAAGAGTAGCTCGCATACTGAAAAAGTGTGAGCACCCCTGCTTTAGAGGCTTTCTATGAGTTTCTGCTATGATGATCAAAGAGGAGATACTGGACGGCTTCTGGTTCCTCTTTGCAGCATTTATTTTCCATTTGATTTATTTACAGAGAAGTATATTTAAATGGAACTATATATTGAGGGAGAAATGAGATACATCATTAATATTAACTGGATATTAATATAGAGCATGGGTTGTGTAAGTGAAATATTTGTATATTATTAGTATTAATATCATAATTATTATATTATGGGCAAGTATTTTTTTTTCAGTATATATAAAGGCTGAACTACATTCTAATCTACATAATTTATTTATTTATTTATTTACTATATTTACTATATATTGACATTATAATATATTGAAATTATAATATATAATATATACATTATAATATATTATATATTATATTATTTAATTATTATTATAAAATTATTATACAATAATAATAAAAACCACTAAAATAAAATAATGCTTCCTTGTAGTCCCCTTCTCTGGAGAGTTTTATGTAGAGGTCAGGCAGGGGAGGCAAGCCAGGGGCCCTTAAGAGGGCCAGATAGACTCGGCCAAAGGGCCACATCCGGCCCCCGGGCCGCAGTTTGCCCACCCCTGGTCTACCATCAACATGTATCTGATATTGCTGCAGCAGAAGAGAGAGGTTAGTTTTCTTTAAGGATTGATCCCTACCATCTGTATCTGTATATCTGTATCTGTATACCTTTATAAAACGGAATGTGTGTATGTGTGTATGTATGTGTGTATGCGGAGGGCGGGAGGGCAGAAGGGCGGAAGCAGCCACTTTCACAGGCCAGGCGGATATGTGGCAGCCACTTTCACAGGCCAGGGCGGATATGTGGCAACCACTTTCACAGGCCACAGCGACCAGCGCGGGTGATGGACCTGCACCAAACTTGGTACACAGAGCCCCCCTAACCCCCTTTACGTCCTGGTCGGGGGACATGACCCACGGATTATGGGATTTGTAGTACTTTCCAACACTTTGGTTCCCACAGACCACTGAGGCCACCAAAAAGGACCAATACAGACCACACTCAGCACACACAGCCCCCATGACCCACTCTACGTCCTGGTGCAGTTCGGAGGAGGGTGGACCATGGATGATGGGACTTGAAGTGCCTCTACTCACTTCCCAAGTCCGCTGCAACCCTCATCCAATCACTGATCGAGACTAAACTTGGCACACATAACCCCCATGACTGCCTTCACATCCTGGTGAGGTTTGGGGGAGGACTGACAATGGATGATGGGATTTGTAGTACTTTTACACCCCTCTGTTCCCACAGACCACCGTGGCCCCCAACAAACACTGATAAAGACCACACTTGGCACACAGAGCCCCAGTGACCCAGTCCACATCCTACTGAAGTTTGGAGGGGGACAGAACATGGATGATGGGTCTTGCAGTACCTTCCCTCACTTTCCAAGACTGCTACAAACCTAATCCTATGATTGATCAACACCAAACTTGCCACACAGAGCCCTCATGACCCACTCTACATTCTGGTGCAGTTTGGAGGAGGGTGGACCATGGATGATGGGACTTGAAGTACCTCTACTCACTTCCCAAGTCTGCTGCGACCCTCATCCAATTACCGATTGAGACCAAACTTGGCACACACAACCCCCATGGCTGCCTTCACATCCTGGTGAGGTTCGGGGGAGGACTGACAATGGATGATGGAATTTGTAGTATTTTCACACCCCTCTGTTCCCACAGACCACTGTGGCCCCAAAAAACACTGAGAAAGTCCACACTTGGCACACAGAGCCCCAGTGACCCACTCTACATCCTACTGAAGTTTGGAGGGGGACAGAACATGGATGATGGGACTTGCAGTACCTTTCCTCACTTCCCAATCCTGCTACAAACCTAATTCAATGACTGATCAACACCAAATCTGGCACACAGAGCCCTCATGACCCACTCTACAGCCTGGTGCAGTTTACTGTGAGACGGACCACAGATGATGGGACTTGAAGTACCTTCACTCACTTCCGAAAAAACAATGCATCCCTCATCCATTCACCAATACAGACCAAACTTGGCACACAGAGCCCCCATGACCCACTCTACATCCTGCTGCGCTTCACAAATAACCCGGGCAGGGCCGGGTCCCCAAGCTAGTCTTTCTTAATAAATTAACCCCTTCTTACATGGAGAATAGCTTGCATAATTGGAAGATTTGACTGAATACAGGCTTAGATAAAGTTCAGTTTGCAATACATTTTTAAAAGCCATCAAATGCGAAGAACTGGTCACGGCACATTCTGAAGCAAAGAAAAAAGTCAAAGCAAATAAGAATTGCAGCAGACAAAACCAAAGTAAAAGCAGTTGCAGAACAGAACTGTGTATATGCCTTCAAGCCGACAGTCCACTTATAGCAATTCAGTTATTTTGATATGGTTTTCACAGGCTAGGAATATTCAGAGGTGGTTTTGCCAGTCCTTTGTGGACATATAGCCTGAAACACCTAGTATTCATCGGCAGTGTCCCGTCCAAGTGCTAGCCATGGCTGACTGTTCTAAATTTCCAAGATTAGGCAGGATCTAGTGTCTGTGGGGTATTTAGGCCCTCTACAGAAGAACATCCAGGACTACAGTGTATATAGGTATATAAAATAGGTATAAAAATTAAATATTTACCAATAACAAATCAGTATTTGCAATGCTTGCTAAAGAAGATAGTTTTCCCTTTTTAAAAGCATCTTCTGTAGAGTCTCCACTACAATAAAAAGGTAAAGGTTTCCCCTGACATTAAGCGTAGTCGTGTCTGACTCTGGGGGGTGGTGCTCATCTCCATTTCTAAGCTGAAGAGCTGTTGTTGTCTGTAGACACCGCTAAGGTCATGTGGACAGCATGACTGCATGGAGCACTGTTACCTTCCTGCTGAAGCAGTGCCTATTGATCTACTCACCCTTGCATGTTTTTGAATGGCTAGGTTGGCAGAAGCTGAGGCTAACAGCAGGAGCTCACCCCGCTCTCCGGATTTGAACTGCCAACCTTTTGGTCAGCAAGTTCAGCAGCTCAGCAATTTAATCCACTGTGCCACCCAGAGGGCCATTACAATAGTTTCATGTACATGTCTAAAACAGCCACTAGATGGCGGTCTGAAAAGTTTTACTGTTGCCAATTTTTTCCGGACCCTATCACTAAACTAATGGGCAGGCCCGGATTAACACCTTTTTGCGCCGTAGGCCACACTCTGGAATTATGCCCCTTTTAAGCCAACCTCTACCGCACCCCCACCCCCCCGGGAAAGGGCCGGGCCCCCTCCTTACCCGCCGGGCAGCAGAGCAGGAAGGCCAAGGCCACCAGGAGACTCCGGCAGGCACTTCCCATGGCCAGGCGGAAGGAGGAGTGCCCCGGCTAGCCGAGAGCCAGGGGCCGGGCCGCCTCGAGGATAGCATTTAAAAGGCCAGCCTCTGAAGTGTGGAGGGAGAAGAAAGAACCAAAAGGAGGGGTGCGGGGAGGATGGGGCAAGAGGAGGAGGAGGAAAAGGGGGCGGGGGTGATAGTGGGAGGAAACGGGGGAGGGAAAAAAGACACGGTGTCGAAGCGGCTGGTGGTGGCACCTTCCCTGCCCACGGCCCCTCCTCTCTTTCTCTCCGTCAGCACCGCCGAGGAAACTGAGGCAACCGAAAAGGGACTCTCCCGAATGGCTAGGAAACTAGCCCACTAACCCACCCACCCGTTTTGGGGCAGAAAAAAAGGCTGTTTCTGGCTCTGCAATGAAAGTGGGAGAGAGGCGGAGGCGTGGGGGAAGCGCACGCGAGGGAGCGGGAGGCGCATGGGTCTCGCGCTTGCTCACTCTCGCTCACTCGCTCGCTCAGAAGGCATCTGCTCCTGTGGATGGGAAGGACCACGGGGAGGGAAGGAAACAGACGCGCGCAGAGCGGCCAGGGGCGTCCCTGGGGGGCGCATGCCGCTGAGTTGGGAGAGACCCCAGGGGCCGGCAACAGCGTTTTTATTTGTTTCAACATTTATATAATTTTTTGGGTCCGTGATTCTGTGCCCCCCTCGGCTTGCGCCCCTAGGCCATGGCCTAGGTTGGCCTTATGGGTAATCCGGGCCTGCTAATGGGACTCCCATTTGGGATTGGGACCAACCGTTTAAGAAGCAGTACCACACCATCTCGCAATTACTCTCGCCCCCTGCTATTCCCCCCTTTATCCTGAGCTTCCACCAATTGCTGCAAACTGAGCAAATAGCTTGCACAAATAGCTAACTCAGCTTGAGAGAGAGGTGGGTTGAGCTATTCCCTTTCCCAGCCAGTTAAAAATTAAATTGTTATAGCCTTTCCTATCTTGTGTGTCCTTTCTTAGAAATAGGATCACTCTCCCATATCACTTGGTAACACATGTCCTGGTTTTCATTGTATAATGTTGCAGGGTCTTGCTTTGCTTATCCGAAAGGATATAAAATCTGTTAGATGCAGTCTCAAGATTTATATGCAGGAGATAGGATATTAAGCTGCGTAGTAGGAATTGTGGCTCTCCAGATATGGTTGGTCTTGGTCAGGGGTTAGGAATGGCAAGACCTGGGGATGAAACAACATGTAGAGGCTTATGGGTTTCTCATCACCGTTTTGGGTGTTATCCAAGCAGAACCTTCCTTTCGGGCTGCACACACCTTCAGCTTACCTAACGCACTCAGCTTTTGATTTTAGCATCACAAGAAGAGTAAGAGGCGGGACATCCATGCACGGTAGATGTTTTTTAAAAAAATTATGATATGAAATAATTAGGTTTATTCTGTAGGGAAACAGTTATTTCTGGAATCAGACTGCGTGACATTTTCTTAGCCCCAAAGGCAGAGGTAACCTTCAGGAAATCGAGAGCGCATTGCTTTCGGCAGCAGCAAGCCTAGAAAGGACGCAAGGGGGAAGTGGAAGTGCGGAAAGGAAAGCGAGGACTTCGGAGGGAGCTGGCACAAGCTATATTGTTACCTGGGGTGATAATGCTCGCAATTTCTCCATTTGTGCTTCTCTTTTTTTTGTATTCAGGGATTTATTTATTTATTTGTGGCATTTTCCTACTTGCAGGTGCTTTTCCTTGTGCGGCACAAGACCATTTGCTCTGTCCTCATTTGGAACAAGGGAAAACACACGTGCAATTGCGGAAACCTGATTGATGGAGAGAGGAAATTAGTGACCTCCCTCCGCACCATTTCCCTAAAAGCCGACAACCGAGAGAAATTGACGTGAAATTGTGTTTCACTCAGGAGGCCCAGGGCAGAGTTTAGGAAAGTTACTTTTCAGACTGCCAAAATGGGTTTGTAGTCTCATAGTCAGCATGCACAATGAATTGGGAAGGGTAGGAATGGAGGTCAGCGGTAATGAAGTCTTCTGGCATTATTGATTATCATCAGAGAGAGAGGCTAAGCTTGCCTCTTTGCTGCGCAATTCTGATAACAGCTTTGCTGAGAAGAAAGGAAAAGGTGCCAGAGAAGTTTTGAGCAGGAAGGGAAAGATGCCAGGAATTTCTGAGAGAGCTCCCAGGAGACAACTGCCTTTGGTTGCCTAGCTTAGAAGTAACTAGTTGCAAATAAGATGTAATTTATCAGTTTGCCCTATAGCGGGTGGACATCACTTTATACCTTTAAAGCATCTCATTTTTCTCCTGCAGTGGTGAAACTATTCCTTTCAGTCACTTTTACAGTCATATACTTTTAAATGACTGTAAAATGCTGTCAATGGAGGCCCAGCAGAGTGGCATTTTACCAACTGTTGTAGTTGAGCAACCTGAGCCTGTAGTTGCTACAGGTAGTAACTCGGAGGAGGATTCTGTGTTGGACATGTCACTGGAAGAGGGAGGTTTGGGCAGAATGACTGCAGCTGGGAGGAAAAGGGCTGCAAGTGCTGAGAGTTTGTTAGAGGCAGAGCACAGGAGGAAGGTCCGACAAATACTTAGGGAGCCTACCAGTGATGATACTTTTGAGGGGTTTGACGTAGAGTTACCTTCAGAAGAGAGTGATACCGAGCTGGACTCAGCACTGGTGCAAGATGTCAGGGATGTGATAAATGCTGAGTCCAGCGAAAGCTCCTTTTTTGGCTTTTCGAGTGACCTTGCTTGGCCTAGTGGGGATGTTGAATCGGACTGGGGTCCTTTAACTGCTCAGCAAAGGTGGGAAGATTGGAGGAACACACCCAGGGCTGCAGCTGAGGGGAATGGGGCAGAGTTGGGTGGGGAGTCTGATGACTCTGATTTGTAAGGGTATTAAAGTAAGGCCTGGGGATTTGGGACTCTGCAGTCGGCCAAGGTGTTGCTGGTGGGTTGCTTGTTCTTGTATTTGGTGCTCTTGTTTCTTGTATCGCAGTTCCTGATTCCCAGCAAGCTGTGAGTATTGGGCTGTTTTCCATGCTGGGTTCTGGGGGAGCTGCCATGGCAGCTCTAGCTGAAAATGTTGTATGTTGGGGGTTTGGGGTTTTAATGTGTGTTTTTATGTTTAGTGACTACCGCGTTTCGTTTGGGCTTTTCCTGTGTTGCTGTGAGTGTCTGTCCCTTATTTGGTATCGTATATGGGTGGAGGGGAGTTGCTGTGGGATGCGGGGGCTTTGATGTGTTTGTTTGTATACTTAGCTCCTGGAATTGGAGAAGCACTCTTCCTTTCCTTTTCTGGACGGGTCTTCACATCGCAACAAGCTTCAAGCCGGAATACAGCCAAGGACTTCAAAAGACGGACGTCTTCATTGTTTTTGTTTACAGGGCTTTTTGTTTTGTGTGGGTTCCTTTTATGCCGGACTGTGGCTGTGTTTTTGTTGAAAATAAATTGTAAATACTTTTACTAGCTTGGCATGTCTTGGAGCCATCTGTGGGGGTTTCGACACCAACTTTGCCAGGCTCGGAGGCTGGCTCCCTACTTGTCTCGGCACGACCTGGCCACGGTGATCCAAGCTACGATCATCTCGAGGTTGGACTACTGTAACTCTCTCTACATTGGCCTACCTTTGTCAGTGACCCGGAAAATTAAGCTGGTGCAGAACGCCGCAGCCCGGTTGCTCACGGGTGTTCCCACGAGCTGCCATATTACACCCATTCTGCAAGAGCTGCACTGGCTCCCTATTGAATTCTGGATCACCTTCAAAGTGTTAGTTTTGACTTTCAAGGCCTTGTATGGTCTGGGGCCAGTATACCTGAGGGACCGCCTAACCCCATACTGTCCTATGAGAACGCTTAGATCCGAAGAGGGGAATCTTTTAACTGTGCCTAGCATCAAGGAGTTCCGGCTCACTTCAACGCGAATAAGGGCGTTTTCTGTTATCGCTCCAGTCCTCTGGAATGCGCTACCCCCAGAGGTTAGGGCCTTGCGCGACCTGTTGGCTTTCCGGGAGGCCTGTAAGGCATTCTTATTTCGACAAGCCTTTGAGCCGTGATTCACCATTTCTAGACTGTTTCTTCTCGTATTGTTCTATTTTGTTTTTAATGCTATGGTTGATGTATTTTATTGAAATGTCTTTTGTAAACTGCCCCGAGCCATTGGGAGTGGCGGCTAATCTAATTAATTAATAAATAAAAATAATCTACAATTTTGCAAGTTGCCAGCATGTGGTACAAAGCCGTGCCCCCATAACTATAACACTAACGAAAATGCATTTATACCACATAAGGGAATCCACAAAAAAGTCAGACAGTATTTTTATCAGGACCATCTTAGATTCCAGAAGTAAATGCAAGCTTTCAAATTCTCTAGAACCTTTTATGCAGTATGCTGGGATAAAGGAATAGGGGAAGCATTACCTTTTAGAGGTCATAACCTTTCAGAGAAGGGCCAAAACCCCATTTGAGTAGAATCTTCTTAAGTGTTATACAACCAAATGTAATTGTGCAAGGCAATTGGCTTCAGTTGTTAGGCTGAATAATCTATTGTCTCTGATCTGTTAGGAAACAGAGACTATGCCAGTGCACAAAATAGCGGCTCTTCAGAAGTGTTTTCAGTGCCCAAAAATACGTCTACTCTCCCATAAAACAAATTGTTTTATATTATGCACTAAAAAGACAAAATAGACTTTGGTAAAAATAACATATTTTGTTTACTCACAACCTTCATACACAGGTTCGGCATGCACAGGTAAACAACTTATCAGTCAGTTACAGACATGTTTGAGATCGTTTCTGTGCCATCCAATCAGAACATCTCTCTTATAATAACAGCAGGCATGTGTAGGTCTAGTGGGACACGCCCCCTGTTGGGAATGATTCCTAACCGTTCCTGGTTGTTTTTAGTTGTTGTATCTTGATACTTTGAATGATGTTTTATACTTGTTTTATTTTGTATTGCTGTTTTTATCCTGTGACTTTGTTAGTGCTGTGAGCCGCCCCGAGCCCGCCGGGAGTGGCGGCATAGAAGCCGAATGAAATAAATAAATAAATAAAATAAGTGTTTTCAGGTCTTGCGATCTGAGCAATACCAAAGTCTAAAGAAGTCTGTGCAAATCTACACAGACTTTGCTCGTCTCAGAGAGGATCATGTGGTTTGCAGCCCCTTCCACAAATTCTCAGGAAAACATAGAGCAAGGGGAAAAAACTGCATGTCAGAACATATATACAATAAATAAGCAACAGGATTGTAGATAAACTAATTATTAGAGAAGGCTTGAACAAAGTTGTGTGAAATTATCCCTTGTTAGGTTAGAACTGTAATGTAACTTCGTCAAGTCAGTTATTGAGAGATGTGCATGAATTTCTGCAATTACAAGTAATGTGTGCCTACATCAGGGGTGCTCACACTTTTTCAGGATGCGAGCTACTCTTAAAGCGCCTTCTGGATCAATGCAGCCCAAAACCTATAAAGGTTCGGCCCGGACTCCATTCTGGATCTCGTGCCAATGTTTCAGCTACTTTGCCAAGTTTCATGGATCTTTGCCGGGGCCAGGGGGGCGTTCTTGCTTAGAGACTTTGAGCCTTGCCAAGTCGGGGGTCCAGGACCCAGTAGATTTAGCCAATTGCGGCATCTTGAACATTGCTGCTTTTTGGGAACCTTTAAGACTATTCTTTACTATTTTTGGACACTGAAAGTATTTTTGAACTATTCTATCTTTGCCTTTTTCTTATTTACTTATTCTAAATAAAGCATTTAACCGCAGCCGCTGTGTGTTGGTTTACTAAGGGTCCGCTCTAGTCTAAGTGCAACATCATCAGTGGGAAACTAAACCAACAGTGGGACACTTTACCTAAGCAAACACACGCAAACACCAAAGCTATAATGAGTGTGAAAGCACTAAACTGACACTGTATCTAGGGTAAGCATGATGTAGTATCCAAAGCTATATATGGTTAGCTAACGTCGAAGGTACAAACCAATGAGTAGAGGGTAAGAATAAAGCATCAAAACATCAATGAAGACCATACCATAAAGCCACTGGGAAATATACCTTCATCCCGCTATGTTACAATTGCAAGCCCCGCAGCCGCAACACCATGAGCAGGCATACACATAGGCCAAAGCAATCAATCTCAGCAGGATGGATATGGTCGCTGCACTTAATGAGTTCCGTGCGCGTTCCTGGGGAAGCCACCAATCCCAAGTGATGAATCAGTCATGGTATGGTATCAAAGAAAGAGCACAGTATGCAGCGCTGTATAGTTGGGAGTTCCAAGAGTGATGCTCACCCAAGCGCTGCGGACAGAGGGACGCCGTGAGTCCCGAGCAATGGATGGCCAAAATAGTTGATCCTAGATCGAGAAATCAATGAAACTCATGGTGGAATAAGCCTTTCCCCAGCCCAATGTTAGCGGGAAAGGATTATGGAGGCCCGAGAATCCTTCGGTGCCCCAGTTTGGCTGCTCTTTTTCAGGGTGCCCCAATGGACTATTTTTTTGTGTTCACCTGGACTTTAAGTCAATCATGAACTCACTCACATTTCTGATGTTCACACCCCTCACAGAGGTGGATCTTTAAATGGACCCAAGCTTCAAGCAAGCAAATGACAGCCCCTCAAATTTCCTGCTACCAGGAGGACCAATAAGAAAATCTGCTGCATGGAGTCCCTGGCCAATGGAAGCTGGAATCCTAACCAGGCCAGATTTCAGCCAATCAGATGCTGGTACAGGTGTTCTGAATAGCTGTCAAAGTAAATAAAATATGCTCTGTATTTTCAATGCTTTATGTCAGTACTTTGAGCACTAGCTCTGCTGATATCTTCTTTGGCCATTGGGATTAAAAGACTTCTGTTTTTTGCCTTCACGTCCATTTGCGTCTCATTCGACCTTCTGGCTGCGTGACAGGCTAGGCTCACAAACCTGCGGCTTAGCAGTAGCTGAAATCACTCAACACTTTGCCTAGTAATAGGAGAAGGGATTTGTTTAGGGAAAGACGAGCAACTTTGGAAAGCTAAAAGGCTATGTTAGGCTCTATGAGACCTTAGAGCACCTGTGCCCACAAAAAAATTGTCCCCAAATACTAGGAGGTATGGGGCATTTCCACCACATACTGCAGTGTTTCTCAACCTTCCTAATGCTGCAACCCCTTAATACAGTTCCTCATGTTGTGGTGACCCCTAACCATATTATTATTTTCATTGCTACTTCATTTGGGGGGGGGGGTGTGATTTTGTCATTTGGAAGTTGTAGTTTCTGGGATTTATAGTTCACCTACAATCAAAGAGCATTCTGAACTCACCTAGAATGGAATTGAACCAAACTTGGAACACAAAACTCCCATGACCAACAGCAAATACTGGAAGGGTTTGGTGGGCATTGACCTTGAATTTGGGAGTTGTAGTTCACCCACATCCAGAGAGTACTACAGACTCAACAATGATGGATCTGGACCACACTTGACACGAATCCTCAATATACCCAAATGTGAACACTGGTGGAGTTTGGGGAAAATAGATCTTGACATTTGGGAGTTGTAGTTGCTGGGATTTATAGATCATCTACAATCAACGAGCCCCTTGCACCCTACCAATGATAGAATTGGGTCAAACTTCCTACACAGAACCCTCATGCCTTGAAGGAACTCGCTGGTGTGAGCTTCCATCCCACCTCACACACTCTCCCTCACCCACACATGAGCATCATGCTGCCATGCGCCAAGCACGCCTGCTCTCCCCTCCCCACTTGGAGTCTCAGAATTAGCCCTCTCCTTGGCTGGGAGGCCTGTCAATCACAGCAGAGGAGCGCTTTAGGTGGGAGAATTTGCAGTTTGTTTCCAAAAAGAAAGGGAAGGAAAAGCGGAGGGATCTTCAACCTTCTCTGCCAAAGGGCTTCCTAAGACCATCAGAAATACATGTTTTCTGATGGTCTTTGGCGACCCCCCTGAAACCCTCTCGCGACCCCCCTGGGGGTCCCGACCCCCAGGTCGAGAAACACTGACATACTGGGTTTCAAAAAAAAGGGGGGGGGGATTGGATTGTGTGTTTTCTTGTGGTTGAACATTACCTGGAACCATGTGAAGAGTGGATTTTCGCTTTGTGACACACAAAAAAAGGTGGCGGCAGCATGCCTTTTAGCCAGCTGGAATCCCTACACTTGCAGTTCTGCAGAATTAAACCTTCAGAAAACCTCCATAGCCACATTCCTTCCCGCCTTCTCTTTCTGACTTCAGTGTCTGTGATTGTGTGTGTGTGAAAGAGAGATGCTGCTTGCATAAATATTTATACAGCTGATGTTCTTCCAAACCTAAGGTTTTATCTGGAATTTTCATTTGGGCGATAAGTGTAGATAATGTATTTATAATTAATGGAGACCTCAAGTTCCATTTTTGCACAGCCTCTGAGCTTTCATCTATAATTGGGAAATACAGCAGCCTTGCAGAATGCAGCTTCCCTTATCAGCTTCCCTTAATTTTTTTTCTTTACTCATTTGATAAATGAATATTTTGCAATTTACCTTTGCATCAGAGAAGATGCAAAAGGCTTTGAATGCATTCCTTGCCCATGGAAATTATCTTTGACAATAGTGTGTAGGATGACAGGGTGGCAGGCATGTAGCCGGGGGGCTAAGGGGCTTCAGCCCCGAAATTATCAGGTTGGTCCGCGAATAGGCCTTACTGGTACATTATTTAAACTGTTATGCTTATTCATATCATGATCTGATCACCATGCCCATTATATCCCACATTAATGGGGTTATTGGAATAACAATACAAAAGGTTTGCTAGGGTAGACCCTCTTCCACCCAGTCTCCGCCCCCCCCCCCCCTGAACCAAACTCAGCCCCCGAATCAAAATCCTGGCTACGGCCCTGCAGGGTGGGGTCTTCTTAAAACATAAAATGTGATCTCTTTAACCTGTCACTCCTCTCAACAGAGTGCAAAAGTTATCTCTCTCGTACTCCCAATCCTTTTTATACTGGTTCATTGGATATGTTGCAATAGCAGATTCCCAGATTCTTTTAGTGTTTGCACCTTATTTAATTTTTTTGGTTATTTAATATTTAATTTTTATTTTACTTGAGTGATTTTTTTTCTTTACTGTTTTAATGTTCCATAAATCCTATGTAAAATCATACTACGTATTTGCCTACTCTTTAAGCTTTAGTGTATAGGCCAATGCATTTTCATTATATTTTCGAAGGATTCATGTCACCCACACAGACAAAAAAGGTTACAAGAGCCAGTATCCTATATGGTACCAAAGTACGTTTTCCTTGCATCCCTACATGCTGTCTGTGGAGCGATTTATGCAAATTGAAGGAAAAGATATTCCACTTAAACATCTGTAAGTACATCCTGACAATAAGAGCTATTCATCAATGGAATATATTGCTTGCACAGAGTGTGAATCAGAGGATGGATGGCCATCTGTCAGGAATAATTCGGCTGTGTGTTCCTGCAATGCAAGTGTTTGGACTGAATTTATTTATTTTTTATTTATTTATTTCCAACATTTCTACCCCATTCATCTCTACCCCCGAGGGGGGACTCAGAGCAGCCTAACAAAAGGCACAATTCAATGCCAACATAATAAATACAATATAAAACCAAAACCATACAGCATTAAAACACATTAAAATACAATTAATATTAACACATCATACACATTCTCTTAAGTTAAAAACAGTATTTCGTCCATAACAGGAGCATTGTGCCATATCCATCAACTTGCTGTTACAAATCCAGTCCAAAGTGCTATATTGTGCTAATGTGCAAAAGGTTGGTCCCACAGCCAAGATTTCACCTTTTTCCTGAATGCCAGGAGGGATGGGGTTGATCGTATGTCGCTTGGAAGTGTGTTCCACAGATGGGGAGCCACCACCGAGAAGGCCCTCTCTCTCTCATCCCCACCAACCACGTTTGAGAAGTTGGCGGGAGAGAGAGCAGGGCCTCCCCAGATGATCTTAAATTACGAGGTGGGACGTAGAGGCTGATGCGTTCGGACAAGTAAGCTGGGCCAGAACCGTATAGAGCTTTAAAGGTCAAAACCATTACTTTGAATTGAGCTCAGAAGTGGACAGGCAACAGGTGGAGCTGACACAACAGGGGGTGGTATGCTCCCTGTATGTAGCTCCAGTTAGTAATCTGGCTGCCGCCCGTTGAACTAGTTATAATTTCTGAACTGTCTTCAAAGGCAGCCCCACGTAGAGTGTGTTGCAGTAATCTATTCGGGATGTGACCAGAGTGTGGACGACCGTAGCCAGATCAGACTTCCCAAGGTACGGGCACAGCTGGCGCACGAGTCTTAACTGTGCAAAAGCTCTCCTGGCCACCGCCAAGACCTGGGGTTCCAGGCTCAGCTATGAGTCCAGGATCACTCCCAGACTGCGAACCTGCGTTTTCAGGGGGAGTGTAACCCCATCCAACACAGGCTGTAACCCTATGCCCTGTTCGGCCTTTCGACTGACCAGGAGGACCTCTGTCTTGTCTGGATTTAGTTTCAATTTGCTAGCCCTCATCCAGTCCGACACAGCAGCCAAGCACCAGTTCGAAGTCTGGACAGCCTCCTTAGTGACAGGTGGAAAGGAGTGACAGATCTGGATGTCATCTGCGTACAGATAACACCTTACTCCGAAACTCCGAATGATCTCTCCCAGCGGTTTCATGTAGATGTTAAATAACATCGGGGACAGTACTGAACCCTGAGGGACTCCACAAGATAAAGGTTGCGGAGCTGAACAGGTGTCACCCAGTAACACCTGGGTACGACCCTTCAGGAAGGATTGGAGCCACTGCAAGGCAGTACCCCCAAGCCCCATATCTGCAAGGCAACCCAGAAGGATACTGTGGTCAATGGTATCGAAAGCTGCTGAGAGGTCCAGCAGAACCAACAGGGACACACTCCCCCTGTTGAGCTCCCAGCGTAGATCATCTACCAAGGCGACCAAGGCTGTTTCAGTACCATGTCTTTGAATGGTCTTTGAATGAATGGTCTTTGTCATCCCTTTCAACTCTAAAATTCTATTTTTGTCAGTATTACTGGAGCCAGAACAGTACCCTAATCCCTCCTCCAGAAGAGAGATTGGGAAACTCTAGATCAGTGCTTCTCAACCTTCCTAATGCTGCGACCCCTTAATACAGTTCCTCATGTTGTGGGGACCCCTAACCATAACATTATTTTCATTGCTACTTCATCACTGTATTTGTGTGTGTGTGGGGGGGGTTGATTTTGTCTTTTGGGAGTTGTAGTTGCTGGGATTTATAGTTCACCTACAATCAAAGAGCATTCTGAACTCACCAACAATGGAATTGAACCAAATTTGGAACACAAAACTCCCATGACCAACAGCAAATACTGGAAAGGTTTGGTGGGCATTGACCTTGAGTTTGGGAGTTGTAGTTCACCTACATCCAGAGAGCACTATAGACTCAACAATGATGGATCTGGACCACACTTGACATGAATCCTCAATATACCCAAATGTGAACACTGGTGGAGTTTTGGGAAAATAGATCTTGACTTTTGGGAGTTGTAGTTGCTGGGATTTATAGTTCATCTACAATCAAAGAGCCCCTTGCACCCTACCAATGATAGAATTGGGTCAAACAGAACCCTCATGCCTTGAAGGAACTAGCTGGCGCGAGCCTCCATCCCACCTCACACACTCTCCCTCACCCACACATGCGCATCATGCTGCCATGCACCAAGCATGCCTGCTCTCCCATCCCCTGCTTGGAGTCTCAGAATCAGCCCTCCCCTTGGCTGGGAGGCCTGCCAATCACAGCAAAGGAGAGCTTTAGGTGGGAGAATTTGCAGTCTGTTTCCAAAAAGAAAGAGAAGGACAAGCAGAGAGATCTTCAACCTTCTCTGCCAAAGGGCTTCCTAAGACCATCAGAAATACATGTTTTTTATGGTCTTTGGTGACCCCTCTGAAACCCTCTCACGACCCCCCTGGGGGTCCCGACCCCCAGGTTGAGAAACACTGCTCTAGATGGAGAGGACAAGAAAGAATGCACAGTTGTGCAGAAAGTTCTAACACTTGTAGTTTGGAAAATGGGGAAGATGGATGCCATTTGCTTCCCCGGGTCTACAAGTCCAGTGTCTATTAAGCATTTTGTTCAAAACTTGCCACATTCTAAATGATCTCCAACATTTGCTCTGCCTGGTAAACCTCCAAGGACTGCAATACCAGGTAGATGACTCTCATTTTCACAAAAACAAACACCCACTCAAACAACAGGGTTAGCCGAAGCAATTGGCATGTAGGTGTTTCACTCCAAGCCTTGCTGCCCTTAGCAACTGCCGCCTCGAATTCAACCCTGCCTCTGTGAACTGTCACCAGAAATTTGCACTTGGCAGGTTAAGAAGTGGATGTTGCTGGTCGAAAGTCACCCCAGAATGGCAAGGTCAAGGGTTGGCTTGTTTCGGCAGTGGATCCCTAAGGTCTGTAGGATTAAATGGGGCATCAGTGAAAGCGAACAGGAATAAGATATCTTGGTGGCTGCAAAGCTAAAACATAACAATAGATGCTGAAATATCATGTTATATTATATGTGTATGTGCCTAGCAATCACCTGTCAATTTATGGCAACCCCATTAAATTCACATGGTTTTCTTAGGAAAGGCATACCCAAAAGTAGCTTTGCTAGTTCCTTCCTCTGAAATATAGCCTACAGCACTTGTTATTCATTAGCAGTTTCTCACACGGGGAGATCCAGTTTGTTAGATAGCCCGGAGCTGTTCCCACTGTCATTTCTTTCCTTTTGGTTCAGCCATCCATCTGAAGTGTGACTCTACTGCAACCTTGCCCAACCAGTAACCGTGTTGGCATGATGGGATTTGTAGTCCAGGAGACTGTTTGATAAGTGAAGGCTACTTCTTTGTATTAATTTAGAGACACCAATTTGTTTTGTTGTGCAAAACGGGAACTGGGAATATTTACCCTTCCAGATATTTCCAGCTTTAAGTCCCACAATATCTTACCAGTGGTCATTCTGGAACCTCTGACAGCTATACTTAATAGGGGAGGTGGGCGGGGCTTCACTAATGATTGACATTTATATTTCTAGAAGATTCCGACATTGCTTTGCGCTGGCGCTCAATACCAAAGGTACGATTCACAGTGACCATGATAGGGAACCAACAGTTCTCCACTCCTGTTTCATGTAAATGTTTTCCATTACAAGGAGAAGGGGGCGGGATAAGCTTTCTCTTAACATCTGAACCAATCTATTCATGTAGTCAATGTGGGTGGGAGCAAATGGGTATTCAGAAAATGCACACTTACCCAATTGTATACAGGTTACAAAGCCTATAATAATTGCTCATTGCCATCTGGCTTCTATCAACCATGGAGTAGTAAACCTGAGCTTCCTAACCAACCTTGCTGGCTTATACCAGCTGTAATAGGAGAGCAATAGAAGTGGAAGATTCTTCTAGAACAGGTTCAACCAAAGTTTGGCCCTCCAAGGTCTTTTCATAATTCACTATTATTGTATATCACACAGGACCCTTCCACACAGCCCTACATCCCAGAATATCAAGGCAGAAAATTCCACATTATCTGAGTGTGGACTCAGATAACCCAGTTCAAAGCAGATATTGTGGGATTTTCTGCCTTGATATTATGGGATAAAGGGCTGTGTGGAAGGGCCCTATGATTCCATTCTAATGGCCATGGCTGCATTCTGTGGATTCCTGAGATTTGTACTTTGGGGGAGTCATTAAAATTATCTTACTGAAAATACTGAATATCCCACAAAATTGCAAATCTGAGCTTCCCAGTGACAGAAAGTAGAATCATAACACTATAACTGTGTAGTATTAAACGGCCCTGGATGTCGTTGAGCTGCAACACTCAGCATTCTTTTCCTAACAGTTAAAAGTGCTGGAAGTTGTAGTTCAGCACAGTTCTTGTCCTATTCTAGACTACCTGGCATAGTCTGAATTCAAAAGAAGGACTAAATCCTAGACCGGGTGTGTGGATACACAAGCTGTATACAATAGCACACAAAGCAAATGCTTCTACCAATAATGGAAAGATTTACTTACTGTGTTCAGGTAGCAAATCAAAAGGTGGTACCGCACATACAACAATCAATATATCCAGAGTTAAAGCATGAATTATAAGGTCCAACAAATAGCCCAAGTTCACAGAAAGTATTGCCAATTGCTTCTTAGTAAGCCAGGCGTGAATGTTACATCACAGTGGGACCCGGTGAAATTCACGGGAGCCCCCAGAGAACTAAAGAGTTGTGGAGAATGAGTCAAGTTGTTGCCAAGTCAATGACTATGAATGTCTAAAGGGTCATCCATTCAACGGCGTTCTGCCGCTCAGTTCGTGGTGCACTGGTGGTGGGGGGATCCTGTGGGTGGAGCCACTATTTGGCTTCCGGTGCAATGCAAACCAGCCCCACAGGGATGTGGGCTTGCAAGTAAATCCTCCATGTGGAAACAGCAACTAGCCCAAAAAGATATGGGCTGCAAGTAAATCTTCCGTGTGGAAACACAAGATATTTCTCAATTCAATATTTGTAATCCAATGGTATCGATAATAGCGCAAAAGGGGGAGCTCCGGTCTACTAATCCATGGAAATATCACAAAAGGTAATCCACTAGCGGCGGAGGGCGAACTGGCTGGAAAGAAGCCAATTGCGTGCCGACGGCTGGAAAGGTTCCCAGGCGCCCAATAGGGGCGTTTTTGTGCCTTATAGGCACTTCCTCAGGGCACGTTGCAGCTAGTCAAACAATCTGTTATACATATAAATAGTGAAAGTAAGACCATTTGTAAAAGTCCAACAATATAGCCTAAAAACAATGAACTATGAATGGTATACATACCAAAGCGGACATTATCAAGAGCATCACAAATAATGAATCTATTGGCTGGTTTCAGCAAGAGGCAAAGACTCCAGTACATCATATATAGGGACTAGAACAGGTGAATTGATTGACAAAATAAGATGTTGCAAGGAGAGGCTCTCATTGAGGCCATATGGGGTTTCTGTAGTTAGTAATACAATCCATTTTCTTTTGGCCTTCAGTAATTGACTCTGAAAATCACCAGTAGGTTTAACCCTTTCTAAACCGAATATGGAGAAACTTTCAGGTGTATGTTTATATTGGAAGAAATGACTATATAAAAAAGAATCTTGGGCCTGGCACCTTATTCAGGATCTGTGTTCAAACATCCTGACATTAAGAACTTTGGCCTATATACTGCAGACCACATGGGAATTGTACACAATACACAGTTCCGGAAGTGGCACAGGTAATTTCATCCCTTAGAACGAAATTACCTTTATTGATTATTGTATGTGCGGTACCACCTTTTGATTTGCTACCTAAACACAGTGAGTAAATCTTTCCATTATTGGTAGAAGCATTTGCTTTGTGCGCTATTGTATACAGCTTGTGTATCCACACACCCAGTCTAGGATTTAGTCTTTCTTTTGTTTGGTAGCTTGGCTTTCTCCCCCTCTTTCGTTGTTTTTATAGTCTGAATTCAGGCTGATAGGATCAACTGTGCTTTTTAGAAGAACCTCAAAGTCTACTACTCACAGTCAGGTGGAAATTGATGTGGGTGGAAGCAGCTGAGTCAGTTATTGATCACCTCCTCTGAGCAATACACAATGCAAATACCAGATACCTGAATGACTGGATGGTGTCTGAGTTGCTGTACATGAAGGATTCTAATACAAAACTTTTGAAGTCATCAGCAGAGTGGCACTAAGGCCACAATAACCAATGAGGAAAAATGAGGCTATGAAATTAACACAAAGCCGGCAATGATAGAAATCTTCCCTCCCTATTTCCATTTTACTTGATAATTTTAAACAATTGGGAGTCTAAATCCATGACATGCTTTAGACATAGAGCCACAAGATGCATACTGAAAACGTAAATCTAAACTTTAAAACACGTATTCCAAGATCAATGTGTAACTGCAGCCTCAGTTAACCCATACCAGAAGCTGCCTTAGCTATGCCGTGTGACTGCTATCTGTGACCATTTATCCATGCTTTACAAAATATCTCTTTTCTGGGCATTTTCTAGGACCTCCAGTGTGGCACTATGATGTCCATGGACCAGAAATCCTTCATTGTTAGCACTGGACTTAATTTTCCCTTTCCTTCCCTGTCCATTTCTTTTCTCTTGTTTGCCTGACAGATTACCTTCCTGTAAGCAAGTCTGGAAGGGGCAGGATGCAAATCCTTTGAGTTTATATTGTCTTATGTTTGAATGGTATCAAATTGCTGCTGATTGTTAGCCTCTCACAGAGAGAGAGAGAGAGAGAGAGAGAGAGAGAGAGAGAGAGAGAGAGAGAGAGAGAGAGAGATCTCGTAGAGGGACTCAGAGAGGCTAACAGAGATAGAGAGAGAAGAGAGAGAGAGGGTGTGATATAAAACAAAGTAAATAACATAAATATGATATAATGATTTTTAGATATTTGAAGGGTGCCTTTGGGGACTAAACACCCAATTTCCATGCCATGCCCCATCCCAAGTCCAACTTGTCTTTCTGATGCTCTTCACCATATCTCTCATTTGAAGTCTAATTCCATTGTTATCCCATCCAAACCCCTTCTACCTATCTCACCTATGGGTTTTATCAATTCTATCCATTTTTAGTCATGGGCCTCAGTCTCTTTGTCTAATTCTATTATCATTTTATCATTTGTTTTTATTATTATTTATATTTTATTTTACTATGTTATTACTAGGCATTTTATTTGATGTTATTGTCTTGTTTATATGTGTTTTTGCTCCATTGTATTTGTTTGGGCTTGGCCTCATGTTAGCCGCCCGAGTCCCTTCGGGGAAATGGTGATGGGGTATAAATAAAGCTGTTGTTGTTGTTGTTGTTAGATAACAGAGAACATTTGTTTTTAGTTGTTCTAGCTCAGAGGTGTCAAACAAGGGGCCTTCCAGGTATCTGGGACTCTAGCAGCTCTAGGCGGCTTGTCCAATGGTCAATAATTCTGGGAGGTGAAGTCCAAAACACCTGGAAGGCCACAACTGTGACACCACTGCTCTTGTAAGGTTTCTCAGTTCCAACTTTTGTGGCTGTGGATCTGTGTGATGTGATCTGCAAAACAACAGAGACGTACAAGTGCTGCAGATACCAACATCTTTATTGTTCGGAATACAAGAGTCTTGCACTACTGCCTGTCTATATAGGCCTAGCTACAATATCATAAATCATTCAAGAGTCCTAGCACCTGGAGCTAGCCCTTTTCCACATTCCAGAACCCACTTTCCTTCCACCTTGCTGAAGTTGACTTTTATGTCTGGTTCATATGTCCTGTCATCCCTTTTGACCCATGGTGCCATGTACAGTACTCTGTTTCAGAAAGGTGGGTAGTTGGATGGCATGAGATAGGGATCATGATAGCTCTAGAGGATAAAATAGGAGATTGTGGGTTCAAATTATTAAATAAAAAAGGTGTCTAGAATAAGAATGAGGATCATGTAGCCTCCAGATGATGATGGTGATGGTGATGATACAATAATATACTTAATTTATATTCTGCTTTATCTCCCTGGAAGAACTCAGAGCAGATTACAGTGCACATATAAGGCAAATATTCCATGCCTTTTTACACTACGAACAACAACATACAATACATAGGTATGTAGGCCTTCCCTTTTTCATCTCCGGTGTCTGGAGGCAATGTTCAACTCTGGCTATGGGGAGGTGCTCTTGTTCCATTTTCCATGCTGAGGAGCTTACTATCCATAGACATCTCCAATCTTTTTTTGGCGGCATGGCTGCTTGTCTGCATGGGAAGCCTTTTACTTTACTGCCAAGGTGGTACTTATTGATCTACTTGCATTGCATGCTTTCGAACTGCTATGTAGGCAGAAGCTAGGGCTGACAGTCGGGAGCTCACCCCGACTCGCAGCTTCACACTGCTAACCCTCCGGTCAGCAGGTTTTCCTACAGCTAGGGGTTTTAACTGCTGTGCTACCAGATATCATTGGATTGCACAATATTGAAGGTCTCTGGGATTACCATTAGACTTAGACCTGCTCTACACTGCCACATAATCCATATAATTCTGAATCAGATTATCTGATTTGAATTGGATTATATGGCAGCATAGACTCATATAATCCAGTTTAAAGCAGATAATTTGGATTCAGAAACTGGGTATATGGCAGCATAGATCCAGCCTTAGGACCTTATCCAATGAAGGGGGAGAGCATCATATTACTATGGTGTTATGTCCTGTTGCGCTAGAAAGAAACTTGTGTTGTTTCTCAGATCACATCACACATTGTTCTTTCTTGCCTTTTCTCTAGAAATCATCTGTTTTCAGGTTTGTCACACAAGTGAGTACAGTTTTCACCTACTCCATTTTTTTTTTAAAAAGGAAACCTTGGGAGAAAAAAGCTCCTTGGATACTTGACTTTCCCCTCCAGTCCTGCTACTCCCAAGTAAACCCGAGGCACTGTTCTTAACCTAGATACCACCTTGGGGATACTTGCCTTTCTTCCTCGTCTCATTACTCTCAATTGCAGAAATCAGAATCAAAGTTAAAAAGCTAGCAGTACAGCAATTTCAAAAGCTAATATTACTATGAAGACGAAATGACAGGAAAAACCAAGTGTTGATATCTTGAAATTTCAGTATTTTTAATTATTAATTTTTTTTAAATTACCATGCCGGGCTCACAAAGCAGGATTTTGGGAGAGAAATGTCAGTGCTTGGTAGGAAATCGCCCAGAGGAACAACCATTAGGGGCCGAGCTTAGCACAAAAGACTAAACGCTGTGCTACAGAAAAATCTTCCCAATCGAAAGGTTGGCAGATCAAGCCAGGATTAGGGTAAGCACCCACCGTTAGCCCCAGCTCACCTGCCCACCTAGCAGGTTAAAACAGAAATGAGATTAGATAAATAGGAATTTCTTTTAATGGGGAGTTAATAAAGGCACCCTTAAGGGCATCGATCGAAGGAAAGCTCCTTGGCATGGAAGATGGAGTAACAGCACACAGGTGCGTGCACACACACACACACCCCAGCCAGAGTCAAGCACAGCCTTCAAGATGACAGAAATAAGATGGGAAAATCCTGCCCTTAGCTCTGTTTGTGTTGTCTGTCCTTGTTAATTGTTAATTGGCACTGAATGTTTGCCGTATGTGTGTTCTATAAGCCAGTGTTTCTCAACCAGTGTGCCGTGGCACACTAGTGTGCCGTGAGTGATCATCAGGTGTGCCGTGATAAAAGCTCTCTGCCCCCCTTCCTTCCCCCCTTCTCCTGCCGAACTCCTGCTGCTTGGGGGAGGAGGAGGAAGGGCCAGGCGGCGGCGAAGAAAAAGAAGGGACCGGGGCACCGCCTCCTTCGGCCGTTTCCCCAACCAGCCTCAAATCCGCCATGACTCCCGCCATGACTCTTGCCCCTTGCTTGTTGAAGCCGTGCGGAGGAACCCTGTCTACTGAAACCCATCCACCGCTCATGCTCCTCCTCTGTGGGAGAGCTGAAGCTGGGGGGAGGGGGGGGCATGATGCAGCCTGGCTCCGCCCCCTCCCCCCAGCTTCAGTGCTCCCATTCGCCAGCCTTGAGGGGCAGTGCCAAGCCAGCGGTGGCAGAGCCAGCACAATGCTGGCTTGGCACTGCCCTCTCAAAGCTGGCAAAGCTGTGGGAGAACTGAAGCCGGGGGAGGGGGCGAGGCATGGTGCGGCCTGGCTCCGCCCCCTTCCCCGACTTCATCACTTCCACAGCTTCACCAACCTTGAGGGGGCAGTGCCAAGGCAGTGGTGGCAGAGCCAGCACAATGCTGGCTTGGCACTGCCCCCTCAAGGCTGGTGAAGTTATGGGAGACCTGAAGCCGGGGGAGGGGGCGGGGCATGGCGTGGCCTGGCTCCTCCCCCTTCCCGGCTTTGGCACTCCCAGCAGGTCACCATCCCCCAGCCATTCTTTACTGTGTTAGCGTGTCATTTTGTGTTATTTTGGTTGGTGGTGTGCCCCCGGATTTTTTTAATGTTAAAAGTGTGCCACGGCTCAAAAAAGGTTGGGAAACACTGCTATAAGCCACTCTTAGTCTCCTTTGAGGTGAAAAGGGTGGGGTATAAATACTGTAAATAAATAAAATACTCCACATCACTGAAGCAATTTTTCATGGGCAAATTTGACAGATCCCATCCCATGTATTTCCCCCCAATTTATCCCATCGTACTTTGTTTCCTTAATGTTTTTGAAGTTTAGAAATTTGGGGGTGGGGGTGGGCTGTCTAGCATAGTGTCCTTAGTATTAGAAAGGATTTCTTAAAGGCATAAGCTATTTTCCAACAGATATTTCAGACAGTGGTGGAGTCTCTTTCATTAGAAAGCCAGAGTGGTGTGATGACTATGGAGGCCAGTAGGTGATCTTGAGCAAGTCACATTCTCTCCATCTCGGAGGAGGGGGGGGGGCAAAAGCAAAATCCCTCTAAAGAAATCTTGCCAAGAAAACCCTATGAATTGCAAATGACATGAAGGCACATAACAGCAGTTTTAAAGAAATTGAATGGCCTAATAAGAATACTGCACTAGATTTCTTGCATTGGCAGGAGATTGGTCTACATCAGGGGTGCTCACACTTTTTCAGCATGCGAGCTACTTATAAAATAACCAAGTCAAAATGATCTACCTACCCACTACAAAAATGTGAAACATATAAGACAATATCTGCTTTGAACTGGGTTTTCTGAGTCCACACTGCCATATAATCTGATTCAAAGCAGAAAACATGGGATTTTATTCAACTGTGTGGAAAGGTCCTCAGATAACCCAGGGCCCTTCCACACATCCTATTTTAGAGTTGACACACACTGTCCTCCCGCCCTGCCTGCGATCTACCAGGACACCCTATGCGATCTACCAGTAGATCGCGATCTACATAATGGGTACCGCTGGTCTACATGACATTTGAATCCACCTCCAATTCTATGTTTTTTCTGAACTTGGAGAAAGTATTCCCCTTTCTGTCAGACATCGAAGGATATGCCGCTTTGGAAGTGGCACCTGCTGTGGCACATGTGTACCTCATCAGAAACCAAATAAAGAATATTGTATTCTGTCAGAACTATTATTCATATGCAAATACAGGCGATTTAATTGACTCATCTATTAAAATGTGCAATTAAGTGGCTAAGCTGCCTTTAATATGGTGACAACCTCCCAGTTTCCAAATGATCCCCTGGCTGTCAGTCCCTGGAATGAAAAACAAAAGTTCCCCCTGCAGTCACTTCAGCTGGATCCTGCCTGGCATACTGAAGCTGGATTTTCAAATCCAAGTATTGATCGACTGTCCTTTTGTACAAATAGTTACCAGTGTGACTGTTTCAGAGCTGCGATAATGGAAGCACTGCAGGCAGGCTGCTTTGGCGGTGTTAATTTCAGCAGCTAAAGGAGTTGGAGTGCTCTATTTTGCTGGCTGGCTGGAGTACATTGCTATCACGAGGTTCCCCTCCAGTTAATCTGGATTTGAAAAGTGTGATGGGTTTATATCGCTTCCTATTCTTAAAGAAATTGCAGTTGTTATTAAACCCCTGACAAAATTCACTTTCAGCAAAGTAGATGACTCAACCAGCAATTAGGGGCTTAGTAGCACATGCAGCATCACAATGAAAGTAACTGGCTGTAGTGTACTGACAGTGTCCAGGCAACAAATACTAGATGAGAAAGTTGAGCAAAGGAAAGGGATCAAAGCCTTTCAACATTTCACAGATGCAAATAGGGACCTACATGGTCAAACAATACCAGGATGCGGCCAAGGTGGCAAAATATATTATTGACGAAGAAACTAGAAAGAAGAAACTGGGATAAAAGGGTGATGGTGATGACATTGAACAAAATGATGACATTTAACAAAAATGCACACTAATTCCAGGCCCGGATTAACACCTTTTTGCGCCCTAGGCCACACTTTGGAATTACGTCCCCTTTAAGCCAACCTCAACCCCCCCCCCCCCCACATCACTGAGACCCACACTAAAAATTAAATCATATCTGGACGAAGGTTAAGCTATATTGTAAAAAAGAATTTAACACAGACTTAAATATAATATAGAGATGGAATATTATGTAACCCTCTTTTTCCTCTATCCACTCCCCTTTAGGAAGCAAAACAACCGTAAGAAAAACTATGAAAAGAAAGAGCAGGCCTGGAATCCAAACCCCTCGATCTTCAAGTCTGAGCACACTATTGCTGTTCTCACTTCTGCTGCCAACACTCTCATTTCTAGCACACGGGAATTGGCACACTGGCCGAAGCCCCATTCTATTTCTATCTCTTTTGTATCCTCTTTTTCTCTCTCTCTGAGATTTCTGACCCATTACCTCTGTAGTAATGGTATCTATGCCTCGGGCAGAGGCATTTTCTTTGTAACTCCGTTTTGTGTTTTTATGTGACTATCTTTATCAAAAATCAATGAACATTATTTTTTAAAAAAAATTAAATCATATCATACAACTTACCTCAAATTTACTCAGGTAGCCCAATACATCTCAGATGATCACTGTGTAGATACACCATAAACACCCTTTTTATTTTATGTATTCTATTTCAACTGGAAACAATACATACTTGTGTCGTCGTCCCCCTCGTCCCCAAATGATAACAGTCAATATTTCACACTTCTGCTTCTTAGTAGTTCATTCCTGAGTTTAAAAAATGGTATTGGAAGGTTAGAGTCTTTTTCTGAGAGCTTCCCCCTCCAAAGAAACCAAAGCCAAGTCCTTCAGCTCTTTTCGGCTATTTCCGTAAACACGCCTTGCATAAGGGAGCAAAGGAGCATTCAAGGGGTTTTCTTTTCTTTTTTTTACAGGTATCTGATGTCCTCGCGGCACCTTCCCCTCTCGGCACGTGACGGGGTTTGGGAAAGGGAGAGGGGAAGGGAAGGAAGAGGGAGGAGGAGTGGAAGGCTGGGCCAAGGTTTGTTAACGTCTCGAGCTCTGCCTACTCAAAATGGAACAGGAGGGGGGAAAGGAGGGAGGAGGAGTAGAAGGGGGCGGGACCAACATTTGTTCCGTCTTGACCTCCGCCCACCAGAGGGGGGGAGGGGGGAGAAAAGAAAGGAGGATGGTTGTGGTGGTTGCTTGGCATGTGCTCTCTTTCTCTCTTTGTACAATTCAGAACGAGAGAGGGGTGGGGGCAAAAGGAGGAGGAAGGAGGAGAGAGAGAGAGAGAGGGCAATAACTTCCGGCAGGGGGACGCATGAGCGTGCGCGTACACATGCATTTTTGAGGGTTTTATTTGTTTCAACTTTTTTTTGGTCCGTGATATGCCCACACACCCCGCCTCGGCTTGCGCCTTTAAGCCATGGCCTAGGCTGGCCTTATGGGCAATCCGGGCCTGGCTAATACTCATTAACAGTTGAAAAAATACATGCTAAAAAGGTGCACTTAAAACCCAATTTCGTCCAAACAAATGTGCATATTCACATGACTGTGTATCCCTGTAGTCGAGGGAAACACATGACTTCGTTCCTACATGCTAGACAGCTCCAACGCATTTCTGCATTTTAAAATCCCAAAACAGCTGATCAGGGCTGTAAAGAAATTGAGCCATGGCCATACAGGTGGCTAGATAGAAGCACAATTGGAAAGCAATTCCCATGAAAAGTCTCTGAAACATTTCCTTTGTTCTGAAGTTTATGAAATTAAAGAAGGCTTGAATTTACAGGTGGGTGAGGAGAGATAAAAAGAATTCTGCTTGTGTACACATTCAGATATCAGCACCAGCAATTATGAGGTCCAGCACATCTCAAAGAGTCAACTAAAAAAGCTAAAAGTAAGCTTTTGCCAGATATCCCCAGTCCATCTTGCCAATTTGTAAAATCCACTAGAAATGAAGGTGTTAGGACCCTGGGGAGCATTTACAAAAGATCTGTGTTTGGACTTGCTATCAGGTCCCGTGATTTTGTTTCTCCAATTTTTTTGTCCTGGATTATGAGGCTTTCTGGAAACACCCTGAGTTGTGCTTAAGTAACTACAAATCAGTTGGCAAGTTATGGTGATCCCCATAAATTTCATAAGGATTACTCAGAGATGGGTTGGCATTGTCTTCCTCTGAAATATAGCCTGACTAGGTGATCATCCATCCAAGTATTAATTAGGGCTGGAGTGTTAACTACTTTTGCACTTTGGACTCAATTTGCAGCAACTGAAGTATGTAAGCTGAGGAGAAAGGAGAAAAGGGAAGAGCTAAACAGGAGAAGAGAGGTTAATTGGGCTGTTCGTGGAAAATTTGGATAGTTGGAGGGCATGCAATGTCTGGTGTGAGTTTTCACCGAGAAAATTGGGGAGTAAGGCAGTTCTTAGAACTCTCGGAGTTAGCATTTGGACATTATTATTGTTGCTGCTGCTTCTTCCTCCTCCTTCTTATAACCCTCTTTCCAAAAACTCAAACACATTAAGCTTAATACTATTTTGTGTTGGCTAGACATTTGTCAATACTGCAACCAGTGTGTTGTAGTGATTGTTGGGAGTGTTGGGACTGGGACTTGGCCATCACAGGTTGGAAGGCACACAACAACAAAAATTATCAAAATATTCAGGTTACACATTAGGAAAGACACAGCTTTAAGTTGGATAGGAATAACATAGCATTCCAGATGTTATTGGATTGAAAATTTTAGGCATTATTATCTGCAGGGATTTGCAGTTTCAGCAACAACTGGAGCTTAATTCCTATCTGCAACTAAGGGACCTTCTAAACCTACCTAAAACTCGGGAGGAAGTGGGTTAAAATAACACTGCATCCCAGGTTTCAGTCGTCCCCCCGTATCCCACCATCCCACCAAAAAAACCCAAAACATTTTTACCAGAGGAGCCTGCTGGCAGTGCAGACTCTTCTATACAGTCCTCTAAATCAGTGTTTCCCCACCAGTGTGTCGGGGCACACTAGTGTGCTGTGAGCGATCATCAGGTGTGCCATGGGAAATTGTAACCTCCAGGAAAGGGGGGGGGGGGAGTCTAGTGTGTTGAAGTATAAAAACCCTAAGAAACCTACCTCAATAAGGTACAAAATTACAAACGCCCCCCCTCCCCACCCATTGTCTACTTGGTCTCTCCCTCTCCATGCATTGGGAAGGCCCGCCTCCCTTTCCCCAAGTAGATACCTCCTCTTGCCTCCTGGGGGTTCTGTGTGGGAAGTTTGGCCCAGTTCTATCATTGGTGGGGTTCAGAATGTTCTTTGATTGTAGGGGAACTATAAATCCCAGCAACTACAACTCCCAAATGTCAAGGTCTATTTCCCCCAAACTCCATCTGTGTTCATATTTGGGCATATTGAGTATTCATGCCAAGTTTGGTCCTGATCCAACATTGTTTCAGTCCACAGTGCTCTCTGGGTATACGTGAACTACAACTCCAAAACCCAAGGTCAATGCCCACCAAACTCTTATAGCATTTTCTCTTGGTTATGAGAGTTTTGTGTGGGAAGTTTGTGTCTTTCTGCCATTCCTGCCAGGATATCTATGTTGTGTTCATCGAAACAGGCCCAGGTTTCACACTGAGTGTATAAATACATTTTTAAACATATTAACTGTATGTATTACTGTGTTAGAGTGTCATTTTGTGTCATTTTGGTTGGTGGTGTGCCCCAGGATTTTGTAAATGTAAATAGTGTGCCGTGGCTCAAAAAAGGTTGGGAAACACTGCTCCAGATACTTGAAAATGACATGTCAGGAGGCGGAAAATCCCAGTTTACTTTAAATTAATCTGAGTTAGGGCCTATGCAGAAGGGCCCTAACAGATCTCTTGGGGGGGGGGGGGGGTAACCAGCACCATTAGTTGTTACAAGCTTATTTTATCCTGTGCTTCTCATTCGCTATTTCTCATTCAGAATGGTCTCATCAAAAAGAAGTAGCTAGTTTAATTCATTGGTAATCTGCAGAAGAAAAAGCTAATCTCTGGACTTTTGCAGGCTACATGATTATAGCACGAAGTTCAACCTTAACTGCTATGGCAACAACCTATGGATTCATGGGATTTACATTCAGAGAGAGGTACATAGATTTCTCACCCAGAGAACTCTAGTGGCTCACTGAACTACAAACCCCAGGACCCCAGAGGATGTTGTTATGGTAATTAAAGTGGAGCCATAGTGCTATAATTGTGCAGTGTGAAAGGGTCCTCTTTTTCTCTGATCCGTTAGCTCAAAGCTGGCCAGACCCGGTTGGCCAGGCACATCCTTGCTTTTAACGGAAATTACGGGTAATATGTTGTCATGGGAACTAAAGAGTTTGACAATTGCTTCTTGATACAGGATCATTTGAGGAACGTTCTGACTGCAGTGGGAGGGAATCGGGGAAGGAAAAAGACCTTCTTCTCTCTGCCAAGTAACAATGAGGCAATTCAGATGACTGCCTGGGAGGAGAGGAAGAGAGAGGCATTGGGGGGGGGGGGGGGCACACCTTCTGTAATCTCTCTTCTGATCTCCCTAGGGAACAGGTTGGAATCAAGCAGCCTTCCAGATCTTGTGGAACTACATCTTTGATGATCCCGAGCCAAACAATGGGCAGAATGCTAGGAGTTACAGTCCACCAGCATCCAGAAGGCCACAAGTCTCCAACCCTGCCCTTGGGTTTATATGATTTATTTATTTATTATTTATTATTTATTTATTTCTTCATATTTGTCTTGTGACAGCAGACAATAGTACAAGATGGTGAGGAAAACCACAGGTTATCCAGTTCCGTAGGCCTGCTGGAACAGCAAAGTCTTACAGGCCTTCCTGAATGGGAGGAGACCCTGGATGGTGTGGACGTCGGCGGGCAATGAGTTCCAGAGAGCTGGAGCCACGATCAAAAAAGCCCGCCGACGAGTCGCGGTTAAACGGTTAATCTTAACACTAGGGATGACCAGGAGGTTTTGCTCTTCCGAGCGCAGAGGTCTAGTGGGATAGTATGGGATGAGACGGACCCGCAGGTACACTGGCCCCAGACCATGTAAGGCCTTAAAAGTCAAGACTAACACCTTGAAGGTGATCCGACATTCTATCGGAAGCCAGTGCAGTTCACGCAGAACTGGCGTGATGTGACAGCCAACCGGGACTCCTGCCAGAAGTCGGGCTGCAGCATTCTGCACCAGCTTGAGTTTCCGGATCACAAACAAAGGAAGGCCAATGTACAGAGCGTTACAGTAGTCTAGCCTCGAGATGACCGTGGCTTGGACCACTGTGGCCAAGTTGCACCGGGACAAGTAGGGGGCCAGCTTCCTTGCCTGTTGGAGGTGGAAAAATGCCACCCTGCTGACGCTGGAGACATGAGCCTCCATCGACAACAGGGGGTCCAAGGTTACCCCTAGGCTACAGAAGACGACGGACATGGTGATGTGCTGTCATCAGGTGCTAGGATATGCCATTGCCTACCATTGTGGTGAAATAAATGAAGTAATTACTGACATGGAAAAGGCGTGTTGCTGAGTACAACAGGTGGGCTTTGTTCTAGGTCTCAGCACACATTTCTTTGTAATCTTCCAGTCTCTATTAATCATAGTCTACCTCAGGGTTTCTCAACCAGTGTGCCGTGGCACACTAATGTGCCGTGAGCGATCATCAGGTGTGCCGTGGGAAATTGGAACCTCCAATACCCTTTCTTCCCCCTCCTGCCGAACACTTTTTCTTCTCCACTCGGGCTCCCTTCTTCCCAGCCTCGCTCTGCTTGCTTTGCCTCGCTTTGCTCACGCTGCCGCTTTTGCAGGAGGGGGGAGGGAGCAAGACGTGACTCGTGTGGGCGCTACTGCGCAGACTCGCCCCACGTCTTCCTCCCTCCCCTCCACAGTGCTCTCTGGATATAGATGAACTACAACTCCAAAACTCAAGGTCAATGCCCACCAAACTCTTATAGTATTTTCTCTTGGTTATGGTAGTTCTGTGTGGGAAGTTTGATTCCATTCCATCATAGGTGGAGTTCAGAATGCTCTTTGATTGCGGGTGAACTATAACTCCCAGCTGTTGAGCAAGACCTTCGTGTGTGTCTTTCTGCCATTTCTGCCAGGATATCTACGTTGTGTTCATCGAAACAGGCCCAGGTTTCACACTGAATGTATAAATACATTTAAAAACATATTAACTATATGTATTACTGTGTTAGAGTGTCATTTTGTGTCATTTTGGTTGGTGGTGTGTCCCAGGATTTTGTAAATGTAAAAAATGTGCCGCGGCTCAAAAATGGTTGAAAAACACTGGTCTACCTGTACCAGCAAAACTCGCATCGGAAAGCATTGCATGCCAAATATCATAGTTGCCCTGCTCAATGTGATACATTTAATTTTTTTCCCCACCTTGGTTTTAAGCTACTGAGGGTGCTAATATTTTGAAAGCACACATCAGGGACTATTCTGGCATGCTTTGCTCCCACCTCCCATTTTTGCTTTTGTTGTATCTTAATTGACACTGCTTGTTTTTGTCTGCATTTTCGGTCTACCAGAAAAAAAGATCCACAGGGGAATTATTATGAAGGGAGAGCACAGTAAGGAACAAATGGCAGCAGTTCCTTGCGAGTAGATGTACTGGCAGGGAAAGGTTTGGGCTACCACTGAAAACAGCATCTGGAGCATTTCCTCATGAGCAGGTTTGCTGGCAGAGAAGTGCTTCATGTTGCTACTAGAAGCAGCAAGGGTACAATTTCCCAGGCAGCTTTTCTTGTCACAGGAAAGCACATCCACCTGTCATTTCAAAAGGCAAATTATAGAGCCTTGCCAAAACACACAGGCACACACTCACTGCAAGAAAGTTAATACTCCTTTAATGACATATTTTAGGAGTACGTAATACAAAACACAAAACCTGGAAATAGATTTAGGAGATTCTTGTATCTGTGTGAATATTTTCAAAATACAGGATGGGAGATCATTCAAAGGGGAGGAAAAGTGAACAAAAGTGATCTCAGATTTCATATTTGTACAATGTCACTGCATATCACAGATACATCTATGGAAGCGCAAAATTAGGGCATGGCCTCCCCAAATAAGAATTCTCCATCTCACATGAAATATTCCTTCCATCCTCGATTTTAGCATACTTCATTTAAGCATTTATGCCCTAGCTACACTGCCATGTCTCTCTCTCTCAGCATTACTTTGCGAATGAAGATTCTTAGGGAGGATTCATCCCACGCTTTTTACGAGTGTGTTGACGACTAAAAAGGCCAATCTGAGATAGGCAAGTTTGGTTGCAGAAAGCACAGCAGAAAGTCTCCTTGGGTGATGTTGTTTTCAAGTTGCGGTTCTTTCTGCATTGCCATTCCTCTTCGAGACCCATTTGGCATATCTTCTCGAAAGAGGCCGCAGCATTGTGGATAGTGCGTCTTCATGCCTCCCGATGTGAGGCCAGGGTACACCATTGTTGGTGATCAATCTGGCCGAGCCTGAGATGTTGTTTCAGGGAGTCCTTATATCTCTTTTGGGGGGCGCCTCTCTTGCGCTGACCCATGGCTTGTTCACCATAGAGTAGTATCTTTGGGAGGCGGTGTGGTCCTCCATCCTAGAGACGTGCCTTGCCCAGCGCATGGCCTCAATGCTGGTGATCCCTGCTTGCTCAAGGACAGCAACATTCGTCACATAGTCGGTCCAGTGTATATTTAGGATTGTGTGAAGACAGCGCTGATGAAAGCGTTCAAGGAGTCGTAGGTGTTGGCAATAGGTGACCCATGTTTCACAACCATATAGGAGAATAGACAGTACGATAGCTCTGTACACACTGATTTTGGTGCTTTGTCTCAGGTGTTTGTTACTCCAGACTCTTTTGTGAAGCCTTCCAAATGCACTATATGCCTTTGATAATCTGTGATCTATCTCTCTGTGAATCTTGGCATCTGAAGAGATGATGCTTCCCAGGTAGGTGAACTGCTGAACGGACTTAAGCACAGCTTTGCCTATGCTGACGTGGGGAAAATGGTGTTCTTCCTGTGGTGCGGGCTGGTAGAGGACTTCCGTTTTCTTCAGACTAACTTCCAACCCAAACAGCTGTTGCAAAGCAGGATGTTAGGCGCTGCAGGGCTGCTTCTGTGTGGGCGCCAAGGGCAGCATCGTCAGCAAAAAGCAGCTCACGGACTAGATAGATTAGAGTCTTAGTTTCAAACTGCCATGTAATGCAGTTTGAAACTACATCATCGGTGTAGACTTGTACAATGCAAGAGACAGATAAAAGTATGGATAGCAAACAGCAAATGGGAGAGACCTTGATGTAAATCCTTCTCAGTTTCTCATTCGCTGCTATGTTAAAAATGTGGGGATTGAAGGAACATTTCATTTAGGGGCTTAATTCTGATTTGGGGAAGAATGTCTCATTTTGGGCAGCCCAGTGGCAGGTGGAAGATAAGGGATTGTCAATTTTTAAAATTGACCCTGTGCCTTTGCTTATTTGTTTTTTTTTCCTATAATGAAGAATAAAATAATTAGTAATCATCCCATAGTATATGATCCTGTATGGAGGATCCACTGCTGGTGGTGGGAATGTGAGCTGCCATATTAGGAAAAAGTCCTGCCCAGGGGCGGTCTGTCTATGTAAGCGAACTACGCGGCCGCTCCGGCAGTTCTGGGCATGCGCGAAAATGTTCGCGCATGCTCAGAAGCTGCTGCAGGCAGCAGCAGGGATCGGCGCCGGCCGCGCTGCTGAAGCAAAACTCCCTGCTGCTGCCAGCAGCAGATTCTGGGCATGCGCGAACATGTTCGCGCATGCCCAGAATCGCCGGAGCCGAACTTCGAAGGCCTCCCCTAGCGCTTCCTGGTGCCCGCTGCCGGCCCCTCCCACAGGGTGTTGCACAGGGTAAGGGAGAGTGCTCCCCACCCTCTGCAACGCCCCATGGGTGGGGCTGGCAGGGGGAAGCAGGAAGCACGAGGAGGGGCCTTCGAAGGCCTCTCCTAGCGCTTCCCGGTGCCCACTGCCGGTCCCTCCCATGGGGCGTTGCACAGTGCATGGGAGAGCGCTCCCCGCCCTCTGCAATGCCTTGTGGGTGGGGCTGGCAGGGGGAACCAGGAAGCGCAAGGAGGGGCCTTCGAATTGCACAGGGCAAGGAGTGGCGGCGCATGGGAGGAATGGAAGGAGCGCGTGCAAGGTACCGCTTAAAAAAATTGGGGGGGGGCACCAAAATAATGTGTGTGGGGGGGAAATAATGATTTTGGGGGCAAAAATAATGTTTGCCTACCATTGGAAATTACCTTAGACCGCCCATGGTCCTGCCAGACAGGTATAACTCACCATGTGCCACCAACTATGCAAATAAAGTTCCACAGTAGATCACCTCTTTTGTTGACCATGCTTGCTGGGTGATTCTGGGAATTGCAGTCCAAATTAATAATCTCTCTAAGAAGAACATTTAGTTCAATAAAGCTGTTCTTCTAGTCCAAAAACATGAATGGAAAGGTGAAATGCTTAGTATAGAGTCTACCATGGCTGGCTTCTCAGGCGGAAGACAGTTGCAGTATACGAGAAGACAGAAAGATCTCTGCTTGCACAGATTCCTCTTGACTGTACACTTACCAGTATGATGGATATATCTACTAGCAAATCCAATGAAGGGTTAAGTATTAGGTTTAAGTACTATCACTCTGCCATGTCTTTTTGTTTCTTTTAGTAGTGGTAGTAGTAGTAAAGGTAAAGGTTTTCCCCTGACATAAAGTCCAGCCGTGTCCAACTCTGGGGGGTGGTGCTCCATTTCTAAGCTGAAGAGCTACCATTATCCGTAGACATCTCCAAGGTAATGTGGCCAGCATGACTGCATGTTGTTACCTTCCTGCTGGAGCGGTATCTATTGATCTACTCACATTTGCATGTTTTCGAACTGAAGCTGGGGCTGACAGCGGAAGCTCACACTGTTCCCCAGATTTGAACCTGTGACCTTTTGGTCAACAAGTTTAGCAGCTCAGCAGTTTAACCCACTGTGCCACCGGGTGCTCCTAGTAATATTATTATTATTATTCTTCGATGTGATTTTAAAAATTCTTCCATCCATTTCAAGGCAATGTATTCATACACTCTGGCACTTTCAAGCATTTAGCATGCAGCAGTGAGATACTTCAAAATTAATTTGTTGACAAAAAATATCAAGTATCCCCATTTTTTCTTTGATCTGGTACGCCTAGCACAAAGTCCTACTTGTGTTTGTGCTACTACTTTATCCACTGGTGTCCCATTATCTCCTCCTAATCTCTGCACTAAACTGGAACCTAATTAAAGAAAGCCATGCACATATACACACACTGAGCCTAACAGCCTTTTCTCGGCAGGGGCTTCCTAAAACAATAAAACTGACAGCTGCAAATAATTACATGTGCACCAGGTGGCACAAGCTAGTGCTGCAAAGCCAATGGTTAAGCCCCACATGTATCCAGCACATGCTTTATGGGATATTGGGAATAGCAAATCTAAAAAGAGGAAGCCGTCCTGACTATTTTATTAGGGTGCCGAAGTGGTACGTCTGATGCTGAAGTTTTGCCACTAAGGAGAGGCACCCACGAGATCATTGCAGAAGAACGTGGTTGTGGGATCAAGCATCTGAGTAATAGTGATTTTATGTGACCAGCAATGGACTGACCTTGGACTATGATTCTGAACTGGCGGAGCTTTTAAATGTATGTTTATAACTGTTTTTAACTGTTGTTTTAACTGTAACCGTTTATTTAAATGTATGTGTTCGGCATCTAATGGTTGCCTGTTGTAAAGCCACCCTGAGTCCCCCTCCAGGGGTGAGAAGGACAGGATACAAATGCGCAAAATGAATTAATTAATTAATAAGCTGTGAATCCACTCTCAGATTTTACTATTGCCCCTCCTGCAGCAGCTTTAGGTTGCACAGCAATTCCCCTAGTGCTGGCCAGGGTTTACCATCTGGATTGCTCTCTGTACGACTTGGAGCAGTGGCGGAAGGGGCAGCCAGGGGATCTGTGACAATGGGAGTGATAAATTCATTACCATTTTGTAAATCCTAGAATGGAGACAAGACTCTCAAAGCTGTCCTGCCACTAGGGTTGATCATGACTTGGTAGCCAAACTTACATCTATGACGAATATGCCTGCTCGGATGTGTATATGTCACAATCAGTTTGAAGAATTGTAGGAATACTCTCCGTATAATATTAATGCAGTGTTTCTCAACCTCTGTGACATGGCACAGTATTGTGCCGTGATGGACTTCCTGCTGTGCCGCGAGAAAAGCTCTCTGCCCTCCTCCAGCTGAACTCCTGCTGCTTGGGGGGGGAGGAGGAAGGGTTGGGCAGCGGCGAAGAAAAAGAAGAAGGGGCTGGGGAGCCACCTCCTTTGGCAATTTCCCCAGTCAGCCTCCAATCCACCATGACACCCGCCCCTTGCTCGCTGAAGCCGCGCGGAGGAGGAGCCCCGCCCACTGAAGCCCATCCACCGCTCATGCTCCTTCTCCTCCGTGTGGCTTCAGCTCTCCCACAGCTTCTCCAGCCTTGAGGGGACAGTGCCAAGCCAGCATTGTGCTGACTCTGCCACTGCTGGCTTGGCACTGCCCCCTCAAGGCTGGAGAAGCTGTGGGAGAGCTAAAGCCGAGGGGAGGGGCGGGGCATGGCACGACCTGACTCTGCCCTCTCCCCCCAGCTTCAGTTCTCCCACATCTTCTCCAGCCTTGAGGGGACAGTGCCATGCCAGCATTGTGCTGGCTCTGCCACCGCTGGCTTGGCACTGTCTCATCAAGGCTGGAGAAGCTGTGGGAAAGCTGAAGCTGAGGGGAGGGGGAGGGGCATGGCACAGCCTGGCTCCACCCCCTCCTCGGCTTTAGCTCTCCCACAGCTTCTCCAGCCTTGAGGGGACAGTGCCAAGCCAGCATTGTGCTGGCTCTGCCACTGCTGCCTTGGCACTGCCCCCTCAAGGCTGGAGAAGCTGTGGGAGAGCTGAAGCTGAGGGGAGAGGGCGGGGCATGGCGTGGCCTGGCTCTGCCCCCTCCCCCCAGCTTCAGCTCTTCCACAGCTTCTCCAGCCTTGAGGGGATAGTGCCAAGCCAGCATTGTACTGGCTCTGCCACCGCTGGCTTGGCACTGTCCTCCCAAGGCTGGAGAATCTGTGAGAGAGCTGAAGCCAGGGGGAGGGGGCGGGGCATGATCTGGCCTGGCCCCTCCCCTTCCCCCAGCTTCGGCACTCCCAGCACTCCCAGCCATTCTTAACTGTGTTAGAGTATTATTTTGTGTCATTTTGGTTGGTGGTGTGCCCCCGGATTTTTTTAATGTTAAAAGTGTGCTGTGGCTCAAAAGAAGGTTGGGAAGCGCTGTATTAATGGACTACCTAACACAAACGGTACTCACAAAGCGGCACCACCTCATAGTTTGCCTATGTTTCCTTCACCATTCTTCAATTTTAAATTAATATCAAGAGTTATTTGATTTCCAAAATAAACCTTGGATTTTAGTTGTCCTTCAAATGGGATTTTAATTATCTCCTGCAGCTAAGGCAGCATAACCACTAGATGGTGCATCTGCATACGACTTTCCCCCCATCTGTGTTAGTTCCTTGGAATAGACAATCAGCCTTTCTCAACATTGCAAAACCTTTCAAATGTGCATGAGTCAAGTGCCACAATTTATAATTCCAACACATAGGCAGCAACTGGACTGAGGAATGGTGCTGTGGGTTAATTGTGGGATGTGACCAAACTGAAGTTGCATATGTATTTAGAGCATGCAAAATGTAAGTATTTGCTTTGGACAAAGCTTGGCTGAAATACCATGTCCAGTTCTGGGCATCGTGGTTCAAGGAGAATATTTGCAAGCTGAGATGTGTCCAGAAAAGAGTAATCAACATGGCAAAAGGTTTGAAAAACAAAACCCTGTGAGGAATGGTTTTGGGAATTGTGTACGTTTATTGTGAAGGAGAAAAGATTGGAAAGTTAATATAATGCCCATCCTTAAATATCTGAAAGCATGTCATGTAGAAGGATTAAGCTTGTTGTCTTCTGCTTCACCAGATTCAGTCTGCAATAAAAGAGATTTTGACCAATTACTGGGAAGAAATCTTATTTATTTATTTATTTACAATATTTATATTCCGCCCTTCTTACTCCACAGGGGACTCAGGGCGGATTACAATGTACATATACATGGCAAACATTCAATGCCATAGACACACTACATATATAGAGAGACAGAGGCTATTTAACTTTCCAGCTTTCATGAGGGTATTCGGACCACCAGGGGAGCTGTCGCTTCACCGTCCATTTGTGACACTGATGGAGTACTTCCCCATTCTTTTGCTTGCTTGCTTGCTTGCTTGCTTGCTTGCTTGCTTGCTTGCTCGCTTGCTTGCTGGAGATTTTATGGCATTGTAAATTAGTTAAATTAACCTCCCCGCATAAGCGGTACCTACATTTCCTAGTTGACAGATGCAACTGTCTTTTAGGCTGCAAAGGTCCAAGCAAGCTACACAGATGGTCGGAAGCTCACGCCAACCTGGGCTGGCTTCGAACTCATGACCTTTCAGTCAGTAGTGATTTTAATGCAGCTGACTCCCAGCCAGCTATGCCACAGTCCCGGACTATAAGAGCTAGCTGCCAAAACAGCGGACTGCTTTGGTGGATAGTCAACTCTCTTTTAAAGAGAGGTGGGATGGTAATCTTTTGGGAGTGCTTTAGCTATATATTCCAACATGGCAAAGTATTGGCAGTTCTTGGGGTCCCTTCCATGAATCTATGAAATTGAATGCACTAAACCAGGTGTAATTTTGCTGGAACAGGAGGCATAGCAGGAAGGAACAAAGCTGTAGGACAATGACTAAAAAGCAGTGGTTCTCAACCTGGGGTCGCGATCCCCAGAGGGGTCGATTGGCCATTTCTGAGGGGTCGTGACGCCACCTCCTTTGGCCCCGCCTCCCACCTTTCTGCAACAGCTGCCGGGTCCCTGGGGGCAACGCAGGAGGGCCCAGGCCTGATGGGGAGGTGAATCTGGTGATGAGGAGGAAAACAACCTCTCCAGTATTTTCTGTTGGTCATGGGAGTACTGTATGCCAAGTTTGGTTCAATTCCATTGTTGTTGGTGTTCTGAATGATCTTCCATGGTAGGTGAACTATAACTCCAAGCAACTACTACTCCCAAATGTCAGGATCTATTTTTCCTGAACTTCACTAGTGTTCAAATTTGGGCATATTGAGTATTCCTGCTAAGTTTGGTCCAGATCCATAGTTGTTTGGGTTCACAGTGCTTTCTGGATGTAGGTGAACTACATCTCCCCTAAATCACTGTCAATTCCTCCCAAACCCCTCCTGTATTTTCTGTTGGTCATGGGAGTTCTCTGTTCCAAGTTTGGTCCACGTCTATAATTCGTGGGGGTCTCAGTGGTATGTGGAAGTAAGAGCTGAATCAGTTGAAGGTATTGCAAATCCCATCATCCGTTGTCCATACTCCCCCAAGCATATTGTTTTTGTGATGAATCACTTTGTTTGAAGTATGTTCAATTTGTAACAATAAAAACACATCCTGGATATCAGATACTTACATTACAATTCATAACAATAGTAAAAGTAGCAACAAAAATAATTTTATGTTTGGGGGGTCACCACAACATGAGAAACTGTATTCAGGGGTCACAGCATTAGAAAGGTTGAGAACCACTGCTATAAAGGAAATAGGGGATTGGACAAATTGGTGATTTGGAGACAAGAGATTTTGTATGCCTTCCCTTGATACCCTGTTGCAACTATGGAAAAGGTATAATCACTAGCAAAGTCTCGGTCATTGTCCAATTTTTAATAACAATAAGATCCCATTGTGTAAAGTTGCTTGTACAACATACCATTGTATGAATTGTGTTGTTGAAGGTTTTCATGGATGGAATCACTGGGTTGCTGTGAGTTTTCCAGGCTGTATGGTCATGTTCCAGAAGCATTATCTCCTGCCGTTTCACCCGCATCTATGGCAGGCATCCTCTGAGGATGTCTGCCACAGATGTGGGTGAAATATCAGGAGTGAATGCTTCTGGAATATGGCCAAACAGCTTGGGAAACTCACAGCAATCCATTGTATTACTTATTTGACTTGCTACTTGCACAGCAAAACAGCCGGGATACAATTATTGTGCAAGTGGATGTTACTCTGTCCCAATAAGGATGACGGTCTGTATATGTGATGAAGATCTTGCTTTGCTATGCTATGCTCTTCATATGTTATTTACTTTTCTTCTTTAGGCAATCCCTCATAGCTCGAGGATGATGGTCCTCCGAGTGAAGTGTCTTGGCGGTGGGTCTGTAGGTGGCTGTGGAGCCGTATTTATTGGACATCATCCCTCGTCATTGGCTGTGCTGGCTGGGATTGAGGAGAGTTGGTGCTATCCAAAAACATTTGGAGAATCACAAGTTGTCCTTCCTAGTCTCTAGCAACTCAAGTCCTCCATCTGAGTACCTCTTTTAAAGTATTTGCTTATAAATAAACGCCCTGACCTGGCATTTCAAACTTCCAGACTGACATTCCATTGAATTAAAAGTCTTGGGGGACTCTTCATTGAAAGAAGGTTCTGCAGAGCAGAAATGAAATGACATGTCAGAGAGAAGAAGGAGAATAGTGAAAGAATTAGGCCAGCCCAAGGAGACAGTGTGCGGCACATAGCAAGGGAGTATGTGATGCACCAGCAGATGCTGGGAGCAAGCATTGTCCTCTTAATTCAGTTCAAGATCCCTCTATGAAAACATTTCAGTTGGAATTCAACCCAATACAGGGACTGCAACCACTTTTTCATTTTTGGTTACGTGCATGTGGAGAAGGAGAGGGGGAAGGAAAGGCGAATTAGTGTCAAAAAAAGGAATGCCAGTGAAGTCTTACCAGTTCACCCGAATTCACTTTATCTGACCTGCCACAACCTTATTTCCCTCTCCCTCTTTGTAAATCCCATTAAACTCTCCAATATTGGGTTTTGGATAAGGTCTAAATCAAATAAAGGCAAGGGCATTACTAGGGTTTGTACCATCCAGAGTCGTAATTCATGTGTCACCCCTTGAATCTCCTCCCGAACCAGTACATACCACAATATTGTAATAATAATAATAATAATAATAATAATAATAATACACTTTATTTATATTCCACTCTTCTCACCCCGAAGGGGACTCAGAGCGGATTACAGGTACACATACTTAGCAGAAAATCCCTGCCGTTTCCCCACAAACACAACATATAGACGAACAGAGGCAAACTCTGGCCACCAGGGGGAGCTGACGCACTCCTCATCTCTCAGCGTCCCTTGTTGATCATTCCGCATTCCTCAGCGTTCCTGGAGTTCTTTAATGGCCTCATAATTCAGTCAAAATTTGCCTCCCCACTTAATGTGGTACCTTTATCTCCTACTTGACAGATGCAACTGTCTTTCGGGCTGCAAAGCTCGACAGCAGGCTACACTTAAAGGTCGAGCACCCACCTCGACCCGGGCAGGCCTCAAACTCATGACCTACTGGTCAGAGAGATCTTATGCAGCTGACACTTAGCCAGCTGCGCCACATTCCCGGTGCTTGTAGCTAATATACCCCAAAAATTGACAAAAGTAGCAACTACAAAAAGCAGCAATTAAAACAACACAGTGTGTTTGTAATGCATGCAGACAAAAGCAGTGATTTGAAGTGTTGTTGTAAATGGATAATAATTAAAGCTCTGACCAACTACCTCCCCCCCCGGCGCACACTTCCTGGCAAATCCTATGAAACCCTCCAATATTGGATTTTGAATGAGGCCTAAATTGAATAAAGGACCTACATTAAAGAACTTAGATTAATTAAACTTTTTAATCCCTACATATAGACCCAATTTTCTGGAATGTTATCTACAAAATAGGATCTAATCTGTACTAAAGAAAAAAGTTTACAGAACCCTTTAAAAGCAAAAAAAAAAAGAGATGCATACAAATAGTGATAGCAGCAAAGTATTGGTACTATGGCCATAAGTTAAGCAGGATATATCAACCTCTTGACAGCTTAGGTATGAGATCCATTAGAGCATCTGTAATTATTTATAGAGAAGGAGAAAAAACACATTGCATTGATTTTTTTAAATTAAAAAAAACCAAAACCTGATTGCAGAGCAAGGGAACACTCCCCTTTTCCAGAGAAGAGTTCTTCAAAGATAATAATGAAATTACTAATAACTGCCAGCAAAAGGATAGCACTTTGCTATCTTGTTTCTGCACTTAATTTCACTTCATTTCATGTTAAATGAACTCTAAAGCGCTTCCGCAAAGCAAGCGTAGCCTTTATCTAATAGGACTCTGGTATGCGGACTTTCTGAGACAACCAAAGACCTGTGGTATTCATGCCAGCAGGCTAGAGAACTAAGGGAGGGATATTTAAGGAGCGATGGCTTAATTTCTATTAACCTCCTTTCCTTTCATTAAAAAAATAAATCTTGATCTATGATTCAGCAATTTGATCTGACAAGCAGTGAATTGGCTCAGCAGGATTTCTTCCTCTGTCGTTTCTTCTACATGACATATCAAATAATCCAAAATGCACTATCCTTCCACTCTTTTTTGGAGTATGATCTCTCTGTATGGTCCAGACAACAAGCAAGTGTAACGGACCATCTTAGGCCCCTTCTATGTCATATAATTCAGATTATCAAAGCAGATAATCCACATTATTTTATTTGAAGTGGATTATATGAGTCTACACTGCCATATAATCCAGTTCAAAGCAGATAATCTTGATTTTAATCCAGTTCAAAGCAGATAATCTTGATTTTATATGGCAGTGCCGAAGAGGCCTTGAGTGACTGGAAAGGGGTTTGTGGTGTGGATAAGGGCTTCTTAAACTTTTTCCATTCATGACCCTTTTCTACCCAAGAAATGTCTATGTCACTCCAGGTGTGTATGTCCACGCACACGCGCACGCACACACACAAGGGGCGTTTATTAGAGAGTTCCCCTAATCCACTTCCTGTAGACTGAGAGCAATGAAACTTGGCACAGTTATTAGTCCTTCTTTCCAGAAGTGTCACCTAGGGACACAGACTTCTCCCATCTTTTTAAGCAACTGTAAACACCTCACTTGTAAAAGTCAACAGGTTGCTCCAAAAGCCATGTTGTGACTTCAGAAATCAGAGTCTCATCATCTGAAAAATGCTTGCTCTTCAAAAATAACTTCATTGTTGGAAAGAGGTGGAAGTCCAATAGTGTGAGGTTGGGTGAATAAGGTGGATGCGGTAGAATTACAAGGCCACAGGATCATGCTCCCGTTTGGGCAAAATGTGAGTTGTGAACTGATGCATTGTCTTGCAGAAGGCGGACACCTTTGGTGAGTATGTCGCATCTCTTGGTTTTGATGGCCTCCTGCAATTTCCGTAGCAGTGAAGCATAATATGCCCTAGTGATCATGGTAACCTTTTCTTGAAAATCCATCAATACTACTCTGTGCTGGTCCCAAAATACTGTGAGCATGGCCTTACCTGCTGAGAGTTGGATGTAGTGAGTCATGATACTTCCACTGCATTGACTGGACTTTAGTCTGAGGATCATAGTGATGGACCTAGCTTTCATCCTTTGTGATCTGTCTGTTGAAAAAGTCCTCCTGGTTTACATGGCACATTGTTAATAGAGACTGAGAGCATTTGACTTGTACCTGCTTCTGGAAATGTGTGAACAGCTGAAGGACCCAGCGAGTGGATACCTTATGCATGTGAAGATGGTCTTGGATGATTTTTTCCATGGACCCCACACTAATCTTGACATTTTAGGCTAGGTGGCATATGGTTATGTGGCAATTTTCCAAAATAGCGACCTCTATTTGCCGGATGGCATGTTCATCAATAACAGAGTGGGGTTGCCCTGGAATTAGAGCTGTTTGCACTGAAGTCCACCATATTGGAATTGACAATGTCTGTTCTTGACCACATCATATGATGGGGAATCATCACTGTAAATTTCTTTCATCTCATCTAACGTCTCCTTTGGTGTGCGGCCTTTCAAGGAAAGGAACTTGATGACTGCTCTGTATTCCGCTGGGTCCATTATCCAACCTCGCACCACTTCAGCACCTGTAAAATCAAGACCGTTATCAGTTCTGAGTTGTAAATTGGCACGTAACCTATACAGACTTTTATCATTACACATATGCAATTTCAGCATCCTGTGATAAATAGAAGTGGGTCAGAGGAAATCTTTAATGGACATCCCTCATGTTTAAAAACAAAATATTTACTGATAATGAACCAGCATTTGCAAGCTTTTCTAAAACAGACTGCTTTTCCTTTTTGTAGAGTACAGCTGAAGCATTTTCTGCAGTCCATTGTAATGTTGTTGCTAGCAGAATTGTGTAAATGGGTGGCATTCAGAAACGCTTTATTGCTGCCATTTTTGTAGCCCCAGCATTGAGCTAAGCAGATTCTATTTGGGGATGGGACTCACAATTAAGAAGCAATCTTCTGGACAACTGTAGTAGTGATCTAAGTAAAGCTGTGCAGGATTTCGAGACACAACCTCTGTGTGGGAGTCAGGCTTTTGCAAACATTGCAAAATGTCTCAGTTTCAACAGTTTGACTTCTTGGATGTTCTGTTGGATCACAAAACTATGGGTTCAATATATTTAATTATATATTTCAGTCTCTGCCCCCGGCTTTGCAGTGATCTCCTCTTTGGGGCCTTTTGGCTTCACCCAGTTTGACTTATGCAAAATGGGTATTTTGTGATTAGAAATGAATGATAGAATCACAGCCTTGAAGGAGACCCCAAGGGCAATCCAGTCCTCTAACACAGCTTATTCCATTGTTGAACAGCTGTTACTGTCAGGAAGTTTTTTCTGATGTTTAGGTAGAATCTTTTTTGTAGTAGTAGTTTGTATCTATTGCTCCATGTGCTACACTCTAGAGCAGTGTTTCCCAACGAGTGTGCCGAGAGCGATCATCAGGTGTGCCGTGAGAAATTGGAACCTCCAATACCCTTTCTTCCCCCTCCTGCTGAACACTTTTTCTTCTCCACTCGGGCTCCCTTCTTCCCAGCCTCGCTCTGCTCGCTTTGCCTCGCTTTGCTCTGGGGCGAGTCTGCGCAGTAGCGCCAGCACGGGTCACGTCTTCCTCCCTCCCCCCTCCCCTCCTGAACACGCTCATGCTATTTTCCCCAAACTCCATCTGTGTTCACATTTGGGCATATTGAGTATTCATGCCAAGTTTGGTCCTGATCCAACATTGTTTGAGTCCACAGTGCTCTCTGGATATAGGTGAACTACAACTCCAAAACTCAAGGACAGTGCCCACCAAACTCTTATAGCATTTTCTCTTGGTTATGGGAGTTCTGTGTGGGAAGTTTGTGTCTTTCTGCCAGTCCTGCCAGGATATCTATGTTGAGTTCATTGAAACAGGCCCAGGTTTCACACTGAGTGTATAAATACATTTTAAAAACATATTAACTATATGTATTACTGTGTTAGAGTGTTATTTTGTGTCATTTTGGTTGGTGGTGTGTCCCAGGATTTTGTAAATGTAAAAAATGTGCCGCAGCTCAAAAAAGGTTGAAAAACACTGCTCTAGAGCAAAAGAAAACAAACTTGCTCCTTTCTTAATATGATATTAATTCAAACATTTGAACATGTCTATCAAATCTCCCCTCTGCCTTCTCAGCTCACTAAGCCACTTCTCATAGGACTGGGCTTTCAGACTTTTGTCTATTTTAGCTGCCCTTCTCTGGATGCATTCCAGCTTGTCAATATCATTTCTCAACTTTGGTTCCTAGGACAGGGCACAGTATTCCAGGTGAGGTCTGACCAAAGCAGATTAGCTCTATGCTCCTACCAATGCAGCCTCGAATTGGATTTGTTTTTGTAGTTGCTGCATCACACTGCTGACCAAATGCACAACAAAGCTATTTGGGGAATGGGTCCTGACCCTATTGTTACAATGTAGGCACTGAAATCTCTTTTGACACCCTTGTGGCCATCTTGTGTTGAGAAGTGTGGAAGTATAGGAAAAACTTGTTGACAGATTGGGCAGAAATTGGTTTGATTTTTTTTGCGGATGGAGGTGTTTATTCTAGCAGCCTACCAGTTAGCTTTTAAAGCCTTGAACGTTAGGGTGATATAGATCAATGAATAATAAAGCAGCTTAGCCAAACGAGTCAGCAAAAGGAGTTTTAAATAAAACATCCCATAGCCAATTTAGCCCTACTTAAAAAGCAAACACCCTCTTTCCGGGAACATGAAAGGGCAATATTAAACATATCTAATATTCCTTTTCTGCCCTTTACTTCTACAGTAACTGGATTCTAGTGCTGACTTATGTTTTGCAAAAAAAAAAGGGGGCCTGCTGGAATGGAAAGCTTTTGGCAACTCCCAGTTGAATTACTTGGGGATGGGAGAGGAAGAGGAAGAAAAAGAAACATAAATGAACGGTAACACCCAGCTGGAGGATTTTGGGAACATTAAACACACTTCACTAGCATTGCCAAAAGTGGTTGTTGAGTCAGTGTGTGTGTCATTACAGATTCTGTAGATGTTTGCCTTTTTCAAAGTCTCAGATGAATAGCACCGCACTCTTCAAACTGTTTCTGTTCAACTTTACTAAATGGCTGGTATCCAGAACTGTTGATACAAAGTAACTCTTTCATCACTTCCAAAGGCAGCATATAGGATTCCCAGTCCAAAATAAGACACGATTTGGTAAATTCTATGATGTATGTAGCCTCCCTAGTACACAGTCCAACAACAAAACTTTTCTTGGTCTCTGCATTTTTAGGCCTGTTCCTGGAGATCTTTGGGGTGCTGATTCAGAAAATTGCATTGGATAGCTCTCATTTCTTAGATATGGTTATCATGGTTTTCTATTGATGAGCAGATAGTGACTGATCAATGTCATATGTTCTCTATCTCAAAGACTAGAGCTGTTGCGGGAAAACTGGTGCCATTTTTTAAAAATTAGCAGATCAATTATACTCAAACAGTGGGCTAACATTTGAGACATGACAAAATGTGTGTTGGTTCCACTGACTGTGGACCCATTCACACTACACAATCATAGCACTATTATGCACTGTAACTGCCATGGTTCCATAAAGTGGTTTCCAACCTTTTTTGACCAAGGACCAATTTGACCAGGGACCACTCTCTAACGTTAGTATCAAAAGGGTTACGAATCAGTTTTTGGTCAACTTTAAATTTGGTTTGGTTATTTGGCATCCTGATTCAGAAAATTGCATTAGATAGATCACATCAGCTCCCATTTCTGATACAGAACATATGCCATCCAGTAGTTGCCATCTGCTCGCCCACAGAAAACCATCTGTATACCTTTATAAAACAGAATGTTTGTATGTATGCATGTGTGTATGCGGAGGGCGGAAGGGCGGATATGTGGCAGCCACTTTCACAGGCCAGGGCGGATATGTGGCAACCACTTTCACAGGCCACAGCGACCAGCGTGGGTGATAGACCTGCACCAAACTTGGTACACATAACCCTCCTAACCCCCTTTACGTCCTGGCGCGGGCCGGGGGACATGACCCACGGATTATGGGATTTGTAGTACTTTCCAACACTTTGGTTCCCACAGACCACTGAGGCCACCAAAAAGGACCAATACAGACCACACTCAGCACACACAGCCCCCATGACCCACTCTACGTCCTGGTGCAGTTTGGAGGAGGGTGGACCATGGATGATGGGACTTGAAGTGCCTCTACTCACTTCCCAAGTCCGCTGCAACCCTCATCCAATCACTGCTCGAGACCAAACTTGCCATACATAACCCCCATGACTGCCTTCACGTCCTGGTGAGGTTTGGGGGAGGACTGACAATGGATGATGGGATTTGTAGTACTTTCACACCCCTCTGTTCCCACAGACCACTGTGGCCCCCAACAAACACTGATAAAGACCACACTTGGCACACAGAGCCCCAGTGACCCAGTCCACATCCTACTGAAGTTTGGAGGGGGACAGAACATGGATGATGGGTCTTGCAGTACCTTCCCTCACTTTCCAAGACTGCTACAAACCTAATCCTATGATTGATCAACACCAAACTTGCCACAGAGCCCTCATGACCCACTCTACATCCTGGTGCAGTTTGGAGGAGGGTGGACCATGGATGATGGGACTTGAAGTACCTCTACTCACTTCCCAAGTCTGCTGTGACCCTCATCCAATTACTGATTGAGACCAAACTTGGCACACATAACCCCCATGACTGCCTTCACGTCCTGGTGAGGATCGGGGGAGCACTGACAATGGATGATGGGATTTGTAGTATTTTCACACCCCTCTGTTCCCACATACAACTGCGGCCCACAACAAACACCGAGAAAGTCCACACTTGGCACACAGAGCCCCAGTGACCCACTCTACATCCTACTGAAGTTTGGAGGGGGACAGAACATGGATGATGGGACTTGCAGTACCTTCCCTCACTTTCCAAGCCTGCTACAAACCTAATCCAATGACTGATCAACACCAAATCTGGCACACAGAGCCCTCATGACCCACTCTACAGCCTGGTGCAGTTTTCTGTGAGACGGACCACGGATGATGGGACTTGAAGTACCTTCACTCACTTCCGAAAAACAATGCATCCCTCATCCATTCACCAATACAGACCAAACTTAGCACACAGAGCCCCCATGACCCAATCTACATCCAAAGTGTAGACTTTGGGGGGGGGGGGACAGAGATGATGGGATTTGCACTACCTTCAGTAATTTCATGATACCACTGCAACTCCCAATAATGATGGATCAAGACCAAACTTGGCACACAGAGCCCCCATGACCCACTCTACATCCTGCTGCACTTCTCAAATGACCCGGGCACCGCCGGGTCCCCAAGCTAGTATTTAATAATCTAGAGCTGATGTGGTAGCAGTAATCTTTTGAGGGTAGTCAGCCTCTCCCCTCTCAACACCCCTGTTGCCTCAGCACTATAACAGGATTTAGTGAGACCAGTTGCTTTAGTTGCTGTGTGCTTTCAAAGCAACGGTATAGTAATGGTGAGGCCTTGTACCATATTTTTGTTCTTGCAGACCACTAGTGGTTCACGAACCACAGGTTGGGAATCACTGGTTCCATCCTATTGCATTTGGAGTTTTGTAGTTTGGTCAGGCACTGGCTGAAAGCTTTATATACTCCTCCCTAAATTGCCAGTCTCAGGATTTCATAAGACAGAACCATGGCAGTAAAAAACGCATGACATCACTATAATCATATAGTTGGGTGGGATGTGGGGTATGAATTTTAAAGGCAACTTTAAGTGTATTTCCTGTATTTTAAATCTGTTTTTACCATACTGTTTTTTCAATTGTTTTTTTTTTACTTTTGTATTGTACTTTTTAAACTTGTCTAGTGTGGATTGTTAGCTGCCTTGAATTTTCAACAGGGAGAAATGTGGGGGTATAAATAAAGTTAATAATAATCTATATATATGAAAATCTAACATCCGTGGTTATAAGCTTATAGGCAACAAAACCACACAACGCAGACACACAAAACTAGGCCACATACACTCACAACCCTACAAGGTATGTTTGCAACTAAAAAAACTTATAAAAAACTAGCCAACGGGCAAAAACCCTTAAAAAAACCCCTTTGGAACGACAAGTCCCAGAAACCCCTGCGCCAAGAAAAAAACCGCCATGGCCCAGACTTCTAAACTCCCCTCTCCCAAAAGAAAAAACCCTCTCTTAAGGCTCCAATAAGCGGCGTGCGCCAAGGCCAGCCCCAAGAAGGGGCTAGCCTCGCGCCAAACGTCCTCTCATCCCTCCCAAGGGATCGCGCGCAGGAAGGAGCTACCCTCACGACAAACCTCCTCACCCCTCCCAACGGATCATGCGCACGAAAGCACGGCATGCAACAACGCTTCTGGCCGCCTCCTCACCCCCACACAAACAACACACCGTGTGCGTAAACGGCAAGAAGGATGGAAAACGGAAGGATAGCACGAAGGGAGGGAGGGACAGGCGGAGAAAACAAGGGAAGGAAAGAAGGAGGGAAGGAAGGTAGTATGAATGGATGGAAGGAAGGACAGAAGGAAAGGAATACAATTTCATTTCCTTCCTTTTCCTTCCTTCTTTGCCTCTTTCCTGTCCACCAGACTACGCCACAGCAACGCGTGGCCGGGTCAGCTAGTATAGTATGAAATGCTTTTGTGTTTTTGCTCACTAGAACAATTTCCTGAAAAAAACCCAGAGATTTGAAATGTTTACCTTATTGAGAAAGCAACTCCTGGAATATCCCAGCCAGTTTCATCCTTGAGATTTTGCGTTCTGCAGTCAAAACATTTTCACCAAGATCTGTCCAAAAGCAGAATACACCAAAGACTGGATGATAGGTGATCCCTTTCCCAACTCACATAGGCACCTTCTACACTGTCATATAAAATCCAGATTATCTGCTTTGAACTGGATTATATGGCAGTGTCAACTCATACAATCCAGTTCAAAGCAGATAATGTGGATTATCTGCTTTGATAATCTGCATTATATGGCAGTGTAGAAGGGGCCTCAGAGATATGTTTTACTCGACTTAAAAGGGCTTTCATATTGAAAACTGTAGAGTTCCCTGTTCCTTTTGGGGTTCCCTCTTCTATACAACCTTTAAAGATACAGGAGCCATCTCCAGATTTTGTTCAGAAAGCTCTACATCTTGAATTGTTGAGCCCATCATAATCGGGGAGGGCCTGGGATAAAACAAGTATATTCGTTGGTTTTAGTGATATTTGTTTGCTAACTTGAGTATATTTTAAGTGAAAAAATAAGAACAAAAATGGAATAAATAAATACATTTCAAATAAGAAAGCTCGGTTGCTTAGTTATGACATCTCACACAGCTGTTGCATTTGATTTGTGATGGAGCAGTGAAATGCAAACAGCTTCAGATAAAAATGGAAGGAGGGTATTCACGAATTCTAAAAAGGGAGGGATTTGACTAAATCAAGGACCATAAAGATCTATTTGCCTCAGCATCTTATTTTTAACTGTGATCAGCTTCAGACTGCACAAAAGTCAATTCTGAAAGATGCGAATTCCCAGAAGAATCTCTCAACCAGGGGCAATTCTGGAAGCCTTAGTTCAGCTTTTTCACACAATATTTTTTCACACCAGATTTCAGAATGAAGCAGAGTCAAAGATTGTGAATATTTCCATAGGAAACCAGCGTGAGGGAAATGCATGCCTGAAACTCTGATGCACCTGTCAGTCAAAATTGACATGACAAGACTAGGTGGATCACTGGTCTGACTCAGTTTAAGTACCTTCTTACATTCTCATAATTATGGCTATTGCAAGTCAGACTCCCTGAATCTACTTCTGCTGACATAGGCCCCATCTACACTGACCATTTTATGCAGTTTGAAGCTAACTTCGAACTACAGGCAAGTTCAGTTGCAGAAAGCCCAGCAGAAAGTCTCCTTGGGTGATGTTGTTTCCAAGTTGCGGTTCTTTCTGCGTTGTCATTTCTCTTCGAGATCCATTTGGCGTGTCTTCTCGAAAGAGGCCGCAGCATTGTGGATAGTGCGTCTCCATGCCTCCCGATGTGAGGCCAGGGTGGACCATTGTTGGTGATCAATCTGGCCGAGCCTGAGATGTTGTTCCAGGGAGTCCTTATATCTCTTTTTGGGGCACCTCTCTTGCGCTGACCCGTGGCGAGTTCACCATAGAGTAGAATTTTTGGGAGGCGGTGGTCCTCCATCCTAGAGACGTGCCCTGCCCAGCGCAGTTGTGTTCTCAATAGCATGGCCTCAATGCTGGTGATCCCTGCTTGCTCAAGGACAGCAACATATATACACACACAAAACACATATACATAGACTGGGCCACAGCAACGCGTGGCAGGGGACGGCTACTAAGTAAGTGAGTAATAATAATAATAATAATGTGCCCCCTTGCAGTGGGGGAGAGGCTTGCGAACCCTAATGAAGTTGCGAGCATAATAGCCACCGGTAGGGCCTCCCATGCCAGACAGGTCACAACCGAAGGATCTGACAAAGAGCGTCAAAGGGCAGCATGGGCTCTCTAGCCTTTTGGCAACCATCCTAAGAGAAGGAAAACTCTGATTTCAAACCCGGGCAGATGGTGCTCGTCTAACCCTGTAAGGTCAACCATCTAGAGAAGGAAACTCAAACCAAACCTACGTGAGGACCTCGCTGCCACCGTCCCAGCTTCCTAGGCCCCGGCAGACGAACCTTTAGTTTAAAGGGTGAGGCCAGTTCTATGCACGCTGTGCTCCACCAGAAAAATCCATTGCACAGGCTCGAAGGACACATCCAACTTCCGAAAGACACGCCGAATGGGTCTCAAAGAGAAACGACAATGCAGAAAGAACCGCAACTTGGAAACAACATCACCCAAGGAGACTTTCTGCTGTGCTTTCTGCAACCGAACTTGCCTATCTCAGATTGGCCTTTTTAGTCATTAACGCGCTTGTAAAAAGCGTGGGATGAGTCCTTCCTAAGAATCTTTGTTCGCGAAGTAATGCCGAGAGAGAATAATAATACAGTAGTAGTAATTCCTGCCCTTTTTAATGTTTGATGTAATTTTTGAATATATTAAGGACCTGCTCCCATTTAGACGGGCCTGTAAAACCCATCTTTTTAAGCAGGCCTTCGATGGGTAGGTCCTGTCTACTTGCTGCCATCTCACTCATCTGGTTAGACGATATGTCGTACCACTGTATAATTGCTCCTGTTTTAATCTTGCTGTTTTTTACTGTTTTTAACTGTATGCATTTAACTGTATGTACTTTGCTGTGCCTTGTGGCTACTGTGAGCCGCCGCGAGCCCCCGGGAGTCGGCGGCATAGAAGCCGAAATAATAAAATAAAATAAATAAATAAAATACTAGCTTGGGGACCCGGCGGTGCCCGGGTCATTTGAGAAGTGCAGCAGGATGTAGAGTGGGTCATGGGGCTCTGTGTGCCAAGTTTGGTCTTGATCCATCATTATTGGGAGTTGCAGTGGTATCATGAAATTACTGAAGGTACTGCAAGTCCCATCATCTCTGGTCCACCCTCCCCCAAAGTGTAGTAGGATGTAGATTGGGTCATGGGGGCTCTGTGTGCTAAGTTTGGTCTGTATTGGTGAATGGTTGAGGGTGGCATTGTTTTTAGGAAGTGAGTGAAGGTACTTCAAGTCCCATCATCTGTGGTCCGTCTCACACAAAACAGCACCAGGATGTAGAGTGGGTCATGAGGGCTCTGTGTGGCAGGTTTGGTGTTGATCAGTCATTGGATTAGGTTTGTAGCAGGCTTGGAAAGTGAGGGAAGGTACTGCAAGTCCCATCATCCATGTTCTGCCCCCCTCCAAACTTCAGTAGGATGTAGAGTGGGTCACTGGGGCTCTGGGTGCCAAGTGTGGTCTTTCTCGGTGTTTGTTGGGGGCCGCAGTTGTCTGTGGGAACAGAGGGGTGTGAAAGTACTACAAATCCCATCATACATTGTCAGTCCTCCCACGAACCTCACCAGGACATGAAGGCAGTCATGGGGGTTATGTGTGCCAAGTGTGGTCTCGATCAGTAATTGGATGAGGGTTGCAGCGGACTTTATAAAGGTATACAGATGTGTGTGTGTGTGTGTATATATACATATATATTTGTATGCCTTTATAAAGCGGAATGTTTGTATGTATGTATGTGTGCGGAGGGCGGAAGGGCGGAAGGGCGGATATGTGGCAGCCACTTTCACAGGCCACAGCGACCAGCGCGGGTGATGGACCTGCACCAAACTTGGTACACATAACCCCCCTAACCTCCTTTACGTCCTGGCGCGGGCCGGGGGACATGACCCACGGATTATGGGATTTGTAGTACTTTCCAACACTTTGGTTCCCACAGATCACTGAGGCCACCAAAAAGGACCAATGCAGACCACACTCAGCACACACAGCCCCCATGACCCACTCTACGTCCTGGTGCAGTTTGGAGGAGGGTCAACCATGGATGATGGGACTTGAAGTACCCCTACTCACTTCCCAAGTCCGCCGCAGCCCTCATCCAATTACTGATTGAGACCAAACTTGGCACACATAACCCCCATGACTGCCTTCATGTCCTGGTGAGGTTTGGGGGAGGACTGACAATGGATGATGGGATTTGTAGTACTTTCACACCCCTCTGTTCCCTTAGACCACTGTGGCCCCCAACAAACACTGATAAAGACCACACTTGGCACACAGAGCCCCAGTGACCCACTCTACATCCTACTGAAGTTTGGAGGGGGCCAGAACATGGATGATGGGACTTTCAGTACCTTCTCTCACTTTTCAAGACTGCTACAAACCTAAACCTACGACTGATCAACACGAAACCTGCCACACAGAGCCCTCATGACCCACTCTACATCCTGGTGCAGTTTGGAGGAGGGTGGACCATGGATGATGGGACTTGAAGTACCTCTACTCACTTCCCAAGTCCGCTGCGACCCTCATCCAATTACTGATCGAGACCACACTTGGGACACATAACCCCCATGACTGCCTTCACGTCCTGGTGAGGTTCGGGGGAGGACTGACAATGGATGATGGGATTTGTAGTACTTTCACACCCCTCTGTTCCCACAGACAACTGTGGCCCCCAACAAACACCGAGAAAGACCACACTTGGCACACAGAGCCCCAGTGACCCACTCTACATCCTACTGAGGTTTGGAGGGGGCCAGAACTTGGATGATGGGACTTGCAGTACCTTCCCTCACTTTCCAAGCCTGCTACAAACCTAATCCAATGACTGATCAACACCAAACCTGGCACACAGAGCCCTCATGACCCACTCTACATCCTGGTGCTGTTTTGTGTGAGACGGACCACGGATGATGGGACTTGAAGTACCTTCACTCACTTCCTAAAAACAATGCCACCCTCATCCATTCACCAATACAGACCAAACTTAGCACACAGAGCCCCCATGACCCAATCTACATCCTACTACACTTTGGGGGAGGGTGGACCAGAGATGATGGGACTTCCACTACCTTCAGTAATTTCATGACACCACTGCAACTCCCAATAATGATGGATCAAGACCAAACTTGCCACACAGAGCCCCTCTACATCCTGCTGCACTTCTCAAATGACCCGGGCACCGCCGGGTCCCCGAGCTAGTGTGTGTGTGTGTGTATGTGTGTGTGTGTGTGTGTGTGTGTGTGTGTGTGTGTATATATATATATATATATATATATACACACATATTCATATATATATGAATAAATTACAAAATATTGTGTGTGTGTGTGTGTGCATGTGCCAAAGTGAAATAGTAGTGATAATACTGTAGTAATAGTAGTAGGAATGATTCCCACATTTTAAAAATATGTAATTTATTTTATTTTATTTTTTTGCATAATATTTTTTTTTTGCATACAGCTGTCAAAGAAGAAAGCGCGCGCGCTGGCCCAACTCCGGGAGCAGCGCTAATTGGTGCAGCTGTTGCCGCTCGCGCGCCGCCCGGGTCAGCGTTCCATTGCCAGCTGTCCGAAGGGGCGAAATTCACGCTCTCTCTCACACACACACACACATATATATATACAGTCTTCAGAGATCCACGCCCCCTCGCACGAGGCGGGAGAGTGCGCGTGCGCGTCCCCCGGGGTCCGCGGGAGGCAGGCGAGCGAGGCAAAGTAGTGGGCGCGCGGCATTGGCACGCGCGCTCTGGGCTGCTGCTCCTGCCTCTTGACTGAGGAGGAGGAGGAGGAGGAAGAGAAGTTGCCAGCGATGCCCAGCTGAGCAGAAGCCGGTCAGGTGAGGGGGAAGAAAGGGGAAAGCCCCCAGCTTGCTAGAGGGGCTGGGAAGACTTGCTTTGCTGGGGAGAAAGGTAGAAGAGAGTGGGCAAAGAAATGGGAAAGGGAGGAGGATTCTGCCATACTTTCTATGGGCCCCCCTATAAGCCTTCTGTGGGACATGCTCTCTCCCAGGCTGAATCTACATTGCATGATTCAGTGTAGATCCATCTAATGCAGTGCAACCTATTACAGGCAATCTCCCAAGTTATGAATATAGGATCTGTAGCTTTGTTCTTATGCTGAATTTGTATGTATGTTGGAGCGAGCACATTTTCCAGCGTTACTCCAGGCAAACATATTGATTGTTTAGCTTTGCATAGCACATTGAAGGGTGAATAGCCCTAAGGCAGTGTTTCTCAACCTGGGGGTCGGGATCCCTTGGGGGGGGGTCGCGAGGGAGTGCCAGAGGGGTCACCAAATACCACCAGAAAACACAGTATTTTCTGTGGGTCATTGGGGTTCTGTGTGGGAAGTTTGGCCCAATTCTATCGTCGGTGGGGTTCGGAACACTCTTTGATTGTAGGCGAACTATAAATCCCAGAAACTACAACTGTTATTTTTCACAAACTCTACCAGTGTTCACTTTTGTGTGAGTATTTGTGTCAAGTTTGGTCCAGATCTACCATTGTTTGAGTCCACAGTGCTATCTGGATGTAGGTGAACTACAACTCCCAAACTCAAGGTCAGTGCCCACCAAACCCTTCCAGTAATTTCTGGTAGTCATGGGAGTTTTGTGTGCCAAGTCTGGTTCAGTTCCATTGTTGGTGGAGTTCAGAACGCTCTTTGATTGTAGGTGAACTATAAATCCCAGCAACTACAACTGCTATTTTTCACAAACTCCACCAGTGTTCACATTTGTGTGAGTATTTGTGTCAAGTTTGGTCCAGATCTACCATTGAGTCCACAGTGGTATCTGGTTGTAGGTCAACTACAACTCCCAAACTGGACAGTGCTCACCAAACCCTTCCAGTACTTTCTGGTAGTCATGGGAATTTTGTGTGTCAAATCTGGTTCAGTTCCATTGTTGGTGGAGTTCAGAACGCTCTTTGATTGTAGGTGAACTATAAATCCCAGCAACTACAACTGCTATTTTTCACAAACTCCACCAGTGTTCACATTTGTGTGAGTATTTGTGTCAAGTTTGGTCCAGATCTACCATTAAGTCCACAGTGCTATCTGGATGTAGGTGAACTACAACTCCAAAACTGAAGGACACTGCTCACCAAACCCTTCCAGTACTTTCTGGTAGTCATGGGAGTTTTATGTGCCTAGTCTGGTTCAGTTCCATTGTTGGTGGAGTTCAGAATGCTCTTTGATTGTAGGTGAACTATAAATCCCAGCAACTCCAACTCCCAAATGACAAAATCAATTTCCCTACCCTCAACCCAACCAGTATTCAAATTTGACCGTATAGAGTATTTGTGGCAAATGTGATCCAGTGAATGACATCCTGCATATCCCATATTTACATTACGATTCATAACAGTAGCAAATGACAAAAATAATTTTATGGTTGGAGGTCCCCACAACATGAGGATCTGTATTAAGGGCTCGCAGCATTAGGGAGATTGAGGAAACACTGTCCTATGGTGTTTGTTTTGCTGTCTGTACCTCTGTTCAGAAGATTCAACCTCACTTTCTGTCCCTGTGATCATTGGGTTTTGACAAATTTGGCTTGTTGTAGAAACAAAGATTGGGAGAAAGCTTCAGTGGAGACACCTTTTCCCCGTGATCATTCTTTCAGGAGTGGATTTCCCTTCCTAGGGATGTTATTTTACTTAAGTGTTTTCGATATTTTTACCCCGCCTTCCTCCTCAGTGGACCCAAGGCGGCTTACGCATCAAAAACGTACAATAACGTACATATTTAGAATCACCTGTTGTATAGAAGCGATGAACCCTCCATATCAACCCCCTCCCGGAAAGTCAGCAGGGACGCGGCAGATCTTAATTCTCTCACTTCCTGTTGTCTCACCCCTGTTCTTAACTATGAGTCATTTGTAATTCAGAGACTACCTATATATGGGTCTATAGCAGGCATGAGCAAACTTTGGCTTTCCAGGTGTTTTGGACTTCAACTCCCACAATCCCTAACAGCCTCAGGCCCCTTCCTTTTCCCCTCAGCCGGCTGAGGGGAAAAGGAAGGGCCTGAGGCTGTTAGGGATTGTGGGAGTTGAAGTCCAAAACACCTGGAAAGCCAAAGTTTGCTCATGCCTGGTCCCCACTGAGCTTAAGCGGCTGAGGGGGAAAAGGAAGGGTCCTGAGGCTATTAGGGATTGTGGGAGTTGAAGTCCAAAACACCTGGAAAGCCAAAGTTTGCTCATGCCTGGTCTACACTGAGCATATAATGCATGGTATGGCAGCCTAGCTCCATCCTTGTCCTTCTTTCTCTGCCTTTCAGTCTCTCATTCATTCTCTATTCCGCCCCCTTGCCGTTCCTCCAACTCTCCCTTCTCTTTCAACCCACCCATCTTCCCACTTTCCCTTCCCACGTTTTCATGCCTCGCAGATTTTTCCACGGCTCTCTTTTGTTCTTTGTTCCTCCTGTTTCCCCTCTTCTCTCTTAGCTCGCTGCTCTTCTCCTTCATCCTTCTCGCTTTCTTCCCGTATGCTTCTCCCTGTTTTCCCCCTCCTCTTACCGTTTCTGTCAGGAACTTGTGAGAAAAGCTTCCTCTGTTCATTTCTTTGGCTTGCAGTGTCATAGACTTTCTCTCTTTAAGGTTTGCTCTGGTTTTGTTTATTGGTTTACAAGCAAAGTACTGGTTGTGCCGCCAATCAAGGATTGATTGAAGATTCTAAATCCGGAGGAACCAAAAGACATGTATCAAAGGGGTGGGACATGTTTGGCAGAAAAAGGTCGGAAAGGTGGCTGGAGAGAGTGCGTTTGGGGGGATGATTGCTTTGCTTAGTGGTCATTTTATGAGAGAATTCTATATTGGGATGCTTATAAAATCCCACGGATATTATATTTGGAGAGAGTAAGTTGAACTGAATGGAATGGTGTGACTTAAGTCAATACAGACAGCTAGCATCCGTAGGCTGGTGTTTGTCCTGGATGTGCTTTTTAATGGGTTTAATGTGGGACCAACATTTTTAAGAACGAGTTTCACTTTTCATTGTAAACTTCTGAATACTGGAAGCTTTAAGAGGGTGGAAGAATGTCAACTGTATGAAATCCGCCTCTGTCCAAAAGCTAGACAAGGTGAGCTGTATGATGGAAGCTTACATAATCTTGTAAACAGAATTCCTCATTTATTTGTAACCAAGGGTTGATGCAAGAATGTACAAGCTGAAGAGTCTAAGACGGGTGCTCACACTTTTTCAGCATGCGAGCTACTTATAAAACAACCAAGTCAAAATGATCACTACAAAAATGTGAAACATATAACACATCTGCTTTGAACTGGGTTTTCTGAGTCCACACTGCCATATAATCTGATTCAAAGCAGATAACATGGAATTTTATTCAACTGTGTGGAAAGGACCTCAGATAACCCAGGGCCGGCAGCACTTGGGCGGCGTCAGGAGCCTGCGGGGCGGGACTGGGCCTTCCTCCCGCCCTGCCTGCAATCTACCAGGACACCCTACGCGATCTACCAGTAGATCGCGATCTACCTAATGAGCACCCCTGGTCTAAGACTTAAACCAAGTATATGAGAGTTAAACAGCATTCCCAGTCAGGAGAAAACTCAAGGTACATCTACTCGGTAGAATGAATGCAGTTTGACACCACTTTAACTGCCATAGCGGAGCTCCCAGTGGTGCAATGTGTTAAGCCCTTGTGCCGGCAGGATTGCTGACCGACAGGTCAGTGTTTCGAATCCAGGGAGAGCAGGCTGAGCTCCCTTTGTCACCTCCAGCTCCCCATGCAGGGACGTGAGAGCAGTCTCCCACAAGAATGGTAAAACATCAAACATCTGGGCATCTCCTGGGCAACGTCCTTGCAGATTGCCAATTATCTCACACCAGAAGCAACTTGCAGTTTCTCAAGTTTCTCCTCACACCAAAAAAATACCACCTATAGTATGTAGATGCACCCTCAGTGTGCCAACTGTGCCATCCTTTCAGCTATGGAAGTTCTTCAATTAATAGAACAGTATGAGTAAGATAAGCAAAAGCTCATGTTCTATTGTGTATGTATGTCTGTACAAGTATGCAGCTTTTAAATTATTGATGTCGCAGACAGCAGCTAAACAGAACTCTTAATTTGCTGTATACCTAAAAGAACCCTTTGACATGCTGTGTTAAAGAGAAATTGGACCAATACTATGCATTTCCTTGCTTGTTGTCTCACCCCTGTTCTTAACTATGCAGAACCACTTTGTGAACAACCCTCCAGTATAAGTGAAAAGCCGGTATATTATTATAGTCAGAATGCCACAGTTCAACAGAAATAAATTTAGAGCTATTAATAGCATCAAGGTGTTTGCATTTTAAATAGGGAAACAAAACGAAACTGTATCTTTTATACAATCAGCTCCTGTTAGCTGTGAACTACATATTTTCTCATTCATTGCGTACAGAGCATTTTTTTAATGAGCTGTTTGAAACATTTGTGTAAATGGAGCCCTCTCATGTGCAACTGGTTAGTGAATTTTGGTATTTGGGAGCATCATGCAAGCTTTATGTTCAACATAACTCTTCATCAGGTAGTTTCATGAGGTAGTCCTCAATATCTGCTGAAGAGGGTTCCTGTGTCAAATAAGATTATATCTTCTCAGCTTAACACTGTTATTTAAAATGTCACTGGGCTTCCACCATATCAATTGGAGTTAATGCAACCACAGTTTTTTTTCTTTTTCTTTCGGATTTACTATCACTTGTGTGAAACTGTGGCAATGTGCCTTCGTTTGTGTGTCAGAATGCATGTGGCTAATAAAAATTGCTTCCTTTCTTCCTTTCCCCCGATGTGGGTCACATCCTATCACTGGGAAATCTCCAACACTCATAGTTCTGTTAACGTTCTTTAAACCACGTAGCTGAAGGAATATCTTGCTCCCTCTCAAGGGTAGCAAAGGGGTGAATTCTTAATAGCTCAATAACAAATCTAGTGCAGATAGAGATTGCTATACTGCAACGCTTTGACACATTTATTAACCTTCCCTTAAAGCCTGTCCTTGGTTGAGCATGATAGGAGGTCTTTATGCAGGAGTTGTATTCCTATTTGATCCAAGAGTAGATTATAATCACAGATAGCACTGCTGGATCACATCTGTGGTCCATAGTGAATCTGTGCCCTCTCCGAGAAAAGCTGTTGTATTGCAAACACTGAAGGTGTGTTACTAATAGGGAGAAATTTGCACCCCAGCACAGTTTGCAAAGGTTATTTTATTAAGTTAATTTTCCTTTCTCTGCACCCAGAAATTGTGTGTCAGGTAGCAATGACTCATAGCTTCCATGCCATTGGGGCAACAAATCTGCTGTGGACTTTAGTTCAAACTTCAGAAGAGTTGTTCAAGATGCTGAGCCTATTATTGAGCAAGGGTTCAGTCCTTTGGAGAGCTCCTTTAAAGTTCAAACTAAAACCTTAGTTTGTCTCTCAAAGCTGCTGTCCCAGGTAAAGCATATAAAAGCAGTTAATGGTCTTTGTAGTACCAGATCAGAAGTGGAAAATAGGAGAACAGAAAATCTATGAAGATTTTCTTAGATCTTTGCTTCCTTTTGGTTTTGGTTTTAATTTCAGAGGATAAACTGAGCAATTCCACAAAACAAGGGTTTGGGTGTCACCTTCCTGGTACAAAATGTAGCACTCTTTTATTCTCATGTACCATGTACATTTGATATGTTGAGTGCTCTTGTAGTCAGTGCGCTTTGTATTTTTGACAAAATGCATTTTATTTTATTTATTTTTTATGTACTCTATTTCTACCCCACCCTTCTCAACCCCTCCCCCCGGGGGGTGTCACCTGTACCTGAATCAGTGTTTTGCTATACCTCCATTGCCCTAATCCCTTCTTTCATCACATAGAGGAAACTTGTATACTGAGGAACTGATCACACTGATCTTGGGAAAGTTGCTTATTGGGGAACTCTCTCCAACACACAGTATGGCATAATTAATTTCTTTTTAAAAGTAACTTTCCAACCTGCTAGACAGCCTCATCAAGACTTCTTTCAAAGTAATAGTGAACACTTTGTCCTAATATGTTATCATAATGCTTGCATGATCCAACTGTCTAATCATCTTCTGGTGGAACTAATAATCTAGGAGCACAGTCACTGTTGTAGGTTTCCTCCTCCCACAAATTTAGTCCAACATCCATAGAATCATAGAGTTGGAAGAGATCTCGTGGACCATCCAGTCCAACCCCCTGCCAAGAAGCAGGAAAATTGCATTCAAAGCATCCCCGACAGATGGCCATCCAACCTTTGCATAAAAGCCTCCAAAGAAGGAGCCTCCATCACACTCCAGGGCAAAGAGTTCATCTGCTCAACAGCTTTCACAGTTAGAAAGTTCTTCATACATAATGTTCAGGTGGAATCTCCTTTCCTGTAGTTTGAAGCCATTGTTCCACATCCTAGTCTCCAGGGCAGCAGAAAACAAGCTTGCTCCCTCCTCCCTGGTCATAATGTCTCCTCTCAGCCTTCTCTTCTGCAGGCTAAACATGCCCAGCTTTTTAAGCTGCTTCTCATAGGGCCTGTTGTCCAGACCTTTGATCATTTTAGTCGCCCTCCTTTGGACACATTTCAGCTCGTCAACATCTCCCTTCAATTGCAGTGCATAGAATTGGACACAGTATTCCAGGTGTGGTCTGACCAAGGCTGAATAGAGGGGTATCATCCCAGGAAGTATTTATCAAAAAAGGGAAGCTAAAAGCTTTCCCCAGATACAATGCCTCTCTGATAATTCACTATGCTGACAACGGAAGTCTAGAAACATCTGGATCTTCTTGGGTTAAGAACTACTGCAATAAAATTCTAGCCTACTAATTTTCATCCTTTTGGTACACTAGATGGGTTTAGACTTCAAATTCTTTAACATCAAAGGCAGCATGGTCAGTGGCTGGGAATTGGGGCTCTAAAGACCTAAACATCTGGATTAGCAAAGATCAAGAGTCATTGCTTTTATTTCCCTTGAGTATGATTGGGAAAATAAAAACAAAGTAATGGTATTCCCTGTAGCAACCTATGGATGTGAGAGCTGGACCATGAGGAAGGCTGAGCGAAGGAAGATAAACACTTTTGAACTGTGGTGTTGGAGGAAAATTCTGAGAGTGCCTTGGATCGCAAGACGATCCAACCAGTCCATACTTCAGGAAATAAAGCCTGACTCCTCACTGGAGAGAAGGATATTAGATGTAAAGATGAATTACTTTGGCCACATAATGGGAAGACAGGAATGCTTGAAGAAGACAATGGTGCTGGGGAGAATGGAAGGAAAAAAGGAAGAAGGGCCGACCAAGGGCAAGTTGGATGGATGGTATCCTTGAAGTGATTGGCTTGACTCTGAAGGATCTGGGGGTGGTGATGGCCAACAGGGCATGAAGAGTTGGAAGCAACTGAATGAATAAACAACATGATTGGGACTGGGTTTCTGTCCCTACTGCTAAAATAGTTTGTCTTTGCCATGTGATCACTATCAGAATCCTCAGAAGAATAAGGATATGAATGGCTTCTGTTGAGACAAGGCATTTAGGAACCAGTATGCCAATTCCTGGAACATCTCATTTCAATCATCATCCATTTCAACAGGGAAAATACCCTTAAACTGTCATAATCCACCAATATTCAAGGTCTTTATAGAGTTTAGAGTCCAGATCAGTTAGCAAAAGAAAATATGTGTAGTGGAAATAGATTAGTGTTTTCCAAACTTGGGCCTACAAAAGGGCTTAGACTAGAGCTCTTAAAATCCTTGTCCATGGTAGCTTCAGATCTGCAAGCTGTGTAGACCAACAATATTTAGCACCTCAGGACTAGGAATGCCCTGATCTAAATGTAGACATACGCAGAGTATCTTCAATGAAGTAAAATTCCCATTGATTTCATTCAGCCAGCCTGGATAAGTCTGGATCTGATATACAGAAATTCATATCACTGGGTCATCATCATTATAACTGAGGCAGAACATTGAATGAAAAGGTTGCACTACTATATATGGCAAGACCACTCCTATGATTGACATGGAAGCTACAAAGTTTAGTTATTGAGGTGTCCTTGCTCTGAATGTGGAAGTCTTCCGAGGCAACTTAGATGGCCTCTGACATCACCCCTGGCATTACTTCTGCCAGCTCTAGGAGTGAAAATGCTATTCTGATAAGGTAGTATGCAAACCGGGTGACTATCAGGCTTCTAAGAGTCACTATTTTGGACTGCAACTTCAAGAATTCTCTGATAGTTTAAGGATTGTGAAACATATAGTCTGAAAAGTATCCCCCCCCAAAAAAAAACCCCTAACCCTCTGGTTACTAGTCTTTCTCCAGATTTCAGCACCAAGGGCAGGTACTCATAACTGGGAGACAGTAAGTGAACAGTATTTTGATAGACCACAACAATCCTTCCTTCCTTAACTTTGCACTTAGGCATCCGTTGCACCAAGAATTCAGGTGAGTTATATCTGGACAGATTAATTCCACCTAAACATTAGGTGGTAAACTTAAGCAAAAAGTTTCCACTTAAACATTGTGAAAAGCTTCCTAATGTTCAACAGTAAATTATGCTGCTTTGGAATGTGACTGAGTCTCCTCTGAAGGTTTTTAAATTAGAGGCTGGATGGCCATCTGCCAGGAGTGCTTTTATGGTGTATTCCTGAATGGCAGTTCTGGATGGCCCTCATGGCCTCTTCCATTTCTGTGTCTTCTCAGGTCTTAACTAAGTAACTCAGACCTCAAATATTTAATTCCTGGATGTCTCTTTTGCATCTATGAACCTGGTATTGATTGATGGCCAGCTAAGATGTGAGGAAGTGTGATTGAAACTGCATTATATAGACTCATATAATGCAATTTAAGTACATAAGCACGTATGTGAGATAGGGGAAATATTTAATGAATTTGAACGTCTTGGAGTGGCTGCATTTTCGCTTTACATGTTCTGAATGTATTTTAGGGAGAACATATGTTGAGATCCTTCTTTTTAGTCTAGTCAAAACATGTACTTTGAAGAATCAGTACAGAAAATTTACATTGCCCATTTAATTGCTGTTGGAGCTAAAATTTAAATAATTTTGTCAATTCACAATAACAAGACCAGCACTTGTCTTTTGAGGGTCTGCCACCTGACAGGTATTGTAAAAAAAAATACCATTATGATAATAGGTTTACTAATAGACTGCTTTAGATGCAGATGCAAGGGTGGAAAGTCAGTTTGACTGGCAAACCTGAGACCTCGTCTACATTGAGCACTGAATGCAGTTTCAAGCTGGCATTGAAGGAAGTGGTTTTGCTGTAAATAGGAAATCCTGGAACCAGTTTGAGGCCCGGCTGGTGATGGCACAAACCACAGAGCATTAAAGGCTTTCTTTCATGCACTTTTGTAGAAATTTGTTGTCTGGCCACCGCAGTTTGAAGCTGGCTTCAAACAGCATTAAATGTTGAGTGTAGATGGATTCTAAGTCTGATTAGTTTTACAAACTTAGGTACTGACCAGAGATCTGCCATCAAGTTTACAGATGAAAATTCAAAGTCTGCTTAAATCTATACCTGAAACAGGTTTAGAAAAAGACAAGTATTTAGGCTTTTCAGTTTCTTTCTGCAGCCTATTTTTGTGTGGGTTTTGAGTGGTTTTAAGCCTTTTAAAGCACAGCCTGTTTAAATCATTTGGTCAAATAGTGTAATCTTCCTATATACATTTTATATAGTGCTGCCCTGAGATCTCATGGTACAGCAGACATGGGCAAACTTTGGCCCTCCAGGTGTTTTGGACTTCAACTCCCACAATTCCTGGCCTCAGGCCCTTTCCTTTCCCCCCTCAGCCGCTTAAGCGGAAAGGAAGGGACCTGAGGCCAGGAATTGTGGGAGTTGAAGTCCAAAACACCTGGGGGGCCAAAGTTTGCCCATGCCTATGATATAGAATGGATTATGAATATTTCCAATCTGCTTAAAAACCCGCCAGGCATCGGAACCAGTCTGATCTTGAAAGCTCAGCAGAGTCAGACCTGGTTGGAATGCCTTAAGAGAACCCTATGAAATTTCACAGTGTTGCTGCAAGTTGAAGGCATATACATTATATTATTAATATTTTAATATTTTAAATGAATATATCAAAGGATATATTAATCCATGTAAGAATAACTCAACTAGAACAGTTTTAGTAGGTTTCCTTGTAAGCTTTTCTGTTATGTTCTGGACAGTTATGACATTCACAGATCAGGATTTGGAAAAAATGTTTTTTGGAGGCTTCTGCTTCCAAACCTTTTCTGCTAGAGGATTCTGGGAGTTTCAAGCCAAAGAAAGAAAGAAAGAAAGAAGAATAAAAGAAATGTTCCAAAGATGTGTCTCTCGGCATTACTTCGCGAATGAAGATTCTTAGGAAGGACTGATCCCACGCTTTTTACAAGCACGTTGATGACTAAAAAGGCCAATCTGAGATAGGCAAGTTCAGTTGCAGAAAGCACAGCAGAAAGTCTCCTTGGGTGATGTTGTTGCCAAGTTGCGTTTTTTTCTGCATTGTCATTTCTCTTCGAGACCCATTTGGCGTGTCTTCTCGAAAGAGGCCGCAGCATTGTGGATAGTGCGTCTCCATGCCTCCCGATGTGAGGCCAGGGTGGACCATTGTTGGTGATCAATCTGGCCAAGCCTGAGATGATGTTTCAGGGAGTCTTTATATCTCTTTTTTGGGGCGCCTCTCTTGCGCTGACCCATGGCGAGTTCACCATAGAGTAGTATCTTTGGGAGGCGGTGGTCCTCCATCCTAGAGACGTGCCCTGCCCAGTGCAGCTGTGTTCTCAATAGCATGGCCTCAATGCTGGTGATCCCTGCTTGCTCAAGGACAGAAACATTAGTCACATAGTCGGTCCAGTGTATATTTAGGATTGTGCGAAGACAGCGCTGATGAAAGCGTTTTAGGAGTCGTAGGTGTTGGCGATAGGGAACCCATGTGTAAGATAAAGGTAAAGGTTTTCCCCTGACATTAAGTCCGGTTGTGCCCGACTCTGGAAGTTGGTGCTCATCTCCGTTTCTAAGCCGAAGAGCCAGCGTTGTCCGTAGACACCTTCAATGTCATGTGGCCGGCATGACTGCATGAAGTGCTGTTACCAAGATGTGTGGTAGTTGGATATGGAAAATGTTCACTTTTGTGGGAGAATGGTGTGGTTGAGGTATGCTTTGCCTCCAGATGGAGGGCTCATTGAACTGGGGGGCTCATTGAATAACACAGGGTGCAGTTATTCAATTTTTTTTGTCTTAGAAGACTTCTGTGAGAAGGAAAATATTGAATTGGCGTTAGTAATACATAGGGTAATCAATGGAAAACTGGCTGCCTCGGCCTCCTGAAAATTTTCAGGAATTAGGAAGGGCAAATGTCCAATGTGAGCACTCATGGAGGAGATTGAGCATTTTGGCCAAGTCGGTCTTGCTCATAGCAGCACAGTGAATGAGGTCCTTCAGTTTGAGCTTCCTATTACAAGTTCATGAGGGAGGAAGATCTGAAAACCTTGGCTATTGATTTATAACTCTGATAGCTTTAGTACGCAGAAAGTAATTATGTCTCTGGCAAATTACGTTCAGTGATCGGAAGTGGCAAACCAAGAGAAATAATCTGCAAAGGGAAGCTATCAGCCATCCCCTTGTGTCTTCAGATACATTATTCAATTAATTTGGCTACTTATGTGAGTGATTAAGGTTAGTGCTTGTGGTGGTTTTTATTCCCTTTCAAATGCTGTGGAGTGGGCTATTGAAGGGTAGTGAGAGCTGACTGATGGAGTGTTAGAAATTGTATCACATTGAACCGAAATAAATCTGTAGGTTAAGAAGAAATGTGCGGGATAGATTTTCAGAATTCATGCAGGTTCCAAAGGTTAATGCACAAATATACAAGCCATGCACGAAAACTATGTAAGTATATTTTGTCTGTTTTGTCCTCGCAGATGAAATAATGGCAGATGGACTGGTAGTGCCTATTCAATTATTTATTTTAAATTATTTTAGTGCAGCTTTTAAGGGTGATTTTCAAGTTTTGGCAAGGCTGGTAGAATTTCTTAGAAGCGTTTTTCTTATCTCAAGTTTAAGGACTGCAGTTAATTGCATTTACTATAGAGTGTGCATGTGAAGGAGAGGGAGAGAGAGAAAGAGGTAACTGAGAGAAAAATTGACAGCAGCATTTGCTGTTCATGTGTGGAAAAGATTGAGAGCCAAAGTAAATATAGTGAAGGGGAAACAGATAATGCTGTGATTGTGGGAAATCTCTAATAGGCAATAACACGGAGGACCAAAAGGACAAGGGATTTAGGGCAGCCCTGTGAAAATAGGCTCATGACACTGGTAAGTGTGGACTGTTTGTCAAGAATTGCAACTAGCAAATGCTAGATTCAGAAATATAGAGGTGGATCCATGGGATTTGGATGCCAGTGTATTAAAGTTTGGAGACCTTACTTTTTAGGATTATAACTGCCAGGAGATATTTACTGGTAGATTTTGGAAGTTGCAGTCTTTTAAAAGTAAGTTTTCTATGCCTAGATGGTGTTAACAGGAGGCTTCTCATCCCCAAAGAGGAAACAAGATATAACAAGCAACAATAAAGAATTCTGTTTTGTTGTTTCATATTCCTTACTAAATGAAAGTCACCTGGAAGATAACCATATTTATTCATTGGCATAAATATCTATTGATACTCCTTAAAAAAATAATAGGAGTTGTATTTTGGAAATATGATGCTTGAACATCTATTGCTGTTTTCTGGTAACAGTTCTGATAGGTGTTATAATTCAAAATGGGATCGTTACAAAGTTTGCCTACTTCCATAAACAGAGCCATTAGTTATAGTGATGCTGGGTTCTCGGCAAGGTCTGCAATGTTTTTAAAAGTGTCCTTCAGCTCTTATGTCAGCAAAGTCTTTCCTGGAATTTGTCCCCACCCTTCTCAAACCTTTCAGTTTTGAACCCAATTTATACTCTGTGAACAAGCCATTCCATACACTCTGCTTTTCGCAATGCACAATCCAGGCATTGAGATCTTGGACAGGACCTGCCTTTTGAGATGCCGTCTTAACATTTGAGAACTTTTTTGAAAGTTTGCCTACCCCTTTCCCGCAAACTGTGACTTATATGAGTGAATTAGCTTGTGGATTTCCTCTGCCATCCTCCCTGAATCTGAAATGTATAATTTCTGTGCCCTGAACCTAATTGTACAAAACAAGCAGTCAAACTGTACAACTGTGGAGCAGTGTAATAAACCCTGCCAGGCACTGTATGTTGATTTAGGACTGATAAAGACATACAAAGATGCTGCTTGTCCTGGTGTTCTTCTTTAGTTGCATCTCAAGGAGCGGTTGCCTTTTCTTTCAAGAATGACATCCATGCTTTCAAGAAAATTCCCTTTGCCCTACATGAGAACAACAATTTCTTCTTCACATGCCCCGCAAATGGGTCATAAAGTGTGCCTGTATTTTTCAGGAGCTTTTTGGGAGCCTGCCAGGAAATTTAAGAGCCAGAACCGGTAATATGTCCTGAAGCTGTTTATCAAAGAATCAAAGGAGGAAACAAGCCCTAAATGCTATTCACTGTAAGTGCCTTGCCGGAGGGAGGATCCTCTAAGCAACAATCTACTAGTAGTTCTCCCGATGAAGGGGCTTTTATTGTGCATTTTTGGCTCATGACAACTGGAAGAAAACGACTGCTTTTGTGAAAGCAATTTTATGCACACTGGAGGCATGAAATCCATACCTTAATGTTGACCCCTGATGAGCAAGCTGTGTGACACCACCAGAACAGAAGACCATGTCACTCCCTTAAACAGGGTTTGAAAGATGCCCCCTTGTAAAAATTTTGTGATTTGACAGCCAGATGCTGCAGACTCACAGCTGTATTTACAAGTAAATTTGAGCCTCATTTTTAGATTTGTATTTCTGATTGCAAGTTTCCCCCCACTCCTCCCACATTCAAGGAGAGCTGACAAGCATTAAACAAGAAGGTGCACACTCATCCATCAATGTGTTGCCTTGTGTTTCATGCCAGTGCTGCTGAAAATCCCACTTACTTCTTCTAAAGCTAATAATTGCTTGTGAAGGGAGATTCGCAAATCTTTCTTTTTTCGATCTGGCTTGGCTTGCTCTTTTTCGGAATGTTGCTCTCCTTGGAAGAAGAGGCCTTATCCCATGTCTTGAAACGAGTCCCATGCATGTCAAGTCTTTCTAATAATTGTTTTTTTGCCACTATCGGGCATTCTAACTTGTGCATCTGATGCGCATTATCTGAATGATAGTTTTGCTTTCTCAATTTTCCACAGCCATTAAAAGCAGAAAAAATATTAATTAATCCTTTTCCCATTAGATGAACTCTAGTAGTTTAAAAAAATAGTAATGTTGTTGAAGAAACAGAACAAATAGCCCCAGTCTTTAAAAAATTGATTAACAGATTTCTCCTCAATATCGTAAGTTTGTAAATTTCTGTGAGTACGCAATTTTGTAAGCCAGTCTTCTTGCATTGGGATTGTTGATTCTTTCCATTTTCGAGCATTGCTGATTCTCACTGCTGTTGTCATACATAGCATTAGTCTTCCACATTTTCTATCAAGTTGATTATCTAGTAAACAGAGTTCAAGTTTCACCTCAAATTTAACAATTTCTTCTAGAACTAGATGTATTTACACCCAGTGTTTCTGACCTTTTTTACATGACCACCATATACAATAAAATGTAACAAAACATTTCCACCACATTTCCAACAATTGCTAGAGTTGCTTTTATACATCTTAGAAAGCCTTTCTGGTGTGAACAAGCCATGGGTTTTTAGCCAATCAAAAACAACAATCACACTACATGTTTTGTTGTTGACTTGCAAAATCTAGGGCTGCCTTCAAATTGTAAAAATCCTATTTGGTCTTCATGAATCTAGATATGCAGTATTTTCTTAAGGCTTTCTGCCAATATACTTGAATAAATATGGTAATCCATGTTTAGTAATGAAATGGGTCTGTAATTTTGAACCAGAGTGCTGTCTCTATCTGCTTTTGGAATTAATGTTATTGTTGCTTCATTCCACGTTTCTGGTATATTTTTTTGTTTAGATACTGATATTAATTAAATTGTGTAAGTCTGACACCAATTCCTCTATTCAAATGCTTTGTAAAATGTTGCTCTGTACTTGTCTGGTCCTGGGGCTTTATAATCTTTTAGATTTCTAATCACTGTGGTGACTTCATGCATTGCAATTGTACTGTTCAAAATCTCCTGATTTTCTTTTGTCAACTTTGGTAATTTTTGACCCTGTAAGAATTCTTTAATTCCTTGTGTGCATGGTGTTTCACTTCAGGTCATAATGTTGGGATGATGTTTCAGCCAAAGTAGCAAGTTTAGGAAGTAGGGGACAAACTTCTGCATTTATGCACTGCTTAAGATGTCTTAATATGATCTTTACACAAAATTGATAGAAATCATGAATTCTTTTCTTAAACAATGAGGGAAGCTTGATACATTTTGGGAGATTGGGAAAAATCTTTGAGGAGCTGGAAAAGTAGTATTTCAGAGCTGCATTTAGCTCACAAGCCACATTTTCTCCATCCCTGTTGTAGGCCACTGATATTTGTCGCAAGAGCATCATTTTTCAGCCAGGTTTCAGGACTTGGGACTCGAGAGCCCAAATCCACTGGGGATTGCCAAAGTTTGACCTTTGCAAGTGGGCAGGCATCCATGTTAGCCTGTTACAGAAAAAAAAATGCCTTGTGTCACTAACAATTTTATTTGGCAGAAAATCATGGAGGTAGACTATAGTCAACAAAAGTGTATGCCAAATAGAATTTGTTAGCTTTTTTAACAGGCCACACAACTTTTTGAGGCTTTACTTGCTTTTTCCTATTTTTTTTTCAAAACCCTTGTAAATACTGTAAAAAGCTCTCCACAGACAGCACAGTAAATCTCTTGTGCTGATTAAATGCTTTCCACAGTTCAAATAAATGCTAAATAACTGCCCTTTTGACCAAAAAAAGCAAACATCTTCTCTCCCTCACTGCCGCCCTTCTCTCTGAACACTTTCTGTCTCCTAAGCTGCTGAGGAGGGTTGTGTAAACTAACAGAGGTCAAATATGAAGAAGGAGGGAGCGAGAAAGAAGGTGGGGAGAGGTGAGAGAAGCACAAAGAAGAGCATTATAGATCTGCTTCAAACAGAAAAAGGGCAAGCCAAACCACCAGGAGTTTGCTGTGGCCAAAGGAGTAACACTGTGCATTAAAATGTATTTTATATAACGAAATGAGGCAGACTGACGACACTGGAAAAAGATGTTCCTAGTGCTTTGGGAGTTGGAGTTAGTGCCTTTTCAAAGGTCCCTTGCAGCAAGTAGGACTTCTGATTGCAAAGAATCGGGTTCTCTCCAAACTTTGTAATGAGGGGAATACTTGCAACTTTTGGGTGCATTAATGCAAAAAGCTGTCTCAGCTCTAGAGGCAGCTGGTAGCTTCTATGCCATTTGGCCACTCCACCCCAACCTTTAGAGGAATTCTCTATGGTGATGTAACTGATTCCTAATAGCTTCAGTACGTTGGACAGCTCTTTTGATGCTACAGAAAACCTGAAATGGATCGTAATGACATGGGAGCTACTAACATTGAGGTAGTCAAGAGAAAATGGCCAATAGTGAGAGATGTTTTTTGTAATTTTGTTTGAGTAAAATGTGCAAAAACCTGGATTTTTTGGCACAAAACCAAAAATATTTGCAGATAAATATGTTTAATAAAATGCTTTCTTTTTCTGCAAAACCCACATTTCTGCAGTAATGAATTCTTTGGTACAGAAAGTCCTAAAGTGTAAGCAAAAAAATTTGAAATCTTGTAATCTTGCTCAGCAAGGAATAAACTCTTGAAATTGCTTATTTTACAAAAACAAAATATGCAATGATTTTCATCCCTATTTTGTAAATATCACTTATGAGATTTTTGTAAAGTTATCAGCCAAGATGCCTAGAGGGAAACTTGACAGTTGACAACAAATGGCAGATGACCTTCCTTGGATGTATTAATGGGAACTGGGATGACTAGAGAAGAGATACATCTTTGGTGTAAATGGTATACCTTTCCAAGTTAACGTCTAACATTAATACAGAGTTTGGGGAGATCAAACTGGGTTTGGGGCAGAGGTTATGTTGTGGAGCTCAGATTGGAATAATTTTGCTTTCCACAGACCATAGACACCTGATGGAGAAATATGTTGGAGTGTCAATGCTGTGATGCTCAGTTGGTATATATCCATAATTCAGCTATTAAGTAACCTAATTTTCCCAGTGACCTCTGTCCAAAGAAACAGTGCCTTGGGTAAATGGTGGACCCCTAACAATTCTCAAGGTTCAAATGCAGGATAGTTCCATTTTATTTTAACTAATTATGACAAGCCTGGATTTTAAACTAGTTTTAAATTAGTTTCAAACTACTGTTTAAGATCTTGATTAGAGACATCCTAATTTGATTGACATACATTACAAAGAGAGAAATTAAAGTAGCCTGTGTTCAGGCAAAGATCTGTCCTCAGGTTTCAGCTTAACAAAATGAAATATCTAAAAGCATATCTAAGAGGAAAATTAATACAATTAAATTCCTTCTTTAATTCTTTGTGTGATAGGTATTTCACTTCAGGTCATAATTTTGGGATGATGTTTCAGCGAAAGAAGCAAGTTTAAGGAGTAAGGGACAAACTTCTGCATTTATGCGCTGCTTAAGGTGTCTTAACATTGCATTAATTGCATCACGTTAGTTGCATCTAGAAACACAGATCCAGCTGAGAGGATGTCACAGAGGCTAAAATAGTCCCCCATGCAGTTGCTGCCTCTCCTCTATCTAGCTTGTGTCTTTCCTATTCTTTCATCTGCCATCTCCCTACTTCTGCATGAAGGCTTCCCAATATATTTGTGGACTCATCCAGCAGGAAAAAAATCTTTGGAAGTATTGAGAGTTTCCTTTTTGTTTTGATGATGATGATAATGATGTTGATTTAACATGGCCAAAACAAACAGACAAATATAACACCAGTAAAATGCATAATTCAAAATACACTTGATGAAGACTGACACCAATAACATGCAGGTTAAAATTAATAGTTTAAAATTTATTGGGTAAGCCTGCTGGAAGAAATAGTTGTATCTTGAAATCTGATTTAGCTGTCAAATCTCTTCCTGCAGGTCATTTCACAGTCTTCGTGAGGCAGCCAATCATGTCAGAAGTGAGTTGAGGGTACATTGAGCATGTACTAAAAAACAACAACAAAGTTTAAAAACTTGGCTTTATGCTAAATGTGATTTGACCAGAAGCTGGCCACTTGGAGTGCCTCTTGTGTCCCTGTGAGAAGGTCCTCCATTGTGCATGTGACAGGGCTCAAGTTGCATTGTAGTAGGTGGTCTGTGGTTTGCTCTTCTCCACACGCGCATGTCATGGACTCCACTTTGTAGCTCAATTTCTTAAAGTTAGCTCTGAATCTCGTGGTGCCAGAGTGCAGCCTGTTCAGAGCCTTCCAGGTTGCTGAATCTTCTGTGTGCCCAGGAGCAGTTGCTCATCTGGTCTCAGCCACTGATTGAGGTGCTGGGTTTTAACCTGCGATTTTTGGATTGTCGCTTACAGAGGTGTTCCTGAGAGTATCTCTTGATCTTAGGAAGCTGTTTCTTGATTTAAGCCATAGGCATGCTGGCTGATATCTGAAGAGAGGGTGGACCAGAGATGTCACTGCCTTGGTCCTTTCATTATTAGCTGCTACTTTCTGATGGATGTCAGGTAGTGCAATACCAGCTAAACAATATAATTTCTCCAGTGGTGTGCGGTGTAGACATGTCTCATTAAGCGGCACATTTACTGTTTTACATGGTGTTATGTATTCCACACAGGGCATGCATATTTAGCAGCAGAGTAGCAAAGCGCAAAGGCAGATGTTTTCACTGTATATGGTTGTGATCCCCAGGTTGTGCCAGTCAGCTTTTCTACAATATTATTTCTAGTACCCACTTTTCGCTTGACATTCAAGCAATGCTTCTTATAAGTCATAGCATGGTCCAGAGTGACTCCCAGGTATTTTGGTGTTCTGTAATGCTCCAGTGGGCTTTCTTCCCAGGTATTTATTTATTTACAACATTTCTAGCCCACCTTTCTCAACCCCAGAAGGGACTCAAGACAGCTTTACACATAGGCAGCTACGTATTTGATGCCATTAAAAACAATATACAATTAAAATGAACATTTTAAAATAGAATTATAAAATACATCAAGACATTTAAAAACATTGAAACCAACATCACCACTGTTAAACCACATTATCCATAACCATAATCCAGGCCATTCCTATAGTCCTTGCACATAATTCTATATCTGTCTATTTCACAAGTTCTCCAAAGGCTTGATCAAGTAGCCACAGTTTCACTCTTACAGAAGGTCAGGAGGGAGGGGGCTGTTCTAATATCCTTGGGGAGGCCATTCCACAGCCAAGGGGCCACCACTGAGAAGGCCCTGTCTCTCGTCCCTACCAGTTTCGCCTGTGAAGGAGGTGGGACCTAGAGCAAGGGCCTCCCCAGATGATCTTAAACTCCAATATGGTTCATAAGGGGCCAGAACCGTTAAGGGCTTTATAGGCTAAAACCAGCACTTTGAATTGTGCTCATTGTGTGCATTGCAGTAGTCTATTCGGGATGTAACCAGAGCATGGAGTACCATAGCCAAGTCTGACTTCCCAAGGCATGGATGCAACTGCTGCACAAGTTTTAATTGTGCAAATGCTCCCCTGGCCACCACCGAAACCTGGGGTTCTAGACTCCGTGAAAGGAGAACTCCCAGATCCTTAAAGCTTGAGATGCTTGTCTGTTCTTAAGATGAAAAGCTCACGTCTGCATTTTAGATAGATTAGAAATCAGCTGGTTTCCCCTGTAATAGGCAGTAAGAACACCTAAAGCTTCTGAGAGCTTCTGTTCCCCATTTCAAAACTCCCTGCTTGAGTGGTGATGACACAATCGTCAGCGTGGATGAAACTCTCTGTCCCTTCTGGCAGTGGTTGGTCATTTGTGTAAATGTTAAACGTTGATGGAACAAGCACACTTCCCTGAGGCAGGCAATTCTTCTGTTTTCACCATCTGCTTCTCTTGCCCTGGAACTCAACAAAAAAGCTCCTGTTTTGTAGCAGATTTCCTATGAAGCAGGTGAGGTGGTATTCCTTTGTGATGAAAAGTTGACAGTTGCATGTCAAGTTCTGGTTGGTTCAAGTAGATGCCCCTCCAGAAGACCTCAGTGTCCTAAGTGGTAGATTGAATGGGAGAAGTCAATTCTATAGGTAGCCTAGTCATAACTGGGGTACTTCTAATAGCACGACTGAATCTGAATGTAAACTGATACAATGCTCTTGAGGAAGTAGACATAGGATATATAATGGGACTTGAGTATCCATGGGTTTTGGTATCCATGGGGTCCTGGAATCAAACACCAGCAAATACCAAGAATCCACCGGAAGTTTGAAAGAAACAGGTTAAAACAATTAGAAAAAAAAATCATGAACTAAAACATATTAAATATAATTAACAAATCTGAAAAATTATAATCATGTTTAAAAGTGTATATGTTAGTATTTGAGAGAAATCTATAAGGACCAAAGGGATCTATCCCTTGAAGTCTTTCACCCTCAACTCAAGTCTATGTATTCATAAATGCATCTGCTAAAATCCCACTTATGTCACCCTTCTCTGTTTGCTCCTTTCTTTATTCATTCTCTCAGGGTGCATCTATACTGTAGAATTACCATAATACAGTTTGATACCACTTTAACTGTCATGACTCAATGCAATAGAATCATGGGAGTTGGAGTTTTCAATTGTCCTTAGCGGGTTACACAACAAACTTAAAACTCATATAGAATCATAGAATCATTAAGTTGGAAGAGGCCTCATGGGCCATCCAGTCCAACCCCCTGCCAAGAAGCAGGGAAATCGCATTCAAAGCACCCCTGACAGATGGCCATCCAGCCTCTGCATAAAAGCCTCCAAAGAAGGAGCCTCTACCACACTCCAGGACAGAAAGTTCCACTGCTGAACAGCTCTCACAGTTAGGAAGTTCTTCCTAATGTTCAGGTGGAATCTCCTTTCCCGTAGTTTGAAGCCATAGCATTGATCAAAGGCAGTTAAAGTGATGGCAAACTATAGGGTACCACCAGTCTACTATCCTCTGGGTGCACTACACTAAAATGTCCATCTTTTCTAACAAGATTAGCTATTATCTAGGGTTGGTGACACTTGCACCAGTGGAAACGAGTGCATGGAAAGTCTGAATTAAATTGTAAACTTCTTAAGCTGTTTCCTTTTGCTGATCTTGAATTCTGTCATATATGTTGATGCTTGTATAATTTTTTTAAAAAGATTATGATGGTGGATTAATCATAATCATTTCATTTATCCAGTTACACAAATGTCAAGGTTGCAATTGATAGCCTCTGGACACTTTTCACTTGCTTTTGAGCAAGTGTTTCAAATTTGGGCATTTTGACATGACTAATAAGTGGTAGGAATCTAAAGAGGCACTTCATTCTCTCTCTCATTTCCTCAGTGAAATCACTGGTAGTTTTTATTTTGGTACGTATATATTTGGAGTCAGGCAAAATGTGTACTGCAGCCTACATCTGCTTTAGAGAGTGGTTGAAGCTGCGGTGGTTGAAGCTGGGGCAGCTCTTGTGTGTTGTATTTTTAGCTCACAAAGCGTGCAAAAAATATTTAAATGAATATAAATAGCTGAACTCCAAATTTTCAAGAGGTATTAGAAGCTTTATTTTTCAACATCATTATGAAAGAGTTTTAAAGAGGAGATTAAAGGACAGTCGGATTAATCCCTATTGGAATAAAGAGAAGATCTTAGAGCAGGGACTTTTGGAAACCACAGGGAAATGTTGGCTTAGACTGAAACTGAGCTTGCTATAAAGATCCTGGGACATGTGGAGCTGGACTTGTAGAAGCTTCCCTTGCACTGAACCTACTTAGTATATGGTGCATGCAGTACCTCTTTTTTTTTCTCTAGTGTCCATATGTTTTTTTAACATTTTTTCCATTACTTTCCCACTTCTCTCTTCCAGTACAGGGAATAGTGATGCTACATCACTTTCACTCATTCATATGACATACTATTCTTTATGGCAGAGGTGGGTAACAGTACAAAAGATGTGGGGCAATTCTTATGCCCTCGCTAAGGGCTACTGAGATCTGATACTGAGCTCAGAGTAAGATGCAAGAATGGGCTCTTTTCCCTAAATGTGCCCAATAATAATAATAATAGCAACTTTATTCTTATATCCCACCTCCATCTCCGCGAAGGGACTTGGGGCGGCTTACATGGAGACCAGGCCCAATATAAACAAGGTTACGAAGTATCACAATTAAAAACATTTAACAAACAACTATATTAAAACAACAAAAGCAATACATGTAGAAACATCATAAAACATAAACCAAGCAACAACCAACCAATAGCTGGGAAAAAATCACATATCTAAAAAATAAAATATAACTGTGGATTAAAACCATTTAAACTATAAAACATTGGACATAGACATAAAACCTTTTAGACATTGGTCCCAGACCACTGAAGGGTCCCTCTGGAAGACTGGATGGAGAACAAATGAACAAACAATATATTACAACATAAAAATATTGGTATTTCAACAAATCAAAGAGTGGCTATAATATGGCTTCAAACAATTTGGGTCCTGCTTATCTCTGTGACTGTATCTCCTTCTATGAACCAGCTTGAGTACTAAGATCTGCTGGGGAGGCCCTTTTCTTTCTCCCACCTTCGTCACAAGCTCGGTTGGTGGGGATGAGAGAAAGGGCCTTCTTGGTGGTGACCCCCCAGCTCTGGAACTCTTTCCCCAGGGAGATTAGATTAGTTCCCACCCTGTTCACCTTTCAGAAAGACCTGAAGACTTGGATTTTTCAATGTGCCTTCGAATAACTGTTCGGTTACTAATCAAGTTTGCCTACCCCTCTTTTAGGATCTCTACCACTTTATTCCCAGCCCCTGGCCCTACAATTTGCATTTGCACTAGCCCTTGTCCTGCCCTATTAGTCTCAAATCTGCACATGCCCACATGTTTACATATATGTGAGGCATTGACTTTTGCCATTTATTATGTTGTAAACTGCTTTGAGACCCCTCAGGGGTGAGGAAAGCTGTATAGAAATATAACAAACAAACAAACGAATAGAGATTTTATTCTCCCTTTCTTATTTTCTGACAAACCACAGGGACACAACTTGCCCAAACTAGGAGTGACAGGCCCTCTCCTCCATTTTTGATTTTGATTTCTAAACATCCAGCCAATTTGGTTGTGTTTTGTTCTGATTTGGGAGACAATGAGGGTAGGGGGAGCCAAGTATACATTGCATTTTGTGGTGGTTGGCAATTTTAGTCAAATTTTGGCTGACATCATGACTGATATTTCTTTTAAGAACTGGAAGGATTGGGCAGTGGCAGGGGACTCTTGTTTTAACAGTTAAAAACAGACTATGTAGTTCTCTTCTCCCTGTTCTTTCTATGCTAAAGCAAGAACCAGAGCATAACAAAGATGATTTGTTCCTCATAAGAGATTCAGCATACCTTTCTTGGCAATTCAAAATCTGAAATACTCCAAAAATCCATATTTACACTTAGCTCTCATCTCCAAGCTATCTCATTATGTACGAATATACACATATAGGTATTCCAAAACTTGAAATCCCAAACAATTCTGGTTCCAAACAGAGGATACTCAATCTGTACTAGGCTGCTGGTGGTCTTTGGATTAACTTCTAAAAGAAACATCAATAACCCTTGTCAGAAAAGTAAAGCAATTATGTTTAATATGTTGCCATAAGCTCTGAGTGAAACTTTACTTTGACATTCACATAGAGACAGTGCTAAGGTACTAAGTCTGTTAGTTTGTACTGTCAATGAAGTATAATATAATTAACATTATTTTATTATTGTGTCTTTTGCAACAATTATATTTTGGTTTTTCGTTTTTAAATTGGAGAATTGTACTTTGAATTCAGTTAGCAGCAACTGAAGTAAGCAGAGGACAAGGAGAGAGAAACTGGGAAATTACAAAGAAGATGAGGAGTGACAAATATTAATTGGAACTGTCCCTATCCAATTGGAATAGACATTTTGTCATGTATAATGTACTGTAGGTAGAGTTTCAGCAAAGCACCATAAAGTTGTGGAATTTAGACAGTGTGGTGTGTGTAGCTCATTCAAGCAGTGGCTTGTGGCACCGAAAAATGCCCCTGTTTCTTCTACTGAATATTTGGGACTCTGTTAATGTTATGAAAAGTGCCAAGGCAGCACAACAAACTTTCATGCAATCAGTTTGAAGGCAGCACCCTTGGGCCTTGTCTCTTTCAGAGAAAACTTTGAATGTATGTATGTATAAATATAAATAAATAAGAAGTTTCCAAGAAGCATCAGATTCCAAGAAACCTGGATTAAGAACAAACAAACTACAGAGAGAGAGAGGCCTTGGCTGCTGCACCTCCCCTTCCGCTTCTCTTCCCACCTTAACCAAATGAAGTATCAGGAAGGTGCCTGTAGGCATTGAAGTGGGTGCATTCCAGGGAGTGCACAGAGAGGTTACTGAGAAAGACAGATGTTTTCTATACTGGATGCAAGGCCTTTGCTGTGCCCACAAGAGCTGCCTTGATTCTTGTGCTGAAAATCAAACATTGGGAGGTTGGCTGCTTCATTGAATGCTCATGGCTCCAGCTTATTTTAGCTCAGTTGCAATTGGAGAGAGGAAGGGACTGCCCAGAGGGAAAGGCTGTTTAGGATGCTATCAAAGAGTTTCTCAGGCAAAAGAATAAGGTTCCTTCTTACGGCTTGGCATGTATACTTTTGGCCTCTTGAGCCTTAATGTTAACAACCAAAGAGCAGATCTGCCACAAGGTTTGCTGGGAATTCTGGATGTGATTAAGGGTAGAAGATTAGATCAGACAGTTCTCTGGGCTGCAGTAAACCAAGAAGTTATGAGTAACAGGGGCAGCCTAAGGTATCTTTATTATTATGTTTATTTATACCCCATTTTCTCTCCACAAAGGAGACTCAAAGTGGCTTACATTAAAAGCATTTCAATGCAATTTGAAATCTCCAAATATATAAACATTACAACAGAATTAAATATCAATAGTGTCAATAACTTCACAGTTAAAATCTATAAGAACTGATTAAAACATATTCAAAACTAAAAACCAGAGCAGCCCCTGACTTGATCTTAAAAACCTTCTTCTTTAAAAGCCTGCCTCAATAAAAAGGTTTTAGTCTGCCACCAGATGCGCAGCAGGGACGATCCATTCTGGCTTCCCTGGGTAGGGAGTCGTGGGGCAGACACTGAGAAGGCCTCTTCCCTCATTCCCACCAAGTGATCTTGAGATGGAGGTGGGAACCAAGAGAAGTGTCTCTCCTGAAGATCACAGGGCTTGGGCAGGTGTGTACAAGGAGATGCGGTCAGCCAAATAACCTGGACCTGAGCCATATAGGATTTTATATATCATAACCAGCACTTTGAATTGTGCCCAGAAATAAACTGGCAGCCACTGAAACTGCTGTAATAGAGGGGTTGTCCACTCCCTGTAGCCAGCTCCAGTCAAAAACCTGACCGCAGCTCTTTGAATCAGCTGAAGTTTCGGAACACTCTTCAAAGGCAACCCCACATAGAGTGCATTCCAGTAATCCAGATGGGATGTAACTAAGGCATGTTCCACCATGGCCAGATCTGATCTCTCAAGGAACAGACATAGCTGGTGCACAAGTTTTAATTGTCCAATGGCCCTCCTGGCCACTGCAGATCCCTGTGCCTTCAATTCAATGCCTGGTCCAGGAAGACCCCCAGACTGCGAAGCTGTGTCTTCAGGGGGAGTGTGACCCATCCAGCACAGGCTGGATCCCTATTCTCTAGTCTGCCTTCCAACTGACCAGGAGTACCTCTGTCTTCTCTGGATTAAGTTTCAATTTGTTTGCCCTCATCCAGTCCATTACTGATGACAGGCACTGGTTTAGGGTCAGGACAGTTTCCTTTGCATTAGGTGGAAAGGAGTAGTAGAGTTGCTACTTAAGGTCAAGAACAGAGTTCCAGTGTCCACTCCATATAGAAGCTGGATAGCTGGCAAGAAAATTATATCTCAACACAAGTGGTAGATAGCATTTTATACCTTCCAGCATTACACAGATGAAGACAGGGACATATGAGGCTAGGCAACATCAGAATGTGGTTAAGATGGCAAAAGTTTGCAGCAACTGAAGTAAGCTAACTGTTTCATGCCCCTAACAGAGTGCTACATCATTCAAGTTAAGAATTAATACTGGCCTTCCTGACTCTTGATTGATTTCTAGAACAATAGAAATAAACAACACCTAAAGGAACATACAGAAATCATTTTTTCTCATTTGAATATATACCAACCCCCAAAACATAAACACAGTTAAAATCTGATAATGTACTTAAATAAAGATTCTGGTCTCTGTTTGTAGTTCTTAAAATACCCGATGATTAAATTAATACTTAGATGTTTGTTCATATGCATGTGCAATTTCTCACCTGGATCAATTTAGTATTTTTAATCCCCTTTGTGGATGGAGTATGTTTCATTATGTTTGAAATAACACTTCATTAAAATCTTCCTTAACCACAGCAGAACACAGCTTACTTTAATACAAATAAATGTTTCCCAAAATACAAATTTCCCTACAGTAGTTCACAACTTCACAAACAAAAATATATTAAGGAGTTTAGTTTGCAGCTGTTTGTATGCAAATAAAATAAAATGGAAAACACTAACCTATACTGGCCAAAAAATTGACAATGGAAGGTTTTGGTGGCCTGCTTGAAAATTGCCATATAAACTCATGTATAAATTGAGGGCAGATTTTGGGGCGGCTGTTATGGATTTCAATATGACATGTTGATAAGTCAAAGGCCATTCTGCAAAGAGGGGAAAGGTGTCAGTGCCAACTCAAGATGGGCAGTAACTCCTTGCCACTTCTCCAGCCATTTTCCCATCCAAGAATTCCAAAAGGCCAGAAGCGGCACTAAATCGAAGACAGGAGATTGGTGTTTCTTAAGCTCTCCCAGGACAGACTAATCTTTCATCTTTCACTTTTAAACATTCCACTCAGAGAAGGGAATAGTTCCTTTTTGGATAATTTTCTTTTTTGACAGTACTTTTATTGGGATTGGTAAAGTCTCAAATAATGTTTCTTCAATTAGGAGTTTTGCTGGTAACATTGTAGTAGATTAATCTGAGTTAATTCATACTAACTGATGGGGTGGTGCCTTTTCATCAGTGGGGTGAGATGTCCTCTACAGCTTGGGCAACAAATAGCCATTATTAATTCTGAAAGTGAAAACTTCATTCTTTCTAATTTTTTCAAATAAGATGATAAAACTGTGTTCTTTTATTCAGGAGGTCCTTGGGATAAAATCTTGTGCTTGTATCAATATTTTGCTTGGGTGGCTGTAGTTTGAACTTTGTTGTAAAATGCCAAGCAAAATAGAGATTTTATTCTCTTGAGTCTAAAAAAAAGGTGAAGTAGCTCTTGCAAGCAGCAGATAGTAAGCATAGTCCCACTATCAACCTCATTCTGGGGAAATATGGGTTGAGGGAGTGGGTGGCTGGATGTTATAAGTTCTTAAATAAACAGCACAAACTTATATGTAGCCAGCTTTTCAGCTTTGTGCCACTGAGGTTATCACTTCTGGTGCTGATGCCAACATATTTCCCCCCACATTTCACCAAGGGAAACAAGAGGGAAAGTGAGAGGGAGGATGACATCACTAGAAGGGTTTGTCAAACCCTTTACATGGCTAATTTAATTTCATTTATATTCCCTTTCCAAACCAGTCTGTGATTACACATTGGCATCCAAACAACTACCACAGCCTTCCTGCACAAAACCCTCCAGCTGTATACATCTTGAAATGCATTTGTAATAAGTACAGTATTTTCTTATGTAGCTGTTCTTAAGGGGCGTTTTGAGTGTTATTTACAAAGGCTGAATCTATCTCCCTGCTTCATTTTTGACATTGGCCCATTAGGTGATGTCATTGACATACATCCCCAGTTAAATTCCCTTTTGCATCTACAGTGGCAATTTGAGAACAGGCTTCTTGCAAAGCTGAAGGAAAGGGCTCAGAGTTACCAGATTGTGTAGTGTGTGATATGGGTGTACAGGGAATATTGATGTGATGGAGCTTCTTGTGATTGAACCTTGACCACAGTAGCCAGCAATTATGAGAAACTATGCATCTCTACATCTCTCACAGGGTGAGAGGGTGGGAATGTATTTCCCCATGCAAACTTTAACTCTGCAGAAGTTAAATGGTGATATAATAAAGAGGAGAGCAACATAGATGGAGAAGTTGTGGGCCTGCTGGTGGAAATAATTTTAACTAGACTTGAGGGCCAAATTGGACTTCATGTTTTTGTTTCAGATGTACTTTCCCAGGGTGATTTTCCACACTTGCATATGTTGCATTGACTGTGCTTCATTTTGTAATTGGTCATTGGAAGGTAAACATAGTCTTAACACATAACTTTCCAAACATTTCATGTTGGTGACACACTTTTTAGACATACATCCTTTTGTGACACAGTAGTTCTGTTTTACTTGCAAACCAGTGGTTGAATCAAACCCTTATAAGAGATATGGACACATACATAAATTGTCATAATGTTATGTATTGCTGACACAACACATCTCATGAAAATCCTTCATTTATAGATTTAAAATATATAATTTATTACTTATTTCACATAGACACAGAGGTTTTTCATTACATTCACGTAACATACCTACACATTGCAATCATGGCACACAGTTTGGAAAGCTGTGGCTTACCGTTGAAGCTTGATTATCTTATGTCTGATGAAGTTGAGGATTCATTTCCCTTAAGTTTTAATTTGACCCACAGTTATTGAAAGTAGAGGCTGATTAAAAGTACCCCAAATTGCTCTAAACATCTTGGACTCTGAGGTTATTTTTAAACATGAAGCTTAAACTGACCTTCCTTGCCTTAGTCAGTCTACAATGGTAGTGTAAACCCTATAGTAGCAAGAATTCTAATTTGCATTATAAAACCTTCTCCACCTAATTAACATCAATACCAAATCTTTGCAGTGCAGAGGATGCATGCGTGAAGGTGCCTCTAGATGGAAGGTTGAAAGAGCAACGGATTCAAAGGCATTATGCATCCATTCCATTCTTTCCTCCTTAAAAGAATTTCTCTGGTAAGAAAAAAGATGAAAGAAGCAGTCGAAGGAAAAGAGAGGACCAAAGATGGTGACATTTCCATCTTCCGCAGAATTTCAAGTTTAAAACTGGGTGGATACAGAACAAAGCACCATCTGGAAGGGCCTTTAAAGATTCATGGCTGAAAACAATCTAAGGGTCCAACAGCAGCAGGTTAGGAAAACATGCTTAATAGAAACCAAACATTCTCAGCACGGCCACTTTTCTTTCGAAGGATCGTGAGGGTGGCATCCTTTTGAAGATATCGCCTTTATGATGTTTTCGGTTCTTAGCTTGTAAAACAAACATTTCCATTTGGGCCAATGACCTTGAAGTCTCTTTTATTTTGAGAATGCTAAAATACAGTGTTGGCTCTGATTACTAACGGCCTTACTGAAAGCACAGAGTTCATTCCTGAGTTCATCAGGGATGCTATAGTAGTGGATTTCATGCATTGGCAGGAGATGGTTGGGTTAGATGGCGTTTGAAGCCTTTTTCAGTGATGTTCTGTGTTCACAAAGGAAGTTGATGAAGTTAATTACATACCATTTCCTAACCTGTAAAATATGATGGGGAGCAGAAGCACACAGTGGCAAAGGAGACTATCACAAGGACCCTGAACTCTTTGACACATGAGTGTTGGTGCGTGAACAGAAGAGTGGGATCAGTACTATGAAGTTGCTAGCTAATTTTGTAAAAAGGATCAGGAGCGGCAAGCTTACTGCATGGAATATTGTCATGCAAGTTCTGTCTGCATGGCAATGCTTCTGGAGACAAAAACGCAAATGTATGAGCAAAGCCAGGAAAGGTGGTGAGCAAAAATTATCTACTGAGTCACCACTGATAAGGCACTTTCTGCTTTCGTCTCTGGCAGCGTCTAAAGCAGTATTAAGTGTGCTGTTCACAGAGAACATCGGTGGAATGCTAATAATGTTAAAATGGCATGACTGGTAGGGAAGGGAGAAGAGAAGAGAGGAAAAGGCTCATTCTGAACTCCAGATGGCTTGAAAAGCACATCCCACGGCTGCGGAGAGATGCTCAATTAGTGATTACTCCTTTTAATCAGGGATGGTGTTGAATTATGCTGCCTGATGAGGCTTTTGAGGTGCTGAGTAAGGCTGACATTGGCATCCTGTGTTTTGCAAAGAGCAGATTTTATACTAACAAAGAAACCTCAGTGAGCTGCCCTCTGTGCCCATTTGTGGCCACATGTGTTTGTCCATTTTGTCCATCTCTTCAGACACATTTTTTCTTGTCTCTCTGTGCTTATTGTTGCTTATTGTTGCTTACCTTTCTCTGAATGCTTTGTACTCCATTTAACATTACTTACATTGCACATTAGTCATTTGCTGCTCCACTAATCTCTCCCCTCTCCCCACTATTAAGATAGGCAACAGACAGTAAACAAATCCACAGATTCTTGATACGATTATACTTAGCAGATTTACAATCCAGACTGGGGAGTTGGTTCATCAAAGAAAATAATGCAAGAGAAAGTAGCCAATGTTGTGTAGTGGTTTGAGCATTGGACGACGACTTTGGAGACCAGGGTTCGAATCCACCCTTGACCATGGAACCCACTGGGTAACCTCTGATAACCCTGTCACATAATGCCAGAGGTCAGAAACAAAGATGCACAACAAAAACAATTGGGCAGAATCCTCACTCTTGTGTACAACTTCAGAAAAAGGAGTCGACCCAGGGATGACAATGACATTCTTATCATTAACCTGGCAACTCCGGCATAGGTTTAATGAGAACTCTAAAGGCTGTACTGAATGCCATCCCTCAAATAGATTCAGTACCCTACCCTCCAGGTGATTCTGGTAATACCAACATCTAGCAGTGGTTCTGCATCACAGCCTTCCTCCCACCCCTTTACTCTCCTTTTTGTCCTTCTAGTCTTCCTCTTCTCCTATGATATTCACTTCAACTGTCCTGATTTGACAGGGATAGTCCCTATGACTCTTCTGCCATTTCCCTTTTTCAGTTGCCTGTAAAATGCCCCAATCCCTCTATCCTCCTCTCATTGTCTTCTGCTTACTTCAGTTGCAGCAAGCTGAGTTCAAGGTACAAGAAGTTTGCAAACAGGCAATTTAGCAGGAGGGAGAGATGAAGAGGGAGCAGGATATTGGCATTTCCAGTAAGCTTAGGCAAAAGCAAATTGCTCCAGCCTCTCTTTGCTTTCCTTTTCCTCATTAATAACTTTCTATCTCATGACCACGCTTTGATATTGCTTGGCCATATACGCCCTGGTTACCATCTTTGGGTCCCCTTTTAAGACAAACGGGATATAAATATTATTATTATCTGTGAAATGTCAGAGGGTATGTTATCATCTCCAAGTTCGTTTTTTCTCCTGTCTCCCTGGGATTACGTTAAGGAATCTTGATGACTTTCATTTCACAGACACCCATTAGTATTTTAACTGTATGCTTTAAAAGAGCTATTTATTTGAAGTCAAGAAGAAAAATCAAGCATAGGGAGGGGGGTTAGCTCTTTCCTGTTAAGAGCTGTGCTGATGCAAATGCTCCGGTGAGAGATGAGTACATTACTACATAGGTGACAACAAATGATACCAGCTGGGAATGTTAATGGGGACCCAAGAGTCAGGCCTTGCTTGCTTTCCAGCAGATCATTAAACCAAGTATAAGATTGAGAGATTCCAAAAGGTCCCTTGGAAAGGTATCTCCTTGCTCTGCTCAGAATACCTGCTTTTCACAGCCAACTTTAAGTTGATTGAGGAGGTAGGACTCAGCAATACCAAGGAGATATATTTGTGGTTTATAAATAGACACTTACCCACCTGTGACAAGTAAAAATTACCTCCAGGCAAATAAAGAACTGCCACCAGGCCATAAAACCTTAAATTTCTTCTCACCTCCCACCCTCTTCCTTTGGCCAGAAATGAATAACATAACTGACTAGCATGTAAAAATGTTTGTTTACTAGTAACCATTGCAGGTTTATTGGGAAGGCTGGCTAGTTATGTTCTTCTTTGGTTTTTATTTTTAAATATTTTCAGCTCCACCTACTGTCTGGGGAGAGGTAAGTAATTTGACCATCAACCCCCCCCCCCCAAAAAAAACCCCAGCAACAGAAATATTCAACTTTGGTAATAGGTTATTAGTGAGATGGGATGGAGGTATTTAAAAATAAAACATTTCAACTTTGGTAATATGGGATGGAGGTCATTCAGCCACTGAAAAGGATGCTTCCCTGATCTAATAGACTATAGAGCTATTGAATAGCTAGTAAGTGTTACAGAATTATTAATGATTTTGAGGGCAATTTTGGAATACTTCCTCCCACCACAGTTTTAGGTGTCAGAAATTCCTTTTTAAAAAATGGAGGTCAAATGGAAGTGACTTTTACATTACTACCTATTGCAAAGAAGGCACCCCTGTGTCTAAACTGGTCTGTGGAGAAGGCAAAAAAATGTGGCTGAATTGTCTCATGCCCTCAAAAGGTAATTTGAGGAGGTTTGGGTGTTTATTCTTCTGGAGTGTAATGGTAGCCCGTCAAGGTATCCTGGAGGCTAATGCAATTCTCTAGTGCTCTAGAGTTGCCTGCTCTACATAGAATCAGCGAATTACCGAAATAACTGGTCCTAGCCAGCCTCTGAAGCATCAAGATGCTACAGTATGTTATCTTCCTCTTGTGGGTGTAGGCACTGTTCTGCAATCTGGGAAGGAAGCACACAGGTATACCCATATGTCTCTTTCTAGAGTTTGTTGAGGGCACCAGCAGTGGTAGGTAATGGCTAACATCTCAGTGGGATGGTGAATCCACATTTTAATCCAGGCTGGAGCTCTCCAAAGGTATTCTCCTTTAAAACTAGACACAACCTGAGATGGAGTCCCCCACTAGTATGGAAGTCGTCAACACGGTTGGGTGTAACAATGCAATTCCATCTTCCTCCATATTTGAAGGTGTGGGAAAGCATAATCTCTTCCAAGTTTTCCATCTATTATGCTTCTTGCTATCTCAGGTAGTAGGAAACCTCAGTCTATCCATGGAGGTAGATATCTGGATCCCAAGGAGGTTCTGCCTGAGGAACTGAAAGTCAAGAAGGCAGTCCCCATACTGGGGTGGAGGGAGATCTCAGACAGACCTCTGAACTCATAAAAGGAAAGAGATGGGAATGGATATCCATCACCTGTGCAGAGACTGGGGTTGAAAAGAAGACTCTTGTTACTATTTACTGTGAAGGAACCATAATTTGGCCAGAAGATTGTTGGTCAAGTCCCATGGCTTTTGACCCTCAGAGGAAAGCGGTCCCTTTCGTAACACATAGGAGCTGCAGGATATATAGCCAAGACATGGCTGAGCTCTCTTTCTCTCTGGAGAATGTTGTAAAATAAATGAAAAACAGTGGGTTTATATGCTATTCACTTTTTTAGAATCAAGTATGTATTTATTGCATTTAGTAGTTAATCAATAATAATTTAGCCATAATACTGTCAGTATATACATATACCTCATTTATTGTTTAGTAGCTGATCTACTGTACTAGCGCTTGCTTCCCTGGGTTCTTAGTATCAAATAAATCTAATTCATATTGTGAAAATATCTAGAGGAAGATTTGTGCAGTTAGTTGAAATCTACACTTTAAGTATTTGAACACCCACCTAGGGAAGTAGTGTAAACAAAGTCTTACATCTCCATTAGTCATTTGTGTGGAACCTACATAAATACGCCCTGAAACAATTTGCCTTAGAGCTCATTCCTCTCCCCCTACTTACTTGTCATATGTTTACGAGGATCTTAACATTATTTTTCTGGAACCAAGGGAGCTTATCTGAAGCTGTTAAATATAACATAGTGGATTCTTTTCCAAAGAACATAACATTAACTCTTCAATTTCATTTGTTCTTGAAACTCACTGTCCCTTTTTATATGAGAGCCTGTTTGAGACCCAATAAACTTTCAGAAATGTATCCAACATGGGAATGCTTGAAAAACCAGTTGTCATTTGAATGAAGTGACAGCATCACTTACCCATGTCCGTCAACATTTCACAGATGAAAACTCGGACAGTTGAGTGTGACCAAACTGGCTATAGTTATGAATGAAGAAGAACACGCAAGCTAGGAGAAGTTACTGTTGCTTTCGCCTACAAGGAGGAGTAAGATTCCTCCCCTTATTATCTCCCCACCCCTTTTCTGAGTTAATTTTGAAATCAATTTACAGCTTTTGGAGCAAACTGAAATCAAAAGGAAATGGTAGATGATAAAAGAGAAGCCAGGAGCTTTTAAAAGCTCCCATCCGAAAAAGTGAGTGGCAGAGGATTTGTCAGTACAGTCCTTGCTGGTTGGAGGTATGGGGTAATTGGAGGCATGCTTCATTCCTACTGTGCTGAAGTGTCCTTATTATTGAAAGTACAATTCATAAACATGTGACAGTATCAACTCAGACCCCTTCTACACTGCCATATAATCCACATTATCAGAGAAGATAATCCACATTATCTGCTTTGAACTGGGTCTACACTGACATATAATCCAGTTCAAAGCAGATACTCTAGATTTTATGTAGCAGTGTATAAGAGGCCTCAGAGCTCTGGCACAAAGAGCCCTGGAGGATGAATACAGCAAATCATTCCAGAAGTTAAATTCCCACAGTAGATTCAATTTCTCTAGCCAAAGCGGATGCATAAGCTTTTCAGGATGGTCATGTTAGTAATATTTATACTGTTATTTGTCACCATCCCATTTGGGGAGCTATCTAGTTTAATTAGAAACTTTAATGATTATCAGGCTATTTTACTCCTGAAGTAGTAGTAATAGTAGTAGTAATAATAATAATTTTATTTTTATACCTCGCCAACCATCTCCCCAAGGGGACTCGGGGCGGCTTACAAGGGACAAGCCCAAAAATTACAAATAGAACACAACCAATTAAAAACATAAGGTAAAATATAAAAACAATCACAATTGTAAACAACATCAAAACAATATGGCGGAGAAAAAGAACATAGCTGAGGTACAGACTCAATGAGTGCAATACATTCTGAAGGGAGCACAAGGAAAGTGCAACAATCAATTAGGCAAGGCTGGAAATACTGTCATCAAAAGTGCTGAGGTAGACAATAAGAGGGCCGACATAAAGTGCTGAACATAAAGTAGGGACAGGAAAATTACTGGAGGACTGCCTAATCAAAAGCACACAGGAATGTCCACGTTTTTAGTTGTACAGATATAAAATGTCTTCTAGATAGTGCTATTCACTGAATTTGATCAAACTCCCCCAAAATACAAAAAATATAAAAAAACTTGATAAGTTTGAAAATGTGTCTCATGGCAACAGTTTTGTTGTGTCTTCTTCAGAAAAGCTTGAAACAGATGTTACATCAGTTGGACTGTGTTTCTTTTGGATCCTTTTGGGTCTCTTATTTAAAAGCAATGCTTAAAGGAGCCAGTGTGATGTCCTGGTTTGAGCTTTGGGCGGACTCTGGATATCAAGGTTTGAAACTCACTGGTTGACCTTGGATAAGTCATACTCTCTCAGCCTCAGAGGAGGACAATGGCAGAACTTTAAGATGTGTTTCCAAACACATCTTAATGAAGAACCTGTGGTCACATTAATGTCACCAAAGGTCAGAAATTATTTGAAGATTGAGAACAATAGCAAAGTATAGAAGTTGGTTCTGAGAGCAAGATGCAAATTTTCATTCTAAAAGCAAAAAATAGCAGCAAATTGCACATCAGACATTAGTAGAACACGTAAGGTGGCCCCCATTAATAATCTTACTGAGCCTGAAAACTCATAAAGGTTAGGGCAAATGTCCTTGGAACCTAGTTCAACCCTACATAAGGATTTAGTACCTTAGATTATGTTAATAAATAAAAAAATTCACAAAGCTGAATTGTGTGCTGCCAATAAATGTAACTTTCACCAGCAACCTGGTTGCCATATTTTGGACTACAGTGTTCCCTCACTTATTGCGCGGGTTACATTCCAATAAATGAAAAATCATGATGTAAGGACGCTATATTTATTTTAATATTTATACATACTTTTAGTAGTTATACACTATTTTAGTCTTTATAAACTTAAAATAAAGTGAAGGAAGGCCCTTCAAGGCAGGAGGGAGGGAGGACTGAGGAGAGAAAGTGCTCCCGAGAGCAGCGGCAGCAAAAACCTGCAAAACAGCAAAAATACTGCAATATGTATTTTAAATTAATATCTTTTGAAAACCGCAAAACAGGGAGTCCGCTAAAAGCGAACCGCAAAGTAGCAAGGGAACACTGTAGCTGCAATTTCAATACCCTTCTTGAAAGACAGCTTTGGGAGAATGTGCTGAGGTAGTCCAAATGTGATATTAACACGAGGCATAGGGGTAACAACAGTTGGGTGCATGTGTGTGCCATGAAGCTAAGAAAGGTCATGGATGGGGGCAGGGGATGGGTACAGCTTCCAGCCCAGGTTTAAAATCTCACAACTAGTCTGAGAAATTCATGAAAATTAAAGAGGTGTGTCACATATAAGGCTTTTTTCAGTGGTCTAAATGAGCTCTGAAGTAGAGTTACAAGAGATACATCTAGATGTTGGAACCTATACATTACCAAACAACCACCAATATAGTTTTTTTCAAGAAATGCAAAGTTGTTGTTATTGGCTGTGGTTAAGTGCCTTTGGTGATGTAAGAAGAGGAGGCAGGAAAGGAGGAGGTACAGAATGACAGCACTGGCCTGTATGAATAGCGGAGCGAGTACCAAATCAGAACTGGCACAACTGTTTGCATACATCCTAAAGTGTGAGGAACCTCCACAGGGCTCTGGAGCATCCTCTGACTTTGCTTAACACAGGGTACAACTGCATTATGCGGCTGTGCCCTGTGTTTGGAGCGAGATTATCCCATGTATTATATAAATGCCATGAAACTAATTCTTGCCCACTCTGGGTTCAAGTGCCTGTGTAGGTATGCATTTTGAAAAGCAGCTGAAAAGTGGGATGGCAGAAACTTAACCATGACTGCCCCTGCCAAATTAAGACTGCTGGGGTATATGTATGCCTGGCCCACACTTCATCAGATGGGAATATTAAAATAGTAGTATAGCTTTTTATCATTATATAATAGTATACAGCATGAACTGGTTCCTCTATAGCAAGGAATTTAAATATACAAATAGAGGAATGGTACAAGGTAGCCTGGCAATAAATGACAAGTCCCATCCCATGATTTTTATGTATGGAGAACTAAAAAGGATTAGAAAAGGAAGAAGGAAGGTTACCGTTGAAATTTTGGCTCCATCAATAAAACTATAGAAGAAAAACATAATGGCAGATTCATGCTGCTGTCAGTGTACTGTATTTATTGGGAGGACCCAAGACCCATCTAAATGGCCTTGAGGAGCTACATGTGATTTGTCATTTTGCCCACTCCTTTTCAGGAATATCCAGCCCTTAAGTGGCCCTGCATGATGAATGGGTAGACCAAAGGGTAAGAATGCTGAGAAATATTATTGCAAGCAGCGAGGTCACAATGGAGACTTCCTAGAACTTTAAAAGCCCCAAGTCATACATTTTAACGCCCATCTAATCGTTTCTGTATTTATGTGTCGGTCACCAGTGAAGGTCACACACGTCTTTATTATGCTGATGAGCGGCTTCCAAGAGAGCTGATTGCCATCTCACAAGAGCTCAGAGAGATTTAATTTCAGGGATGGGGTATGCAGGGAGAGGGAGGGAGAAAATATATTCTCGTAGTAGCTGAACAGAGCTCTTGGAGGAGGCTGGCTCACATGGTTGGCTACATCAGGTTTCACGCCCACTGTCTATTTTAAGCCTCAAGTGGTGTGGATGTTGGGAAGTGCGCCACCGCCATCAATTGTAAAAGTACTGTAGCAATCAAAAGGGTCTGTCAACAGAAGTGCTTGCAATTGGCAGAGCTGCTGGCAGGAGGAAAGGAAGGCTTCAGCACAACTGTTTCTTGTTGTCTCCTTAGTGGAGAGAAATGCCAGGTCATATTTTTGTTTGCAGATAACCATCATATGCTGAGGAAGAAAGACAACTCTGTGCTGATGCTATTCATTGATTTCATAACTGGAATGTCAGTTGTCACCAAATTAACACTTTTCGAGTGTAAATTTACTTGCTGTTATTGGCATGTTTCTGGGGAAGTTGCCATAGATAAATTATAATCCAGGATAATTTTCAACACTTGAATTTAACCAATTCAAATATTGAGTGTATGCATGCCTGGGGCTCAAAATGGATGTTTATGGTAGTTGCAGGAGGGGGGGGGGCTGTATCTTGACACCCCCCCCCCCAAAAGAAAGACAGCCATGAATGCAAACACCATTAACAATGTTGGCCGGACAAATCATGAAATCTTTTTCTGCCATTGCACAAACTTTTCTTATAATAGGGATTGTTTGAAAGAGAAATAAATCCGTGAGAAAACATTTGCTTTTATTACAGCAATTCTACCTAGAAGGGATACATTTCTTTTCCCAATTTTTCTAAATCTAATTTCTTTCCAGACATCAGTTTCAAGAAAGTGTGTTTTCAGAAATACGGTCAGCCTGTATCAATGTATATCACCAAGCGCTAGGTATACACATTCCTCTAAAGTGGCCATATTTCTGAAATACACTTTCTTGAAGCTGATGTCTATAAAGTACACAAAGCTAAGGCAGTAAGATCTTTGACCATTGAACAATAGATAGATGGCAATTGTTGGACTATAAGAGTTTTGGCAACAGTGGAAGAATGCAAGATCTCTCAAAATTGACCATCAGTTGAGTTCTGTGTCACAAGAATGTAATTTTTTTTAAAAAAACAACCACGTTTGTCTACAAATGCTAAATATTTTTCTTAAACAACATTACTATGCTGAAATACATTCAATCAACACATCAATTCACACCAGCGTGGTGTCTGTGTGCCTTCAAATCACCTGTCAACTTATGGCGACCTCATGAATTTCATAGGGGTTTCTTTGCCAAGGAATACTTTGCCAGTTCCCTCCTCTGAAATATAGTGGACAGCACCTGGTTTTAGTTGACAGTCTCCCTTCCAATTACTACACCAGTGTGGTTCTGCTTAGCTTCCAAGATCAGATGGGATCTGGTACCTTTAGAGCAGACACGGGCAAACTTTGGCCCTCCAGGTGTTTTGGACTTCAACTCCCACAATCCGTAACAGCCTCAGGCCCTTTTCTTTTCATCCTCAGCCGCTTACACTTAAGCGGCTGAGGAGGGGAAGGAAAGGGCCTGGGGCTGCTAGGAATTGTGGGAGTTGGTCCAAAACACCTGGAGGACCAAAGTTTGCCCATGGCTGCTTTAGAGTATTTAGACCTCTTTTATATCACATATTAACATGTGTGTAGATCCATATGATCAGTTGTAAGTAGAGGAAATTTAAAGCTAACCTCCCCAATTTTATTGTTATTTCAAATGGTGGTAACATAATGATGCCTTTTTCTAGGGAATTATGTGAAGATTTTTTTTTTAAAGTAAGGGAAGGTTAGAACTTCTTCCATCTGTACATAATAAATAGCCTAGTCAGGATCAGGTCCACATAGTCTTACTTGAGGGTAAAAATGAAATTTGAGTTATACTTCTGTTTTCTGCATTTAATGCACCATTTAATTTAGCCCTCAGTTTCAGCTGGCTGCCTGGGAATTTCTCTCTCCCTGTCTCTGTCCCTCAATCCACTTTGGATGGCAGGCAGAAATTCTTGTATAGTTATTCTTAACATGCATACGCTCCATCTGTCCCGACTTGGCCTGAGTAATACTCTGTCTCCCTCTTTTACCATTGCTTATTAAATGTCCCAGTTTCTATCCCCTCCTCTCACTTTTTCTCTTTGTCCTCAGCTGACCTCAGGCCCTGCCAGTGAGTTCAAAGTGCCAGAGAAGTTTGCACTTAGTTAACTCAGCAGCGGTCTGAGAAGGAGTGAAGTCCCTTCCCAAGCAAAAGCCAATTGCTGTGGCCTTTTCTATCTTGTGTTTTCTCCTTCCTTAATGACTTTTGCCATCTTGACCACATCTGTCCTTACTTTCATCTGCAAAACATGTTGTTGTGTGTCTTCAAATCATTTCCAACTTATCGCAACCCTCATGTGAGCCTGTCGTGAAGGTTTCTGGGACTTAGAGGTTAAAAAAACTACTATATTCACAGATGTGAATTGTATAACTACCATGAACGCCATAGAATTGTAGGGGAGAGGGTAGCAGAAGAGATAGGAAAGTTTTCCCCTATTCCAGAAATAGTCAAAGTAAAATGAACCCAAGTTTGGAAACTTTAGCTTTTGAGGGTGGGGGACATTACAACTCCCAAGATCTCCCAGGCATATGAAGGTTTCAAGGAATTTTCATCCCATGCAGGCTTTGGTGCAGTTACATCCTACCAGAACTGACAAAAATACAGTTTCAGATTCACAGCAGGCATGTAGCTGGGGGGGGGGGGGCTTGGGGGGCTTCAGCCTCCCCCCCTGAAATTCACAGGGTGGTCCACGAGAAGGCCTCACTGGTACATTATTTAAACTGTTATGTTTAGCCCCCCCCCCCCAAATCAAATTCAGCCCCTCCTGAATCAAAATCCTGGCAACGGCCCTGATTCACAGATTTCAGACTTTCCCTCAATCATGGCTGTCCTTTGACTCTCTGGAGAACTTCTGTTTGGAGATCTGAATTGTTTGTCTCAGTTCATATATTGTTCAGCTATGAGGATAAAAACCCTTGACCTGCCATTTAACTTTTTGATTTGTAAAATGATAGGTATCTGTGGTGGATCCTATGACCTCCAGATTGTGACTTAAAGATGAAGCGTGGATGTATGTATATGTATATTCTTGGCAGCCTACACAAGATATTTGTCCTTTTGGGTTTTTAACTGTGCTGGGTTTATGTTTATGTTTGCTCCTTTAGGATTCCTCATTAGTGAAATTGGGGCTTAATCACATTTATTAAGCAACAGAGTACTTGCTGCCTCCAATTTATTAGATGAGTCGGTGGAAATGTGGTGACGGCGGCAACGTGGGGGGACCTTTCGTATAAACCACATTTGGCAGTCGTTGGTAGATGTATTGCAGAACATAATGTGTTTGCCAATAGATGCTGTTCTCTGTGAATTGAGTCCAAATGTCTCTCTAAGTAGAAAGTGTTTTCTCTCAATCTCTTTCTCTCTGTTGCTTAATAGGGGCAATGGGGGTAATCATGCTTCCTACTAAATAAATGTCTTCCTTCAGTAGCTTTGAGGTTTATTTGTTTCCCCTGTGTTCTGTAAGAGAATGGCTCCATTGGAAGGTGCCGTCACAGAATCCCAGGGGCAGGAGAAATTACTTTTTGGGACTACATCTCTGAGAACTTTCTAAATAAACCAACCAGACCAGGACTGGAAGGGAAAACTCAAATTATTTTAAGGTCTACAGAAGGTGGAAAAGATGATAGAAATTTTCTTTTAATTTTTCTTTTGTAAATAAGTCCTACACTACCATTTGACAGAATGGACCAATAGCTTCAGCCAGCACATAGTGAGGGGTGGCAGCAGAAAGTAATCAACTATATTTCTGCACTCCCCGATCATCAATGTCTCGTGGAGGATGATCTGTTTTGTGCAACCTTAACTACCCTACTGCTCTAAGGTGCAGTGCAATACATAGTCCTATTGTCTATTATTATTAATAATAATAGTAGTATGATTATGTTTATTTATATCCCACTTTTTCTCTCCACAAAAGAGACTCAAAGCGGCTTACATTAAAAGCATTTCAATACAATGTTTAAATATTAAAGCAGAATTAAGTATCAGTATAAAAACAATTCAGTTAGAAACATAAAAACATATTCAAAACTAAAAACCACAACAGCCCGTAGCTTGATCTTAAAAACCTTCTCCTTTAAAAGCCTGCCTCAATAAAAAGGTTTTCGCTTGCTGTCGGGACAACAGGGAGGGGGCCATTCTTTGCCTCCCTGGGCAGGGAGTTTCAGAGTCGAGGGACAGCCACTGAGAAGCCCTTTCTCTTGTTCTCACCAACCAAATTCAAGATGGCGGTGAGGCCGATAGAAGGGCCTCCCCTGAAGATCTCAGGGCCCAGGCAGGTTGGTATTAGGAGATGCGGTCAGCCGAATAGCCTGAACCTGAGCCAATCCATTCAGCTTCTGTATGTGGCGGAAGGGACAGGAGAACCATCTTTGCCTTGAGGAGCCAAGAATCTTGGGATGGCCCTGTCAGGGAGATTGATTTACAACCGGTGCTGCATGTACATCAGAATCCAAGGCTCAGAAAAGTTGTTTTTTGGACTACAACTCACAGAACCTCTCAGTTCTAAAACTTGAGAATTGTAGCCCAAAACACACACCTCTTTATCGAGTTCTGTCTGGATCTTGTACTTTACTGCCTTCTAATGAAGAATTTGTGCCAAAGTGTGATTGCAACAATTAACATGGGTGGTTCCTAATGTTCTCTTTCTCCTGATACTGTCTGGATTGGGACTGGTGGCTAAGTTGGGTTTCATAGGCATGAACTGGGTAAACTATCCCAAGGACTCCACAGTTAGTGGAAATGATCTGAGCTCAATTGCTGTTTGAACTTTTCCTTGAAACTGTGGCCTTGCAGTGTGGGAAATATTAAAGGTGGTTCTGAACATGTGCATAGCTGCTTCCACTGTACCAATTAATAACCACATCCTTTACATTTCAAATTAAGTCAGGGGTGGAACCTTGAGGGCCACATTGGATTTTCATGAGACCCTGAAATATTGCTCCCTGTTGATCCCCATTTTTACCTTTTAGGCCCAGAATGTCCCAGTACCCCCAAGAATTCCAGTTGACTACAGAAAACGCCATCTAAAATGCCCCTCCCATGAAGAAATTACCTCCCTTCCTCTAAAGGAGGGCAATATTTTCAAAAGAAAATGGGGGTGCTTCAGGGCTCAAAGTGGTTCTAATGGCTGCATACAACCCATGAATCACATTTTTTCCACTCCTGGATGAAGAATTTTTTCTTCCTAGAAAAAGACAGATGAGATGATCTGTTTCTTTCCATGTCACTCCAGTGGACTTGCTTTTTCTCCTAGTGAGTGTCATCTGAGTGTGACCTCAGGCACGGTCTTCAGGGGACAGCGTGAGATGACTTCCCTTCCATCTCTCTCTCTCTCAGGTCTAATGTCAAGTGCATTCCACAGTTTTTGGCAAGCTGTGATTGCTACAGTTACAAATGAGCACCAGTTGGCACCTGTTCTGCCTTGTAACCAAGTCTAAGGACTGTCCGGATTTTCTTCCAGGCGCTTTACTTCCAAGACTTGCCTTGAAGGAGCGGTGGGAGAACCCTGGCCATTGATGTTTAAATTAGCAGTATTAGGACGGACGTGCATAGAAGGAATTCTGCTTGATAAGACCAATCATCATTTTCAGGAAATCTTGACTGGATCTTTGCAATTTGTGTGACAACTAGTCTTCCTTTCTGGGTCTCCTTTATTTGAACAGAGTGCAACAAGCAGCCAATCAAGTGGTGGAAACTATCACGTTTGGCAACGTTCACGGTAAGATGACTGGTGCATTATACTTAAAGCGCTGAGGAGTGTACCATTTTCAGGCTTGGAGTGACTCAACCGAGAAGTATGATTTTGACATCTCCTCCAGGCTTGCAATCTTTTTATTTCCTTTTTCTGTTTGATTTTTCTCCTTCAAACTGAAATCATAGAAATTTTGTCAAAGAAAAGCATTGATTAAAAGCAGAATTTAAGGGGGGAAAGCAGAACTTGGTTTTTTCTTCATTTTGTGATGCTGGCTGATTTTTGGTTGGGTTTTTTTTTGAAATTTGTATTTTAAAAGTATATATTCCCAATTCTGTGCCAGACTTATACATTACTAGGACTTTGCTGGGGATTAGACCTATCAAACCTTTGCAAACATACTTTACTACTATTATCTACTGAGATGCGCCCACATGGTTTGAGCAGCATGGTTTGAGTGTAAGAGAACTTTCATTAAAGCTGTTCTCTAAGATCAAGCCAGGGATCCATCCAACCTACCATCCTGCTTTAAAAAGTGGCTAGTGAATTACTTCTAGAGTAGGCTGGTGAACTGTGGGCTGTTAGTAGACTCATTGTTGGTTAGCTGACTAAACTCAAAGAATGCTCATTGATGGTTACTCTTCTTCTTGGAGAAAAGTGAATAATGATGGGATTAGTTTCATACCTGATCTTTATAAATTATTTAAATGATGGAATAGAACGCATGCTTATCAAATTTGCATATGACATCAAAATATTCGTATGGATAGCTATTACCCCAGAGGGCAGGTCTAAGCTTTACACATTTGAGAGCTGGACCAAAACTAACAAAATGAACAGAGATAAATATGAGGTGCAACATATAGGCAGGAATATAGAAACATACAAATGAAAGATAACTGACTTAAAAACAGAACACGTGAAAGCAGTTTAAGGGGTTTTGTAGCCCACTGACTTAAACATGAATCAACAGTGTGATGTGTAGCCAAAAAAATTCCCAATACAGTTCTTGGTTGCATCAACAAGACTGAAATGTCCAGATTATGGGAATAGTCATCCCACTCTGTTCTGCGTTGTTCAGAGCTCACCTGGAGTAGCTGGCCCAGTTCTGGAGAGGCAGCTGAGGACAGAGATTGACAAGCAGGGACATCGAGTCTATAAAAACCAAGCCATTTAAGAAGTTGGGTGTGTTTAACTTGGAGAAGAGAAGACTGAGAAGTGACATGATAGCCATATCAAAATATATGAAAGGATATTATGATCTGTTTCTTGCAGGCGCTTTACTTCCAAGACTTGCCTTGAAGGAGCGGTGGGAGTAGATGAGGTGAAAATATTTTCTGCTGCTATAGAGACTGGTACAAGATTTCATCTAAAGGACAAATGTCTTGAGTGTAAAAAAACATTTGAAAGTCAAATAGACTGTCTTAGAGTGTGATGGGCACACCTTTATGCAGGTCTTTAAGCAGAAGTTGGATGTATATCTTTTTGGGATTATTTAGATATATATTCCTGCATGGCACAGAGTTGGACTAGATGGCTCTTGCCTCCTGTTCCAGGTCTAGGACTCTATGATTCTAATCACAGCTCTTGTCACTGGTCATACTTACCAAAAAGATACACCGTACTTGAACATTGAGATTCCACTTCACTCGAATGTGATAATAACAATGACCACATCTATTGTCGAATTCTTTATTTTTAAAAAGCTGTTCAAGCAGATGGACATTATTACATCTTCGTAGAATCATAAAGTTGGAAGGGGTCTTAGTCCAACTCTCCTTTCAGTGCCACATCTCCAGCTAAAACAGGTAGCTGTACAGCCTCTTTTTGAAGACTTCTAGAAGAAACTACACCATCTCTCTAGGCAACTGGTTTTATTGCCAAACTGTTCTTCCTGTCAAGAAGCCCCTTGTAGTGTTGAAATGTTATTGTGATAACAAATTCTATATGCTGGTGAAGCATATTGGAAAAAGTATCTCGTCTTATCTGTCCTAGATGTTCTGCCTATCAGTTTCACTGGCTGACTTCTTTGTTTGTTTGCTTGTTTGTTTGTTGTGCTTATGTTCCTCCCTTTTCAAGGGTCTTGACTACATAGTTTACTTGACTTGATAAGGGAGCTGGTGGGAATGACACAGGTTGAAAGGATACAGCTGTGTCAATCCTACTTGCAGTAGAAGTGGTTAAGCAAACCAAGGGGGTTTTATTCCAAGGGGGATCTGATTAAACAGGGGTGGGAACTGTGTGACTGTCCAGATGTTCATTAATTGACACTTTCAGCAATTATAGCCAGTATTGCCAGTGGCGATGCATGCTGGGAACAATAATTCTGCAATATTCAGAAGACTGCACAATTCCCATTACAGTTTGCAGTGTTATCTGAACATATGTTCTTTCTCTTTTCTAGCTTGCTTCTCTCCCAATAATTTATTATGTCATCTGAATCTCACACTATCCTCCACTCTTACTAAAAGCTATATGTATTCCAACCTGTTCTTCATGTACATTGCACTTTTGAGCTCATAAGTTTAAAGTAGGATGTTAACGGATTAATATAAAATAGGGTAAGTGAGCAATGCTTAGAGTCTAAAAATCTACACACCTTTTAAAATGCAAAGTTGTATTTATATTGCTGTATACCTTGTGCTTCCAGGTATTGCAATTGGACAGGGAATATGTATGGGCAGTGGACTCTCTGGCCATAGGGAAGGGCTTATAAGAGAATACACATTAATAAAATTGCCACTCTAAGAGTTAATGTTATGCAAATCTGTCTCCCTCCTGCTCAGATCATCTCTCTTTTCCTTTTTCTCTAATACCACTGATTTCTTGAAATGTTTGAGAAGGCACCACGGGAGCCTCTCATCTAAGCTTCCTGAAATCCTTCAAGGCAGTAGATTGCACAACTTCCCTCAGAAACTTAACTCTAAAGAGGCATAGTGCATATTCACTACTATCATTTTTTTGGTCCTCCCATGCCAGATACGCAGCCACACACTTATTTGCATCTTAGTTCCCTGATCCCCCTGCCTACTCAATATCCAGGTAGATCTACTTTCCGTTTTTTACCTGAGCAACTCCTTAACTCAATTGTTTTGCCTGGTTCATTCCACCTCTCCAGCATGCAAGTTCATTTTCTCCAAAACTGACTGGGTCAGACTCTGTATTGTCATATTTAAAAGGAACAGATATATTTATGTGTTGCTCTCACTGAGAATTAAAATCCTGTGCATATATATGTTTACTGGGTTTATTTTACTAGATGGCATGTTATCACATTTCTTCCAATATTTCTCAGACAAATTCCGGGATACATGTGATCCAGCAATTTCAGAATGTGGTCAAGTTGGAAAAATGCATTAATGAAGGAGAAAAGATAAGTTAGCAGAATCTGTAGCAGTTTGATTTTCTTTGAGTCCACTGGGTAGAGGAAGATTCCACCTTTTTGTCTCCTTTCCCTGGTGTAATCCAATGCAAATTATTTTTGCACTTTGAACTCAATTTGCAGCAACTGGGAAGTAAGCAGGATGAAGTGGAAAATGGAAGGGGGAGAAAGAAACTAGGACACATTAAAAGCTTTTCAAAAGCGTGATGATACAGAATTAATCAGGACTGTTCCTGTCAAATCACAGTTAGAGGGTATGTTGTCAATCTTCCACTGTCACACTCAGTGTTGATTTCTGTGTTCTTTCAGTACTCATTTGCTCTTTTTGTAAACCACTTTGCAGACCTGTTTGGGTGTCATTTGTCTGATGTCAGAAAGCAATGTGTCTAGCTTGGCACATAAACAACACAGAGAGTGTGAGTCAAAAGCACATAGTAGTAGCAGCAGCAGCAGCAGCAGAAGAAGAACTTTATTTTTCTACCCCGCCTCCATCTCCCCAAAGAGGCTCGGGGCAGCTTACATGGAGCCAAGCCCAGGCCCAAGTAAAAGCAAAACAATATCAAATTAAAACAGCATAAAACAGCATAACAATAATAAACAGGTATCAAGCAACAGCAGGCTAATTATGGAAGGGGGGAAGAGGCCACTATGTGAACTAGATAATCATCATCATCATCATCGTCATCTTTATAACCCGCCACCATCTCCCCAAAGGGGACTTGGGGGCGGCTAACTTGAGGCCAAGCCCAGAAACAATACAACACAATTGAACATAAAACAGCAAGGAAAAACAACATCATAACAAAATATATGAAATGACAAATAAGATAAACAGTGTAGCATCACATAGTATAATCAACACAACGGGTGGGCCAGATGTATGGGATAAAATGTTAGAAGGTTAAAACCCTGGGCGTGATAGGAGCACAAAGTGTATTTGTAAGGAAGGAGCCCAAGAAAGAGGAGCAGTGGGGTTTAACCTTTATAAAGGGGGAGCTGCTTTATCATGAGGGCAAATTGTAGGTGGGAACAAACAATGGGTTGAATGGGCACTCTCCGAAGGCACATCGGAAAGCCAGGTTTTTAGCTCTTTCTTGAAGGCTGCTAGGGTAGGGACTTGTCTAATCTCCCCAGGTAGCGAGTTCCAAAGATGGGGGGGGGGGGCACAGCGGAGAAGGCCCTCTCCCTCGTACCCACAAGTTGAGCCTGTGATAGAGGAAGGGGTGAAATAAAGGCCTCTCCGGAAGATCAAAGAGATTGTGCAGGTTTGCGGTAGGAGAGGCGGTCACGAAGTCTGGCTGCTGAGCGTTGGACCAATTGGAGTTTCCGGGGCCGTCTTCAAGGGAAGTCCCACATAGAGTGCATTGCATTGCAATGGTCCAATCTATAGGTGGACCACCGTGGTCAAGTCAGGCTTTGCGAGGTATGGTCGCAGCTGGTGCACAAGTTTTAATTGTGCGAAGGCCCTCTCGGCCAGCACCGACACATGCTCATCAAGCATCAGCGCCGAGTCCAGGAGGACCTGCAAGCTACGGATCTGTACCTTCAGGGGGAGTGCAACCCCGTCAAGCATAGGTTGCCACCCAATACCCCGGTCAGGCGTACAATTGACCTGGAATACCTCTGTCTTGTCGGGATTGATCTTCAGTTTGTTTGTCCTCATCCAGGTCGACACAGCAGCCAGGCACTGGTCCAGCTTCCGGGGGGTTTCCTTGGATTCTGGTGGAAAAGAATAGTGGAGTTGGGTGTCATCCGCATAGAGATGGCACCCAAAACTCCAAAACTCCAGATAACCTCTCCCAGCAGTTTCATATAGATGTTAAAAAGCATGGGTACAGAATGGAACCTTGCAGTATCCCACAAGTCAATGGTCAGGGGTCCGAGCAGGTGTCACCCAGCCTTACCATCTGGGAATGACCCTCCATAAAGGACTGAAACCACAGTAAAACCATGCCCCCCAGTCCCATCCTGGAGAGTCGACCCAGAAGGATACCATGGTCGATGATATTGAAAGCCACTGAGATGTCCAAGAGAACCAGTAGGGTCACACTCCCCCTGTCCAGTTCCTTGCGGAGGTCATCTATCAAGGCGACCAAAGCTGTCTCAGTACTGTGTCCAGGCCTGAAACCAGACTGCGAACGATCGAATTGGTGTCATCTAAGAATCCCTGGAGCTGCAAGGCGACCACCCGCTCCAGCACCTTGCCCAAAAAAGGGAGGTTGGAAATTGGTGTGTAATTATTGAGCATGGAGGGGTCAAGGGAAGTCTTTTTCAATAATGGTTTTACTACTGTCTGCTTAAGGCAGGACGGGAATTTCCCTTGGCCCAACGATGCATTTATGATGGAAGCAAAGCAATCCAACAACCCATCCAAGGCCAGTTTAACTAGCCAGAAAGGGCAAGGGTCCAGGGCACAAGCGGCCGCCCTCACAGCCCCAAGGATCCCGTCCACATCATCAGGCAAAACAAGATGAAAAGAATCCTGTAAGATCGAGCAGACAGGAGCCTCGGTTACCTCATTTGGCATTGTGCTTAAACTGGTGTCCAGCTTGAAACGTATCTGAGCAACTTTGCCTGCAAAATGGTCGCAAAATCGATGCATAGAGTTGCCAAGTCCTCAGGGATCTCCACCACCACAGGTGGGTGGAGGAGCTCCCCAACAACCCAGACCAACTCTGATGGCCTGTTGGCTGCAGACGCTATGTGGGCAGTCGAGAAAGCTTTTTTGGCTGCCCACAGAGCCGCGGAGGAAGCCTTAATAGCGACTTTAGCCCGTGCTTGGTCAGAGACGTAATGGGATTTTCTCCAGATGCATTCCAGACCCCTTCTCGTGTGTTTCATCACTGCCAACTCCTCAGAGAACCAAGGAGTTGATGTGACTCTACGCAACGAGAAGGGATGTTTGGGAGCGATCATGTCAATCGCCCCTGGACATCTCGCTGTTGTAGAGATCAACCAGAGTGTCGACAGGATTGTCAGTCTCCAGGACAGTAAGATCCCCAAGAGACCTCCGGAATCCTTCTGGATCCATAAGTCACCTGGGGCAGACCATCTTAATGGGTCCACCACCCCTGTGGAGGTTAGAGGTCATGGTGAGTCTTAAGCTGATCAGATGGTGGTCAGATCATGACAATGAAAGAAAGATTTGAGATTGGCTGATAGTTGTTCAATATTGACGAATTAAGAGACCCCTTTTTTAATGGCCTCACGACTGCCTGTTTTAGACATGGTGGAATTTGCCCTTGCTCCAATGAAGGATTTATTCTCTTTGACAACCAATCAGCCAACCCTTCTCCAGCAAGTTTCATAATCCATGACGGGCCCTTGCCTGGTGCGCACGTGGTTGCCCTCACCGCTCCAAGGATCCTGTCAATGTCATCAGGCTGCACCAGTTGAAATGAATCCAATAGGATCAAACTGACAGGTGCCTCTGTTACCTCACCTGACACTGTTAGAAGGTTGGTGTCCAACTCGGAGTGTATCCAAGCAACTTTATCTGCAAAATGATGCACAAACTCGCTGCATCGAGTGACTGGATTGTCGAGGAGCTCCTCCCTCCTCGGAGAACCAAGGAGTTGGTTTGACTCTGCGCAACGAGAGGGGACGTTCAGGGGCGATCGCATCTAATGCCCTGGCTATCTCGGCGTTATAGAGATCCACCAGGGATTCGACAGGATCACCAGCTATTATGACAGACAGATCCCCAAGAGATATCAGGAGTCTTTCTGGATCCATAAGTCTCCTGGGGCAGACCATCTTAATAGGTCCTTCACCCCTGCAGAGGTTAGAGGCAACGGATAGTCTAAAACTGACCAGATAATGGTCGGTCCATGACAATGGAATAATTTTTTGTTCTTCCATACCGATGTTATCTCTGTTCATTAAAAATACTAGGTCTAAAGTATGTCCTGCCTGATGAGTGGATCCAGATATCATTTGGGACAGGCCCATGGTTGTCATGGCAACCATGAAGTCCTGAGCTGCACCAGACAAGGTGGTTTCAGCGTGAATGTTATCAGTCATTGAGAGTCCAACACCACGCTAGAGACCACCTCAGCAAGCTCAGGCAGAGAGACTGCCGTGTTGCGGGGTGATCGGTACACCAGCAGAATCCCCAACCTGTCCTGGTTAGCCACTTTCAGGTGGATGCATTCAAAACCAGTAGGTTGCGGAATGGGCCATCTGGTCAGAGGGATGGATTCCTGATAGACTACCGCAACTCCACCTTCCCCCTCCCCCCTCCCCCAGGTCTGGCCCGTTGATGTACCATATAGCCCGGTGGGCATAACTGGGTGAGATTAACCCCACCCCAGCTCGTCCAGCCAGGTTTCAGTAATACAAGCCAGATCGGCCTTTTCTTCCAGGATCAAATACTGGATAACTGCTGTTTTACCGTTGACCGATCTAGCATTCATCAACAGGACCTTAAGCCTAGGGGGCCTGTCATGTAAGCTAACTGGCCTAACTTGCCTCAGGTTTGCAAGAACCTTTTTGCGCTTCTCCTTGAGATGATGAATTCGACCGGATCCTTTCGTCCCCCACACCACCTCATTGGTCTCCCACTGACCCAGGACCCCCACCCCCAGGGCAGGCCAAGGCAGGAGTTTAGTCAACTTTCCGATTCCAAGGAACCAAAAGATATCCTGGTGCAGATGTTTAATGGAGACGTTGATGACTTACAAACCCCATCAAATCTCAACAACGGAGCCAGTGGTGGAAGATAATGGAAGTTGCAGATACCTAAACAAGAAAAATCATCACATTTGTTTCTGGCAGATCTTTCCCCACTCCACCCCAATCTCTCTTTTAGTCCCATTTCTGCTAACTAACACAGATACTTAAAATGTAAGCAGCAAAACTCATTTGTTTGTGGTTGGGGTGGACTTATTTTCAAGACTAGGTTCAATCATCTAGGAATATTTGAACAGGTTCTGGATCAATTTTGGTTTGAAAAGAACATTTGAAAATAAAGTACACCTTGTTATTACTGGTTCAGACCTTGTATGTTTTCAGCAAAAATTATGACAGTAATCACATTATATATCCTCTTCAAAAATGAATGAGGAGGGGGGCATGTTTGCTCACCTAAACATTTGGCATCCTCAACCTGATATAACTCAAGTATATTCACAGTCACCACCAGTCTATAAAAGAAAAACCTTCATTGGGAAGCTACCCAATCTAAGCCTTTCCCATTACAACAATCACAGGTCAAATTCAATGTTCAGTGCTGTTGAGTCCATTAGCTAAAACTCCTAGTTCCACAACCACGTCTTCAATTTCCTTCTGAAAGAAAGGAGGAAGGATGCTGATCTGATCTCGCTGGGGAGCGATTTCCATAGGCGAGGGGTCACCACCAAGAAGGCCCTGTCCCTCATCCTCACCAGCCGTGGAACCTGGGACATCTGAAAAAGATCTTGTGTAAATTCCTGTGGCTGTAGGTGGTCCTTTAGATATTCAAGTCGCATATTGTGTAGGACTTTCATGCTCAAAGAAGATTAATTGCCAATGAGTGCATGATATACACTGACTGGTATTGGTCAAGAACCCAGGAACTACATTCTGAAGTTTGCAAGTAGTTTTCATAGGTGTTTCCATTGAGAAAAGCACTGCAATAGTTTTAACATGGAGGTTACATGTGTGTTGATAACTGATGTCAGACTATTTCCATCTAGCACTGCTGCAGTGCTTTTCTCAGTCGAACTCATGCGCCAGTCATGACTGATAAAAACCTCTTCTCAAATAAGTTGAACATAATTTTTTAAGCCAACAAAACTTCTAGCATCAATAATAATAATAATACTTTATTACTTGTGCCACCAATGGTGCAAAACATCCTTTAAAAACACAGATACATCAATTAAAACAGCAGATATGAGCCGTAAAAGGCTCTGCCTTGTTTGGATTGAGCTTCCTTTTACTTATCCTGTCCATTGCTAAATCCATCTACAGATTCAATATATCAACTACCTCCCCTAAATTTCGAGTGAGCCTTTGCTTACCTATACTCATTGACTGTGAGTTTGAATTGTCATGACTTCTTGTTTGCTTGTTTTCTTACTCTCTCCTGTCCTGCTTCACTCTGTTTTGCAGTTGGCGTCATCCATTACACCATGTATTTTGTTTTGCACAAATAAAGCCATTTTTCTAAGTACAGGCAGTCCCCGAGTTACAAACATCCAACTTACATATGACTTATAGTAAAGAACGGGGGTGAGACAACAGGAAATGAAAGGACGACTAACTCTAGAAAGGGAAATTAACTCCTGTAAGTTATCTTGGGGATATATATGTCTAGAGTTACACTTAAGAAATGTACCTGTTCCAATTTACATACAAGTTCAACTTAAAAACAAACCTGCATAACCTATATTGCTTGTAACTTGGGGACTGCCTATACCTAGGAATAATTGGACAAGCCCACACATCATCGTAAGCAAAGTTGTGATTATTATGCCTGAATCTGTCTCTGAACACAAGCCATGGTTTGTTAGCCAGCTATAGACCATAACTAGAAGTAATTCTTTGTTGATGGGTTTGTATACTACCTTGGTTAAACCATAATGTGTTGCTAATTCTAAACTCACAGCTGGGTGTACCTGTAAGTGCTTGTCTTGTTTTCTGAGCAACCCACCTTGAAATACACTAGAATTGAAGACAAATTCTGGGTTATATTGTAATCACCTATGCAATTTGTGTAAAATTTGCCTAGTACAATATGCTAGCAGAGCCATAGTGTCAACCACTTGGTCTTTTCCACATCCCAAAGATCAATCAGGTTTTCAGCAGAAGTTCTACTTCAGTTCTTTCAAAGCTCTTGGGAATCTATTTGGATTCACTGGTCTCAAAGAGAAATTATCACTGTAAGCCTAAACCTCACCCGTAAGAGATCTGCCTATCAATAAAGTAATATAAAGGAAAACCATGATACTAAAACTGCTGTTTTTTGCTTAGAAGAGAACAACTAAGCCAGAGTGTGAGCAACAGTTTTTGTTAGGCTGATGATACAATGGAACAGCCCCAAAATTGCCACTAGGGTCACCCTGGCAACAAGGCAACACATGCTCAATGGCAAAGTATTAATCTCCCATAACCACTAAAGTTCTCAGCATCAACTCTGAGAATATTTTTGTTGGCTCCAGGGGAGACTGTTGACTTTTATTCTGGCTTTCTTTCCCAGAACAGAAACAATGAAAACATTCAATCAAACAGGGAAGCTGAAGAAGGAATAGTTATAGATTTACACACCCAAATAGCCATAGAAGGAAATTTTCTCTGTGTTGAAGTTGCCATGAAAATCTAGATGGACATATCTGAAAAGAACTCAGCTTTTGTTAGATAATCTCATATTGGCTCCCACTCTCCAAACTTCATCAGGAATGGTAGATATTTTATTGCGAATCAACATGGCAGAAAGCCAGGTAATTTCGTTGGGAAGACTGCTGTCACCATAGCTCAATTTGCCCTTGCATCTCACCTCAAGAGGGACCCTTCCACATTACACAGTTATTGCACTATGTTTCCACTTTAACTGGTGAAGATATGTTTTCCCCTGTCATTAAATCCAGTCGTGTCCGACTCTGGGGGTTGGTGCTCATCTCCATTTCTAAGCCGAAGAGCCAGCATTGTCCGTAGACACTTCCAAGGTCATGTGGCCAGCATGACTGCATGGAGCCATTTACCTTTCCCACCAGAGCGGTACCTATTGATCTACTCACATTTGCATGTTTTTGAATTGCTAGATTGGCAGAAGCTGGGGCTAACAGCGGGAGCTCACGCTGCTCCCTGGATTTGAACATGCGACCTTTCAGTCAACAAGTTCAGCAGCTAAGCAGTTTAACCCATTGTGCCACTGCCATAGTTGCATCCAATCGAATGCTGGGGCTTGTAGTTTGGTAGGCGCTAGAGCTCTCTAGATGAAAATTCAAAAAACAAACCAAAATGTTTCCCCATAATTGCACTGCAGGATTCTCAATGCTCCTCTCTGAGCTGCAAATCTCAGGATTCCACCTGTTGTTGCCATAGTAGTCAAAGTGGAATCACAGCTATATTTGTGTGATGTGCAGATCCTTAAAACAGTTTTGTGATTGCTCAAACAGTTCGGTTTTTTCTTCAACAATACGATTTACTTTATAAGCAGCTATATGTGTGTGTGTTCCCATAATAAATTTAAAATAAAAAAATTGAAAATCAAAGAGAATTAGGTATACACTAGCTGCTCAGTTTGCAGAAGGCAATCTGAAAAATCAGGTTGATCGTGAGTTTGTACCAGTGAAGTAACTGACATAGCTGCTGAAACTTTATGATGGTCAGCACACATAAATGCAGATTAATAGATAGCCCAGATCTTGTCATTCAAAGTTAAACAACTCGTCCTTTGGCCTAAACAGCCTTCCAGTAGTGATAGTCAGAGAGGAATGTGTTTTCTGTCCTGCAGCTTTCACAGTGACTCTAATTTACTTGCTTAGCACATGACGAGTCGAGAGCCTGAGGTAAATCCGTCACACAGCAGGGGTGGCAAAGGAGAACGCCAAGTCTTGTGTGGTAGCTGTAACTTAGCCTTTATTGAGTGGGATGACACATTTGTCCTCAAGCTGCATTTATCTCCAACCTACACAGGCCAGGCATATTGCCTTCTGGAAGGGATGCAGCCTCAAAGTGTATAAAATCTGAGAAGTGAAAGGGAATCTTACGTTTTCCAAAGCTGTCTTGTAACATTTGATCCTGGACATGGCCACCTTTTTACACCAATGGTAATGGAAAATGGCTTCACCCAAGATAGAACTGAAGTATTTAAAGGGGAGAAGTTGACTTCCCTGGGTTTCATGGCCAATCTACACCTGGGGATTAATTTCTGTGCCACATCTTTGCCCCCCCCCCTCCTTAAAAAAACGTAAGCAAAAAAATGCACTTTATGTGATGGGTTTTTAAAAAAAAATCAGCCTTATCTATTTATTACATTTATATTCTGTGTTTCATCCAATGAACTAAAGACTGCATATATTAACACTTGATTGTCACAATAATTCTGTAAAATAGTTCAGTTGCAGACTGTTCCAAGGTCACTCAGTGAGTTTTGTGTAATTCAGGCTAGATCTAGACTGCCAAATAATGCAATTTGAACTACATTATATGATCAGTGTTGACCCATATAATGCAGTTCAATACAGTTCAAGCTGCATTATATAGGCCCCCTGGTAGCGCAGTGAGTTAAACCACGAAGCTGCTGAACTTGGTGACCAAAAGGTTGGTGGTTTGAATCCGGGAAGCAGGGTGAGCTCCCGCTGTTAGCCCCAGTTTCTGCCAACCTAGCAGTTTGAAAACATGCAAATGTGAGTAGATCAATAGGTACCACTTCTGCGGGAAGGTAAAGGCGTTCCATGCAGCCATGTTATGAACAATGCTGGCTGTTTGGCTTTGAAATGGAGATGAGCACCAACCCCCAGAGTTGGACACAATAGACTTAATGTCAGGGGAAACATTTACCTTTTTACATTTGCTATATAATTCTGTTCAAACTGCTTTATATTGCAGTGCACATCCAGCCTCAGTGGGGAATTGATTCTGGAACCCCAAAATGCTGGTTTGACACTCGGCCATTACACCAAACCAGCTCTCTCTACACTGCAATGGCTCTCAATTAATCTATTATTGATTTGAAATTCTAAAATAGTATCCAGTTTGAAACCAAAAGTCTTACTGGGTTTGAGGCAGAGCCAGGGGCAAGAGAGGGGAAAAACAAATTGAAGAAATGTTTTCTAATGCCATAGTTACAGCAAACTATTCAGCAAGCTTAAATCATCATAACCCTCTCTAAAGTTATCAGGTGCTCAGTCCAAGAATAGAAACGTAGACTAGAAATGGCCTGGAAACAAGTAGACTTGAACCCCATCTACAATGCTATATAACCCAGCTTCAAAATGCAGATTGGCTGCATTGAACTGGATTATATGGCAGTGTAGACTCATATAATCCAGTTCCATGTGGTTCAGTATGGATTATTAGAGTCTACACTGACCATTATATTGCAGGTCAAACTGGATGATATGGAAGTGTAGATGAGACCTTGGAGGCATAAAAGGAGAATTGAATAGCGTCTCTCAGGGCCCTTCCATACAGCCACATAATTCAGAATATCAAGGCAGTATCTGCTTTAAGATGGATTATCTGAGTCCATACTGCCATATATTCCAGTTCAAATGTGGGATTTTATTCAGCTGTGTGGAAGGGGCCTCAATAACAAGTTGCTCAGCATGTGGGAAGAAAATAGATTTGTGTCTTTGATTACAGTGGTGATTAATCTTTTACAGCAAAAGACCCAATACTCTAAATTGGGTTGTATGCTGTGTATTCTTTTATGCTGTCTCAATCCAGAACTGGATCTGATCTTGATTGCCCTTGTGTACAGTATTCTAGGTGTTTCTAGTTAGCAGTGTCATTTGCTGCCAATGAATGAGTGTAAGAAAGAGGCATTTCCAATTTTGAGTGTATGGCATTAGGTTGGCTTGACCTGGCCAGAAGGCATAGTGCTGAGCATTGTGCAAGACAAAACTGTCTGAATGATACTCAGGGATTCCTCCATCTGGAAGCAGCCCAACTGTAAGCGTGGGAGCTCCAGAGCAACAAATCATTTTGCCCTACAGGTGCAGTGGAATCTGAGTCTGTGGAGATCATTATGAGAGCTTTGACAAGTATTTGCTTGGGTTGGTTTTCAGCAGACCTGAATCCTTGTTGCAAGGAAAGTAACAGGAGAGCATCTTATTGCTACTTCTAATGACATGTCTGAAGATTGGGTGACCATTAGTGAATGGGATGCCCAATCCTTTGACAAAAAAAAATAATTGCAATTAAAATTGAGCACTTTCTCTAAATTAGGCTGATTTCTGGTCCCAAAATCTAGTTTGCCATTTCTACTCCATGTGGAAGAGACTATTGCTTTAAAAAGGCCTATAAATGAAAGCCTAATACTTTCAGCATTTAGTGCAACTGCATTGAACCCATGGGGCAAAAGGGAAAAGTTTCTAAGAAGTGGGAAAGAGTTGCTAGGCTTGGGCATGCTCCATATGACTGTGGCAAGGGTGACATGTGTCTTCGCAATATGAAGCATGTGAAATCCTAGCAACAGAGCCTTTATGCTTCACCTAGTTTGTCCTAGTGGAGCTGGGTCCAATCTTTCCATTTGGTCACTGTTTACTCTGGAAAAGGCTGTCTATTGTTTTCATAGTGACCATGTAACAATATCAGTTGTGGCCATCTTTACAGAGAATAACAGTACTGGTGCCAAATGGCTTGAGGCAGCCAATTAGGGAATTTCAGAGAAGCTTTGCTCCTCATTTTTCATCTTGGAGGAATAAGATTAGAGAACTCTTGTGATAACCTGTAGAACCCTAACTACTATCCTGTGTTATGCCTACAAAAGCCATGTTCAGTGTGGTTGCAATGTGTTTACTCAACATGCAAGGAAGAAAAGGCATTAACAGGAAGTCACTGCTAATTATATGTTTTTAAAATGATTTTTATATGGTTTTTATTATGTGTGTTAATGTTCTTTAATTGTGTTTTATGTTTGTTGTGGCATCGAGTTGCTGCCAATTTGTAAGCCACCTTGAGTTGTCTTCTGACTGAGAAAGGCATAATAGAAATACCATAAATAAATAAAATAAACCTCTTGTGTCTTTTTTCAGATCTCTCTCTGTCTTTGTTTGGAGGATGACAGATCAGATGAGCATTTGCTTCTATTTGATATTCTCCACGTTCATTGAAACCCTGACATGGTGACCCTCTTTATATAGGCTAGGCTCTTTATTTCAGACTTGGTGCTGTTTGCATGTAGGAGAATGTAATACTCGTACATAGAGCTGGTGTTCATTCTACCTGAGTTCTGCCTATTATGGCCCTCAGAAAAAGGAACTGGAAAGAAAGAGTCAAGTAAGAAAACAGTTTAGCAGTTAAACAGCTAAGAGAAGGAAGGTAAGAGGCAGAGTGTAATGGAGTTCAAGGAAAAGTCAGGAATGATAAAATTGTACCATGGTGAACTGAATAGAGCTAGTTTTGTCTGTGTTTAGAGCAAAGCCTTGAAAACACATCTTTTACTGATTAGTGTTTAATCACCACAGGTCTCAGTCATACACCATTAGAGACCCAAGGATGCACACCTCCTTTTAGAATGGCCTTATTCCCCTTAAAAGAAATCGGAGTGGATTATAGGAATGAATAGATGGGTGTAAAGAGATCAGAAATAAAAAAATTTAATCTGGGCTGTCAGAGGGAGATTGGGGAGGTAAACATACATGAATAGGTTTAAAGTTTGAAGAATTTAAGTACTGACTGATAAGTACTTTTATTTTTAAAATATGAATGGGGAAAACTTAAGTGCCCCAAGTTTTCATCCAGGGTTCAGCAAACATCCCCAAAGGTTCTGAAATGTTTTTTTCATCTCAGGTGATCAAACTTTTCTTCATGTATAGTTTTCAATACAATTTCTTATAGCATTTGGTTTTGGTTTTTTTTGCCTGATTGGAGAAGGGAAGGCTGGGGTACTGGAGGAGAGTGCAATATGTTACTGGGGTTCCCTAGTCCAAAAAAGGAAAGGATGAAAACAACTGGTGTACTCTTCAGTAAGAGCTACCTGTCTTACTCGGAATTTTGCTTCCGACCAGATAGGTTTTGCAGGTTGTAAAAAAAAAAGCCAATCCTTTTTCAGCAGAAATGAAATTGAGACGAGAGTACACAGTGCAAGCCAAAATCCTTCTTTATTGTATTTTCTTCAGGTATCTGTAATAAGTATAGTCTGACCATAGCCAGCTGCTATGCTGTTTTGGGTTATGGGGGTTAAGAAGAATGCTCCTAGCAAAATGCCAACATAGTGTACACAGTGGAGCCACGTACAGTATCGAATCTCTATAATGCAAAGTTCATATGTGGCGTCCAAGATGACTTGGGCCCTCTCAGAAAGGATTTGATGAATTTGTGGAGGAGAGATCTATCACTGGGAATAAGTGATGACCGTTACATGAAACCATAACATTGAACATAACTTCTATATAACAGATGCCCCGAGTCCCCATTGGGGAGATGGTGGTGGGTTATAAATAAAGTTGTTTATTATTATCATTATTATTAGATAAAATAGAAATAGGAGCTTCACCACAGAAAGGACCATTGGAAATCCTCGTTTTTCTTTCTTTACTTTGTTAGTTGTAGTTTTTGTTATATATGTAGGTAGTGTTTCAATTTGTACAGAGGTTAACCCAGGCCCTCCAGGTGTTTTGAACTTCAACTCCCACAATTCCTAACAGCCTCGCAACAATTTGATTTCCCCTTCAGCAGCTAAAGCAGCTGAGGGGGGAAAGGAAGGAGCCTGAGGGTATTAGAAATTGTGAAGTCCAAAACACCTAGAGGGCCAAAGTTTACCCATGCCTGGGTTAAGTGTTATATTTCTTTGTTTTTCTTCGGATTCTGTATCTCTTTGGTAGTGTAGTGCAGTGTATTGTTTTTGTAGTTTGTTCTTTGTTACATGTTGTACTCAATTGTATTCAATGTAGATATTATTCAATTAAAAATGAAAGTTTACATCCTCTGCCTGATCCAGGGTAGAAGGGCCCACCAAGTGCCAGACTTGGGTTCCCTCCAAAATCTGCTTTGCCTCATTAAAGGCTTTACTTATAAACTTGCTTTAATTAGAAAAGTGTGGCTCACAGGGTGATCCTTTTGTGTGCGCCAAACATTAATCTCTGTGCTTAGAAGTTCACATAATAAGCACAGTAGCTTATATTTAGAGAGAGAAAAACATTTAGAGAAGGAATTTACCATTGCTTTCCCAGTCTTGGCAAATAAACCCTTATAGCGGCATTTGTCAACCCAAAGGTTGGGACCCCTGAGGGGGTTGATAGGGGGTTTCAGAGGGGTTATCAAAGATCATCAGAAAACATATATTCCTGATGGTTTTAGGAACCTCTTTGGCAGAGATGGCTGAAGATCTCCCTGCCTGTCCTTCTCTTCCTTTTTGGAAACAGATGGCAAATCCTCCCACCAAAAGTCCGCATTTGCTGTGATTGGCTGGCCTCTCAGCTAAGATGAGGGCTGTTTCTGATACTCAAAGGGGGAGGGGAGAGCAGGCATGCTTAGCGCATGGCAGTGTGATGTGCATGTGTGCGCGAAGGAGAGCATGTAAGGCTGGAGAGAGGCTCATGCCACTGAGTCCCTTCAAGGTATGGGGATTTTTTGTGGAAAGTTTGACCCAATTTTATCATTAGTGGAGTTCAGAATTTTTTTTCATTTTAGGTGAACTATAAATCCCAGCAACTACAACTCCCAAATGTCAAGGTCTATTTTCCCCAAACTCCACCAGTGTTCACATTTGGGCATATTGAATATTCATGTCAAGTTTGTTCCAAATCCATCATTGTTTGAGTTCACAGTGCTCTCTGTATGTAGCTGAACTACAACTCCAAAACTCAAGGTCAATGCCCACCAAACCCTTCTGGTATTTTCTGTTGGCCATGGGAGTTCAGATTGCTCTTTGGAGGTGAACTATAAATCCCAGAAACTACAACTACCAAATGACAAAATCAGTCCCTTCCCCACTCCTACAGTATTCAAATTTGGGTATATTGGGTATTTATCCAAATTTCATCCAGTGAATGAAAATACATTCTGCATATTGGATATTTACATTACAATCGATAACAGTAGCAAAATGATAGTTATGAAGTAGCAACGAAAATAATTTTATGCTTGGGGGTCACCACAACATGAGGAATTGTATTAAGGGTTCGCGGAAGATTGAGAAACACTGCCTTATAGTCATGTATTAAATTGGTGGAGTTGTCCAAAGTTCTGAAATGACAGCTTCCTGAGCCATTGAGGACTAGTCTCTGTAATTTCCCTTAAAATTATAAAATGCTGCCCCTGAAGGAACAGAGTCTTCTCTTATCAGCTTGAGACTTGTTTATAAACCAGATCCAATTCCAATTCAACTAGTATTTTTCACTGCCATGCACCTGCTCCTCCCCTTTTCCTTTAAACAGGAAAAAGCCACCACAGCAGCAATGGTGTTTTATGGCATTATTAAGATTAAAATAGAAAGAAAGACCTCGGGTTATAGACTGTATTACGAGAGCTATAAAACTGACCATAGAGAATTATAAATGAAGTGCTGAGGCTTCTCCTCCTGACAGTTTGCTTACCGTTTTCAGATTTACTGTCAGGCAACATGGTTAGTGGGTTGTAATTTCTACAATCAGCCTGTTATTCTAGGAGCGTGAGTGTACATGTGAAAAAAGATAAGTTAGTAATAGCTTCTGAGGAAGATAGAAGTGAATTCTCCTAACTGTAATAAAAGGAGGAAAAACCACCTAACTGAGCAAGCAGCACAGTCTGTCCAACAGTCTGGTTTCTTTTGTTGTGATTGGCACATACTGTTTATGTAGGTTCTTCATTTCTAGAAAGAAAGATGCCATGGCTGGCTGATTGAATTTGTATCTATTTTTTCAGCTCCACTAGTAACTTTAAACCTTAGTTGCAAGGGGAATAAATGGAGAAGTTCTGCTTTAGATTACAATTTCCAAAATTTTAGGAGTTGTTAACCCCCTAGTTGTTTTTTTTAAAGCTTTGTGGGAACAACTGCCTGGGAGATTCTGGGCATTATACGTAGCACCACGGTCTGTTAACATCTGTGAGCACCACAATCAGGTTCTCTGTGAAAACAGGAACACCCTGGCATTGACCACATGGTCCCCGTAATACTGCTCTATTAACACAGATTGCGATATCTGTTTACCACACTTCCTTATAAACCATCTCTCCTTACCTGGGTTTTAATTTTCCTAATGCATTCACCATTTTTAAAAGAATGGGAGAACTGCACATTTCAGAATTTGGCTCATTATCACAGAAACCTGCAATTTCATGTTTTCATTAGTAAGGCATTTCATGATTGTGTCGTGCAGCTTTTCTGGTTTCCTGTGCAAGCATTCATCTCTTCGTACCTCTTGTCATAATAAATATGGATGTGTTGTCAATTCCAGTGGATGATAATGTATTGCAAGCCCAAGCTTACGCACATTAGTTTGTGCTGTCAGAGGGAGATATAGCTATCAGTGCCAAGTGTGATTTTGGGGTGCTAGGATCAAAAGAGCAGAACTCTAAGGATTCCCATTGATAATAGTGTTTGTCCATTTCTCTCTCTCTAAATATAAATTACTGTGCTTATTCTGTGAGCTTCTAAGCATGGAAATTAATGATCAGCACAGACAAAAAGGAGCATTATGTGAACCACACATTTCTTATTAAAGCAAATTTATAATTAAAGACTTTAATGAGGCAAAGCAGATTTTGTACCACATCAAAATTAAGTATGCATAGCCACATTTACATTTGTTAAATCAGTGCTGTTTCCAAGAATATATCTGCAATATATCCCATATGAAGGGAATACTTATACAGCAAACAAAAACCAGAATAGTGCCAGGAAATAACTTCAAAATGGCATGGTTAAATTAAAATTTTGCCAAATGCGGCAAAAGAAGCAACTACTGGCAATGCAGCCAGAGGTCCTCTCCATCTGCTTGCCAGAAACCGAATGGGAGCAGGGAAGAGGAGCCACCACATGGGCTCTCTCAATATCATGACAGTAGATCTAGTTACCTATCACACAAGTGGCAAGTCTGGAATGGTACACTGTTTGGACCTTCTTCATGGGCTTTCCCCTATAATTTAAAAGGTATGGTCAAACAGCATTGAATGATAAGCAGCACAATCACACACTGTTAAACAACTACAAATGTAGCTGTCATGTGTCAAAGTCCTCTAAGAGCTATTGTTCAAAAAGTCCCCTGTCTTAGTGAGAACTACTAGTTGGAGATTTTGAGCATTGTAGTCTAATCATTTAACTGTTCCAAAGTTTGTGTAGCCAGCTGTCTTGGTCTTTTAGGAATTGTAACCCAAGCATACTTTGATTGTTCAGGGGTTAAAAAAAAATCGTAAGTGGTCAGTTATACTCTTTCCATTTATCCACTTTAGTACTGGGGTCTTTTCATGCTCGACAGATAAAGTGTGGCGGTTCCACATTAACTGCTATGACTGCATTTCGTGGGATCCTGGGCTTTGTAGTTTAGTGAGTGCTACTGGTTTCTGGCTGAAAATTGTAAATTGCCCTTCCTCGGATGCAAATCCCAGTATTCCATAAGATATAGCCATGGCAGTTAGTGCCGTAAGTGTGTAATATAAAAGGTTCTCTAATAATAAACTGATATTATAGAACCAAGTCTAGTCACAGTTTAAGAAAAATAGGACCTCCAAAATATTGCTACAACCTGTAATGTTCCTTTTCTAAGTTCCATTTAACCAGCCACTCGCTCCTTCAGGATATTACATTTATGTCTTTTCCTTTTTCTACTAAAGAGAGTCAAATGCCCATGACCACAAAGAGTCAAACTAGAGATATGCTTAGCAGTTATTTAGAAGAGATGCACCCTTTAATGTCAAAACGTCTGCTTGTCATAAGATTTTGCTCAAATACATATCTTTCATTTACCTGTAATGGTCTGTCACTTTGGCTCTGCTGGCTTTTAACTCATAAATTTTAATTAATTTTATGTTTCATCTTGATATTTTTGTTCCTTTCCCCCCAAAAAGGTTAGGTGTGAAATTGTAATTTTGTTGTCTTTGTCCAATTTTGTAATTTTGTATTATTATTGATGGAGATGTCGATTTTGTTTAGGTTTTGTTATTTACTTATTTATTGTCTAGTACCTTATGGCATTGAATGTTTGCCAATATTTGTTGTAATGTAAAAGGTCCCTATGGGGAGAGAGGGCGGGATATAAATAAAGTTATTATTATTATATTAGTATGCTTTGTATATTGGCTGGTAATTAGAGGGTAAAGATGGGCTTTGAAAATCTTGTTGGACATGCATGTATATTTGAGGAAATCCCATTGTCGGAGATAAAATAGCTTGATCAAAGAAAATGCACATTAATGTAATTGCTCCTCAACTTTGTGGTGGTTATGGGCACTGTGTTCCTGTTTCCTCTCTTTTTCCTGGGGAAACAAGGTAAACAAGGAAAAAGAAAGAGGATGAGTTACCGAATCTGCAGGATTAAGTGTGAGGCTGGTTCACCATCTTCACATGTTTTGTGAGTATCTGTTTTGCCCAAGCAAAGGAAGGAGGTACCAAGTGAAAAAACACATAGCAAGTACAACTCATTCATCTCCTAAGGGTAGGGCTGCTATTTTCACATTGCAGCCCAACGTCAAGAGACCTGTGTTGCATTTCAAACTTGTAAATTATCAAAAGCACGAGTGCAAAACCCCCAAAAATGGAGCTACAATTGTAATGACTATGTAAAATGAGGTGTTTGATACAATTGTTTGCCATTGTACCTTACATCACTCTCCTGAAAAATAAGAGGATTTCTCTGTGCAGAAAAATATATGACTTTTTGATTGAAATGCCAATTTTCTACCCTGGACCGCAAACAACATCCCCTCACCCTCCAATACACTGTTTTTGTGGTTTGTGAGCCCTTCAGACTCCATGGAAAACTCTTAATTTGGACAGAAATAGAGTGATTTGCGACTCCTGGAAGCCATGTTTTTTAAAACCTGTTTTTAAAAAATCAGAAGTGAAGCACCTTTGGGACATTTTGGGCAGTCTTTGTGACTCCCACCAGATCCCCAGCAACTGAGAATTGTTCTCTGGATAGTCACCCACTCATACAATAATAGGATGGTTGAACATGAAGGAGATCTGTTTCCACAGGCTCTCACTGATCATGAGGAAGGTCCATAAATGTGCAGAATGAACAGATCTAATTGGCTTGGTATCATATTGCTTGTTTACTGCTGGGATAAGGAATCAGTTTCTGTACTGAGACCTATAAAGAGTGTACTTAACACTCTATTTATTGTAGGAGTTGAGGCAGAGCTCTGTTTGGAAGTAAGGGTGCTTGGTAGAGTATTAATGTAAAGTGCTTTTCGGAGTTTGATCCTGAGTGAGACATCTGACCTTCTTTTATTTCAAAGAGATTTAGACATCTGTCAAGGATCTCTTGCCATCCATCATCCATATTCAATGTTGATTTGACACCAGGTTCTTCTGTCTTCTTCCTTTCACATTGCTGCCTTTAACAGCTGCATCTGCATGATCTTCCTCCCTCCCTCCCTTTTTTTCAAAGTCCAAGCCACTTCAGGCCACTTCTATTTGTTTTAATTCTGAATGACTGAGGCAGAGTGAGTGCACTAGAGGGCTGTTAGCCATTACTGACCATGCAGGCTCAGGATTCTGGAAACTGTAGCCCAAAAGGTAACATTTCAAAGATCTGAAATAGAGTGCCTCATCCAATGGAATTAATTGATATAACCAGTGACTGATGACAGTGAATCACTGCACACTTGTATATCATGATGGATGTGCCACTGTAAGCTGCCTTGAGCCCCCCTGTTGAGGTAGAGAAGGGCGGGATATAAGTATGGCAAATAAATAAATACATTTTGAGTTCAAGTAGTTTCCAAGAACTTGTGGTTAATGGTGTCCTGGAGCAAGAGATCACGAGATCAAAAACGTTTTTCCCCAAACTCCACCAGTGCCATCTGCCACAGTTCCTCTGGGTCTTTTCTAAACTTTTGTACAGTTCTTATAATAATGAATAAGAGTAAAGCATGGTTCTTCCCTAATGGCAATGCACTATTGAGAGCTATCCCTGTTGTAATATGAAATTGATTATGGTTCCTTGATCTTGAATAAGAGTGAAGAACCATTTACTCCACAAAAGGCCTTCTCCTATTGAGAATAGCCTTGTTGATATGATATACAGATATGTCTGCATGTTAGAACTTTCTTTCTGAGTCATGCCTAGGGAAACTGGTGCTATGTGCCATCATTTCAAAATTTACCACTGATTTACAACTGGTACAATGTACAGTGACCTTGGAGTTGTTCACTGTATGTTTAGATTACATTCGGGTAGATCCTGTCAGTTCTTGGAAACTAAGCAGTGTTACTTCTGCTTGGTACTTTGTGGGATAATGCCAATGAACAACAGACACCAGAGGATAGAACTGGCAAAATCATCTCTGACTATTCCTTATCTAAGAATACACTATGAAATTCATGGGTCACCAGAACTTGTAAAAGGGGACCCAGATAGCCCATGCCCAGAAAAAGGGCTATTGAAACCACTTGGATTTTAATACAGCAATTTTTTCTTTGAAGATCATTGAACAGGTCCAGTTTTCAAGAAAAACTGTTCATGTGAGCTCTGTCCCTTCTTCCATGTTATCTGAAATGGCTTGCTGTATAAGTTGTTGTATTGTGCCTAATACCCCATTAATTGTCCAATCTCAAATAGATTAATACCACTGACCTAGTTGGGCAGTAAGACAAATTGGGGAGTTGTGTTGCCTAATAATCAAGGAGGGACAAACAGGCACCGGAGAGATTAAGTGAATGAGATGAGTGCATCCACAACATAGACTGTTTATTTAAAACTCTGTAACTGGAGCTGTGGCGCTAGGCCAGGCTAATTTGAGTAGCAGAGTGTCCTTTTTTTAGAGAGCCGTGGCCTTTTGGAAGCATTTTGTCCAGATAACTTTCCAATTTTAATTTCTGCCAATATTAAAAATAACCTTGTCACCGGTGTGAAAGATGTTAATGAACAATATGCGTCGGAAATGCAGTAGTACACCATAGCACGTCTGGGTCAGAGGTTATCTCAGCCCATGGTAGAAGCCAATAGGTGGCTGAAATGCCTTGGATTTGGGAGGAGACCTACAGACATTAACCTCATCTCTTCAAAGCTGCTTTTAAAACTATTTTTGGTGTTCATTTGTTTTAATTTGCTCTACATAATGCTACTTGCTATAATCTTATTCATATTATTTGCTGGTTCAATTTTAAAAAATCATTTACTTTCTAATGTTTGGGTTACATCACTTAACATTTCTTCTTTGCTTGATAATATTCATCTATCTAACTATCTACTCTCTGCTAATGACACATTATGATATTGTCATAAAAGGCTCTCTGACTATGGTAGATAAATAGAGTTACTTGGGAGCTGACTGCTGCCTGCCAGAGTTTGAGGTTGCGGTGTAGTTATAGTTCCCTGAAGAATTCATTCCCTGACCTCAGTCAATTTTCCCTCTAGCTGTCTCAATTTGGCAGGGACAGTTTGATTGTCCCACTTTTTTGGATGCATTTACAACATTTCAGTTTCTCTTCCCTTTTCCTTCTTACCCCTTACAGTATATCCTCATGTATGTACATGTCAATGTCACAAGTCACGGGTGGTTATAAGGGCCATAATCATGATTTTTTCTTGGACCTGTGAATACATTGAGGGTACTTCCGCATAGCGGAGAAAGCATCAATGCCATGGGAGTCAGCTATCCCCCACCACTGTTCCCAATTCCCCACTCCAGCATTTTACTATTACTATTTACTATTCTACTTCTTTCCCTTTTAATCAGAGTTAAGTTATAGTTCCACCCCAGCATTTTACTATTACTATTTACATTATTTAAACTGTTACTTCTTTCTGATCCCATTTTAATCAGATAACAATACAAAAGTTTGCTAAGACCCTTATAGTCTCAGCCCCCTGAACCAAACTCCAAACTCACCCCGAATTGATTCATGGATAAGTCAACCCAGTTTTGGGAGTTGCTTTTTAAACTAAAATTTCTAGACTTAAACGTTAAAAGAGTCTTTCCATTACCACAAACTGAGTTTAAAATGCAAAATCAGTTTGCATTTAGTTAACTCAGAAGGGAGAAAAGAGAGCAGAATCTTGCCCTTCATAGTTCAGAAGTCATCGCTCAGGTTACTAATAGGAGCACCATATCATCAGAGGATAACTCCCATGTTGCAGCAGCTCCACTGGCTGTCGGTCTGCTTCCGGGCTAAATACAAAGTTCTGGTTATTACCTGTAAAACCCTAAACGGTTCAGGCCCAGAGTATTTGCAAAACTGCATCTCTATATACAAACCAGCTCAAGCGCTGCGATCTGTGAAGGAGGCCCTGCTCATGGTCCCACTCCCATCTCAAGCATGGCTGATGGGAACGAGAGAGGGGGGCCTTCTCTGTGATCGCTCCCCACCTCTGGAACTCCCTCCCAAAAGACCTAAAAACTCCTCCCCCCCCTCTCCTCGTTTTCAAAAAGTTGCTAAAAACCCATCAATGAACTCTGGCGTATAGAGAGGTGGAAGATTAATACATCTTTATACATACCTTGTCAGCTTGTTGGACACCCATCTTTGCTATAGAAAGTTGTATACCATCTTAGCATTAATACTTTTAGTATAATTTTTAAGAGTTTTAAAAGCTTGTCATGTTGCAAATGTTTGTGATGTACCATATCTAGTTATTACTTACAATTTTATTGAGTCCGTTTTTACTTATTGGTTTGATTTATTATGTGTTGTTTGGCATTGAATGTTTGCCATTCTGTTTATTTTGTTGAAAACGGCCCTGAGTCCCCTCGGGAAGATAGGGCGGTCTACTAATCAAGATGTATCATCATCATCATCACCATCATCATCGTTATAGTGTACTCAGGCAACAGCAAACTTGCATTTTTTCCTGGGTTTTGTTTCCTTCCTCATTAATGTTTGCGATCTTGGAAAGCAACCATCCAGGTCTCATTTTTTTTAAATCTGTGATGTGTTGGAGTGTATGATGTGCCTGCGGCCTTTACCACACTCATGGCTATTGGCCACAACTGTTGACATAAAAAGGAGCACCTCACACTTTATACAAGAATACAGCTGAATTACAAATAGAAGGATTAATTGTTCTAGTCTTCTTTTGCTGTCTGCCTGAAGCAAATAGTGAAATATATTCTTGATTTCTACTTTGTTCAAGTGTATCACACTGGAATGATTTCATTCATTTTTCCAGCAAGGTTCCACTGAATTTAAATGGCCATCTCTTTTTCAATATACTAGTTTGGTTTTCTCAGTGCCTAAAATATGTGGAATGTTGCTCACTTTTTTTCAAAGAGTTGGGCATGATGAGAACAATACAAGCAGGCATGCCTTCTGTCAAAATCCATAGGAGGTTATTCTTGCATAATGTAAAAAAACGTAAAAAGAAAACCAAACAAACTCTTATCTTTGCATTTATATAGTATGCACCTAATTTTCAAAGCACTTCAAATAATCACAATAATCATTTCAACAGCCCTATAATATTAGACACTGTCTGTCTATTGCAAATGAGGAGTTAGATTCCAAGTGACAGGTCTCATTTTCACAGCCATTATGCTAAAGAACCAATAAACATGCAGAGTCCTGTTTGTGCAAAAGAAAAATTCCAGAATTTTTCAACCTCATTCCTTTGCTTACTTTTCTTACACCATTAACAAATATCTCCCGCCACCGAGCATATTTAATTCGATTTTAATTATTTCTTCTTGTATGGTCCCTTGTGGAGACAGGGGAGAACCTTGTCAGAATGAGAAAGGTGATTTTTAAAGTATTATTTGAAATAAATAAGCTTCACTCATACAGAGATGCCTACTGTAATAGTCAATTATTATCATATTCCACAGAGAATGAAAGAAGTGATTCAGGTATATCTGGTCTTTGCAGAATTTCTTTTTCGGCTCAGTGAAATCTCTCCTCCACTGTTAACATCAGTATATCTGAGGTTAAAGTCCAGTTTCAGCTAGTTAATTCTAGTTTCATTTAAATACACAAAAAAGTTTTAAAAACACAAAAAGGGTTAATTCAGTTTCATTTCCACCCATTAAAATGCCTTGTAATGGTTGTCATGAAGTTTTCTGTTAACTAAGAGGGAACATGAGCCACTGTTGAAGTAAAGGCCCTGTAGTTCTTGCAGTGCCATCCAGAAGTCTTTTCAGCTGAGATAAGAGTATATTGTGGACAAAAGCAATAACAAAGAACTTAATTTAGTAAAGGAATGGTTAACATATGGTTCTCTAGATGTGTTGGAATCAAAGTGCTACTTTGGAACTTTCCTCATTTGTTAGACATGGGTTGGCATGGTGCTAATGAGTTACAAAGGCATAAGTTGGACATGCCATCACAATTCACTTTTTTTGTTTGTCCCAGTCTCAGAAGAACGCAAACAAAAAACCTTTTCTGAACAAATCCCAAGGAAATTCTTCAATGCATTTGTCTTTGGGTACCCATACATCTGAAATGACATGAAGGCACACAACAACAAAAAAGGGTCAGATTTCTGTTCCAAGCATGAAAAAAACAAAAATCATTCTCCAGACCCACCTGTAAACTGTACAGCCCTCCTTTAACACAACATTTCCATGTTGTTTGAAAGTAGACTGAGAAGGATGAGGATGGAATAAGTCCACCTATTTTTTGTAGCTGGATGCAATGCAAGGACTTCATCTATAGGGAGGTCCCATGGACTCCCAGAGGTCCTTGCAGATAGTATTTCAGCATATCCAGCTACAGAAAAATAGTTCAATTAATTGCTTGTCATCCTTCTGCAGATATGGTAGTTCTACTATACTATTTGTGGGATTTGTGTCCAGATCACCAGCATGAAGGAAAAATAAATCTGCAATTTTGCTGTTTGCTGTTTTCATTTACTGGACCCATATTGTCAGCAGGTTTCTAGTTCTTACTTTTCTTATTATTTTCGTTCTCTTGTAGGGATGAAGCGGCCCTTAAGCCCATGCCATTCCCCTACTACTGGGAATGGCATCCATGGAAGCCTCACAGAGAGCCCTGGTATAGGAAGTCTACCAGAGCAGCGCTCGAAAAGAGAGAAGAAGCATCCATCATATACACTTTGTGGGGTGTGTAATATCCAACTCAATTCAGCTGTCCAGGCTCAGATCCACTACAATGGAAAGTCACACCAGAAACGCCTCAAGCAGCTCAACAAGGGCAAAATCCAAGCAAGTCAAGGTAAAACCTAGTCTTTACATAATGCCTCTGACAAGTTTCATAGAAATTTTCAAATATGGCAGGTCCTTAAAATGCCTAAACGAACATCACAGAGCTGTCACCCTCAGCTGTCCATGTGTACTCAGTATGACCTCCATATCGTCAGGACTGGTTTTGCCATTTTACCTACCCTATCTGACAGAATAAGTTCTCTCTAGAAATTTTCTAGGTCATTCAAGTGATTCTTTGGTATGCTTCTGCTGGAAATCAGCATAGGGTCACCCTTAAGGATCAAGCAAACTCCTAAAGAGGATACCTAGATCCTCCAGCATGACTCTATGGTGAATTCCAGTGTAAGTAGTTCATTTCAATAAGGTTTGCTGTTATCCATGAGACCCTGTTTTCATGTTAAGCTCAGCACCCCTTGTGCCCGAAGTTGAACACAGCCTCCAGATGCCAGAAATGGAAAAAGATGGAAAAAGCCTTTACTTCTGTTTATGTATAGTCTGTCCTTGTTAATAATATAATAGCATCAAATGTTTGCTGTATATGTGTTCTGTAATTCTCACCGAGTCCCCTCAAGGAGATAGAATGGAATTTCAATAAATTATTATTAATTATTATTATTATTACAATTCTAGTATTTCATCTTTACTGTTCCTCATGTCTAGCACGTGTTTCTAGATCACCAAGTTAACACCACATCTCTGTGACTTCCCCCTAAGCTCACCTGTTCTATAAAATTTTGGTTTAATTACTTTTGATTAACTATTTAGCTTATATATCCTATCTAAAACATGGGGCACTGAAAGAATTCGGAGGGGGGGGAGGTGTTTGTTTGTTAGGGCAGGAACTGAAAATTTACTGTCCTGCTTTTAGTTACTGACCTGCTTTTAGAATTTTTTTAATATAACTAGCCAGATTTTGTTCATTTTCATGGTTTCATCCTGTCCGCTGAAATTGTCCACATGCTTGTGGATCTCAATGGCTTCTCTATGAAGTATGACATGGTGGTTGTTAGAGTGGTCCAGCATTTCTGTGATCTCAAATAATATGCTTTGTCCAGGTCGGTTCATCAGGTGCTCTGCTATGGCTGACCTCTGGGGATGCCTGCCATAGATGTGGGCAAAATGTTCGGAGAGAATGCTTCTGGAACATGGCCATACAGCCCAGAAAACTCACAGCAATATATCCAAGTTGTTGTGCAGATTTTAAAATGACCATAGAGACAGACCAGAATGATGAATTAACACATGAAACATAGACTGGAAATACACCTCTATTCCCTCTTGAAACTAATCCTGGTTGAACTCATGCATGCACTTTTCCTACTTTCTAGTCTTTCCATTATTGTCTCTCCTCTGTTAAATTTGAAACTAAAGCTACTTGTTGTAGGAAGTACATTCTGCTGTTGCTTTGTAAATCAATGTTAATGGCATTGTACAAATTATATATTGACATTTCCCACCATGGCACTATTTCCATGGTGGTAGGATTACATGTTTATGCAAATCAAGTAGTTATGCTTACAGGACAAGACACATTGATAATCATAGGTGATAGGCAACAGAGCAGAACCAAACATTGTAAGAAAATTTAGTCTAGGACCAAGAAATGAAGCAGCTGAAGAACAGACTGAGTTTTGGGAGGCCAGTAGTGTTTTCATTACAAACATATTTTTCATGCAAACAAAGAGGCGGCTGCGTTCATAGATGTCAACCGATGGGCAAAATCAAATACACTACATAGAGAAGTTAAATTACCCTTTCAAAAACAAGACCAGGAACAAATTACGGCATAGACCATGAACTGCTCGCATGAAAACATAGAATAAGATTAAAGAAAAACACTAAAACACATTCTACCCAAAACAACCAGAAAGACAGTTCTGTAGAATTTAAATAATGTAAAAAATAGATTTGCACTTTTAAATTTAGTTTACTGAGAGACAACAGAACTCTGGGCTGGAGGCATGGACACTGTGAGGAAGGAATGCAAAGAGATGCTATCTGTGACCAGAATGAAAGGGAGGGAGGGAGGGAGGCAAGCACTACTGGATAAACCTCTTCAACAGTTAGGAACAGATAAGAAGAAGAAGTAAAAGAAGATAGAAAGAGAGTCAGAACTCAGCCACTGTTCAGTGAACTGTGCACAGGCACAAAGGTTGAACACTTCCACAAGATCTGAGAAATCAAGGAGAAATTTAAACCAATAATAGAAGTGCTATACGATCAAATAGAGGAACACAACACACAATCAAGAAAAAAAATTTTTTAGATAATTTGAGAAATGCACTGAAAAATTATGTGAAGGAAATGAAAGAATGACAGAGTCATTCAAGGAAGAACCATTTGAAGATGAACCCACAATTTTAGAAAGTGAAGTGGAAACTGCCCTCAGAGTACTTGAGAAAAATAAATCACCAGGAGCAGATGGCATACCATGTGTTCAAGCTACAGAAACAGAATCTACTCAAGCTCTAAACCCTATCAACAAAAACAGAAATCAAAACTATGGCTCACATAGTAGAAATTCTGAATACACATTCCAAAAGAATTCCCCAGGAATTGCATCAACTACTAGACTATTGCGTTAATATCCTATGCAATAAAATTGATGCTCACAACATTTAGGAAAATACTTTTACCATAAACAGAGTGAGACATCTCAAATGTCCAGTCTGGATTCCAAAGACATAAGAAAAATGTTAAGGTTTATAACTGAACATTTAGGAAAAAATAATGCCACATATTGCTAACATAACGTTAAGGTAGACAGTGAAGAATTGACAAAAATCAAAAGGCCTCCATATTTTATTTAAGTAATTACCGTAATCAAAATAGAGACTGCAGTCAAAAATCAGAAGAAGATTAGGACTTGGAAGTGCAGTTATGAAGGAACTGGAAAAGATCCTCAAATATAAAACTATATCATTGAATATTGAAGTCAGGATTGTCCATGCCATCATATTTCTCATTTAAAATCTGGGGTTGGATAAAAGATTTCATCATCATAAGCTATTAGTCATGGATGACTATGATTGTCTTCCGAGGGTAAAGACTTGGTGGTGAGTCCATAAGTGACTGTGAAGACCTATTCTGGATCCACATGGCCTTTCACAGAGAGGAAAGAAGAGATCTATGGATACTATGGATTGCTACAAAAGACCAATAAATTGGTATTAGAGCAAATCAGGTTTGGAGTCTTCCTAAAAGCCAAATGGCTAAGCTGAGAGTGTTGTACTTTGGACACATCATGAGAAAACACTACTCATTAGAAAATACAATGAAACTTAGAATCATCGAGTTGGAAGAGGCCTTCTGGGCCATCCAATCCAACCCTTTGCCAAGAAGCAGGAAAATCACATTCAAACCACCCCAGACTTGGTAAAGTCAAATAAAAGGCAGAATGAAAAGAAAAAGACCGCGTCCCAGGTAGATAGACTCAATAAAGGAAGCTACAACCATGTGTTTGTAAGACCTGAGTATGGCCATTAATGACAGGGAGACTTTGCGATTTCTCAGTCATAAGATTGCCATATATCAAAATCTAGTTGTTGGCTATTAACAACAGCAAAATATAGCCATCTAATAGCTGTTTAAGTAATCTAGAGAATGGTGGAAAGCAGGAGGCAGAAGCCTAGTCTTGAGTTCCCTAGATCTCTGTTGTATCATTGCCTCTAATGACTCGATGGCATTGGTTTAGAAATATCATCATCAGCCTTGTCAATAATCTTGGCCATTTTCTCTGAACATGAATTTTAAAGGCAAAACTGAATTGGAGTGGGGTGATGCTTGTCCACGCTACCTTATTTTTGCTGGACTGGTATCTTTCTCAGCAGGGAAGGGGGTGAAAACACAGCTGATTAGAATTGCATGCATTTTGCTGTGTGGTGCGGCAGAGTGAACACAATTTACTGTTTATTCATCTTGGTAATTTGTAAGCAGTGATTATCAGCAGTCTGTGTTCAGCTGGAGTGGAGAGTGTAGTAAATGGGTCAGTGGTACTTCTTTTGAATACATTCCAGGTAGGGCATCCTTGAACACTGTTCCAGTTGATTCAGTATTATACTCTTGACCTCCCCATAATATTATCAGGCTATATTTTTCTACTGTTCAACATGTGCCTCCCTGTGTGATGCATACATTCACATGTAGCTTGGAAAGCTACTTTCAAGAAATGATTAACAGAGCTTAAAAATAATTTGTTAAAAGGTTATTTAATTATACTTTCATTATTAGAAAAGAGAATTAACTACACTATTCTACATTTGTTACAAAACGAAGAATAACCTTGTTCCTTCTTAAAAGTATGTTTCCAGCCTCTGTGCATGTGTATAGTAGGGTGGTTGATCCATAAAAAAATTGTTTCTAAGCTTGGGGGGGGGAGCCGCTGTTGTTTCGAAATAGAAAGTGTTCCAAATTTTTTGGGGAAAATTTCAAAAAAAATTTGTATTTAATTACAAAAATTGTTATTATTTCATTATTGGTGCCATGCATTCGCAGTACGCAGGGGTTGCCCGTCTCCATGCCCCCTCGCCAGCTCAGAATCAACCCGCGATATCTCTAACACGGGCTGGTTCTCAGCTGGCGAGGCGGGATGGAGTGCATGCCCTCCATGCCCCCTCGCCAGCTGAGAACCAATGCAGGTTAAAGATAACCCATGTTGGTCATCAGCTGGCAGGGGAGAGTAGAGGGCATGCACTTCATCCCTCCTCACCAGCTGGAAATAAAAACGACATAATAACGCGCCCTTTACGGAAATGGTGGACTTGATTTCGATTTAGAAACATCACTTCCGGGTTGCTGGCCACGGGTCGAATTAGGGTCTAAATTGTTTTTAATACAAAATAATAACGGTTTTCAAAAGAAAAACTGCCAGCTGATATCCACCCCTAGTGTATAGTCATTTTAATATATTTTCATTGCCTTTTCTAGGATTTATGTCTAAATGGTCAATTTGTGTTATTAGTATAACTAGGTTTATTCAAGTATTCATATTTGGCCCCCATTTAGGGGTCAATTTCTCTTTTGTTTCTCTTTTATTATTTTTGTATTATTCTGTTTATTTTTAGATGTTTGTATTTGAGTTGGGCATTGAATGTATGCCTTTTGTGTGTAAACCACCCTGAGTCCCCTTGGAGAGAGAGAGTAGTCTATAAATATATTATTATTATTATTTCTCCTTTAAATATCTATCATTTCCTTAAGTACATGTAATTTATATAAAGTACATTTCTTTCCAATTTCTCATCTCGGTCCCAACTCTGGATACAATTCAGATCTCATGGTTTTCTATATCTGGATTTCTGGGAATTGAGGCCACTTAATAATGAATTAGATCAGTTCTATTTGCATATTTGCTTGGGATATTGATATTTATAGTTCATGACGCAATTGAGATAGCTGATAGACATGATCACTCTGATATACCATCATTCAGCTGAAAGTATTTTTATAACTAACTAGCTTCGGGACCCGGTGGTGCCCGGGTGATTTGAGAAGTGCAGCAGGATGTAGAGTGGGTCATGGGGGCTCTGTGTGCCAAGTTTGGTGTTGATGCATCATTATTGGGAGTTGCAGTGGTATCATGAAATTACTGAAGGTAGTGCAAGTCCCATCATCTCTGGTCCACCCTCCCCCAAAGTGTAGTAGGATGTAGATTGGGTCAAGGGGGCTCTGTGTGCTAAGTTTGGTCTGTATTGGTGAATGGATGAGGGTGGCATTGTTTTTAGGAAGTGAGTGAAGGTACTTCAAGTCCCATCATCTGTGGTCCGTCTCACACAAAACAGCACCAGGATGTAGAGTGGGTCATGAGGGCTCTGTGTGGCAGGTTTGGTGTTGATCAGTCATTGGATTAAGTTTGTAGCAGGCTTGGAAAGTGAGGGAAGGTACTGCAAGTCCCATCATCCATGTTCTGCCCCCCGCCAAACTTCAGTAGGATGTAGAGTGGGTCACTGAGGCTCTGTGTGCCAAGTGTGGTCTTTCTCGGTGTTTGTTGGGGGCCGCAGTTGTCTGTGGGAACAGAGGGGTGTGAAAGTACTACAAATCCCATCATCCATTGTCAGTCCTCCCACGAACCTCACCAGGACATGAAGGCAGTCATGGGGGTTATGTGTGCCAAGTGTGGTCTCGATCAGTAATTGGATGAGGGTCGTAGCAGACTTGGGAAGTGAGTAGAGGTACTTCAAGTTCCATCATCCATGGTCCACCCTTCTCCAATCTGCACCAGGACGTAGAGTGGGTCATGAGGGCTCTGTGTGGCAGGTTTGGTGTTGATCAGTTATAAGATTAGGTTTGTAGCAGTCTTGGAAAGTGAGTGAAGGTACTGCACGTTCCATCATCCATGTTCTGCCCCCCTCCAAACTTCAATAGGATGTAGAGTGGGTCACTGGGGCTCTGTGTGCCAAGTGTGGTCTTTATCAGTGTTTGTTGGGGGCCACAGTGGTCTGTGGGAACAGAGGGATGTGAAAGTACTACAAATCCCATCATCCATTGTCAGTCCTCCCCCAAACCTCACCAGGACGTGAAGGCAGTCATGGGGGTTATGTTTGCCAAGTTTGGTCTCGATCAGTGATTGGATGAGGGTTGCAGCGGACTTGGGAAGTGAGTAGAGGTACTTCAAGTCCCATCATCCATGGCCCAGGCTCCTTCAAACTGCAGCAGGATGTAGAGTGGGTCATGTGGGCTCTGTGTACCAAGTGTGGTCTTTATCGGTCTTGGTTGGGGGTCGCAGTGGTCCGTGGGAACCAAAGGGATTTAAAGTACTACAAATCCCATAATTCGTGGTCCATCTCCCCCAAACCGCACCAGGACGTAAAGGGGGTGAGGGGGGTTATGTGTCCCAAATTTGGTGCAGGTCCATCACCCGCGCTGGTCGCTGTGGCCTGTGAAACTGTCTGCCAATCAGAATGCTGCCACATTTCCGCCCTCCGCACACATACATACATACATACATACATACATACATACAAACATTCCGTTTTATTAAGGTATACAGAAACAGATATACAGATATACAGATTGTTATTCAAAGAAATAAACCTCCAATCAATCAAATAAAGACACACAAAAAGACAGCTTTCATAAAACAAAAGGACCATATCGCCTTACAAAAATAAAACATTTTTACTTAATATAAAATACTAACCTAAAACAACTAACAAACTCAAGCTAACCTCTACAGCCCACACAACCCTACTAAACTTGTAGAATAAAGACTGATCTAGAAGTTCCATATTCTCTGCCTGTTGGTTTTAATTTTTCAATATACTATTCCCTTGAAATGTCCCTGCAGGACCACCCTTCTACTTTTAATAACACTCTTCTAAGTTAGAAAACCAGTAGCAGAATTTTGTCCTCATCTTTGGTGTAAAAAGGTGATAAATACATCTCAGTCTTTCTTGAAATTGGTCAAGGCTTTCTCCCTGATCAAGATCATCAGTTTGTCTATCTCATCTAGTTCACATGTATTCAAAAGCAAATCTTCCTATGTTGGGGTAGCCAAGTCGCTTAATTTCTAGGCAAAAATTATTCTAATTGCAGTAGTCAAATATAATAACCATTCAGCTGAAAGTATTTATGTAAGTGGTGTCGTCATGGCAGGCTATGCCTGTTGGGTGCCCACATTAAGTTCGGCATCAGTATGAGCTGTCAGTCTAGAAAACAATTTTGTGAAGGTGTTAGATCACTGATGATTATGGAGCCCCCAGTGGTGCAGTGGGTTAAACCCTTGTTAAATCACTCTGCCAGGAGCGGCTCAGGGCTTCATGGCTGCCATGGCAACCATAGGCCTGTCCCAATTAGTATCGGGTCCCACACTGATGGACACATGCTGAATCTGGTTTTCTGTCAGGGATGGGAAGACAGTGGCGGGGTGGAGGAGTGACCATTGCTCTGTTGCCATGGACTGACCACTACCTGATTAGGTTTAGACTTATTGCACCTTCCTACCTCCGCAGGGGTGGTGTACATGGTACTGAAACAGCCTTGGTCACCTTAGTAGATTATCTACGCCGGGAACTACACAGGGAGAGTGTGTCCCTGTTGGTTCTGCTGGACCCCTCAGTGGCCTTCAGTACTATTAACCATGGTATCCTTCTGGGACGACTTGCAGAAATGGGGCTTGGAGGTACTGCTTTGCAGTGGCTCCAGTCCTCCCTGGAGGGTCGGTCTCAGAGGGTGTTACTGGGTGACACCTGTTCGACTCCACAACCATTGTCTTGTGGAGTCCCTCAGGGTTCTATACTGTCCCCAATGTTATTTAATATCTACATGAAGCTGCTGGGGGAGATCATCCAGAGTTTCGGAGAAAGGTGTTATCTGTACGCAGATGATGGCCAAATCTGTCACTCCTTCCCACCTGTCACTAGGGAGGCTGTTCAGACCTTGAATCGCTGTTTAGCTGCTATGTCAAACTGGATGAGGGCTAACAAATTGAAACTGAATCCAGACAAGACAGAGGTCCTCCTGGTCAGTCGTAAGGCCAAACAGGGCATAGGGTTACAGCCTATGTTGGATGGGGTTACACTCCCCTTGAAAACGCAGGTTCACAGCTTGGGAGTGATCTTGGATTCATCGCTAAGCCTGGAGCCCCAGGTTTTGGCAGTGGCCAGGGGAGCTTTTACACAGTTAAGACTTGTGCGCCAGCTGTGCCCATACCTTGGGAAGTCTGACCTGGCTATGGTTTTCCACTTTCTGGTTACATCCCGAATAGATTACTGCAATGCACTCTATGTGGGGCTGCCTTTGAAGACGGTGTGGAAACTCCAATTAGTCCAACAGGCAGCAGCCAGGTTACTAACTGGAGTGACACACAGGGAACATACCACCCCCCCTGTTATGTCAGTTCCACTGGCTGCCGGTCCACTTCCGAGCTCAATTCAAAGTGCTGGTTTTGACCTAAAAAGCTCTATACAGTTCTGGCCCAGCTTACTTGACCAAACGCATCTGCCTCTACATCCCACATTGTAATTTAAGATCATCTGGAGAGGCCCTGCTCTCACTTCAGTCAACATCGCAAATGCATCTGGCGAAGATGAGGGACAGGGCCTTCTCGGCCATGGCCTCCCGCCTATGGAATGCACTCCTAATTGAGATAAGGTCGACCCCATCCCTCTTGGCCTTCAGGGGGAAAAAACTAAAATCATAGTTCTGGGACTAGGCTTTTGGATCATAGACTAAAGGAGCACTGTTCTGGACTGGAATGATGTTTATGGTTGATGATATTGTGATATTGTTTTGTGGTTTTATGTATTACTGTTTTAATTATTGTTGTTGTATTTAATTGTGATTTTATTATTGTAAGTGACATTGCTTCACCACTATATGTAAGCTGTCCTGAGTGCCCCTTCGGGGGGAAGAGAAAAAATGGGATAGAAATACCAGAAAGAAAGAAAGAAATAATTGTGCCGGCAGGACTGCTGACCAAAAAGTCAGCGGTTCAAATCTGGGGATCAGGGTGAGCTTCCATCTGTCAGCTCCAGCTTCTCAAGCGAAAACATGAGAGAAGCCTACCACAGGATGGTAAAACATCCAGGTGTCCCCTGGGCAATGTCCTTGCAGATGACCAATTCTCTCACACCAGAAGCGACTTGCAGTTTCTCAAGGTGCTACTGACTCACACACACACACACACAAACCACTGATGGTTATTTCCTGCATGTGGGTCATCATTTCATATTGAGCCACCAAGAAATCCCTTTACGTATATAAATTTGTCATTATAAATATGTGTATCTCTCTTTGACCATCTTCAGATTGTTTTAGGTGTTATATAGTTTTCCAGTATCTATGCAGAGTCTGGAGGGGGCAGCAGAGTCACACAGACGATCTCCAGGCTCATAATGTCTATCATTCTTCCTTTTTAAAGCAGTGTATTTGGTTGGTGTTTAAGAGATCACAAGAATATAGTAGTGTATTTGGATCTAGTCTGAAGGCAATTGTGGAACCAAAAGAGGGTACTTGTCTGTTTTCCATCCCCTCATTTCTTTTCAGTTCAGAATCACAAAAAGAAACCAAATACGTTCTTTATAGCGATATTTCCTATATACCTTTTTGCATACTATAAAGTCACATTAGAAGCTGTGTCAAACTTTATGAAGTAAGAACATGTTTACCATTTTAAGCTGAAAATGCTTTATTTGGAGGAGGAAAGCTAACAGCAAGGAGATGGTGCATGGTTGGCTTGTATTTCTCTAATATTGTTCACAGTTGCTATTTGCCTTCAATTGCCATCTATCACACACTTTTAAGAAGAATTCAGATGACATCATTGTCCTTTCCTTTCTCAGATCCGACTGCAGAGCCAATCTGACAATGCAGACTGGACACTGCAGTATTTCAGAGCTAGTGTACAGTTAATTAGAGCCTCTTTACAGGTAAAACAATCAACCCCCAAGTGGTTATATGCCAATGAAAAGACAACAAGGAGGAAGCCCACCTAGCCTCCTTAGGAAGGGAGTTCCAAAATCTCAAGGTGCATCTACACTGCATAATTAATGCAGTTTGCCAACACTTTTATTGCCATGTCTCAATGCTATGAAATTATAGGAGTTGTAGTTTTAAAAGATTTGTAGCCTTCTCTCCAAAATAGTGTTGGTGCCTTACCAAATTATACCTCCTATGATTCCATAACATTGAGTCATAGCAGTTAAAGTGGTGCAAAACAACATTCATTCTACAGTGTATATGCTACCTCAGATGATGTCCAATCACATGTTCCCATCAAGCATGGCTATGACCCAAATGTCTTAAAGTTTCGGCTGTCTCATATAGGGAGATACAGTCTGTCAGAATGACTAGTCCTAGACACATAGGGCTTTAGAGATGGTTGTGAGTTTCTCTAAGCCAATGTTTCCCAACTGGTGTGCCGTGGCACACTAGTGTGCCATGAGCGATCATCAGGTGTGCCATGGGAAATTGGAGATAGGAGAGAGAGAGAGAGAGAGAGAGAGAGAGAGAGAGAGAGCCTTCCTGTCCTATCGGGAAGCCCTATCTGGGGCTCGATCCCTTGCCTGAGTCCCGCAAACACAGCTTCCTTTTGGGAAGCTTTGTGCCACCGGACTCACCACTTGCCTTCTTGGGCTTCCTCCTCCTCTCCGCTTCTTCCTCGGCCTCGGAAGGGTTTGGGCCAAAAGGCGGGGGCTGTGTCAGGTGGAAAGAGCCGCGCAGAGAGAGAGAAGATACTGGGATGGGACTTCCCCAGGTCCCCCGGCTGCCTGGGGGCGGATCTACACCATAGCATTCGTGCAGTGAGGCGCGCCTTGGTCTTCCAGGGCTCAAGGCTGGGGAATCCCGAGATTTGTAGTTTGGGGAGGCTCAGGATGGTGTCAAACTACCACTCCTGTGATTCCCTCACACTCAGCCAAGGCGGGTGAAGGGGAGTTCGGGACACAGGGTTGAGGCACCTTTAAGCAGGGGCCGAAAACTAACAGGGTTTGCTCACTTAAGGCAGGCGTGGGCCAACTTGGGCCCTCCCTCCAGGTGTTTTGGCCTACAACTACCACCAGTCATACATACACACACACACACAGACACACACACATACTGTATATATACAGTATATAAGCTGTATAAATTTATTAGCTGTACCCGCCACGCATTGCTGTGGCCAACCTTCCCCCCCTTTCTCTCTTTCCCTCCTTCCCTCTTTTTCTTTTCCTTCTTCTTTCCCTTTTTCTTTCTTCCTTCTCGACCTGTTTCCTTCCTCCCTTTCTTTGCTCTTTGGTTCCATTCTTCCTTCCTTCCTTCCTTCCTTCCTTCCTTCCTTCCTTCCTTCCTTCCTTTCTTCCTTATTGATGCATAAGAACACAGAGAGAGACTGACAGCTGTTGAGCAAGACCTTCGTGTGTGTCTTTCTGCCATTCCTGCCAGGATATCTATGTTGTGTTCATCGAAACAAGCCCAGGTTTCACACTTAGTGTATAAATACATTTTAAAACATATTAACTATATGTATTACTGTGTTAGAATGTCATTTTGTGTCATTGGTTGGTGGTGTGTCCCAGGATTTTGTAAATGTAAAAAAATGTGCCGCGGCTCCAAAAAGGTTGAAAAACACTGCTCTAAACAACCCTGCATTGTCTATCGACAAATAGCACCATGAACTTTATTTATTATCAAGAAGTTACATTTATTTATTACCTTTCGTATGTGAGTTCAGGATAACATATACCATTGCTTTCAACTTATCTGCACAAAGAGAGGTGGGCAGGCCGAGAGAGAGCAATTGGCCCAACATCACTCCATGGGTTTCATGGCTTCCTGGAGATTAGCTTTGGATCTCTCAAATCCCACTCTAGTGCTGTAACCAGCACTGCACACTCTAATTATCCTGCTCGGTTGTTTGTATGTGTTCTGGCCTGCCTTGTTTCATAGGCTACATCTGTACTCTTCTATAACTTGCCAATAGAGGTGTGGCTGAGACTGCGGGGTGCTAGAATCTAATCCAATTGTTATGGCTCTTTTATCTCTTAGCGTTGCTTCCCTCTGTGCTCCTTCCCCGTTCCTGTTCCGTGGCCCCAAAAAGTCAGCAAGCATCCACAGCCGCTGCAGCATGAGTTTTCCAAGCAGGCTTGCCTTCGGCCTTGTCAGTTTGCATTGGATCAAGTCAACATGGTAACATTTGGAACGGGAAGGATGCTCTCCTTAGGGCTTGTCTATGCTGCAGCCCATTGCAGTGATTCTCTGTAAGGCTTGGACTACCTTTTTCCCATTCGACCATCTGCTTTAAAAATGCTACTGAATTAAGCAGGCCCTTTATCTATGCAGCATTGGGTTATCCCTGCATGACTCTTCTCCCCACCTCTCACATGATGATACTAGATGTTAACAGAAATCAAGCCACCACAACTGAAAGCAACATCCCTGCCCTTCCTGGTGCCCTTTGTACCCAATTACGGTGAGGTCTTGAAAATCCAAACATGACAGCATTACACTGCGAGTTTCTTCCCTCCATGGCACTTCATCAGATGCGTGTATTGAGCAGGAAGTGTTCCTCTGGAAATGCCATGCTTTTATAGTTTAGCTTATTTATTTATATCCCAATCTTGTCTACCTCTGTAGATGGACTCAGACTGGATAACAGCAAGAATTCAATGCTAACAATAAAAACCTTTTAAAATATCATACATAAACAATTAGTTAAAAATACATATACCTCTAGCCGCTCTGAGTCCCTCAACGAGGGAGAGAGAGCGGGATATAAAACAAAGTAAATAAAATCAAATCTATCTATACACATAAAAATACATATACCTCGTAAGATAAAGTGCACATAAACCATTCGCCAAGATAAAATCATGTCCAACTCAGTCCGCACATTGTGGTCAATAACTTTAGTCAATTACCGGTCTCAGCCATCACTCTGCAAATGCCTCGTTCCACAAACAGGATTTCACTAGCTTCCTAAAGGTCAGGAGGGAGGGGGCAGACCGAACCTCATTCGGGAGAGAGTTCCATAGCCGGGGGCCACCACAAAAAAGGCCCTGTCTCTCGTCCCTACCAGATGCAACTGTGAAAGTGGCGGGACAGAGAGCAGGGCCTCTCCGGAAGATCTTAATGCTCTTGATGGTTCATAGGGGATAATACATTCAGACAGCTAAACTGGGCTGGAACCGTGTAGGGTTTTGTAGGTTACAACCAACACTTTGAATTGTGCTTGGAAACTAATTGGCAGCCAGTGGAGCAGGCGCAGCAATGGAGTTGTGCGCTGTCTGTACCCAGCTCCCGTGAGTAGCCTGGCTGCCGAGTGTTGGACTAGACGCAGCTTCCGGGCAGCCTTCAGAGGCAACCCCATGTAGAGAGCGTTGCAGTAGTCTATACGGGATGTAACCAGAGTGTGGACCACCGTGGCCAAGTTAGACTTCCCAAGGTATGGGCGCAGCTTGACACACAAGCTCTAACTGTGCAAAAGCTCCCTTGGCCACTGCCGAGACCTGGGGTTCCAGGCTCAGCGATGAGTTCAGGATCACTCCCAAGCTGCGAGCCTGTGCCTTCAGGGGGAGTGTAACTCCGTCCAGCACAGGCTTAGTTTAGTTTGGCAGTACAATAGAAGAAAGAAAAGAGGGTTATAGGTTTGCAACTCTCAAAACAATTCCATCACACCTGTAATATCTTGGAAGTAACATTTTATAAAGGATTGTTATTTTATTTTCAAAACAAGCACCAACATTATTACACTTAAATGTTTTAATAAAAAGGACATAAAAGATGGAGGCGAGAATTTATAACAACCTTTAACAACAGGCAAGATGTACTCATTATTAAAGAAACCTTGTTTTGGCTTTTGGGAGGTCTTTTCATGGGGAATGAAGACCTGGTGGTTTCATCAGGCCTTTGATACTGACTAGTCTCAGACGCGAGGCCCCCAGCCATCAGTTAGGGTCCGGCCAGCACCTTACCCGTTCCTCCGTTTCTCCTGCACTTCCTGGTACCGGCCCTGGCCCAGACCTTTCTTCAAAATTGCCAGGAAGGCCTGGCAATAAGTAGCCCAAGGCCCTACCCTGACCATTAATTAGGTCCACTCTCTGCACTTTACTCATTCCCTGGTTTATACTACTACCACATGAGCCCCGACCAGCCCTTTCATACTGTCCAAGCCCACTTGTTAGTTGGGCCATTGGTAACACATTTTGCACAATGGAATAATGTGGAATCAGTTTGGTTTAATGCATAGGATTGTGTCAACAGGTGCTATTTATATTTTAAATGAATATTCTGTATGTTTTATGTTTGCTTATGGAAACTGCCCTGAATCCCTAGGGGAGATGGAACGGTATATAAATGAAGTTATCATTGTTGTTGTTGTTGTTGTTATTTAGGGGATTAAAAGGTTAATTAACTATATAGTATGACTTTCATATCCACTGATAATACATACTTGGTGTGGATACAGAAATAGCAAACTGTATTGAAATGAAGGACCTCTGAACCAAGAATACCATGAAGATGAACTAGGGAACCTGGTATATCTTTTGTTGGATGTGAATAAATTAAAGTGCAGATACCTGTCCTGCAAATAAGGTAGTCGAACTGCATCATGGCAGTTATGTGTTATGTCACTCATAATTAAAATGAATGTGCAGCAGTGGTGTGTGCTTTAAAAAGTAATTATCATACACCCTGAAGTTTCCAACAAAATTAAAAGTCCCCAATCATGAAATGTAGGGACACAAAGCTCCTACTAAGTGGCTGCTATGACCTGCATCTGCCCCCCATTAACATCTAGTAAAAGGCTTTTCTCTGATTTGACATATCTTGTTTAGTACTTCTCTACCATTCTCTGCTTCATTGGCTGGAGCTGCCAAGAGGTCATGGAAATTAAGTGAGATCGGGGTCATCCTGAGACGGTTTTCTTTCCGAGGATGGAACAGCAAATGGTGCCTCCTCCTCCCGTCAAGATGCATAGCACCCAAAGCCAGTAAAGTGATTTTGGTGCATGAGCTTTAAAATCCTTCAAGTGCCTCTCCCAGGCAAAAAATACTAAAGAGCAATTTCATGGCACCTAAAAGGGCTGCCAGAGTTAGCCACCTCATTCTGCAAAATGGTATGGAAATGAGTGAAAGGTTGTTATCTTGGTCTTTTTGATGCCATTATTTGGGGTAAACAAGTCAACAGCAGATACATGTCCAAAGTCATATTTATTTTTCTCCAGTGTTTATTGAGAATTTCATTTGATTGTTCTTCCAGATTGGTCTAAATTTGAATCATGATACAGTTGCTTAGGTTTTGCTCCTTTCTTTTGTTCTTAGTTTGTTGCATCTGCAACAGAGAAGTTTACACACAAAAAATAATAATAGGGGCATAGTTGAGAGTGCAATGATTTGAAAGGCACATTTTATCCTTTCTGAATTGTTTAAAAAGAAATTAGAACCATCGGGCTATGGCGGGGGGGGGGGCGGGGGGACCTAAAGAGGAAAAGGGATGTATCCCAGGTTGTTATTTAAAAAATACTCTAAAATTGGAATAAAATGTTGCAGCTGATGCCAAGAATTACCAGGAAAATAGTTAGATAAACACTATTTTGGTTTTTTTAAAATCTCAAAACCATAGCAATGCATTTTTCAACCTCCCAACACACTTGCTTCATTTGGAGGAACCCTGAATTGGATTCCTCCTTCTGAAAAATATCATATTTCTTCAATTGTAAGATGCCATCAATTGTAAGATGCACCCTAATTTCAATACCAACACAAACAACAAAAATAGATAAGATATACCTACTGTTCTAAGATGCACCCCATTTTAGAGATGTTTATATAGGGGGAAATGTCTTAGAATTGAAGACATATATTAGATACCCTTTTTGAATTCAGTCCAGCACCCACCCCTAGCCTTCTTTTTCACTTTACTCCTGTTTATAAAGATGCCTTTTATATTAAAACAGAATTTAGTAAAACATTTGAAGGTCTAAGTGGTAATTTGCAGGAGGAAAATGCCTTGATCTGCCTTACTCCTTTCCCTCTAATCTTTTTATTCACATCCCTAACATCATAGGAATTCAGTCCATGATTCTGCTGATTTCCTGCTATTTCGCTGGCGTTTGGGGGTGGGGGTGGTCAAGCAATGTCATTTTGTACTGTGACAGAGTTTTTGGCAGGAACAGTGAAGGGTACAGCTGGCCTGTAAGAGAGGCCGAGGGGCGGGGGGAGCTCATTTGCTAGAGATGGCTGAGTGCGTCCATGATTATAATGCCAGCTGACAGGTTGTTAGACAAATAAACGGGATTTTAAAAATAAAAATAAAACATGCAAAACAGAACAAGGACCACCATGTTTCTGTCCCTGAGTGAAGAGGCAGAATTGAGAAGGTATAAAAATGAAACACTTTAGTAGGCTTTGAGATTAGAGTGGCTCTTGCTGTTGGACTTAACATTGTCCTGAGGGATGTGATATTACTGTAGGAGATATGGTATTTGACAGGAATGGTTTCAGCCTACCTTGCATTGGGCCAGGCTAGTTCAAGATATGTTATATAATAATAATAATAATAATGACAATAATAATTCTCCCTCCTTCTTTTCTCAAGTAAATATGGAACTCAACTTTTCCTTCCCCAGACCCTTAATTCTCAACATTTGGGGCAGGCGGCTATCCAGTGCACACAAAACTACATTTTATGTTAATTTCTCCAGTATACACAACATTTTCACAAAAATCATAAACATCACAACACATTATTCTTCCCGCCATCCTTAACAGTTTTCCATAGGCCCTTTTTACTTTTCGATTTTGATGCCTCGGGCATCCATCTATGATACTGATGGGACAGAGTTGGAAAACATTACATTTGTCTATGTGTAATCGTATGTCTTTCCAACAGGGACTGTCTGTCGTATGTGTATTGTAATCCGCACTGAGTCCCCTTCGGGGTGAGAAGAGCGGAATAGAAATAAACAGTATTATTATTATTATTATTATTATTTGGTCTACAACTCCCAGAAAACTCTCGTATTGGTTTGGGGCAATCCTAGTAGTGATGCCAGCATCATGACATCAATTACGTTGAAAGTTTGGAGAAGTGTGATTGGATCTGGAGGTGCCTTTGAGAGCAAGAGGATGAAGTAACCATGAAGCTGCTAGTGAGACTAATGTCATCATTTGTCCACATCAGATTCCGTTACTTCTGGGGTGGCTAATGTGAAGCCCTCTTCATACCCATTGAATCTCCCAGATGTTGTGCTTCGGAATCACCTCCCAAATTAAATGATGATGTGGCAATGGCCACCCAGACATCAGAGTTTCCAAATGTTTTCTTGAAAAACATTCCTTCTCTTTTCAGTTCAGCCCTAAAAAGAGTGAACTCCGAACCATGCAGAGAATGAAGGCTAGAGTCCTCCCCACTCCTTGCATAGATCTTTTGTTTTTCTTGAATGCTTTTCAAATAGCTTTTTGATTGCTCTTGGTGGTTTGCTTGTTTACACGCGATGCACCAATGCAAATATGTGTTTCAAAAAATAAAACAAAATTGCCTCTGTGCCTTATGAGACTCATACAAGATTAAAACGCCTACTAAGTAAACCAGCCAACTCAGTCACTTCTACAAGGAATCCTCTAATATTCCAGGAGTTTCCAAATATCCATTTAAACAACATTTTATGCAAGCCCCATTTTGACCTTGTTACCAGACCACCCTTTCTTCCTAATCCGGCATATATATTTAGAGGCAATATTTATCTCATTTGTGCTAGATGTTCAACATGTTGCAGTTAGCACAGGAGCCATATCTGTACTTGTGTATGCTGCAGGTTCATTTGTACATAGATAGGCTTTCATACATTTCACCCAGCACCCAGGTTACTGATCTGTACCCTTGTACAGTAAATATTATTGTACTGTTAGTTATATGTAGTAGAAGCTTCTACTGGGACTTCTAGTTAAGTGTTCATACATTACACTATATGGTGTTTATACAATACTAGCTTGGGGACTTAGCGTTGCCTGGGTTATTTGAAAAAGTCAATTTTTAAAAATTGTACAAAATGCATATGTAGTTTATTCTGTATGTTTTGGTGTTTGTTACTTGGAAACCATCCTGAGTCCTCTTGGGGAGATAGAGCGGTATATAAATAAAGTTGTTGTTGTTATTGTTGTTATAAGGTTGTGGATGAACTACAACTCACATCATGCCAAGTTAATCCCAAAATATTCCATTAGTACTTAACGTTTGTTATTTTGGGCAAGTTTGCTCTGGATGTGTTATCGGTGGGGTTCAGTGTGCTCTCGAGCTGTATGGTAAACTACAACTCCCACTATGGTGAGTCAGCCCCCTCAAACCCCTCCAGTAGGTTGAGTTAGTCATAGGCATTCTATGTGCCAAGTTTGGTCCAGGTCCACCATAGGTGGAGGTCACAGTTTCTCTGGCTGTGGGTGTACTACAACTCCCAAAAAGGAGGGTCAGTTGTCCCCCCACAACCCCTCCAGTAATCGGATTTCATCATATCAGGTATGTGTGCCAAGTTTGTTTCATTTTTATTATGTGTATAGATGTATACATCTTCAAATGTTTGTGGAAATATCTCTACTGAAAACGTTTTTCCTGACATTGTTCATACCACTAAACAAGTTAGAAGTAATTCAGTCTTTCTCTCAAGCCCTCAGGTTACACACACACATTGGCTTGAAAGAAATGCAGACTATTCTGTCACTTATGGAGATTCCCACAAGATAAGATGTTGCACTGACTTCTCCATCTGTTTCTTATTTTGTTCAAACCTCGTTACAAAGAACATAAATCCATGCTGCTGTCCCTGTTCCTTTATGTGTCTTATTTAGAAGATGCAAAGAAGAGACAAAGTCTTGTTCAACTTGCATGAAAGTTAGAAACATCATGAATTTCTCCTTCTGCCTTCTATAAAACATGATTAAGGACAAAACAGCCCCTTGTTATTATTCTGGCAAGTGGAGAGGACATAAGATAGCTTGGCAAAACTTTGCTGTTGGACTAAAAATTGCAGACACCCCCCCCCCCCCCGGGCTACAGCCAGTATGACCAGTCCCCATGAATATGCCTCCATAGTATTCTCCTTATATTTGAACATCCCAGAGTGTATTGGAATTTTCCTATAGAGAAAAATTCTTTCCAGATATGAAAAATATTTGACATTTCCAAAGAGTTTTCATTCTTCTTCCCCGGGTGAGTTTAAATTAACCCAATATTTTCCAAAATAAAATGTATCCAAACAAAGCTCTGTGCACAGTATTAACTTGAGAATAGCTAAGATGACAGCCATTGTTTCGGGGGTGTACGTTCAACAGAGGTGAAGTGAGGGAAAGAGAAATATTTGCAGCAAAACGAAATGGTCCTAATGGTTAACTAGTCTAATATTGCTAAAGACAGTTAGCATTTTGACTCTCACTCCCAAATAATATGGCATTCCCCACTATATAAACATATCGTAATAAAGAAAACTCAGTGGAAATTGGTGAAAAGGCTGACAGGCACAGGCTCTATGTGAAAACTGATAATTGGGAAGGGGGAGGGGAGGACACAGGGGGAAAGGAGAGTAAAGAAAACCTAAAACATTTCAAGAAAATGTGGATGCCTTAAATCATAACAAAAAGAATGGGAAACTTTCAGAGGAGTTTGTACAAAACCATATGCTTCTCTCCAGTAAATAATTCCTGCACAATGCTTTGGCATGTCAAATACCAGGGGGAAATGGTGCAAAATTGTCACTGGTTTATTATTCTTTTCAGTGGAGTTCCCCAACTGTCAGGAATCCCATTATTCACCTTTGGATTTGGTAATTACAAAAACCCTTTCCATTGCTAGAAGCATCAGAGGCTTCCTGGAATCTTCCTTCTTGAGAGTGGACAGAACACTGTGAGCACTAGAATTTGGGAAGAGGGAGATCCTTTTTCTTTCTTATAATTATTCAGATTTCAGTTTGGCCCCAGATCATAACAGCTCTATGTCAAATGGTAGTGCTGAATATAGAGCTGGAATGTCTGTATTTTTAAAATAAGCCCATAGAGGTTACTTTCGTGCGCAGCTTGTTCACATGTCTTTGTGGAATTCCTGATTGCTTGTGGCCATGAGGCAAGTTATTAAAGGAAAGTCTGTTTCAATGTCTCCTTCCTTATTAATTTCAAATTATGGAACAACTTATATTTCAAAGCAATTGCAAAAAGATTTTTAAAAAATGAAAGTAATGCATAACAGTATTTTAAATCAATTTTAAATATGTCAGACTTTATTCTAGCATTATCTGTCTCAGTAATTTCAGTTTATTATGAAAAGCAGGCTTCGCTTAGATTAAAAGGCTATAAATGTCGGTGTCTGCTACCAAGTATGCTGTTAGCTTCTCTGGAAATAGTCTACTTGAAAGAAAATATTTGAAAATTATTTGGGCCCATTATCATTATTATTATTTTGAAAATGTTCTGACATTTTAGAAGTGCTTTTAACCTTGAAAGGGTTCTGAAATGCCATCAAACTATGCTATGGATGACGGAGATGATGTGAACAGCCTGTGAAACTTGGTGAAGGGCAAACGCCGTGGGAAGCTGCCGATCCATTCAACTGCAAGCAGATCTGTCCAGAAATAACTGTATGGTGGAGTTGATTCGCATAGAATTTCTGAAGGGAAAAGAGAGACCCTTATGCATGTTGGCAGAAATTTTGTGGGGTGGAAGTGGATGCTAGATGGACAAGTGAGAGTTTGGAAGGTATTACAAATAACTAGTGGTACTGTATACAAATACATATGATATAACTAAGTTACGTTACAATTGTAAGTTTATATGGCATATCATCACTCCTTCAGAAGTGTAACTTTTAGTTAATGTAAATAAATACACCTCATTAAAGATAGAGGAGGAACATCACATAGTTCAAGCACTGACTTGTACTTGTGAATGGGAGGAGAGTGCTTTTGGATTACACTCCAGTGGATTCTAACATACTAGCATTGTTTTCTAAAAGGAACTAAATTTAATTTGGTTACTTTAACTTTACCTGACCTTCTTAAAGAATGACTGGAAAGGAGTGGTTTTCATTACTTTTGAAATTCAACTGTAATCGGCCACTGTAATCAGTTACCTTTAAAAATAACTTTCCAAACCATGTGGAGGCCTGAATCAGAATAACAATCGGTGATTCTATGTGAAAACACTTACTTTTGATGTACTGCCATTTTCTTTGTGCACTAAGTCCTTTGAGCCATTAAGGAGCTGACAAGAGTATGTCATTTCTTTTGTAATTACAAAGCATGAGAATAGGTATGCTCACTAAGGAATTGCTGACTAAGGATAGAGAACCATCAAATCATGAACCCCTAGGATCTGACATCATTCTCCACGGTCCCCTGTGATTTGTCCTTGCAATCTGGTAATCAGAAGCCCCTTCTTCTGGCAGCATTGTTATTACGATAATATCATATGATAGTCAATGATAGATAAATCATTTCCAAACTTGATAAGATTCAGAACTTTGGATAGCTCCCTTAGAGTCTGGAATAAAACCAAGAATTTATACTATCCCTGGCTTGGAAACCACCTACTACACACAGTTTTGCTGTGGCAGCTCAGAGCTAGCAATGAAGCAACTAGAGTTGCAATTAAATCGATAGAGTCAGTATCAAAAATAGTTATTATTCAAACACTATCATGTCTCAGATTTCATAACAAGTGAAAATACAAACATTCAATTCAACCAATTAGGTCAAAATACATATTACAGTTTCACCACAGAGAATAATACACTTAATTAGGCTAGCTATGGAATTCTTACTACACAATAATCAATTCATTCCACCATGCAGTATACAGGCTCGTAATTCTCAATATGATTCCTTAGGCAAAATGCTCATTCAAGTCCCGATATACAAGTTGCTGTTTCAACGCTTATCTGTCCATATAATCATACAGTTACATAGTGCCTTGGTCAGAAGTGCTGGAGGTGGATGAATAGTCCGAGGAGTATTGTAAAGAAGTCCAAAATTGGGTGGAAATAAAGTGTGAAAGGATTCCCTCTGTGTGCGCGTTGGCGCAATGTGTTTGTATCCAGGCGGACTCCGCCCAATGGCGAGCCGCTAAGGACGCTAGTCTTCATAGTCCTGTAATCGTTGATCTTAATTCAGAGGGGATACCCTGGTTCTGGTGGTGGGAACCACGTTACAATGAACTCAGTCCCCCCAAACGGAGCCCCCTAAGGGGCGTTCCGCAGGGGAAGATGCCTGACAGCGTGAGCTCTTTCCAAAGCCAGCATGGGCCGTTTCGTCATTGACTTGCTCAGAGGCAGCACGTGAATAAATTGACGTCCTCACTGGTGAATCTTCAAGTGTCTTCCAATTCGCATGGAGGACGGACCATCCCTTCGATTGGAAATGGGGGGGACTGAGTTCATTGTAACGCGGTTCCCACCACCAGCTCAGAGCTACACAAGAAATTACATGATCTCACTGAGTTCCCTGATACATCCTTGCCCTATTCCAAGAAAGAGCCATTTTGCCTTACCACTTTAAATGTCATTATCTGTGTGGATTTGCGGGAAATTTTCATTGTGATTCTGGCACAGTATCCCCTTCTTCTGGAGATAACAGATCTACACCAACACACACACACACACCCAATACTGCAGAGAAAAGCCTCTTATCCTCTAAGGCCCATTCACATTTCAAAACTACTTTCAATGGCATAGCAATGTCCTATAAAATCTTGGGACTTACAATTTAGGGAGGGGTGTTTAGAATCCTCACCTAGAGATCTCGAGTGCCTCACCATGCTACAAATAACAAAATTCCATAGGATATAGTCACAGGGAGTAATAAAATGCAATAAGTGTACAGTATGAATGGGCCCCATGTCTCTGATAGATCCTCAAAGAGGATCAGTTATATGAGAGCTCTCATTCCAGTTAGCAAATGGGTATTAATTCCCCATTCCAGACCAATATTTCAGACTGTTTAAAAGAATACCCAATTGGTATAATATATCCATGCTTTTCCTCCAATCTTTTTGACCCCCCCCCCCCCCGAACTCCATTGTGATCATTTTTTAAACCTGTAGTAGCTTCTTTCTGGAGGAGCATCCCCAGAAACTAGTATCGTAGGATGACTGTTCCATGTTATGGTGTTTGGCTTACTAGTATCTCATAGATTTCCATTGATCCTGCTAAAGCTAATCTGTGAATGGGCTGTGTGAGGCAATTTCCTCAGGTGGGTGAGTGCCCGATGAGATCCTTGTTCCTAACCTTTCTGGCCCCCAGAGATGCCCACCTCCCCAGAAAGAGGAGGAAGAGACAAATACATCAGCAGCATTTAGTCTCTCTATCCCAGTGGGTCTCAACCTGTGGGTCCCCAGGTGTTTTGGCCTACAACTCCCAGGAATCCCAGGCAGTTCACCAGCTGTTAGAATTTCTGGGAGTTGAAGGCCAAAACACCTGGGAACCCACAGGTTGAGAACCACTGCTCTATCTCCAGAAAAGGAAAAAGACACAATTGTGGAAGGTGATGATGAACATCTATTTTTGGAAGTGATGGATGACCGTTATGACAACCAATTTGTAGATGAATAAGTTCATGCTACTTTTCAATGAGGCTATTAAAGCTGACTTATCTTTACTTAAAAAGAATGTAAAGTTGAGTATCCTTAGCTGAAAACAAACTTATTCCAAAATCAAAAATTGTCGACATGAGTATTGTCATTTTTTGACAGTGGCATCCATCAATCTATTTCATGCACAATTTTTGAAAGGGGGTATAAAATTACTTTTAGGCTTTATGGTGTATATGAAGCTGCAGAAATGAATTTCATGTTTAGACTTGGGTCCCATCTCCAAAATATCTCATGTGTGTGCAGATATTCCAAAGCATTTTGAATAAGGGATACTCACGTTGTACCAAATAACTTGAGCAGTTTCCCACTTTCTTATGTTAAAGTCTCCATAAAGTTGGAAAGAATTTGTACACAAAACCCAAAAATAAATGATAATGTAGTTCTATAAGTCACTTATATACTGAATTAGAATATACTTCCTCTTAAGACAGGTTTTTAAGGATCATGTTTATTTATTATTACTGTTTTTATTCTTATCAGAAGTTATATAGTCTCTTTTTCTGTGCCATCTCAGTAGGAATTTCCTAGTAAATGTGACAAATCTGGAGAAAGTATGAGGTTTGTGTCGTCTTCACATATTTGGGCAGAAAGGCCAAGCTATATGTTAGAAGAGAGGTGTGACTGCTTGTGCCCCACACACATGACTCTGCTTAAAAACACATGTTTCCCTGGTAACATTTTATTTTTAAAAATGTGTAAGGTGACAGAAATACATTCACTGTATCTCTTTATCTCACCTCCAATTCATTGACTGCTACTTACAGGGGAATAGGGGAATAATGAATGCACATCATTTATTTCTTTCACAAAAGCATTAGCAATTACATGCATGGATGCACCTGCATGCATGTTCGTGCGCACACTAATACGCTCAGCTTGGCAACAGCTTCCCCTAATCTGTAAAATATTTGTGGGCACTAAGATTTATTTCAACATATTTCAGGAACTTGCATGGCTGATGCTGAAAAGAGAGCATGTTATTGTCTTCTTTCAGCATTCATGGTTCAATTTGTTAGTTCATAAAATTAACAAGAAACAATCTTTGTATGAAATATTAAATTTATATAAATATAAAAATGATGTTTACATTATAATTTCCTTGGGTGTAATGGTGATTATTAATAATGCAAACAATACTAAAATTACTGTCTTGAAAGACTTGTGCAACTAAGTCGGTTAGAGAAACCAAACCATCACCTATGGGAACTTTGATTTCTGAAAAGATTTGCTGCAGTCATTCCCCAGGGTTCAATTCCCTGGGTGGCTCTGAGTTGATACTGTCTCATGTTTGTGAACTGAGCATCCACTGTCAAGGACATTTCAGCTCACAGTAGGAATGAAACATACCTCCCACTATGCTGATTTGGTAGGAACCGTTCCAGTTAATTTTCTGCTGACCCACTTTCACAGCTCCTTTTAAAATGTCCCAGTTTTTATGTCCTCCTCTTCACTTTTCCCTTTGTTTTCAGGTTGCTTCAACTGCTACACACTGACTTCAAAGTACCAAAGTAATGTGCATAGCTCTGTGTGTATTATAAAGGAAAAGGTTTCCCCTTGATATTAAGTCTAGTCAAGTCTGACTCTGGGGGGTGTTGCTCACCTCCAATTCTAAGCCGAAGAGCCGGCATTGTCCATAGATGCTTCCAAGTCATGTGGCTGGCTGGCATGACTGAATGGAACACTGTTACCTTCCTTCCGAGGTTGTATCTATTTGATCTACTCACATTTGCATGCTTACGAACTGCTAGGTTGGCAGACGCTGGGGTTGGCAACGGGAGCTCACCCCATTCCACAGATTTGAACTGCCAACCTTCCAGTCAGCACATTCTGCATCTTAGCAGTTTAACCTGCAGCACCACCATGGCCCAGTGTGTATTAGAAAAGGAACTACTTTGAGACTTACGTGGTTGTATGGATGTACATGAATTTTGGTTTAAAAAACCTGGTTAATTAAATTATTTTTGCTCCTTTGACTAGACTTATTCTGGCTGTAAAAATTAATAATAGTGATAATACCAGTAATTATAAAGGCTGTCTGCAATCCAACCTACTTACTTGTTTACTTGGGAGTGAGCTATACTGAACCATGGAGTGCACTTTTGCGTACACGTGCTTTAAGAGGTTTTGTATTTCAAGAGGTTTCAATGATAACACCATGTAACACGCTTTTTGTCCCTGGTTATAAATGTCATTTCCTAATTATTTCTATTATAAAGAAATGGAAAAAGTTTATTAAACTGAAAAAACTTTGTTTTTGCAGGACATCCAGCAGTACATTTTGCTATAATTTTTCATAGGGTCTCAACCAATTCAACATTTTTTACGGCAGCCACAAAAATGAAGCTTCTGGAGTATAACAGCCACTGTCAAAATGAGTAACACATAATTAAACAGGAAATAATACTTTCAAACCAGGAACATAATATTTTTTCAAATTTTGTTACATAGTGTAAAGGGAGTAAAAATATTGTTCCCTCTATCTGCAAGTAAGCAAAGTTAATAACAATCTCTTTGCCAGTATTGAGCCCTTACAGTATTGAGCCCTACAGTCCAGTCACAAGAAAATTTCAATTATTTATAAGGTAAAATGTTTCTTGATGTTTGTGGAATAATAATGATACTATATCATAGATCTTAGGTCTCGAAGGGATCCCAAGGACCATTTATTCCAATCCCCTTCCATGCAGGAATATACATGTACAGCATTCCTAAAAATGTCCATCCAATCTCTGTTTAAAGTTCTTGAAATAAGGAGAATTCACTGCCCTCTGAGACAGGCTATTCAACTAAAGAACAGATCTTACAATAAAGGGTTTTTTTTACTTACGTTTATGTGAAATCTCTTACAAACCAAATCCTTCGGTTCAGGTTCTAGTCTGTGGATAGCTTTCACTATCTTCTGTAAGGCATGTCTTCAGATATTAGAAGATGGCTATTATGTCACTACTGAGTTTTTTCTTCTTCAAACAAAACATATTCAGCTCTCTAAGTCATTCCTCATAAGCAGTGTTTTCCAATGATCATTTTGATTACCTTTCTCTGAACTTATTCCATTGTCAATATCCTTCTTGAACTGTGGCCCCTAAAACTGCACAGAGTCTTCCTAGTGAGGTCTGAGCAAAGCATTTGTAAGTAGAGAAAGAATAGAGCAAATTTTAAGAGCAGAGGCCCAAGTCTTCTAAGAAAGTGGGGGAAAGCAAGGAAAGGATGAGTGAACATGGATTTCCAACCAATGCTTGAATTGAGAATCAATTTCTTTGGTATTTCCCAGAGAGAAAGTTGTACAAGTGGTATAAGACCCGCTCATAAGTGAGGAATCCTTTGTCAGTTATGGATTTGAAGGAGCTATGAAGAAGTATCTGTTCTGTATTCCCTTTTTCCATGTAATCAGGAAAAGCAGCACATCTGTCTTTCGGAACAAGGACAAGCTGGAGGCAAGAATTCTGATACACAGTCTATGCAGACAATTAATTCTCACAGGTGACCCTCAGCTTTGTAGAAACATAACTGAGTCCCAACACATCACCAGAGCCCCTAGCATCAAATTTGCCACAGGTCCCATAAATTCTTTCAATGGCCATGCAAAACTGACCATGAGGAGAGACGCACTCCTTGGTCTCACAGCATGACTTAGCCTAGAGCTAACCCACATGTTGTGAGGATGCATTTGGAAAGAATGGAGCTATGTATACCATCTTCAGCAAAGTGAAACAAAGACAGGGTATATATGTAAACTAACAATAATAAATAAATCAATTATCATGTTGGTCCTAATCTGTTTTCTTTTTGCCATGGTTACTCTATATGGTTTGGGGTGAAATGTAGGGTTTTATTACCCCCCTCCCCCCCAGTAAAAATTGCAATGTGGTCCAAGAGGGAGCTCGGAGAAGCCTTTGAAGACAGAATTTGCCACTGCTATTGGCTAATGCTAAGCAGCAGAGACGTCTGGGTAAAGCACGGAGCTGTCATTTGCATTCAGCCTCAGTGAGCTGTGCTGTTTTATGTGCCCAGATTGGAAGTCATATGCTGTATACAATCTAGAGAATTGTTCAAGTCATCCTCTCTTCCTGTCACTTCTTCTCAGATTAGAGGAAGGAGGGGGTAAAGAGATTGCAACCCTGAATAAAAGGGAGGAAAGGAGGGAACAAAGGGAAAGAAGTGGTGGAATGTGGAGAGACAAAATGGCTTCCTCAGCTGTTCCTGTATCAGATATTCCTTATTCAGGAAAGCCACTCAGGAAAGTCTCCCTGCCTGGTTATGACACTAAAAGAAGCTGATTAGGTGATTTTCTCTAACTTCAAATAAGGAAGCCGATGTTATTTTCAGTTACAACTTCTCTAAACCCTACCAGCATAGTCAATGGTCAAGGATTGTGGGAGCTGTAGTCCAAATATCTGAAAAGTGAAGCTTAACTCCTTTAAAGTTGTCTGAACAATGATCACTTCACTGAATCTCCACTTTTGCCTCTTGTTGTTCTATGGCCTTGATAACCAAGCTACAGCGCTTCTGATGTTGTTGGATGGCAACTCCCATCATCCCTTATCAGGGATTCTACATGGCTGGGCCAGATGTGACTTACAGCCCAGTATCATCTAAGAGACCCCATATTAGCAAGCCTTCTATATATCCTCCAACATTTTGCAGATAGACAAGCAATATCTGTGTATGATAAAAATGGCAATATTAGGAATGAAGATCAGACAAGCTAGGAGACACTGCAGCAGATTGCTTTTGCCTGACTGGATGGCCCATGTGTTCTTTTCTAATTTGATTCCATGAATCTACTCAAAAAAGCAAAATTCCTCTGGTACCTCATAAGGCTACAAGCCCTGGGATTTCACAGGATTCAACTGAAGCAGAAAATGAGGAACCATAGGGTTGTAATACTGTGATGTGAAAAGTACCCATCAACCAAAGTAATTGTCCCAGGCTAGGAAAAGTGCAATGTTGTTCAAAGTAGTGTTTTTACCTAGATTTCCAGATCAGAGAAAAAGAGCTCGGCCCTACTAGTCCCAAAGCTCTAGGAACATCATTATCATGCGGAGCCAACAACAACTTCCCACCTTTTCCTGATACTAGAACTCGAGTTAGATGATGATCATGGTGGTGATATTTATTTCTATCCCACTCTATCTAAAAAGAGACTCAAAGTGACTAACACAAAATAAAAATAACACATCATTAAAACAAATATAGATTACAAATATATATAACATCTGTCTCAGTGTATGTGTGTTAGTGCATGTGTGTGTATACACAGAATGACAGAAACATGGAGTTGGAAGAGACCACAAGGTCCATCCAGTCTAACACCCTGCTATTCTGGAAAAACACCATCAAAGCACTCCTTAGAGATATCCTTCCAGCCTGTTTAAAATCCTCCAAAGAAGGAGATTACACCACAGATAAACACAAATGCATGTACACACATTAGACAGTCTATATAGAGTTGAAACCATTTAAAATTCATTAAAAGATAAATAGCTTAAAAATCAATGGAAGAGCACTTAATTAAATGTCCAATACAGTTAATTCCTAAAAGCCTGAGGAAAACGTTTTCACTTGCCTGCAGAAGGAGAGCAAGGAGAAAACCAACCTAGTCTTCCTAGGAAGGGAATTCAAAAGTTTGGGAGCAGCACTGAGAAAGCTCCCTCTGTTGTTGTTTTATCCCCCCAAACAAACCTAGGAAAGCAGTGGGATGAAAAGAAGGGACTCTTCCGAAGATCTTAGAGCTTGAACAGGTTCATTTATAGGGGGACATCATCTTTCTAATGGCCTACCCTTGGGCTGTATGGATGGCCAGGTCTAAGGGCAGAGTGAAACAGTGAGCCAAATCAGATTTTTTTTTTACCCTTTTGGCTCTTGCAGCATGACCTGAGATCTTACACTAGCTCTTAAAATGCCTAAAACTTTGGGCCAAATTTGAAGACCTTATGTATGACTGCAGTTTGCAAGAGCTTAAGCAAAAGATTTGACCATTAGAAAAACCGAGTGAGCCTCCAAAGACTGCTGCATCAGGACATCACCTGATCCCATTTTCCCCCTGCATCAGCATCCTGCAGCATCCTGCAGTGTAGCTGCCCATTGGAATCGAAAGCAATTGGAAAGATTGTACTTTTGGGGGGAAAAGTATTTTGAATTCAATAACTCAAACTGTTATAACTCAATAAGAACAAATATTATTCATAGCTTGCAGGGATATTTATAAAATACAACCAGCCATACACATTTGTTGGGTTTAGGGGCACAGGGCCCCCTTAAAAGTGAGAAACCACAAAGAAAGAAACTTCTATTTTTTATGTTTACCTGTCAATGAAACCTGTCTTCCTGCATGACTTTGTGGTCCACTTCTCTGGAAAGGAACATAGAATTGCACCGAAGGACAAAAAGTTTCCTGGTAAGAACACTTAAATAAAATCTATGAATAATCAAATCCATAAAAATCCAAACTGCTAATGTGGAGGAATGGCTATACATTTTTTAAAACTATCCATTTGTTTTATCTGTGCTTCTCCGCTATGAATGTCTGTTTAATTTGCTTTAGGTAGATCTCTCTTTTATATTATAACCAATTTGGGGACCCGGTGGTGCCCGGGTTATTTGAAAAAATCATTATAAATCAAAGTCAATTTCCCCCAAACCTGGTCATGGGGGTTCTGTGCATCAAATGTGGTCAAGGTACTTTGTCAGTGGAGGTCACAATGCTATGTCTTGATGCAGGGTGAACTTCAACTTCCATCATGTTGAGTCAGTCCCCCAAACCCCTCCAGATGCTTATCAATGTGCGCCATAGGAAAGGGTTAAGGGAGAGGCAGTGGGTGGGGTCATGCAAATTCCACACCAATAGAGAGAGAAAGGAACACTGGGATGTGGCGCTTACTATAACCTGCAATGTCATTGGAGGGAGGACCATTGGTGTCTCCTGGGTACTGGGAACTGCAGGCAGGAGCTTGTCTATGTTAGAAGTTGACATGTCGCCACATACACGCATACAGGTTTTCACTTTTCTTATGTGTTTAGATGAACTCAATGCGAGATTGTGACTAAAACAAGCACTATTTACTTAGTTACTTTATTTATACCCTGCCTTTCTCCCTATGGGGACTCAGGGCAGCTACCAACCCCACACATTGGTCATAGTTTTAAAAAGCACAATACAAAAGTTAAAAACAATTAAATAATACAGTGTGGGTTAAGGAAAAACAGATTAAAATATGATAAATACACTTAAAATAGCCTTTAAAACTCACAATCCCCTCTATACTAGATCCATGTCAGTCTGGTGCTTCACAGTAATCTTTTCAGCTTGGAGGACTTGTACTGGGAGAGGTGTCTCTGGAGATGTGAAAACAGAATACTCATTACCCACTGGAACTTGGAAATGTTCCTTTATGATTTCCCACTTAAAGAATCTAGAAACTAGCATGTTGGCCATTGCTGGCTGTGAGCTTCTGAAAAATGAAGTTCAAGGAAAAATCCAATCTCCTTTTATCAGTATTAGAATGAGAGATTGCTGCGTTACAATTAATTAGAAAAAATTCTCCTGTCATAGAAGCATAGAATAAGAGAGTTGGAAGAGACTACATGGGCCATCCAATCCAACCCCCTGCAATGCAGAAAAGCACAATCAAAGTATCTTCAACAGATGGTCATGCAGACTCTGTTTTGGCCATCCAGCCTCTTTGAACCAGTGCTTTCTACCATACTATCAGGAGGCTGAAGCAGTAAATTTCCTCTGGGTCCCCTTCTATACTGCCAGATTATCTTTGAACTGGATTATATGGCAGTGCAGACTTGTATAATCCAGTTCAAAACAGATAATATGGGTTATCTGCTTTGATAACCTGGATTATACGAGAGTTGAATGAAAAGTTATGCCTCCACCTTCGTCACTTGGGTTTGGATGGGAATATTTTAATAAATCAAACACAGAAATAATCCTTAGAATGTGCTTTTTAACTTGCTTGACATTTATCTCTGAGTGATACGGCGATCATCCTGAATCAATGTGTCAACCTTTTGCTTGTGAAACTCGGTGGTTGCTGTCACAGGATGTCCAACTCTTTGTCACACAAGTCAGATGTTCCCACCTCAACATCTTTAAACTTACTTGCCCAACGACACCCAGTCCTCACACCAACACAATCACCATAAACAGCTTGCATTCTCTGATGAATCTCTTTTGGGCTGATACCTTCTCCTGTCAAGAACTCAATTACTGCACATTGCTTAAGTAGCATTGACTGACCGTCTGCGCAGGGTTCCATACTTCACACTTTAACAACACAACCGTTCAATACTAAGGTTTCCTGCCAAAATGGAACTGTAGAGGAGAGTCTACTGAACAAGCCAGTACTTGCCGCATACCAGTACTGCCATCTGTTGAGGAGTTATGAAGTTTAGAGACATTACTTTTCATTCAACCCTCATATGGCAGTGTAGAAGGGACCTGGGTTTTAACTAGATTTCAGAGGGAGATATCCAAGGTGCTGAACACATTCTGCAGCTAGATCTCAACACTTCAGATGGAGTGGATTCATTGCCGCGCACTATGCCATTGCACACTGTGTATTTTAATTGCCATAGCTAGTACTAGGATATTGATGTTATTAGCAAAAGTTTGACAAATAACCAATGCCGATAATGTAATTGTTAATAAAAATGTAATTGTCCATGTCAGTCATTGTTTGCATTTAATTTCTCTCTGACCTTATTATCAGCTTCATCCTTGATCACATGTATTGTTTGCATATCTGAAATTCTGGATAGCACTCCATGTATCTGATAATGTGGGCTAGGCAATGAATGATTATGCTATAATAAATTTGTCTTCAGAGTGTCACAACATTTTATTTTGTTCATATTACAATAGATTAACATGGCTAACCCAGCACATGGATATGATGGTTCAGGGCTTCAAAAACAGAAAGAGAATCTTCCAGAAAAGGACATTATATGCCACATTGACTTTAATCTCACTCTGATTACTAGGGACCATACTGAGAAAAGAAATAGATCTGCTTCGTGTTTTCCACTTTGTCTGTATTTATGCTTAGTTCATTCATGTCTTGGGAGTCAACATCAAAGAAATGTATTTGGAGAAAACACCGTATGACCCCATTGTCTGTAATTGCAGGACTCTGTATGTGTTACTGCAAAGGAGGCGAAGACCCACTGTATCTCAAACCATGCCACCAAAATATTTATGTGTCACTTTAATATGGCAGAGTATTAAATACATTGCAAGTGTCGGATGTATTCCTCTTAACAGAATGACTGTTGTTCTTTCAAGCCCTCCTTTTACTTGGAAGTGATATTAAGGAGCACCCCGGGTATCCCTGCATTCATGAGGACTAGAACCTTTACTCTGAAATAACCTAAGCTGGTGTATTTAGGAGTCTATTAATAGCCTGCAGACCATAGAGAGAGTGCTTTGGGGGAGCAGCCAGCCCCTTGTCTGGCTAATGGAATGGAAATCGGTTATCATCCCAAGCGGTTTCCATGCCAACCTGTTCAGCAGAGCAGATACCATTGAAATGCAATGGATTAAAAAGCCCCTTGCCTAACTGACCCTTGATACCTGTTAAGGGCTAGTGTGATTATAATGACTGCTAATTATGCATACTGAGATCATAGCCGTTTATCTTCTGCTATGTTTATGAAGACAGCGTCTGGGCTTGGTTTCTTGGTGAGCGGCGGAGTGGTTTTTCCAATGGAGATTGTTTGTGTATGGATCGGTTTCTGTGGCTGTTAACCTGGATTAAATGATTACTCGCTATCTGCACCTATGTTCCCCTAGGAGGCCAGAATTAATCTCTACACTTGCACGTATCAGAATAGAGATTTCATAGATGCCTACTGAGCAATGTCTTATCAACTAAAAAGCAACGTGTTCTGTAAAATGCCAGCTAAGCCCTATCTCAGAGCTTTTGCCATGTGAACTGGAGGGACCCCATTTTTAGATAATGGAACTGAGAAAAAAAATCAGGCTTTTCCACAACCCTAAAGAAAGGTTTTTGATTAGACATTTAATCTATATAACCAACACATACTCAGTGAAATGTGTGCATAAGCACCTGAAAGGATGTTTGGGAAAGGGTATTTTGATGCCTGAGCACCAGCATGCAGTGCCTGAGTGCTGAACTGGGACTCTCGGAGACCGGGATTCAAATCCGCACTTAGCCAGGGAAACCCACCGAGTGACCTTGAGTAAGCCTACAATGATGACAATGACAAATCTCTTCTGATTACACAATGTGGTGTGCTTTAGTTCTGCCTGTGCCTTATCGTACAACATCATTGCTTTCCCAGCATTTTTGTGGTTCAGAGTCATTGAAAGTATTTTTTTCTCCACATTGGAAATAATCCATTGATGACCCCCTTTTTGCCCAAAACAACTCAGTAAGTTGATAATACTTGGAAACCATTTCTCAGCTTCAGGTGTAAAAGTAATGGTGAAATCATACCAACAAATAACCAAGAAATATAATTTCACAAGAAAGTCAAGACCTGGCTGTTTGAGCAAGCATTTGCTGATAAAATATAATGATTTAATTAGATAAAATGAATGACGACGATGTGACGAAAAGTGATTTCAATGTGACACTGAGACTGCAATTGTATGTTTTAATTGCTAATTGTTATGTTATATGGTTATTGTTTGGTTTTGTTTTGCTTGTGTTTTGATTGGAGGGCAGAGACTGCCTTGTGTAAACCGCCCCGAGTCGCCTTCGGGCTGAGAGGGGCGGTATAGAAATATGATAAATAAATAAATAAATATTGTGGATAAACAATTAGAAAATGTATTACAATGATTGTATGCAGTGGATGAAAATAGAATAAATAAAAGTAATAGAACTGACAGCTGTATTTTTATAACAAAATGTGAATTATGTTGGGGATGGGGAGCATGTATAGATCTGGGAATAGATGGTGTAACAAGGCAATTGTAATACATTAAATGTTTAAAAATAAGCAGATAAAGTTTAGTGTCTAGATCGGGGAAAATAATGGGGCCTCTCTATTCTGCCTTGGTCTGATCACATCCGGAATACTGTGTCCAATTCTGGGCACCACAGCTTTAAAAGGATATTGACAAGTTGGAAAGTGTCCAGAGGAGGGCAGCTATAATTATCAATGGTCTGGAGACCATGAATCCCTATGAGAAGCATCATAAAGAGCTGGGTATGTTTAACCTGCAGAAGAGAAGGTTGAGGAGAGACATGACAGCCATGTATAAATATGTGGGAGCAGGGTTGTTTTCTGATGCCCTGAAGACTAGGACTTAAATCAATGGGTTCAAATTACAGGAAAGGAGATTCCACCTTAAGAAGAACTTCCTGACTGTAAGAGCTGTTCAGTAGTGGAACTCTGCCTCAGAGTGTGATGGAAGCTCCTTCTTTGGAGGCTTTTAAACAGAGAATAGATGGTCATCTCTCAAAGGTACTTTGATTGTGCTTTTCCTGTATGGAAGGGGGTTGGACTAGATGACCCGTGTGGCTTCTTTCAACTCTATTATTCTCTGATTCTATTATTCTATCTCAAATGCCAATATCTTACGGCCCTTCCTTCCATGATTGGAGCCATTCGTGGATGTGGTGTGTGTGTTATCCGGGTAATCATTCTGCTAAAGCATTTTCAAAGAAATCTCTGGCAGAGAAAGCCCAAACGACTTCCAGTGTCTAGGTTGGAAAGATTGCTTGTCTGATATGTTTAAACCTCTTTTAATTCCCTCTTTTCATTTTGTTTGTTTGTTTGCTGTTACATCATCATAACACTATAGCATAGCCTACTATCATAATGTTTATCACGACTACAATTGGGTTTTTTTAAAAAAAAATTGCTGAACCAGTTATGAAGCAAGGAGTAGGGTTCAAAAGTGGCTTTCAAATGGAATAGTGTGGCATAAAGGAATTGTATGATACGATCCTGAATAAATCTTGCAGAGAAGACCTTGGAATAAGGTCATGATAAATCAGAGTCAACTGGATGAGACATTGCAATGATAACATTTTTTTGAATAATAAATGCAGAACTTGGATTATTTTTTGCACAAAAACTCCTCAGATCACCAACGTGGATTGGGGGGTGGACACTTGGAATTTTAGACAAAAAAATCTCTTGCATGCGAGATTGTGAAATGGGAAAAATAAAGGCATGCCCTCACTATTTATTAAGAAACACCTATATAAATAAAAATCTAATGTTCGTTTGTGGGATTAACATAACTCAATTGACACCAAATATGGGCACAATACACCTATCGGGCCAACGAGTGACCATCACTTATAAAAACACTGAAAAACACAGTGAAAGGGACTTTTAAAAGCCAAAAAAGCAAAAAGACACTACAGCGCATACTCAAAAACGACTCCCCCGGCAAACAAAACACACTATAGCATATCTACACCCTCTTCTGGTCTACAGCTCCCAGCATCCCCTAGACCAGGCTCTATGGGAGAGGAGGATGATCCAAATGCACTGCTTCCATGATGCAAGCTTTCTTTTCTTTAGATTTCTTTGAAAGCATCCCAATCCCTGCATATTTCCAATTTTCTATTCCTAGATTGCAACTCCCAGCAATCCTCCAGGTAGATAGATTAGATGGAGATAGGTAGGTAAGTAAGTAGATCAATCAGCAGGATTGCTGGGAGTTTCAGTCCAAGAATAGGTAGAGAAGGAAAAACAGTAAGAAAGAGGAAGGGGGAAAAGGGAGGGTAAGGATGAGAAGAGGAAGAAAATGAAGGAAGGAGAGAGGGAAAGAAAAAAGAGAAGGAAGGAGAGAAAGAGAGAAAGAGGGAGGGAAGGTTGACCACAGCAATGTGTGGCGGGTACAGCCAGTAGAATCATAAAGTCAGAAGAGAACTTGTGGGCCATCCAATCCAACCCCATGCCAAGAAGCAGGAAAATTACACTCAAAGCACCCGCGACAGATGGCCATTCAGCCCCTGTTTAAAAGCCTTCAAAGAAGGAGCCTCCACCACACTCCAGGGCAGAGAGTTCCATTGCTGAGCAGCTCTCACAGTCAGGAAGTTCTTCCTAATGTTCAGGTGGAATCTTCTTTCCTGTTGTTCGAAGCCATTGTTCCGTGTCTTAGTCTCCAGGGCAGCAGAAAACAAGCTTGCTCTCTCCTCCCTGTAACTTCCCCTCACATATTTATACATGGACATCATGTCTCCTCTCAGTCTTCTCTTCTTCAGGATAAACATGTCCAGATGTTGAGCAGGACTGGGCCCAGGATGGAAACCTGCTTATGGCACTCCACTCGTCACTTCTTTCCAGGATTAAGAGGAAGCATTGGTATCGTTTGATTAACCAATTACATATCCACCTAACCGTAGTTTTGCCTAGCCCACATTTGACTAGTTTGTTTGCCAGAAGGTCATGGGGGACCTTGTTGAAGGCCTTACTGAAATCCAGATACGCTATATCCACGGCATTCCTTACATATACCCAGTTTGTAACTCTATTAAAAAAGAGATCAGATTAGTCTGGCATGACTTGTTTTTGATAAATCCGTGTTGACTATTAGCAATCACCGCATTTGTATTGAAGTGTTTGCAGACCACTTCCTTGACAATCTTTTCCAAAATCTGGCCTGGTCGGCGTGAGGCGGACCGGGTGGTAATTGTTGGGGCCGTCCTTTTTTCTGCCATTAAGTCCATAGAACGCAGGAATCCTTTTAAATATTTACATGCCACCTTTACACTGATTAACTTTATAAAAACCAGTTTTCCAAACTAGAAGTTGACCTCTGGCCACCTTTTATGTGGACTGGGGGTTTGTGTCCATATGGACCCCAGGAAGTCCTGGGGCAAGAAAGTGCCTCTCCCAGACCTACTGGTACCAACCCATAGTTTAAAAGAAGTCATTTATGAACATTATGGGATGAGTTGAGTGAATAAAATTCATAGAAAGATTATATGGCTGGATTACTGCAATGCTTTGTATGTGGGCTTACCTCGAGCAGCAATTTGCAAGATCCAAATTGTGCAAAATGCAGCCGCTAGACTCCTCACAAAAACATCAGTGAGGTTGCCATATAACACCATCTCTATGCTGTGCTTGCATTGGCTGCTGGTTGAACACAGAGTTCTCTATAAGACTCTGGTCCTAGCATTCAAGGCCTTTTGAGGTCAGGGTCCTTCATATCTAAGAGACCGTTTAATGCCACTCCACCACCAGAGACTGCCACGGTCAGCTCATGAGAATCTTCTCTATGTCCCTGGCCCTAGAGAGGTCCGTTTGGAGTCCACAAGACAGAGATCCTTCTCCATTGTAGCCCCAATCTTGTGGAACTCCCTACCGCCAGACCAAAGAGCCACTCCCGATCTAACTACATTTTTAGGGGCACTCAAGACATGGCTCTTCAGAAGAGCCTATGATTGTTAAGTAGCAAGCTGTGACTATGTAACCTGTTTATTTTAACTGTGTAAGTCGCCTAGTGCACCTTGGTGGAGGGCGACTCATAAGAAATAGAGTTCAGTATAACTATGAGGGAGGGCACTGCTAGGGAGGATATTATGAGAGTGTGGAAAGCCAATGGAGCAGTGGCAGCACTAAAGGATTCTAATATGGTAGTCTCATGGGATAAAATGTGTAGTTTAACTGCCCAGTTTGTCAGATATGAGATGTTAGAAGATATATGCCTACTTCAGTGTTCACATGGATAAGCATAGATTAGTGTATAATACAAAAATGTATACAGAGTGTGGTGGCCATTTGCAGCAGTAGAGATAATTGATACATTCTAGTTTTGTCATGATACGAGACATCTGTATTTAGGAGAGAAGCTTGTTGTGTCCATAAAATAGACAAAATTTGCAGCAGAAATTCCCATTGCAGTGGAGAGTTTTCTTGTGCAACATCTTACAAGGCACCTGGTCTCAACCAGACAGGCAAGTCATTCATAGCCAAGGAATGTTTGCCTCTCAGCAACCTGTTCAACACCCATTAGCAGACTAGTGGCTGGATAATTTTCCAAGAAAGTGGAGCTGCCTAAACCATTGGTTTGCATTTGATAGGAAAGGTGAATGCTCCTATTAAAAAGAAAACTGGATGTGTCTATACTTCGGCACACGTGTGTTTTAAACTCAAAAAGATATTCCTGTCTTTGTAAGGGAGAGAGAAAAATGAAATCCTGATTAGGGTGTTGTTTTTGGTTTTTTCGTGTCAGGAGCAACTTGAAAAACTGCAAGTCGCTTCTGATGTGTGAGAATTGGCCAGGGGCCAGGTCATTGCCCAGGGGACACCCGGATGTTTTACCATCCTTATGGGAGGCTTCTTTCATGTCCCCACATGGGAAGCCAGAGCTGACAGAGGGAGCTCGTCCACACTCTCCCCGGATTCGAAGACACAAGGGTTTAACCCATTGTGTCACTAGGTGATGTCTACTGAAATGGCACACATTCCAAAGTCAGAGGAATTTCTGTTTCCCTTCTAAACCACCTCCTATCAAACATTACATTGCCATTCAGAGTTTCCCCTGACTTCTTTTCCAGTTTTACAGCTGTTAGAACTCCCCCAGCAGCCTCTCCCTGATATAATCTTTCTTCTATTTCTGCTGTACAAAACTCACATCTGAGCATCTGGTGTAACAGATCTCAATGTGTGTGCATGCGCATGCTTGCCTTCAAGTCATCTGTCAAGTTATGGCAACCCCATGAATTTCATAGTGTTTTCTTAGGGTAGGAATACTCAGAGGTGTATTTTTCCAGTTCCTTCCTCTGAAATATAGACTACAGCACCCGGTATTCCTTGGCAGCCTCACATTTGTATTTACATTCACACGTGTGTACATATCTCTATATGTGTGTGTACATACATGGACACAGAGTTTTTAGAGATGTATTTAATTGATTTGGTAAGATTAACTCCTACACTGCATAGTCTAGTGCACATTTATTCTGAAGTAAGGCCTGCTATGTCCATTGGAGCTTACTTCCAGTTAAGTATGCACTGGAATGCAGTTTGACAGCACAATTCTGTACCTGTCTTGAAAAGAAGTAAATTTGCAGCCTGAAACCCTTTTAGATGATGGATTTTAATTAACTAGAATGCAGGTTGGAAAATATTAATAGAAATACCTATAAAAAGCATTGGTGACAAGTTACCACACTCCCAGAAGGATTCTCTTTTGGAAAATGCCCTTTATGCAGTGCTTTCTGAAATTCCTGAAAACATCACCTGAAACAGAACAAATGCCTGGTTTTTTTTCCTTCTTCAAAGCTATTGCCTTATTCAAATGCAAATGGTCAAAGCTCATCAAATTAATTAATGAAGTTTTGTTTAATTGGTGATGGCACAAACATTTGGGGATTAGGATAAAATTTCTGGAGAATGCAAACCTAAAGAAGAATGCAAGGCATGGCCAGAGGTCAGTCTGTCTTCCTTCCTTCCTTTCCTTCCCTTCCTTCCTTCCTTCCTTCCTTCCTTCCTTCCTTCCTTCCTTCCTTCCTTCCTTCCTTCCTTTCTTTTCCTTGATAATTAAAAAAACAAAGAAACTCTATTCTGTTTTTTGTTAAGTTTGTATCTTTTTCTTCAAAGCCGCAGATTGCCTTCTGGACTCTCCAAGATGAAAGGGAGAATGCCTGCCTCCTGGCAATCCTAACCCCATACCTGAATCTTCATTCCAATTGTGGATTCTCCTGTTACAAAGGAGGGAAGGGGGTCAAGAGGTCTGTGAAGTGGAGAGCAGGGCAGACATTTCTTTCAACTTTATTGATTTCGATCCTAATCTTCTTCTACCAGCCCTCTCCTGTTCCAAAGAATAAGGAGGAAAATTTTGTTGAAGAAGATGGTGATCTTGGCTGACCTTCAAATCGGGAAAATCATTTTTAGCCCTTTTCAGCTATTCTCCTCCAAATTAATCCGTTAGTGATGTTCTAAGAAAAAGGTGTCCGGGGAAGAGCACAACAGAGCTGTGACAGCAAAAATACCCAAGTGAAAATAAAATAATTATTGTAGCATTACTACTTTTAGCCACCTTTAAACACACTTGACAAACATTGCAAGCTGATTTTCTCGCAGCTTGCTGTTTTCAATTTCCTAATTACCCTGCCTCGTGAATGGGCTTGTTCCAGATTTACTTTCAAGCCCTGAATGCAACACTTTACTCTCTGTTTGTCCCCAAGAGCATCCTGATAGAAATGTAACCAATGATGCTATTCCTGGCATAGAGACAAGGTGATAGATTGCGAAAGCATCACATGCTAAAGTGGTCCAGGTCATTGTTCCAGGAGCATGAGCAGAAGCGAGGAGAGTTCAAACCAAGCTGCCTATTGCAAAAACTTAATGTTGGGGTTGATAAAAACATTTTTGTTTGGCCTCCACAAAAGAAGTCTTTGAACTGGGCTTCTTATAGCCCTTTCACACTATACATTGCTCACTTTCATCTTCACTGCCAAGCAGCATCCACGAAGCCTTGCGATTTGCAATTTGGGGAGGTGCATTTCAAATTCACAGCCAAAGGTCTCTTCTGTTGCCTCATTGAACTAGGTAAAGGTAAAGTTATCCCCTGACATTAAGTCCAGTATCTGGGGTGTGGTGCTCATCTCCATTTCTAAGCCGAAGAGCCAGCATTGTCCATAAACACCTCCAAGGTCATGTGGCCAGTATGACTGCATGGAGCGCCATTACCTTCCTGCTGGAGTGGTACCTATTGATCTACTCACATTTGCATGTTTTCGAACTACTAGGTTGGCAGAAGCTGGGGCTGACAGCGGAAGCTCACGCCACTCCCCGGATTCGAACCTGTAACCTTTCGGTCAATAAGCTCAGCAGCTTAACCCACTGCACCGCCGGGGGCTCCCTTGAACTACAAACCCCAAAATAGGGCGGGATGCAAACATAGCAATTGAAGTGGAATATAGTTCCGCTCTGAGTCTTCTTTGGGGTGAGAAGGGCGGAGTATAAATAAAGCAAGCAAACAAATTGCATAATGTAAAAAAGGGCCCTGGTGTAAAAGACCATGGCAGCCATTCATTTATGTGGGAGAAATTAGAAGGAATAGAGAGATTGCATGGCACAATGGTTAGAGTTTTGTTCTGGGACGGAGTAACCTTAATTTCAAATCCCTATTTGACCACCTCATGCCATTCACTATCTCTAAGCCTAACCTACCTTGTTGTGAAGATAAAATGGAGAAGACAACGATATATGCCACCAGGAATACCTTAGAAATATGACTGTTTCAAATAAGTAAGTAATTGCTGAATTTATGGATACCCCCAGAATACTACTAAGAGGGGATATTCCCTAGCAATGTTAAGGTTACACCAGGAGTGGCTGATCAAAAATCAAACATTGACCTTCAAAACATAACAAGGATTGGAGCTTATTCTTCCTTTTCCTCATCTTAAACTCCATACAGTACTGCCAGGTTGACTCACAGCTTGGTCACATATTTTAAATTACAAGCAACCAGCTAACTGATTCTTTGACTTGATCTGAACGATAGGTTTCTGTTACTATTATCATTTTGTTGGACTTTAGAATGTGTCGTTACTCTAATATTTTTCTTGGGTCAGCCTTGTGAGATACACATAAAGAAATAGGTTCATTTTCCAGCTGAGATAAAGTCTGCAGTTAACATTCCCAAGGCTATCGGAGTCATGCCTGAAGGGAAATTTTACTCCAGGTTCTTCTGTGGGATTGCACCAGCTTTTCCATCATGCCTGCACCATTGAACCAAAAGTGGTACTATGATTAGTTCATGGTACTCATTGCCACACAATTCTCAGTAATTACTGTAACAATCCACCATCCATTGGCCTAGAAACGCAAGAACAATGTTAGTAGCTGGTATGTTCTGCTTTGTTGAAAAAGTTAGAATATGAGTGTATTTTTAAAAAATCACGAAGATATGTGGAATATTTTAAATGAGGGTGAAATCAGGCTTGAAGTTTATTTGCACTGGGCAGCATTTTTCAGCCGATGTTTGTTTAGTGGACCAAAAACATTGCTTCTGTGTTCTTCTAGAGCCTTTGAAGAATCAAATGTGTGGTAAATCTCCCCACCCCTCAGTCCTCACTGTCTTTTTTTTCCCCCATCCAATTTCGATGTTAATTCCTCATCATTGTTTGCAGGGACCTCTGCTGAGAGCAGTTACGGAGGCTAATTTTTCCATCTGTCCTGCTTGGGCCGATGACTGGGGAAAGCGTGGCTGCTGTTACCTCCTTTAGGGCACTGATCAGCCGAGCGTTAAGCTTTTAATTGAGGTGTAAGTGTATCGGCTCAAGGGGGAGGCAGTGGCCGGCAGTGTAGTGGGGGCTGGCCCAGCAGTTGCATGGCATACGGTTTCAAGAGAAGCCAAAAACAGAGAGGAAAAAGGAGAGCTCTTTTGCGTGTAGTGGTGCGTTTTGGCAAAGGCAAAGAAGTGGAGAGGCGCCAGCTCCATCGCAATGCTTCTAGGTGAGTGCCGGGCAACTTTCTTTCTCTGCCTCCTGTTTCCCTGCATCTTGGATTGAAAACTGTATGCTTCTTTCTCTCCCCCTTTTCCTTACCAATGGATGGGGAGCAGCAAGCATCACTTTTATGTAGCCTTTCCCCTTCTCCTGTTTATTTGAGTATCTGGTGTTGAGGCTTCAGCGGCGCAAGGAAGCATAGGCATCATCACCCACTTTGCTACTTTGCCAAAGGAGTGACTGAGTCGATGGTGTTTTATGCTGGCAAAATCAAACGGAGTGTTCTTCCTGAAGAGCCTGTACAGTTCGCATCCTGTAGACAGAGGGTGAAATCAAAAAGGGGTTTTTTCCCAGCCACCTGCAGAGAAAAAGAGGAAGCAAAAGCTTTTCTGTAATTCCCGAAATCAAGATACTGGATGTAGTTAAAATCTGCGGTTAAGTGCCTTTGCCAGCTGCGAAGCATCCCAGGCAAATCTAAAAAGTGCTTCAGCTGTCATTAGCAAGGTGTAACATCTTTCTCTGAACTGTTTGGCAAAGTCTAGGGATTGTTTATCCCTCGATCTCTTTACCCACAGCCCTAACTGGTATGTAATTCGTGCAGTCGCATTTTACACATTTGAGGGCAAACCCAAGTTGACTTTTCGGCTGGATGAAGCTGTCTCACATCAGTTTTGTGAAGGTTCCAGCGTCGCCTTCGATGGCAGATTGCCAGAGCCTTTAAAAACCTTCCATCAAGGCATTGATTCCAGGGTGAAATGACGTTTAATCCAAGTGCAGGTGAGAAAATTTGCAAGATCTATTCAGCATGCTCAGCTCCCCTGAAAAAGTCAACTTGTGATTTTGATGGGTAAGACTGTGGGGTGCTTGCAGTGACCCTAACTAGCTTTGGCGGCACCTTGGATACCGTCTTGAGTGTCCGTTTTATACACTCCCCTGATTCTCCTTTCCTTTCCTCTCTTTTTGTCTCCCGCACCCCTTCTCTCTTTTCCCTTTCCATTACTTCCCCGCTGCAATAATTTCCTTCCCTCTTTTCTTAGGCCTGAAGCAAATCAACATTGTGGTAATAGGCTGCAAGATTTTTTTTAATGAAGTGGGTGGGGAAACCACTGTATTTATATTGAAATATATATGTGAAATCATTGTTTAAAAAATCTAATTTTCAGTCAAAACTTGTATTTTTGTGTTTGTTGTAAATGGAAATAATATAAAAGGTTTGTCATAATTCTGGCTACATTTAGATATAAAGATTTTTTTTAAGTGAGAAAGGGTTCAGATCTTTTCCTATTAAGGGGAAATATTTAGTTAGGTGAAAAACATTTGGTTTATTTGACACATGCCAAAATGATTCTAGGGGAGGAAAGACTGGAAATGTCATTCTTTTATGCACCAAAATTTAGCACGATCACATTGAATCGAAATAGATTTGATGAAAATGCTCTTCAGTGAAAAACACATTCCACCCAATCTCATCTTTTCAGGTCTTGATTACAAGTAGCGTTCAAAGTGGTGGGGAATGGTGGAAATGGGCTTTGTTTGACTAGCAGAGATTGTCGCCCTGGCGAGGAAATCAAAATGAAGGCAGGCAACGCCATTTATTTATTTGTTTATTTATTTATTTGATGGAGTCCTTCACCATCATTCAAGACTGCGGCATCTTCTGTACCCCCCCCCCTTTTTTTTCTGCAGCTGGGCAGTTGTACCTTGGTGATGATGATTGCAATTATTTATTGATTATTCGCCCTGAGATGGAATGCAGGTTTGCAGTAGTTTGTGTATGTGTGTGTATGTGTTGTCTGGGTACGCATGCGCACAGTGGAAATCCAGGAGATCAAGCATGCAAAGGCATGTATGAGATCTCGATCTCCGTTTTAGATTTCGCTGCATTCTGTAGCCAAATTGGACTGACTGAAACAGCACCTTTTGGGAAACAGAGGCGTGTGTCCCTCTGTTTCTCTATATTGGTGCTGGTGGGGATTTCTGGTTCAGTTTTTATCACCTTGAGTATTCACTGGTGTGAATGGTGTGTCTTTTTGGGTTATGGAATTTCAGCCCATCGCCTTGGTTGCTATTGTTGTAATGGTTTGCTAGTCTTCTTGGGAGACAATTACCGTCTGGGGCAGCATGCATTGTATGTTAGGAAAATCAAAATTGTCTATTTTTCTGCCACACATCTCTCATTGAATCTTCTCCTTTGCTGCCATTAGTACTGCCCTTTGCCCAATATTGTCCAGTGGTGTATTTTTGTAAATCAAAGGAAGTCAAGTATCATTTTCATGCAGCATACTTTTCACTGACAGCAGCGTCGTATCTTCGCTCTCGCACATGGGTTGCTTTAATTTTTTTGAATAATCTAAATTGTAATCTGTGCCGCTCATCATTGTCTCACACGAAACAGCTTTTCCTCAAATTTGTGGGACGTGTAATCATTAACAGAGATAATATATATATTTGTCAGTTGCATTTGGCATGGCTTTCTCTTTTGTCTCTTCGCTGTAACACAAACGTGACACAACAAAAAACCCAATTATCTTATATATTTCAATGAAGATAAAAAAGAAAAGAAAAATAAACACTGTGAAGATAGGTTAAAGTAAAATTGAAAACCACTGTTAAAATGACAAGGACATTTTTTCCTGATTTGTATTAGATTCTTTGGGAGGGAGAAATATTTGTGTGAAGGTCACAAAGAATGTCATTTGTCTGCAAAAGATGCATTTGTGTTGGGGGTCTGTGTTAATTTTAAGGAAATCTCATACTGGGATATTATATATATATATATATATATATATATATATATATATATATAAACCAAAACACGGTGCTACTTTGTTTATTATTTTTTAAAAAAACTGGGAAAATGTTATGGAATCCTTCCATTCAGTCTAATGAATGAAGTCTATGAATAACACATTTTTTTCACACATAGATCTGCTGGATTTAAATACAAAATGAGGGCATTCTCCCTAAAACAATAATTCTGCCTCCCACAATGAAAATTTATTTCAATTTTCAATTTTATAGCATTGCAAAGACTGAGTTGTTGAAATATTTTCACACATAGAACTCTTTTTTTATTATTCATGTTCCTTTGATATCTTTGCCTGCCCCTTTTCTTTGGAGATCTATATGGTATTTTGAAATGCTCAGCAGAAATTTTAAGTAACTGTGATGTCAGAAATTTAGGGACTGGATTACTAGGAGGACAATGGTTTTACACATATTGACATATACATCCCAATAGCTGTACCTATATGAAGAGGAAGCTTATTTGATATGGGTCACAACTTGTACTCCAAGGATGTAACTAATGTTATACATTTAGTAATCTGTTTTGTGGATCAAACCCTTGTATTCATAACATGGACCCAAACACTAGTAGGTTGTAATGTGTTGTACAGTAGTTACTTTAAAAATGAACGAAGGGTGGCATATATTGTTGAGAAATATCCTGATGCCCTTGTGTCATAGGTCTCCCTTAGAATCATGCTCCTTAATGCGAATAGTTTATCTCAAAAGCTATGGAAACTGCCGCATAAATCCACTTACAAAACTATACAACATGGGCTCTGTGACAATGTTTAATTAATTAAAATAAAATGTGTAATAAATGGAGGAAAGGAACAGTTGTGAGGAGGGTGAGGGGAGGTTGGGTGGGGTCCTTAATCAGGTTTAGATACTCAAGCACCAGTATGTGTGATAAAACCCACTGGGTACAATAGCAAGGTTGTGATCTAGAGATATGGATCGAGAGAGGGGAGAGAGATAAAAATCACCAGATAAAATGTATTTCTCAAAATAATTTATACTTTTTTAAAGAAAGAATTTCCCTTCTCTGCAGGATAATGAGGAAAGTGTATAGTTCAGTATCTACAAATAAAATATTCATATTAGACACAGTCAAGTGGGTCCGTAAATAGAAAAAGTAAACGTTCCCTTGTATATAGCCAGATAAATGTATACCAATACCAAATTAACTGGGTTATATATATTGCAGAAATGTGAAAGATCCAAGCAAACAAAAAAATTCAAGAATCAAGCTGCCTTTTTAGTGTGTGAGTTATGGGAGTTTTTGGGGTCACCTCTATCAGCTCTGGCTTTCGTGTTTTTATTGTAGCCAAACATTGTACGTGAGCAAAAGGCTTTAATGGAAGGCAGGGTGGCTGCTGGTTGGAGGTTACTTGGAAAAGGCTTGGGAGCTACAATGGGTGACAGGAATCAGAGCCAAAACCATGTTAGAGATTGGACATGTTACTTTTTTCCAATTACAGATTCTTCCCATATCCCTCCATCACCATGGTCTGTCATAGTCCAAATAAGTAACGTTTCCAAGTTCTTGTGCAGCTGGGATGTTCATAAATTCTGGATGTCTATCAAAGCTTTATTCTGGGCCATTAGCAAGGGGCTGAACCCACAAGAAGGAATGTGTGGGGCACAATGCAATTTAGTGGGATAAGTGGGTAGGGAAGCCCTATATTCAGACCACTTAAAGCTTTTGGATACACTACAGTTTCCTATTGCAATGCCTGAAGTATTAGGGTGCATAAATTTTAATGAGCATCCATTTCTTCTCACACCTATGTGTTGTAATCATAACATAATTGCCTGCTTTATCAAACATTATCAATATTATTATTATCCATTTCAGAGGTGTAGCTATATTGGTCTGTTGTAAGTGAAACAGACAGTGTGTGGCATGTAAAGTTTACAGATTCATTACAGAATGCCCTTTCATGGACTATTAAATTCTTTTTTTAAACCCTCCCCATGTTAATAATTTGGGTGATCATAAAACCGTATTTTTTTTAGCTGGAAAGGAATATATATACGTACACACACATACATACACACACAGACACACACACACACGAAATGGGAAGCCTTCAGGTTTTATGTTTCTTTAATGCTTTAGATGAAAGATCTGAGAAAAGGACCCTGATTTTTATGATTCTGTGATTAATAGGAATATTGGAATTTTCTGCAGTTGAATCCCAACCGGTTGTTATGCAAGCTTGCTCAGAAGTAAATCTCACAGAATTCATTTTGAATTTTTTCACTAGTGACTGTATGCACAGAATTGCCAGCTAACTGTCATTGTTTGAGTTCAATTAGACTTATTCGTAGATAAGTGTGCATATGATTATAGCCCAAATCTCTTCAATTCATTGTCATACGGTTTGATTAAAGTCGCTACAGAACTTTTTCTTTGTCTACATATTTTGATGGTAATGTAAAAGCAGTCTTGATTCCTGCTTGTCTTCTTACAAGTTTAATCACAAACTAATCCATTTCTTCCAAGATGATCAACACTGCTCTCTTTTGTTCCTTTGGGGGCACTTCTTAGGATTATATTAGATTTATTATGTAATCTAGCTCTTCGGTTCTATCAGAATTTTTAGCTTGATGTTTATTTTACTCAATAAGCTTTCGCTGCAGTGTTTCTTATCAAAATGCACATTGATTGTGCTTTTCTGATCCTGATAATGCTTTTGAAAAATCATTCAAATCTGCATTGCAGGATGAAGAGTTCTCTGCATAGTCAGAAGCCTACACATTGCTAGCCATGGTTTGTTTCTAAACTAAATTCACCAGTGTTTTGAGTCAGTTGTAACCTAGCTTTCTCCCCATAGTAGGAATAATACTATGCCTGATAAAAGTGTTCAGGGAAACTTTAAAAAAAATCTTACTTCTTCCTTCCTGCAATCTAAACTGGCCTAGTAAAAGTGATCACTTCATTTAGCTTGTATCTTCTTCCTTCAGATCAGCACCAAAGCTATAATACACAGCCTGCTAAATATAAAAGCTGTGTCAAAAAGGAAGGCTTCCTGGTCCATTTAATCCATTTAAGTAATGCTGGTGGTTTATACTTTTTTGAGTGTACTGAATAACGTATGTATGCTAAGCAGGGTCAGCCCTGGTTAGTCCTTGGGTGGGATGTGCTGTAGATCATTCCAGGTGCTGTAGAGTATATTTCCGAGAAAGGAAATAGCAAAACTACCTCTAAGTATTCCTTGCTTAAGAAAACCCAATGAAATCCATGAAGCCACCATAAGTTGACAAGTAACTTGAAGGGTTACACACACCTCTGAAGCAGCTCAATAGCAGTCTCTCTGCAGCGAGCCCAAAGATTGTCTGGATGGTGTGCAAGTCTTTGCGGTGGATTTAAAGGATCAAATAGATTGGAAAGCAAGAGCCTCTTAACTGAAAAGTTAAGCAATGTCTTTAGTTCTGATGGTAGAGAATTCAAATTAAGAAACAGAAGCCTTAAGTTTGGGGTGATATTGCAAGGTGAATTCATCCTTGAATTGAGTTTGACTTTCTCTTTCTCTCTTTTCCTGGACTGAGAAAGCTTGCTGCACCAGTACTTTGTCGCATGCAGAGCTTGGAGAAGTTACTTTTTCAGACTGGATCTCTGAGAATTCATCAATCAGCATTGATCCTGTGAATTGTGTGCTGATAAAGATATGGCTAACTTATAAATGGCTAACTCTGGAAAATCTTGGAAGGCAGAGTTTTATTTCCTCTTGTTCTCAGCAGGAAAACATAATGGGAAGTAGCCAAAGATTCTGATCTAGATGATTGAGATTTTCAGATGGAATATAAAATGTTCTCTCCATGCTACTTCATTGCTGAATTGCAAACCATCATGCAATACTTGAATAACCTCCATTTCCAGAGGAGCAAAAACACACTACAGTCAGCTCTCTATAACCATGGATTCTGGATCCATTCATGGCTTGAAATATTCCAAAATAATTTCCCAAAATCAAACCTTGATTTTGTTATTTTACATGAAGGACAACTTTTTTTTACCATGCCATTGCTTATAATAGGACTTCAGCATCCACTGATTTAGATGTCTATGGTGCATTCTGGAACCAACCCCAGAGAATACCAAGGACCAGTGTAAATGATATTATTTGAATTGGTTTTCCCCATAGGGAATGGTTCAAAACAGCCTTCCAGATTTTCACCTTACAGTCACTAGATGCATATGTGATTTTCCTTTAGCAAAAACAAAAACCCAACCCTGTGAATTCTACTTTGCTAGCAATAAACCACTTTGTCTAAAGAAATAATAGCACAATAGGCAATAATTCAAGAAGTGATAGCACAATAGGCAATCATTCCTACTGTTCAAACCAGATGAATAGCATGTTTTGTGTTTTTAATTATAGTCAACAAAACATTTTAGGACCTTGGCTTTTTTTGGTCTAAATCTCTCATGTCCCACTCCCCAGGCATGGATGAGGAATTCTGAAATTTGTAATCCAAAGAGTAGCTTTTCCAGGTCTTCCCCTATAAGGTTTCTAAAGAAAACTTCATGTTGAGGGAACAACTGGTCCATTTATGTGTGATCCATAGATGTCTCATGTTTATAAGGGTTGCATTCCAACAACATTTGAAGGTCTACATCAGGAGTGCTCATTAGGTAGATCATGATCTACTGGTAGATCGCTAGGGCGTCCTGGTAGATCGCAGGCAGGGCGGGAGGAAGGCTCAGTCCCACCCCGCAGGCTCCTGACGCCGCCAAGTGCTGCCGGCCCTGGGTTATCTGAGGTCCTTTCCACACAGTTGAATAAAATCCCATGTTATCTGCTTTGAATCAGATTATATGGCAGTGTGGACTCAGAAAACCCAGTTCAAAGCAGATATTGTGTTATATGTTTCACATTTTGTAGTGGGTAGGTAGATCATCTTGACTTGGTTGTTTTATAAGTAGCTCGCATGCTGAAAAAGTGTGAGCACCCCTGGTCTACATATTCCACACCCCTCTTCTAGACCAGTATTGTTGACATTGACTATGGACAGTGGGAGCAGCCCATTGAAATTATAGCTTCAATTCTATTATTTTTTATCAGAAAATATTATTTCATTGAACTACAACTTCCATGTTTTAAAGTAGTGCTGGAAAAACAGCAGGGAAAATGTGTTGTGTTTTCTATTAATAAACAAGCTGCATTGTAATTCCCACATGTTCCTAAAAGTAATGCATAGAAAGGTGTTAGAAAACAGAGCTGGGAAAAGGTTGGGGTTTTGTTTTCTGTTCAATGCAGAGTTTGACAAACTTAATTCCCAACCAGAAGCTTTTATTTGGATAACATAATATGATCTTGGGTGCATCAACCCTGTAGAATTAATGTAGTTTGACACCACTTTAACTGCCATGGGTTAATGCTATGGAATCATGGCAGTTTTAGTTTAGTCAGGCACCAGCATTCTTTGGTATAGAACAGGGGTGGGCAATTACCGGCCCTCCAGGTGTTTTGGACTTCAACTCCCAGAAATCCTAGCCAGTTTACCAGCTGTTAGGATTTCTGGGAGTTGAAGTCCAAAAACACCTGGAGGGCCCCCACCCCTGGTATAGAAGGTTAAAAAACTTGTAAAACTACAGCTCCCATTATACCATTGAATGAAGCCATGGCAGTTAAAGTGGTGTCAAACTACATTAATTCTACAGTGTAAATACATTCTATATTTTGTTGTATAATTGATCATGTTTTATCACATCGTTAGGGTTCATGCTTGTGACATAACTAAGGGTTGTCCCAACTTTGAAATCTCACGGCCTGAAAGACTCCTCGTCATACAACCCTAAGTGGTAAATTGCAGTAGTTTCCTTTCTGATCTTGAGCATTTAGCTTAATTTTACATACAACTAATGCAAATATGTGAACCATAGGGGTTTGATGTATCTTATGTTTTTCTTTCTTTTGGACTACCAGCAATGTGGCATAGAAGTCTTGCCTAATTTACTACTAGTATGTTGCCATGCACATGTCTTCTTTTTCTGTCTTGCATCTCTTTAAACTGTAGCAAATTCAAAAGGTTATAATTTACAGATTAAATCCTTCCTGGCAGAGGCGCTATGTCTTCCTGCTGCTGGCCCTGGGAGGAAAGGGGTGTCTCTATAATTTTCTCATGATGGCAGTCTCTTCCTCTTTGCCTTCATATTCTTACAAAAACAAATTGGTGAAAACAGAGACCGATATGGCTGCAGGGGTTCCTAGACAGGGAGTTGGAATTGGGCAAATGATTTCCTTCTCAGTATTTATTTATTTTTTTGAGCTCCTGAGCTCCTCTTCCCCCAGGCTAGGATTAAGTTTGCTCTGCTCTTCTGATGGGTCCTATGTTATATACCTGTCACGGAGAGGCATTCTTCAGCACAGATAATTCAGTCCTTTTGTCTGCTGTTTCCTGCAAATGCTGAAGGTCTTAGCAATGTTTTGAGTCCACCAGGAAGCCAAAATCTCATTTAAATCCCAGAACACCACCCAAGGCGTGCTTCAAGAATTTCCAAGTTTTGTCCACGGTCCACCCTCTTTCTGCTATCTTGGTTGGTGACTGGAAAGCAATCTTTAATTATGCTTTCTGTCTAATAAGGACTATTGCATTTGAACCTTCCTTTTTTAAAGTGAGGGAGACATCATCTCAGTTACTTATACTCCCAGCCACTAATTTTGGAACTGCCTATTTTTAAAAAAGGCATGTGTTGAATTCCTCTTATGCTAGGCTCAAAAGAGTAAACAGATGCCTTTTTTAAACTGCTGAATCCAGAAGAAGTAAACTAAGTATTTTCATGCCCCACTCATAGGATCACAGTACCCACATTCCCGTAGGATGTGGTTTGGTATTATTAAACCAATCTCCCACTTGGTGGCCTTTAAATGTGTTGAAACTATATCCCACATCACCCATAGCCACTGTGGATTGCAAGAAGGCAACAGTGGAGATGGAGAAATATTGCATTGATCTAAATCTGTGCAGCCGTACATTTAAATTATTATTTCTGATATTCCAGTACCCTATAGAGTTCAGAGCCCTTGTGAATTCCCCTTGCTTCCAGGGAAAGTATGTATCAATATGCCTTTCCAGGGACCCATTCCCACTGCATAATTATAGCACTGCTTTAACTGTCATAGTCTCATCTTATGAAATCCTTGGACTTGCGGGTTTTTTGTTGGTAAGTGCCATTAATTCTACTTCAACTTCAATAAGAGACCTCAAACTCACCATTTTCTACAAATATGGAAGCTAGATTTCTAAATGCTTACATTCCTGCAAAGCTAGAAATTTGTGGTCTGTAAGAAAGTTTCATGGTGAGAGTGGAAATAATTGTTGACGACGTCCCACCTTTTTCTGGCCCCATCCCATGCCTCACCCTAACTTTATGTTTATTCTGATTCTTTTCTTAATGAGTACCTCATGTTTGGTTATCAGCTTTAATATTTTAATAGTGTCACTGATGCTACATTATTGACCTTTTTGTTGTTATTCTTGCATTTGTCATTGGCTATTTCGGAGATCTCTGTTTGAAGGAGGGAAGCAAGTTAAAATCAAAATAGACACATACATAAACTACAATACCAGTGATGGAAATTGATGCACTAATTTTCTTGAGCTCCACTGGGACAGAGGCCTTGCTTTACATTCAAAATACCTGGGTTCAATCTCTCACTGGGAAGACCTGTGTCCAAAACAATTCAGCCATACTGAATTAGATGAACTCTGACTTTGTATCAACCACTTCATGTGTTCCTATGATCACTTTTTATTGTCTTCTTGCTGTGTCTGCTTGAGAGAGAGAAAAGTCACCCTGGTCTGTCTGGAATGGGTGGGGGGAGGAACGCATTCCTGTCAAAAGCATTATTTGTTTCATAACAGCATCTTCTCCATACTGGCTTGACAGAACATGGCCAGCAGTTGCTCTCGCCAGTATGGATCACTGAGCTTTCCACAGCTAGCCCTCTGCTTGGGACCACGTGACGCAAGCTGAAAACATCTTCTGCCTTTCTGGAGCAGACATCACCAAAGGCTCCAAAAATCTGTTCCTTGGGACTCAAGGTGCGTGGCAGATATGGCCTGAGAAATTGCAAGGATGGTGTGTGTGAATGGCTCTGACATCCTGTTACTCAAATGTGGAGCAGCATGAAGACTTCTTCCAACTTGCCCTTGATTTAGAATATGTGAGAGGCACATGCCCTCTCTACAGTTCCTTTATTGGCTCAGCTATGTCCGTTTTCATCAAAATCTCTGGTGACAAATTGCAGGGGGCTGGGGGTTGGGGTGGAGAGAGAGGAAGAAGGTTATGAGTTGGGACTTCTTTTATTTTTGCTGCTCAAGGTCTTTAAATGTAGGATGTTTTTATGTTGTTATTATTATTCCCATACCTGCATTTCAGAAACCTTTTGAAACATGCAATTACAGTGAAAGTGGTGTTGGTACAAAATTGGGAAAGGCATTCATCTTCCCATCAATCTGTGTCTTCATAGAAAATGATAGATACATCTTTTGCACATTTTTAAAGCTTCAAGAGAAGTATTAATGGCTGTGAAGAGCATGAATGTAACTTCATGCATCTGCTCCCACCCCCCATAATGACATTTCCCCTTAGCACATGAATGTTTAGCATTGCAGAGAGTACAACACTGAAAATCATTCATAGCTAGTACACTTACTCTATAAATTGATGTGTAACAAATTTAATCAAAAAAAATACTTCTTTGAGGAGAGTACTGAAAGATAGGGGCTTAGCCCATCCCAGCAGAACCTAAAAGAAGCACTTATCCCATCTTCCTTCTCTGAGATGGTGCTGCTTCTGGCCTTATTGAATGCCTACGTGGGGAAAAGGCAGCGACCACTATGGGCAGCTGACTCCCCTGAAACAGCATTGGTGCTTTCCCTTTTCCTCAGAAGGACACTTGACTTATCCACAGGCCATATCAAAATCCATAATGTTGGCCCCAAAACCTCCCCTCGACTTATACACGAGTATAGTCAGAATATCTGCTGTCTTCACATTCCTTTGGTAACTTTGCCCATTACTTTCCTTTGCATGCCTAAACTGTACTTCTAAATTTTCTGTTTCATGTCTGGGGAGAGGGGGAGGGGGTTATGGGGAAAATGTCCTTAGAGTTAATCCTGATGAAAAGAACTTGCAGGCCTCCAGGCTTCTGGTTCTTGCCTCTTTGCTAACTACCTAGTATAGATGATATACCTATTGACTCATTGCTCTGTATAGTTTATTATGAACCATTGAAAGGGTACCCGTACTATTTTAAGAGTTGCATATCTGGCTCAGATTCTTCTAAGAACCAAAAAGCCAGGACATAGTGGTGGAGATTCCTATTCTTGGTGTTTGTCCCCAGTCATAATGACTCCCCGTCAATTATTTTAAAATATATGGATCTAAGAACATGCTGAATCCATCCACAGCTTAGCTTTGGTAGGATGATTCCTGCTCAGTTACAGATGGTTTCTCTATCTATTATATTCATTTGGCTTGAAAGTAACTTTCCAAACACTAGATATGCAGGTTCCAATATGGATACAAGCTACTGATAGACCTTTTCTTTATAAGCTGTCTCTATCTCTGTATGTATTGAAAGATATGGAGAAGATCCCATGTGACTGTATCACTTAGCACATAGCAACATGTTTCACAAGTTAATCAAGCATTGGTGAGAGAACCTGAACACCCTAAAGCAGGGGTGCTTATTAGGTAGATTGCGATATACTAGTAGATCGTGTAGGGCAGCCAGGTAGATCGCAGGCAGGGTGGGAGGAAGGCTCAGTCCCGCCCCGCAGGCTCCCGACGCCGCCCAGGTGCAGAAGGAGGTTGGACTGGATGGCCCTTGGAGGTCTCCTATTCTAGGAACCCATTATTATTATTATTATTATTAGCAGAGGCTGAATGAATATTATCTTCATTATTATTATGAATTAATTCATGGGCTTATTATACTCACATTTAGTTGAATTCAGTCTTAAAATATATTATATGGCTCTCACTGAAATAAATTTTCTAATATTTTGCTTTTATGGCTCTCTGAGTAGTGGGTAGGTAGATCATTTTGACTTGGTTGTTTTATAAGTAGCTCGCATGCTGAAAAAGTGTGAGTACCCCTGCCCTAAAGGCACCTGATCCTGGAAGCTGAGTAGAGTCAGCCCTGAATAATACTTGGATGGGAGACCACCAATGAATATCAGGTGCTGTGGGCAATATTTCATAGGAAAGAACTTGCAAAACCTCATCTGGGTATTTCTTGCCTAGGGAAACTCTGTCAAATCCATAGGGTCACCATAAATTTTCAGGCACAAATGCATTGTGCAATATGTCTTAACAAAGCTGCAGCAGCAGTAGGAATGAAAGGGGAAAGACAGTTTATTATAACAAAAATGTGTCCTGCTGAATTCGCACGTTGTTTAGGAAGTAATCCTTGCCACCCGCTCCCCAAACCACCATCAAACTCCAAGTCACATCAGTGCGGCATAAAAACAACAAATCTCCTGCTTTCTGGTGTCCTCATAGCACTAAAATGTAGCTCCGGGGCAGGGTTCATCACCTTTTGCTTCTATGGTTTATTCTGTGTCATTTTGAAGTTCATCCGCTTTAATTATATTCAGCTTCTTTTCCTTCCTGCATTTCGTTTTGGGTTTCAGTTTTCTTACCTCCAGATTTGATTGCTGTCTTTGTGCTTTTTTTGCTTTACCTCTTCCAGCACTTACTTTTTGTTTACTTCTAATCCCCAGCTTTCTCTCTCCTTCTCCTTTTTGCTGACCTCCAGGAAACTGCCTTTATAATCATATATCCTTCTTAATGCCCAAGTAGATGCAAGCTCTTCTCTTTTGATTCTGGGAATGATTAGTTTGGATGCCTTTGTGCAGTGGTTCGTAGAGGTGTTTACCACCCAGGATCTCCTAGGATATATTTGTCCAGTAATTATGCCTCTGAAATATTATTTCTGAACTTAAGGGGAGAAATCACTCAGAAACATATGTTGGCTGAGCGCTATTAGGTCTTTGAGGAAAGGAGGAGAAGCCAGAAAAAATGGTTGTTCCTTACCCCAACTCTGAAGAGACACGTTTTTGAAACCTCACAGGTAGAAAAGAAACAGTGTACATGTGGATGTATGTGTACATTGCATGTCCAATTCTACCTTTAAGCACAGTGAGGCAGCTGCCTCAGATTTTGAGTGTACTAAAAAGGTGACAAATTGTTAGCTATGTAATGACTCAGTGTGTTATTTCACTGGTCCTTGTGAGGTATTTATGCAATTTCCTGCTTCCTGTGACAATAAATTATGCAGCTTGCTTAGAGTGGTGGAAGCTTTTGCTACATGCCTTCAGGCAGCAGAATATCTTAGTCTACTTCTAGTGTGCCCAATCCTTTCTTCGTCAACCACCATTTCTCGTTTATCCCTCCTTTATGAGCAACTATCCATGTTTGCAAATAGAGGTCAGGCTGTCATTGAATGTATTTTCTTGTCCACAGCGATATGAACTCTAAAATTATATGGATCTTTTTTAGAAGTACTGATACATCAGAGCAGACCTGACCTCCATATAATCAGCCAACATATGTTCACAGAGGCCAAGTGCTATCTGCGTAATAGAATATTATATGCATACTTACAAATCCCTTTTTCTTTAGTCCCAAAGCTGGTTCAAGCGTGCAAAGTGATGATGCATTAAGTGTCATTCCATCTATATCTTGGTTTGTTCTGTGATGCATAATTTGTGCCTCCATGGCACGTTTCAAGGAGAGGACAGATGACCATCTTGTTTTCAGAGGCTTTGTTTTGTTTTGCTTTCTCCTATTTATCAGGGTGTTAGTAGAATGCAAATGCTTATTTGGAAAACTGAACTAATATAAAACAGCTCGACAGTTGCTTGGTTTGCAGTGGCATTTCCAGCTTGGAGGGGGGCTTTAGTCAATTCTCTCCTGGTACATCACTGCCCCCAGGACAAACAGACTAACATGGCAGTGACTACAGCCCAGCTCAAGTCAACATGGATGATAAACCACATTTGAATTTTTCTGGACACTGTGACATGCTCCCGCCCCAACTGTCCTGATTTGTCAAGGACAGTGCTGAGGATTCTTCTGTCACCCTATTTCTTAGCGGCTCTTAAATGTCTCTCCCCCACACATTTTCTCCTTTATTTTCATTCTATTACCATTGGTGAAAATGGGGCTAGACGTGCACAAATAGCTTGCATTCAATTAACTCAGAAAAAGAGGGAGAGAAATCTTGCCCATCACAGTACGCTCATACTGCTGCCTCATCTCCCAGTTTGTGCATTCATCATTAATACATTTTGTCACATTGATCACACTCTCTCGTGTTTCTTGGCCATACATGACCCAGCTTTCATTTGTGAAATGTTGGAGGGTATTTTGTAATACCCTTCTAATATCCTAAGAAAACGGTATCTTAAAAAATTAAGCATGGTCAGCCCTGGTTAATACTTGGATGGGAGACCACCAATGAATACCTGGTGCTGTAAGCTATATTTCAGAGGAAGGAAATTGCAAAACCATGGAAGTGGGTTTGTTACAAGAACTATTCTGTGGACCCAGGCATGTAGCCAGGGGGGGGGGCTAAGGGGGGCTTCAGCCCCCGAAATTCTCAGGGTGGTCCGCGAAAAGGCCTTACTGGTACATTATTTAAACTGTTATGTTTATTCATATCATGATCTGATCACCATGCTCATTATATCCCACATTAATGAGGTTATTGGGATAACAATACAAAAGGTTTGCTAGGGTAGACCCTCTTCCACCCAGTCTCGGCCCCCCGAATCAAAATCCTGGCTACGGCCCTGTGTGGACCGTATTTATGTGTGTGTATATGTGTGTGTATATGTGTGTGTGTATTGATTTTCCTTTCCCCAGAGACTTAGTACTGGAGATGTTTATTCCTACTGCTTCGTGTACTAAAGGCTCTTCTCTAAACCTTTTTTTCACAATGTCAGCATGCTCCATGGAAGCATGATAATACCCAGTGCCCTGACATGGATCGCAGTCTTTTACATACGTATGAGCCTTGGCAGTTTTAATCTATAGTGAAGCTTTTACTACTGTACTTGAAAATGATGCCCACCTTAATGTCCCTCTGCTGGGTGAACCACAAAATTGGAACTGTATACTGTATTCTGGCCCTCTGCATCCCTCCCCAAATGCCTTGCTCTTCACTAGTCAATACTGTAGCCACCCGAGAGAGTAGCAAAAAAAGAAAGGAAAGGAAAGAAAAGAAAGAAATTCAAACTCCTAGTGAATAATATGACTGCTTCTAATCATTGTCTGATTATCGGTGGGGTGAGGATTAAGAAGTGCCAGTGCTGTGACTTTATCTGCAAATCTGCTCCATGCCCCACTCTTCAAAAATCCAGTTATTTATCTTCCATAAAGAAAATCAGGGACAAGGAAGGTAGCATTGAGCTCGAAATCATGCTCGCTGCTCTTTGCCAGCCTAAATACGCTGGGAAAAGATCTTCTGATAGAAAAAAAGGAATGGATAGCAGGAGAGTGGATGGGTGTGTTCAGCGGAGATTTCCTTGCATATTCCTTGCTTACTCAATTACATACATGGGTGTGCTACATAGATAGATTTTCAACATTAGAATGGCAAAATATGTTCAGTATCCATCATGGAGGGGAGCAAAGCAGTTTAGCAGATGCTTTGTGCAAAAAAAAGGGGTCAGATTTTTACAGGTATGAAATGTCAAGTCACCTCTGTGTGTGTGTGTGTTTTACCTCCTTAAAACACATATCAAAATAGCACATAAGAGATCTATGCATATGCTCACATGTTCAAATGATGGTTTTATTGAGACCAAGACCATACATCCTCCACCCACAGATCTGATTGGACCTGCTATCCAAAGAATTAATGAATGTGTTTCACCACCCAGGTGCAAAATACTCAGAGATGGCAGCCATACAGGTCTAAACTTCACCCGTATTTTTGCTCCCCTTATAGCTACATCCCTGCTCAATGCCTATTTGCAGCAGTCCCCCCCCCCCTACACACACACACACACACACAAACCATTTGAATGTCTTATTTTTTCCTGCTATTTCGTCTTTGATCCATTAGGGACTGGGCCCCTTAAGATTCTGTTTTCTAATGCTCATTTTCAAACATTATAAAATGGTGCCTTAATTTAATTTCATGCTTCCTTATCCAGCTGGAAGTGCCCTCTCCAAGCCCTGCCAGGTACTTTTTGCAGCACTACTCTCTGAAATAGAGTTCAGATATTCCTACTCTTTCCAACCTCAGCAGTCTAAATCAAGGGTCCTCGAACTTTTTTAACAGAGGGCCAGGTCACAGTCCCTCAAACTGTTGGAGGGCCAGATTATAATGGGGGGGGGGGAGACCATGAATGAATTCCTATTCATACTGCACACATCTTATTTGTAGTACAAAAAAACCCACTTAAAAACAATACAATAATTAAAATGAACATTTTTAACAAATATAAATTTATTAGTATTTCAATGGGAAGTGTGGGCCTGCTTTTGGCTGATGAGATAGGATTGTTGTTGTTGTGTGCTTTCAAGTCATTTCAAACTTAGGTTGACCCTGAGAGAGGGTTGGGTAAATGACCTTGGAGGGCCATATCCGGCCCTCTGGCCTTAGCTTGAGGACCCCTGCAAAACATATCCATTATATCCTATTTCTTCTTGGTGCGTTATTGATATATTCTTGGTTTCATGCACAGTTTTTTATCTTTAATGTTTTTGGATTATTTGCTTTAGTTATATGCCAGTGCCATTGCAGTGTCTGGCAGAGAATCTGATTAAAGCATACATTAAAAGCATAAGAACAAAAAAGAACACCAGTAATGTGAAAGGGGAATCACTAGAAACATCAAGAAAAATACCAATTACGTATTAGTTCAGCAGAAGGGGTAGGCTAACTAGTCTTGTGGTGCCCATAGAGAAGTGCTACTCTAAGCAGAAAGTGATATTGGAAACAAATTAATCTCATATTCTCAATTTTCAGATATTAGGCACAATTTCACCCTGCAGCACTCCAGGAGATGGGTCCAACTGCAGTTTGCACAGTAACTAACTTTGATTTCTGCCTCGGAAACAACAGTGGTGGCCCAGTCACAAAATAGAGATTATCTCACATTATTCATTCATGCTCCTTACAAATTTGGGGGAATATAATTCCGAATCCTCAATATTACTGTACAAATCTGTAACATTATATCTACTCCATCTCTTGTAGAGATGGGCATGCATATACATTTTATTCCAAATTATTCAGATCTTCTCATGGTAAGAAATCTAATAGAAAATTCTGACTAAATCTCATTGAAAGTCCCATTGAACCGAGCCTGAAATAGTAACTAACGAGAGCGTCGTGTCTTACACTATATGCCACCAAGGTTCTTTAAAAGAAACAAGCACAGCAAAGCCAATAATACCTTAAACATGGGCACAGATAATGTCTGGCAGCACACTCTCCTGTGCTATATGTCACTCTGACAAGTCTTGGGAATCAACAGAGAGTACTGTAGGGTTTTTTTTTAAAGGTATCATTGCAAGAGTTGGGATAAGATGTCAAAGTAAAGGCCAACCCCAATCAAGATTGCCCTCCTTACTGCTGTCTTCTTGGATGGCCAAGAAGAGCTCTCTGATGAGAAATACTCCTGTTTCCTTAAGTTACAGAAATTCAACCACTGTCAAATGTATCTGAGCTGACTAGACACTGCCTTTCCAACAACATCTGACTGGTGTGTGCCTCTTCATTTACTCTTATTCTAACCTGTCTGTGTGTGCATGTGTGCATGCTGTGCCACGTACACATTCTGTGCTGCAGAAAATGATCCTTAATCTAAATTTAGAGAATCCAGGGAATCCATTTATTTTGTCATCGGATTAAAATATCTAATTCAAGTCTGTGTTGATTCATTGTTTGCACCTAGTTTATTCACCTTCTGCTCATTTGAGTGTTAAATTAATTCAGATGCCCCAAACGGAAATAGTGGCAGCAATAATACTTTAGCATTTAGCACTGAGGTTTTCTGTAGACTTCACATCTGATTTCCTATTATCTTTTCTGGCAACTTTTTGAAGTAGGACGTTATTCTGCTCTGTACTTTTGTTAGTTTTCTACTGGTAGGAACAAATCTGAAGATGCAATGTTTAGTTTAAATAGCTTGAAGATATGTGTATGTGCCTTCAAGCCATCTGCTGACTTATTTCATATGGTTTTCTTAGGCAAGGTAGGTTATGTCAGTTCCTTCCTTCTGAAACATTGCCTATAAAGGTAAAGGTTTCTCCTTGACATTAAGTCTAGTTATGTCTGACTCTGGGGGGTGGTGCTCATCTCCATTTCTAAGCCGAAGAGCCAGCATTCTCCATAGACACCTCCAAGGTCATGTGGCCAGCATGGCTGCATGGAGCACCGTTACCTTCTTGCTGAAGTGGTACCTATTGATCTACTCACATTTGCATGTTTTCGAACTTTTAGGTTGACAGAAGCTGGGGCTAACAATGAGAGCGCACCTCTCTTCCCGGATTCAACCTGCCGACCTTTCAGTCAGCAAGTCCAGCAGCTCAGCGGTTTAACCCGCTGAGCCACCAGGGGCTACTAGCCTATAGGACCTAGTATTTATTGGTGGTCTCCCATTCAACTACTGCCCTGGGCTGACCTTATTTAGGTTGTAAGATCAGACAAGATCTGATGTCCTTGGCGTATTTAGACCTAGCTGTGTAGGTACAGAGTAGCAATAAGACTCAAAAGATGTTAGTTTGTGTTCCTGCAGCCGAGGGGGAAGGTTGCAGGGCTCTTGAGCTCCCGAGCTCTGTTTGTTTTAGTCTGTTTTAGCCTGTTTTTAAGTTGCTTTGTTTTGTCTGTTCAGTTTAATTTATTTTAATTGTTTTAGTTGGTAGAGCCAGATACCAAGCTTGGCTCTTTTCCCAGTTTTTGGAAGTTTTTGAAAGTTTAAAGTACTCTTGCTGGAGCAACCGCTCATTACTGCTTATCGCAGCTAGAAGATTAAGAGTACTACTAAAGCTCCCTGATAACAAGCTATTTTGGATACCAGGGAAGCAGAGAGAGTAGAGGAACAAACCAGAACGAAAGAACGAAGGAAACAAACATATACTTCCCTAAAGCAACAATCCGGCGTTTGTTTATCAACAGCATTTTTATAGCATCGGCTTTCTGCTCCCTCTTCCAACATGACCAGGAAAAAAAAAGCGTCCCAGCACCAGCCCAGGAAATACAGATGCCCGCAGACCTCCCAAACAACAAACAATAATTAATTTTATTACCTCTGAGGAAAATGTAACTGTGAGTATGACCAAAGACCCAGAAAATTGTAAAGACAAAGATTTAATTGAATGGGACTTGCAGGCTGATTTAGAAACCCAGCTGTTGGTGATTCCTCCGCAGCAATTGAGAACTAATCTGCCTCCTCTCTCTGAGCCCTCTGCTCATGTGAATCCCTTAGTTACACAGCCTTCTGCGGTTACTCCCGAGGAGAATAGCTTAATAGCTAAGCACTGCCTGATCTCTGCTCAGACGGTCCTTGCAATATTTGTCCGGATGGAATCTATACAAACAGAGGTTATGGCATTAAAGAGCCAAGTTGAGGCCTTGTCAAAAAAGCTGTCGACCACTACTAATCCACCTCCTAAGACATGGAACTCTAATCAAGTTAAAAAGAAGGAGGTCACCTCAAATTGCTCTTATTGTCAGAAGTGGGGAGAAAGTCAGAAGAAACAGTCTCTTTACTTACAAAGGAATAGGGTCTGTCTCTTCATTTCAATGAACAGGACGAATATTGGCAGATGGGACTCAAAAGATCTATTATACATTCATTAAACTTACTCTTACGGCGCAGTCCCCATTTAATCGACTTGACAGCAGTTACCTGGCTACCGATGCTTCAATCACATAGAGGAATGAAGAGAGTGGTCTTGACCTTTAATTCCTCCAATCTGGTGAACGAACTTTTGAACTGAAGGATCTCTTGGCCTACTATGACATTTCTCCAAAGAGAGTTTTCAGAGATCCCTCAACCCCTCAGCTCTGTCCTGCAAGCTGCCACAGTACCCTCTTTCAAGGCCACCTAGGCGACTCATGTGAGAAAAAGCAGCCGAACGTCCTCACAGAGAACATGGCCTTGAAGAGCTCAGCTCCTAATCTTAGCTTGAATTCTAACTTTAACAAAACCAGGGGAGCTGTGGGTATGGTAACCGAGGATGAGGACTCCAACGGGCATCCACTACATCCATCTAGCCCACAAGTCGGTGGGGAACAGGACGGAATAGTCAGAGATCTCTTCTCTCTACTAGAAAGTCTAAAAGATATACCAAAGGCAGCTCCACCTTTAATAGACCTGGTCTCGTCCCCCATGAGAGCACATTTGGATACGCCACAGATCTGGGAGATATCTAAGAATTTGGAAGCCCTCTCCTCCCTTCCTGAAAACAAGCAGGCTTCTAGGCAGGTCTCCCAGCGTGAGGAAGTCTCTTTCTGTGGGGTGCCCTTGAAGAATGCCTCCGAGTTGCGGAAAGAAGATCAGCCCATTGGGCTGTCTGGGCCTCCTTACAACCAGACTTCGCCCAGAGGCTTACTCGGCCCAATGGAATTGGGTCCTACCGTGCCTCCCCTTACTCCAGTTTCATCTACAGTGGTGATGACAAACCCCCGGGCCAACAACTGTGTTTTCTATGGAGATTTGGATCTGGATCTTATGGACACTAATCCTGTGCCTCCGGAGCTCCCCTTCCGATGACTGTTGGACACTGCACCGCTCCCGACCCTTCAAGATTCTTCAGAAATCAAATATCCTATAAATATTTGCTCCTGGAATGTTTCTGGTTGGAAAGACCCTCTCGGGAGCGATTTTAAGAGCTTCTTAGCAGGCTTTCAGATCATCGCTTTACAAGAAACCTGGATTGCCGAAAACAAAAACCCAATATGCATCCCGGGTTTTCTTAGTTGGTGGGTCCCGGGCCAAAAAAGTGGGAATCGAGGGAGAGCCTCAGGGGGCCTCTGTCTTCTGCTTAAGGAGGATATTCTCGAATCCGGAGAAAACTTGTATAGGGATGATAATATTCACCACTACCTAGTGGTCAGAACTCTACTGGAGGGGCTTGAGTTAATTATCATCAATGCGTATATACCCCCTAAACTCCCCTATTACAATCCGGTACAATGGCTACAATTGGAAATCCTGTTAGAAGACCTTTCCTTACTATATAAGGATGCTACTGTTATCCTCTTGGGCGATTTTAACGCTAAGCTTGGTCCCTCCTTACATTCCTTTATTCAAAAGGAAGGTCTTCCAGACTGGTTTGCGACTTCCCACCCCCACTGGTTTTCTAGGGACCAGAAGTCTAACAAGGCCGGTGCTTCATTAGTTTCCTTAATCTGTAAAAACAACCTGAGACTATTGGGTGGTTCGAATGTCTTATCTCCTTATCCCTTCACTTTTCACGCTAATCTTCACAGCAGCTCCTTGGATTTCATATGCGTATCCTCCGATAAAGTAAATCTTTTTTCTCATCATAAAGTGCACACTATGGAGGACTCTGACCACCAACCGGTCAGTACTCAGTTAGCAATCTTGCCTTCTTGTATTCCTCCAAATGATTTAGGCCCGCTATCGCAGGCAACGCTCTGTAAAAACAAACGTCTGGCATGGCCCTGTGTCAACCTAGACAATATCCAAAAATCTATCGACTCTGACGATTTTACAAAATGGGCCATAACCATTAAAACTCCTTCCCAGGACTGGCCTGCAATAGACAGAGCATTCGCCAACATCTGTGGCAAACTTAAAGAACTTATGTCTACCAAAATCATACGTAGGGATAATAAGGGTTCTTCTGTTCTGTGGTTTGATAGGGAATGTCATAAGGTTAAAAAACAGCTCAAGGCTGCTATAAGACTAATGAAAAGGAATACAGCCCCACATTTCCACGCCAACATGCTGCTGCTAAGGCGAAATTATAAAAAACTAATTAGACTGAAAAAGAACAATTACAATGAACAATTATGGAAAGGATTGGAGCTTGCAGCGGCTGGTAAAAATTCAGTGCTTTTTTGGCATAAGGTTGCGGCGTCCTAAAAGAAAGGAAGGCTGATTTTGATAACCCAATCCCAGCAAATGTGTGGGAAGAGTATTATGGGCAGCTGTTCTCCTCCCATAACTTACCTTCTAGGCAATCCACCCAGGAATTGGATGGGTTGACTAATTTACCTCTCTGGCCCCGGTCACGGAACAAGAAATTCTAAATATTATTACTTCTCTGAAATGTAACAAGGCCCGGGAGATGACTATCTGCCTTCGGAATTGTTTATAGCCTACAAGGCCTGGTGGGCCCCTGTTTTAGCTGGTTTATTTTCATATATAAATGATACAGGATATATACCAAAGGGTTGGAATATGGCGATCATTATCCCCATTCACAAAAAAGGAGACAAGAAAAATCCGCCAACTACAGACCTATCAGTTTATTGAATATTGTGGCCAAAATGTATGCAAAGTATCTTCTATGTAGACTGGAGGAGTGGGTAACTGAAAATGGAATCTTGGTGGAAGAGCAGTCTGGCTTTAGACACAATAGATCGACAATGGATAATTGTTTTGTCCTAAATCACTTGATTTCCAAATACCTAGCCAAGGGTAATAGACTATACGCCGCTTTTATAGATCTGTCAGCGGCCTTGATTCAGTTGATAGGGAAATCCTTTGGGACAAACTCCAACGTATGAATGCAGACCCTAGATTGATTTTGCTGATCAAAGCCCTATATCATAATTCTCAGGTGACGGTGAGATTTGGTATTGCTGGTGACCGAACTGGCCCTATTAACACCGGCAAAGGGGTCAGACAAGGATGTATTCTTGCCCCCCTGCTATTTAATCTGTATGTAAATGACCTTCCAAATTCGCTTAGAGGGGCGGATGTCCATATGCCTAAAGTAGCTAACTTGCAAATCAACTCACTTCTGTATGCAGATGATATGATCCTACTCTCCTACACCCAAATAGGGATGAGGAGGTTATTAAAAAAACTTAGTGACTACTGCCTTAGAAACGCACTAAAGATAAACAAAACCAAATCAAAAATGATGATCTTTGGTAAACGCCCCCCCAAAATGAAATGGAAAATAGAAGGCGAACAATTAGAACAAGTTAGATCCTTCACTTACCTAGGATTAGACTTTGCAGAAAATGGTCTATGGCACAATCATTTCCACAGGTGTTCAACTAAAGCCAAGGGCAGAACAGGCTTACTCTTAAAGCTGCTGAATCAACGGCAACCGGGCTCCCTCGTTCCCCTTCTGAAAGTTTACAATCACAAAATCTCCCCGCTGCTTCTTTATGGTTCTGAAATCTGGGGTGCAAATGATACTCCCCCCTCCTGGATAAGGCCCAAGCTCAACATCTGAAGTGGTTTTTAGGGGTCGATAGAAACTCCCCTAGGGCGGAGTTGGGAATGTTCTCTATTAGCACACAATCTAAGATCAGAGCCTTTAACTACTGGCTCAAGGTCATGGAGATGGAGCGTCTCGCCTCCCAAAATTATGTTTGCTGGAACAATCTAGCAGTTCTTATAAATCGGGGCTGACCATTTGTTTGATTACATCAGAAGGTGTGGCATTCAGGTAATATTCCCAGTTCACCTATCTGGTCAAGAGTTAAGTAAGCACTTCAAAGAAGTGCGTCAACGAATTAATGACATTGCGGCCCAAACCGATATAGACTCTTTGGGTTCTACCGTTTCCCTGAGATGGTTGAGTGGTTTTAAGAAATCCTTCCAATTAACCACTTACTTACAGCAAGGAAGGTTACACCACCTAAGGAAAATTTTCACTAGAGCCAGGTTTGAGCAATTAGATTCCATGGTGAGATATGGGAGGTTCAAGAAAATTCCCTATGAAGAGCGTATCTGTATTTGTGGTGCCCTGAGATTGAAGATCTAACTCATCTTCTGCTCTATTGCAAAATCTATCAAAAGAGAGAAAACAACTGCTAGAGATATTTCTCGTGGGAAAAAATCATTGGGACCCTCTAGCAAAAGTCTCACTTCTGCTGGCCGGCTCCAACAAGCTGATAACAGATGCTACTGCTCGTTTCCTCTGTAAAGCCATGAAACTAAGATCTGATTACATAGATGCAATTGGAATAAATTGTGTTGGAGATGAGGACCTGTGAATTGTTACCACCTCCCTTAGAATCCCTCCTGCTGGGCAAAACAGGGGTTTAATTGATGTAATGGTCTAGAATTCTCTCCAGATTGTTTTTAGAATCATTGCAATGTGTCTGTGTTCTGTGTGTATTTGATATGGCTTCTGGCTAATCAATAAAATTGTTGTTGTTGTTGCTTGTTGCTTGTTAGTTTGGGAAAATGAGATCAATATTAAATATGAAGGCATACCTGCTGAAACATACTTGAAATCGGTCGCAAGGACTAAGAAGTACAGATAGTGGAGTGGTATGCTATTTTTTTTAGAAGGAGAGTTAGATTTTATATTTAATATACAGGTAGCAGACTAAAGCTAAGGATATTCAAAGGTGCATGCACCTGCCGAGCTCAAAAGCTTTCACTGGTTGCATAAACAGAATTGCTAACCATAAAGCAACTCTTCAGGAATGAGACCTTCTTTTTAAATGACAGGCTCATGATCATTAAATACTAAGCCCTATAATGAGAACTGCATCTCAAATTAGCATAATGGGCATTTCAGTTGGTGAGGCTCCTCTTAAAACAAATTCTCTCCCTCGTCCCCCATGATCGGCTGGTCCATGGCACACAGTCGCCAAGCCAAAGCAAAGAGTGCTGCAGGGAAGAAGATTATTATGGAGAAGAAATGCTTTTCATTTTACCAGTGTTTCATGCCTATTAAAATCAAATTAATTTGTTTGCCCAATCTTGAACAGTTGCCAGTCGCTTTGCATACATAAGGGTCTCTGTTTTATGGCAGATAAACATGCTAATTAGATTTCTTTCTCTTGCATGCACACATACGCATACATACATGCATGCATACACACACACACACACTTTCTTGTAAAATTTGCTTTGTAAAGGGTGGAGGAGGATGGAAATGGGGCATAGTGGTTAATATATTTTAACAGGATACGTCTTGCAGCTGTGCTGCCTACCAAAGACAATAATTCTTCAAGAGATAAATGGCTGCATCGCTTTGTGTTTATACTGCATCTAGAAATTTTGACCCCCTAAAATTTGGTTGAGAATTGGAGTGGAAGTAAAGGAAATATACCATTGTAGAGACAACCAGAGGAAAGGGGTAAGCAGAGAAGTCCTGAAGCATATACTCAGAAGCTTTAAGATTACTATTCTCCAAATTTCACGATTTTCTGCGATTGTGTAGTGGGAATGGTTTCTAACAGTGCAATACTATCATTTCATCACAGATGTTAAGCTCAATTTAATTCAATTCAGCCTGACCTCTGTTAAGTGGAAATAAAGGTGCAGTCTAAATATCATTTTGTGCTGCTTATTTGGTGGAGGGGACATGTACCTGAAGGTTGAATCTTGCAGGATATTGAGAAATTTGGTTTCCAGTTTCCAGGTATAATAATTGACAGGAAGTCTGAACATTTTATGGTTGTGAAGAAGACATTTCAGCAGCTACTGCTTGTTACATTTTCTGCAATTTCCTATGTTACACAACTATTGAAAGAACAGGAGTCCTACCTTTTCCCTCACCTGGCAACCTATAGTGTTTACCAGTAGAGGGGGAAACAGGTGGAAGCACAACATCAGTGAAATAGCTTCTTGTTTGTTTTTGGGACTAAAAACACATTTCTCTAACACCAGAAAATGTAATATTGATGCCAAAAAGCTCCATATTCCCCAGGTAAATCTGCCTGAATGTATGTGTGTGTATACACACACACATATACACACACAGTATGTGTGTGTGTGTGTGTGTGTGTACCAAAAAGAAATACAATTGGGGGGCATAGGAGGAAAGGCATGTGTTACCCTATTTTTAATTTATATATATATTATATACTATATGTGTGTGTGTGTATATATATATATATATATATAGAGAGAGAGAGAGAGAGAGAGAGAGAGAGAGAGAGAGAGAGAGAGAGTATAGATAGAAATTAAAAATAGGGTAACACATGCCTATGCCCCCAGTTGTATTTCTTTTGGTATGAAAGAATCCAATGTTCTCTTTCACTCTATTCATCTGATTGAGATTCTTTCAATAGGAGCAAAACATATTGCCCAGAATTAGAAAATTCACACTGTGTCTGCACTGCCAAAATTCCGGGTTCATTCTCCACCAGATGCAGCTGTATTAACTCAAAGATAACTGAGATGGCCATCATACTTTTTGTTCCAAGCAAGAAAGAAGACCCAACAAAATGATGCAACAAGGTCACTTGACCATGTGGCATAGTTTACAAGAGGAAATTAAATCAGAGGTGAAAATAAAGGAGGACTTCATAAAAAGAAGGATATTTTTGTGAAGAGGAAGATTGAAAGAACTCAATGTTGGCCCAAACATTTGAGCGTCACTTTCATTGTGCCTAGTTCCTCTACTCACACCCCTATCGTCTTGTCCAACTTGCAAAAACAGATCTTGTGGCCGGGTCGCCCGGGCGGTGGGGATGTCCAGCTTCCGACCCTGGACGGTGCGGCGTTATGCCCATCGTCTTCCGTGAAGAGCTTGGGAGTCCACCTGGACTCCCAGCTGGCCATGGAGACTCAGGTCTCTGCGGTCAGCAAGATCCCCTTCTTTCATCTCCGACAGGCAAGGAGGCTGGCCCCCTATCTGTCCCGGTCCGACCTGGCCACGGTGATCCAAGCCACGGTCATCTCGAGGCTAGATTACTGTAACGCTCTGTACGTTGGCCTTCCTCTGTCCATGACCCGGAAGCTCAAGCTGGTGCAGAACACTGCCGCCCGGCTCCTGTCTGGTTCTCCAGCAGGATGCCACATAACACCTATTTTGCAGGATCTGCACTGGCTGCCTATTCAGCACCGGATCACCTTCAAAGTGTTGGTTCTTACCTTTAAGGCCTTACACGGCTTGAGGCCAGCGTATCTGAGGGACCGTCTCACCCCATACTACCCTGCGAGATCACTCCGCTCAGAGGACTCTAACCTGCTAGCCGTCCCCTCTGCTAAAACGGCTAAGAAAACTGCCACCCGCCGAAGGGCCTTCTCGGTCATAGCGCCGATATTGTGGAATACCCTCCCGGCAGCTACACGAGCAATCTCAGACTTACTCCCGTTTAGGCGGGCATGTAAGACCCACCTCTTCCGGCTGGCGTTTCAGGCTTAGGTCCACTGGGCCCCCCAGCCATGCTAATATTGCTCGACCACTGTCACTTCCCCAACCGTGGGCTTTTAATAATGTTTTTATCGTATAGTTTACTGTGTATTTTATTTGCATTTTAACCCTTTGTATACTGTATGTTGTTTTACCTTCTGGCTGTGAGCCGCCTCGAGCCTACTGGGAGTGGCGGCATAAAAGCCGAATAAATAAATAAATAAATAAATAAATAAATAAATAAAATGATTTTCTTGGTCATCCTGCCACTATCAGAACATCTTCTCATTCAGCAAGCTCTTTCCTTCTTCACAATCAAGCAGTTCAGTCCCCCGTCCCACATAAGATCATGTCATTCTATCCAAGTCTCCAAAGACTTCACCATTCTTGTTGAGGCAAATCCTTTTAATTGAGTGTCTAAATTAACAGCTAAAAATACATCCTACAGCTGCTCCATTGGAATATCACTGACAAGAAATTGCGGTCAGCATAGAGGGGGTGGGGAAGAAAGAGAGGAGAAGAGGGGATGAATGGGTAGACTAAGGAATTTTGGCCAGTTTGAATAATAACTCAAAAGGTTAATTTTGTTTTGAATTACATCTAGAAATGGGGGAGAAGACGTTCTAACAGCCAAGCCCATAACCCTGTTGTTTCTTTTTTTAATGTACAGATTGAGTATCCCATATCCAACATGTTTTGGATCAGAAGTGTTTTGGATTTCAGATTTTTTGGATTTTGGAATACCTGCATTTGCATTTATGTACATAATAAATAAACATAATCATCAACTGCTAACATTAAAGTCCAAAAACATACTGATAACAAACCCTTCAAAGCAATCCGTCTTACATTGGCCCGGCACAGGGCCTTTTCTGTAGTGGCGCCGTCTATATGGAACACTCTTCCTAGCAATATACAAGGACCTTCTCTCCTTCCGCAAGGCCTGCAAGACTCATCTTTTCCGGCTAGCCTTTGATTGCTAGGCCAGAAATCTTTTTTAAGCTAGTTTAATATGTATGCTTTTACCTCTGCATGTTTTAGCTGATTGTAAGCCGCTCCGAGCCCTTGGGGAGTGGCGGCGTACAAGTCCAAATATTTTTTTAAAAAACGGAGTCTTGAGTCTGAACATGCTCAGTACAATCACATGTCTGTAGCCGCTCCCACACCAAAGAGGTCAGTCAAACTGGCAAATCAATGCATACATATAATACAGGTTATATACATTATCAAACAAATAGTGAAGGCTTGGAAGGTTGCTATTTCCAACAAAAGCAAGTATCTTGTAGTGTGTTGTAGACTTAACACATCTGTTGTGAGAGATGCTTCTGCAAACTAGAAAAGAGCTTGGAGCAACATATTTTTGTGTACTGGAATCTCTGACCAGCATGGTCAGTGGCATTACTGGTGGAGGGATTTCTGAAAGTTATAATCCAAAACAGTAACTGTTACAAACTCTATTCTAGAGCCATTGTTATCCAGCATTCACAGCTGCAAGCCTCAATGCACACATACACAGGTCTATATGTACACATATTTGTATATTATATGAAATGGCATGCCATCAAAGTCATGAAACATGGGGAGGGATACAGCAGAGCTTAAATGCAAGATAAAAGAGTGCCTGCCCACAGTACCCATGAGAATATCATCTTTCTTACTTTTCTTTTTTAACATTTAGCATTGGGTTATCAGTGGCAAAGATGCTCTCAGCTTTAGATGAGTCTCTGAATACAATGGAATCTGATTTGCCACCACTGAGCACTTTGGAACTAGTATTTTTGTTCAGCCGTCTATCCTGGAAACAAGACCAACTTATTTGTTATGATTTACTTATTAAAATATCACTCCCTTGTCTGATATCTGGAGACCTCATGATGATTTGTGCATAATTGTCATGCAGGAGCTTTCTCTAGGATCTTCTTTGGGTTAGCATATTATTATCTGATTTATTTCGGAAAGAAGAATAAAACTTATTGAAAGGTGGCTAGTGGCTAGTAGCTCTGATGTGGGTAAACGCAGTCAGGGTTTTAGTCTAATAGCATCAGCACCTGGGATAGCTCCTTGAAAATTTGTACTAAACCCACCCTCATCTATCAGCTCCTCTGTACTGACATAGAGCACATGGCCGATGGCCGGAAGGGAAGATAGAATACTGCAGGGACACATGAACCAGCCATAAAAGTCAATTGCCCTGTGGTGTGAGAAAGCGAGCTCTGGTATGTGGGAAAGGGCAGGCACCAGAGGTTTTGGGTGATTTATGACATTGTACGATTTTTTTTTGGACTAAACTCACCTCAGTCACATGAGAGACATCACTCCCACTGATCCAATGATTTTAGTGGTCCACTCCAAAGCAAAAAAAAATTGTTGCATTTGGGGGGGGGGAGCATAATGTTCATCTGTGACAAGTGCAAAAAAGTGCATGTAAATATAAGACAGTACATAGATCATTGCAAAAGATGACAATGTTTCAATTAATTAATGCTTCAAGAGATGCATGGCACCTTTTGTAAGGCCTTGACATTTGCTTCTGTAGGTCTTGATCCAACTGCAAGAAGAAATTACATTATCCACCAGGAGTGAATGAATGGCACCTAAAGGGATGGTGATGTGGAAGGGGTTATGCTTGCGACCTCTACAAATCCTGTTGTCTTATTCAGTGGCTAGCTATATTCATTTCTGCTTTGTTCCCTAATTTTGTTTTCTTAAAGTTAATGAGTAAGCTAGTGAGATTCTTCTGCTGCAAGAAAAAAAGTAACAGTAAAATCCCCCTTAACTAGTTATTTAGTCAGATATGAAACTGGATGCCTTTATAATTGTCAGCCCTAAAGAACAATAGCCTAAGGCAGGGGTGCTCATTAGGTAGCTCAGGAGCTACTTGTAGATCTTCGACCCTCTTCCAGGTGATCTTCGGGCCTCACCAGCCGGATGGGGTGCTCCTGCCATGTGCGCGCACACCCTGCGCGCACGTGCTCTCCTGCTGCTGGCTTCCGCTCTCGCGGTGCTTCTTTTGCCTGTGGGGCATTGCAGGAAGAAGGAAGCACGAGGCGGGGCCTCTGGAGGGAGCGCCCTGCCTCTCTCTCATCCAGAAGCAGCTGTGCAGCCTCCGTTGCCAGCGAGACAGGCAGGGCAGAGCACTCCCTCTGGATGCCCCACCTCGTGCTTTCTCCTTCCTGCAATGCCCCGCAGGTGGAAGAAGCGCTGCGCAGGTGGAAAACAGCAGCAGGAGCACGTGTGGTGGCAAGAGCACCCGGTGGCGGGAGCGCGCGGGAGCGCACGGCGGTGGGGGCGGGTAGATCTTTTGGACTTGGTCGCTTTAAGAGTAGCTCGCATGCTGAAAAAGTGTGAGCACCCCTGGCCTAAGGAATACCAGAGAGGGCTTTTTCTTCTGTCTTGCAAATACACTCTCATCACAGCATATAGAAAAAGCAACCAAAGGCCTTGAACAGCTGCCTTTTGCTGTTTTAAGGATTTTGCTAGATGGTTTTCCTTGTTAACCCTGTACTTGGACTAGCTTTAAATGGTGACAGTGGTGGCCTGATTGGTTTCAGGTTTAGTCACTCATATAGACTCACTTTTGGCCAAACAAGCCTGTCATTATTAATTTTTTATTTTGAAAACTTGGCACAATAATTCTGTAAGTGGGGAAAGAAAGAAAAATGCCACTGCAATGTTGTTGTTGTAAGATTTAGACATTTAATAGAGTCCACTTAAATGCAAAAAAAAATCAAATCACATTTTGCAATCTACACTCAAAATGTCTGCACCAGTTGTCACTGGGGTGAACTCTTCCCTGAACTATACAAGTTGAGCAAAGTTTTTTTTGTATTTCCTATAATTCAGCTTTTTGTCAGTCCTGCAAGGACTGAATAGAACACAGACATGTTAGACAGTGTGCCTAACATGTCTGTGTTAACATTGGGAGCAAAGACCACCACTCCTTCTGATATATGAACTTAATATAAGCTGCTTAGAGCCTGTCAGTTCTTGTTGACTCTATTGTTTAGAGTGCTCTTTATACTTTGTTTTGTTTCAGTCTTTTTATGCTAATGGAATTAGGGTGAAAAATAATACACAAATTAATATAGATGCTCTCTGCAGGTCATGCTAATAGGAACCCACTTATACTTATTTGTATATGCAAAAATATATGGTGTTTCAAAAAGATGGACCTGATTTGAAAATTGCGATATCTCTGCAATTATGAACCACTCAGGAATGAAACTCTTACCACTTGAAAGAGAAGGGCATAGGGTTTCAAAGGATTACCACTAGATGCCCTTCCTAACACATAAGCAGCCCCTAGCCTCAATCATTTGCAAGATGATGACCTTGCAACATAAGGCCTAATGAGATGCCTCAACATAGTAACACTTGATAACTTGATAATTAATTAAACTGTTTGTAACTTTTTGGGCAATTGTGACATATTGCCATCATAAAATATACTGTTTTGAAATTGGGTCAATCATTTTGAAACACCCTGTATGAGTCCTTTCTGTTGTATAAGGATCTTTTTCACCTTCATACATCATTTTCAACAACAACACATTGTTTTCAATAGGAACATACATTAATCCTTCAAAACATTTCAAGGATTCTTCCTGCCTCACCAAAGTTCCTTTGAGATAAGAGAGACTTAAAGAATGTCACCCCTTCAGACAAGGGGAACCTGGTCCCAGCAGAGCCTGTAGTGGGTTCTGTATCCATAGCTACTACTTTTATGTTCTGACCATCTCGATTTGTTAGTCGCCCCTCTGAAAACAGTACCTGATAAGCAGTCATTAGCAGATTGCAAAGTACAGAAAGTTCCCAGGTTACAAACAAGATAGGTTCTGTCGGTTTGTTCTTAAGTTGAATTTATATGTAAGTCAGAACAGGTACATTTTAAGTATAACTCCAGTGAAAATATTTTATTAGTTTTTGATAGTATAGGAAAGGGTTTACACCCCTGTAACTTTTTGTTGTTGTTTGTGCCCCTGTTCAGAAGATTTGACTTCATTTTAACACTTGAATTTTGAAAATTTTGGGTTGTTGTCGAAACAAGGATTGGTGCTAAAGCCTCATTTGAGACATCTTTTTGCTATGATAACTCTTACAGGAGTTAATTGCCCTTCCTAGAAGTAGATTTCCTCTCACTTCTTGTTGTCTTGTTTGTAAGTAGGAGTCTGATCTAAGTCGGATGTTTGTAACTCAGGGACTTTCTGTACAGAGAATAAATAGTGTATGCAACTGTCAGACTTCCAGTTCAGAGTCATGAGCCAAGAGAGCTCCCAAGTATCACAGATTCAGCTTCAAATCAATCCCTCTTTAACGAGCATCCAAGCCCTGCTTTGTAGGAAGGAGTGTAAGGAGTTTAAAGGAGCAATAGAACTGCATGCTCTGATGTTGAACATCCTCAAAATTGTCCCCATTATTATCATCTTTGTATCTACTAACTAAACGAACATCCTCCAATGATTGCTGGATTGACCCTGACCCCTCACCCTAACAATCAGAACAGTCATCTAATGTTCAGAGGTAAGTGACGGGCTCACATGAGAAAGATGAAGTTTCCATTGGTTTCTTTTTCTAGCACATTCAGGGGCTCTAAGGTCTCCAGAGCAAGTGCTTGTGGACTAAGTGTCACTACCAGATGGATAGAAAGCATGACCTGCATTATTTTAAACTGTTTAAAAATGGAAATACGAATGGTCAAGAAGGACGCCCATTTCTGTGCTGTTCCACCAACTTAGAACAGGAATGCCAGATAAAAACCTTTATATAAGGTCATTTGCACCAGGATGGTCGGAGTGTAACCTATAGGACCCTAATTTTAAAGAATAACCCCCACATTTTCTCTCTAGTGGGTGTGGGGGTATTTTTATATGTGTTTAGGCCCCACAGCATCATTTTAGGCCCTCAAAAGGCCTTTTAAACTGTTGTAGACCTAGAAACATGGTAAAATGCCACCCACATCCCCTATATGACATTAGGAAACATTTGGGAGCAAATGGATGGGGGGATGGAGTGGATGCCCTCCAGATTTCCTACACCAGATCTCCCTGGCCTTCCACATGCTTTGTTTCTGCTTGTCATGCCAGCTGTGCTTCTGGGAGTTGAAATCCCAAATATCTGAACAGCCAAAGGCTCTACTACAATAATTTCAGGTTTATGTGCCAGGAGATAATTGTTAGTGTGCCACAGGAAATAAACTCTTTAAATAATTAAAGTCATTTGTGGAGTTCCAAAAACCCAACTGGAGAAGTGACTGCCTGCTACAGTTTTGGGAGGTATGTTCTTCCAATTTCATATCCTTCCAGTTGGCTTTCTCTTTCAAGCCACTCATTTTGCTCCTTCTCTTTCTTGTTTGTAACTGGATGCTGCTGATATGGAAGCACAGAAAGATTATTGGCACAAGCCATTGCTTTAACTGTTGTTGTCTTTCCAGAGAAAGAAAACCTAGGTCAGGACTTGATTCAACACCGTGTATTTCTTCCATGAGTACAAACAGTCTTCTACTCGGAAGCCTGAAGTCATCTTCTAATTTTAAAACATAATATCTGTGAAAAGTTTCAGAAATGTCCCTGGATCCATTTTTTTTCTTTTCTACTACATTTTGGACAACAAGCTGCACATAGCAATTGTTAAAACCTAATTATGATGCTACAACTAATCTGCTTTAAAGAGAGGAAGGAACTAGAGGTCTATCTACATTGGCGACTAAATCTGGGGCTGGACTGGAGAATTTTATTTCGGATTGGCCCCAGATTTAACAGTGTTTATATACACTGCTTCCAAACAGTGGCATAAGTGGGAACAGATCCCAGGCCATCCAGTCAAGACAAACCTGGTTCAGCCCTGCTGAATTATCACTCTTACCTTTTGCTACTGTTTGTTGTCACAGCAGCAGCCATGGAGGTACACAGTGATCCTGGCCTTTGCTGGACACCTTGGTTGACACCAAGGAGAGAGAGAAACTCCCTAGAGCTATGTGAATTATAGTGCGACTTAATTAGATCTGAACCAAGAAATTTGTTTTGAATGCTGAATAAATATGGTACTCCAACACAAAAATCTGCCCCTCGTTATATCAAGCCTTCGTGATTTCAGCAGTATAATCTGAATCTCTGTTCAGTTTGTAGAGTGGAGATTTTAGAGATGCTTTCTGTCTTGAAAATGTTTTTCTCAATGTTTGGAATTACCTGCTGAATGAAACAAACATGATATTCCCCTTGATCTGCAAATATACTGACTGTATTGTACCCACACTGATGTTGTTAGTGCTAGCAATTGTTGCATTTGGATGTTTGCACATGATTTGTTTATAAACCAGTGACATCTTATGAAGGGGGAATGTCTCCCTGCCCACAAAGCTTTCTTCAGTGGCATTTTCCATTTTGAATAGGAATCCTTTTAATGGTTTACCCTACTAAAGTCCAGAAGAGGGCACAGATATTCTTCAGTTGTTGCCCAACAACCTGAGTTAGAATGTTTGGCTAGAACCAAGAAAATCTAGCCTCAGATATCCAGCCAATCATGAAGTCCTGCACATGATCTTTGGCCAGTCACTGTTACACTTATCTCACAAGGTTGTTGTGAAAATCAAATAGACTCAAGAGAGCCTTGTACACCCTGAGCTTCTTGGCGCAAGCTCAAGTTCAAAATGTAAATACTTTGTTTATGTGCCTGTTTGTTGCTTTAAACATGAATATCTGGAAAAAATGTTTGTGTGTTTTTCCCCCTCTGCTGTTCCCCAGATTTCCCTTCTGGGTGACATTGCCATTAATTTGATCAGTACATGCCTGATGTAGCAAGCCGTAGTTTACCCCCCTGGAGTCAGAGCTGGTTCGGGGAGCAGTTCCCTCCGCAAAGACAAGAACAAATTTGTCCAATCTGCTAGAAAGAGGCCATTTGTGCCTTCCAGGCATCTTCGGGCCCGTGATACTGCAATCTGTAGAAAAATGTGAACACTGATGGGGTTTGTAAGATTTTTTAAAAATAGTTTTTGATCTGTTTTCGTTCTGACCCCCTTGTTTTATACTTGGCAAATGAATATAAATAAATAACATTAACTTTGGGCTGGGGCGGGGGTTTATGTGAATTTGTCTGCAGAATTATGGGTGTGAAAAATCAAATCATATGTAGTTGGAAAAGCTATGCATATTTTGAAATTTACTTATTAGCAAACCTGGCCATTGTTCCAGTGAAGTAGGAGGTTGTTGCAATAGTAGCTACTGATATGTCTCCAAGGTCAAACAGGTTTTCAAAGAGGGACCAGGCTAAATGTGTTGAAGAATTACAGGACAGAAGCAATTGACGGTGGGAAACAATTTCTCTGTGATGTTCTCAGACAGTAGCTAACCCATATTCGTATAAAATTGAAGAAGACTGTGGTAAACTGCTTAGGAATGCCTTTCCCCTGAAAAACTCTAGGACAGTGATTCTCAACCTGGGGGTCTCTGGGTGTTTTGGCCTACATGTCCCAGAAATCCCAGCCAGTTTACCAGCTGTTAGGATTTCTAGGAGTTGACATCCAAAACATCTGAGGACCCACAGGTTGAGAACCACTGCCCAAGGATGATGAGACAATTCAAAATGAAGCAAGATATTGTGCTGGAAGATGAGTCTTGTAGGCTGGGAGGCACTCAGCCAGTTTGTGTGGAAGAACAGAGGATAAGGACAAGTATTAATTAATTAATTATTTGTCACATTTATATCCCGTCAGTTCTCAACCCCCAAAGGGGGACTCAGGACAGCAGTATTTGGCTTAATGTCACAATTGGGTTCAAACCATAAGGACATTCAGCTGCTGACATACTCTCATGACTGAAAGGACAATAGGAATCTGCACAGTGGGTGTGATAGGAACATGGACTCTTGAGAAACACGGTCCGGGGAAAGTCAGAATTCAGAAAACAAGAAACAGAATGCAGAAACATAGCCATACTTAGGATCTCATCAGATGCAGTCTTCTCTCCATTTCTCTGCACTGCTGAAAAGGAGTACCTCAGAGGCAATGCAAGGACACTTCTGATGGTTGCCCATGGAATCAATTGCGACAGCGCAGGGAAACAGGGAAGACTGCATTTTCAGGAATCGGGTACTACCTGACTCCAGACAACAGAATAATAATAATAATAATAATACACTTTGTTTATATTCCGTTCTTCTCTCCTAGGGTACTCAGAGCAGACTAAAGTGTTTACATACATAGACAAACATACAATGCTTTTATAATCAAATACAATGAGACAGACAAACACAAAGGCAGAGGCTTCTCATTTCATTTCCGGCTTCTGGAAGTGGTAGTCATCTCTGGCTCTGGGGAGGTGCTTTTTCTCAATTTTCCAGCCGAGGAGCCTGCGGTGTTACCTCCTGGTTGTGTGGCTGGCATGATTGTTTGGAGTGTCTCTTTGTCTTTTGCCACCGAAGCGATACCTATTTATCTACTCACATTTGAATGTTTTTGAACTGCTAACTTGACAGAAGCTGGAGCTTACAGACGGGAACTTACCCTGTCTCGCGGATTCAAACTGCCAACCTTCAGATCACCAATTCAGCCAAACTTCAGGTCAGCAATTCAGCAGCACAAGGGTTTGACCCATTGCACCACTGCAGCACTTCTTTCCAGCTGTAGAAAAGCTGGATAGAAGTGAGGAAAGGATGTGGGATAGCTGCCATCCCTTAAGATGAAAAGGCATGGGATCTCGACAGTAGAGAATGAGAGAAGATGGTTCCTTCCCCTTTTTCCATGCTTTCATGTAAAGAGATCCTTAATGTGACTGAACTAAAGCAGACAGGAACAGGACATTTTCAATCAGATAATTACACAGTGTTTTACTCTGGGAACAACAGTGTAAGAAGGGGCAGGATAGCATTAATAGGGAGGTGAGATGTAGAAAAATCAGTTAAGGGATACAATGTAAAGTCAAACTGAGTAAAATCAATAGGATTTTATGGGAGACTTGGCAATATAGCTAAAAGATAAAAATGCTGACAGGAAATCAGTTGAAATACAGTGCTGAAGATTTCTATGAATTTCAATACATTGGAAAATACTATGTTTTAGGAAGTGGATGACAATAGCAAAACAGAAAGCCCACAATATGAATAGATTGACTCAGTCAAAAAAAACATAACCCTGAGCTTCAAGGCCTGAGAGGTCAAGAGGCCTTTCAGTCATAGGGTCATTGAAAGTTGAAGTCAAACTGACAGCAAATGGAGACAACAATAAATACTTATTAGCAAAACCTGGATCAGAACATTAAACAATACTGCTTCAGCCTAGTGCTCTCATGTTGTTTTGGACTCCAACATGTAATATTTCTGGCTAGTGGCCATGTTGATTTAATCCAATGGGAGTAAATATTGAAAACCTTGATATCCAGTTGGGAAGGATGGAACAGGCACTGTATATGGAAGGGACAGGATATACAGTAAATAAAATAAAATAAGCCATGTTCTCTTTCATCACTGTATTCCCAACCTTTTTTGAGCCGCGGCACACTTTTTACATTTACAAAATCCTGGGGCACACCACCAACCAAAATGACACAAAATGACACTCTGCATTTACAGGATAGCTATGTTGTGTTCATCGAAACAGGTCCAGGTTTCACACTGAGTGTATAAATACATTTAAAAACATATTAACTATATGTATTACTGTGTTTGGCAGGAGGGGGAAGAAAGGGTATTGGAGGCTCCAATTTCCCTCGGCACACCTGATGATTGCTCACGGCACACTGGTTGGGAAACACTGTCCTAAATGATGGAAACCACACTATAATTTCCTTTTTTGATCTGAAGTGAGTTGTATCATTGTTAGAAAAATTATGATTCTTCACATACTTAGATCTATCCAAGACTGCTAAGACATTTTCTACATTTATTGCTTTCCTGTTCCTCTGGAGTTTGTAACTCATTTTCTGGCTCAGTATGTCACATTCTTCTAGTGTTTTCTATGGTGTAGTAAAATACAGGTAACCCATTTCTGAACCAATTAATGTCAGTGTGTTTAGATCAATCCTACCTCTGAAAGTCAAGATGCCAGTGGCCAAAAACAGGGCCAAACTAATATGTGTGAAAGATACTTGGGATTTTAGGGAAGGTATTCCCAAAGTTAGCAGGTGTCATTTCTTGCTATTTGAAATTGGAGACATACTCCACTGTGACAACTGAAAAGATATACTACTTCTATTGGTGCTGCTTTTTATGCCTGTATGAGTCATTAATTTTTCTGTGGCTCATGACTTGAAGGGCACAAGCCCACAGTGGCAACATGTTGTGACACAATGGGGAGCCTCCTATGGCTCATTCTGCAGCATCCCTGGCTTGGGAGTGATTGAATTATCAAATTTGCTGGAGTGGGTAATTCTGTTAGGTCTTTGCACTGAAGTAAATCATGCTGTTTTAAATGTATACACAAACATACACACATTCATTTACTGAAATATCTGTACATCCTCCCTTTATGCCCAGATGAATATATACTAAACAGTTTTAAATAAATGAGAACATTAGCCAGAATCCTGTTGAGAACTTAACATCTGTGGGAGTTAGAATGTCACCGTTCTATAGCATCCGTATCCAGCAAGAGGCTGCTGCTATGTTATGGTACATAGGGGAGCCAACGACATGACCCATCCACAGCAGGACCAATTGTGCATAAGGACACCAGTAATGGAGTGATAATTAGAATTGGTAGATTCCAAAGCACATCTGAACACTTTTGTCCGTGTCTTCTATTCACCTTTGCAATTAACTAACAGGTTTTTGCATCATTTCTGTTGTGAAGCTAAGTATGTGTCAAGTCATGTAATGTAGGCTATGATAAGGAGTCTGGCCAATGTTTTTAAAATAGAAGGTCAGGAAAAGAATACACAGTGAGCAACACCATTGGCTTTCAATAAGTATCATGGCCATAGTTGTTCCTTACATCAAATTAGCAGTTCTGTTTGCAGGCTACTGTTCTGGAATAACCACTTTGCAGTGCAACATCATCTGACCTCACGCTCCTTTCAAAGCATCTGCTTTAACATTGAAATATTTCTTGTCTCTCTTCTCTTCTTAGGCCCAGCTAGTCACAGCAGCTCCCTCTTAACATCACTTCCAATCCCAGGACGGTCTCTCCATTCACCGTTGGACATCAAGCATTTCCTGACCTTCCGCCTCAATGGGACACCCCCGCTCAACCTTTTTCCCAACTTTAACGCGGTGAGTTTTGTAACCCTTGACTGTCCTGATTTGGTATGGACAGTCCCAATAATTCCTCTGTTGCTCCACCTTTTCAGCTGCTTTTAAAATACCTCAGTTTGTTTTCACTCCTTCCTACTTTTTCTCTTTGATTTCCGCTTACTTCAGCTGTTGGAAAACCAAGTTCAAAATGCAAGTGCAATTGGCACTTAATTAACTTAGCAGAGAGGAGAGGAAGTGGTAGAACCTTGCCCTTCCCAGTAAGCCCAGGCAAAAGCAAACTGCTATGGTCTCTCCTAGTTCATTTGTTCATCTTCAGTAATAGCATCTGTCACCTTGACCACATTTTGATGTTGCTTGGCCACACATGCCAAACAAACACTGGTGGTTCCCGATGAGAAATAGTCAAAGAAAGTAGAGTCAAATACGTAGTAGTTTTCAAATAATGTATTCCTTTTAAATTTCAATGTACGTATTAAACATCAAATATTAGTTTCATCAGTATGGGTCTATGCAATGTCTCTAATAGTCCAAAATCATAAAGGTATATCCTTGTTCCAATAACAGAAGGTCTGAGAGTCGACAACCAACTTTAATAATATCGGGTTTTCCCAAAGAAATATTTGTAATCCATCCAATATGGTGGTGTCTGTATAAACTCTTCTACGGTTGACGGACAAAAATATATTCAAAGCGCAATCTGTTTCACTATAAATCCAGCTTCCTCGGGACTGTGGACACTTTTGTATGGATAAACAGTCCAATTGCATAGGGTAATCCTAGGTATTAAACATAATATGTGGACACAGCCACTGTATTCAAAGAGATCACCGGACCGCTTGGCCACACATGACCTGGTAAAATTCTGGAAGGTATAGAGCTTTTCTAGACCTGGTTGAAATAACAGAAAGCAAATAACATATTTCTGGAAAATAAAAATCACCTGGACTGAAGTGATTTCTTGCCCTCTACAAAGTGCCGCTTTATGCTACTGTTTGATATCAGACAATGGCAAGGCTGGCCTTCATATCCACAGTCAGAGCCACACATGTATCCCTTGCCTTAACCATGGAGTTTACTCATTGCACTACTGTTTTCTTCTGGCCTTTTTTGTTTATTCAGTGTGTAATTTTCCCTGTTGATTGGCTGACTTCAAGGTCACTCAGAACGCACATGCTGGAGTTATGTGTGGTATCTATAGAAATACTGCAAGTGCAGGATGGCTTCACACACACCCGCTCATGCTCATCAAGTTATGCCAGCCCTCTTTCATTACAGATGGAAAACTTAAGCTCTCTGACTACACTTAACAAGGGGCGTGAAGGTCACTGAAGTTTATGACAGTGCCGTGAGAATGGCCATTTGAGAAGGCTATAACGGGTTGGGTGGTCTTTTGGTGGTTCAGAGGGTAGTTATGAATTCTCAGAAAGGTGTATTCATTAATTCTTTTTTCCCTGGATTTCCTACAATAGCCAATGGGGGAGCTTTGCTTCTTTCGCATGGTCAGTTCTTCCTGCATTATGGATGCTGAAAATAATAGCTGGATATTCAATCCCCAAAGAGACTAAAAATATGGAACAGGTGTTTCCTAGAGACAGTTGGGCTCCAGTTTTCTCAGGTGCCTTTCAAAGGAACATAACAGAAGCAACCCTGCTGAACATTTCCACCTGGTCCAGCATCCAGTTTGCCATGGTGACCACCACGTGTCTTCAAGAAGTTCACAAGCAAGACATGGAGACAATAGCCCTTTTTTGGTCTCTTGTATCAAGTATGCAGAGAAACACAGAACTTGTGTGTAGATGCCACAGCTAATGTGAAAAAAGAAAGATAGAGCTTAGAAAAGTTGAATTGATGGATTATAGCTAAAGGAATCCACTGGGAATCTGAGAACTGTTGCCCCAAAACTTGGCTTTTCCCATTTCTGGATAGGTTTGTGCTGTCCACTGTTAATGTATCTACTAGGCATGAGAAAAAAGTTATGAAAATCAAAAGAAATCGTAAGTGATTCGTATGTAATGGGACTTTCTAGTTTATACGCATCACGGCAGCTAACCAGGAAGTAGACTTCCTTTTATGGTCCTTGAGGCCAACAATTTGCGTTATGATCGTAATAAATTCTTAATTATTGTACTACGTACTCACTTCTCCCTGTCTTCTCCCCCTCATTTCCTTCCCGCCTTCATTCAGCTTCTTCTTTTTCCCGCATTTCTATGGGGAACTGGAAGTGACGCTGCTGCTAGGCAATGCATTCTGGAAAGTGTAGTCCTCCTCTTTCCTGCTGGCTTCTCTTTCCCCCCCCTTCTCTTCCCCGTTGCTCTGCCTTGCCCCATCGCAGGGGCCAACTTCTCACACACACACACACACACACTTCTCCTCCTCTCTCTCCCTGCGCTCTCTCAGATGCTTCTCCTCCCTCCCTTCTCTTCCCCGTTGCTCTGCCTTGTCCCATCGCAGGGGCCAACTTCTCACACACACACACACTTCTCCTCCTCTCTCTCCCTGCGCTCTCTCAGATGCTTCTCCCCCTTCCACCTTCTCCCCGTTGCTCTGCCTTGCCCCATCGCAGTGGCCAACTTCTCACACACACACACTTCTCCTCCTCTCTCTCCCTGCGCTCTCTCAGATGCTTCTCCCCCCTTCTCTTCCCCGTTGCTCTGCCTTGTCCCATCGCAGGGGCCAACTTCTCTCACACACACACACACTTCTCCTCCTCTCTCTCCCTGCGCTCTCTCAGATGCTTCTCCCCCCCTCCCTTCTCTTCCCCGTTGCTCTGCCTTGTCCCATCGCAGGGCCAACTTCTCTCTCTCTCACACACACACACTTCTCCTCCTCTCTCTCCCTGCGCTCTCTCAGATGCTTCTCCCCCTTCTCTTCCCCGTTGCTCTGCCTTGCCCCATCGCAGGGGCCAACTTCTCACACACACACACACACACACACTTCTCCTCCTCTCTCTTCCTGCGCTCTCTCGGATGCTTCTCCCCCCTCCCTTCTCTTCCCCGTTGCTCTGCCTTGTCCCATCGCAGGGGCCAACTTCTCTCTCACACACACACACTTCTCCTCCTCTCTCTCCCTGCGCTCTCTCAGATGCTTCTCCCCCCTCCCTTCTCTTCCCCATTGCTCTGCCTTGTCCCATCGCAGGGGCCAACTTCTCTCTCACACACACACACACACTTCTCCTCCTCTCTCTCCCTGCGCTCTCTCAGATGCTTCTCCCCCTCCCTTCTCTTCCCCGTTGCTCTGCCTTGCCCCATCGCAGGGGCCAACTTCTCACACACACACACACTTCTCCTCTCTCTCCCTGCGCTCTCTCAGATGCTTCTCCCCCCTTCTCTTCCCTGTTGCTCTGCCTTGTCCCATCGCAGGGGTCAACTTCTCACACACACACACACACACACACATCTCCTCCTCTCTCTCCCTGCGCTCTCTCAGATGCTTCTCCCCCCTCCCTTCTCTTCCCCGTTGCTCTGCCTTGTCCCATCGCAGGGGCCAACTTCTCACACACACACACACACTTCTCCTCCTCTCTCTCCCTGCGCTCTCTCAGATGCTTCTCCCCCTCCCTTCTCTTCCCCGTTGCTCTGCCTTGCCCCATCGCAGGGGCCAACTTCAGCCCTCCAGGTAGGTGTTTTGGACTTCAACTCCCACCATTCCTCACAGCCTCAGGCCTCTTCCTTTTCCTCTCAGCCTGGGCAAACTTGGGCCCTCGCTCCCTCAGGATCGGGGTGAGAGAGAGGCAGCGAGGAGTGAGGGGGGGGGCTCCTCCTCCTTTTTTTTGCTGCTTCCAAGAATAGAATACCCCCCCTCCTTCCCTCCCTCCTTCCTATTTTGAGAGTCCCATCTAGAATTCAGTGTGATTTATTCAAGTTTTGGCCTACAACTCCCAGAAATCCCAGCCAATTTACCAGCTGTTAGGATTTCTGGGAGTTGTAGGCCAAAACCATCTGGAATGCGCATGCTCTGGCATACGAACTACTAACGAATTTCGTTAGTAATTAAGTTACATTTTAGAAATTTTAGGAAATTTTTTTGTAAGTCTTTCTTTTACTAATCAAAAAAATCCCCCCATTTGATTTTAGAATCGCCATTTTTGGGTTCGAAACCATGCCTAGTATGTACTCCTAGTTCTACATCTTGTAGAAAATTTTATAAGATGTATAGAAATGAATTCTGAAAAAAATAATTTTATGTGTCAGCATAGGGTCATTTATGTCAGCCTTTCTGAACTTGGAACCATTATAATATGTCAGAGGAGAACTACAATACCCTTCCAAGATGAGCCATTGTCTATAGTACTTGAAGATAATTAACGGACAATGGAAATTCCTGCATTCTAGTTGTAATAAAAGAGAAATAATCTCATCATGTTAATATGAGTTACACTCATACATGTAACTCCATGAATTTATGTTCTATCTATTATGCCTTCTTTGCATCCTGTTTTTTTAACCTGATTGGTTTGACCTTATTTTTTATCCCTAATATGAAGAATTTGGGAAAGTTTCTTTTTTAGACTTCTGCACTCAAGTTCAGAGAGATATCATAAAAAATATTTTCCTATCAAAATATTTTGGACATGATTTAGTTCTTGATTGAATGATTGTTAAACCATTCACCATGGTGTTGTTAAGATTTATTTTGATTTTATTTACCTCAGGTGTTGCCTGAGGTCACATAACATGTTGAGCAAGGAGTATCCTGTATTGCCACAAGCAAATATACAGAGTTCTTTTTGCTGTGATGCAAAATTCTATGGTTTGTGAAAAAGTGTAAAACTTAGCAAAAGCAAGCTTTGCTAAAATATGGAACAGGTGTTGTCTAGAAACTAGAAATTAGGGAGGACGCTGTTAATATGCTAAGATCTTTCTCTTAATTAGTACCCAAGGAGGAGGGGTGTTATAGACTTTTACCATTGGTTTTCCTGAAAATTGTCCTTAGAACATTGAGCTCAGTTCCCCCGCCTCGCCCCGCCTCGCCCCGCCTCGCCCCGCCTCGCCTCGCCCCGCCTTGGTGACTTGCCATCCAGTATGAACACTCGGTTTGCTGAACTGAAGATAGCATTCAGTTGCTCTGTGATAACATCACATCTTAAATCAGGTTCTTAGTTCCTTTATACAGTTATGCCTTTGGATATGCAGGTGATAATAATAATAATAATAATCTTTATATATATATTCTGCTTTATCTCCCCAGAGGGACTCAGAGCAGATTACAATACACTTATGAGGCAAACATTCAATGCCTTTGTACGCACACAGTAAACAATGACATACAACACAAATGGTAAAGGGCTTCCCTTTTTTCCATCTTCGGCGTCTAGAGGCAATGTACAACACTGGCCATAAGAAGGTGCTATTGTTCAATTTTTCCATGCTGAGGAGCCTGTTGACCATGGCCTTCTCCAATTCAGTTACCGGCATGTCTGCATATCGGCATGCAGCGCCCTTTTACCTTCCTGCCGAGGCAGTACCTATTGATCTACTCACATTGCATGCTTTCGAACTGCTAGGTTGGCAGGAGCTAGGGCTGACAGTCGAGAGCTCAAACCGACTCACGGCTTTGAATTGCCAACCTTCCAGTAAGTATCTTTCCTGCAGTTAGTGTTTTAACCCACTGTTCTCCCACGGCCACATTTCAATGCTGTTTATCAATTTAGATGCATGTGGCTTCCTGGTTGAGCTTCCCAGAGCTTAGAAGTTCCTTTTAAGAAAAATGATGTGCTGAAGCCATTCATAACAGTAATATGGGCACTCAAAGCATGTTTCTTCTGGAACTAGGGGGGGAACCATTTTGATTATCCTGGTTGGAGATTCCAAACTGAACCAACCTCCCCCCCCCCCCCAAAAAACTTAACCAAGGTCTACTTCATCTTAACTGATTAAGTGCTCCTTTCTCAGCTGATTTCAGGTGCTATTTTTATTAAAGCCAAAGTAGCTTGGTGTATAAGCATTTGGAAGATCACTTCTTTTCCTGTATGTGTGCTCCCCAACTCCACTACATCCCACTGAAATCTAAGGTCTATCTTGTGTTTCCTTGCCTAATGAAATACCATGTGTGTTCATGAAAAGTAGGATCTTTTTGTTCATTGCAACATCTGTGAAGTGTCCATCCCGCAGAAACTCGCAGCACTGTTTTTAGATTGCTTTTTCAAGTGAACTGTTATTATGCTGGCTGGCTGCTGGTGGTTCTGCTCCCTTTTGTGCTGCTGCAATAAAGCTCAGCCCTCCCAATTATTTTTTAATAGATATGCATGCCAGTATGACTGTATGATTTCTACTATTTGAAATGTCATTTTGTTTTGAATACCATTATCATTGATTGGTTGGTTTGAAGTCAGTCAGTAGGTTTTTGGCAGAAGAATAGTTTTTGAAAGAATAAAGCAAATTTTACATAGTGTAGTGGGAGGGAAACATTGGTTGATATGGGGCCAGCTTTCTTCCTCTGGGAAATGGTGTGAAAACTACCCAAACAAAGTGGAGAAGGCTGGAAGTCTCTTTAAAGTTTTGGAAAATATGTATTTCTGAATTGTATATAAGGCTGGTGGGTCACTCCTCCTGGCAGCTTCTATGATAGGGCTGGGCCACAATGTAGGGGCTAAAGGCAGAAATTCCAACCCTTCCAACTACCCATAATGCCTCAATTTTCCCCCCCATTCCCTCTTAAAATGGTAATAGAAAATGGCATCACATCACATACTATTATCATTTGGGAAGTATTGCACACAGATCCGAGCAGAACAGCTTCATTAGGGACCCCAAATTTGTTTCCAAGAGAGATGTTAAATATTGGTAGGATGGCTATTAATTGTCTGCTTGAAGTTATGTTTTTTACAAAACAAAAGATATGACATTAAAGTTTAATCATCATCAGTGACAACAATCTGAATACCAAGAAAGCAATAGGAGAATACTTCTCATTTAGTGCACTTCTCATGCAATTAAATACCCTAAAAGTACCAGATCCTCTCTAACCTTGGAAACTAAGTTGGGTCAGCTTTGCACTGTACTTGGATGGGAGACTGTCAACAGACACCAGGTGCTGTAGGCTATATTTTGGAAGAGATAATTGACAAAACCGCCTCTGGGTATTTGTTGGCTGAGAAAACCCTATTGAATTTATGGGATCACCATAATTTGACAGATTACTTGAAGACACACACACACATACAATGTTCACAAAATTTATTCAGGAGAAAATTTGAATAGTACTCATTCTATCTTCCTCTTCTGCCTAATCTGCTTCAAGGACAAGATAAGAGATAGCATGCAGCAGCTAGAACTCCTATCTTGATGTTTAGGTACCAATATCATGTCCTTGAGCAGTACTCTCTTGTAGACGCATGCAGAATCAGAAAAGGCTCCAGAAGAATCATCGCTACCACATCCCGTGCCTCAGGGCAGAAAACACATTCCAGGCTGAGCCAAATGAATGAGTCCCCCGAGAGTTCTGAGTAGTTTGCTTTGTGCAACAAAATAAAACAAGAGAATGCACACACATATTCTAGGTTAATCAAAAAATCTTGTGCCCTGTTTTCGGCAGGGTGATGTGATATCCAATTAGTTCATCAGTCAATCAGTCAGTCAGTCAGTCAGTCAATTTTTGAGAATCCCCAAGGTGATCTCCACAGAACCCATGTGAAGGTAGGTGGGGGTCCATTTCCTTTGAGATTCCAACTCATGATTCTGTGATTCCAGGGGGAAGTTCTGGCTCTTTCGTTGATTGTTTTCTAAAACTATTTTCAAATAAAATGATTTAGCCTGGTTTTTTTCAGTGTTGTGTATTTTTAAAATGATGTTTATTAGTTGTACATTGTGTCAGGAACTCTGGTGAGTATAACTAAAACCGGATCACAATTAAGCCTGTGTGCTTGAATTGATGCTTTTTTCAAATGGTGAAAAAAGTCACCTATGGCAGCATGTAGCTTCCATGTTCATGCAGCAGTTAATCCACTTCAGATGTTAGTTCAAGGTGCTAAATCTATTTGGGAAGTTTGACTTCAAAACCTTGGATAGAACTTTTGCAGTTTAGGCTAAAACCCACACTGTATTGACATGGGAGCCACCCAACACAAGCTTTATCTTCTGCCTTGAATTTTAGCTTGATACTTCAGCCCGTAGCATTAGAGAGTGTGACTCTGGAGATCACGCACTTCATGTCTCGGTTTAGGTAGTGAGGTAGATTGGTTTGAAAGTTAGACTACAACTCACAGTATTCAACAACATATTTATTCATTTATTTATTCATTTATTTATTCATTTATTTATTCATTTATTTATTTATACTCCACTTTATCTCCCCAAAGGGGACTCATGGCGGCTTGACATAAAAGCATTAGCACAGAATTTAAAATATATAAATATACAAAAATTAAAACAGAATGAAATACAAACAGCAGTTTTTAAAAATCAGTTAAAATCCATCAAAACATATTCAAAGTTAAAAACCACAGCACTCCCTGGCTAGATCATAAACACCTTCTTCTTTGAAAGCCTATCTGAATAAAAAGATTTTAGCCTGCCACCGGAAGGACAGCAGGGAGGGGGCCATTTTGGCTTCCCTGGGCAGGGAGTTCCAGGGTCGTGGGGCAGGCACCAAAAAGACCTGCTCTCTCATTCCCACCAACCAAGCTTGAGATGGAGGTGCGGGACCGAGAGAAGGGCCACTCCTGGAGATCTCAGGGCCCAGGCAGGTTTGTACAAGGAGATGCAGTCAGCCAAATAGCCTGGACCTGAACCATCTAGGGCTTTAAAGGTCATAACCATGATGCAACAGGGGGGTTGTCCGCTCCCTGTAGCCAGCCCCAGTGGGAAAGAAGTGGAAAGATTGGCATAAATAAAGACTTCTATTTGGCACGTTCAACCTCTGCCAGACTTGCTTTCATTCCTGGCCCAGCACATTTGGAATGTTTGATTTCTGAATTTAAATTCAGTTCAGAGTAAACTTGTTTAAAAAGAATATCAAGGCATGGTCCATCAACCAGAAAAAGCCAGAGATGCACTAAAGGGTGACAAAGAGATCACAAAAAAAGCTCGATGAATTATTCCTGTGTCTTCACTGCTGAAGAAGTAAAGCAAATGCCCATGCCTAAACAGACTTTTCAAGAAGGAAGGGTGGGCATTGAGGAAAACAGTGTTAATGAGAGATAAAGTTCTTGATTTACTGGTTAAAAAATAGCAAATCATTGGATCCAAAATGATCCACCTAAGAATTATTTAATATAAAATGGTTGACCAGCAACAAAAAATATTTTGTAATGGTGCTCATTTGGTATGCTTCCTACTTTGGAGGCCTCTTCTAGTGTAGTGATTATTTTCTGGAAACTAACTCCCATCCAAATAAGCAATTCCATATGGGGAAGTTGCTCTGAAGTCCTCCCAAATGTGCAAATCCCTTAAAGACCTCCCAGCAACTTGCAGAGAGTCTCAGTTTGAGCTCCTGCTGCTGCGTCTCTTTTTGCTTTCCCATCTCTGACCTCCAGAGCCTTGACAGGAAGTTCAGTGCAACAACCTCTATTTATATATCGGTGGGAACATCCCAGGGATAAAACAGAAGTAATCTGAGACAGCACAAATTGGTTATAAAGCAGGGAATTTGCCCCCCGCCCTTGCTCCCAGAAAACACTGCTTTTAAAATATGCTCCTAGGTTTTCTTAGTGTTTTGTCCTTGAGCTGGGAAGAAGGAAGAGCTTTCCATCCAACTTTCTGAAACGGAATATGAAGAACAGGAGAAATTGATAGGTGGGTGCCATTTTTTGGACTGGCGACACAGTTACGGTCAGCAAGGATTCTTGCAACTAAGATTTTAAGCGGTCATTTTCCCAAATTGGAGGTGGACCGGGCGGGGGGACATTCCCCTAAGCTTTGCTTCATTGAATACATACTTTGTATATATAGGAAGGAAGGAAGAGTACAGCTGGCTGGCTGCACAATTTTTAAAAGGAGCGTTTGAGAGTTAAGTAATATTGGTGTGCTGGCAGTGCTCAGAAATCAACAGCTGAACAGTTTGTTCTGTATTGGGGACAGAGAACTCAATGATGAAGGTGTTTGATTTTAGAGCCAAGGGTGGAGAATTTAGAGAGCAAGATGGTTCCATGGATAAGGTGCCAAAACTAAGAGAACATGATCCAAGGGCAGCTTTAGGACTAGTTACTAACATCTCTGTTGAACAGCATCTCACATCCAGTTGGCACAGTCAATAGGTCTGTATGACCTAAAGCAGGATGTCTTGTGCCTTGTGGTTAGGACTCAATACACCCTGAACAGAGAAAAGAGACAGAAAAATATACTTCTTCGTGTAAAGCCTGTACAAGATTGTTAGTGAAGCCTTGCTCCATGTTCCATTATTGCATGCATCGTAATTTTAGGAAGCCTTGTATAAGACTGTGCTATGTATGCCACTATGGGCTTATCTTGTCAACATCTGTCAAGTCAATATCATTATATTTCTAGATGAGACTCCTCCTTGTTCCCTGGGTGCTTTTGAGATGAAATGCCAGAATGGTTGTTGCTTCATTTTGCCATTTTTATGTTATTCATTGCTTTATTGTGTGGAGTGGGGGATAGGAACTGCAGGCTGTATGTGGCGCATGCTGATTTTTACATCTATGTAGCTGCCACAAACGCATATATACATACACATACACACACAATGGCACCTTCAGTTTTGCTGCCACACCCTTGAATTTCACTAGTTTCAAACAGAACAAAGCAAAGCAAAACACTGTCCTTTCCTTCGAAAATATGTAGTATCTGAAGTGTGCATCTTGTTTTAAAGCCTTACAGAAGTAACATGTAAAAAAGTATATCTTCATGCACCGTGGTTTAAAAAAGGAAGGGCTGCTGGCATGCTACCAAGCTAATGCTGAAATTCAGTGCCATGGTAGCAAAAGCAAGAAGACAGTGACAATACAGCTTTCGGTGATTTGGTGAGGGGAAATTCAGGGAAATACTTCTTTTATTGCTTTAGGCTGATTGTTGATACTGACTGGATTTAAAATAAGGAGAACTCTACAGTTCATTAAGTGGAGAGATAATTGCAATGTTTTGCAAAAAGTATTAAAAATATAAAGGAATTATGGTGTTCATACTCAAATAACTGTGTTGGTAATGGCCACTTGCTACCATGGTCATGGGAAATATTACAGCAGCTCAGGTATAAAAACAATACAAAACCTGTGCAGATATGCTTAAGAGTGAATAAATATCCATGTGGTGTTAGCCTAATGCACACAGAGCAAGCCCTGGCCGCAGATGTCTCTATAAATGTTTCTCTTTTTGTTAAGGCTTAAACATATTCATGGAGGATAAGGTATACATCAGCACCTATTGACCATAATATATGCATGCCGTTTCTATGTTCAGAAGTGGTTTACTTTGGAATGCCAATTGCTGAAACCATTTTAAAAAATCAGAAACAGCCATCATCTTAACAGTGCTAGTGGAGGGAAAATTGCCAAGCTGTAGTTTCACCCAGGAAATTTGTCAAAGGCTTTCATGGCTGGAATCACTGGGTTGATGTAAGTTTTCCTGGCTGTATGACCATATTCCAGAAGTTGTGAGGTCCTCTGAGGATGCCTGCCATCGATGTAGGCAAAATGTCAGGAGAGAATGCTTCTGGAGCATGGCCATACAGCCTGGAAAACTCACATTGTAGCGGAAACTTTAGGTTCCGCTACAACATCAATCCAAAGATATATTTGTTTTCTACTTGTGAGCTATTGATACTTTTTTATTGGAAAGAAGGCTTCCAGGAGGATTTAAACTCCCAGCAGCCATTTTGTCTTGTATTTTTATTCATAGTCCAGAGAGTATAAAATAAAAAGCAATGATGATGTTCACACTCACCAGCTTTCAGAACAGGATGTAAAAAAGGAAGATGTTCATCTGCTCCCAGACATTTGATGGGTGATTTTTAAACATCATCAATTGATTGACATTTTCTTAGAAGATAGTGCAATTTTATGTCATATATTCTCTTGTTTTTGTTTGTGTGTGTGTAATTTAATTATTTGATTGCATACTCTGAGACGTCTTAAATCTTTCACAACAACCACAACTACACAGTCTCATAGCCCAGTGGTAGAAAGAGAATGCATGTGTAATTCCTTCCCGCTGCCACCATTTCAGTCTCTCATTCATCCACTCCTTTTAATTCTATAATCTGAATTTTGGGCCTGTTTCCATGTACAACACCCCTGGACCACGTATACCGACATGTCATCAAGGATGGTATAGAAGGCTTTTTTCATCACTCAAAGCCACCGCCCTCACTGCCGCCACCATCACTGTTCTGCCTGCCTGACTCTCTTGCATATATCTCTTCATTTCTATTCCAGATGAGTGAGTAAAAATTTCATCACGAACATTGGAAGGCACCACTTTATTAATCACCCTCTGTTGTCAATACCACTCCCTTTGGGGATAGAATTTAAGGGTCCAGATAATGATTCCCTTGTCTGCTGGCTTTGCCTGCTAGACCGATGCACCTGTCTGGACAACTAAATAGCTTTGCTGAGAAATACGATCGCCTTCAAACCTCAATCTCGCGCTCCCTTCTTCCTGACAGCCAGCCTCGGATAAGATAATCTTCCAGAGCCACAGGGCTAAGAGAACAATGCTTGTATTATAGATTGTGGTTGTGCTCAAACACACACATTATTTTTGTATTAGCTCTTCCCCACTCTCAGCCCCCGCCCTTTTCACTTCATCACTCCCATCTCTAATCTTTTTCCACATTACTTAATGCAGCCATTTTGTTAAGAAATTATTCTGGAATCTTAAATATCTCCTTGGCAAAGACTGAGAAAACCAAATGAAACTGAGAACTGGCGCAAATGCAGTAGTGGATGTAAACTCTACCCTGTGTTCAGCAAAATTTTCTGAAATTGATTGCTGTTTTTGTTTTTAGTTATTTTTACCTGATCTTAACTTAAGAGATAACCAAGAAGGTATTGAATGTCCATGTTTTGTTTTGTGAAATGTAGATTTGTGTCAACACTCACCATGAGTTTTCATAGTATTATATGGTTCTGTGGTCTTGTTGTTGGATCATCAATTGGAAGTCCATCCAACATATAATTCTCCCGCAATATTCAAGGTTCCATTTTGACTCCATATTGGGCAAGAGATAATTCTCTGCAGAAGCCTCAGGGAGCTGTATTGCACCTTAAAACCATTTCCACTCTATGGTATGTGTGGAAGATAGTGCTTGGGAAAAATAGCAAAGATGATCTTAAATTACTGAGGTGTTTCCTGTAAGAACTACATCTAGAGAGAGGGAGAGGAAAGTTAGTAGAAATTATATATAACTATTAGACATATAGGAGCCACAGTGGCGCAGTGGGTTAAACTGCTAAGCTGCAGAACTTGCTGACTGGAAGGTCGGTGGTTGGAATCGACAGGACAGGGTGAGCTCCCACTGTTAGACCCTGCTTCTACCAACTTAGCAGTTTGAAAACATGCAAATGTGAGTAGATCAATAGGTACCACTTCAGCAGGAAGGTAACGGTGCTCCATGCAGTCATGCTGGCCACATGACCTTGGGGGCATCTACAGACAACGCCGTCTCTTCGGCTTCGAAATGGAGATGAGCATCAACCCCCAGAGTCAGACTCAACTAGACTTAATGTCAAGGGGCAACTTTTACCTTTAATAGACATATAATTCAGATGGAGGGAGGGAGTTCCTAATGAGACTATCAGTTTGTGTAAAGAAGGAACAGATTAGGCAGAACAAAGATCATAGCTGTAGTGATGTGAAAGCCTGCTGGAAGGGAAACCCAGCATTTGGGGAAGGGAATCAAAGTATTTTTTCCCTCAAAGTCTTTTGCAGGAAGTAAAATTGAAAAATGAAAAATGGAGTATGGACTCTTTTAGAATGGTAAAAATCCTTGGAATTATTTCTAAAAGCTATATAACAAGAATACTTGTATATAAGATAATGTGTAGTATTCTATCTGATCATTGCAATTTCTGATCTTAGTTTCCTTTTCTTATAGGAAGAAAAGTTCATTTTATAGGAATGTGGTTTATTTCTGCTTAACAGTATGAAAAGGAGCCAAAATAATATACTCAGTTTTTTTAATGTGGCTGGTTTTTTTCTTATTTTTATTAACATTTTTCTTGCCCCTGATCAGTTTATAAAATCACAAAAAATTATTTCAATTTGAGACATTGCAGCTCATTTTATAATTATGTGTCTCAAAAAAACAAAATGATGTCCAGTTTGTAGAGGGTGGCAATCTAATATTTCCCAACTTTTCCCAAAAACAAAAATCCATTTGTTGTCCACAAAACTCTGGTGTCCTGGCTTCTAATTCCACTTAATCAATTTGCTTTGCGTAAGTGTTGACTTATCAGTCTGCAATTGAGTTGGTTTACTCTAGCAGGGAGTGCCAATGACATTTATGCAAAAATGGCTGCACTAATTCCAACAGGGAACCCTATGCAATGTCAAAGAATTATGTGGGCATATATACACATGTGAATCTGTTTCAGATTTACTATTTTTGTCTCCTGGATTTCTAAAACATCACCTGATAGACTCTGTCTTTTCAGATGGATCCTGTACAGAAAGCAGTGATCAACCATACCTTTGGTGTACCCAACCCACTCAAGAAGAAGCAGTTCATCTCTTGTAATATTTGCCATCTAAGATTCAACTCTTCGGTAAGCCATGCTCTTGCAGGGAAGTGGAGTGGGGGAGACAATGGGTGGACAAATTCAAAGAAGAGAAATGTCTACGATAGGATTGGCAAACTGCAGCCTCCCATAAGTAGATTCTCATGTGCCCCAACTTGTCCATTCCACTTTTCCCCACTTTTTTCACCACCACAAAATATGCTTGTGTACTTAGCCGTCAGAAACAATTCTCCCCATTGGCAGAATGAACGGCTTTGCGGCAAAATCATGGTAATTGCCTCTCTTAGGGTCCTTTAACATCATACAAATGCAGAACTATGCTTCCATTTTAACTGCCATGATTTACACTGGTTACAACTAATGAATCCTGGGATGTCCTGTTTCTAAAGGAGTATATAGAATTTTCAGTCAGAGATGGTTCTGGTGCTTCACCAAACTATAAATCCCAGGATTCAATTGGTTATAACCATGGCAGTTTAAAATGTTGAGAACTAAATCTATAGCATGTCAACATGTGCTTGGCATATACATTCATATAAGCAGACCACATTTCCAGTACACTGAAGATAATGTCTCAAAAATACACACTCATGTATACCTAAAACAGGACAATCTTCTGACCTTGGTAAAACAGCTAGGAGATGTACGAGCCTTCTTTCCAACCTTGAAGTATGTCTTCTTTCAACAATTCAACAACATTGGTCTCTATTAAATTCCACATCACTAGAAAGTAATTTAAAATAACAACAAATGCTAAAGGTTTTTCTAATACAAAATTAATGTGCTGTAACATGTTTCACCAAAAAAGGAATATTACAAAACATGCCTACTTTCTCTATCATTTGAAAGAATTATCTGCATTATTACACCAATATGTAAGTGAGCCAGACATTTTCTTTTAAAAAGACCTATAATGGTGTCCAGTATACCTGAAATATCATTTTTTCTGGACCAAATGTAGTTTTGGTCTGAAGAGATTATTGTTGTTGGGACAGTTTTCTGTTCTTTCCAAAGGGCAGAAAATTGCCCCCCAGCTGTGCTTTAGTTGCCCACTCCTAACTTAGCTAGAAGAAGTTTCTAGATGGAGATCAGTAGCTTGTAACCCTTAGCCTAATTTCAAAAGACCTCTGAACAAGACTAGTTTAAACCACTAGCAAGAGTATTCTCACTCTGTCTCTCTCTCAACAGTTTGCTGTGTTGAGGAGAAAAACACAGACAGAGAGAAGAAAATGGGTCATTCAAAATAGAGAAAGGGGGCATCACAAAGAGAGAGAGAATGAATACTTCTGGCTTAATCTACCACAATCTTTAGCTTTATCTACCGCTGAGATGCACTCACTAATTTTTTCGGTGTAGTTGTTTGCTATCAAGTCATGTTTGACTTATTGGAACTTTATCAATAGCCTGGCTGTCATTCTGAGCTAAAAGGAAGGCCAATGTATTTCCCCTTCATACAAATTCTTGATGGATTTATTTATTTATTTATCACATTTATATACTGCCTTTCTCAACCTCCCGCCTACATTATTCCATGGGCTCCTCTTTTGATTGTATCTATATGTTGTAAAGTGCAATCACTCTGGACTCTTTTCATTGGGCTTATTGACGTACATGACTACGCCGCCCTATTGAATTCTATGTATTGTTCGCTATTTGTCTTGCATTTGCCTTAGATAGTAGACACAGACCTCAGTGTTACTAGCACCTCAGTGTTACTATATGGGGACCCACCCTGCAATGATCTGTTTGTCAAATGTACCATATTTCGAATGTTGACCATATTGATTGTCTGGGCTACTTTGAATACATTTTGTAATTCATTTGTGTAATTATTTCCATTCAGTGCGTGACACTGTATATTTACCTAGCCCTTCCATTTGCCAGGACCTTCGTTACTCGGGTTTATAGCTCAGTTTACTTCGGATGTGAAAATGGAGCAATGGAATGCATCATAAATGGGATAATAAGGGACGAGTTTAGAACAACCTATCTCAGAAAGTATTTCAGTGCTTATTTGTTCAATATATTACAGAATCAGCACTAGGGATAATACATCAGCAGTAAGGTCAGTACCTTGGATAACTCCTTTAAACTCCAGGCGAAGTTAATCTGGTAGTGGTGGTGTGCCTTCAAGTCATTTCTAATTTACAATGACCATAAGTTAAACTTATCATGGGGTTTTCTTGGCAGAATTCAGGGGGGATTCTCCCTACCTTCCTTCAGAGTGAGAGAGTTTCCATGTCCAAGCAAAGATGTGAGCCATAACTTCCAGAGTTGTAGTCCAATGCTCAGGCCATTATGTATCTCTCAAAAGCTGCCTTACACACTTCCTTCTTCCACCATCTGTAATTTACAGACCAAGTTCCTAGTACAAGTGCCAGTACTTTGCAAAGTAACATCAGCAACTGCTGATTTCTTGCAATGTTCTATTGGACAGCTCAAAAAATTCCCAACTGCATCTTTTTTGTATCTATGCTATAAAAGTGCATGCTTTCTTCTTTCTCATTCTCCAAGTAAATAATAGTTCTTGGAGGGTTTTCCCCTATTATATTAAATTGCCCATGAGAAATGTATCAGGTAAAAAAGTGGCAATTCTAATTCAACACAATTCAATATAGTTAAATATTCAGTGATTCATATCCAGACTTAAAAAGCTCAGCACTAGAAATCCTTATCCCAGATGAGCAAATTTCAATTCCTTTTCTCATTTTTAATGTTCCTTCCATTGGAAAACTGAGCAAGGAACACATTTTCATCCATCCCAAGGCTTCAGCTGCCAAGAGAGCTGCTTGTACTGAGCAACCAATCGCCCCTTATTTTTCCTTTCTTTTGTTGCTTTCCTGTATCCTGGACAATGCAGGACCCCAGCCTACCAATTGGACTCGGTGACCTTCAGTCTGTTATGTGGTGGCCATCTCGTAAACCAACCTGTCTTTTCAGTTTTCTTCCCCCCAAAAAAAAATCCCTCTCTACTCTCCACCCCCTTTCCACCACTCCCTTTTCTCTGCAAGCCTTCAATTTTGCTGCGCAACCATATATTTCAATTCCTGGCATTGTTCATTGCCTGGTGAAAGGGAGATAAGACACGCATTGCCCCTGATTAAATGCAACCCATGGCTTGTATCAAAAGGAGGTTTCGGGCAAAAGAATATATGAAAAAACAATATATGCGACGGATGACTTTGTTGTGCAAAATAAAATAATATAGCTAAATGTATTCGCAGCAGGAGTGAAGAAGGACACAACTGTCAACCATTGTCATTTCCTGGAATGCATGGCTAACATGCAATATACGTTCGCAGGCAGGCATATTTGTGTGTGTGTGGTTGTAGTGGTAGTGTACGTTTTCCTTTATCCTTTCCTTTTCGTGAGAAGGATGAATAAATGAAGTGCGTGCTAATGTCTCCTGCCTGTTTGATGCTGATAATTTTTTGGAAAAAAAAGAATACAAAAGATTACAGAATGCCTCCCCACCACCACCACAAAATATGCTTGTGTACTTAGCAGTCAGAGACAATTCTCCCCATTGTTGGCAGAATGAACGGCTCTGCGGCAAATTCATGGTAACTTAAATCCAATCTGAATTAAAATGAGAGTGTTAGGCAGAGGTTTGTCTTCATTTGCATAATGTTTGGGGGAAAACAATTCTCCATGCACAGAATGGGACGGAAAGGATGAAGACACCCACCTCCTTACACACCCATTTTCCAGCCATTTATTTTTCTGAAAAATTTGTTGTTTAGTTTATGAATATAATCCATAACCCTATAACTATACCATATATATCCCTATTCTTCTTAAAAAGCATAGATAGATGGCTCCTCACCCTATGTGTCAGAAAAAGGCACTGTGTGGTTGATGTATTTTTCTTCTACATAGATTTTCCATAGTTAACAAGAAAAAAGACAGATGGCCTGAATTATGTTGATTAATCTCAAATAGAGTAGATACACTGTTGAATTGTAAGTCAGCACAGGTAAATTCCATGGTTTGAATAACTTTGTTCTAGTAGAGACTAACAATGTGATTTAGGCCAGAAGCTGCAGTGGAAAAATAATGGGAGGGTTGTAGGTTAATTTGGCTGAAGCTCCTACAAAATTTAGTGAATGAGTCAGGATGATAGTAAGATAACATCAGTGATAAGGCCATTCCTTATTTACATCAGGTTTATTATCATATTCCACTGTTCTCTCCCGTATCTGGCATTTTTCAAACCTGGAATAGGACGATGTGCTCACAAGAGATGAAGAAGGTGAACCCCCTCATTTGATTTACTGTATGCTCTTCAACATCCATGAGAAAACATCACAAAGATGTTTTACTAGTTAGAAAGGTAGCAGATGACTTGTATGTTAATGGAGTGAGGAAACTGCTCTGAGTAGAAGTCTGCACTTGAAATGAGCTACCCAAGATGCTAGATCCTATCCCCAAAATAAGTTCTGGATGTTGGACATTTGCAAATTAAAACTCAGGATAGATTCACTGCCTCACGGACATGGAAGTCACCAGGGGAACTTAGAAATTTTCCTTGTGTTATTGTCTTTCTTTGACCTTTCATAATGCAAAATGGCCATCATAATGCTCTTTCTTCCATCATCCAAACTTTCCAACTATGTTTTTTAAAAATCTCAGAATCAAGCTGAGGCACATTATAGAGGCCACAAACATGCCCGGAGACTCAAAGCCATTGAAGCAGCAAAGAACAAGCACAAGACGGCTGACAATAACAGCAGTCAAGAAAAACCAGCTGACTTTGATACTACACTACATCTCAACGGAGACACCAGCAGCAGCAATGGAGGTCAGTGGTAAAATAAATTGCCATCTAGTTTATGAAAAAACATTTGAAAATTATAGTTTTTTCTGGTAAATGGAGCTAAGTGCTTGAATTTTGGAAGCTTTCTTTGAAAGTTGGATTGGGTCCATTTTACTGCATCTTGAAGGGACTGTAGGAGACAATGGGGTTATTTTTGTCTTAAATGTTTTGGGCAGACTAAGCATTAAGGACATCACAATCTGAGACTCTTTCCTCTTTGTAGATTGGGAATTATATCATGCCAACACTCAAGCTTTTGATAATGTGGGCTACATTCACAAACGCTTTTATTTATTATTTATTTATTTACATCATTTCTATCCCGCTCTTCTCAACCCCCGAGGGGGGACTCAGAGCGGCCTAACAAAAGGCAACAATTCAATGCCGATACACAATATAAATACAATATAAAACCATAGACATTCAGGATTAAAATACAATTAGCATTAACACATAATACACATACACTTAAATTAAAAACAGAGTTCGGTCCACCACATAAGCATTGAGCCATAACTATCAACTTACCAATTACAATTACAATCCAAAGTGCTGCATTGTGCTAATGTGCAAAAGCCTGGTCCCAGAGCCACGATTTCACTTTTTTCCTGAATATTTTTTATATATTTCAGTTGCATTTGGGGGGGAAATGTGTGTGCCACATATTGAGCAGAGCAACAGAATGTGTAAAAGAAGGCATTCTGGGCATCCTGAAGTAAATGAGTTGTTGTTTTCCATTGACACTGAAATAACATAATATTCTGTGTTGGGCAAAACTTCTGCATTCAGTTGGAATAGCCATTCAAGACCCATCTAACTTCAGAAGTCACAGAGACTTACTTGCCTGACTTGGATCAGTTGAATATAGGATGCTCTGGCCTTGCAGAGAGCAGGATCCTTTATAACAAGAGTAGGCAGAGTGTGGCCTACAGGCTACATACATACCTTAGACCTCAGGATTTTTTGCCTATGTAGCCCCCACCCTCACCACACCAATTTCCTAAAGCCCGCAGGGAGGTTTTTTTTGCCTGAAAACAATACCAAAAATCCCTCAAAAGGGTGAAGACATAAAAAAAATCCCCACCCTACTTATAGAGCCCTCCCAGAATTTTCACTACCTCTAAATACTATTTACTTCTGTAAACCTCAAAATGGTTTTAGGAAGTGATACAATGTCACTTCCACTTACCATTTTGAGAGACTGAAAGAAGAAAACTGGTATTTGGACTTGCTTTGGGAAAGAGTGTGGCCCATGGTATCTGTGTCCTGGAGGAAATTGGGCCCTGGCTCCCAGGCAGTTTCCCACCCCTGCTCTAGAAAATGTAGCATCATGGAGGAGAGGAACCCCTGCTTCCTAGTAAATAAATGCAATTTGCAGTGTAGACCCAACTTCATGAGAAGAGTCAATTAGTTGCATGTTGTGGCAGCCAGTGGCTTCCATGTCAATGGAGTGATATATCTGCTTAGAATGTTAGTCTTAATTTTAAAGGATCTACTCCAAGCTACTAAACCCTGTCCTCAAACTAGGTTCCACACTTCGGCTAGCTTCTAAAGTTCAGACTACAACTCAGGGTGAATTCACTGCCCCACTGTCACAGGTGCCATCAGCTACCACTGCATGCTTGTGGCATACTTTTCCCACCCCAATATTGTAAAAAAGGGATCTACAAAGAGTCTGTATAATATTGTAAGACTTTGTTTATCTGCAGAGGCAGCAAAGTTTCTTGATGGAAAGCAATTGTTGTACTCTTTTGTTAGCACAACCTAATGGCCTACTCAGCTTGAACCAGCCAACAGCAGACAACTGCAGCCTCATGGTGACGTCCCCAGCAGAGGAGTCATCTGCCAAGTTAGTGAGTGGCATTTTGCCCCTCGCCTCCCCACCAGCTTCAGAGCCCTCGGAAGGAGCTCCGGACACTGCGAGTTTGGCATCATCGTCTGCAGCTGCTGGAGCTGAGACTCCAGCTACTGAATCAAGCCAGACCACCAGCTCAGCACCAGAAATGGAGAAGGAGGGAAAGAAGAGTAAGCAGCACCTGTACTGTCCAACTTGCAAAGTGACAGTCAACTCTGCCTCTCAGCTGGAGGCACATAATTCTGGTAAGGAATCCTTAATGGGAGTACATGTATGCCTGTGAACCTCTTATTTTTCCTGGGATTCAGGAATTATTCCTATACACAGAGTAAGGCTCTAATACTAGCAATGCTAACAACATGTTATGGAGGCTAATAAAGAATAGATAATGATTCAATATTGTGTAAATCACTTATTTTTTTATAAAAATCAATGGAAAATCATTAGAATATCATATAGATGTGGTGCAAAGTGCAAGCATATATTCAATTATACAAATTCATAGTGTTATTTCATCAGATTCACATTCACATTTATGGTGATTACTTCAACATTCATAATATGCATATCTCAGCATGAATACATAATACATTCTAAAGCAAGGTACTGGTATAACTAGAATGAAACCAACAAAATGAACCTGTAATTCCACCATAGGGAGTTTCTGGTTTGGGTATAACTCGGGAAATCCCTGGATGTAAACAGTAAACTGCTTCTCCGTGCGAAGGGTGGGCAGACGCCACTTTACTTGAGTTCCATTTGGCTGCTTGAATGTTAGGCGTCTGTCCTCCGTAAGAGTAGCAGGGGTAGGTGGGTCTACAGGTCATGGTTCTGTGGGTCCAGAGATGTGCAAGGAGTCCTACGCGGTTCGCCTGACGGTTCTTCGTGCAGAGCTCGGACCGTTTCGGGGGGGCTCCTGGATGGTGGACGGAGCCCGCGGCTTCATCAGAGGCTGCACCAGCATTCGCCCAATAGGCACGTACCCTCCGAGGAAGCTTGCGTCGCTGCAGGAAGAGTATTTCACATCCAATGCATAGCGAGCAGGCTTGAACATAAGGTCTTATGGTCAAGCCTGCTCACTATGCATTGGATGTGAAACTCCCTATGGTGGAATTACAGGTTCATTTTGTTGGTTTCATTCTAGTTATACCAGTACCTTGCTTTAGAATGTATTATGTATTCATGCTGAGATATGCATATTATGAATGTTGAAGTAATCACCATAAATGTGAATGTGAATCTGATGAAATAACACTATGAATTTGTATAATTGAATATATGCTTGCACTTTGCACCATATCTATATGATATTCTATTGATTTTCCATTGATTTTTATAAAAAATAAGTGATTTGCACAATATTGAATCATTATCTATTCTTTATTCAGGAATTATCATATTTATTAATATCCCATTTTTCCTCTTAATTAAGACTCATAACATCTACTGTTTGAGTGAAATCACAGCAATCTTCCAGCCTGTTCTTGGGCTGATTGAGATTTGGGGGAGGGTGCTCAATATGAAAATGGTATCCAGCCATTCTTGAACTCTAAGCTTACTTCCAGGCAAGTAAAAGATCAGCATTATAATTATAGAACCTGCAAAGATCTCAAGAAATGGACACTCATCCAGTGGGAGAATCTGTTAGTGAGAAGGTGCAGAAGCTTCTCAATCTTTCAGAAACAGTTCCCAGGTCACAAGAATGCTCCTTGTGTGGAGGTGTAACTATTCTACACCCCTTGAAAAGCATGGTTGAAACTGGTGGGAAAATGTCCAGATTTTCCACACACCCCTTTGGACATTTCACACTAGAATCATAGAATAATAGAGTGGAAAGAAACCACATAGGCCATCTAGTCCAATCCACTGCCATGAAAGAAAAGCACAATCAAAGCACTCTAACAGAGGGCCACCCAACCTCTGTTTAAAAGCCTCCAAGGAAGGAGCTTCCATCACGCACTGAAGCAGAGAATTCCACTGCTGAATAACTCTTACTGTCTTCCTAACGTTCCGGTGGAATCTCCTTTCCTGTAATTTGAACCCATTGCTCTGAGTCCTAGTTTCCAGGGCAGCAGAAAACAATTTGCTCCCTATTCCTTATGACATCTTTTGACATATTTATACATGGCTATCATGTCTCTTCTCAACTCTGTCTTCTGCAGGCTAAACATACCCATTTCTTTTAGGCGCTCCTTGTAGGATATGGTCTCCAGACCTTTGATCGTTTTAGTTATCTTCCTCTGGACACCTTCCAGCTTGTCAATATCCCTTTTAAACTGTGGTGCCCAGAATTGTACACAGTATTCCAGGTGAGGTCTGACCAAAGCAGAATAGAGAGGCAGTATGACTTCCCTCAATCTAGACACTATACTCCTTTTGATGCAGCCAAAAATCCCATTGACTTTTCTAGCTGCTGCATCACACTGTTGGCTCATGTTCTACTTGTCCACAAAGACTCCAAGATCTTTTTCACATACTCTGTTGTTGAGCCAGGCATCACCCTTTCTGTATCTTTGCATTTTATTTTTTTCTGCCTACGTGTAGCATCTTACATTTGTACTTGTTGAAATTTTGTTTGTCCAGTCAATTATATTGAGTGTGGAATAGTGACCAATAGTCAGGTGCATTAGGGATGCTTTGTCTTTTACATGTGGCTGAATATAACTCAAAACTGAGCTATAATTATTGTATCTCTCTTTTTCTTTGCCTGAAGTAAGGGTGCCTTTCATGGGTATACTGTTGCCTAAACAAGTTATGATAATCTACTTAGAATAAAAAAAATACTATGAAAATTCCTTTAATCCCACACTTGCACATTTGCTCGCTGGGCATGTTACATGTGCTCATAGTATTCCCGTCTTTAATAGAAGGGGAAAGAAAAACTGAAGGTAAAACATACAACCATGCCACTGAATAATGTGATGTTCCAGAAGTAATTAGTGATGGTAACCGAGTAGAGATTTTAGAAAGTGGTGAAAGGAAAAGAGAAAAAACCCTTTTATGATGGCAGTGGAGGGAACAAAGCTGAAACCTGGAAAGGTACCAGCTAGACCACAGATGTTTGGCCAGCACTGCTATATTAAATATGTGTATGTTTTAGAGCCCATGGAACGAAGTCCATGGTGACCTACTTTCTTCTACCACATGGATTTGTCCTGTTATGGATATTAAATCAGAGGTTGTGCCAGAATAGCAATAAAAATGAAGTTACTCCTCTTGTTCTACATAAATATTCATCTGTACATAGCCTGAAGGTATCTTGCCTCACCGCCATCCATTTGCCATGATATTGGAGGCTGGTAAAAATTCAGCATGATATCTGAGGCTGGTAGACTGGAGTGGACGGCTGTGCAAGTGTGGAGGCCAATTTCATCCTTCAGTGAAACACACAGGCATGGGGGTTTTTTTACAACTTAGAAGTGATGTTATATCACTTCTGGCCTATTTTTGAACATTTTGGAAGGAATGCGAGTCCAAAATTGCCATGTTTGGGTAAAAATTTTGTGCTGTTTACTACTTGGGGTTGTTTTCATCTGGGAAAATTGCTGATCTGGGACCTGTAATTTCCAAGGGGGATTCAAATACCAGCTAGGAGTCAACTGCAGTTCTTGTGTTGGACTTTCTGCCCTCAGTGTAGTCTTAATGCCCACTCTTTTTAGAACATCAGAATAAAAGATGAAATTTACTCACTCAGTGTCTGACTCAAGCCTTTTTATTACATATTTTCAAAAATCACGATCTTAAACTCCTTGACTGTCTAACACAGTGGTTCCCAACCTTTATTTGACCAAGGACCACTTGGCCAGAGACCACTCTTTAACATTAATACCAAAAGGGTTATGAATCAGTTTTTGGTCTACTTTAGATTCAGTTTGGTTATTTGGGGTGCTGATTCAGAAAATTGCAATGGCTAGACCACATCAACTCTAGTTTCTGATACAGAACATATGCCATTCAGTAGTCCCCATCTGCTTGCTCACAGAAAGCCATATTTAATAATCTAGAGCTGATGTGGTCTATCCAATGCAATTTTCTGTATCAGGACCCCAAATAACCTCAGGAACAGGTCTAAAAACGAAGACACCAAGGCACCCCCGCTACCAGGTGCCACATGGAATGGCTCCGCTCTGTGGGAGGGAGGAGGAGGAGAAGCAGCAGTCAGGAAGCTTGTTGTTGAGCCTTTTGTGGGTAGTCAGCCTCTCCCTTCCCGACATTCTGTTGCATCAACACTATAAGAGAGTTTTGTGAGACAGTTGCTTTCGTTGCAACAATGTAGTAACGGTGCAGCTGCAGACCATATTTTAGTTCTTGCGGACCACAGGTTGGGAACCACTGCCCTAACATCTTGGTTTCCCAATTCTACACACAGAGAAATATCAGCTTCTTATATTTTAGAACAGAGGAAATACTTCGCTATCCTTGTAGATTATTGAGCACCAAAAGATCTTTTTGCAGCAACCCTCATGCAACCTTTCTTTCTAACATCTCCTCCATTGCATCTCCATATTATTGAGCTTTCATCATATTTAGTAATATCTTTCTCCCACCCCTATACTTCTCTGTTTTGTAATTGTGTCTGTTCTGACCCAAAAAAAACTTGGTTACTATTTGTGGCTTTTTAGTTCATCCAAGTAAAAGTATCACACTACAAGAGTAGCTTCTAAATTCTAAAACAAACAAAATAATAAATGGCAGGCGGCTTTGCTTGAACCCTTAATTTTTAGGCTGTCATTTTTGATGTCTTACGTTTTTAAGCACAGCAAGTAATCGCAATAATAAGGATAGTGAAATATAAATAAAAACTGATTCATTGCAGATTTGGCCTTACCTTTCTTGATAAGGCTGTTCCATTTTAGCATAGGGGACAGGAGCGATAATGCACTGGGAATCTAGCCTTGGGTGGTTTGAAGCCTCAGAGAGATCAAGATTCAATACATATAAATATTCGTCCTGAACCCTTGGGGAAGCACAGCATACAAAACTGAAAAATAAATAAATAAATAAATAAAATAAAATAAACCAAACATGGAAAAGATGGGCTAAATTAAGAAAAGAAAAAATGCAAATAATCAGTTTCCATGTTTTTAAAATAAAGTATCTGAAAAACAAATCTGAGACATAGGGCAGCTATCTTTGGTGTTTTGTGGGGAGACTACAGCTGTTTTTAAAACCAACACACACATATGTTTGTGTTGCACATGTTGAAATAGGCTTGGAGCAAATAAAGAACATATAAATGCCGTGTGGGTTTTTTCAGCTTCAGCAGCAGAGAGAGATAGAGGAAGCGCACTGATGTCCTACACTGTCTGTTGTTATGGGTTTTCTGCCAAGACAGAATCAGAGGGGCTCTTGGGTTTCATTCAGCAGGAGGTTTGATCAGTAGCCGCTTCTGGAGCAGGGCTATCTAGAGTTACTACAGTCAACCTTCCACCTTTGCTGGGATCAGGGGCACAGAAGCCCCACAAGACTGAATAATTGCAAATAAAAGAACATCGGGGGGGTTTTAACCTGGGAGAACTATTCTACGAATCTCTAGGTCCTCTAGTACTATTCTCATGGTCTACTTCTGCCAAAAGCTGACCACAGAATCACATTAAGTGACTTAGAAATTCATAGAGAGGTGTTCTCCAATGTGACTCTGTGCTCACCTTCCAACAGAAATTGAACATAGAACCACACTGGAAGACAAATCCCTAGAGAGAACATTTTTAAATCAAATTAATGAATAATCTAATTGGCACAAGTAAAACCTACAAATGTGGAAGGCCGACTGTAGATGAAGAGACTGCACGAGGAAGTCTTTAAACAGGATTAGCATTTGAACTCAAGCAACAGCTGGAAGAGGTCTTATGTAGATTCTGGACTTTCCAGCTTCACCTTGCCTTTGGGCATGCCATACCCCTTGTTCAATAACTACTCTTGCTTAGTAAGTGTTCACTTCTTCTGCAACTTTCCTGTTCTTTGTTTCTCAGGAGCAAAGCACAAATCAATGTTGGAGGGTCAGGCCATTTTGCCAAGGCGAAGTAGGGGAAAGGTCCTCTCTCGTGTGGGGCACAAGCCCAAACGGATTGGCAGCAAAGGCAGCCTTGGCATCCAAAACAAGGCCTTCCAGTGTCAGGTGTGTGAGATCTATGTCAACTCAGAAACCCAGCTCAATCAGGTAAGTGGCAGGAAGGTGTCCCTTTCAGGTACTTTGAGTGGCCGTAGACTGGTGTTTTATTGAAGCTTCACCAGTTTTGAAAGAAATTTTACCAGATGTCTGTGCAAGGTTTCTTCCTAAAAAGAATAAGCTTTGAAAAGAATATTTTACACAAATGTAATGGACTTTTGAATGCCATTCTAGAGTTCTTGGAGTGCCGCCCAGATTAGTACTCCAAACCAATCTATTGTGAGCTGTCAGATGGCACCATAGAAGGTAATCCTTTTATGAAACTGCAGTGCTCGCAGGCCTGAGCACCTGACATATCCAATGGATTCCTTTGACCATGGGAGAAACAAAAGCCAAATTGGGCTTGCCACTCTTCCTCCTAGTTTATTATTTTAATATTTTAAAAGGGGGAGTGTACCTCTCAAATTTTCATAGGGATGTTGTTGTCGTTCCTGCAAAAAAATCCCTCAATGTTTTTACCCCACAAATTTATGTGGAGTTTTCATTGGAAGCAAGTTTCTGAAGATACAGGCCTGTATCTAGAGTTATTCTTAGACTGTGTCATCTCATTTATTCTAATTAATTTACTGTGACTATGATTAAATCTGGATCCAGATTACATAATGACTCCTGCACTGCATCATAGAGGAACAATCCTAAATCTTACATGGTTTGATTATTTTGTGGCAGAATCCTTGAGGCCTACTGATGCAAGTTACATTTTAGAAATTAATTGTGTACATTTGGGATCGCCTAGCAGTTAAAGTATATGTAATTGATGTTACCTGCATTTCTCTCTTATGTAATTGATGTTACCTGAAGCTGCTGGGTATGATCTCTGGCATAAAAAGAAAGAGAATGGCTTTGTTGGATCACAGCAAGGTTTACCCTATCCTGGGCAAGGATCTCAACAATCACTTTCGTGGCCATCTGACTAGTGGTTCCACAGTAGATCTCTGTTGATCATCTGCTCACTCTTGAACTAGTTGGCCTTTTCAGGGGAAATTCCTTGGTCCATAATTTAATTAGTGACTCTTACAAGTTTTGATTCTCTACCCACAGCACATGAGCAGCAGGCGGCACAAGGATAGGCTTGCAGGAAAGCCTCCCAAGCCCAAATACAGTCCCTATAGCAAAATGCAGAAGAATACGGCCCTGGCAGTGAGTATTCTCAAGGTATTTATCACTGACAATTCACTATAATATTGGGAATATTGTACAGAGGGGAAGTAAGGAGGGTGGGTGGCAGGATAGACTTCCCATGGTTGGTGGTTTATTCTTGGGATCCCAGATACTCTTCTCCTGTCGTAGATATATTTGGGTGTGTGTGTGTCTTCAAATTGCTTACCAACTTATGGTGAATTTCATAAAATTAAATGTTTCTAGCCAGTTGCCATTTTCCAGGAGTCTTCAGATTATCAAAAGATCAGGTGGAATCAGATAATGTGGATTATCTGCTTTGATTCTGGATTATATGGCAGTGTAGAAGGGACCTCAGTCCCAGATCACACTTTGTTTATTAAATGGCCTGGCCCCTAGCCCAGCCCTGAAATCTTGATTATCTGCTTGAACTGGATTAGATGAGTCTGCACTGCCATATATTCCAGTTCAAAGCAGATAATCTGTATTTTATATGGTAGTGTATATGGCCTGAGACATAAGGTTTGAGCTATTGACATGCCAAATTACTCATACCTTCAGTGAATTACTGGAAAATTAAAGCCACAGACCTCTGTGTCCCCTACCTTTTTTTGTGTGCAATGAATTGGCTTGTATGACATCTCCTTCTACATTTCTGTCTTTCTTCCTGCTTCCCTCCTTTTCTCTCACCCTTCACAGTCCAAACTGGCCCTCCAGAAGCACCTTACGAAGACCTTGGCCGCACGATTCCTGCCAAGCCCCCTTACCCCAGCTACCATGTGTGCTCTCCCCAGCCCACTGACACTTCGACCAGCTGCCACAACCCTCTTCCAAGCTCCCATCTTTGGACCAGCGCTTTTCCGAACACCACCAGGCCCAGTGCGAGCAGCAACAGGCCCCATCGTTTTTGCCCCCTACTAGAGAACTTCAGCACCAGTTACTTCACCAGTATGGTGAAAAACAAGGGAAGGGGATACGTGGGAATTTGGGGAGGGAGGGGTGTCTTACCAGGGCTGTGTTTGGACTGAGCAAACATGAATCAGAATCTTTCAACTGTTTTAATGAGCCATCATTTTGTTTTGCCTGCTTTTGCCTGATTGATTAACTGGAAAATACTTGGTTGAAAAACATCCCCACCCCACTCCAAATTAGTCTTCCTGATAATGTTCAACAATGCCACAATGCACCCAGCTTCGTGATGTTTCTCACATATCTAGCAGCACAATCCCTTTTATTCAGATGCTGTGGCAAGACAAGAAATGTCCAGGACTTGGAGGTACAGTGCAGTGGGCCCTTGGAACTCCCAACCTCATTGATACCAAAATCCATTGATGCTCCAGTATCATTGCATACAATGTTATAGTGAAATAATATTCCTTATATACAGGGTAGCTATGGCCCAGAAGTCAAATGAGTTTCAGTAAATGGGAATTTATGGGTGGACAACTAAAGGATAAACCAGACATGGTGTAGGAGTTCTGTAAACTTTAAAAGACAGGTGTGTGTCAGTCAGATCTGGATAGGATCAGCAAAGGAATCATAACCTTTCCCTGATGCCTTGGCTGTGATTCAGCTCACCCACATCCTACATGCAAATTGCTGCTATTTGAATAAAGAAAGAATAAAGTGGACACCTCATCATGTCCACTTGGCCCTAGAACTTGCACAAAGTGATGCCATTCAAGATAGTATTTTCTATTTTTATAAAGAGACGCTAAGATATGTTTAGTGAAAGATTTGAGATAGTTCTTCAAGAGGAATAAAAGTATGGGGGACTTATGGCAATATATGTATTTCTCATGCCAAAAATTATTTCTTTTGGGGAAAAAATGTTGTGTCCTAAATCTTGTCCTGCTTTAAACATTAATCTTTAATTCCAAAATGAAAGCAAAACTCTGCGCAAGTGAAGCCCTGTATTCTAGACCTTAATCGGGGTGAGGGAGGGGAAGTAATGATGCATAGCTTTGACCTTGGCATTAAAAACAGTTTCTTAAATTGTTTTTTTTCCCAGCTTTGGAAAGAGTGCCATTTACAATTTGGATATGTTAAGGCAAAAGAGGAGTCACAGCTAGGATGCTTTTGGATCTTAGAGATATTTTCCCGGTGCATAGCATTCCTCTTCACGTCTTTTGCTGTAGTGAACATTGAACAATGTGATGGGAAGACAGGAGAGTATCAAAACTCTGTATCAGGAACCCAGGAATGTCCATCCCAGGTCTTTTGGTGTTCAGTAGTGTTTCCTGAATGTTGGCTATTAGCACATTGCAGGATGATGTGTTGCTTAGGGTTTTGTATTCATCACAGATATTTTCTGGAGCAATTTCCTTCATACTGCAAAATGTATCATTGCTTCACGTGATCTTAACCATTTAACCTGCAAAGCACATTGCTTTAGATCAGTGGTTCTCAACCTGTGGGTCCCCAGATGTTTTGGCCTTCAGCTCCCAGAAGTCTTAACAGCTGGTAAACTGGCTGGGATTTCTGGTAGTTGTAGGCCAAAACACCTGCGGACCCACAGGTTGAGAACCACTGCTCTAGATTATGTTTTGCAGGACCTTGCTTCTAGTTCATGGCATGCTAGGTGAGTTGGATTACTTCAACAAGGCTGATCCATCTGCTAAAGAACAAGGCTGGGAGCCATTTGGGGGGCCCAGGCATTTGGGACTTCTCTTCCTTTCATTTTTTTTCCCATTGCTATCCTGGCTGGAGCTTCTTGGACTTAAATTTCTAAATGTATAGGGCCAAAGGTTCCTACTCCAATTATATTGAAAGCTTACTTAGGCGATCCCTCGTTGTCCCAGTATGATTGTTCTCCAAGAGCGGTGTCCTGGCGGTGGGTACGTAGATGACTGTGGAGCCCTATTCTTGACCCTGTGTTCTCCTGTGGTGAGGGCATCAGTTTCCAGGTGGAAGGTGGTCCCGGTTGGGATTGGCTTGATGCACCTTCCTCTTGGCATGTTTCTCTCTTTCACTCTCCATTTGTGCCTCTTCAAATTCTACAGCACTGCTGGTCACAGCTGACCTCCAGCTAGAACGCTCAAGCAATGGGAAAAAGACCTATCAATATCGTATTTTTACAGATATTTGTTTCCAAGTCTCTTTCAAACTTCACAATTAAAGCATTTTGATACCACTTAAACAGAAATGCTCATATCCAATGGAATTTTGGGATTTATAATTTGGAGAAGTATTTAGAATTTTTAGCCAGAATGTTCTAGATCCTCACCAAACCCCAAGATCACTTTGGAAATTAAAATACAATATCAAACTATAGTTGTCTGGTATGAAAATTATGACACTACTTGTGGCAATTAGATGCAAATAAAGCATGAATAAAAGCTACCTGTTCCGGCTTCCTCATAGGAAATGTCGCAACACTTTCCGGCTCTTCAGATTCTATTATTATCGGCTTCTACTTATGATAATCCCTGATACTCTGAAAAGGAATCGCTTGGGTAGTTGTTTGATCATGTATACCTTTTAGCAGGTGGACACCAAGCAGTATGTTGAAAGCAGTCTTAATTTGTTCTTGTTCACTCGCACAGATCTATTTTGCTGTTTGAGGAGATCCTGTGTGTAACTCCAGAGCCATTCCAATATGCCAAAAAAAGCAAATCCATGGAAACCATTTTATTTAAGGTGTATAGCAGACAAGGTGGGACATCTGAGAGCTACAAGCTAATTTTTGAAACTAATATGGGTATATACAGTTGAGTATTTTACCAAGAAAAACAGCATGTATGTAGATATACATACCTAATAGCCAGGCACCCCATATTATTTATTTACTGTGTCAGGAGCGAACCAAACAGTTGTATTGCATTAAAAACAAACAAACAAAACAAAACACAAAGTTTTCAGACTTGGTATTTTATTAAATGTCCTTTGACCAGTAGCTGGCCACTTGGAGTGCCTCTGGTGTTGCCATAAGAAGGTCCTCCATTGTGCATGTAGCAGGGCTCAGGTTGCATTGTAGTAGGTGGTCTGTGGTTTGCTCTTCTCCACACTTGCATGTCGTGGATTCCATGAAGTGCTGAGAGAAATCTTATCTGAGCTGAACATATGATCAGAAATCAAGGCGGCAGCAGCTGAGGACACTGATATCAGTTGTGTCTCTTTGGCTTTGAGTCAGAGATATCCAAAGTACTGAACCTAATTTAGGGATTGAGTTCAGCATTTTGAGTCACTCCTATAAGGTTTGGAGTAAAACTTGGAGTGGATTCACCACCCCTCTGACATTGCATCCATCAGTTACCAATTCCAGGGAAGGGGAAAGCAGAGAGGACTGAAAAATTCTCCTGCCATATAGTAACCAATATAGACAATCAGTTTACTGAGCAGTGACAGCACACAATACAAGTTGTACATAGCAACTCATAAATTAGGAAATCCTTTCCAGTTAGCCCGACAATCACATATTAAAGGAAGATTCACCTAAAACAGTTATAATTATCTTTGATCTTGGAGAGTCTGCAGACCTTGTAAAGGGTGTATTCAGGAAAAATCAGACCCATTTCTATTAAGCTGCTGTAGTTCCTACATACACAACCCATCCTGCAACTTAGTCTGCTTCCACACGTTTTTTGATACTATGGCCTTTCTGCCTACTATCTTCCCTTCCAAATGGTAGGTTCATTGCAAATGCACTCTCTTGTTCATGCTATAAAGTCAATGGTCATACTGATTGGGGGATTCAGGAAGCTATAGTCCAAAAAAGTAAATTTCCCAAAAATTGGAAACATGGCACTATTCCCCAAGATAAGTGAGAGAAGGACAGAATGGGAACTTTCCTAGGACTATCAGACACTGCAAATCAATAATTATAATTATCTATTACAATAGATAAGTATAACTTCCATGCTTCTGTGTTCTGCAGAAGTGCCTGTCTTGAACACTCCTGGAAGTTCCTAAGCGTTGCTAGGCGAAATAATGCAACACGAAAGTAGCATTTTCTTTTATGGTGTACAATATATAGTCAGCCCTCCACATTCACTGGGATTACAGGCAGAGGACAAAACCACGCAAAAGTGAAAAACCACAGCATGAGTTGATCTCATGCTGGAGAGTTGTTCTATCTAAGGGCCCCTCCACACAGAACTATATCCCAGAATAAAATGGCAGAAATTCCCACATTATCTGAGTGTGAACACAGATAACCCAGTTCAAAGCAGATATTGTGGGATTTTCTGACTTGATATTCTGGGATATAGGGCTTTGTGGAAGGGCCCTAAGAATGTCTGGGTTCTACAGTATGCTGGCGGAAATTGATGATAGAATTGCACTAGAAGACCTAGAGAGACTCCAAGGGCCCTTCCACGCAGCCTTATATCCCAGAATATCTAGGCAGAAAATCCCACATTATCTGAGTGTGGACTCAGATAACCCAGTTCAAAGCAGATATTGTGGGGTTTTCTGCATGATATTCTGGGTTATAGGGCTGTGTGGAATGGCCCCTAGAATATCAAGGCAGAAAATCCCACAATATCTACTTTGAATTGGGTTATCTGAGACCACACTCAGTTAATGTGGGATTTCCTGCTTTGATATTCTGGGATATAGGGCTGTGTGAAAGAGCCTCAAGAAAGTAAATTTTAAATCAATTAATAATCAAATCCACAAATCTGGAAGGCTGACTGTACAGTTGTTCCCCCCGAAGAATTTTGGGGTGGTGCTGGAATCAAACTGGCCACACGATCAAATCATTAGCCATCCTCATCTATGCAAAATATTAAGGGAGGAGCTTGATTCTTCTTTCATATCTGTTTCAGATTCATACATTTGTGTTTTTTCTTACACAGATGACAACACAGAAGGAAACTGTATGTATGCATGAGACAAAATTATTCCTGCTGTGGTCGTTTTATTATGGATATAAAATGTTTCCATTCTGCCCCAGGATATTAACATACATTTCTATTTATTATATAGAGAATCAAATGTATTTAGGTCAGCATCTTGTTTGTGATATTGCAAGCATAAGTCCAAATTACACTTGTGTGTGTCCTCTTTGTATGTGTGATTTTATGGAGGTTGGCATTTTCTGCTTCACTTTGCAGTGGCCAAAGCCGACTCAAGATTCATTATTTTATTGCAAGAGACCTCTATGGCTATTCAGTGACTAGTAGAGGGAAAGGGATCAGAGAAGCATCTGGCAATATCCCATATGCAACATTATTTACTAAGAGCACTGAGGGGCCCTGTCTCAGCAGATCACATCATTGTTGTTTGTGTATGCTATGAGAGCATCACTGAATGTTTCTCTGTACCACTCCGCTTTCCTTCACCCAGTGAATGACCAATACAGGGGGTGAGGGGGTCCCTGTGAAACGTTGAGATGTGGGGCTAATGAAAGGGAAGCAGTAGTAGAATTACGCCGACAGTACCTTTATACTGCACTCAGTGTAGCTCAACTTCTTATAGTGTCCACAGGTAGTCTGTGGAGCCTGAGTAACATTAGTGATTGCAGGATGGGATAAATCTGGTCTATGGGGGACAATGTAGCAGGAAGATCTAAACATATTTTGCAATGAACTGTTGGATGTTGCATACAAAAAAAATCTTCCTCTAAATTGGTTTTCGTATGACTAAGGCACTAGTCAAAGCTCGGACCATCCAACAAGAATGCCCAGACAAATCTAATCTTTCCCTTTCCCCTTTCTCTAGCGTTGGGAAATTCAGAGAGATCTCTTCTGCTATAATGGGAAGCTTGAGCCTTTAGATATATTGTGGCCCTACAGTGACCATTATCTAGTCATTAGCCAAGCCAGATGATGGGAGCTGGAGATCAAAAATATCTTCATTGTGATAGATCCCTATCCCTGTATTTTAGTTTTCAGAGAGTATAAAGGTCATCGTAATTACAAACAGGGATTTAAAAGCATCCTCAGAGTGTTCAAAACAAATTTACATATTCCTATTCATGGCCATGTTCTGTACATGTGTGTTGGTTAGGGAGTAGAGAAAGCTGCAACCTAGCGCTCCAAAGACTATGTTTCTGAAATTGACAGAGGGTGGTGTCAATTGGCTAGCACCTACAACATGTCCAAAGTATAACACAAGCAAGTTTCAGATCAGATCAAATTTACAAGTGTTGTTGAAATATTACATGGATTTTTAAGGAAATGATAATATCTAAATGTGACTTCAAAAATATTAGAAGTGGATTCATGAGATTGCATTCAGTTTGACAGAATAACTATTTCTCATGTAGAGCCAGACTCTCTTTGTAGCTGTGATTTCACTTTAAACCAGAGGTGACCAACTGAAGCTAGTGTAGTGGGACATTTTCTACCTCTTGGACCTTCTAAATACCAAAAATGCAACCAAAAACCAACAGTGTCCAGAAGTCCACTTCTGGTTTTGAAATATGAGAAATTTAAGAAATGTTAAATAGTGCAAGAGATCATTTAACCTCTTTGAAAACTGAAATCACTCCGGGAGATTCCTAGCAAACTCCATTCAACTTGGGAAAAGCTATTTTCTCTTTTGGTCAAAATAAAGTTCAGATCAAAAACACAGTAGATGAAACAATAGCTTTGGAGGTCATCAACAGCCCTGGATTCATAATTGTCCACCTCAGTTTTAGGATACTATCATGAAGCCGTTTCTGTCTGTTTACTCTTTAATGCTGAAGAGCAGTTGAATAGAAGCATTCAACAAAGGCCCAGGGAAAACATGTATGCCCCCTAGTTTTCTACAGGCACAGCAACAACAACAAACCTGAAAGAAGTTGATTTTGTTTTGTGCTGAGAAGTGGGGCGTTTGCCAAAGAGCAGTGGGATGCTTCTGTTCTGTTTGTGGCAACAGGAGGCTACTGACAACACAACCACTGAGAACACAGTGGGGAATATCTTGATTTGGGGTTTTTATGATTGCTTCTTCCTCCTCCCATCCCCACAACAAAACCTCCAGTCAGAAATAGCCCTGAATTATGCAAATATTCATTAGTTTGTTTCACATCTTTATTCCATTTGGGATGCACACTTTTTTTTGTGTAGCTTTCATTTCAGGAACATGTAATTTGTTTCGTGTTTTATGCTACTAATATTTTGCTAAAGAAAGACAGAGGGTGGCAAATAATGAGGTCTGGCAGACAATACCTATGGATGCCCAGGGAAGACATATAGAGTCATTCAAATTACACCAGTAGATTTCAAGTATATATTTCTTTTTTTTTCTTTTCCTGATCTCCTTCTCAGCATCTCTTTTGCCCCTTGCTTTGCCCTCACCCTGTATGAGGGTTAGACTCTTGCATTTGTTCTTTTGTTTGATAAAAGACAGTTCATCTTCGGAAGAAACAGTGCCCATGATGTGTTCATAGCTGTGCATTCTTTCTTGAACCAGTAGCCCTGTTACTTTCAGCCAACATTGATTGTTATAGTATCTTTGAAAGCAACAGTTGTTTCTCTAAGAGCGCATTTTGACAAGCCAGAAAGGCAGTGCCAATCCAGAATCGGATACTCTGGATCAGCATCACTGGAAATTACACTTCATGCCCCAAACTGGATCAGGAACTGGATGCTGGTTGCACATAATAGCCTCAAGCTGGTCTGGTAGTTGGATGGTAGCCACAGGGCAAAGCTATGCCAGAACTGGTTCAGTGTTGCTTGCTCGTGATCTTTCCCTTGCCCCCTTTGATCTGGCATTCATGGACACAAAAATGGAACTGGATACTGCTCGTTACCTGGAGTAATCATATCCAGAGTGATAAGAGAGGTGAAATCATCTGCTTTCCCTCCTCCCTTCTCCAATCGCCTTGTTGCTCTGGATATCATCACTCCAGGCACTGAGCAGTGTCCAGCTCAACGTTCGTGCCCAGTGGGCACCTCAAATGACAGATTGAAGGGTCAAGGTTCAAGCCTGAGAAAAGCAGGATAGCACTGTAGCCAGCTGTGTCCAGTTCCCAAATAGGAAGCAGCACAATTGATTACATGTTCCTGAAGTCACAGTTTTCTCTGGAGTTTTGGGCAGACTCCTATGACTTCTGTTAAAGCAGTTCAATGATGTATTAATTGGCCTTGGCCTGCATTAAGCCAGATCAATTCTGTGCATCGTGCAACTGCTACAGAATTGATTTGCCCCTTCTTTGAGTTAAAATGTCAGTAAAGATGCACCCTTAGTTTCAGTACAATCCTGAGTGTGAGAATTATACATGCCTCTGGAAGTTGTTGAACTACAGCTCCCAGCGTTCTTCACTGTAGGCTAGATTGGCTAGGACAGTTATGGGGTGCAGTCCAGCAACTTCTAGATGACCCTCAACCACAATGCTGAAGGTTATGAATATGTCAATTTAATTTTTTTTAAAGCTGAAGCGGTATGTTGATTGAGCTGTAGAATTATACACTTTAAAAAAACAAGCATGGTGAGAAGTGGTCATCATTTTAGAAGAAGCATTCTCTACCTATTACAGAGAGGAATGCCTCTTCTAAGATTGTCTAAGGCAGTGGTTCTCAACCTGTGGGTACCCAGTTGTTTTGGCCTTAACTCCCAGAAATCCCAACAGCCAGTACACTGATTGGGATTTCTGGGAGTTGTAGGCCAAAACACCTGGGAACCCAAAGGTTGAGAACCACTGGTCTAAGGCCCCTTCCACATAGCTGAATAAAATCCCACATTTTCTGCTTTGAACTGGGATATATGGCAGTATGGACTCAGATAACCCAGGTCAAAGCAGATATTGTGGGATTTTCCGCCTTGATATTCTGGGTGATATGGCTGTGTGGAAGGGTCCTAATACAAGATGAATGTTCATCTTCGGATGGCAAAGTATGTCTCCTCTCTGTTTACATATTTGCAAATGTATTCACATTTGATTGACTGATAACCATCGTAAAATTTATTTGAATGTGTCAGCCTAGAGATGAGCCTTCTGCTTGTAGATATGTGCATTGTCCTCTCTGAAGAGAGGCATATTGGAGTATGGAGATGATCTAGTCACTTTTGCAGGACTGATATAATTCTAAACTTGCTTTAATTTGTTACTGCTTTTAACAATCGTATTGACATTCCTTAGTAGACCACATGGCATTGCAAATTATCCTGTGAGACAAACTTGGGGTCACATACTGCTTTCTAGTTTAGGGAGAGGGCCTTTAAAATGCTCAGCCAGAGAGATCCTGGGTCTCACTAAACTACAAGCCCCAGAGTTCAGCAGGAGGCAGCCACAGGTTTTCAGATGGGATGCATACCCTTTGCCTACTCTCTCATCTCTAGTGTGATAAGGCAGACTGTAAATTGGGACGAGTATATACATTATTCATGCAGGAGTAGAATATAAGCTTGTTTGGACTGGTCCTTAGGAATTGACCAATAATGTATGAGGTTCAATCAACTCAAGAAAGGAGAACTAGGAGAGGAGAAAGAAAGTTGTTCAGATGGATAGGAAAATCCTATCCAAAGTAGACATATTGAATCAAGATTTATTGTAGTGGGCAATACCAATAGATTCAGAATTCTGTTGGGAATCAGAGAGAATCACCACATTCTGGACTGGAAAGGGTTTATTTCAAATCTTAGAAAGTTTAAAGAACCTGACAGGCAAATACATTTGATTACTGGTTTAGTGGCTGAGTGAATCTTTTCTTAGTGTGGCATTCAGGAGCCACCTCTACATTGTCTACCTGAGGGAGAATTCCACCCATTGAACTCGGGAAAGCTTGATCTTCGAGTTGATTTGTTGGTAGTATTGCTGTTTGCTACCCACAAAAACAAGTGGATGACTTGCTCTCCAAACAGAGGTGTGTGTATTATGTTTATGGTGTCCTAGCCATTTCTGGAGCTCTGGTAATTTGCCATGAAAAATAAATATTTTGTATACGTCATCTTTAATCAGTTATCCTTCCCTTGCCCAGTAAAGATTGTATGAAACCTCCTGCAAGGCACAAAATAACATTGTGCCTGTGAAGGTTTGCTACATTCAGAGAGCGAATGTTTTGGTTCGTCTACACAACTTTAGAATTAGTAAAATCACGGAATAAAGAGAAAACCCAGATTCCACCCTTCCCAGGTTTCATTGAGAATAGCATACTTTGATGTGGGACAGGGAAACCCACCTGCGCAAATAGAAGTCCTCCTTTCAAAAATGATATTCTCAAAACCTGGATTGGAAATGTAAGTCTCGGATGTGGTCAGGCATTCTTCCTATTGCATCAGCTTACCTTTCTTTTAGCTGCTGCCGTACCATTGATAACTTTCCGTGTATTCCTTTTATGTTCTCTAAAGTACTGAATTTATCTGACTCCACGTTTTTCCTGTGATTCTAGTTTCAACACCCGGTTGTCCAATTTCTCTTCTGGTTCAACATCAGTAAGACCTCCATCACTCCTTAAATGAGTTCATCATTTTTCCCCAAGGATAAAATTTCAATGTTTTTGAAATTTGGCCTAACACTGTGTGTTCCATTCCACTGTGGCTTCTTTTCTAGAAATACAAATAGGTAGAAGTGTATATTTTACTCTTTCTCTGCATCCCAGGGTTGCTTCATATCTTATGTTTGTTGTGGACACACACAATGTTTCACAGATATATTTAATGATCTATTGCACATATGACAAAGTTGTATTTAATGGTATATGTGATTCAGGTACATCGACCAGAGAGCCCCAATTAGCTGTAGCTTCCTAGTGTGTCTTCAAGCACCCTTATTATAAACTGAGATGTGAAGATACATATCATCAGATCAGTATTTGGAGAATTCAAACACTAAACTTTCAACACTTTTCAAGCAGTTGGAGAGAGAAAAATTGCAGTGTTTCAAATGAGTGAAATGTTTGTAATGATTAATTTTCAAGCTTTTTTAAAAAGTACACTTCTTATAATGGGCTATCAGTAAAACTAGGCTCCCAAAATGACCACAAAAACAAGATGTCAAGTAGCAGACATCTAACAATCCTTTCAACATTTGTTCAATTTGGTAATGAAGCTATCGTGTGAGCCAGAAATCCCTGGCCTTTGTCTTAAGTGGTGACCAATTTGTGGCATTCCAGATGTTGTAGCTACAGCTTGCATCATCCCTGGCTAGGTCTGACAGTAGATCGGGTCTGGCCACATCTGGAAGGTACAGATTGTCCCGATATATATCCAATATACATGCACACACTTTTTTCTCTTCCCAAGAAAAGGGAAGGTCCTTCTGAAAAGGTATTGCAATAGTATTCATGCTTTCCTTTCTGTATAATTCTATGCCTACTACCCAGTTAGTCTACTGACATATTTCTGTACCTCCCTGGTTCTGATTTATCTGAAAGCAGTTCACCAGTGTGTGTCTCTTTCTATGTGATGGTAGAATTGCAACTCAGCAACCAGTGGTTCCTCTGCTTTTCCATTCTGCTGAAAATTGTTCCAGCATATCCCCTCCGGTTGTCTCTCGTTTCTCCATTCTTCATTGCTACACTCACAGTACTGGGCTCAGGAAATGTTGGGCACACCTTGAACCCCAGTAGCTTCATTTGTTATCATTTGCCATTGCGTGAAGCCATAAGACTGTCCAACCGACTCTTGGTCTGGAGGTGGCTGTTCTCCACTGCTACTCTGGGCGCTGGTGTTTTGATACACCTGGCACTTTAACCCCTTGAAGCCATTCCTTCTGCTAATAATAATAATAATAATAATAATAATAATAATAATAATAATAAATATAGCAAGAGGCTGCTTTAAGAACACAGTGTGGATGCTTTCCTCTGTAGTCCTTTTCCTTTGTATCCAAAGCATTAATGCCTTTGAACATAGCATATTATATACTCCAGGTAGTAGGAAGGGCACCTAGGCCATAGTTCTCAGTAGTATGTGCCCCCCTACCCCACCCTGACCCATCCAATGTAATTTTTTAAAGGAGTGATGTGCAACAATGTTTAATCCTTTTAAAAAAGTGAAAGAAAACTCAAAAGACTGTAGGGGACGTGGCCAGTATGTTGTCCCCTCTCCACCCTCTGATGGTTCAATGTATATTTTTGATGTACTATATATATAAATATATATATAATATTATATATAAAATGTTGAGATTTAAGTAAAAAATATTTTGATAATCAAATTTGATCACTCTACTGTGTTGTTTCTTCAATAAATGGAACATGGGTGGATGAGGAACCTCTCTTGGCTCATCTGGTTTGTTGGTAGATAAGATAGAGAATTTGAGCAAGATTTCAGCAAATCCACAGTTTAACTGGAGTATTAAATGCTCTGTAATTTTTTCATGGGATCCTCAGCAGTGGCCTCATATTTGCACTGCCTCTTATTGACTCTTCCACACTATGAGTTGGCAACTTCCCATTTCTCTCTCCCTGATGCAAAAGGTCCGAAGGGGTCATCACCATAACATGTATGGAGTGAGCTTGAGCTTTTGGTTGGCTATGAGAAGATAGGTAGAAGTCTGGTCTAAATGAACACAGACCGGAGTAGCCACACTCTTCAATTACACCATTTTAGATTGTAATTGCTTTGGGGGTAGGATTGCCTGATTGAACCCTCTTTTATATATTAAAAATCACTCCATACATATAGAAAAATATATCAGAATAAAGGGATCTGTCCTAAGCTACCTTACGTTTGCATTAAAGTGCAAAAGTGCATTAAAGTGCAAAACACTGTGGTACCTTGAAAACAGATTTACTTTAAGGTTTTCCACTTCAGGCACCACAAAATAAATCAGAAAATGCCCAGAAAGTTGAAAAATGTAAGTTTAACACAGAGCAGGACTTGAAAAGAAGAACCCACCAATACTTTGAGATACAACAAAGTGAAGCTCTCTTAGGATCACTATTTCAAATAAATCTGTAACAACTACTAGAGTTGTGCACAGATCCCATTTTTTCTATACTTGGGGCACCTCTGGCACCTTTGGAAGCATGTAACTGGAAGGGGGGCCCGGCACAAAAACCCACTTGGCACGAAAGCAAGTAGGAGCCAATCAGCCCCCCCCCCTTTCATGACTACATGGGGCTCCATGCCTCCTTGCCTTAGAAATCACTCCACACATATAGAAAAATATATCAGAATAAAGGGATCTGTCCTAAGCTACCTTACGTTTGCATTAAAGTGCAAAAGTGCATTAAAGTGCAAAACACTGTGGTACCTTGAAAACAGATTTACTTTAAGGTTTTGCACTTCAGGCACCACAAAATAAATCAGAAAATGCCCAGAAAGTTGAAAAATGTAAGTTTAACACAGAGCAGGACTTGAAAAGAAGAACCCACCAATACTTTGAGATACAACAAAGTGAAGCTCTCTTCGGATCACTATTTCAAATTAAATCTGTAACAACTACTAGAGTTGTGCACAGATCCCATTTTTTCTATACTTGAGGCACCTCTGGCACCTTTGGAAGCATGTAACTGGAAGGGGGGCCCGGCACAAAAACCCACTTGGCACGAAAGCAAGTAGGAGCCAATCAGCCCCCCCCCCTTTCATGACTACATGGGGCTCCATGCCTCCTTGCCTTAGAAAGAATGTTTGTGGTGTGCAGGCCCAGCACATGCGCCTACCTGCTGCCAAGCACCTTCTCTATAGTAATGAAGTCAGAACTTGCCTCCTTGCCTTTTAAAGAAAAAGTGTGTGTGTGTGGCATGCAGACCCAGTGCATGCACCTGTCCACAGGCAAGCACCTCCTCTAGAGTAAGGAAGTCAGAGCATGCCTTCTTGCCTTTTAAAGAGAAAGTGTGTGTGTGGTGTGCAGCCCCAGCACGGGCACCTACCTGCAGCCGAGTGCCTCTCCTCTAGAGTGGGAACAGCTTAAATGCCTAAAATGACTGGAAAAAGACCCTGGGAAGCACCCCCCCCCCCATGGGCTTCTTTTGGCACCCCAGAGCAAAAACAGGTATCTGCCCTCCTGAGTTCGGGAGGCTCCCAAAACACAGATTGGGGGCCCAATCGAAAGTCATTAGGGGAAACAAATCAAGGTTTACCCTGAACGCACAAGCTTAGCATCTACTCCTCTGACTGACTCTTAGCAAATAAAGTTTGTTGGAGGTGGTCAATATTACATACCAGTCCATGAGACTTCTACTGATCAATAGTGGACCTGCCAACCTGCTGTTTTCAGACTCCATAATAGCAGATCCAACTTGTGTTTCTTAAAGCCCTACTTGTTAGTTAGACACTCAGGTATGGCCTCTAGAAATATCAGAGGCTTCCCTTTCCAGCTTGTTTAATTTGTTTTTAACCAGTAACCCTTTGCCTTGGACAGAGTAGAACATAATGTCCCTATTTGTCAACCTTAACCTTCCAGTTGAGCTGTGAAGACAAGCAGTTATTTGCATCAAGTTCTCACATTTGGATTCAAGTCAGCGGGTTTCCTAACAGGTGGACGGTGTGATCCACAGGCTGCCTCAGTAATGTGGGTATGCCACGTGCGAGGGAGAAATTATAAGGGAATGTGTCTAAAATATATATCTGCCCCATTTGATTTCCCCTTGCATCTTCTATCTCAGCTGTTCTTCTCTCTGCCTCCAAGACCACAAATGAACCAGATTTGGGGGGGGGAGAAAAACATATAAGTTAAGCACCCTTTTGCTTCTACCATGTACTGCCTGCTGCTTCACTGCTTTTAACAAGGCAAACATGGGAATATCCTGTGCTAACTCCAGCATATGTACGCTACCCTTCAAACCTGAGCTACATGATCAGTAAAATCACTTTGATCTGCCTTTTGAGGGAACAGTGCAGTTTCAAACCAACAGTAAGATGTTCTGTGTGCTCTGCAGAAATGTAAACGGGTGGTGAAATGGAAAGTTTAGTTTAGCTCTGAATGCAGATGTGTGTATAACCCATATAAGGGAGTACTGAAACATATCAGCTGAGATTCTGGATTGCAGAAGCATACCTTAAAGCAGTGGTTCTCAACCTGTGGGTCCCCAGGTGTTTTGGCCTACAACTCCCTGAAATCCCAGCCAGTTTATAAGCTGTTAGGGTTGCTGGGAGTTGAAAGCCAAAACATCTGGGGACTCACAGGTTGAGAACCACTGCCTTAAAGGTTCCACTAGTACAGTGGTTCTCAACCTGTGGGTCCCCAGATGTTCTGGCCTTCAACTCCCAGAAATCTGAACAGTGGGTTAACTGGCTGGGATTTCTGGGAGATGTAGGCCAAAACACCTGGGGACCCACAGGTTGAGAACCACTGCACTAGTAGAACTGCTCTACGTCCCTCTTCTCTTCCTCTATCTCACACACAGCCAGTGAAAGGGATGCTTGAGAGAAGCATTTGGTGATGAAGATGTAGCTAGTCTAAGCTTTCAGGAAAAGTGAAAAGAGCTTGCATTCTATGTATGAGCACACTCATTTCTTCCCTTGCTCTGCACTTGAGGCTGAAGTGTTTGCCAGGCTTTGGGGACCACAGTTGTGGGGAAAACATTAGCACTACATCAGAGGTCAACAACTTGAGTTAGGTCACTGTAGCAACATGTGTGCATTTTAGCACCCTCTTATGGACAAGTTTGGCAGCCTTGTCATTTTCACAGCAGGGTAAACTTCTCAAGTGGCAGAGCGGGAGCTTCAGGTGAGCTTTAGTTTTGGGGAAAGCATACAAACAGCAAATGAGTCAAAGTTGCAGCTCACCAAGTTGTCATCACTCCACATTTATATCCTGTGGGTTTGTATGTGCATGCACATTTCTATGTATACATTTCAGTTTGCATTTAGTATGAGACCTGATCACTTAAACTGTTTCCCTGGTTATCCCTTTCTAGTATGAAAAATGAAAAGCGAAATGGAGGCCTTTAAGGATAATAATTTCCACACTGGTGTCAGAGAAATGTAATATATTTTAATTTGCTTATAGAAATTGAACTCACAAATGTTCATACTTCTCAGAGTATTTCTGTGTACCTTGCTGTACTCAGTACAACCTTGGTACAAGATAAGCAATACAGAGTAGTGCTAAAATTGAATTTTAATTCACACTTAATGATTCACAACTACTGACAAAGGAATTTCAAGAGTTACTAAGCCTAAGCCTATAGATGTTGCAGACAGTCCACAATGCTTGATGGCATTTCCTCCCAGGTAAATTATATGAGGACGGGAGCATTGACCTAAGTAAAATTGATCAAGAACCAACTAGAACTGTTCTAGTTGGTTCACATTTGTTATCCAGAAACAGAGAAGAATAATCACAATGTTTGGAAAAGTGATTGATTACCATCCAAACGAAATTCACCTAATGAACTGGGATAGTTTTTAAATACATGATCATCTTCCTCAAGATTGAATTTCCATTTCTGGGATCAGAGTTCTCCTTAAACATCTGTTATTTAAGTCTTAAAATATTTGTTTCCTTTCCAGCTATGACTCTGTCTTCCCTTCTTGTCTTAAGAAACACAGTCATTTACTAAAATTACTTAGACATAGCTTTCACTAGATCAAAGACTGATATCCATGTTGGCTTGACCAAGAGTGCCATCTATAGGAGAACATGTAGGCTTAGCTTGGCCAAACATTTTCCTATGAGTAAAAGGGGTCCGTTCCCCCACTTCCTCCCCAAGTCTGCAGCTACAAGTTACCCCGCATAATCTCTGTAACTCCTGCAGCAGAGAGAAGGGAAGGAAGGCATTTAGATCACCATTCAAAGGTCTTTTCTCTACCATGCTGATCTTCAAGACCCAAATTAAGTACCTGATATGGTATCTCTTGAGGCATCCAAATTTAAAATGCATATGATTTGGAAAATTAAAATGTCTTCTTAAAGCTGTTTTTAAAAGTCTACAATGTAAACCCCTCCTCCACCCAACTGTATCACAAAATTGGCACCTGCCTGAACTATGTATAGCATAGTTTAAGGGGGGGGGGAAACCACAATATTTTAAGTGGAAAGATCAAGAATGATTCCCTGCCATCATGAATTTGGCACTTTCTCTTTTTCAAAAAAAACTAGAAAGAGAGAAAGGAAGGAAAAGTGTGCCATATCCGTAATCAGCTGTTGGAAGTTTCTGCTTCATGGTAAGACCAGCCTTGCATTGGCATGCCTTTTTACAAGAGATGGTGGGCAGAGTGCGTGAGGCTTTCACCCATCCACAGAACCGCTGCTTTTGTTCTTGCGGCTGAGTGGGAAGGCAGACTTGCTCTGTGGCTGGGTCATCTTGCTCGCCAGGTAGACAAAGGGCTCAATGAGGGTCCGGCGGTCTGCAACTGAGATTTCCCATAGTTTTACCTTCTCTGCCTTAGCCCAGTGCTGCACAGCATCGTGGTCTACACGCCGCTGGTCTTGGAGGTCACATTTGTTGCCTAAGACGACAATGGTGACCTGCTCAGATTCAGTGAGAAAAACAGAAAGAAAAAGAAAACAGTGAGTACAATTATACAATTTGGACTTTCATAAAATGTATCCATAAAGAGTTTGGACTATGGACTATTGATTAAGAATGATGCCCTGTGTTCTCAACACAAAAATACTACATCTTATCTAGAACTGAACTTTAATAAGAAATGTGCCTGTATGGTGAATTAATACAATGTTTGTGAGTGAACAAGATACGTTATTTTTCAATAAGAGAAAGAATACAGCATGTTTACATCGATCACAGTGGAATAGGGTGAAGCACAGGACAAAATCATGGCCGCATGCCCCAGGCATCTTGGTTGCAACGGAATTGCTGATAGCAAATGGTGGCCAGCCCACAGGTGATCATGGGGAAAATGAGTGGTGTTTGTGGGAGCTTAGAACAGTGGTTCCCAACCTTTTTTTGACCAGGGACCACATTGACCAGAGACCACTCTCCAATGTTATAACCAAAAAGGGTTATGAATCAGTTTTTGGTCAAGTTTAGATTCGGTTTGGTTATTTGGGGTGCTGGTTCAGAAAATTGCATTGGATAGACCATATCGGCCCTAGTTTCTGATACAAAACATTTGCCATCTGGTAGTCACCATCTGCTCACCCACAAAAAACCATATTTAATAAGCCTCAGCACTATAAGAGGGTTTTGCAAGACCAGTTGCTCTTGTTGCAACGGTGTAGTAATGGTGAGGCTGCGGACCATATTTTAGTTGTTGTGGGAATCACTGGCTTAGAAGATTGCATAGAGAGCAACTGGATGTTGCATGCAGCTCACAGACTGTTCTCAACAATACCCTTAAGCCATATCAGAATGATTTAGTAACATTTTATAACATAACATTTATTATTTGATTATTCGCCCTCCACCAAGGTGCTCTGGGCGTCTTGCATAGAGCATAATAAAACATAATAAACATATACAAACAGTAACAATTCAGGGTTAAACTATAAGGCAATTTAACAATTAAACAATAAACAATAAGGGCCTATTCTAACAGCTCAAAAGGATAGTACAGATCAAGTGCCCTTAGAATGATGGGGGGGAGGTGTAAAAGCCCAATCTCCCAGCCGGAATTGTAGACGAGGGGATGATCTAAGGGGCTTAGAGTCCAAATCTACTAGGGAGTGCTGGAGAGAGTTCCTATTTCCAGTAGGGTGGAGGGATGCTGTTACTTTCCTATTCATAGGATCCATACTCAGGTTCCAACCCCTCGCCGCTTGGAAGAACATTCCCGCCTCCGGATTCCCAGGGCTGGAGCCACCTAAAATAACATGGTCCAATTTTTGTTGGGAGGCAGCAGCTATGGATCTTGTCCAGCTACCGAAACCTACTCCCCAAAAGATCCTGGTCTTGAATTTCCTCCGGCGACAACCACGTCTCTGGGGCCTGTGCCTCGGGGGCCTACCAGAATCCATAGTTGTACCTTTAACGACACTCGGAGCGTCTGGCTCTTTCCAGTGGATAACAGCTAGACTTAGAAATGCTACTTCATACACTATAAACCGTAGCACCTGTCTCTCTCCAGTGTACATGCTGGCTGAGATTTTGAGAGTTGTAATGCAAAATAGTAACATTTCTGAATTCCCTCCAGCTGTGAGAATAGTGCAAACAAGGTGCTTTATGCAGCTCTGGGTTCAAAATACTTCAAGACCAAAATGACTCTAGCAGAGTTACTTGGTATTCTAATTCTATTTTGGCCCCATCCTAAAATAGGAAAAAAAAATACTCCTAAAAATTACCTAGAGGTAACTACTGCTTCTGGAATATCACATTCAAGTACCCAAAATGACAGTGGCACAACCTACACTTGGTCCAGGGTAGCCGAGCATCCAAAGTCTCACTCAGCCCACTAGGGTTGCTATGACAGGAACATCATGGACCTTGAGATTTTCCAGCCCAAATCTGGAGCCAGGGACAGTGATGTCACAGGAGGCAAGGCCCAAAACATGAAACATTAAGCCTCAACCACAGTTTCTCTGATGTCCTCTCTTATATGAACTCCACATACAGAAGCCAACTAGACTGTCAACTGAATCCGCCTTCAGCACAGGTAATAGCACCATTTCCTCCACCACAACTGAGAGCAGCAATAAGGCTAATGAGGCACAAGTCATTGTAGGACACACACATATATGTCTTCCAAAACCTTGCTACTACTCGGTGTATGCTGCCATCTGCTGTTGAGAGTCATTTGTCTCCTTTGGCTTAAACCAAGGCCAGATCTGAGAATGAGGCTGAGAAACATCATCAACACAACACAAAGGAATTGTATGTGTACATGGGAAACGCTGCAGACAACTAAATTGGAAAAGTGCGCGAGGATTGTTCACCTACCTCTTTTTTATCCTTGCTCTTGTCTATCTCCTTCTTGAGTATCTCCACCCTCTTGAAGGACTCTTTGCTGTCAATGCTGTAGACTAAGACATAGCCATCTGTGCAGGAGAAGCAGTGCTTGGGCAGCTCCATCCCATCCCTCAAGCCTCGGGTATCATAGAAACGCACTTGTTCCCGCACCCCCCTATCTGTCTCTATGGAGCCCACATAGATGTCCTCCTGGGTTTCAATCATCTCAGAGCCTGCAAAGAGCCAGGAAAGCATACAGCAATCACTTCTTCAGGAATAAACACTATTATCTTTGACTAGAAGTGTTTTTTTCTGAGTCTTCGTACAAACAATATCCACAGCATGTTTTACTAGCTAACATTTCCTTGATGTATTCTAATTTACATTGTTTTTTTCCCTAACAGGGAATATTAACAAGGGCCTAACAGACAGAAAATAAAACCCAAAGAAAAGATTACTCAAAATGCACCTTTGTATTTGATATACAGACTTTTTCAGTAGGCAGTTTTGGGTGATTGAAAAATTAATGTTGATGTGACAGGGAGAAACAGAAAATTACCAGGATTGCAGCAGGGTTGTTGTTGTTGTATTGTCTTTTATTATATATACAATCAGCCCTCTGTATCCAGATTCTGCATCCATGGATTCAACCATCCACGGTTTGAAAATATATATTTTTTCAAAATCCCAAAAGCAAGTCTTCATTTTGCCATTTTTTATAAGGGACACAACTTTATTTCAACTTTGTATATATGGTAGAATTTCGCTTATCCAACATTCTGTATTATCCAACATAGTCTGACTCCTGCCCGGATCCACAGCTATTTCACTACATTGCGATGTTTTGGTGTTAAATTTGTAAATACAGTAATTATTACATAACATTCTCTCGGCATTACTTCGCGAACGAAGATTCTTAGGAAGGACTCATCCCACGCTTTTTACAAGTGTGTTGATGACTAAAAAGGCCAATCTGAGATAGGCAAGTTTGGTTGCAGAAAGCACAGCAGAAAGTCTCCTTGGGTGATGTTGTTTCCAAGTTGCAATTCTTTCTGCGTTGTCGTTTCTCTTTGAGATCCGTTCGATGTGTCTTCTCGAAAGAGGCCGCAGCACTGTTGATAGTGCATCTCCATGCCTCCCGATGTAAGGCCAGGGTGGACTATTTTGGTGATCAATCTGGCTGAGCCTGAGATGTTGTTTCAGGGAGTCCTTATATCTCTTTTTGGGGGCGACTCTCTTGCGCTGACTCGTGGCGAGTTCACCATAGAGTAGTATCTTTGGGAGGCGGTGGTCCTCCATCCTAGAGACATGCCCTGTCCAGCGCAGCTGTGTTTTCAATAGCATGGCCTCCAGGCTGGTGATCCCCGTTTAATAGGCTTTTCCTTAATCCCTCCTTATTATCCAACATTTTCGCTTATCCAACGTTCTGCCGGCCCATTTATGAGAGATAAGCGAGACTGTAATGGGACTTGAGCATCCATTGATTTGGGTGAGGGATATGTCCAGGAAGCAAAAGCAGGGAATCCCAGGGCCCACTGTATAAAGTTGTTATGTTAATAAACATTTTAAAAATGAAGACCACGCTGTATTGCTCAGCAGGGAAAGGGGGCACAAGGCCCTCACTCACCAACCACATGGTTCCCATAGAGAAGCTGCTCCAGGATGGAGGTCTTCCCAACTGATGCTTGCCCACAGACGACCACTTTGCAACTTTTCCCCATCTTCTTCTCAGCGGGAGAAAAAGGATGAATACAGGAAGCTATTAATTGAGAGTAGGGAGAGGAAGAAAAAATATCAATGCACAAAACACAAAAATACAACTCCCTGGGGGCTGGGTGTTGTTTTTGTTAGGGTTTTTTTTTAGAATTTCAGGGAAGATCTTCCAGTAGACATGCAGGTTCCTTCCGAAACCATGGTGTGTACCAATGGTTTAGAGCAGTGGTTCTCAACCTGTGGGTCAGCAAATAATGGTGGGGTGTGTTTCTGTTCCAAGCAATAAAAGATCAATGTGGGAGATCACTTTCACAATATTTTTTCAATTTATTTCACCCTCATTCTTTTCCAATAATGCGTGGATGGTGGATTGCAGATCCATATGGCATCAAAACATTGGTGTTTTCCTTTACAAAATTATAATCCATACGATAACATGTCATCAAATATCATTCGGATTACACTCAATGTCGGGTCGACGGTATCAAGCCATCCGTTTCGCCGTTTCCGGCTTCTACGGGACCTGCCACATACTATCTACTGTCCAATCCACTGGTCCAATATCTATTAGATTAAACATAAATAGTTTTCAATATATAATCCCATATTCCTGTTATATATACTTTTTTGTAACCTATACATATAGGTGTGATCCCATAAGAAAACACATTACCAATAGTAGGCAGAGGCAATATACATCAATACATTTCCAAAGGTATTACATACATGTAGCACAATCAATACATACCCAAAATATTCAGTCATAGCATATATGTATGTGGACGCAGCCACTTTCCATTCGGTTGGACAATGCTACTGAGAAAAGCTGCGGCTTAAGGGGACTCCCTCCGCACCTGGCGCCAGGTGCAAATTATATCTGTACTGTATACACACTTTAAAGAAAATCATTTATATGAAGACTTTAAAGTTGTGGTTCTCGAACAGGTTAAAGTTAAGATGCATCAGGACATTAAATTAGCCCTAAGGAGAAGAGAATGCTTCTGGATAACCTCCCTAAAATGCAAAGCCCCCAGGGGTTAAACAACCGTTTATCCATAGGAGAAATTTTGATATAATTTGCACCTGGCGCCAGGTGCGGAGGGAGTCCCCTTAAGCCGCAGCTTTTCTCAGTAGCATTGTCCAACCGAATGGAAAGTGGCTGCGTCCACATACATATATGCTATGACTGAAATATTTTGGGTATGTATTGATTGTGCTACATGTATGTAATACCTTTGGAAATGTATTGATGTATATTGCCTCTTGCCTACTATTTTGGGGAATGTGTTTTCTTATGTGGATTACACCTATATGTATAGGTTACAAAAAAAGTATATATAACAGGAATATGGGATTATATATTGAAAACTATTTATGTTTAATCTAATGGATATTGGACCAGTGGATTGGACAGTAGATAGTATGTGGCAGGTCCCGAAGAAGCCGGAAACGGCGAAACGGATGGCTTGATACCGTCGACCCGACATTGAGTGTAATCCGAATGATATTTGATGACATGTTATCGTATGGATTATAATTTTGTAAAGGAAAACACCAATGTTTTGATGCCATATGGATCTGCAATCCACCATCCACGCATTATTGGAAAAGAATGAGGATGAAATAAATTGAAAAAATATTGTGAAAGTGATCTCCCACATTGATCTTTTATTGCCTGCTCTCAACCTGTGGGTCCCCAGATGTTTTGGCCTTCAACTCCCAGAAATCCTAACAGCTGGTAAACTGGCTGGGATTTCTGGGAGTTGTAGGCCAAAACACCTGGGGACCCACAGGTTGAGAACCACTGGTTTAGAGGAAATGGGGACTATGCAAGAATGCACGTGGCTCTGCAATAACCAGGTGTGTCTTGAGATCAAAACTGAAGAAAGGTTTTGGTGTGGTTTTTTTCCTGAAAATTTCCAGCATCTTTTGCTGGAGATTTCTGCTTTGAATGCAATTTTCCTGCTTCTTGGCAGGGGGTTGGCCTGGATGGCCCACAAGGTCTCTTCCAACTTTATGATTCTGTGATTATGAGTCCAATAAGCTAATTTTTCCAAGCTCAGTTTGTCGGATAGTTCCTAGAGTTCTCTATCAAAAGGCAGCTATTCTGTGTTAGTCTTCCTAAACAGATGACCTGTGCTACAAATAAATGTGGAAATATTGAGGAAGGGAAAGAATGGACTTTGATGGTGCCTGGATGCCAGTTAAATGTTGTATATTGTAACTGTATGTCAGTCGGCAGGGACTGTCTGCCATATGTGAAATGTAATCCGCTCTGAGTCCCCTTCGGGGTGAGAAGAGCAGAATATAAATAAAGTGTATTATTATTATTATTATTATTGAAATAGGCCAAGTTACTGTTCTTTAAAAGATGTCTAGGGTAATGATACTGCCAATGTCCAGGTGTGAAGAATAGGTATATTGAAATGTTACATGGGAAAGGAGTGTACAACTTATATAAAAGGTGAATGATGGCTCCTGGACACTTCTAGGACTGGTGATTCATCTCTTTTTTAGGGACGGAAAAGAAGCATCCCAGCTTAGAAAGGTTAGAAGTCACAAAACTAGGCTGAGTGGGACACGCTCTGCCACTCCAGCATTCAGAGATGACCATTTTTCCTCAGAGCCCAATTAGCACTAACATTAGTGTCATTTTGCCATCTGGGGTCTATATTGGTTTCATCCAATTTGTACTTGTGTTAGAATTTACAGTGACCAATATCCTAGTGAAAAATGCACAACTAAATAAGATCTCCTTGTTTGACCCCAACCTTAAGAATCAGCAGCTTTATTAAAGTCTGCTCGGCTGTCAATTGAGGCACATGAAATAAGATTTCTCCAACCTCACTACCAGTATGTCAGGTTGCAATGAGGTTCCAAGATTTTAATGGCTGGAATCACTGGATTGCTATGAGTGTTTTGATCTGTATGGCCATGTTCAAGCAACGGTCTCGGCTGACGTTTTGCCTGCATCTGTGGCTGACATCTTCAGAGGTTCTGATGGCAGAATAAGAGAAAGAACGCTTGTCTGTTTAAATAAAGTATGAATGTCGTAATTAGTAAGCTTCAATTAGCTTTTGAGTAGCCACGAAGTTTACAAAGTCAATCAATGAGGGTATCTGCATAGAGGTAGCCTGGCCTTTGTAGCCTAGAGCAGTGTTTCCCAACCACTGTGCCGCAGCACACTAGTGTGCCGTCAGCGATCACCTGGTGTGCCGCGGGAAAACCTCTCTTCCCCCCTTTCTTCCCCCTCCTGCTGAACTCCTGCTGCTGCTGCTTGCGGGGGGGGGAGGAAGGGCCAGGTGGCAGCGGAGAAGAAGGGGCTGGGGCGCCGCCTCCTTCGGCCGTTTTTGTGTTTAGGTGTATCAACTATTAGGTGTATCAACTATAGCCTTTCTAGTGACTGTGTAACAACTCTCCTGTTCACCAGTTATACACGAGGGACTCGACTAATGCCCACCTGGAATGATACAGGAGCATATATATTGAAGGTGGAAGCCTCATTATTGTTCCATGAGGTGTATTGATGCATAAGAACAGTACTAGTGGACTGCTTTGAAGCTATAAGGACACATTTTTTCTAAACACAGAGAGATTATGACAGCTGTTGAGCAAGAGCTTCATGTGTGTCTTTCTGCCATTCCTGCCAGGATATCTATGTTGTGTTCATCGAAACAGGCCCAGGTTTCACACTGAGTGTATAAATACATTTAAAAACATATTAACTATATGTATTACTGTGTTAGAGTGTCATTTTGTGTCATTTTGGTTGGTGGATTTTGTAAATGTAAAAAGTGTGCCGCGGCTCAAAAAAGGTTGGGAAACACTGGCCTAGAGGCATCCTCTGTATGGGAGGTGTTAACTTGCCCTTCATTGCTTGTTGTCTAGGGTTTTCTAGTTTCTGAATCGTGTTCATTATTTACTGTCTTGATTCTGGTATTTTTTAATACTAGTAACCAGATTTTGTTCATTTTCATGATTTCCTCTTTTTTTGTTGAAATTGGCCACTCTGGATTCTCTATGGACCCTTCCACACAGCCATGTAACCCAGAATATCAAAGCAGAAAATCCCACAGAATGTGCTTTGAACTGGATTTTCTGAGTGCACACTGCCATATATTCCGGTTCAAAGCAGAAAATGTGGAATTTTATTCAGCTGTGTGGAAGGGGCCTGAGTAGTCTGAAATACTGGTTGTCAGGGTGGTCCAGAATTTCTGTGCTCTCAAATAATATTCTGTGGACTTCCCACTTACCTCCCTAGCAACAGAACCTCTGAAGATGCCAGCCACAGGTGCATGCAAAACGTTAGGAGGGAATGCTACTGGAACATGCCCATGCAGCCCGAAAACTCACAGCAACCCAATTGCAATGAGGTCAAGCTTCTTATTTCAGCCCCATTTGCTGGTGGGCAGCAGCTAAAAGTCTCAGCAGCAGCTGAATAGTCCTTTGCTCAATATAGTTGCAGGCTGTCAAGGGTAGTTCTGGGGAACATTATCAATGGTGCCACAATCATGACTGCACATTGTTATTGAGTCTGGAGTAGTTACAGATCTATAGCTCTAGCTTACAACTCTGTAACAGCAATACAAAACGCCAGTCATTGTTTTTAAATTGTTTTACTGTTTTGTAAATTGTCTTATATTTAAAATATCTATTGGTTAAATATGTTTTTAATGTTCTGAAATTGTTCTTACTGTTCTCATCCATTTTGAACTTATTTTACGCTAGCCAGAGATCCTCAGCTATAGAGTAGGATGCAATTTTTTTATATTCATGTAAAAAAGCAGTATGATCAAGAAATCTGAGTGCTGGACTAAATGTCTTGAAGGCCAAGGTTCAAATCCCCATTCAGCCATGGAAACCCACTGGGGCCCCTTCTACACTGCCATATAATGTAGTTTGAAACTGAATTGTATGGCACTATAGATGAGGCCTGGGTGATCCAAGGTCAAGACATAGACTTTCCGTCTCAGAGAAAGCAAAGAGCAAGCCTACTCTGAATAAATCTTGCCTCCAGGCTCAAGGGTAAGTCGCCATAAGCCAGAGTCAACCTGAACAACATAAATACACAAATAAATAAATTTAGGAGCTGGTTCATCATGTCAATAAGGAACTCAAGTAATTGGAAATGTAAAGGGCTTGTATCATGATATCCTCATGCTAGCCAAGATCCTACATTTCAGAATATCAGAAACATCTGCTGATGGAGATTACACAGACTCTAAATTACACAGACTCAACATTGCATATCAACATAAAGCAGTGTATGTGGATCCATGGCCAATGTGCATGGCTGACAACCAATTCTTCCATCACAAAGCACAATGCACAGATGTAATGTACATTCATTCACATGCAACTCTATTGCGTTTCCAATGGCATCAGCTAGACCAGCCATAGGCAAACTTCAGAACTCCAGGTGTTTTGGACTTCAACTCCCACAATCCCTAACAGCCTACTGGCTAGACGTATCCTTGGCTCATTACTCCATTCAATCAATGTGCACAGTGCAACATCTACCAGCATATGTCACTTACAGGATATCATAAACTGTGTTTTCTCTGCCCTCATCAGCTGGGACTGAAAAGACATGGTAGGAAAACACACAATGTGATCAATAGCACTAAAGAAGGGGTGCTTCTTCTACATATTATGCGAGAAAATATAACATGTGGGTGAAGACAGTGCTGCCGACATAATCATATCACCCATAATCCAGCCGTATTCCACCCTGCGTTAGAACAATTAAAATGTATGCATGATCCAAAAATAGTACTTTATCTGTAATGGCTGTTTTATACTCGGGCACAAAGAAAGGTGGCTGTACCACACAAACAAAATGAAGGAAAAGGGGCAGCACAAAGTGCTAGTATATAAATATAATTCGAAATATCAAGTGAATAACTCCATATGCATTATAGTATCAACACTTAACTCCATATGCATCATAGTATCAACAAGATAATAGCTGGCGCGACAATCATAAACCATGCGAATTAAGTACTAGTGGATAGTCTATAGGAACATATAGAACAAATGTTTACATACAAGTCAGCGTGGACACTGATTAAATAGGAGAGTTCCTGTGTCCATACTCACAAGGCTGAACGCCTGCACAAGCTACTTTCGTTGACCACTGGACGCTTCCCTTGTGATAATTTGTGGACTTTATGATGGACTATTAATGAGAGGACTTTACCAGAAGATTTGTTTATCTTATTGTGATTTCCATTCCTGTTGGAAGCATCCCGGGCCAGCGTCCTTGTGAGTACGGACACAGGAACTCTCCTATTTAATCCGCGTCCACGCTGACTTGTATGTAAACATTTGTTCTATATGTTCCTATAGACTATCCACTAGTACTTACTTCGCATGGTTTATGATTGTCGCGCCAGCTATTATCTTAAAGATATGTGTTAATACTATGATGTGTTGATACTATGATGCATATGGAGTTATGTGTTGATACTATAATGCATATGGAGTTATTCACTTGATATTTCTAATTATATTTATATACTAGCACTTTCTGCTGCCCTTTTTCCTTCATTTTGTTTTATACTCAGGACCACAAGTTCCTTGACCACTGCAAGCGCAGCATTAAAAAATATAACAGAAGCAATTGCTAATCCAGCCAGTTTTAATCATGAATTTTAAACTCGTGTCTTGTGTTCGCTAGATTTTAATCTTCGTTCTGTGTATCTGAATATACGTATTTTGTAGATATATGTTTCAATGATGTATCTTATATAACAATTATGTGTTTTTAGCAATGTTGTAACCCGCTTCGAGCCATGAGGAGGGGTAAGAAATCAAATTAATAATAATAATAATTCTATTTCCTACCCACCTCTCCTACGTCTCAAGGCGGGTTACAATATTGCTAAAACATAAAAAATTTAAAAACACTCCATAGAATACACATATTAAAATGTATTTCCATAAAATACATATTAAAATAGACAAAACAATTTTATTTATTATTATGAATAATACATTATTATTATTATTATCATCATCATTGCCACGGTGTACAAATCATTCTTTAAATACTGGATACATTTAGGCTCTGCATAGCAACAACCCATGTGAAGAGGCACAGAAGTAGATAGTGTTACAGTTCATGATATTTTCATATAACCATCTTTATCTGTCATCTGTTTTCTGCCCCGCCCCGCATCTGACAAAATTGACTCAAGATCATGCCGCAACAAATCTGTAATATTTTAGGCCAGTGTTTCCCAACCAGTGTGCCGTGAGCGATCATCAGGTGTGCCGTGGGAAATTGGCACTCCCCCCCCCCCTAGCAGCCCCCTCACAGGCTTCCAAGAAACAAATTGGTGACATTTCACAAAGGTCTGGAGAACAAGCTCTATGAGGAGCGGCTTGAAGAGCTGGGCATGTTTAGCCTGAAGAAGAGAAGGCTGAGAGAAGACATGATAGCCATGTATAAATATGTGAGAGGAAGTCATATATATGTTGTGTTCATCGAAACAGGCCCAGGTTTCACACTGAGTGTATAAATACATTTAAAAACATATTAACTACATGTACTACTGTGTTAGAGTGTCATTTTGTATCATTTTGGTTGGTGGTGTGCCCCAGGATTTTGTAAATGTAAAAAAGGTGCCGCGGCTCAAAAAAGGTTGAAAAACACTGTTTTAGGCATCACAAGTCTCTTTTCCAAAATCATACTGGCAGACTAAACTGCCAGGATTAGCTGTTAATTCCCTGGAGCCTATGGAAATGGTATCAAACTGCGTTAATTCTGCAGTGTAGGTGTACCCTCCCCTGCAACAGCAGCTAAAGAGGTGTCAAATTGCATGCAATGTGATGCAGATCCAGAAGAACCCTGTGGCTTTTCTGAAAGAGTATATTCTGCCTAAGAGACTGACCTGAGAAGGCAGCAGCAGCCAATGCAAGCTGTTTCAAAGCACCTGCCCAGGTGAAGATCTGAGCTTACCTTGCCAAGGCACCTGCTTCCTTCCTTCTTTGCTTTCAGATTGCCTTCACTCTCACTCAACAAGGGGAGGGACCAAGAGTAGACAAGTTTGGAAGGAGAGGCCAAAAAAGAGGAGGACAAAGCCCACAGCTCCATCTAGGGCTGCATCTAAAATAGTGCATTTTCCTGTCCTTGCCAGGGATTCAATTGATGCTCTGCCACTGGACATGCTTTTAAAAAAGAGATCAGTAAACCCAATAGTCACAACATTGTGCAGGAATAATACACTGTATACATGGGAAGGGGGAACTGAGTAGAGGAGTGGATCTCAAATGTTTTCAGTCGTGGAAACTTTCAGAAGATCCCCATCCCCCCCGCAAAACCCTAACTTTGTATCTCTATATCAGTGTTTCCCAACCTTTTTTGACCCGCGGCACATTTTTTACATTTGCAAAATCCTGGGGCACACCACCAACCAAAATGACACACAATGACACTCTAACACAGTAATACATATAGTTAATATGTTTTTAAGTGTATTTATACACTCAGTGTGAAACCTGGGCCTGTTTCGATGAACACAACATAGATATCCTGGCAGGAATGGCAGAAACACACACACAAAGGTCTTGTTCAACATCTGGGAGTTATAGTTCACCCGCAATCAAAGAGCATTCTGAACTCCACCAATGATGGAATGGAATCAAACTTCCCACACAGAACTACCATAACCAAGAGAAAATACTATAAGAGTTTGGTGGGCATTGACCTTGTTTTGGAGTTGTAGTTCGCCTATATCCAGAGAGCACTGTGGAGGGGAGGGGAGGGAGGAAGACGTGGGGCGGGTCTGCACAGCAGCGCCTGCACGGGTCACGTCTGCCTCCCTCCCCCCCGCAGAAGCGGCAGCGTGAGCAAAGTGAGACAAAGCAAGCAGAGCGAGGGTGGGAAGAAGGGAGCCCGAGTGGAGAAGAAAAAGTGTTTGGCAGGAGGGGGAAGAAAGGGTATTGGAGCTTCCAATTTCCCACGGCACACCTGATGATCGCTCACAGCACACTAGTGTGCCACGGCACAGTGGTTGGGAAACACTGCTCTATATGGTTACTAAGAATTATGAATCCACAAAATTCTTCCTTCTTTCATTGATTCCTCTTACCTGAGACCCCTATCTACCCTGCCATATAATACAGCTTCAGAATACAGTTTATCTGCATTGAACTGCTTTATATGACCCATGCAATGCAGTTAAACCACATTCTGAAATGGCATTATTTGGCAGTGTAGATGGGGCCTGAGCATTGGAAACAAAGTGATAACATTTTAAATATAAGCACAAACCTTTATTTTGATACAAGACAATATTGGATGCGCATGTTATGTGATGGATCAAATGGTTCCGTTTTAGTACCTAAAGTAGTTTTGAAATTGGGCTTTGTGTCCAACAGTCGAACACATAAATTAGAGATGGCATCCAAGTTACTTGTAAATTTGGTCCAAGTATAAGGTGAAAAGTTGTTTGGAGAGAACCCACATTCCCTGGTTCTTCACATTTTAGAGACATTGAATACTTGGCCTTGTGTGGTTTTATTCTAAATCTGTTTTGATTCTGAATGTTAAGGTTGTTTTTGTCGTGGTTGTTTTGTTTCCTTGCAGAATCCCTACAGGTGGGACCAAGCAACATCAGAGTGAGGTCATAGAATCATAGAGATGAAAGGGACTACATGGGCCATCCAGTCCAACCCCCTGCCATGCAGGAAAAGCACAATCAAAACACTCCTGACAGATGGCCATCCTGCCTGTGTTTAAAAGCTTCCAATGAAGGAGTTTCCACCACACTCTGAGGCAGAGAGTTCCACTGCTGAACAGCGGTTACAGTCAGGAAGTTCTTCCTAATATTCAGGTAGGATTTCCTTTCATGTAATTTGAACCAATTGCTCTGAGACCTAGTTTCCAGAGCAGCAGTAAACAAGCCTGCTCCTTCTTCCTTATAACATCCTTTCACATATTTATACATGACTATCATGTCTCCTTTCAACCTTCTCTTCTGCAAGCAAAACATACCCAGTTCTTTAAGATGCTCCTCATAGTGATTCCTGGTCTCCAGACCTTTGACCACCCTGAAATTCTCTCCGGCAGTCTTTCTGGTCATCACCCAACAACAATGGATCCAAGCTCCCATCATCTCTAGAGTCAATCCATCTCTATTGGCTCCATAAACCCAGCAATACAAGAGACAATAGGTCCCTGAAGTTGGGTCACCTGTCCTTTGTGCAGCCACCTGGACACAAAACATTAATCACCTGGCACTTCTTCCATGACACCAGAAGGTCGTGCCCTATCTTTCCAAAATGGGTTACTCACAACACAAAAGACAAAACCCATAACCATCAATGGCCCCACTTTCTTCATCTCAAAAAAGAGACAAGGTGATTCATTTATAAATTATGTACTCTTTTGTCCAGATGGTCATACGGCCCTGTCAGACATTGGAGAGCAGGAATCTGCATTGGAAGTGGGGAACGCTCCCTGATTGGCTGGCAGGCACCACTGTCCCGCCCACAGAGGGAACCCTCCCCAGCTGGCTATGACGTAGGGTTGCCACTTTTTGATATAAGAAATAAGGGACATTTACGGGATTTTTCACAAAATTAAGGGACACTTCATTAAAAACTTGAAACTCAAACATTAGGTAGAAATAGTTTTATTAACAGAATAAGATAATGATTGAAACTCACAAAAGAAACTGACTTATACCCTCTTAACAGGACATGGTATGTTTCTGCATGCTTTGTCATGCAGAAAAAACATTATCAGAACTACCTAATTTTCTCCATCTGTATTTAGTACTTGACTTTGCTGACTTTAAAAGTGCACTGTCTAAACATTAAAATAAAATATTTTTTATAAGACAGTACATCTTCATGGTTATTTCTCTCCCTTATTATTCAACATTTATATGGTAGCTACTTTGGTCTGGAGTGTTATCAGTACGCTGATGACACAGCATTGTGATAATGGACGGAGGCCGGACACCTAGGCCATCTCTGCCTTGAAGCCGTGACTGGTTGGCTGCGTGCCAGCCGGCTGAAGGTGAACCCGTCGAAGACGGAGATCTTGTTGCCTGGTCGCCCTGGGCTGGATGACTGCCGGTTGCCTACCCTGGATGGCGAGCGTCTTAGCCCGTCATCCCTTGTTAAGAACTTAGGTGTCAACTGGACCCCTTGCTGACCATGGAGACTCAGGTCTCTGTGTTCAGCAAGACGGCGTTCTTTCACCTACGGCAGGCTAGACGACTGGCACCCTACCTGTCCAGGGACGACCTGGCCGCGGTGATCCAAGCGACGGTCATCTCGAGGCTGGACTACTGTAATGCCCTCTACGTTGGCCTTCCCTTGTCGACAATCCGGAAGCTCAAGCTAATGCAGAAATGCCGCTGCTCCATGCTAGCGGGAACGCCGGTAAGGAGCACATCACGCCAATCCTTCGGCAACTGCACTGGCTTCCTATGGAGCACCTAATTGCCTTCAAGGTGTTGGTGTTAACCTTCAAGGCCTTGCACGGCATAGGGCCTGCGTACCTGAGGGACCGCCTTGCTCCATACATTCCCCCGAGATCACTACGTTTAGAGGAACAAAATCTGTTACTACCGTAGTACCATCAATCCGCTCCTGCCATCTGTCTACGACCAGGCAGAGAGCCTTCTCTGTGGCAGCCCCGGTGCTATGGAAATCCCTCCCATCATCCCCTTTCGGAGGGCTGTTAAGACTACACTGTTCAGATTGGCCTTTGATCAGGCACACTAGCTGGGGTGGCTGCTTATTACAGCCCCTTAATATATTTGTGCCTCGGGTCCGAGGAAATGCTTTATGTTCCTTTCAAATACCTTGTGATGTGACTTGCAATTGTTTTAAATGTTTTATTGTTTTACTGTACGGCTACATGGCCATTGCATGCAGCTTGTTTTTATATGTTGTGACCCGCCCCGAGCCTGCAGGGAGGAGCGGAATACAAGATCAAATAATAAATAAATAAATAAATAAAATAATTATGTCAATAGTTAATGGTATAGTATAGTATGGGATACACAGCATTGTATAGTATTGGGATGCACAGCTAGGCCTACTTTAAGAGTAACTCTCAAGCAACCAGAAACTATCTTTATCCAACATGATCCAACATTCCCCTTGGGTAACGGTTAATTAGTCTACTGTACTTTGAAAAAGTCCTGTTATCGCCTCTTCCTTCCAACGGGGACGCAGGCTGCCCTGCGAGTTGGAATCCCCGGGCAGGCATTGCCGTGGAAACCGCAGCGCGCACCTTCCTCTGGTCAACCCCGCCCAGTCCTGTCCTGCTAGTCAAAAATAAGGGACAGGGCCTGAAAAAAGGGACACAAATTTTAGGACCAAAATAAGGGATGTCCCTTAAAATAAGGGACATATGGCAACCCTACTATGACGACAATGTGGCTCAGCCAATCAGTGAAAGCCGGCTCCAGGCAAGCGTGCATGAGAAAAACAAAATATCAAATTATATAAGAACATCTTTTTACTTGTACAAAACATGTCAGCTTCTTCGAGCAGCTTACTGCTAACTGTCATCCTTTCTGGTCGGATCGAATAAACTCCTTGGTGGCTTCTTCTTCAACTGGTGAAATTTCTTTGATTGGGGAACACTGGATTGTAGCTTTTCTTCTCGCCAGGCATGGATTCTCAGTGGCTCGTCGCTGGGTCTCATTATCCACCTATCGGATCTTGACATTAATGGCTTGGGTCCCTCTATCCGCAGTCTAGATCTCACTATCGTCGACTGCTCTCAATTGCTCAATTTCACTACCACGAGATGCAAAGCCAACCTTAAGAAATAGGCTTCAAAGTGGAGTCCACGACATGCGAGTGTGGAGGAGAGCAAGGCACTTACTACAATGTAGTCTGAGCCCTGCCACATGCACAATGGAGGACCTTCTTACAGCGACACCAGAGGAACTCCAAGTGGCTAACTTTTGGCCAAAGGAAATTTGCTGTTGTTTTTTTAAAAAAACTCTGTTTGTGGTTTATTAACTTTGTGGGTTTTTTATACATTATAACTGTATCCTCAATTCGCTTGTGACAACAATAAATAATTTTATTTATTTATTTATATCCCGTTTTATCTCTCCATATGGAGTCTCAAAGCGTCTCAGAATCAAAAACATTACAACTCAAACTGTACAACGATACACTAATAAAACAGTGTATCATTATATATTATTTTATATTATCAGTAGTAATTATATTTAATATTTTAGTATTACTATATTACAATATTGGAGCCCCCGGTGGTGCAGTGGGTTAAACCGCTGAGCTGCTGAACTTGCTGACCGAAAGGTCGCAGGTTGAAATCCAGGGAGAAGGGTGAACTCCTGCTGTTAGTCCCAGCTTCTGCCTACCTAGCAGTTCAAAAACATGCAAATGTGAGATCAATAGGTACTGCTCCGGCAGGAAGGTAATGGCGCTCCAAGCAGTCATGCCAGCCACATGATCTAGGAGGTGTCTGTGGACAACTTCGGCTCTTAGGCTTAGAAATGGGGATGAGCACCACCCCCCAGTGTTGGACACGACCAAACTTAATGTCAGGGGAAAACCTTTACCTTTACTTTACAATATTATTATTATTATTATTATTATTATATACTAGCCATCCCCTGCCACACATTGCTGTGGCCCAGTCTGTGTATATGTGTTTTGTTTGTATGTATATATTTGTGTATATGTGTGTTTGCTTGCATTGTAATGCAATGCATGGAGACGCACTATCCACAATGCTGCGGCCTCTTTTGAGAAGACACGCCAAACGGGTCTCGAAGAGAAACGACAATGCAGAAAGAACCGCAACTTGGAAACAATATCACTCAAGGGAACTTTCTGCTGTGCTTTCTGCAACTGGACTTGCCTATCTCAGATTGGCCTTTTTAGCCATCAACGTGCTTATAAAAAGCGTGGGATGAGTCCTTCCTAAGAATCTTCGTTCACGAAGTAATGCCAGAGAGAGAGAGAGAGAATATAATTTTTATTTTTTGGCTTTTTAAGTGTCTTTTTAAGTGTCTTTCGGTGTTTTTCTGAGTGATGGTCACTTGTTGGCCTGATAGGCGTATTCTGTCCAAATCTGGTGTCAATCCATCCGTTGGTTTTTGAGTTATGTTAATCCCACAAACGAGCATTACATTTTTATTTATTTAGATTATATTGTATTATTAGTAGTAGTATTGTATATAAAGCCTCTAAACTAACTAGTCCGTGAGCTGCTTTTTGCTGACGATGCTGCCCTTGTTGCCCATTCAGAAGCAGTCCTGCAGCGCCTAACATCCTGCTTTGCAACAGCTGCAGAGCTGTTTGGGCTGGAAGTCAGCCTGAAGAAAACGGAAGTCCTCTACCAGCCCGCACCACAGGAAGAACACCATCATCCCCACGTCAGCATAGGCACGTCTGTGCTTAAGTCCGTTCAGCAGTTCACCTACCTGGGAAGCATCATCTCTTCAGACGCCAAGATTGACAAAGTGATAGATCACAGACTATCAAAGGCATATAGTGCATTTGGAAGGCTTCACAAAAGAGTCTGGAGCAGCAAGAACCTGAGGCAAAGCATCAAAATCAGTGTGTACAGAGCTATCATACTGTCCATCCTCCTCTATGGGTCTGAAACGTGGGTCACCTATCGCCAACACCTACGACTCCTCGGACGCTTTCATCAGCGCTGTCTTCGCACAATCCTAAATATACACTGGACTGATTATGTGACTAATGTTGCTGTCCTTGAGCAAGCAGGGATCACCAGCATTGAGGCCATGCTATTGAGAACACGGCTCTGTTGGGCAGGGCATGTCTCTAGGATGGAGGACCACCGCCTCCCAAAGATACTACTCTATGGTGAACTTGCCACGGGTCAGCGCAAGAGAGGCGCCCCCAAAAGAGATATAAGGACTCCCTGAAACAACATCTCAGGCTCGGCCAGATTGATCACCAACAATGGTCCACCCTGGCCTCACATCGGGAGGCGTGGAGACGCACTATCCACAATGCTGCGGACACGAAGGAGTCACCATCACTCAAGTCTGTGGCCCAGTCTGTGTATATGTGTTTTGTGTGTGTGTGTGTATATTTGTGTATATGTGTGTTTGCTTAAGTTGTAATGTAATGCATGGAGACGCACTATCCACAATGCTGCGGACACGAAGGAGTCACCATCACCCAAGTCTGTGTATATGTGTTTTGTGTGTGTGTATATATATATATATGTGTGTGTGTGTGTTTGCTTAAGTTGTAATGTAATGCATGGAGACGCACTATCCACAATGCTGCGGACACGAAGGAGTCACCATCACCCAAGTCTGTGGCCCAGTCCGTGTATATGTGTTTTGTGTGTGTGTGTGTGTGTATACATATATATTTGTGTAAATGTGTGTTTGCTTAAGTTGTAATGTAATGCATGGAGACGCACTATCCACAATGCTGCGGACACGAAGGAGTCACCATCACCCAAGTCTGTGTATATGTGTTTTGTGTGTGTGTATATATATATATATTTGTGTATATGTGTGTTTGCTTAAGTTGTAATATAATGCATGGAGATGCACTATCCACAATGCTGCGGACACGAAGGAGTCACCATCACCCAAGTCTGTGGCCCAGTCCGTGTATATGTGTTTTGTGTGTGTGTGTGTGTGTGTATACATATATATTTGTGTAAATGTGTGTTTGCTTAAGTTGTAATGTAATGCATGGAGACGCACTATCCACAATGCTGCGGACACGAAGGAGTCACCATCACCCAAGTCTGTGTATATGTGTTTTGTGTGTGTATATATATATATATATATTTGTGTATATGTGTGTTTGCTTAAGTTGTAATATAATGCATGGAGATGCACTATCCACAATGCTGCGGACACGAAGGAGTCACCATCACCCAAGTCTGTGGCCCAGTCCGTGTATATGTGTTTTGTGTGTGTGTGTGTATACATATATATTTGTGTAAATGTGTGTTTGCTTAAGTTGTAATGAAATGCATGGAGACGCACTATCCACAATGCTGCGGACACGAAGGAGTCACCATCACCCAAGTCTGTGTATATGTGTTTTGTGTGTGTGTGTATATATATTTGTGTATATGTGTGTTTGCTTAAGTTGTAATATAATGCATGGAGACGCACTATCCACAATGCTGCGGACACGAAGGAGTCACCATCACCCAAGTCTGTGGCCCAGTCCGTGTATATGTGTTTTGTGTCTGTGTGCATATATATATGTGTGTGTGTGTAAATGTGTGTTTGCTTAAGTTGTAATGTAATGCATGGAGACGCACTATCCACAATGCTGCGGCCTCTTTCGAGAAGACACGCCGAACGGGTCTCGGAGAGAAACGACAACGCAGAAAGAACCGCAACTTGGAAACGACATCACCCAAGGAGACTTTCTGCTGTGCTTTCTGCAACCGAACTTGCCTACCTCAGATTGGCCTTTTTAGCCATCGACGCGCTTGTAAAAAGCGTGGGACGAGTCCTTCCTAAAGAATCTTCCTTTGCGAAGTAATGCCAGAGAGACTGTATTACATTATAATAATAATAATATCAATTATTATTAATAATTATTAATAATATTTATTATTAATAATTATTAATAATATTTATTAATAATTATTATTATTAATATTTATTAATAATTATTATTAATAATATTCTATTATTAATACTATTCTATGTTACTAATAATATCCTATGTATATACCATTATATTATAAGCACAGCACAATATTTTATTGATTAAATACATTACTTAGCCATTTATTTATTAAATAAATAGTGTAGTAGCAGAAGTCAAAACTCTGTTCTCTCACAAAGTCCTCCACTCTCCTAGTGGAGACCCAGAGGTTCCCTCTTGGCGGACTCAGCCCAACCGGAAGCGGCCTCTCTAGCCACCATCTCACTGTCTCCACCGGAAGTGGACTTTTTTCCTGTCTTCCTCTCCTCTCGTTGGCCTCGCGCGCGCTCTCTCCCTCTCCCTCTCTCTTCCCGGCTCGCCGGCCGTTGATTGCAGCAACAAGGAAGCAAGATGGCGTCGGCGGGCGGAGATTGCGACGTGATTATGGCGGCCGCCCCCCCGACGGTGCCTTCGCATCCTGAGGCGCCGGAGATGCTGGGCGACGAGGACGAGGAGTCAGAGACGCGGAGGTAAGGCCTGGCTCCTCTCCCCAGGCGGGGAGGCCCCGCTTCTTCGCTTCAGGACGGAGAGGGGGAGACTGCTTCACAGGAAAGCGGGGGAAAGCAGGCCCTCTCTCCCCTCAGCATTGTCATGGCTGCCAGCCCCTTTCTTTGGGGTGCTTGAGGGCCTGGATTCCGCACCTCAGCGTGACTGCAGTTTGACCCCACTTGAACTGCTACGGGACCCTGGGATTTGTAGTTTGCTGGGAGCAGACGAGGGTGAAGCCCTTGCCCACTAAAGCGGGTCCAAGGTTGCAAGCAAAACCATTGATTCTGGGTTGCTGAGAGGGTTGTATGGTCACCTTCCAGTATTGAGAGGAGGGAATGAGTTGTATACTATGGCATCCCATAATATACAACACGCCTGGGCAAACTTGGGCCTTTCAGGTGTTTTGGACTTCCACTCCCACAATTCCTCACAGCCTCAGGCCCCTTCCAAAGGTGTTTTTGGACTTCCACTCCCACAATTCCTCACAGCCTCAGGCCCCTTCCAAAGGTGTTTTTGGACTTCGACTCCCACAATTCCTCACAGCCTCAGGCCCCTCCCAAAGGTGTTTTGTGGACTTCAACTCCCACAATTCCTCACAGCCTCAGGCCCCTTCCAAAGGTGTTTTTGGACTTCGACTCCCACAATTCCTCACAGCCTCAGGCCCCCTCCAAAGGTGTTTTGTGGACTTCGACTCCCACAATTCCTCACAGCCTCAGGCCCCTCCCAAAGGTGTTTTGTGGACTCCAACTCCCACAATTCCTCACAGCCTCAGGCCCCTTCCAAAGGTGTTTTGTGGACTTCCCACAATTCCTCACAGCCTCACCCCTCCCAAAGGTGTTTTGTGGACTTCAACTCCCACCTCAGGCCCTTCCAAAGGTGTTTTTGGACTCACAGCCTCAGGCCCCCTTCCAAAGGTGTTTTGTGGACTTCGACTCCCACAATTCCTCACAGCCTCAGGCCCCTTCCAAAGGTGTTTTGTGGACTTCCAAAGGTGTTCCTCACAGCCTCAGGCCCCTTCCAAAGGTGTTTTGTGGACTTCCACTCCCACAATTCCTCACAGCCTCAGGCCCCTTCCAAAGGTGTTTTGTGGACTTCCCCCTCCCACTCCCACAGCCTCCTCACAGCCTCAGGCCCCTTCCAAAGGCCCCTTCCAAAGGTGTTTTGTGGACTTCCACTCCAGCCTCAGGCAATTCCTCACAGCCTCAGGCCCCTTCCAAAGGTGTTTTGTGGACTTCCACTCCCACAATTCCTCACAGCCTCAGGCCCCTTCCAAAGGTGTTTTGTGGACTTCCACTCCCACAATTCCTCACAGCCTCAGGCCCCTTCCAAAGGTGTTTTGTGGACTTCCACTCCCACAATTCCTCACAGCCTCAGGCCCCTTCCAAAGGTGTTTTGTGGACTTCCACTCCCACAACAGCCTCAGGCCCCTTCCAAAGGTGTTTTGGGGACTTCGACACCCACAATTCCTCACAGCCTCAGGCCCCTTCCAAAGGTGTTTTGTGGACTTCCACTCCCACAATTCCTCACAGCCTCAGGCCCCTTCCAAAGGTGGTTTTTGTGGACTCCCACAGCCTCAGGCCCCTTCCAAAGGTGTTTTTGTGGACTTTTGCCTCAGGCCCCTTCCAAAGGTGTTTTGGACTTCCCACATTCCTCACAGCCTCAGGCCCCTTCCAAAGGTGTTTTGTTCCACTCCCACAATTCCTCACAGCCTCACTTGTTTTGGGTTCACTCCCACAATTCCTCACAGCCTCAGGCCCCTTCCAAAGGTGTTTTGTGGACTTCAACACCCCACAATTCCTCACAGCCTCAGGCCCCTTCCAAAGGTGTTTTGTGGACTTCGACTCCCACAATTCCTCACAGCCTCAGGCCCCTTCCAAAGGTGTTTTGGACTTCGACTCCCACAATTCCTCACAGCCTCAGGCCCCTTCCAAAGGTGTTTTGGGCTTCGACTCCCACAATTCCTCACAGCCTCAGGCCCCTTCCAAAGGTGTTTTGGACTTCCACTCCCACAATTCCTCACAGCCTCAGGCCCCTCCCAAAGGTGTTTTGTGGACTTCGACTCCCACAATTCCTCACAGCCTCAGGCCCCTCCCAAAGGTGTTTTGTGGACTTCAACTCCCACAATTCCTCACAGCCTCAGGCCCCTCCCAAAGGTGTTTTGTGGACTTCCACTCCCACAATTCCTCACAGCCTCAGGCCCCTTCCAAAGGTGTTTTGTGGACTTCGACTCCCACAATTCCTCACAGCCTCAGGCCCCTCCCAAAGGTGTTTTGTGGACTTCGACTCCCACAATTCCTCACAGCCTCAGGCCCCTCCCAAAGGTGTTTTGTGGACTTCGACTCCCACAATTCCTCACAGCCTCAGGCCCCTTCCAAAGGTGTTTTGTGGACTTCCACTCCCACAATTCCTCACAGCCTCAGGCCCCTTCCAAAGGTGTTTTGTGGACTTCGACTCCCACAATTCCTCACAGCCTCAGGCCCCTTCCAAAGGTGTTTTGTGGACTTCAACTCCCACAATTCCTCACAGCCTCAGGCCCCTTCCAATGGTGTTTTGGGACTTTAACTCCCACAATTCCTCACAGCCTCAGGCCCCTTCCAAAGGTGTTTTGTGGGAGATCACTCCCACATTTCCTCACAGCCTCGGGCCCCTCCCAAAGGTGTTTTTGTGGACTTCAACTCCCACAATTCCTCCTCACAGCCTCAGGCCCCTTCCAAAGGTGTTTTGGGCTCGACACCCACATTCCTCACAGCCTCAGGCCCCTTCCAATGGTGTTTTGACTTCCACTCCCAATTCCTCACAGCCTGGACAACTCCCACAATTCCTCACAGCCTCAGGCCCCTCCCAAAGGTGTTTTGTGGACTTCAACTCCCACAATTCCTCACAGCCTCAGGCCCCTCCCAAAGGTGTTTTGTGGACTTCAACTCCCACAATTCCACACAGCCTCAGGCCCCTCCCAAAGGTGTTTTGTGGACTTCGACTCCCACAATTCCTCACAGCCTCAGGCCCCTTCCAAAGGTGTTTTGGGCTTCGACACCCACAATTCCTCACAGCCTCAGGCCCCTTCCAAAGGTGTTTTGGACTTCCACTCCCACAATTCCTCACAGCCTCAGGCCCCTTCCAAAGGTGTTTTGGACTTCCACTCCCACAATTCCTCACAGCCTCAGGCCCCTTCCAAAGGTGTTTTGGGCTTCCACTCCCACAATTCCTCACAGCCTCAGGCCCCTTCCAAAGGTGTCTTGGGGCCTGAGGCTGTGAGGAATTGTGGGAGTAGAAGTCCAAAACACCTGAAAGGCCCAAGTTTGCCCAGGCCTGATATGCAACCTTTCAAAATACAATAATCACTTTCCAATATAACTATTAAAACCTATTCTTTGAAACCATAGTAGTAGAGACGTGATAACAGTCACAAATGTCTGATTCGTATCATCCCAAACCATTTCCGTTTCTTGCCTCCTCTGTGGACTTTACTAATTTAGCTCGGATTATTTGGGCTGTGATTGCAAATGTGGCAACTTTTAATGTTTTTTTTTAAAAAAAAATAATCTGCTAATAAGTCACAGATTATTTATGTATTGATTTATCACATTTCTATACCGCCCCTCTCAGCCCAAAGGCGACTTTGGGTGGTTTACACCAGTGTTTTTCAGCCTTTTTTGAGCCGCGGCACATTTTTTACATTTACAAAATCCTGGGGCACACCACCAACCAAAATGACACAAAATGACAGTCTACCACAGTAATACGTCTAGTTAATATGTTTTTTAATGTATTTATACACTCAGTGTGAAACCTGGGCCTGTTTCGATGAACACAACATAGATATCCTAGCAGGAATGGCAGAAAGACACAAACTTCCCACACAGAACTCCCATAACCAAGAGAAAATACTATAAGAGTTTGTTGGGCGTTGGTCTTGGGTTTTGGAGTTATAGCTCACCTATATCCAGAGAGCACTGTGGACTGAAACAATGTTGGATCAGGACCAAACTTGGCATGAATACTCAATATGCCCAAATGTCAACACAGATGGAGTTTGGGGGAAATAGACCTTGACATTTGGGAGTTACAGTTTCTGGGATTTATAGTTAACACACAATCAAAGAGCATCCTGAACTCTTGCAACAATGGAATTGAACCAAACTTGGCATATTATACTCTCATTACCAACAGAAAGTACTGAAAATGTTTGCTTGGGAATTGACCTTGAGTTTGGAAGTTGTAGTTCACCTATACCCAGAGAGCACTGTGGACTCAAGCAATGTTATGTTATGTTGTTGTTTGTTTTCTATCCAGAATCACAATGTTGGAAGAAGGCTCACCACTTTAAGGTCCCTAAAGCAGGCATGGGAAAACTTCGGCCCTCTGGGTACTTTGGACTTCAACTCCCACCATTCCTAACAGCCTGAGCCCTTTCCTGCTTAAATGGCTGAGGGGGGAGGGCCTGAGGCTGCTAGGAATGGTGGGAGTTGGAGTCCAAAACACCTGGAAGGTCCAAGTTTGCCCATGCCAGTTTTCGACAGAGACCTCTTCCTCCCCCTTCCCCTTCGCGCCCTTTCTTCCCCCTCCTGCTGAACACTTTTTCTTCTACACTGCTGCTTCTGCCGCCATTTTGATCTGAGGGGGCAGCGTGAGCGTGTTCAGGAGGGGAGGGGGGGAGGAAGATGTGACCTGTGCTGGCACTACTGTGCAGACTCGCCCCAGAGCAAAGTGAGGCAAAGCGAGCAGAGCGGGGCTGGGAAGAAGGGAGCCTGAGTGGAGAAGAAAAAGTGTTCGGCAGGAGGGGGAAGAAAGGGTATTGGAGGTTCCAATTTCCCACAGCACACCTGATGATCGCTCACAGCACACTAGTGTGCCACGGCACACTGGTTGGGAAACACTGGTTTACACAAGGCAGTCTCTGCCCTTCAATCAAAACATGAGCAAAACAAAACAAACAATAACCATATAACACAACAATTAGCAATTAAAACATACAAATGCAGTCTCAGCGTCATGTTGAAATCACTTTCCGTGACATCGTCGTCATTCCATATATCTAATTAAACCGTTATTTTTCATCAGCAAATGCCTGCTCAAACAGCCATGTCTTGACTTTCTTGCGAAATGTCAGGCGGGAGGGGGCCAATCTGATGTCACTAGGGAGGGCGTTCCAAAGCCAAGGAGCCACCACTGAAAAGGCCCTGTCTCTCGTCCCCGCCAGTCGCGCCTGTGAAGAAGGCGGGACAAAGAGCAAGGCCACTCCAGATGATCTTAAACATCTCAATGGTTCATAGGGAGAGATGCATTCGGACAGGTAAGTTGTACCAGAACTGTTTAGGGCTTTAAAGGCTAAAACCAGCACTTTGAATTGTGCCCAGCAAACTGGCAGCCAGTGGAGCTGGCACAACAGGGGAGTTGTATGCTCTCTGAATGCCGCTCCTAGCTGTTGTCCATTGGACTAGTTGCAGCTTCCGAACAGTCTTCGAAGGCAACCCCATGTAAGGAGCAGCATGGTAACAGATAACTGCTGACTGTTGCCATGCTGCAGTTTCTTCTAAAAAGGCTCCCAGAAGATTGTTTCGAGGGTCATTATACAAAGGGCAATGTAACAGATAGTGTATTAAATTATGTTGTATGTCAATGGCATTGAATGTTTGCCTGTATATGTGCATTGTGAACCGCCCTGAGTCCCCTGCGGGGTGAGAAGGGTGGAATATAAATGACGTAAATAAATCCTCTCTTTCCCTGGACCCACAAATACAAAGACGCCGGGCATGAGGGATCCCTCTATACCTTCCATCTAAGTAAATCATGTTCCAGTAGCATTCTCTCCTACATTTTGCCTGCTCCTATGAACCAAAGCCCACAAAAGGCACTGCGGACACTGAAGTATATGTGAAACATAAATACATTTCATGTTTAAAGTTAGGTCCCATCTCCAAGATATTTTGCTATATACATATATGCAAATACAAACATTCCTTTAAAAAAAATCCCAAATCCAAACCATCTAATAATAATTCTATTTCTTATGTCATAGCTCGAGGAGGGTTACAAAACGAAATACATAAACACAGGAAAAACATTACAAATGCACACACTAAAGCATCCCTCCATACAAGCTACGTACCAAAACATATCTCTATGGAATACATATTAAAACAGACAGAACAGAGATTAAACAAAGGACACACATTAAAATTCATGTTTATGTTTAAAGACTGCCTGGGTAGGCCTACCGGAAGAGAAAGGACTTCACTTGTGTATTAAATTCTGACAGCTGATTTAGCTGTTGGAGCTTTACTGAGGTCGTTCCACAGCATTGGGGCAGCCGATGTAAATGTCCTCTGTTTGGCGGTTGCCAGTCACATTCTGAAGCAGACACCGCTGAGAAGACTGAAGTGTGGGGGGCAGATAGTATGGAAGAAGGCATTCCTTTAGTTAACCTGGACTGAAACCATGTAGGGCTTTAAAGTACCTACACCTTGTACTTTGCCCAGAAACTAATTGGCAGCCTTTTATACAATCAATGGGCTAATCAATAAAACAAACTATGAGTAATTGGCAGTCAGTGGAGTGACTTTAGGTGTAATATGCTCACTCCTAGATGTTCCTGTAACCAATCTGGCTGCCGTCTTTTTAACCGGTTGGAGTTTCTGAACTTGGTACACGTGTAGCCTAATGTAAAGCACATTGCGGAAGTCCAACCTTGCGGGTACCAGTGCATGCACTACCATCTTCAGGTCCTCCAAATCTAAGAAGGGGCTTCTGGTCTCAAGCATAAGAAATTCTCAACCTATATTGGGATCTGCAATGATTGCAAACATCTGATTCTACCATGCTTCATTCATGGTCTACTGAACTCTGTTGGGTACTTGTTCTGCTCTTAACTTGCCGCATTCATCTCTTGTTCAACCTCAACATCTTGTATCTTTCCAAGTTCCAATTTTGAGACTGATGCTCCAGCCCATTTCAAAACAATGTAATTAGAATTCTGTCTGCAAATAATCAGTTTCTGCAATGCTTTGCATACTGATGGGATAGGGCAAACATCATGTGATGGGACCCATTTGAAATCATTCTTAATCTCAGAAATAGAGTATTTCCAAATGTAATAAGGTCCTCTATCAAGTTGGTAGATTAAATAGAAGGAAACTGGCTTTATTCTCATTTTATGGTTTTGCTTTATTTCTATTTGGATCCAGTTTGGATTCTGCAAGAGAGGAGTTATGCTTTCGATCCAGGAGCACCGGTGGAAAAAGCAAGAGCAGTACTTAGGACTTCATCACACTAGAGCATTGATGCACTTTAAATCCAGTTGCTGCTTCCTGCAGAATTCTGGAGCTTGTATAAGGAAGGGCCTTTAAACTGCTCAGCCAGACAGGTCCTGGGACTCACTAAAGTACAACCTCTAGAATTCTGCAGGAGGCAGCAACTGGATTTAAAGTGGATGCATGCTCTAGTACGATGAGGCATTTACTCTCAAAAGGGACCAAGATTCCATCTGGAAGTTACATTATTTTCCTTTAGGCTTCCTCTTGATGTAAGAAGTGTGTTTATTAAAAGGACTTCTGTAATATTGCAACTTTATAGATGTTTAGGAGAGCCATCGAGTACTTCATGTGCCAGGGTTCCTTGTGCAAAGCCTGTAAAACTGGGTTAGTATTATAACTATTTGTAGAGAGCCTTTAGTGGCCTTGGGTCATCCAGTGAAATGCTGTAGTGGACTTGACGTTTTTGCCAGGTAATCAAATGCCATGTAATTCCAGTTTGGCAGAGTGAACAAACCTGTTCCTGTGTTATCCCAGAAAGTTTGAGCAGCTACCGCAGAATGTCTGTATTGGGATGGAAATTGTTCTTTCCTTAAGTTAGCCAAGTTATTGTTGGTCTTTTTTCTTTTGATTGCGGATCCCTTTCAGAATTTCTTGGAAGCTATAGATTCTGCTCCCCAGAAAAATGCATAGCAGAAGACAAATTGTAGCTTTCTCACATTGTAAATTAATTTTGTACAGATAAGCTACTCAGGAGCAACAACAAAAAAGTGACGACTTGAAAGGACCAAATTTCTACTCTAACTATGTGACAGGTAAAACAATAAGAACAGAATAAAAAAGAATTTCAAGGGTGGAGGGAATAGCACACGGTTCATGGATTTCCTGAAGCCCATTCTGTGTATGGACCCTCTGAGTTAGAAAATGGGGCTATGTTCCAAATAAGAATAGTGATCGTTTCTGAAAAGTTTACATTAGGCCTCTTATTTGAGGGCAGTGCCAATGAAACAATTTTATTGATTGAAAAAGCCCAGAGTTTGGTAGTAATTGAAAGCAGTGTGTTCTGTCTCAAAAGTAAAAAAAATACAGCTGATTTGTTAGAAATCCAGATTTACCCTTGACTTCTACACTTATCTCTCAGACTAGTGGCTGGTTGGTTCATAACCAGGTCAATTCTTGTGGAAACATTGATAACTGATTGTTTATCTGCAATATACTCAGTGACTCACCTGAAAGTTTGTGGTGGAAACTTGTTGTCTTTGGATGGTTGTTTGTATAGGGCAGAGGTTCTCAGACTTTTAAAGCAGAGGGCCAGTTCATGGTCCCTCTGACGGTTGCGGAGTTGAATTGTAGTTTGAAAAAAATCTTGAATGAACTCCTATGCACACTTCAGATATCTTATTTGTAGTGCAAAAAAAATGAAAGAACAAAACAATATTTAAAATTAAGAACAGTTTTAAATAACATAAACATACCAGTATTTTAATGGGAAGTGTGAGCCTGCTTTTAGCTGATGAGATAGTCAAGTTTATTAGGATTGTTGTTGAATGCCTTCAAGTCATTTTAGATTTAAGATGACCCTAAGTCTAAAGTTTAAGGCAGGGACTGGGTAAATTACCTTGGAGGGCCTTAGTTTGAGAACCCCTGGTTTAGGGCTGTAGAAAACTAAATAACATTTTCTGTAGAGAAGCAACCATATTTTGGTGACAAAATACATTTTGTGCATGCATAAAATGCAACTTTCTGGTATCTTCATGTAGGACTGGGAAAAACATGCTTGCAGATCTACAGAACTGTTGCTAGTTGAGAGTAGTCAGCTGAGCTAGATGAACCAAATTCTAATTCATTCTAAACCAACTGCATGTCATTTTATTATTAGTGGAAGGATAGGCCCTGAATGTGGCTGACTGAGTAAGCAGGGAGAGGCAGCAAAAGAAATGAGCCTTCCGGCTACATGTCTTTAATGAATGTTTGGGAGGAACTTCTCTTGCTTAAAATAACACAGCTTACATTACATTTTGCTTGTCTTTTGCCCTTATAGCCTTGTAGTTATGCTTGTTAAAGATGAGTAAGGAGAAGTTTCCCCAACTTTATCTGCATGTGTTTTTGTGTCACTGCAGAGCTGATGATACTTGTTAATGTTTGTAAAGTGCCTGGTCACAACATGCTCGCTCTCTCTCTATCTCTCTCTCTCTCTCTCTCTCTCTCTCTCTCTCTCTCTCTCTCGGAAGACCTGGAAATTGGTTTAAATTGAGAAAAAGAGTGAATTCATGGCTTCATTGGTGTTTCCGTTTCAGTCTCAAATATGGAGAATCCGATCTGATAATTCCACTAATGAATGATCATCAACATGGAGGTGTTGGGAACAAATCTGTCCTCTACATTTAGCCCAAGAAATACCAAATAGTTTTTTGTTTGCTGGCACACAGGCATATCTAGCAATTATGGTTGTGGCTGTGGAAAACCAGGGTGTGCGGGTATTTTTGAGAGAGAGTAAAAGTCTTTATTCCTCCCAGTACTGTTTGATTTTGCCAGTAAACAGTTTGGGACTGTACATATTATAGAAGTGTCTTTCAAATTATGTTGGAAACTCCTTTAGTTGCTTGGTAAGTTATCATAGTTCTCCAGCGAGTCGAATAGCGATGGCAACCATTCCCTGAATGGTAGCTTGCAAGCATAGGAACATGTATGAAGGCACACTATGTGTTCCCATAGAACAAGCATGAAGCCAAATCGGCCTTGTCATTGACCAGCATGATGAACTGTACCTCTCAAGGCATATTCTAGAATTCTGTGCAGCATTCATGGGCTCTTTGGCAGATGACTGAGTGTGGAAAAGATTCTTGAAGCTGTTACTTTTCATACCTTAGGTGTGCCTGCTTATAGTTCCAAAGGCTCAGGAGTGCATTGCTCATGGTGTTATTGATATTTGCTATCCCTAGAATTTTCAGCCACTGCTGACAGGAACAGCCAGTGATATAAACACATGTAAAGAAGAACAAGAAGATTTCCCCCCATTCTAGCAGGAAAATCAAGGTATGATGACAAATGCCTAGCCTTTCCCAGCCTTTCCCTAGCCTTGTGTCCCCCAGGTATATTGGACAGCCCAAGATTACCCAAACTCTGGTGAGGTACATTAATTATCATGAAGCATCTGAAAGATGTTGTGTTAGAGAATGCTGGAGTAGGGCATTCCTAATAGGACATATAAGGACAATCTGCCAACCTGTACTATTTTGAAAAACCTAGAAATAGTTGCATCTAGCTGGAAACCCTAGCAACCACTTACTGTTCTTCTTATGTTTGTGATTTCAAGTTGGTTTATTTCTGCTGTGATCTATATATTTGCTCACTTTTCATAAAGAGGGGTAGAATATGTGTTTCTCCAGTTGGACTGCAACCGCTATCATCCCTACCAGGGGTGAGGGGAGTTGCAGTTCAAAAACAACTGGTGGGTGACATTTTCTTTGCTCTGCTTTATACTCTGGCACCTGTGCAAAAGAAAAGACTCACTTTAATTTAGACTCTATATGTCAAACTCAAGGCCTGCAGGTTGAATCCAGACACCATGTCATTTTATGTGGCCCTCCAGATGCTGGACTACAACTCCTGTATTCCTTATCATTAGACATCATGACTAGAGCTAGTGGAAGTTGTGGTACAGTGACCTCTGGGTGGCTGCAGTTTGTTCTGCAGAGTTTATGGATATATCGGACCTTAAAATATCCTTTAATCTTTTAGTTTCAGAGTGCTATTGGGTTACAATTCCCATTATCCCCAGTTGACATAATAGATAATAAAAAATGATGAGTGTTGTTATTAAATAACATTTGGGCACCCAAACTGGGTAAAAACCAAAGCGCACCAAGGATTCAACGGCCCTTTGAAGGCAACCATAAAGTTGATGTGACCCTCAATGAAAATGAGTCTGACACCACTCATCTAGACAGCATTGTGGAAAGCTTCCACAATGTGTCTATTGCAGTGCTGAAAACTATTGAATGGAAGCTGACATGAAGGGAGGAATGATAAGAGACTCTGACCCATGACTCAGATGCAGTCTGCAGTTGTTTCCTATTAGGTGTGTGAGCTTTTTCTGTCACTGTCTCCAAGAAATGATTGAGATAGGAGGGTATTTAAAACTTAGAAAACTTTTGAATAAACCCGAGTTCTTTCCAAGAGCTGTACTTTTCACCTTGAGAAATGATTGGATTGGAATTAATCATGGGTAAAATATGCCCAGTTAAGTGTACCTTGACCATTTGCACGTATCTGACCCTGGCCATTTTTATTTTGACCAAAACATTCACTTCCTAGAATACAACGCTCAAGATTCTTTCCAAATTGGATTTGGTCCCTGGTGTTTGCTGTACGTGGCTTCCATAGTAAATAGTGGGTATCAGGGTTGTGAAATATGAGAGTTAAAGAGCTAAGAAATCCTTTTAATCCTGCTTCCTGCCAGGTCACCCTGTAGAAAGTTTACCTATTAACAGAGTGGCATGAAATAACCAAAATTCTAGAACTTCTCTCATTGTTTTACCACTTGGTTCTGGATCCTGAAAGGAAATGTCTGTATCTATGTTAAAACAGTTTCTAGAACATTCTTCTCTAATTTGGTGCACTCCAGATGTTTTTAATCACAACACCCATTATCCGCGACAGATGCCCAGATTGGGTAGGACTGATAGAAGTATCTAAAATAATCTAGTAATCTGTGCTAGGCTACAGGAAAGGCTAATCAGTAATAAAATACTTATTTTGAACAGATGTAGTATTTATTGTATACTGAGGAATGGGGCAACTCCTCAAAGATTATGATTGCAAATACTATGCATGCATTACAGTGAATTCATTTTTATTTCCTCTGGGAACTTCAAACATCTGGTTTTTCAGTTGTAGAGATTATTCTCCAAATTCAAACATGTCTGGAAAAGTCCAACTATTAAACCGTGGAGGGGAATCTGATTTCGGTTATTGATAAGATTAGTCTGGGATGGTTGTCAAGATACATTTTGTGACACCTTTTCTAAAACTACCCAAACAAGATCTAAGCAGTAGTACAGGTAGATAAGAACCTGTCTGTATTCTATTGCTTGTCTAACAGGACAAATTCCAGGTACACTTAATTATCAGTGTAGTTATCTTACCTATATTCAGGGGAAATGTGCTTGCAAGATTTACTCTATCTTGTTAATGCTGCTTTAGGATAATTACAGCAGAAGTGATAGCAGATGTTGAGCACATTTGTTTCAAAAATTATGTACAGTTAAGCCCTCATCACGATGGCCCCATTTTCACAGTTTCGCTTACCTGTGCCCAGGATGCCGTATATGGTCTTTAAGAATAGTTTAGGTGCTTCAAGCAAATCTATGGTATGCTTCCCCCAGAAGTTATAATAGAATTACCCTGGACAGCAAGCAAATTCCCATAGGGGATACGTCTCTACCACTTTCTAGATCTTAGAGTGACTCTGTGGTGTGCTGGAACTGGAAAACAGGTAGTTTAATGTAGTTCAGTTCTTTTTGTGGTTTCAGGTATGTGGTCTGACTGAAAACATATGGGGGTCTGAATGTAGTTAAAACATTTTTTACCTTACATTTAGAAAGGCTCCAATAACTGTTTACGTATTCTTCCCAATACTAACCAAGTAATCCAGTGGGTTCCCACAAACCTCTTTGAACAACATGTTTACTACCTTTGGATGTGCAGTAGTCCATAATAAAAGCAAGGGAGTACATGAAATATCAAGAATCAAGTTGGGCACTTGAAATGATTTAATGAGAACATGGCTTTGGCTAAAACTGGACCAAGTGCTTTATTAAAATATCTTCATTGTCACACACAAAATTAAGAAATGATATATAGAGCACATGAATGAATGGGTTATATCATTCCCAAGTGCTTACAAAGCAGTTAGATAGCTCCAGGTGAGAAATGCAAATGGCTTAAACTTGCCTGAAAGGCTGAATTGTCCAGTTTTGCTAGGCACTCATTTAGATAGTCCATGATTATAAAACTTTTCATTATTTGTGTTAAAGAAAATACATTTGTGTCTTTTCCCTATCTTCATAGCAAATATTGTAATGTAAATGATATGTACGAATGAAAACATTGGGTAGAAGACATGAGAAGCTGAGGCTGAAATTATTTCCTGCATATTTGTCAGAATGCTAAACTGTCCAGAATTTCATCCTTAGTTTTATCAAATTTTGGAACTTTGAAGAAAGAAAGAACGAATAACTGTTGAAATTGACTGCTGCTGTAATCTGTAAGCATATCCAGTCTTCTGCATTCAAGTGTGATCATCCAAGCATGACTGTGATGGCTTAATGGCCCTTAAGATAATAAATATCTCCCTATATACAGTAAATGTCAAAGTATATACAGTATGAGTTTTGTTTGTTGGTTTGTTTGATTCACAAAGGCTCTTATGTGGCTTGATGGATCTGGACCAAACCTGGCACACATACTGTTCATTACCCAACTTAAAGTATCTGTAGGGTTTCAGATATAAAATTAAACTCATTTTAGGGCAAAGGCCCCAAAAGGTAAACAATATACGGTAAATGTAGCACTCAGATGCAGCCAGTAGAGGGGAGTATACTGGCCTATAGATAGGCATGTATGCAGTGCCTAAATGCAACAACAAAAGGGCAATATATAGATAGACAGAATTACTGGTAGACAAAATGGCATCTACACTCAGAGGTTAAAAAGAAACGCACAGCCCTGGAGGACCATCAACCCAATAAGTAAGTATGCTATTTAATGAAGAATTCTTTTTGGAAGACATGTGTTTGTGCCTGCACCTTGCTCAGAGATTTAGAGACTGTGATTTCCAAGAAAATGCCAGATAAAAGAAAACAAATGAAAGAAGGAATCTGCAATAGAAAGAAAGAAAAGTGAAAGGAACAAACAAAGGGAGAGAAGGGGGGAAAGGCAAGAGAAACAAAAGGAAAGAAAGAAGACAAGAAGGTTATATGAGGGGAAAGCAAGGGAAAAAGTAAGGAAAAGACAGATAAGCAAGATATATGAGGGAAAGAGAGAAAGAAGAAAAAGAGCCACAAAAATGCATACCTGGGCAATACTGGGTATATAATTGATGTATAAAATATTTTATTTATTTATTTGTCACGTTTCTATACCGCCCCTCTCAGCCCGAAGGCGACTCGTGACAGTTTACACAAAGCAGTCTCTGCCCTCAATACAACACAAGCAAACAAACAAACAAAAAATAGGGCAGAATGAAAGGCTGGGTCCCCCTCCCCTCCTCAAAGTGTAAAAACAATTTATTAACTTGTTTTTTCAAGCAGCTTGGATACTTTCTTAATAGCTGAATGCTACTGTTATCTTGTCATTGAGGATCTTGTCCAAGGAGTTTCTCTCTGGCCAGGCTGATTTAGAATGGCACAGCCACCTGGGTTCCAGGAAAATGAAACTAAAGCTAGTTGAATTCCTGGTGAGGCAAGTGAGTGTATGCTGCAAGCTTGAAGGGCAGATGAACAGTTTTAAACTCTTCACAGTGTGACCTTAAAGGCACCCTCACCCACCAAAGATGTAGGCCTGAGCCTTAAGGACCAGCTCTGAGTTGTTGCTGTTCTGCAGTGGGTGGGTGTGTAAGTGGAATGCAGAGAAAAACCACACACTTTGGCACTCTTGAATTTTTTAACACTACCCAGAGCGGATGGGTCTTAGTTGTCCATACTAAACACCAGGGGGCACAAATGTACAGATAAATATTTTCCCACATGCCACAATAAACTGCATTGTGTGCCATTTGGCCTGCATTTTACAACTGCATAGTGGAAGAGACACAAAGATAATCTATTGACAGCCCCTTCCTACATAATCAGTCTTTGCTGCCTAACTTATCTCCCTTGCAAAAATCCATCCTACCTAACATGTTAACTTTTGTCACCCAGCTCGTGGAATGCCACATGGAGAGAGTAGGAACTCCTCCTTGTGAGTCTCTGGCCTCAGGCATAAAATATATTTGCATTTTTGCTTCTCAGTTTAAGTAGAGAAAATGTGTTCAGGCATCAAGCACTGTGGTCTTTGCAGTTTTAGTTTCCTAGAAACATTTTCCAAATGGACCTCTCTCCAGTGGAACTTCTCCAAGAACCTACTTCAGAATCCCAGCTCATTGGAGACCACTCTGGATTACAGTATTAGCAAGGTCTGTTCTATGTGAACTAAAACTGAAATATACGTAGAACATGCCTAGCAGTTACTCTCATCTGCATTTACCAGGGGAAGACCATTAGTGATTAAAAAGTTGTTCCCAGGAGTTTGTCTACTATTAGTGAGTTTCACATTCTCACCTGTGGTGCAAGTTTAATTTAAAACACACACCCCAATACCAATCCCAGGCACTTATATCCCAAGTGTATTCTACAAGTTCTGTAATGTATCCCAAATAAGCATATTGAAATATTTTTCATATTGTGCTCTAATTAATCTGCTTGATTTGTCAAAACAAAGGGCAAAGTATGTGATAGAAATTACTCACCCTGCCTTCGCTGACTTGAATTTTCACCAGGAGGGGAATATTTTGGAAGGAAGTTTGTATAATACTCCTTGTTTAATGAGAAACGTCAAAATGGCTGCTAACCACTAATCTTTAATTAGCTCTTAAAATTAATCTTGAAATATTAACTTAGACACTATGGCTGTCTGCCACGCACTTGCTTCCACATTTTCCAAGGCCATAAACTTCTTGTCCAGTTTTTACTGCAAAGTCTAGTTGTTTGACTTTTAAAATCAAAGCTCACGTAATCTGAGTTTTACCAAGAGCCTTCAAAGTTACATAGATGTAATGGGAACCCATTCCTGCTTGCAAGCTGATTTTTCGCTTACCAACTTTGCTCTGGTTGTGCATAGCAAGTTTCTGAAATGACTTCTTGGCTTTTCATGTTTATATTTGCTGTTTCTTCCTGTCAGGGGGAGACAGTTGAGTTTTATTTCTATGTAAATGTTCATTCCATGGCATCTTAGTGGTATGTGGCACTCAAGAAGTACATACTTTAACATCCTCTCTCGCAAAGTTATGCAGTGTTAAGGAGGCAAGTAGTGATGGGAGGCTTGTTTTTTTTTAAAAAAATCCTTGTGTTAGCGGTGTCCTTCCACCCCCAGGGTTAACCAGTGAGGGACGCCAACTCCTTACCCAACAAAGAGATCCATTCAGAGAGCTGGATTGTATTTTTAGCCAAGCAGATTCTTTCTCTAGCATCAAAAGTAGCAAGTGGGGAATGCAGCCTACATCAGTGTGGGTCTTGCAGAATGACCTCATTCAGGCTGTGGCATCTGTTTGGAGTAGAAACAATCATTCATGATATCAGGAGATCAAGGATTCTTTCCCCCTTGTTGTGGCAGTCCAAGGCCTTAGTAAACAAGTGCATGGTTCATTTTAATCAAGCATTTCTTCTGTATATGTTCACCACATTGATGAAACATGGTAGGTTTCAGTAGCTCCAAGTTGTGGCATTTGACCTGGTGGTCCCTGTGTTGTCATTGTGTACATATCCTTCAGAAATAACCAATACATTGTGTGGGGGGAGGGTTTCCCTTATAAAACACAATTAGAACAAAATTTGATGGGATTTTTCTTACCATTCCCAACAAAAAGACTACAAAGGTGCTAAAAAGAGCAGTCAGCCTAAATACCGTATTTTTCGCACCATAAGGCACACCTGCTGATAAGACGCACCTAGATTTTAGAGATGGAAAATTGGGGAAAAAATGGGGGCTGTCTACTATATGGGACAGTAATATGGAGGGGGGAAGGCGCTGGAGCAGAGGGGGGCGCGATATACTCACGCTATATTCGCGCCCCCCCCGGCGGCTCCCGGCTGCGCCCGCGCATAGCCAGACTCCCGCTGCCGTGTCGCCGCAGCCAGTCGGCGGGGCGGAGGAACGGGGCGGAAGAGGGGACTCACGGGCGGGAGGGAAGGAGGAAGAGGCCTCCGCGCCCCGCAGGGCTCCTCCTCCGGCGGGCCTTCCTCCTCGGCAGAGGCGCGACGGAGTGATGTCACGAAGATGCGCCTCTGTCTTCGGCCCTTCTGGGGCGCTGCTGCTGCTACCGCTGCGTCTCCGGAAGGGCCCGGCCAGAGACGCATCTTCGTGATGTCACTCCGTCGCGCTGGCGAGGAGGAAGGGGAGGAAGGCCTCGCCGGCCGCGCGCTGTAAGGACGGCCGGAAGAGAGGCCGGAGGGAGGGAGGGAACTCTTAAAATCAGGTCATCAGTAAAGACAGAAGAAACATCCTGAAATCTAATTCATACAATTCTTTACACGTTCTATAATCACAAGGCAGTTCTAGCATAGTGGCCAAGATAATGTATGAGGCCTGTATTATTGTATGAGTCCCATCAAGTTTGGCTTATGCATTAGATTAATTGTTTGTGTATTCTTGATTAGTAAATTTAAGATTAAGCCACTTTTGACCTAAAACTGAAAACTCTTATTTTAACTAAAGTGAAAACCTTGGAGTTGATTTGCGTGGTGGTGGTGGTGGAGAGTGCTTTATAAGCCATGATTTATGAAGTTGAGTTGTCAGGTCTGAACTAATCCAGTGTGAACTTTCCTTGACTTTAGTTTTCCTGTGATTAATCTTCTAATGAAATCCTCAAATTAGAACAAATAGGTGTGTGGGATGTATATGAAAAGCCTACTTTTAATATGGGAGAAAATGAAACTCTTAAACTAGAGCAAGTTAGTTGAAGCCCCAAATGTTTAAAAGCATTAGTGATCATTAACAGTCCTTTGACAATTTCTTGGTTTGTATAATCAGAATTTAATTATATCCTTGCATTTTTAAGAGCAACTCAAATTCTTATGGAGAGAGATCAAAAATGGGGACAGTGTCTGTTTTCATTGACCAGACACTAGAAAAAGAAAAGTAGTTGATTGCAGGGTGGAGGAGCAGAAGTTACACAGGGGTTTGTTTTTTGGGGGGCAGGGGGTTGTCTTTGTGGTACATTCCAGAGACAGTTTCACTATTATTTCGATGCTTGTAAAATTTCTAGCTTTTTAGTGGAGAGGATCTAACACAATGCAGTGTTTCCCAACCTTTTTTGAGCCGCGGCACACTTTTTACATTTACAAAATCCTGGGGCACACCAACCAAAATGACACAAAATGACACTCTTAACACAGTAATACATATAGTTAATGTTTTTATACACTCAGTGTGAAATCTGGGCCTGTTTTGTTGAACACAACATAGATATCCTTGCAGGAATGGCAGAAAGACACAAACTTCCCACACAGAACTCCCATAACCAAGAGAAAATGCTATAAGAGTTTGATGGGCCTTGAGTTTTGGAGTTGTAGTTCACCTATATCCAGAGAGCACTGTGGACCAAACTTTGCATGAATACTCAATATGCCCAAATATGAACGCAGATGGAGTTCAGGGGAAATAGACCTTGCCATTTGGGAGTTGTAGTTGCTGGGATTTATAGATTTATAGTTCCCCTACAATGAAAGAGCATTCAGAACCCCACCAACAACAGAATTGGGGCAAACTCCCCACACAAAACTCAAGATCAATTCTCACCAAACCTTTCTAGTGTTTTCTGTTGGTCATAGGAGTCCTGTGTGCCTCATTTGGTTCAATTCTATCGTTAATGGGGTTCAGAATGCTCTTTGATTGTAGGTGAACTATAAATCCCAGCAACTACAACTCCCAAATGACAAAATCATTTTTTTTAGTGATGGTCACTCCTTGTAGATGTCTTCTGACCAAATTTGGCAGCAATTCGTCCAGTAGTAAGAAATCAGTTTGTGTGTGTCAACTGTAAAATAGGATGTGTGGAAGGGTCCTGGGTTATCTGAGGTATTTTATTCCACACAGTTGAATAAAACCCCATGTTATCTGCTTTGAATCAGATTATATGGCAGTGTTGACTCAGAAAACCCAGTTCAAAGCAGATATTGTGGGATTTTCTGCCTTAAAATTCAGGGTTATAGGCTATGTGGAAGGCCCCTGGGTTATCTGAGGTATTTTATTCCACACAGTTGAATAAAATCCCATGTTATTTGCTTTGAACCAGATTATATGGCAGTGTGCCTTAATATTCAGGGTTATAGGCTGTGGAAGGGCCCTGGCAGAAGGAGGTTGGAGTGGATGGCCCTTGGAGGTCTCCTCCTATTCTAGGAACCCATTGTAATTATTATTATTATCATCATCATCAGAGGCTGAATGGCCATCTGTGAGGAATGCTTTGATTGTTTTTCCCTTATGGCAGAAGGAGGTTAGAGTGGATGGCTCTTGGAGGTCTCCTATTCTAGGAACCCACTGTAATTATTATTATTACTATTATTATCATCATCATCATCAGAGGCTGAATGGCCATCTGTGAGGAGTGCTTTGATTGTTTTTCCCTTATGGCAGAAGGAGGTTGGAGTGGATGGCCCTTGGAGGTCTCCTATTCTAGGAACCCATTGTAATTATTATCATCATCATCATCAGAGCCTGAATGGCCATCTATGAAGAATGCTTTGATTGTTTTTCCCTTATGGCAGAAGGAGGGTGGAGTGGATGGCCCTTGGAGGTCTCCTATTCTAAGAACCCATTGTAATTATTATTATTATTATCATCATCATCATCATCATCAGAGGCTTAATGGCCATCTGTGAGGAATGCTTTGATTGTTTTTCCCTTATGGCAGAAGGAGGTTGGAGTGGATGGCCCTTGGAGGTCTCCTTCTACTCCAGGAACCTGTTGTTGTTGTTACTATTATTATTAGTAGCAGAGGCTGAGTGAATATTATTATTAGGAATAAATTCAGGGGCTTATTGTACTCGCATTTAGTTGAATTCTGTCTTAAAATATAATATATGGATCTCACTGGAATAAATTTCCAAATATTTTGCTTTTATGGCTCTCTGAGTAGTGGGTAGGTAGATCATTTGGACTTGGTTGTTTTATAAGTAGCTGGCATGCTGAAGAAGTGTGGGCACCCCTGCACTAAGGCATACACATTCATGTAGAAACATCTTATCAAGAGCACTAGCAATGCATAAAAGAAGTTAATACATATCAAAATTATTATTATACAACAGTTCGCATCATCTCTCTCGGCATTATTTCGCGAACGAAGATTCAGGAAGGACTCATCCCACGCTTTTTACAAGCGCGCTGATGACTAAAAAGGCCAATCTGAGATAGGCAAGTTTGGTTGCAGAAAGCACAGCAGAAAGTCTCCTTGGGTGATGTTGTTTCCAAGTTGCGGTTCTTTCTGCGTTGTCGTTTCTCTTCGAGACTCATTTGGTGTGTCTTCTCGAAAGAGGCTGCAGCATTGTGGATAGTGCGTCTCCATGCCTCCCGATGTGAGGCCAGGGTGGACCATTGTTAGTGATCAATCTGGCCGAGCCTGAGATGTTGTTTCAGGGAGTCCTTATATCTCTTTTTGGGGGCGCCTCTTTGCGCTGACCCGTGGTGAGTTCACCATAAAGTAGTACCTTTGGGTGGCGGTGGTCCTCCATCCTAAAGACGTGCCCTGCCCAGCGCAGCTGTGTTCTCAATAGTATAGTCTCAATGCTGGTGATCCCTGCTTGCTCAAGGACAGCAACATTAGTCACATAGTCAGTCCAGTGTATATTTAGGATTGTGCGAAGACAGCGCTGATGAAAATGTCCGAGGAGTTGTAGGTGTTGGTGATAGGTGACCCACGTTTCAGACCCATAGAGGAGGATGGACAGTATGATAGCTCTGTACACACTGATTTTGGTGCTTTGCCTCAGGTTCTTGTTGCTCCAGACTCTTTTGTGAAGCCTTCCAAATGCACTATATGCCTTTGATAGTCTGTGATCTATCTCTTTGTCAATCTTGGCGTCTGAAGAGATGATGCTTCCCAGGTAGGTGAACTGCTGAACGGACTTAAGCACAGATGTGCCCATGCTGACGTGGGGGTGATGGTGTTCTTCCTGTGGTGCGGGCTGGTAGAGGACTTCCGTTTTCTTCAGGCTGACTTCCAGCCCAAACAGCTCTGCAGCTGCTGCAAAGCAAGATGTTAGGCGCTGCAGGGCTGCTTCTGAATGGGCGACAAGGGCAGCATTGTCAGCAAAAAGCAGCTCACGGACTAGATAGTTTAGATTATAAATATAGGTGTAATACAGATAAATAATGTGGATACAGTGTTCATAAATCAATTATCAGGTACCTCCAGGACACGACACATGTCTCCGTAAGCCTGTGTAAAAGCGTGTTGTAAAAGTAGAGGCTTGACGCCATAAATGAAAAGGCAACCCGACCCTTTCCGGCAGGGAGGAGGCTGGGAATTGAGAAGGCTACGGAAGTAAACAAAAGGGGAAGCTCCACAACGCTAACGTTTCAATCAATAATTCTAGTCTCCCAACTCTCAAAGGAGCAGTTCAGAGGGAGCCGAAAGCCTCGAGTAATCGATCCCAGAAGCCTCGATCCGTGATATTTTCCAGGTCTCGCCGTTGATGCTGCTCTTTCCCCACGAGGGGAAGGAGGAGAAAAATAATAGCAGCAGCACCAGGAGGGGGGAAGAAAGGGGGGAAGAGGTTTTCGGCGGCACAGCAGGTGATCCATCACGGAACACTACTGTGCCGAGGAACAGCAGTTGGGAAACACTGACACAATGGACTAGTTCAGATGTAATAGGAAGCTAGGATGCCTGGTAACAGCTTTGAGATGAATCAGGGCAAACATGGCAGGCAATAATCCAGGTAAGACAAACCTGCTGTGAAGCAAACCTGATCTGGAAGTACAAGATCCCAGAGGACTAAGTATGTAGATTGAAGGTTCTTATACACTTATCACTATCTGTGAAAGTATGTGACATTGATTATCAAAGTACCTTTTATCAACTTGGCTCACTTTTCTATCCAAAAAGAGCAGAATTTGCTACAGTCATCACATCCTGATAACGTTATAATAAAACAGAGTTTGGAAAGTTCAACTGGTACAGAATGGACCTTCCCAGTTGCTTGTGGAGACTAATTCTACAAAGAAGCCCACAGAACTAATCGTCCTGACATAGATCACACCTATTACAGTGCCACAAAGACCAGAAGTACCACTTCAAAACATAAATATAACTATAGTGTATAATATATGTTGCCATTGTGTTCCAAGATCCAGTGTAAAGTGACTAGTGATAATCTGTAATGTCCTGTTAGATGGCTTAATCGAAGGACTACCTACATTTCTGTGAAATTGCATAAAGTCAGTAGACAGATGCCCACCAACAAAATCTCCTAGGTTGGTGACTATAAGCAAGAGTTACCTCATCCTCGGATATTATCCTACAATGGGAAATGTTCCTCATTGTGGGACTAGGTCTCTATAGACCAGGGCTTGACTCCCCACCTGGCAGTGTAAACCCCCAGAGGACTTTGAGCAAGTCCTACACTCTCTGCCTCAGACGAAAGCAAGAACACCCCCCTTCTAAACAAATATTAACAAGTAAACTCCTTAAGTCGGAAATGACTTGAAGGCGCACAACAGCAACAAGTCCTCTAAAGTTTCAAATGGATACAATGTACTATTTTCTACAAAAAAGAACTGAGAAAAAGAAAAAGGACACACGAATTATAGTGATCTCATACTGTTTGTTTTGGGGTTTTCTTGCATCTGGCCTTACCAAATAAGAAATGGACTATGGATATGGCTTTTAATCTGTTTTATTGATGTTGTGAAATATATTTTATTAGTTTTTTTTATTGCTATTTGCTTTTTTACGATTGAATATTTATACTATTTATCAGTATTTTTTAAGTTATTGTTTATTTTTTTGGCACGGAATGATTGCCTTTTATGTTGTAATCTGTCCTGAGTCCTCATGGGAAGATGGGGCGGGATATAAATAAAGTTTTTTTGTTTGTCTGTTTGTTTGATTGATTGATTGCATAGCTCTTGGAAATGATTTTGGAACAATAAATATCTTATTTTTCTATTTTTCAAGGAAAAAGGGTTATCGGAAAAGCAGGAAAAAAAGAACGCCCCCCCTAATTTTTTCATTTCCTCCCTCTCCGAAGCCTTCACATGGCTAGCGAAGATGCCCTCCTGGCACACCAAGCTTCCTCATTCAGTCTTAATCAGGCCACTACGAACTTTTGTTACCATGTTCCTGCTCATGATTTTAAAATTGGGGAAAACACTAGAAAGTGGAGAGATTTTTGGCCTATTGAACATGTATAACTTTTTGTGTTTGCCTTTTGTGGGCTTTCTGAATTACATTGTGCCATTCCTTCCTTAAGCCATTAAGCCATGCCTAAGCAGAGGACAAATCAGGACTTTTGTTAGCGTTCAACCAAGCTTGACTGTCTGCAGTAAATGTGAGCTGCTACCCCTTTGAACCCAATCTGAAAAATGTAAAGCTTCTGTTGTGTTTCCATGCTGATGAACTGCACCATTCTAGGCAGAGCAGGCTGGAGCGGGGAGGCCAGAGAGAGTGGTTAGTATTGGAGCCAGAATGAGGTTAAAACTGTTAACACACCACAATACAACTCTTTATTGTTTGTGAGTTTTGTTCTCTCTTCCCGTAACATAGCTTTTATTGTGTACTTTAGAAGGCCTTTTGCTTCGGTCAGGCCAGTGATAGTGAGGAGGTGTGTTTCTGCTGATGATACCAAACTTAGGAATTCAGAGCTGGCTTTTTGGCCCTTTCTTATAGCTAGTACTCTAAAATTACAAAGGTTTTCAGAAACTACATTTTCATCTTTCCCATAGCAGTCTTTTATGGAAAGGTGCTCATGTTTTGAATTCCTCCTTTTCGTTCAGATTCAAGTTGCATCTCACAGCTAATGTGGAATTGCTCCGTTCCTATCTTGAATCAGCATGATAATGCCCTCTTATTTTATCTGTCTCCTCTGGTTGTACCAGTATATGGAAAGTGTCAACTTCAATGACTCAGCAGGGTACAAATTCTATTGATAGCCCTCTGTGCATATAAACAGATGGCAAACTGTATAGCTCTCATGGTGTAGGAGAGAATCACTGTTCTTTGTGCCTCCACATTTTTTAAATAATCTTTAATGTAAAGGGTACATTTGTTTTATTTTAATATACCATTTGTATTAAATATCACATTATTTTAAAATGATTTAAAACTCAGTTCAAACACAATGAATTGTAAAATATCAGCATCTTGTAAAATTAATTTCAAGACCACCTGTTAGCAATTAAAGCCCGATTATATATGTAAAAGAATGAACTGAAGCAACAATAACAAAATCTGGCTTTGGGGGGTTAATCTTTAAACAACTATTTACAGTATTTGTAAGTGACACACTAGTTCATTATATTGTGCTGAATACAGTACAGATTATGTATGAAGAGGGGGATCCTTCAAGTACATTGAGTATGTCTCGTATATCAACAAGAAAGAATGCAGAGCCCCAGCAATGTGAATAATCTCCCCAGGAGAGAGCAATTGGTACCAACAATGTAGTTGTTTTAGTACCAGCTCAAACCCTTTTTTGTTTACTCAAACATCTTAATTTGATGATTCTGTTTTATTGTATTTGCTGCTGTTTGTATGTGTGTGGAACAATGTGTTTTTGTTAATTGTAGTTGTAAACTACCAAACTGGCAATTTTAAAAGTATTTCTTCTATAAACATATAATTAGATGAATCAATTGAAGGTCATAGATATTTATACTTCTTTCTTCACATTACACCAGGTACCTGTCAGCCATTTCTAGGTGTTTAGGTCGGAGTCCTATACCATGTTTTTTGGGTGTAAGACCCATTGAATCCAGTAGGATTTAATGTGATCAGCTGTGTATAGAATCGTAGAGTTGCATTTTGAATAGACTCTTTCTTAGCATCCATGGCAATGGAGAGAGTCAAAACAACAGCAGTGAGCATATAAAAGTATTGACCGGGTTATATATATATATATGGCTGTGTCGGATAAAAGACTATGCATACGGTTTGTTGACATGGAAAAGTTATATTCTCCAATATTCAATCCTGAAGCTTGAGAAAACCCGGTTTATAATCCAGATATATACAGACCGCACATATAGCGGTTTTGTCCCATGCAAAGTCCGCTATAGTCCGCAAGAACGAGATTACGGAGTCCCAGTTCGTGTTTTGAATAAACAATCCAAATGAAGGGATAAAAGTAGCGGATGGGATGTGAGGTACTCAAGCGGGATGGAGAGATCCAATACACAAACACACAATCCTGGTAAAAGAGTAGTCTTCAGTCGGAAAGTATTCCCAGGACGCGATGAAGAGACCAAAGTGGGCGTCTCTAGGGAGTAGGAGTGGTTCAACTGAGGAGCCGACGGCAAGCGGATGCTCCGATTTAGCGGCCACACAAAAACCGTTTCGGGATCCTTTTTCAAGGCTCACAATAATACATATAAGCGTCCGTAAATCTATATGAAATAATTACATATAAGTATACATACATATTTAAAGGTACACCAAACCAAAGCCATTAAAGAGTGCATAGGGATACATACCATATTGGGAGATGATACAAGCATAACCTTACTCTCCATTGAGTAAGGTGACCCAAAGGTAAAAAATAAAGACAGGCATGAGCTTTATATAAGGATTGTGGCCAGTTCTTGTTTACACTGGGTTGTAGAAAACATGGAGAACAAAAAGCCTAATTCAGATTACTAATTAATTTGGTTGGCCTTCCTGGTTACCTAAATCACATTGATTTTCACTGAATCCACCCTGTTCTCCAGTGCTTCTTGTGTGACCTTGTAATGTGTTTCTTTTTAATTTATTTTTTTAAAGAAAATTAGGACGGCTAATAATATATTGTCTTTTATGACAGCTGCATATACTCAAAATAACATTAGTAACACTTTCATGCCTCACAGTGGTTAACTGAACCACATTTAGGTTTATATAACAGTGTTTACAACCTCTTTTTTGCAAACCTATCCTACTAACAAAGTAAAAAAGAAATGTGTATCCAAACCAGTAGCAAAATGCTCAACATCACCAGAAGAAGAAGAAAAACGCACTTCTGTACTTAAGAGTTGTAGGTCAGTCTGTCTCAGATACCATTGAGTTGTGGAAGAGTGTATTTAACTTTTTCCTTTCTCCACAGTAGATATATTTTCTAGCAACTTCTTTATGTGCATAATTTGCTCATATCTCAGCAAAAAGATGTTGCTCTTTGGAAAATTATTTTTTTCTTTTTCCCCACCCCTTCTCCACCCCTCAATTTCACTTCATATATCATGTGTGGGTCTACTTTTCTCTTAAAGGTAATTCAGAACGAATTGCAGCTCTACTTAATCGATAAGTTATCTTACTTTGTTTGATTACAGATGTGTCCTGTGGGTAATTGGGAAACGGATGCTTGAAGTCACAATTTTATTTATTTAAACGTTTATCACCTTTCAGCCTTCTAGGCTCCTATGCATGTTGTATTCATTGGTGGTCTCCTACCCAAGTATTAAAACTAACCTGCCTGCCTTCCAAGATCAGACAAGATCTGGTATTTTAGGCTGTTTGGATCCTGTAGAGCAGTGTTTCCCAACCAGTGTGCCGGGGCACACTAGTGTGCCGTGACCGATCATCAGGTGTGCCGTGGAAATTGGAACCTCCAGGAGGGGGGAGGCCAGCTTCCCTTTCCCCAAGTAGAGACCTCTCTCTTGCCTCCTGGGGGTTCTGTGTGGGAAGTTTGGCGCAGTTCTATCATTGGTGGGGTTCAGAATGCTCTTTGATTGTAGGGGAACTATAAATCCCAGCAACTACAACTCCCAAATGTCAAGGTCTATTTCCCCTGAACTCCATCTGCGTTCATATTTGGGCATATTGAGTATTCATGCCAAGTTTGGTCCTGATTCAATATTGTTTGAGTCCACAGTGCTCTCTGGATATAGGTGAACTACAACTCCAAAACTCAATGGCAATGCCCACCAAACTTTTATAGCATTTCCTCTTGGTTATGGGAGTTGTGTGTGGGAAGTTTGTGTCTTTCTGCCATTCCTGCCAAGATATCTATGTTGTGTTCATCGAAACAGGCCCAGGTTTCACACTGAGTGTATAAATACATTAAAAAACATATTAACTATATGTATTACTGTGTTAGAGTGTCATTTTGGTTGGTGGTGTACCCCAGGATTTTGCAAATGTAAAAAGTGTGCCGCGGCTCAAAAAAGGTTGGGAAACACTGCTGTAGAGTACATTAAATTTGTCTGAAAAGCAGCACGGTTGCTGAATCTTCCTTCTTTACAAAGGGGCCAGTTGCCATGCAACCGAGCTGGACAAGAACACTCCTGGTCATAGCAGGTAGTGGGTATTTTACAACCAGTGTTCACCCCAAAAGCATGCTAAACCATAAATCTATGTTGTCATTGAAAGACAGAACATAACTGCCTTACCTGGATTGAGTCTGAGTTTGTTCATCTAGTCTTTTGCTATATCCTGACAACAGTTTGGACTTGCACACGCTTGTTGGCATCAGGTCCAAAATCTAAATAAAGCTGGGAGTATTGGGTAATTTTTTCAACAATTTCATATAAAATGTTCAAAAGCATGTACTTGGACAACACATAATTCTACAGAACAACACAGGCTAATGTCTTAAAGGCTGAATTATGTCCCCGCACCATTTTCTGGTACCATTTAGCCCCAAAAGACCAAGGCCATGGTAAATAATGCCCTAATAATTCATCATAGTGAAGTGCTATGTGGTTTCTGGCTGGAAAAAAGTGCTGCTAGAACATGGCTTACAGCCCGGAAACCACACAGCACCTCAGTGATTCCAGCCTTCAACAATAGAATTCCTCATCAGATAAACAGGATAGGATCCTATGGTTGGTCGTATTATTTATGTATTTATTTATTTACAGCATTTATAGTCTGCCCTTCTCACCCCGAAGGGGACTCAGGGCGGATCACAATACACATATACATGGTAAACATTCAATGCCGTATTTGACATACAAGACATACAGACTATACAAAATTTCAGTTATCTGTCTCTTTAGGCTGATTCATTCCCTGAGGTAGCAGAAGCAGCTGAATTACATTCTATAGTAATTTCCCATTGTATTGCCATAGGATGGATGGATGGAGATAGATAGATATGAGATGTGTTACATAGTCCTGCAAAGTATAGTTCTAGGTACGGTGCTTGTTTCTGGAAGGGCTCTCATTTTTCAGCTACATGGCTTGATGATGATTTTTATCCTGCTGGATATTCTTGTCTTTTCTAGGTTGTGATGTCTTGTTTCATTTCAGAGAAGCAGAGGCCTACAAGGAACAAGGGAATGTCTTTTATGCCAAGAAGGACTACAATGAAGCATTCAACTATTATACAAAAGCCATAGGTAAGGATTAAAGGGGAAAGAGAGATGGTTTTCTGCCCTGCTTGATTTGCTTGTCTGAAAACTGGAATGATCCATTTGTGGTTCGTTTGTATTGTGTTTCTATTTACTCTGTTGACTGCAAACCATTTATTTCCCTTGAGGATAGGCAGTCCATATATAGCAAGAGGTTTCCACAGTCTGCTATAGCACAGTGAGTGCAAGTTTTTGTAATATGTGTAATTGGGGTTCACTTGTTCCTCAGGTTACACTCTGACCATCAGGAGTAGGGCCATTGCATTGAGAAAAAGTAATCTGCTGTCAAATGTCTAGAATGTCATATTTGTGTGTGTGTGTGTGTGTATTGGTTGCTTGTTGCACATAAAGATGTATTGATTACTTTTGTATATAATGAAAAATTGTTTTTGTTTTCTGTTGCAGTGGTTTTTGCTTTGTTTCTCTTTTTTTTTTTTAGAGAATATTCTTTATTTGAGTTTTGTAGTTAAAACAAACATAAAGACATTGACACCACAGGTACACAACAAATAGTACCCCCTCCTCGTACCCCCTTTAAAAACACCAGCAAAGACATTGCCCCCTGGTCTCGAGCGGCGGACCCCGTTATCTTCGTTTAGGCTAAATTGCCTCGTGCCTATTGTTTTGTCCAACCATCGTGACGAGTTCTTTGCACCCGACCACTGGCTCCTGAGCGGATATATTGGTTTCTGGTGGCTCTGGTTTGTCCTTACACCATGGTCCATTCTTTTTTGCAATCTTTCAGATAGTCTGTTATCATGGACCAGTCGGTCCTTTTTGTCTTATTATCCGGATCCATGGCTTGTGATAGGCAGTCCATTTTCATTATCTCGTGAATTTTAGCTTTCCAATCTTCCAGCGATGGTAGTTCCTCACACTTCCATCGTTTTGCCAAACAGAGTCTCGCCGCTGTGGAACAGTACACAAACAGCTTTTCTTTATTTTTATCAGTCTCTACCTCCCTCCCCGTCATCCCCAATAGGTATGCTTCGGGTCTACATCTTAGCTTTAGCTTCAGCACCCCCTGGAGTTCCTTGTGGACCAACCTCCAGAACCTGCCAACTTTCTCACACCCCCACCATAGATGGTAGAAGTTTCCTTCCTCTGCCTTGCATTTCCAACATTTGTTGGAGTAGTTTTTATTATAGCTGGCTATTTTCCTCGGAGTAAGGTACCATCTATGCATCATTTTTATTATATTCTCTTTGAGTTCATATGCATAGGTGTATTTTAAAATGAACATTCCAGATTCTTTCCCAATTCTTTAGGGGGATCTGTTGTCCTATATTTTGCACCCACTTCAACATGCATTCTGTTATTTGCTCCACTTGTGTTTTCCATTCTAGAATTTTTTTATACAGCATGCTGATTTTTTTCTGTTTTTTCACCATAACCAGATCCCAAAAGTTTGGTTTTGTCTCAAAGTCCCTCTCTTTATCTTTAAGAAAGATGCTTTTTATTTGCGCATATTGGTACCAATTTATATCTTTATCCAACTCCTGGACTTCAGTAAAGTCCCTTAAGGTCCATTCCCCCTCTCTCCTCCTTAGGAGTGCCGCATAGCTTAGCCATGATTTTTTCCCATATTGTCTCCGGTGGAACGCTTCCATCAGAGAGACCCAGAGTGGTGTTTTTCTATAAAGTCTATCTTTATATTTGAGCCAGATTCTTAGGATCCCCCCTGATGGCATGGTCCCTGAAGTCCTTTTCTATCATTGTTTTATCATATTGCATGTACCCATGCCAGCCCACTCGAGTTCGTGGCCTTCTAGGGCCAGGAGACTTTTATCCTCAAGGGTGGCCCACTCGCAGGCCCAATCTAGGGCCGCCGCCTCATAATAGCTTTGGGGGTCGGGAACACTCAGTCCCCCTCTGGAGCTTTCATCGATCATGTTTGTCCACTTGATCCTCGCCTTTTTCCCTCGCCAGATATAGTTAGCGAGGTCCCTTTTCCATATTAAGAGTATCTTGTCATTTTTCAGGATAGGCAGACTCCTGAATATAAAGATCATCTTGGGGAGTATGCACATTTTTATTAGGGAGATTCTTCCCCACAAGGATAGGTTCAACGATTTCCATTTTTCTAATTTCCCCCTCACCTCCTTCCATAAATGTTCATAATTATTTTGGATTAGGTTGATATTGTTGGCTGAAATAGTTATCCCCAAGTATTTTACTTTATTTACTATTTCAATGCCGGTTTTTGCCTGATATTCTCCCTCTCCCTTTGGGGGACATTTTTGACAATTATTTTAGTTTTTGTTTGTTGACTTTGAACCCCGCTACTTCTCCATAACATCTGACCTGCTCTAAACATCTTTCCATATCATCCTCCGGGTTTTCTACCGTACAAACTAAATCGTCCGCAAACGCGCGGATCTTAAAAGTTCCATTTCTCAACTCCAGGCCTTTCAGGGATTTGTCTGTCCTTATAGATTCCAACAAAATTTCAAGGGCTAGAATAAATAGTAACGGGGAGAGAGGGCAGCCTTGTCTCGTACCTTTTAGGATCTTAACGGATTTAGTTTCTTCACCATTTATTATAATTTTTGCCGTTTGTCTTGAATATATAGCTTGGATTACCATTATTAAGAAATCCCAATTTATCCTGTCAAAGGCTTTCTCGGCATCTATAAAAAGGAAGGCCACCTTTTTTTGTACCATCTTCCTATAGTATTCTATGGAGTCCAGAAGGATTCTGATGTTGTCTCTAGCACTCCTTCCCGGGAGGAAACCCCTTTGATCAGGTTTTATCCATATATTCAGAAATCCCTTTGCCCTTTCTGCCAGTATTGCTGCAAATAATTTATAATCCAAATTTAGGATCGAAATTGGTCTGTAGTTTTTCATGTCGGACGCTTTGTTTCTCTTGATAGCCTTAATTTCATTTTGTGCTGTTGTAAAAGCTATTTTTTAAAATGTCTAGAAATGTCATCTGTAGAAAAAGTTCTGAAAATCTCAGTTCTGCAGACTAGAACTCAAATGACTAACCTTCATCATTATAGGGAATTTTTGATTAAATACATAGGTCCTGTTTGCTGAAGAGCCAGGGTTTACTGTTGGAATCAATTTTGCTCCATAGATTTCCTATCTCCTTGTCCCATTTCCTTACTCCTTGTTTATACTCCTAAAGTGGATGCACATACATTCTTTGGCAATTAAAAGTTGAGCACCTTGTTGAGTGAGATCAGACACTCAGTGTTTTTGTGTTTGTCTTACTGAAGATTTTAAACTTTGAAGATTTGGTATGAAGCAATGTCGAGGATGTCAATTGTGTTTCTGTATTTACTAACATCCCTTTCTGTGCTATAGATACATGCCCCAGCAATGCGAGTTACTATGGGAACCGAGCTGCCACTCTCATAATGTTAGGCCGATACCGGGACGCTCTTGCAGATGCCCAGCATTCTGTCAGGATGGACGATACCTTTGTGAGGGTATGTAATCATAGAGATGCTTCTGTGCTGTTACCCATTCTCATTTGCATCTTACACCACCTAGGCTTTGCCTCTTCCCCCTTTCATTGCAGGGACACCTACGGGAAGGAAAGTGCCACCTATCTTTAGGGAATGCCATGGCTGCCAGCCGCTGCTTCCAAAGAGCTCTAGAGCTCGATCATAAAAATACACAGGCCCAGCAAGAGGTAAGTCTTTTTATGTATGCCAAAAGAGTAATAGCTATATCTTCCTTTGCCTAAGCATGAAGCTCACCTTTACATTTCAATTGAAATCTATAGGTTGATCATTTTCAGTTGTTCAGGTTCACATACAATGTAACACATAATGAGCTTTCTCTCATGCTCTTGCCATATCAAGTATGAGATTGAAAGTGATCCACCTAGACTGCGGAAAACATTTGCCTGATGAGGATTCATCCACTTTGTTTTTATGAGAGCTTTATAGCTGAAACATTTCACCTTTTTTTTAAAAAAAAAAGATCATTTCTGTTTTTGTGTTTGTAACACTTCTGAACATAATGAATTTCAGAGTTAGCCAAGGTATGAGTTTCAGCCCTTTGTTCATAATAATCCTGATTGAGAAGAGAAGGGCTAAGGAGGAAATATGCAACCTGTTATTCAGTTTGTCAAATGTATGAATGAAAGAAACCTCACCTTTAAATATTGACATTTGAGGCAATTTATACCAGGAATGTAACTCAAGGCATTGACATCATGTATATATGATTTGCTATATAAAAATATGTTTGTTATGACACAGAAATCACTAGTGGTCTTGTGTGTTAAAATGATAAGGTGGAAACCAATACTTTCTCATCTTCTCTTCCAGCTGAACAACTCCAGAACTGTCTTAGAGTATGAAAAAATTGCTGAAGCTGACTTTGATAAACGAGATTTCCGAAAGGTACATAAGGAACTGCCTTACACTGAACTATAAACTGGTAGCTTTCAAACTTTGTAGCTTTATAGAATTCTTTCCACCTTTGCTAATACATCCATGCTTATTTTCAATATACGTCTTGAATTCTATAGACAGTTGTGATAGGTACTACTAAGCTTCCTGAAGCAACTTCTAAACCAAGCGCACACTAACACTTTGTTATGATGAAAAGAAAGGAAAATAAATGAAGCTTGTCTATCATTAGTAATTTTTCTCAAGCGGAATCTCTGATAAACTCCAGTAAAATCTTCCATTTAAAGCTTAAATTATCATTGGTAGCTGAAATATACAGTAGCTAAAAATCTTTTCACTGCTTGAGAAACAATTTTTTTCATGATCACTTCTAAAGCAATTTATTTCATGTATTTATTTCAAACATTTGTACCCCATCCTTCTCAATCCCTGAAGGGGGATTCAGGGTGGCTTACAACATCAACAATTCGATGCCAACACATACAAAAACACAATAAAACATGAAACCAGGTGATATTTCCAGTGATTTATGATCTGTGATTGTGCCACATGTTAAAGAGCAATTTTCCATCTTGGACTAAGTTTTCAGAATTGATTGCTTTGGACAGGCAGGGAGGTGATTTCCTCAGAACCATTTGGTAATTCCATGGGTGAAATGAGATTCAATACTGATTTCCTCAGGCTTTAGAATCATGAAGTCTTTCTTATGGGATGAGTTGCATAGATTTTACTTCCCCACAGGACTAGAAAGCTATGTTTTGCCTCTGGATTTTTCACTCCCTGGAGTGACAGGCCTGCCAGATAGCTCTCGGTTTGACCCTGTATGCCTCAGCCACAGACAGAATCCAGCAACCTTGGTAATAAGGCTTCTGTCCGTCCCGGTGAATTCCTTCTTCACCGCCTTCGAACTGTTAAGATCAGCTGGCTCATCAGGGACAATCTGAAGTTTGTCTTAAGGAAGAACCCTGCCTTGTCTGCATCTCGAGCCAGCTCTCCCCAGGCTTCTCCATCGCTTAGGCAGCATCAAATGTGCCCTTTGTTTCTGGAGACGAACCTCCTTCCCATGGCCTCCATCAACTGGAGTGTCTCGGCGCTTCCCACAGCGCCCAGCGGTGATGTCACCTATGGAAGGGGGAAGGGAGAGTTCCAGCTGAACCTCACCCCAAACAAAGGCTCTCTTCTTTTGCAGCTGTCCCAGCCCTAGAGCAGCAAAAGTGCCTGTGAAGTCACTCAACAGAAGCCTGGAGCTGGAGTTAGTCTTGTCATGGCAGCCACTGCTTCAGCCTTCACATTGTAACTTTTTTTGATCCATTGAGTTTTTAGTGCTTCAAACCTGCTCTTCAGAGCAAGAAGTTGGAGGGGTAGTGTCCTCCTGTTTCAAAAAATCGCCCTTCCCTTTATCTCAGAAGCCAGGAATATGAGAAGTCACAGGGTGCATAATATTAGAACCATTGTCTTGAGAACTTGGGTCCAATTCACATAGAAAGGAAACTAAGGCTTAATATTCTTGGTCACAAGTGTGAAATTCCAAATATTTTGATCACTCCCCATGGATTGTGTTCACTAGAGCGGATAGCACAACTCCTGTCAAATGACAGAGCTGATAAGTATGGTAGGCCAAAAGCTACTGGAGTACTACAGCTGCTCACCCATGTTCTAGAATCAGGGATGCAAGTCTCTCAGTCTCACAGCAGGCACGGCACTGCTTCCTGTACAAAGCATCTGGGCTTCCTCATACTCACTAGCTATTCTCTTTCTCTCTCCTCCACTTTTTCTCTCACTGCCACCTCACCCACCCAGGTTGTCTTTTGCATGGATCGTGCTCTGGAATTTGCCCCTGCATGCCACCGATTCAAAATCCTCAAAGCAGAATGCTTAGCGTTGTTGGGTCGCTATCCTGAAGCGCAGTCAGTTGCCAGGTAGGAATTGGGACAGCTAGAAAACCAACTAGCTGGGGGAAAGTTTGTATGCTATGTTCAATAAAGTTGTTAACAATGAAGTATGTAAAAAGGTTTTGTATCATAATATAGTGCTTCTCAATGTGGTGGTCTGTTGACTAATAGCAGTGCAATAGCCATTCACTGCTGGTCCATGGGGAGTTTCCAGGAATAAAGCAACAACTGTAGTCGGTGGGTGCAAACAAGCTACAAGTTCCTGGCACATGGAAGTGAGGATCCCTGCTGATCCATCATATGAAGGATCTCGTGTCTTTGTCACATTTTGTTATTTTCCTGCAATGAAAATGCCTTTATTTTCATTTTTGAAATTCTTCTCTTTAAACTAAGAATATCATTTTATTTAAACATTTCATGTTTTAGTTACACATTTGTAATTTTATTCACCCATTATTATTCCTGCCTTATGAAATAATTTTAGTGCAAAAATAGGGATTTGAACGCACAAAAGGGATTGTGGGTAAAATGGGTTTGCAAATTTCATAATTTGTCAGATGTACCTTTTCAAAGTTTTTTTTTCTTTTGCAATTAAAATTTCCTATTTTTGGAGCTTGACACTACAGAAGCGCAAAGCATAAAACAGTACAAACCATGAGACCCAAAAGACTGGGGTGGAAATGACGTCCTAAAAATGGCACTTGACACTGGGGAAGAGTGGTCCAAAAGAATATTGGGAAGAAGGCGACTACAGAAGTCTCTTTCAACTCTGATTTTAAAAGTGGTCAGAAAAAACATAGTGTATAGAACCTATGAGCTATCGCATATAGGTTTGAAATAACCAGCCATATCTTCCACTACAGGCCTTTTGCCCCTCAGGAGTGCTTTGTGAATGTTATGCATTCTGTATGTGGGCAGCTCTTTCTTCATCACTGTGGTTGTGTAATTTCTGTTTTACTTCTTCCTTCTGTCTTTAGTGACATCTTGAGAATAGATTCCACAAATGCTGATGCCCTCTATGTGCGAGGGCTTTGCCTTTACTATGAGGACTGCATTGAAAAGGCGGTGCAGTTCTTTGTCCAGGCTCTCAAAATGGCTCCTGACCACGATAAGGCCTGTCTCGCCTGCCGCGTAAGTATGAGAAGGGTAACTGAAGTTCTGCTTCTTTCCTAGAATGAATACACTCTTTTTTCCTGACCCACACAGGGAGGTACTTCAGTCAATCCTAATCAAAGACATGTGTATCATATTTAAGAAAAAAATTAAAAATCTGTAACTAGGCAGTTCAAATTTTGCTCCAAGAAAAAAAATTGAGCAGTGTGTCTAAATTTTGCACATTGGTTACACACACACACATATATATCTCCCTGTCGTGGTCCCTGTGAATCGCACATATGATAATTCCCTGCGCCTGCCCAGACAGTTTGGAATCTTTTAGAAAGTTAATATCACTTTAAATGGTAGCCCCGCCCACATTCCCCTCGAGCATATATAGCCAGTGGAAGGGGCTGCCACCCCAGATCCTTTTATCCGCCGCTATTGCGACAGCTAGGAATCTTATCTCATATTTCTTTGACTAGCGTATAAAGAATACAAATACTCTTATCTTGGTGGCAATTTATTACCATATGTGCGAATTCACAGGTGACCACTCAGGGAACTACGGTTACAGGTAAGCAACACACACACACACATATATATATATATATATATATATATATATATATACATATACATATACATATATACATATATACATATATATATATATATATATTCTGGATATTTTTCCTCCACTTTGACATCTTTCATAATTTTTGATCAGTAGGCATGGAGCAGAGGGAGCATGGGCACAGCACTGCTTATGCATCACCCCATGTACTGGCAGAATTGGTGGCTTTAGAACTGGAAAAAGATTAAAAGGGAGGAGGGAAGAAAAAGAAATAGTGTCACCTGGTACGCTCCTACCCCCCCAAATGATGCAGATTTCTTTATGCTGTCCCCCTGGCTCCTTTAGCTGTTTCATGAATTGCCCCAGTTCCTAAGAACATCAAATCCTGAAATGAAACGAAAGAATCCAAGATGCGAAACTATGCAGGTTAACCAATGAAGGTTTCTTTAATTAGGTGACACTGTGGGGGTTTTTAACTGTTCAACTTCCCAACCTGTCTTTTGACCCACCTTCTCTTCCAGAACGCCAAAGCATTGAAAGCAAAGAAAGACGATGGCAACAAGGCCTTCAAGGAGGGGAATTACAAGCTAGCTTTTGAACTTTATACAGAAGCCCTGGCAATAGACCCAAATAACAGGAAAACCAATGCCAAACTCTACTGCAATCGGGGAACGGTTAACTCAAAGGTAAAGCATTTCAAATTGCAGGGAGGAGGCGCCTGTTTACCAGAGGCATCTCTAAAGTCTTCAGCCCCTAATAGTTTTGCTGTAGAGAAACATTTTGCAAGATGTGGTGAGGAAAAGATTAGAGAATCTCTCTCAGGGTGTATGTTTTTGTAAATCATGGTAATCTTGCTACAAGAAGTCTTTGAGTCCTGGAACTCCATGAAGCCTAGATGGGCCTCCATCCAACCAGCCAGGATCTGGCAAAGTGGCTGGCCTGGCAGAACCTGTAACCTCAAATAATATCATCATCATCTTTATTTGTATCTCGCTCCGGCTTCCCAAGAGGACTCATAGTAGTCACAATAATATAATTATACAAATAATCTCGACCACAACACACGTAAATATATCCAATTTAAATTAAATCAACAGCTAATAATGAGGCAACCAATATAAAAATAAAGCAGCATTTTAAAATTACATAAAATTACTGTGTTTTCTGGCATATAAGACTACTTTTTAAACCAAGAAAATCTTCTCAAAAGTCAGGGATCATTTTACACACGGGAGTCGACTTATACGTCGGGAGGCATCTTATACGCCGAGAGTCGTCTTATAGAGCGGGTGCTGAAACTTCCAATCCAGATTGGAGAATCTGGTTGCCGCATATGGTGGGGGGAGCTCAAAAATGGCAGTGGCCGCGTCCCTGCCATATGCAATAACTGTATAAAAGCATTAAGGGCGACACTGTACAAGTATGGTAGAAGAAAATCCATTCATCAGGATTCGTGGACTTAATGCGGTCCCGATGGTGAGGTGAAGGGGCGCCTCACCGGGAAGGTGTAAGTAAAGGGCGGAGAAAGCTGCAAGCGTCCGGGGCGCCCGGGGTATGGAAAAAACAGATAGAGTGGCTTTGGGCCCAGAAAAACACACCTCTTTTACCTGTCTGGCCCACCCTTGTATCCTATTATCGTACCTCCTCCTCTGCCTCTCAGATCTTGCTACTGAAAACTGCAATGAAGCAGTGCAGGTGCACATGTGCGAGATCTGAGAGGCAGAGAAGGAGGTACAGTAATAGGAAAATTACCATATTGAAATCCAATCTGGTGCTTTTTAAATTTTTATTTGGTGTGCGTGAGAAGAGGGGTAGTCTCATTCGGCGAGTATATCCCAAACTCTAGATCAGTGGTTCCCAAACTCATTTGGCCTACCGCCCCCTTTCCAGAAAAAATATTATTCAGGGCCCCCTAGAAATTATTTTTAAAATTTTTAATAGCAATTAAACAGAAAGATATATGTATTAATGTAGCAAAAAGGAATGAAATGCAGCTTTTTCTGTGTGGCTCTTCAGAACATCTTGGCCTGCAACAGCCATCATTCCTCACATTTCATTATCCTAACTAAAGCTGATGGGAATTTCAGTCTAATAGTTCTCAAAGGCTTTGTTTATATTCCGCCCTTCTTACCTCGAAGGGGAGTCAGGGCTGATCACAAGTATACATAGACTGCAAACATTCAATGCCGTTTGTAGACGTACACAGTACAGAGAACAAGGTTTTTGTGTTGGGCCACGGGGTGCTGTTGCTCCATCCTGTCTGACGAAGAGCTGTCAGGACTTTTGCATTCCAGCAATTCTGATCTTTCTTTATAGCATTGTAAAAACCTCCCCCGCTTTATTAGCAGTACCTAATTTTTCTAATTACAGCTAAAGCTGTTTTCGAACTGCTTAGGTAAACAGTGGGCAGGGCTGACGGTTGGCTGCCCATGCCAACCTGGGGTTCGAACTTGCAACCTTTCGGTTGATAGATCTTAGCTCCTGCTGCTTTTAACAGCTGTGCTAAACCTCCAGCCGTGACTTCAAGAGAGATGGAGAGGGATGAGACTGCATGACTATTAGCTGTGTTGTTGTTGAGGTCAGTTTTGGGAAGACTTTTCAATCTTTCTAATTTGATGGACCGCTATTTCCACCCACCTTCAAAAAATAGCACCAGAGAAACATGATTTTAATTAAAAGAAGAGTTTGTGCCACAGGAACAAAATGTGAAATGTGAGCTGTTCATCGATCATAAAAATACTCAATTATCCTTGTTCCTTAAGGAAGTTCTTTGTAACAGCTCTCTGGGACCTTAGAAAACCTTTTCAGTCCACTGATCTGAATGTGCCATGGAGCGAAGTCCTTTGCCTCTTGCATTCTCTATTGTGTGGTTTCATGGACGTCCATGGAGAGGCTTGTTTTCCTCCAGGATTGGTTACTACAATTGTTGTCAGCAAGTAATATGTTTAATATGGAGTCCTGAAATTTTTGTATGGTGACTATCCCTTCAAAATGTTTTAAATAACCTCTCAGAAGCTTTTGAATTTTTCTTCCAGGGCTGTACTGAAATTCTGTGGATTTTTAATTGTTCATTTCAGTTCTGTGCTCTTCATTATTAATCCCACACTTGCTTGGGAAATGTGGCATTTCTGCCCATCCAGTAAAACTGTATTGATTCTCTTCACACTCTCCCTAGCTATTCATTCTTGCTTTTAAGAAAGTCTTGTATGCCCTTTGTTGGAATGAGCCAGAAACAAAAACCAGCCTTTAAGCAATAAGGTGGCCTTTGGAGAAAGTGGTTGGTTTAATTGGACTGCAAAAGGGAAGTAACAAGTGAGGTCTTAGGAATTTATGATTAAATAAATGTTCATCATCTAACCTTATTGCTTGCCTTCTAGCTTCGGAAGCTGGACGAAGCAATAGAAGACTGTACATGTGCCATCAGACTGGACGACACATACATTAAAGCTTATCTGAGGCGAGCACAATGGTGAGTGTGTGCATATTAGATATTGAGTAAAGCACTGTAGCTCTGCGATGAGAAAGGTATTTAATTTATATTGAGTTGATGTCTCATATTAAAATAGTTGAAAGGATTAGAAGTGTCCAAAGCCCAGCTGCTTTATTTCCCCATTTTGCCACTTCAGCAGACATTTGCTGTATTGCTTCTAAGCTTTGATTGTTTTTATCCTTCCTCTCCCACCAAGATACTCAAAGGGAGAGTCGTCTATGTTGTTGTAGGGTTTCTTTGGTCCTTCCAGATTTATCCTTATCATTTAGTTCAGTGGTTTCCAACCTGTGGTCCGCAAGAACTATAATATGGTCTGCGAAGCAAAGCCCTTGTAAAATATAACGCCCAGGACGCCATCGCACTGAGCCATGGCAGTTAAATTTCATAGTGTCGATGAAACCGTATGCAAAACGTATCCTGGTTTAGCATGGCTGACGTTTAGAGCAAAGCCGACAGCAGCTCCATGCCAGGAAAGGGGGAAAAGCAGGAAGGAGGAGCAGAGAAATAAAGGAGGAAGAGGAGCCCTTTGCACGGAGCCTGCCTCGTTCCAACCTGAACTCACGGCATTGCCTCCCACTTACTCCCTCCTTGCTTCCCTCCTTTTCTTCCTTTTTTCCTTTCTCCTTCCCTCTCTCTCTTCCTCCTTCCATCCCCTGGTACCAACCCTTCCTCTTCCTTCCTTCCTGCTTCCCTCCCTCTTTCCTTCCATCCATCTTTCTTTCGTCCTCTCTTTTTTTCTCTCTCTCTCCCCCTCCCTCGGTTCCATCCCTCCCTCTCCTTTCCTCCCTTTACTTCCCTCCCTCCCTGCTTCTCACCTTCCTCCCTTTCTTCCTTGCTCTCTTCCTTTCTTCCCTCTCTCCCTGCAGCACTCCATCCCTTCTTGCTTCTCTCCCTCATTCCTTGGTCATTTCTTCCTTCTTTCCTTCCCTCCCCCTCCTTTGTGCTTCCTTGGGCAATAATATTAACCCCAGGATTACCCAACTTGTAAATAAAATGCAAGCTCAAAAATCACATTGATGCAAACCAAATTTCAATTTCTATTTAAAATGTTCTTTTTATATTAAAAGAGTACTCTTAATTAATGTTGCATTAAGTTTAATGAATATGTTAAAAGTTTTCATAAGAGTTTATTTTTAGAATAACAGTTTATTATTCTTGAAGCTTTGTGGCCCCTACTAACAACAACAACAAAAATCAAAGCGGTCCTTGGTTAAAAAAAAAGAAGGTTGGGAACCACTAATTCAGTTAAACCTTTTTAGGCTGGACTACAAAATAATTGTATCATTTACGCCCCAAGCTTAATGGCCAAAAGTAAATTTGAATTTGGGGTTTCCCCATTCTTTGTCTTTACATAGAATGCTGAATCTCTTGGTATAATAGTGTTTCATCTTGAATTTCAAGCTTGATTTAGGAGAGGAAGGATGGATTCTGCAAATGGAGCCGGGAAGAAAACAGATAACCCCCACATCTCAGATTTGTTTATAGCTCAGGAAAATTATGTTGTACTCTGCAACACCCAGAATCTCTATCTGGATGCTGCAGATTGGAGATTGTGGGAACTGTAGTTTAAAAAATGTTAACTTCTCCAAACTCTGGATGCATTCAGTGCCTTGTATACCTTCACCTTAAGTTTGTGTCACTTATTTGAACAGTTTGGAAATTGTTTTTATTTTCTCTAAATCCATATCTATGCTTCCTTGCTTAGTTACATGGATACAGAGCAATATGAAGATGCTGTAAGGGATTATGAAAAGGTTTACCAGACAGAGAAGACTAAAGGTAAAGGATGAACACCTCTCCACTCTCTTTTCCATCCTTCTCCTGGCTGGGAATGATGGGGCTTGTAGTTAAAAACCTGGTAGGTACTAGGTTGGGGAGCCTGGTCTTGACTATAACTTTTACAGTCTTAAATATTGATTTCACTCACCATGTATTTAGGGATCAAAAATACAAATTATTCCCTGTGAAGTAGTACTGCATTATATCCCCCGAAATCCAATGTTTCAAATATATAGTCAAGAAATCCAATATAAACGTATGGAGCTCTTTTCTTGAATGCCTCTCAAAGTGTCATTTGAGTGTCATTCTTTCTTAGTCTAGTATGTAAAACTGCCTCAAGTTGCCTTCGGGCTGAGAGGGGCGGTATAGAAATATAGTAAATAAATAAAATAACTTTTCTGAGTGTACATTTACAATTTCAACCCCAATATTCTTTTCCCCAATAGTTCCGACTGAAAAGTTTAACAATAAAAATACACAAAAAGAAAAACGGCAATATTTATAAGCACATAAACACAGACATACTTAGACAACAATTGCTTAACAAGCATAGATTTCTACCTATCAGTCTAAAACTACCAACATATACATAGATTAGTTTTAAAAGTGGATTTCGAGCTTCTCTTTTGTCAGCTTCTTTATAAAGTTAACATTTTTTCTTCCGCTTTATATCCAGAAAATAGTTTATTTCTATTTGTTTTAACATTTGCAAGTGAATATCCCATCATTTCCTCAGATATATATTGATTAAATGGTTTCTTTTAAAAATGTCTCCAGGACCTATTTTTCAACAACATTGTTAATTTGTCCATTTCTTTTATTTTTCCATCTTTACTGTCCAATCTTCTACAGTTGGCATTTCTGTCGTTTTCCACCTTTGAGCATTTTTTTTTTTTTTTGGTGGTAACATGAACTACGGTATTTTCTCATGTTCCTTTTTATTTGATCATCCAATAAGACAAGTAATGTAAGTTTTGGCTTTAAGTTGTTTCTTGTTTTCAAATTTTATTTGATTACTCCATGAACTTGCAATCAGATGTTTTTGGGCTTTTTACAGGTTGACAACATATGATTGTAAGACCCTTCATGAATGTCACATTTCCAACATTTATTATTTGTCCCTTTATACTTTTATGTTTTTCTTTGTGGACTCTGTGAATGCACACATGTGGAGTGTCTGCGCCTGCGCAGGCCCCAACGGAAACTTCCCAAGTTTAAAACTGCAAGTTTTGGCGGTAACCCTGCCCAGTCTGCAGGGCATAAAAGGTGCCCCGCACGCACACTCCGCAGTTCCTGTTTTTCCACCACAAAGCTTGCTTCAGAACTTCCTCACTAAGTCAACAACGCAGTTTAAACACTGTACTCAGCGTTCTAAGAAAATTCCTGACTCTGATAAGCACTCTAAGTGCCTTCTTTTCCTCAGCAAAGCCGATATCACATCTTCCGGCTATCATTGCCAGTTATTAACAGCACAAACTAGGAAGAATAGGGCTGCTCATCTGAGATACCTTCTTTACCAACAAACTTTGGCTTCCTCGACTTTGGCAGGACCTTCATCCTCTGAGCCCTCCACCTCAATGGCGGCGAAACCACCAGCAAAGCCTTGTTTGACAACTCCCCAAGGCAGCTGAAGCACTCAAAGCAGCTGTGTATTCTCACGACCGAGACTATGCAGCCTAAACAGTTTTCGACTACGAGCTCGGTAGCATCCACTCGGTCCAGAGGTAGACCGTGACAACACAGCCATCTTCTACGTCGGTAAAAATTGCTTTTAAGAGGGCACATGAAGAGTCTCCCAGAGTAAGAACGGCAAATTCTTCACCCCCGGTCCTGCCAATTCCTGGAAAATCTCTGTCGGGGCCAGCCTCATCTCAACCACCAGCAAATAAGAAAGCCCTTCCTCGGTCCTCTTCTTCGACATTCTCGAAGAAAACCATGACTACCTCCTCTGGCACCTCATCTGGCCATAGAGATTTCGAATGACTGAGGTAAAATGTATCTCTGTTAACCTGAACGGTTTAAACATTCCCGAAAAAAGATCTAAAGTATTCCACTACCTTCAAAAACAAAAAGCAATGGTCTATGCCCTCCAAGAAACCCATATCAAAGAATCTAGAAGGGATCTCCTGGAGAGGAAAAAATTGGGAATATTATTTGATTCTTCAATAGAAAAGAAACAGAGAGGTGTGGCAATATATATAAACCCTTTACTGGAGCCAGAATTACAATATAAAGATAGGGAAGGAAGAGTGGTTATGGTGATGGGGGAAAACTAAGGGGAAAAAAATTTTGTTTGTTAATATATATGCACCAAATGACGCGAAAGCGAACTTCTTCGAGAATGTAAATGATAGAATAATATCCCTGGATTGGCAAGAATGTATTGTCTTAGGGGACTTTAATGGTGTAATTAATCCCAAAATGGATAAAACTTTCGAAAAATCAAAAGGACAAAAAAGAAAAGTACATTACCAAATTCCTTCTTTAAAATGTTGAAAGAAAACTCCCTAATAGATATATGGAGACACTACAATACCAGAGAACAGGACTTTACTTTTTTTTTTTCGGAAGTGGACGATCATGGTCAAGAATTGATATGATTTTAGTTTCAAAAACCCTGGCGAGTAATGTGGTAAGAACAATAATACAACCAAGGATTTTCTCAGATCACGCACCTACTGAAATAGTGATAAAATGGGGGCAGAAGCAATATAAATGGAGATTAGACGATACATTGCTAAAATCAGAAGCAGAGATACAAAGAAATAGAGACCTAATTAAAGAATACTTCCAAATAAACGATGTGGAAGAATTAGAGCCTTTAATAGTCTGGGAAGCTAGTAAGGCCGTGATGAGGGGCAACTTCATAGCACAGGCTTCTTTTAAAAGAAAACAAAAGAAAATGGAAATAGACAAACTGCAAAAAGAGCTGATATTGGCTGAGAGTAAGTTCAAAGTCAACACAAAAGACAAGGTGGCAGAACATAAAATAAAATTAATATCTCACCAAATTAATATGCTAACCTCAGAAGAAGTGGAGAAGAAACTAAAATTTTTAAGACAAAGAAATTTTGAAAGTGCAAATAAGGTGGGAAAGTGGTTATCTTATCAATTTAAAAGAAAAATCAGAAAAAAGCTATAACTAAAATTAGTTCAGATGGAAATTGTTACACAAAAGATGAAGAGATTCTTAACGAATTTGCAAATTACTACCAGAAATCATATAGTGAAGATAATACAGATAGAGAAAAAAATCTATGACTATTTAAGTAAATTTAATTTCACATGTATAACAGAAAAAGAAAGAGAAGTACTTAATAAAGAAATCTCGGAGGAAGAGATTCGGGCAGCGATAAACAAACTGAAACCAGGGAAAGCCCCAGGCCCAGATGGGATAACGCAAATCTACTATAAAACTTTTAAGGAAGAAATAACTCCACACTTGAAGAAAGTAATGAACGAGATTATGAGCAAAGGGAAAATTCCGGAAACATGGAAAATGGCAGAAATAGTGGTCATCCACAAAGAAGGGAAGGACCCAGAGTGGGTGCAGGATTACAGACCGATCTCCTCCTAAACTTGGATTACAAGTTATTTGCCAATGTATTAGCAGAAAGATTTAAAAACTTCTTAAATAGGTGGATATCAGAATCCCAAACAGGGTTTCTACCTGGAAGACAGATGAAAAACAATATTTGTAACATTATAAACATAATCGAATATTTGGATGAAAATATAAATACAAAAGCTGCCTTGGCATTTTGGGGCGCCGAGAAGGATTTTGACCAGATTAGCTGGAAAGCAATTGAGTGCCTATTAATACAGCTAGACTTAGGATATAACTTTAATCTAGCAGTAAAAGCAATCTACAAATCCCAGGAAGCTTACGTAATAGTTAATGGACAAAAATCAAAAAAAATTAAAATACAGAAGGGAACAAGACAAGGTTGCCCGCTTTCTCCCCTGATATTCAACTTTGTTCTCGAGCTATTATTAAAAGATATAGAAAAAGATGAAGAAATAAAAGGATTGACTATAAATGATATAAAGTACAAAATCTATGCTTTTGCAGATGATTTAGCGTGTATGATCAAAAACCCATCAGAAAACATGGGACCCTGGATAAGGAAAATAGAAAAATTTGGAGAGATTTCGGTTTTAAATTAAATAAAAATAAATCTCAAATTTTGGTAAAAATATAGATAAAAAAGAAGCAGAAGCGATAGAGAAAGAATTCGGCATACCAATATCAAAGAAAATAAGATATTTAGGAATAAACTTGACCGCCAAAAACTGTCAATTAGTTAAAAATAACTATGAAAAAACTTGGAAAGAAATAAAAGAAAACCTAAAAATTGGAAGAGCTTAAAATTATCTCTGCTAGGTAAGATATCCGTAATCAAAATGAAGATATTCCCCAAAATAAACTTTTTACTCCAGACACTACCTATCTTAAAGAATCAAACCCTGTTCAAAAGATGGCAAGCAGATTTGGCTGATTTCATCTGGGCAGGAAAAAGCCGAGAATAAAACAAAAATATCTTATTGAACTCCCCCAGAACGGAGGCTTCAGCCTCCCCGATTTGATGGCATACTATGAAGCCAACTGTCTGGACAATCTAAAAGATTGGATGAACTTGAAGGACAGGAAACTCCTAAACTTAGAAGGATGGGAGAACAAATATGGCTGGCACGGCTACCTGATATATGATAAAATCAAACAAGACAAACATTTTAAAAATCATATAATAAAAGCACCCCTCCTAAAAATATGGAACAAATATAAAGATTTATTATGTAAAGGATTCCTAAATGGATCTCCCCATTAGAGGCATTTCAAATCATAAAAATAAGGAAAGAAAACGGGCCAGTATATAAAGATCTCTTAAAGAAAGAACTAAACACTTATGTCCTGAAGACACAGGAAGAACTTAGGGAATATAACCTAAATTGGTTTCAATACCACCAATTAGCCAAAAGATACAATGTAGACAAAAAGACAGGTTGGGAAGAGACTCAAACCCCAGCAGGGAGAATCTTACTACAAACTCAAAGGAAAAAAGTGAGTAAGCTATATAAATTTATACTTACGAATAGATATGAGAAACAACCAATAAAAGAATTTATGGAAAAATGGAAGGATAACATAGGCCATAGGATATCCCAGGATGCCTGGGAAAGGCTATGGAGATATACTTGGAAACAGAACTACGCATACTCACTAAAAGAAAACCAGATGAAACTGTTATACAGATGGTACATTACACCAATACAATTAGCCAGGATATACAAAAATGGAGAAGATAAATGCTGGAAGTGTCAGAAGGATAGGGGAACATTCTTCCACCAATGGTAGTCCTGTGATGTAATGACCAAATTCTGGAAAAAGATGCAAGCCATGATTTTTGAGATAATGCAGTTTAAAGTTGATTTAAAACCGGAAATATTTCTTTTGAATATTACAGAAGCAAAGCAAATGAGAAAGGAGTCGGAGAAACTTCTGTGGTATATAAACACGGCGGCCAGAATAGTTGTAGCCAGGTATTGGAAGAGGAGAGAAGTACCGGAAGAAAGAGAGATATTGTATAAGATATTAGAAATTGCAGAAATGGATCGTTTGACACAATTATTGAGAGGAACCCCAACTGAACAATTCTCTAAAGCAGGGCTGTCCAACTGGCGGCCCGGGGGCCGTACACGGCCCCCCAGCCTGTTGGCTCCGGCCCCAGCTATGCCCCCGGCCGCCATTTTTATTTATTTTTAAAAAAAAATCAATTTTTTTTAAAATGGTGGCCGGGGGGGAGGGGGGCGGGGCCGGGAGGAGGGAGCCAGCTCCTCCTCCTTCCCCTCCCCTCACCGCGGCTCGCGATCGGAGCCTCGGCGAGTCCGCAGGGGAGGAGGAGGGACGAAGGAAGAGGCAGTCAGCTGGCTGCCTCCTCCTTCGCCCCTCTTTCCCCCGCGCGCGGCACCGGGATCGGGCAAGGGCGGGCGGGGAAGAGAGGAGGAGGAGGAGGGAGAACTCTCCTCCTCCTCCTCTTCCCTCCGGTCTCCCCTCCTTTCCCCTGGCAGCGGCGTTCGTTTGGGACGCCGTTGCCAGGAGGAAAGGAGGGACTGAAGGGGTCCTGGAAGGGAAGGGGCAGCGATTCGCTGCCTCCTCCCTGCCAGGACCCCTTCAGTCCCTCCTTTCCCTCCTGGCAATGGCGTTCCATTTGGGATGCCGTTGCCAGGAGGAAAGGAGGGACTGAAGGGTCCTGGAGGGGAAGGGGCAGCGTTCGCTGCCTTCCCTTCCAGGGACTCCTTTCAGTCCCTCCTTTCCTGGCAACGGCATCCCATTTGGGATGCCGTTGCCAGGAGGAAAGGAGGGACTGAAGGCTCCTGGAAGGGAAGGGGCAGCGATTCGCTGCCTCCTCCCTGCCAGGACCCTGTCCTGCCTCCTCCTTTCCCCTGGCAACGGCGTTCCATTTGGGATGCCGTTGCCAGGAGGAAAGGAGGGGACTGAAGGCTCCTGGAAGGGAAGGGGCAGCGATTCGCTGCCTCCTCCCTGCCAGGACCCTGTCCTGCCTCCCTCCTTTCCCTGGCAACGGCGTTCCATTTGGGACGCCGTTGCCAGGAGGAAAGGAGGACTGAAGGGTCCTGGAAGGGAAGGCAGCGATTCGCTGCCTCCTCCCTGCCAGGACCCTGTCCTGCCTCCCTCCTTTCCCCCTGGCAACGGCGTTCCATTTGGGATGCCGTTGCCAGGAGGAAAGGAGGGACTGAAGGCTCCTGGAGGGAAGGGGCAGCGATCGCTGCCTCCTCCCTGCCAGGACCCCGTCCTCCCTCCCTCCTTTCCCCTGGCACCCGCAGCCGCCTCCCCCAAAGTGTCACAGCAGCTGTTGTGATGCTTTGGGCGAGGGGCGGAGCCGCGGAGCAACTCCCGTGGCTCCTCCTCTCCTCTCCCAAAGCGTCACAACAGCCTCGAAGCGGGGCGAAATCGCCCGTTCCAAGGCTATTGTAATGCTTTGGGAGAGGGGGCGGAGCCATGTGACTGGGGGCGTGGCCAGGGGGCGTGGCCACTCGGCCCCCCAGGTGATCACTCACCAGAGGTCCGGCCCTTGGGTCGGCAGAAGTTGGACAGCACTGCTCTAAAGTGTGGAAACCCTTTGTAGATTATATTAACAAGAAAGAAAATATAAACTTAAAGGGTTTTTGGATATAATGATTATAAAGCAGTGCAACCAGACCCCTAAACTTATACGTTGTAATACCGATGGGTGAAGTGAACCAATATGTTTGTTTTAAATGTTTATGTACAACCTAACGTGATTACCCACCCAACCCTTTACCCACCCCCTTCCCTCCCCCACACCCTACATCTCCTACTGTTATTCATGTCTATGTATTGTCAACTCAACGATGTAATGTTTTGTTTTTTAAACCAATAAAATTCTTTATATTAAAAAAAAAAAGAAAAGAAAACCATGACTACCTCCTCTGGCACCTCATCTGGCCATTCCTCTCCGATCCCACTGGCCCAACCGTTGCAGCCTGCAGGACCTTCTCCAGTGGAGGAATCTGTCGAGCCTGTTCTCCAAGAGCTCCCGGAATCTCCGGCACAGTCAGTAGATACCGCAGTCCAAGTTGCCCAGGAGCCTCCCCCTGCTCTGACTTCTGTCAGACAAGAGCTCTTCCCATCCACTTCGATGCGAGAGAAGGGAAGACGGATCGCCCGGCTGACTCAAGCAGTCCAGGTCTCGGCGTCAAAACAGCCCCTGCAACCATCTTTGCCTTGTCCTCCACCTCCACCAATGTGATCCACGTCTTCGCCTGCCCAGTCTGAGGATGAAGACCAGGACAAAGATGCTCCTGACCCCCCAGAGTCGATCCACTCTGGTTCAGTCCTTTCGACACTGACCCTCCGTCTCCGACCAACAATGTTCGGGCCGTTGAAGACCAGATGGTTTGCATGGCAGACACCTTGAATCTTGAAATGAAACAGATGTCAAAAGCGGTCACTGATCCAGTTTTCAAGAGGGTCCAGTCGGAAGCCCCGCTGGCCCCTCTTTCCTTTTTACCGTACTTGCTCGATGTGATTCAAGCGTCGTGGAAGACACCGTCGTCGATACCGCTGACCTCTAAAAGAATCGAGGCCTGGTACCATACAGATGATGACGGTCTAGAGTACCTCAAGCATCATCCTGATCCAAACTCTGTCATCGTTAAAGTGGCGCAGACTTCAGACTGTCAATCGTTGACCCCATCGGACCGAGAGGGTAAAAGGTTCGACGCAGTCGGCAGAAAACTGTACTCTGGTGCCCTTCTTCTGGCCAGAATGGCAAACTATGGTGCTTGTACAGGGGCATACAAACAGATCTTGTGGGAGAAGGCCCAGCCCTTCTTGAGACTTTCAGAGGATTTCCATAAAATATTTTGGTGCCATATTCGATTCCTTGATGCAGACCGTCTAACTTCCAGAGGCCAGGTTCACTGCTCTTCAGCATGAGGTCTGGCGCTGCAGATCGTCCCCAACGTCTACGACCAAGAAGATACAAGTCCTTCTCGGCCATATGACGTCAGCAGTCATGGTGACTCCATTTGCCAGGCTACGCTTTCATCTTCTCCAGAGATGGTTTCTTGACCACTTCAATCCCATCCGAGAGCACAACTCCAAAGTCCTCTCAGTACCAATGTCGGTGCGAAAGTCCCTGGAGTGGTGGATGTCTCGACTCCGAGTTCGTGTAGAGATTCCGTTTCATCCCACACGCTCCTCCATCACCCTGACGACCGATGCCTCGATGTTCGCCTGGGGTTGCCACACAGGAGAACTCTCTGTCCAAGACCAATGGTCACCGCAGGAGAGGACCCATCACATAAACTACTTAGAGCTCCTAGCCATATTCAAGGCCCTCAAAGCATTTACCCTGCTGGTCGCCAACAAGACGGTCCAGATCCTCACAGACAACATGGTTGCCATGTTTTATATCAACAAACAAGGTAGTACGGGGTACAGGAAGCTACTTGCTTTGTCAATGACACTTTGGGAATGGTGCAACTACCACTCGGTATCGATCACTGCTCTTCATCTACCCAGCACTCTCAACTCTGAGGCCATTCTCCTCAGTCGAACTCGGTCGTCCTCCCACGAGTGGATGGATGCCCCATCCCGAGGAGCTGCCGAGACTGTTCCAGCAAGGGGTTGCCCGGAAATTGACCTGTTTGCCTCCCCAATGAATGCTCAACTTCCTTGTTATGGAGCTTGCCTTCCCCTGGGTCCGGCGTCCGGCTGCCTGGGCAATGCACTACTCCTCAACTGGTCGAAGGCATTCCTCTACATGTTCCCTGTTTTCCCCCTCATGCTCAAGGTTGTCGAGAGGATTTAGTCTTCCTGGGCCAATTGCGTCTTGGTTGCCCCAGCGTGGCCTCGACAAGCCTGGTACCCGGGCCTGCTTCAACAATCCGGAGACCGGAGCTACACACTCCCTCCTCATCCAGACCTGCTCCTGAGGGAGAACATCTGCCTTCTCCACCCCGATGTCCCTTCTCTTCACCTGGCAGCATGGAGAATTCTGTCCTGATGTCCCTTCAGCCGGTTGTTAGGTTGGTCCTACGTGCTACTCACAAGCCAGCTACCTCCAAGGCCTATTCCTACTGTATCGCTTGTCTCCAGTCTTTCCTTCGAGCTCAAGGCGAACAGGCCATCCCGCTGTCAATACCTGGACTTCCTCATGTCTCTTGCTGACAAGAACCTCTCCTTGTCATCACTGAAGTCGTACCTGGCGGCATTTTCATAGTACATCCAACAGTTGGGTGTTGAATCTTTGTTCCACAACCACCTGTTGAAAACGTTCTTAAAGGGTTATACCAACGCACATCCACCGGTTCATCCCCTGACGCTGGGTTGAAGCCTCAACTTGGTCCTGTCCTGACTTACTGTGTCTCGATCGATCTATCTACGTCTCATTTCTTGGAAAGTTACCTTCCTTGCCGCGATCACTTTGGCTCGGCAGCCCTCCGAGCTCACCGCTCTGTGGGTCAATGAGCCTTATCTGCTGTTCCATTCTGACCGTGTGGTTCTCCGAATGGGCAGTTCCTTCTTGCCAAAGGTGGTTTCTTCCTTTCATGTCAACGAGGACATTGTTCTCCTGGCTTTTTTCCAGCACCCTTCTACACCCCCCCACCCCACCCCACAGAGAGAAGGCTTCATCTTCTCAATGTCCATCAGGCCCTGCTGTTTTATCGGGATAGAACCTCTCAAGCTTGACAATCCCTGAGGCTGTTCATGGCCTATGCTTCTCACAAGCTGGAACGCCCGATCTCGTTCCAGCGTCTGTCCAATTGGATTGCCTCGACAATCAAACTCTGCTGCGAACTTACTCGTCCACCTCCTCCTTGCAGCTTCTACTGCCTTCCTTAAGGGTATACCCTTGGACTCTTATCTGCAAATCAGTCATCTGGTCAAACCCGTTGACTTTTGTGTCTCATTATAGACTGGATACTAGGACCAGAAAGGAAACGGCCTTCCGGAGATCTGTTCTCTCCTGTCCCCCGTGATACCTTTTCTACGGCGGTATTTTCAATGACCAGTTGCTGACAGATGCCCCTTGTTTTCGGTACCGTGCATCGGTCGACTCTCATGGCATGCTTGCAAAAGTGTTGGTTCTTACTGCTGCAAAATGTTTATTCTTGAATGTTATACACTAATATTTGAACTATGCAATCTGTTTGCACTAATGTTTGAAATGTGCCATCTATTATCCTGTATGTGCCCAAATATTGTCATTAACAATGTTGTGATAACAAAAGTGTGTTGTTTTTATTTTGTTTACCTCTTTTGCATTGTGTTTTCTTCAAGGTTATACGATAATGTAAATTTTAAACTTTTCTGCCACATTTCCCCCCATTTTTCTAATTCTATACTATAGCCAAACATTCTATGCCCGTTTAACCATACAGTCTTTAATTATTTCATATTCCATTTCCATTTTCAATAAAACTCATGCATTTTACCAATTAATTCCATTGCATAGTTTCTAACTTGTAAAATTAATTATTTCAAGAAATTGTCAAAATGCAAGCTATATTTGTTAATCTTCTGGGTTGGTGGATATGAGAATTGGCCGCAGTAAAGGGTCTGCATTCATTATGTGTTTTTCATATTTTTTGCAATTAAAACTCACTTCTAATACTCATTCATTTCTGTTTTATTCTAGAACACAAACAGCTCCTCAAAACTGCACAGATTGAACTCAAGAAAAGCAAGAGGAAAGACTATTATAAGATCCTGGGTGTTGACAAAAATGCCTCTGAAGATGAGATCAAAAAAGCATATCGGAAGCGGGCCCTAATGCACCATCCAGGTACATAATAGAGTGCTCTGGTTACCACACTTAGTATCAAGCAACTCCCATCATTTACTCTGCGGATGGAAGTAGGAATGCCGCAACTTCAAGAGAACTTTTCCACCCAAGCCTTATGGCCGTGATGGCATACTTTAAAGCTGGGCATGTAAATATCTGATGAAGTTGCTATACCAGAGATTGAAGTTGCTCAGAGCTTTAACTATATCTCCCAGAATCCCTGAGCAATCATGGGAAAGCTGATGTTCAGATTGTAACTTTGTTAGCTCTCCTTGGAAGCCAAGTGACCAGCTCAATAAAATTTATTTAAAATTTTTGTACCCCGACCTTCTCACCTCCATGGAGGGACCCAGACCGGCTTACAGCAAAATTCAATGCTATACAAATTTAAAACGTCTTAAAACAGCATATTAAAATACATAAAAACAAAAATACATAAAAACCACATTGCCATAAAACCACATTCAACTCGGTCTATAAAAGTGGTCACTCATTTCAGATTGAAATCAATCTCGGCTTATTTTGGGAAAGCCTCATTCCACAACCAAGTCTTCACCCACCTCCTGAAGGAGAACAGGGAGGGGGCAGATCTAACATCGCTTGGGAGGGAGTTCCACAGCTGAGGGGCCACAACAGAGTCTCTCGTCCCCACCAGACGCACTTGCTAAGATGGCGGGATCGAGAACAGGGCCTCTTCGGAGGATCTTAATGTCCTTGATGGTTCATAGGGGAGAATTCGTTTGGACAAGTAAACTGGGCCGGAACCGTATAGGGTTTTGTAGGTTAAAACCAGAACTTTAAATTGTGCTCGGAAACTAATTAGCAGCCAGTGGAGCTGGCGCAACAAGGGGGTTGTATGCTCCATGTACTCGCTTCTGTTAGTAATCTGGTTGCCGAGCGTTGGACTAATTGCAGTTTCCGTGCAGTCTTCAGAGGCAACCCCACGTAGAGAGTGTTGCAGTAGTCTATTCGAGATGTAACCAGAACATGGACTACTGTGGGCAAGTCAGACTTCCCAAGGTACAGGCGCAGCTGGCGCACAAGCTTTAACTGTGAAAAAGCTCTCCCGCCAGTGCCGAGACCTGGGGCTCCAGGCTCAGCAATGAAGTTTTCTTCTCCATTCACATCCTGCTTTCTCCCAGTAATGGGACTCAAAGAAGTTAACAAAACATTGAAAAACTATGCAGATTAAAAAGTATGCAAAGGATTCAAGAACGCAAAAAAAAATATCAAAATTCATTTAAAGCTATTAAACAAAAGCTATTAAACAATATAGTTAAAACAAGCTTTAAAAACAGTCAAAACAATTAAAAGGCAATATACAAACCTTAAAAATTGCACTGCACGTTATAAAAAGCCAACAGCTATCAATTTCAGAAAGGTTTTTACTTGCTTACAGATGGGAGAGCAAGCATTTTAACATTGTGTTGTCAAAGGCTTTCATGGCCAAATCACTGGGTTGCTGTTTAATATTCTGCCCTCCCTAAGGTAGTTGTTGTTAATTGCCATGAGGTCAATTTCAACTTTGGCTATAGTATAGAATTGGAAAAATGAATGAGAGACCTTCAATCACACTGTTATCAACAGCCTACTCAAGTCTTGCAAACTCTGATTTCTTTGATTGACTATCCATCTGTAAGTGATCTTCCTCTTTTTTGTTGGCTTCTGCTTACCAAGAATTATTGACTTTGCTATCAAGTCTCTGTCTTATGATATTGTCCAAGCATGGTAGTCTCCGTTTAGTCATCTCGGCTTTTAGGATTCAGGGTTAATTTCCGCCAGGACCAATTTATTTATTTACTTACTTATTCTTTAAAAACTTTTGTACTTCTCACCTCGATAGAGGGACTCAGACCGGCAAACAGCAAGAATTCAATGCTAACATTTAAAATCTAAAACATCATAAAATTACAATAAAATTATCAAAATACAAAGACATAAAAATACATAAAAAGCCATTCACCAAAGTAGAATAGAGACCAACTCAGTCCGTGTATTCAGTGGTTAGCTACTTTAGTCGATTAGCGATCTCTGCCCTCATTCTGCGAAGGCCTCATTGCACAGCCACATTTTAACCAGCTTCCTAAAAGTCAGGAGGGAGGGAGCAGATCTAATTTCATTTGAGAAGGAATTACACAGCCAGGGGGCCACCACAGAAAAGGCCCTGTCTCTCATCCCCACCAGACGCACCTGCAAAGGTGGTGGGACCGAGAGCAGGGCCTCTCCAGGCGATCTTAACACTCGTGATGGTTCATAGGGGAGACAGATACACTGGGCCAGTACTGGTACTTACTTATTATATCCTGCTTTATCTCTCTCGAAGGGGACTCAAAGAGGCTTGAGAATCAGTGCTTTAGATATAGTAGATCATTGTGTTTTCTTGGGCCAAGCAGAATGAACAAAATTATTGATGCTTTCAAAACTTACTGGCCTCTTCAGCAAGCAAAGAAGTGGGGGGGGGATGTTAGAGTCATAGATGGATCATAAATATATTTGCTATTGTAGGAGCTACACTACTCCCCATTGCAACCCCATTGAACTGCAGTTGGGCCACTCGATGACAATGGTCAGAAAGGGAAAATCAGTGAAGACAAGGAGATTGCTGAGCGGCTAAATGACTTCTTTGCCTCCGTTTTCACACAGGAGGACAGACAACATATGCCTGCAGCTGAGTCAGTTTTTTCAGGGAGGGAATTAAAAGAATTAAAACAGAGATAAACAAGGAGGATGTTCTCACATGCCTTACTAAACTAAATGTCAACAAATCACCAGGTCCAGACGGCATCCACCCCAGAGTTCTTAAGGAACTCAAGTGTGAAATTGCTGAACTTCTAGCTAAGATATATAACCTTTCTCTAAGATCAGGCACTGTACCCGAGGACTGGAGGGAGGCATATGTAACACCGATCTTCAAGAAAGGATCCAGAGGTGATCCAGGAAATTATAGACCAGTCAGTTTAACCTCAGTTCCAGGCAAAGTGATGGAAACCATTATTAAAGAAAATATTACTAGGCACATAGAAGAACAGGCATTGCTGAAAGAAAATCAACATGGTTTCTGCAAAGGCAAATCATGTCTTACTAACTTGTTAGAATTCTTTGAGGGTGTAAATAAACACATAGATAAAGGGGACCCAATTGATATTGTTTACCTTGACTTTCAAAAGGCTTTTGACAAAGTCCCTCACCAGAGACTCCTAAATAAGCTCTTCAGCCATGGAATCAGGGGACAGGTCTTGTCCTGGATTGGAACCTGGCTAAACTGTAGGAAACAAAGGGTGGTAATAAATGGACATTTCTCTGGGTGGAAAGAGGTGAGAAGTGGCGTACCCCAAGGTTCAGTTTTGGGTCCGTTACTTTTTAATTTATTCATTAATGATCTGGATGTAGGAGTGAATTCTGAGGTAGCAAAGTTTGCAGACGACACTAAATTGTTCAGGGTAGTTAAAAATGAAACTGATTGTAAAGAGCTCCAGAAAGATCTCTCGAAATTGAGTGAATGGGCAACAAAGTGGCAAATGCATTTTAACCTAAACAAGTGTAAAGTCATGCACATTGGGGCAAAGAACCCCAACTACACCTACCAATTGATGGGGTCAAAGCTTTCCGAGACAAACCAGGAAAGGGATCTTGGGGTTTTGGTGGACAGCTCAATGAAGATGTCAACCCACTGCGCAGCAGCAGTGAAAAAAGCAAATTCTATGCTAGGCATGATCAGAAAGGGAATCAAAAATAGGTCAGCAAATGTGGTATTACCTCTCTACAAATCTATGATAAGGCCACATTTGGAGTACTGTGTACAATTCTGGTCTCCGCACCTTAAGAAGGATATAACGGAACTGGAAAAGGTACAGAAAAGGGCAACAAGAATGATCCAAGGGATGGAGCGGCTCCCTTATGAAATCAGGTTGCAACGCCTTGGTCTTTTCAGCCTTGAAAGACGGCGTTTAAGAGGTGACTTGATCAAAGTGTATAAAATCATGCATGGGATAGAAAAGGTGAATAAAGAAAAAATATTTTCTTTGTCACAAAACACTAGGACTAGAGGGCACTCCCTGAAGCTCCAAGGTAGGAAAATTAGGACTAATAAAGGGAAATATTTCTTCACCCAGAGGGTCATTGGGTTATGGAACTTACTTCCAGAAGAGGTTGTGACAGCTGTCAGCCTGAACAACTTCAAAGCAGGATTAGACAGATTCATGGATACCAAGTGTATCGGTAGTTACTGAAAAGGACATTCAAGTGCCACCTCGGAGTTGGTTGAGGTAGGCAGGATTTCCCTGGGTACTGGTTGTGGGGGTCGGGAGCAGGTTAGGGTTTTGCCCTCCCTTCTGCTCGAGATTCCCGTGTACAACTGGTGGACCACTGTGTGATACAGAATGCTGGACTAGATGGGCTGAGGTCCGATTCAGCAAGGCTCTTCTTATGTTCTTAAAAGCATTGGCACACAATTTCAAATATACAAACATTAAAACATAATTAAATATAAACAAACAGTATTTTAAAAATTCAGTTATAAACCATTCAAACATATTCAATGTATATTCAAAGTTATTTTTCTTATTAGTAGTCCATTGTATGTATAGAACTCTTTTCCAGCATCAAATGAGTTGATGTTTTTTTTCCCTATGAGCTTTCTTCACTGCCCAGCTTTCACAACCATACATGGAAATGGTAAATACTGTGGATTGGGTGTTCCTGACATAGATATTCAATTACATATCTTTACATTTTAGAATCTTGTCTAGTTCATCATAGCTACCCTTCCAAGTCTTCTAATTTCTTGGCTGCAGTTTCCAATCTGATTAATGATTTAGCTATGGTATAGAAAACTACTTTGTCTACTTTGAAGTTATGTAAATCAAGTTTTTATTTGTGTTTTCTCAGTGGTCAACTGTAAACCTCCCTTTGCACTTTCCTCAAAGTCTTTGCTACAGTATTTTTCTGCTAGTTTTATAGTACCATCCACTCCTTCCTACAAGTCTAATCCTGATTTACCTATGATATGTTCAGCATATGGGCAAGTTAAACAGACAAAATGCACCTTTGTCTGACTCCCTTGCCAATTGGAAACCATTCAATTCTTATTGGTGTTAGATACAATTTACATATTAACTTATAGTAATTTTCTTTAACCTCTATCGATAAATTTTTCAAATGTCTTTATCCCAATAATTGTGACCACTCAGTTTCATTTATTTTCATCCCTAAATCTTCTTCCGAAATCTCCTTGAGGGTGTTAATCTTTATTTTTCCTTCATTTATTTCAATATTTATCTCATAAACTTTACTAATTATTCCTTTCACATTTTTGTGTTTCTCTATATCCCTTCCATTTTGTATTATTTGTTCAAATAAGCTTACTTCCATTTTTATTGTTTATTTACCAAATTTTTGAATCATTGTTCTAATTGTATGCAATGGAACCATGACTGAAACTTTCGAAAGAAAATATTTAGTATTCGTATGGGGGGGGGAAAACTTGACTATTCCTTTCTGTAAGGTTTCAGATGACATCATTCTGTCTCACCACTTTTCTTTCCTTTTTTCTTCACTCCAACTTGACTTCCTGGTAGATCGACACAGTGGTGCAAGTGCTGAAATCCAGAAAGAAGAGGAAAAGAAATTCAAAGAGGTCGGCGAAGCCTTCACCATCCTCTCTGATCCAAAAAAGAAAGCCCGCTATGATAGTGGACAGGATCTTGAGGAAGATGGCGTGAATATGGGAGGTGAGTGCTAAGGAGGGGTTTTGCCTTGGTGACCTTCAAGTGTTTACATTTACAGGGACTGAGGGAGGACTGCATCTGTTTTCAAAATCCAGATACAAGCAGTCCCCAAGTTACAAACAAGATAGGTTCTGTAAGTTTGTTCTTAAGTTAAATTTGTTTATAAGTCAGAGCAAGTACATTTTTAATGTGTAACACAACCAGTATATTTCCTTTGATTAGCAAAGAGAAAGATTATCACCCCTGTGGTGTTTGCTTTGCTGTCTGTGTCCCTTTTTAGATGACTTCACTTTAATTTATTATTATTATTATTTCACATATTGTATGTCGTCCTTCTCATCCCCATGGCCCTCAGGGTGGCTTACAATAGGCAACCGTTTGATGCCTGTTTCTGACCCTGTGATAACGAGCCAACAAGTATTTTTCATCAGATATAATTTGAGGTCATTCTCATAGATCTTTTTGCACTGAATTCAGATCTGTGTTTATTTTTTCTCTATCACGTGTAGTTTTTGCAATGAGGCTAGTAGAATAATTAATGCATTTGCGTTCTGATATCAATTAGATTCTATTGCTATCAGTGTGTAAGTGCATTAATTATTCAATTAGCTTGATAGAGAAAAATAAACAGATCTGAATTCAGCACAAAATTATATTTTGTATCGGATGAAAAAATATTTGTTGGCTTGTGTTACACAAATAAGATGTGAAATATGCAGACTTTACTGTAGTCTGCTGTAATGTACAATTCATATTTTTAGAAGTTGACATGACGGAAACAAAATAAAGACATATTTAAAATCAACATAAAATTAATTTAAACTGTGCTACTCTAAGTTTGCTTTTGTTGGCTTTTGTAATTGGATTTTGACAAATTTGTCTTGTGGAAATAAGGATTGGTGATAAAGCTCCAGCAGAGACCCGCTTTCCTTCATGATAATTATTTCAAGAATTATTTCACTTTCGGGAGTAGATTTCCTCTCACTTCCTATTGTCTCACCCCGTTCTTAACTATGACTCATTTGTAAGTCAGATGTTTGTAACTTGGGAACTGCCTGTATTTATATGCATGTTCCCACAATAGACTCTATAGCAGGGGTGCCCACACTTTTTCATTATGCGAGCTACTTATAATAAAACCAAGTCAGAAAGATCTACCTTCCGCGGGCGTGCCTCCCGCACTGCGCACCATCCACGTTTGCTTCCGGACGAGAGAGAAGCAGGGCGGAGCAGGGGAGGGGCGGGGCTTGGTGCGGCCTGGCTCCGCCCCCTCTGGCTTCAGCTCTAGCAGCAATTGCTCCAGCCTTGAGGAGGGCAGGGCCAAGCCAGTGGTGGCATAGTTAGCACAAGACTGGCTTGGCCCTGCCCTCCTCAAGGCTGAAGCAGCTGCTGGGAGTGCCAAAGCCGGGGGAGGGGAGGGGCTTGGCACGGTCTGGCTCCGCCCCCCCTCTGAGAAATGCCCCACCCGGCTGCGATTGACCTCCTTCGGTCCCGCAATCGAACAGTCGACTTCCTGGGCAGCCCTGCTCTATAGAATTTTGAGTCTGAAGATAGCAACTCTGCTTTAGCATCTTTACAGCAAAAGACTTTAAAATTGGGCCAACAGAGAAAGGAATGATAGCGACTAAGTTACAGAGCAAATATTCAGCCCTGTGAAACTTCCCAGTGCTTTTGGAGTGTATCACTATGAGTGTGTTTGTAATTGATCCTGTTAAAAAAACCTTATCTCATCTGGTCCTGTTTCTCTGTTTTTTCTTCTTTTTCTATGCACATCCCCATTAGATTTTGATGCCAATAATATCTTCAAGGCTTTCTTTGGAGGGCCAGGAGGCTTCAGTTTTGAAGGTAAGTTGGAAAGCCACAGTGTTATCTATTCCAGAAATAGGGAGAACTGAGTAGAGGGACAGGGCAGGGAGAGTGTGGTTTTCAACTCTCACAATACTAGGTTGTTGTTTTTTGGGCTGTATGGCCATGTTCCATAAGCATTCCCTCCTGACGTTTTCAGAATAGTCATAGAATTATAGGCTCTTTATATTCCCCAGAACTGTGAGTTAAAAACAGACTTTTCTGTTTGGGGTTGGTAGGCTAACATGCATCCTTTTTTAAAGAAAAAAAAAGTCAGCCATTGCTGTGATGCTCAACTTCGTGCGCAGACCAGACCAGACCATCCTTAGAGATAGGGTTGAGGTAACCAACTCTAAATCTTTCCTTCTATGTTTTGCAGCTTCTGGACCTGGAAATTTCTTTTTCCAGTTTGGCTAAACTGCAGAAGAATCCTGTTCCATCTACTGAAACCCACACTTTACCCGACCTGCTTCTTTTAACCTTGAGTTATGTTCTCCCTTCATCTCATCTCGCCGTTTCTTAGGGCTGTGGCGTTTTCTCCGTTGGAGACCTCAGTTTTTTGTGTGTGCTTTAGAGTGTGACGAGAAAACCAGCGCTTGAAGACAAGGGGGAGGGAGCAGTGAAGGAATATCAATTTTTTGTTTGTTTTATTGTTAACTTTATTAAAGAGAGAGAAGGAGAGAGAGAAAATAAAACCTTTTGATAAATGATTTCAAACTCCTGAGCTATTGGGACTTAACTGGGGGAATCCTCACTTTCTTAGAATGCCCTGAGACTTTTCTCAAGTGCAGCTGGACACGACATGCCTTCATATTTATGTGAGTAATTTGAGAACCTGATCAGATTTTCCTCACTTTGGTTTCACCATCCTGGCTGTAGCCACATTGAACTGTGTTTACTAAGGCAATTGAGATACCCAGGCGTAGAGTTGAGATTGATGGCATTACTCCCCAAGATCTTCACTTTTGGAATGAAGGCAAAAAAAAACCCCCTTCTTGGCAACACTTCTAATACCTCCAAAAAGTCTCATTTAATTTCAAGGGACAGTTTCTTTCTGTTTCCAGTTTCTGAAATACTTCAGGGAAATTGTTAAGGGCTTGATTTCACACAAGAGATGTTTGCCATTTACATCATGACCCCCAGCTCAACACGTAAAACCTGACTCCATTGGAAAGCTCCTTTGTCTGAGTAATAAGAAAGGCTCTGAATGGGCGGAGGGGGCTTGGATCGGCAGTGGCCCTTTCACACACACAAATCATTTGATGGCACAGTTCATACCTGCACATGCAAACTTAAAAGTGTTGCGACTTTCCTTTGACAAAGTAATTGGAATATCAAAATGCATGTATGGTCGAGAGGATTTCTCAGAATTGACCAACTGTTTGCGCTGCATTTAAAAGAAGAGTATCATAATTATTTTAGGGGAAGTGCTCCTGTGTCTGCTCCACAGCTCTCGCTTGTAGCATGTTATGAAGTTGCTTCAATGAGTGCCTCCAAATACAATTCTTTGTGCGGAGAGTCGAGATCACAATATTCTGGGTTGATCTTTGTATTGATGGAGCCTCATATTTCTGAGCTGAGTTGCTTATCTTGACATTATCAAATGGGTTGTTTTGTAAGATGACAATTTATAATTTAAAAAATAGCAGCCAGCCACCCTGGAATTGCTGGCTGTCCTGTGTGTTAGTTTTATCGTATGCTGGATTAATAACTATATTGACCATCCCAAGTGACTGCTTTCATGATACCTCCTTATTTTGCCATTGTTTCATAGTAGCAAAAGATCAGAAGCAAACTCTCTGTCTTCTTCATGGGACATTTTACAATAGCTTGTAGTTTTCACACGCTGGCGGTTTCTTCCAATATTCAGGACGAACTTATGGTGTTCACCTCAGATCAGCTGAAGAATAGAGGTGTATACCATCATAGATCTGAACATCTTTGACCACCTTCCTGTCCAGAACTATTTAATCAGCCATGAAATGCTGAGGGTTTTTTTTAATGAATCATTCATTCCCTTAAGTAATTACCCACAGAACTGTTTTTGTGCAATAACTAGAATGATCTGTGAAATGTTAATTACTAGCCAACTATCAGGCAACGTTTTAGGATGTGTTGAGATCATGGCCTGAGATTTTCTTCTATTTTTTTCAAGTTCTACTTTTGGCTCTTGACAGTTTTTGACCTTCATTCATTTTCATTCCCCTTCCTATCCTCAGAGGAACTCAAAAGAGAAACAATGGCAAGGGATGCAATCTATTGGAAGATGCTTTACAGCTATTGCACCCTGGACTGACAGGTGTAGAGAGTGAGGAAGAGTGTTAGCATTTGGGGAAGGAGCCAGGAACATGGTTATCTCGGTAATGTGAAAATCTTTCCATGATGCCTCCTGGGCAGGGAATATTGCTACCTCTGATTTAAAGTTGCATTTTGTAGTCACACTCCACTGATGGAATTTATTTCATAGGCTGAGTATACACATCCAGAACATAAATAATGTTGAATTCCATGCATCATTCACTAACAATTAAGAAATGTTATATTTGTTCAGTAACTGGCAGAAAAAAGCAACAGAATACCTTTTGAGTGTTGGGTTGTGCTGAAAGATCTACCAACAAAACCTTCTCTTCAGAGGCCAGATATTACCTTCCACATGGAAAAGTAAAATTGCATCATCCTGTTAATTTCCACTCTTGGCAAAATGACTTTAAATGTCAAATGAAGATTGTGTAAGTTCAGTAGATGGCGGCCTGGTCCTCTGACCAGCTGAACAGCGGGAGTTGTTTTAAAGCTTAGGATGTTGCTTTCTCTGTGTCACAAGCATCTTAAAATAAGTGTATTCCACAAACAGTAAAGGGTTTCTGAGAATGTGCTGTTGTTTGTAAACTTGGAAACTGGTGAGTGCCAATTTGAAAACTATTGTCATGTTTTGCCTTTACTATATTTCTGATCTGGAACGTCAGCCTCTACTCAAAGCAGCCCTGAACGGAGTCTTGTCGATATCTACTTTCTTTGCATTATAGAGCATTGTGTGTAGAATGTACTTTAAAAGTTCTCCATCCTGGTGTGGCATGCTAGAACTTTGCATTTTATTCTTAGCTGTTGGACCTTCATTTCAGAATTACCAGACAAATTATACTATTGATGGCCCCATACTCATTTTTCTAACTGTCTCCGAGACCTGGTGGAGTACACCTGCAGAAAGAGGAGGAGGAGAAGGGATCCTCCTGCAATAGAGTGACTATTGGGGAAAATGAAATCCTCCCTACGTAAACATAAAGTAGCAGACAGGTACAGATGCAAGATTCAACTTTGTTCCTCACTATGCTGAGTTTTCTTACAGGACTTTTTAAAAACAGAGGCATTAAACACAACAGCCATCACTTGCAGTCTCAATTGTATCATTGACTTTGTCATTTTAACCTGCTGCATTTCAGCCCGGCAATAGTGGGAGGAAACGAGGCTTTCTAAGGATGAGCCGAGGACCAGCTTCCACTCTACCTAGGAGCTCCTGGTCTCAGAGCAGTATGTGAAAGGAAGTTGTCATTGTGCCTCAGATATTTGCAATCCCTTTTTCTCTCTCTCTATACATTGCCTGGTCATTCTTCCTTGCATGCATTGTGTCCTCCTAGCTATACAGAAACATTAAAAAGGAATATCTAAATAGAGGGCAGATGAGCCACTACTGGAGCTATTTGGAGAGGGGTTATTTAGGTATTCATATTATACTGTGTTAAACCTCAGTGTGAGGACCTAGCCTCCCTGTTGAGACGTTTGTTGCATGAACTTGTTTTAGAACAGCTCCCTGGCCCCCTCCTCCCTCTCCTCTCCTGGGGATATGGCTTCACACATAAATAATACACTGTCCCACTGGAACACTTTCACCTTTCTAAGATGACGAAAAGTAAAGGAGAACACAGACTTGTGACTATTTGATCAGCAGGATTCATAATGTGTTTATACTCAAAATTTCAAAACCAGACTGAAGCAAAAACCATATGCAATTGATATTAACTTTATTATAAACTGTATATGATGTACAAAAACAAAAATAAAACACTCCAGATCTCACTGGTGACTTTTTGCCTGCTTGAACAGATTATAGACACGGCTGAACCTGGATGTGGAGGCATGGAGCTGGATTGAATAAGTAGCTATAGACTTCCCATCCACTCAAAAGAAGGCTGTGATGGCAAATATTAAGATGTTAGAGGCATATCTTAGGTGAGATTGAGGCAGAAGGGATTTCTTAGCCCTTCGGGACAAACCTCTGGGTCTCCAGATCATTCAACATGTGCTGGCATTGAGTCTGGATTACTACAGAAAGGCAGCGTATAAACAGAAGGTGACCACAATATTCTTGATGCCAAAAGCAGATCAGGTCAAGCACCAATTTCTAGGATTATTTTTCCTCCAGATATTTCTGAATTGTGCGAATGAAACATAGAAGAAGCTCTTCAACAGTCAACAAGATCTTGGGGGAACAGGCCACAAACGCAGCTCATTCCCAAGTCAAAACATTGGTGTTTGCCAGCTTCACATATCCATGACAGTCTCATCTCTCACTAAACAGATTTACATCCCATGCTTTTTGTGCGTGTACTCTGAAAGTTCACCTAGTGATAGCTTGAGCAAAGTGTTTTAATACTGAACAACAGCATTGTTTAACTGTCAACACCTTTATATTAATAACATTTATTTCAATATACTTTACAGTTATTATGTTTAAGCAGCTACTAAGATTTGAATCAGAATTAAAGCATTTTTTAAAACTAGTCAGAACGCTGGGATATGCTACTTCCACATAAGTAAAAAGAGACCAATTGTATTCAAGAAAAGCACATTAACATGAATTTTACCATTAGACAACCAGTAGGAACCACTGCAGTATCTGGTACAAGTAGTAGGCACAAAAAAGTTACTTTTTGATGGATGTGTCCTGAGCAACACCAGTAGCATAACTAGCTTCCTTTCTACATAGCTAGATACTCAAAAAGTTTAGATGGATAAAAAACAGCCCTAGCTAGCTTTAAATACCGATTGGTGGAATTTTAGACTTCATGTGAAGTCTGCATTTGGGCTGAGTTCATACCTTCTATTTTAAGTCTTCAGTTAACATCCATATAATGTTGCACAAAATAAACAAAACTAGATAAGGTTGTAAGGTAAGGGTGGAGAACCAAAGACCCTTGGGCCAAATCTGACCTTTCTGGGGCCCCTCTGCATTTTTTCTACATTCCCATGCCCCTTTTCTGTTACCTATCACTGGGTATTTTCCACAGGTTTTTTTTGCTGATTTGAGGGTCATGACTTAGTGGGGATGATGACTGGAAGGTGTTTTCCAAGTACCTGGAACTGAAATCAAGCCCTTGAACTGAAAGAGGTTCTCCACTTCTGCTGTAAGGATATTTTTTAGGAAGATGTAGCGTTCCCATTGTTTTGTGTAAAGGTCTTTTTCCTTTAATGAGGCTCATATTCAGTGAAAGTATACAAAGGTGTAATGAGTGAAGGAAGGACCCTCCTAAGCATTACCATACATAAGCCAACTCAGCTAGAGGACTTTAGGTCCCATGTGTATTGCAAGGTTTTATTACAAATATTTAAATAAAAGCACTCCAGATCCGGAATGCATTTTGAGAAACAACATGTAAATAAATGCTGCTGTAGCTGGAATACAAGTATTCAGCTGCCTACTCAATCAACATTTTTAAAGGACTTCTGTAGAAAACAAACTTTTGGTAATGGACGGGACTGAAATCCAATCTGTTCTTGCAGCAAAGTGGCTAGGAGTTAATCACTTCAAATGTACATCCATCCAGGCTTCAATGCCGTTTGGGTGACCAATCCATTTTGGATTTTAGTCCCAACTTTACAAGGAGATACTTAAGTGGCTGATCCTAAATCCCCAAGCAGGATCAGGGACTTAGTGCCTTTTTAAATTGGGGCTAAAACCTGCGTGCTGTCCCACTGGAACAAGCTCCACCAGCCAACCCATTGCATATCCAAAATATTAATAGTGCTATCAGACCTGGGGCAGGCATTACCCCTTTGAGGTTTTAAAATATGTGGCTTGCCTTTTATTTTTAGACTGAAAGCCTACTACCGACGTATTGTTATAAAATCAAAAGGCATATATACAAACACTCCTTTTCCATGTTTCCAGTATCTGAAGAACCCATAAGAGATGGTTTCTTTCTGTTTCGGTTCTTTATGTATTGAGGACCTAGACGTTGCAGTTCAACATTATCTAAGGGCCACACACTTGATTTCAGACAATTCTAGTTTTTGAAAAATCTTTTCCTTGAATCTGAATTCTATGCTTGTGTCAAGACAGAAATGTCAGTTTTGGAAACTTCTTCAAAGACTGCAATCCTTCATGCTGCTACCCAGGAATAATACTACTAAAACACTATAGTACTTACTCCCAGGAAAAGATGCACAAGATTGCATGAAACATATTTTGTACAACATCACCATTAAGAGTATTTAAAAATACTTCATATAAATTACTTCTGTGCTCTTCAATACAGCCTTGTAAACAAAGCCCTTTACATAAAGCCCTATCCGACTATCATGAATGTTCTGAGGGCAACATTGTCTACTGTCTGATATATTTTACAAACTATTTCTACCACCACCCCGCAAGGTGCCACTGGATAATAGAAAAGAGTTCTCATCAGTCATAAAATATAGATAAACTCTCGCTCGTGACATACGGTTCCATTTGTCTCTCTCACTACTATGGGCATACAATGGGAGAGAAGACACTTCCTTTCAGCTAAACAGTCCCTGAGGCATCGTTGATACACTAGTTCAACTTTCTCAAAAAGCGGTACCCACTGTTCTGAAATGCTGGAAAGTGGCATCCAAAACATCTTCAGGGCACCAAGTTGGTGTAGACTAGACTAAGGCTGTTCCTGGAAGACTCCAGGCCCTAGCAAATGGCTTAGCTTTGTTTTGAAGAAGTAAGTACAGACAAGGGAGAAGACCACCAACCTCTCCCTTCACCTGTTTAGTAGGAAGGAATGGGTGAAAATTCAAATACTAACTTAAATGTGTGAAAGAAATAGTGCCAAAGTGTATGCCAAGGTGCTACATTAAGCAGACAGATCATACCTGCAAAGCATCATGGCCAAAAACCATGTTTTTTTTTCTGGATGGGGTATAAGGAGCTATGTTCTAGCCCTTTGCACCACAACCATCTCCCCATCTCCACCCCAGTGAGCAGACTCCAACCGTGTTTCCCCGAAAGTAAGACACCCCCGATTGTAAGACGTATCAGGGGTGTCGGCTTATATAAGCTGTACCCCGTATGTAAGCCGTACCTCATCCCGCCGCCCCGCCGCCACAACCGGAGGTGTGCCGCGGCACACCTCCGCGGCACACCTTTTCGCCAGGCCTCCAAGCAAGGGAGGGGGAAAGGAGCCAGGGGCAGGACGAAGGCGAGCGTCACTGTGACGCGATCCTCACCACGCCCCCCTGCTCCTTTCCCCCTCCCTCCCTTTCGTCAAGCAAGGGAGGGGGAAAGGAGCCAGGGGCGTGGTGAGGATCGCCGCGTCACAGTGACGCGTCGCCGCTTCGTCCCGCCCCTGGCTCCTTTCCCCCTCCCTTGCTTGGAGGCCTGGCGAAAAGGTGTGCCGCAGGTGTGCCGCGGCACACCTCCGGTGGCGGTGGCGGGGCGGCGGCGTGGGCGTGGGCGTGGGCGTGTGCGGCGGGCACGTCTTGGGTTATATAAGACGTGCCCGAAAGTAAGCCGTAGGGGGACTTTTGGGGGGGAAAAGAAAGTAAGACGCTGTCTTACTTTCGGGGAAACACGGTAGATGGGCAACTGCTGCTTATCACTGAAGATGGGGAAGAGCAGTGAGGAAATTCACATGCTGAGGAATGGCGTGGGGGAAAAGAAATGGGAATGCGTCCTCTTAAGACTGGATCTACCCTATGTCCCATCATCTGATCCCAAATTATCTGCTTTGAACTGGATTATACGAGTCTCCACTGCCAGATAATCTGAGATAAACAGATAATCTGGGATCAGATCCTGGGTTATACAGCAGTGTAGATCCAGCCTTATACATTCCCTGTGGAATTGCCTCCCCATTCTCAAAAGATAAACAAGAGCTGCTGCCATATGTGTTTTGGATGCTGCACAAAGGGCTACAAAATGGCACCTTTCACTATATTAAAAATACCATACATATACACAGGCCACAGACACTCATGTCAGTAGCAAGAATCCCAACACTATCTATGCAACCCAAAATTTCTCATTTGCAAGCACACTCTGCCTATTGCTTTGATAAATGTAAATTGGTTTTGATTCAGGACTTTCATAGTCTTTATCTACTAAAAAGACCAGAGTGGGCAATCTCAGCAAGAGAGGGTGGGAGATCACTAAAGCAGGATCAATAGAGATGAGGTAAGTCTGGTTTTCAAAGATGAAGAAGAGAGATGCTTTGCATCCATCCACTTTAACTGGCATGGTTCTAGCCAATAGAATCCTGAGATTTGAAGTTTAGGGAAGGGTACTTCGAGCATCAGAATAGAGAATTTCTGTGTGTCACTAAAACGCAAATCTCAGGGTGCAGCCATGGCAATTAAAGTGGAATCACAGTCCAATAATGGTGAACTGTGAAAGAAACATGTGAGTGAGCTAGTACCTCAATCTGGAGTATCTTAAGTCCACTTCTTAGAGAGGTGATGTGTTTTACTTTCTTTTGGGGCAAAGAAAGCATCTGTCCCCAAAATTGTAAATCAAGCAGGGAATTTCATTGCCCTCTTGCAGTGGTTTGGTTTTTAAGATATTTTGGACTTCAGTTCCCAGAATCCCAAACCATTGGGCCCGCTGACAGAATCTTCTGAGACTTGAAGTACAAAATAGGTGTAAATTCAAAGGTTCAGAAACTTTTCCCTATAGGGCAACCTCCCCCCACCCCAAAAATATGAAACTTAGAAGTGAATAATGGCTTTTCCTGGATGATAATTCCAAGGGTTCCCTTTATCAACAAGATGTATTCCTCCCAGGGGCGATCCTACGGGTAGGCAAAGGATGCCGCTGCGTGGGGCGCCATCTGGGTAAAGGGCGCATTCGCCCGCCGGACAGCGTCCGGCTGATGTTCCGCTTTTGGACCTTGTGCGCGCTCTGACGCAAGCCTCCCTGCGTGCCAAAGTGCAAGCCTCCCCTGCGCGTGAGCTTCTGGGCATGCACAGAGGGGCGTGCCGAGTGCTGTGTTTAGAGGCTTCTGCGCCTGCGCTTCTGGGCATGCAGGAGCATGCTGAATAGGCTGTGTTTACATGCACAGATGGGGGGCGCGTGCCGAATAGGGAGTGCTGTGTTTACAGGCTTCTGCGCCTGTGCACAGGTGCTTCTGGGCATGCGCGGAGGAGGGGCGCATGCTGAATAGGGAGTGCTGTGTTTACAGGCTTCTGGGCCTGCACACAGGAGCTTCTGGGCATGCACAGAGGGGGGCGCGTGCCGAATAGGGAGTGCTGTGTTTACAGGCTTCTGCGCCTGCGCACAGGTGCTTCTGGGCATGCGCGGAGGAGGGGCGCATGCTGAATAGGGAGTGCTGTGTTTACAGGCTTCTGGGCCTGCACACAGGAGCTTCTGGGCATGCACAGAGGGGGGCGCGTGCCGAATAGGGAGTGCTGTGTTTACAGGCTTCTGCGCCTGCGCACAGGTGCTTCTGGGCATGCGCGGAGGAGGGGCGCATGCTGAATAGGGAGTGCTGTGTTTACAGGCTTCTGGGCCTGCACACAGGAGCTTCTGGGCATGCGCGGGGGGGGGGTGCCAAAATTATGTTTTTGGGGAGGGGCGCCAAAATAATGTTCGCTTACCATTTAAAATTACCTTAGACTGCCCCATTTCCTCCCCAGGTCATGGACTATACCCAAATGTAGCTGCAGCCCCAGGTAGGCCAATGCAGGTGAAAACTGGCCCCAGGACCAAAAGTACACACTCACCCCTGCCCTGCTCTAGCTTTACCCTTGAAACAGAATGAGTTGGTAGAGCCATTGCATCGGGAGAAAAGATGGCCCCATTTCAGGACAGAGGTGGCACGTGGCATTTGTGAATAATCCATCAGTTTATGTGTTTGTTTTCTAAAACAACATGAAAACAGAAAAAACCAGGAAGAGGAGGAAGCAAAGTCCTCGCCTTGTTTTATTCCCTGCTATGCTGGCTTTCTTTTTTGCACAAAGTTGATTTTAATGGACTACAAGGGAGAAGGGAACTCCCACTTTGGTGCATGCCCCCCATTCCTGAAACAGTGTAATTTAATCTACCGGTGCAATTCTATGATGGCAATGGGTAGTGGATTTATGTCAGCACCAGCAGTATTAAGGCCTTAGGACATGCACTGTTTCTATGTATCGAGAAACTAAGTATCCAAATTAATCTTAGTTTTTATGCATCAAAAAGTGTCTGGCTTCTTTCTCAAATGACAAGGAGCAGGGGAGAAGTGTCTTGGTAGAGAAACTGGGTTGTGCGTGAATGTATCGAATGGGAGGATAATGTGTTCTTACAAAAGGTTACACAGGGTTGTAGAACCAGAGCAGGCTGCGTTTAGATGATGACGCAGGCATTAAGGGGTGAGCCCCGCTTGCTGCCCCCTTGAGTTGGCACCAGTTTCCCTTTTCCATAGTAACCGGAAAAGATGGCCCTCACTTCAATCTTTTTGGAGAACGCAAGCATCCACAGGCCATTCCCGTATGACAAAAGTTTCCCACCCCCAATCTCCCCAACCTCCTCGCCTTTGTTCCCTGCCTTCTCCAGCTTGGCAAATTCAAGGAGGTCCAGGCCGGTCTGGACGGCTTCTATCCCACTGGCACAGCCCAGGGTGACGTGTGCCCGGCTGCCTTTGGGGAAGCTGACCGCTGGCGGGAGCACGTCCACGTCGCTCGGCCACAGGGCCAACTGCTGCTCATTCAGTTCCACGCGGGCCCCGACAGTTCTTGGGGTGATGAAGAGAGCAGTGGTGGTCAGGAAGAAGGATTTTCCATAAGAGGACTTCACAATCTGTGGAAGACATTGTTTCAGTTAAAGACGTCCACATTTGCCTAAGCTTTCAAAACACTCTGCAGGGCATTGGGGCATTTTTGCCATCTTGTAGAAGGACATTTTAGGCCTTTTAAAATAAGTCTCAGGCAGGGCTGCCCAGGAAGTCGATCGCGATCAACCAGTCGATCCTGGGACCGAAGGAGGTCCGCAGCCGGATGGAGCACTTCTCAGAGGGGGCGGAGCCAGGCTGCACCAAGCCCCGCCCCCTTCCCCGGCTTCGGCACTCCCAGCAGCTGCTCCAGGTTTGAGGAGGGCAGGGCCAAGCCAGCCTTGTGCTAGCTATGCCACCACTGGCTTGGCATTGCCATCCTCAAGCCTGGAGAAGCTGCTGGGAGCTCCAAAGCCAGAGAGGAGGGGCGGGGCTTGGTGCAGCCTGGCTCCGCCCCCTGTGGCTTCAGCTCTACCAGCAGCTGCTCCAGGTTTGAGGATGGCAGTGCCAAGCCAGCCTTGTGCTAGCTATGCCACCACTGGCTTGGCATGGCCATCCTCAGGCCTGGAGAAGCTGCTGGGAGCTCCAAAGCCAGAGGGGGCGGGGCTTGGCACAGCCTGGCTCCACCCCCTCTGGCCAAGTCCCGCCCCCTCCCCTCTCCAGCCTTGAGAAGGTAGGTAGATCTTTCTGACTTGGTTTTAATATAAGTAGCTTGCATGCTGAAAAAGTGTGGGCACCCCTGTTCTAAGGTCTAAAATGGCCCAAGGTAACTACGTACTCCACAGCACCTAGAAGGTATTGATGGGAATTTTGGAGCAAAAAAAATATTGGGAGTTATTGGAGGGGTTTTGAGTGTAAGAAGGACTACATCCCTCTCCAAAATATGCCCCCTTGCCTTCCACAGTTGACCACCTCTAGGTTAGCAGGTCCCATCTGCATTCCTTGTAATTTAAATTACAGGTAAAATGTTGAAAATCACTGGGCAATCTTGGACAAGGCACATTCTTTCAGCTTGAAAAGAAGACAAAAGGAAAACCTCGATGAACAGGCTTTGCCAAGAAAACCCCATGATAGATGTACCTTAAAGGTAAGGGTAAAAGCTTCCCCTGGCATTAATTCTAGGTGTGTTCGGCTCTGGGGGGTGGTGCTCATCTCCATTTCTAAGCTGAAGAGCCATCATTGTCTGCAGACACCTCCAAGGTCATATGGCCGGCATTACTGCATGGAGTGCTGTTACCTCCCCGCAGAAGCAGTACCTATTGATCTATTCACATTTGCATGTTTTCAAACTGCTAGGTTGGCAGAAGCTGGGCCTAACAGGGGGAGCTCACCCCACACCCTGGATCTGAACTCCAATCTTTCGGTCAACAAGTTCATCAGCTCAGGGATTTAACCCGCTGTGCCACCGGAGGCTCCTAGGTTTACCTTAGGGTCGCCGTAAGTTGGAAATGACTTGAAGGCACCCAAGAACAAAGTATGCGTTAATTACTTTGGGGAAGGAGCAACTATGAAATAACCAAGAATATGAAGGAAACAAAAAAACCTAAGAGATCAAGAAAAAATAGCTTTCTTCCATCCATTTCTCTCCTACATGGGGATTGAAACAAATGGAAATAAATTGTGCCTAAACCACATTCTAAATTAAGTTCTAAAATAAAAAAGCACTAGTGGGGTGAGTTATTCACACTTGGGAATTACATTGTTTCTAAACCACCCACCACCCTTCCGAATACTACACTGCTGTATTAAAGCCATGTATTTCTGAGCAGCTAACAATATACAATAAAATATACATGCCAACAAAAAATAAAGGCCATTTGTAGCATAATACATAAATAAATGGTTGACATTCTCTTAGTTACTCCCAACCAGAGTAGAACTGTTCAACCAACTGTCAAATGAGGAGTCAAGAGATAGGTAACTTCCACTGACTCAAATGATCTACTCTAGTCGGGACTAACAACATCATTTAGAGCAGTGTTTTTCAACCTTTTTTGAGCCGCGACACATTTTTTACATTTACAAAATCCTGGGGCACACCACCAACCAAATGACACAAAATGACACTCTAACACAGTAATACATATAGTTAATATGTTTTTTAATGTATTTATACACTCAGTGTGAAACCTGGGCCTGTTTCGATGAACACAACATATACTGTATATGACTTTCTCTCACATACTTATACATGGCTATCATGTCTTCTCTCAGCCTTCTCCAGGCTAAACATGCCCAGCTCTTCAAGCTGCTCCTCATAAGGCTTGTTCTCCAGACCCTTGTGAAATTTCACCCTGAGTGAAACTTGCTTCCAGTTAAGTATGGATGTCATGAAGCTGTTTTAAACACTTCCTTGGGGAGGGGGGCAACTCTCGAAAAATCCAGTAAAATAGTTTTTAAAAACCCAAAACATTTCCAAGCGGAGAGACTCAATTTGTTGCTTGGAAACCTGTGAATGCTTCAGCCTCCCGATGCTCCCAGGTTTGCTCACTCCCCAATTCACCGATGTGGAGCTTCCAGCTTTCGCTGTTCTCGCGAGAAATCCAAGCCAACGCAGAAACGCCGACTCAATCACTTCCGCCCAGTGCTCTGCTTTTGCAAAGGGAGGCAGCGAAAGAGGCCACACAGATCTATGAAACGTATAGAGTCTATATGTTTCATAGATCTGTGTGGCCTCTTTTGCTGCCTCCCTCCTCCCTCCGCCCAGTGCTGAAAGAGGGAGAAAGAGTTGCTAGGAGGGGGAAGAGTGCCAATTTCCCATGACACACCTGATGCTCACTCACGGCACACTAGTGTGCCGCGGCACACTGGTTGGGAAACACTGATTTAGAGCAAGTGTTTAGCTAGCACAGTTATCAAGATGCATATATAAATATTTATACAGTTTCAGCAAGGGTAGGAAAAATAGTTTTTGTATGTGTCGTCCTTTGGAAATTATCTATTCATATCTTTAAAGACAGGTGAAGAAGTTGGACTTCCCGACATGGTCCATCTTGAAAGTACCAGGACTTCCTACCCAAAATAAAAAGAACCTAAACACTTGCCTCCTGCTGTGCGTAGTCATCTGCTCCCGGGGCCTTTCCAAAGTCAGTGAATTTGGTGGTACAGTGCAAGACACTGGGTGGCCTTTTCGCAAAGTAGCCGGTCAAGTCAATTTTCACTTTGGGGTCTTCGCTGACTTGTCCAACTGCAAACCAAAAGGAGGAGAATAGTGGTTCAACACAATTTTATAACTTCTTCCCTTTCAATCTCGTATCATCACGTAGGATTAAACAGACTTTTAGAAGGATGCATTAGACATGTTAAAATTATGGGTACAGAGAAACAGATGGAAAAGGAAAACGAGGATGGTTGTGTGAGTATTCCTACAATGTGATCACCTTACGTTATGTATTTTCCTGTCTTATACCTTCCTGCTTATACTAATTTATATATTTACCTAACTCATGAATTTGTGTCAGACTTGGAAAAGAACAGACGCTAAATAGAGGCAAATTATATTTTCCTTTCACTATGCACATAATAGTATGAGAATTTCTACCTTCATGGTAGTGCTCAAGACCTGTACTGAGAAAGCACAACATACAGGTAAATGCTACACAGTGGTTTTTTAAAAAAAAAGTAATATGTACAGGTCCTTCTCAAAAAATTAGCATATAGTGCTAAAGTTCATTATTTTCCATAATGTAATGATAAAAATTAAACTTTCATATATTTTCGATTCATTGCACACCAGATGAAATATTTCAGGTCTTTTTTGTTTTAATACTGATGATTTTGGCATACATATCTCAAAAAATTAGCATATTCCATCCGACCAAATACGCTAATTTTTGAGACAGTATTTTTGGGTTTTCAGGAGCTGTATGTCAAAATCATCAGTACAAAACAAAAAAAGACCTGAAATACTTCAGTTGGTGTGCAATATATGAAAGTTTAATTTGTATCATTACATTATGGAAAACAATGAACTTTAGCATTATATGCTAATTTTTTTTAGAAGGACCTGTACATAATTCTTATCAAATGATTTTTGAAGGCAGTTGAGGTGTCACGTTATCAAGAGTTTTCGCTCCTTGGCAAAAGTTTTCTAGCAAATAGCATTGAGTACCGTAACTCTTAGTTATCTAGGGAGTTTAAGCACAGCCATTACCTCTTGATACCGCAAATTCAGCCTAGAGTGGTTACCAGATTGTAACCAGTGCAATTTAGACCAGAAACAGCAGAAATCAATGCAAGAGTAGGTAACGCAATGGCCTTCAGAGACTGTTGGATTGCAATTCCCAACATCACACATTGCGTAGCATTAGGCGCTACTATGGAGCAGAAGAGGAAGAAATTTCATTGATGGCAGTCACTTCTTTCTCTTTACTATCAAGTTACAGAGATTGGAAATGTGGGCTGCAACTCCCGCTATCTAGCTACTGTCATCCCCACACCAAAAAGTTACTTTTCCAAGTTTGCCCTTGAGGATAGGTCTAAAAAAGTTTTCATTTCTTAGACAACAACACGAAAAGTATGCCCTGATGTGATTAAGTACAGTAGGACATAATACAGAGTATAGCTGAAGTTATGTACATAAATTGTGGGTATGGACTTTCTTACTTGCTTCTAATTTGCTCAGGGATGTAGCAATAGATCTGAAGACCAGCTTAGACCCAAGGTTAGTCTAATGGTAATTATGTGATAACAATAAGTGTAACATCTAAGATGTTACTATTCCTGGAGCTGGAGAGTTGAGCGATATTGGTGGGGATGGGACGGGGGCTTTCTGCCTTAAGTTTATGCAAAACAAGACTGAACATTTACTTTCTGGATGCAACTAACATTTTGGATCACTGATCAAAGCTCTGGTTCTGTGCACTGAAGGGCCTGTGATCCCCATATTGTGGCCTCTCCCCCTGCTCCGTTCTGCAAATATGAGAAATGTATGCCTTTTGAGATGCCATGGGACTCTTAAGCACCCATCAGCCCTAGGCAGTGAATCTATGTGTAAGGCTCCACAGGGAGCTCTGGAGTTTTTCCTGTTCACCATCTCTGTAATCAAGACTTATTTGTTTAAAGGCACAAAAGGTTGGGCCAGAAGGATGCCCAAAGAAGGTGCAAGAGCTCTCTAAGGCCCACAATTGAAATCTCAAGGTGGTTTTAAGTGCCTTGCCCTAGCTATACAAAAAGCTAAAGAACTTGGACCAGTTAATTTTTGGATTACAAAGGGGTTTTTTTCCAAACTGCAGAGAGACACATCAGAGAATGTTGCTCAATTTGCATAAGATATACAAGTTTGCCCATTTTCTTTATAAAAATATGATATGGAAAAAGCCATAGGGCTGGAGAGATAGCACAGCGGTAACAGCAGCTGTGCTTGCAATCAGAAGGTTGCATGTTCAATTCCCGGGCAGGTCTGAACACCCAGCTGTTCACCCAACAGTTCGAAAACAGCCCAGCTGTGAATAGATAAACTGGGAACCGCCAAGCGGGGAAGGATTTTTACAAAAAGAAAGGACTTTACAACACCTGAATAAAAAGAAAGATCGGCTGTGGGAAGATGGAATGCGGAAAACAGAGGCTCTCCGTCATGAGGATGAAGCAACAGCACCCCCTTGTGACATGATGACGCAATCACACCCTGTGATGCAGCCAGAAAGAAGAAGGAAAATCCTTCTAAATTGTACTTGTTGTATGTACTTGTTGTATGTAATTGTATCTAAAATCGGCAGTGATTGTCTGCTGTATGTGTGATGTAATCTGCTCTGAGTCCCCCTTCGGGGTGAGAAGAGTGGAATATAAATAAAGTGTTAAAAAATGTAAAATTGCACTGTGTACTGTAATTTGTATGTCTTTGTATGTCTTCTGACAGGGACTGTCTGTCGTATGTGTAATGTAATCCGCACCGAGTCCCCTTCGGGGTGAGAAGAGCGGAATATAAATAAACATTATTATTATTATTATTAGCAGAGAGAGTACACAAATGTGCAGTGCCAGGTAAAATTCCTCCTTCTGGCAACACATTAGAAAGCAAAGATCTTATAACACACAAGGCTTTCTCGGCGATTTTTATAGGCATCTATGGCACTAAAAGGCTGGCCTTGTCCTTACATGGCTTTGCCTTAAGAAGAGAACAATGACTCTTGTTGATGGAGGTTACCATATGGATTAGAATGATTGTCAACTCTCCTCATCTGCTGGAGTTAGGAACACCAGACATGCACAAAGGTAGAAAAATCTAGTATGACATTCTGGAAGACTTAGGCCCCTTCTATACTGCCATATAAAATCCAGATTATTTGCTTTGAACTGGATTACATGGCAGTGTAGACTCATATAATCCAGTTCAAAGCAAATAATGTGGATTAAATAGGAAAATGGGGAAAGCCTACTGTATTTGGGCAGTTCCAGCTGCTGCAGCAGCTCTCTTGTCAATGGGCTGAAGTCCCCACAATTTAATTCAAATTTTTTTCCACAACAAAAATTAATTTAAAAAAGTTAGCGTTAAGAATTATTTATCAGAACTCTTAAGCTGGACTGTGGTGGCCAAAAGCAATAACAATGGGAGCTTGACCAAATATAGAACGTAATTAAATCTGAATTTTCAAGGAATATCCAAGGAAGCATGCATCTATTTAGGGTGAAATCTATTTTAGATTCACTACATGGAAAGCTGCTTCAAAATTAAGACAAAAACACAGCAGTTGCATTGCCACAGACCCATTCCAGCAATACATGGGCAGGTGGCAAATGTTCAAAATCCTACACAACCTACTTCCCCACTACCTTTCAGGTCTCTTTTTAAACCAGCCTGCTTGAGATTGGCAAACTAAGAACACTAGCTTCTTCCTGCAATCGAGTCTTTCCTCTTTCTTGGTTCAGCTTTGTCCTTTTTACTTGCTGCTCCATATTTGTGGAATTGCCTTCCTAAATTTTGACTGAATTATGAGGCCATTAAAGAACTCCAGGAACGCTGAGGAATGCGGAACAACAAGGGACGCTGGGAACGCTGAGAGATGAGGAGTGTGTTAGCTCCCCCTGGTGGCCAGAGTTTGCCTCTGTTCGTCTATATGTGTGTATGTGGAAACGGCAGAGGTTGTCTGCTAAATATGTGTACCTGTAATCCGCTCTGAGTCCCCTTCGGGGTGAGAAGAGTGGAATATAAATAAAGTGTATTATTATTATTATTATTAAACACTTATAGAATGCTCCTTCCCTCATTATATTTTACATTTTTCTTTTCCCCAAAAAAACTTTTGAAATTTTAGGTTGATATTGTTTTATTAACCTTGCCTATTTTAATTGCATGCATTGAATATTTTGCTTCTTTTTTGTATTTTAGCTGGATAATTTGTTTTACTATTGTATTATATTGCTTTATATTTCACTAGCTGTACCCGGCACGCGTTGCTGTGCCCTATTTAGGAGATGCGAGAAAGTCTGTGGGAAGTGAATTGGGTGTTTGTGTTTGTGCCTCAGCCCTTTGCCTTATCCTCCTCTGACAGTTTATTATGGGTCGGAATGTTCATGTTGGCTGGCCAGTACAGGAGTTACGCAAATCCGCCCTTATTGGCAGCCAATCATGTTGTCAGAATGTAGAGGCTGGGAGAGTCATTGGCAGCCCCTGAGGATGCTGGGAAATGTAGTTTTTTTACTCGTTGTTTTGGGGGCCTTTTAGGTTTTGGAAGGGAAAGTTTCTTTGCTACAAACGTACCTTGCTTGAGGCCTATTTCTGTTGGCAAGTTTGGTGTTTCTGCGTTGTAAGGTTTCTCTGTTTGGGACGGTCTTTCCATGACAACTCTTCCTTTATATATATAGATTATTCAGCCCTCCACATTTGGAAGTCTAACTTTTGCATATTTGATTAATATGCTGTGGTCAACTTCTGCTGGATTCCTAGAAAAGTGTCCTCCGAGTTATAAAAAAAGCAAATATGGAGGACTGACCATACAAATATTTTAGATATACACCTTTGGCAGGAACCATTACTTTGGTTGGTTTACTGGTACAGTGCGTTATACACTGATAGCACTATACAGTGTTCCCTCACTTATTGCTGGGGTTAGGTTCTAGGACAGGCCTGGGCAAACTTCGGCCCTCCAGGTGTTTTGGACTACAACTCCCACAATCCCTAACAGCCGATAGGCTGTTAGGAATTGTGGGAGTTGTAGTCCAAAACACCTGGAGGGCCGAAGTTTGCCCAGGCCTGTCCTAGAACCTCCCGCAATAAGTGAAAAACTGTGATGTAGGGATGCTCTATTTATTTTAATATTTATACATTATTTTAGTAATTATACACTATTTTAAGTCTTTATAAACCTAAAATAAAGTGAAGGAACGGAAGGAAAGGCCCTTCAAGGCTGGAGGGAGGGAGCGAGGACTGAGGATGGAAAGCGCCTGGGAGAGAGGCGGCAAAACCCCACAAAAAGGCAAAAATACCATGAAATATATTTTAAATTAATATTTTTTGACATCCGCAAAAGAGCGGGTCCGCAATAAGCAAACCACGAAGTAGCGAGGGAACACTGTATACATTAACAAAGACGAGAACGTATTTTCTCATCACTGGGCTTCAAATACCCCAGGATGGGTTCTCGGACTACCAGTTTAGCACACTTTGGATACTCATGATAGCATTTCGAAAGTACAGCCCTCAATAGTATAGACTCATATAATCCAGTTCAAAGCAAATAATGTGGATTAAATAGGAAAATGGGGAAAGCCTACTGTATTTGGGCAGTTCCAGCTGCTGCATGTATTGGCATGTATTTCTATTACCATCAAGCAACAAGCAGTGAATGAAGAATGCGTTGTCTGATATTAGAAGACTAATGGGCACTGCTTGAGAAAGATACCTATTGAAACACAGCTCCCAGATAGATCTGATATTAGAGGGTTAATACAGAAGTTTTTTGGGGGGGACCATAATTTCCTCCCAGCATGAAGCTGTGGCACTAACAAAGTAAGGGCAACAGTGGTGATTTTCCCAAGGTTAAAAAAATCCCTTAAATAGTGACAAAGACTGTTAAATGTAGGGGGACAGGAAGACTGGTATGCAAGTAATTACACAAAAGGTAAAGTTTTCCCCTGACATTAAGTCTAGTCGAGTCCAACCCTGGGAGGCAATGCTCATCTCTATTTCTAAGCTGAAGAGCCAGCGTTGTCCGTAGACTCCTCCAAGGTCACATGGCCGGCATGACTGCATGGAGTACTGTTACCTTCCCGCAGAAGCGGAATCTATTGATCTATTCGCATTTGCATGTTTTCGAACTGTTAGGTTGGCAGAAGCTGGGCCTAACAGCGGGAGCTCACCCCGCTCCCCAGATTCGAACCACCAACATTTTAGGTCAGCAAGTTCAGCAGCTCAGCAGTTTAACCCGCTGCACCACCAGGGGAGCCTAAGTCATTCTAGCAGGTTCTGCACCACTTCCTCCAACCTGATGAACTCATTGCTGGCCGCACTCGGCAGGAGTTTATCTCGAGGGCTTCATGGGCAGGATCTCCAGCATTACATAGTACACCTCAATTTGTCTCATAAGGAATGTCTACTGCTTGTGCAACTTATAAACAAAGAGTTAGCTATGAAAGCTTTTGCCTAGGAAGGAGTAGGGTTGAAGATCTTCTGTTTGGGCAGCAATTTGGGGAAACCTTTTTCAAGCTCTAGGCAGGACTACAGACTTCACAAAGATATGAGCTGGATGGTAGAGTAGACAATCTCTTGGGCATCAGGGCAGCAACAGGAAGGGATTCAGAATACTACATTAGGCTATTAGAGAACATATCCAAACCAACGTTTCTTAGAAAAATGTCACAATTTGACACCTATACTTCATCTGTATGTTTCCTGGAGTTTTTTTTAAAATATAAGTTCAGCATGTAAACTTGTCTTAAAATAATACATTAAAATGTATCTTCTTTTGTTCTCACAAGTGAACTACTGTTGGCCACTCACATTTGTGGGTTTAACTATTGCAGATTTGATTATTCACCGATTTGATGAATACAGTCCCTCTGAGAATCTCTAGGTCAGGGGTGCTCATTAGGTAGATCACGATCTACTGGTAGATCGCGTAGGGCATCCTGGTAGATCGCAGGCAGGGCGGGAGGAAGGCTCAGTCCCGCCCCGCAGGCTCCCGACACCGCCCAGGTGCAGAAGGAGGTTGGACTGGATGACCCTTGGAGGTCTCCTCCTATTCTAGGAACTCATTGTTGTTGTTATTATTATTATTATTATTATCAGAGGCTGAATGGCCATCTGTGAGGAATGCTTTGATTGTGTTTTTCCCTTATGGCAGAAGGAGGTTGGACTGAATGGCCCTTGGAGGTCTCCTTCTACTCTAGGAACCTATTGTTGTTGTTACTATTATTATCATTAATAGCAGAGGCTGAATGAATATTATCATCATTATTATTATGAATAAATCCAGGGGCTTATTATACTCACATTTAGTTGAATTCAGTCTTAAAATATATTATATGGCTCTCACTGAAATACATTTCCAAATATTTTGCTTTTATGGCTCTCTGAGTAGTGGGTAGGTGGATCATTTTGACTTGGTTGTTTTATAAGTAGCTCGCATGCTGAAAAGGTGTGAGCACCCCTGCTCTAGGTCTTCCAGTCCTCACCTAGAGATGTCTAGGGGAAACTCCTCTCTTTTGGGAGTGTTTTTCCAGTCTAGCAGAGATTGACTATATAGTTGCACTGGAAGACTTAGAGATACCCAGAGAGATGTTCTCTCAGGTAAAAAAATAGTTGGGTTTTTTTTGGTTTGTTTGTAGCTTACCCACTTTCATGTCCCTAACTTCTGCAAATGTGAAGGACTGAATGTACTATACAAATGATTTGAGTACTTTTTTATATAAACGTGTGCATGACACCAAGGAAAATGAGGAAACACTTCTATGTTTTCGAGTTACCCTGAGAACTTGAAATTTGGGTTGGTAAAATATAATGGCACAAGTGAGACTGAATGAATGTTATAGAAACTAAATTTTTGATGTAGAGGTCCGAAAACACAATAACACAGATCTTATCCACCAAAATCACCTAGAAAAGAAGGACAGGCCCCCAACACAGACATTTCCAAGTTGTTGGAGAGCTAGGAGTTCAGCAGAGATACGTTCAGCTATTTCCCATCCAGCTGAACATGCAGCAAGAACACCATCTGCAGGGACTTCCCAAAGACCCCTGGAGGGCTCTGCAAATGCCTGTCACAGTATCTCCAACTACCAGAAGATAGCTGAACTCATCGCCACTGGTCATCCAGCTCTCCAACAACACAGAAATTGCCATTTTATGGGGGAGTCACAACTGTGCTGCTCCTAGGTGGGGCTTTAAGAGATAGCCTCAGGAGACATAGCTTCAGAGATGATGATGCAAAGTCTCAGCCTTGAGGAAATACAAGCCAGCTGAGGATTTGTTGCACATGACAGCCTCAGCAAAGAATCCCGAGATAAGCATCCTGAAAACTAGCCTGAAGCCACTCTTGCGCTTACTAGTGGGAGAAGGCTGGTTTATATAGGTTAGCAGATGCAGATTCTATGCAATTAAAAGCTTTAGTGGAGGAAAGGGAACCCACAGTGCTTATTGGCCTCTTTTTTGAAGACTTTGGAATTGGCAAGCTCATCCAAAAAGGCCTGCCCGGTCTTCCGCAAGTTCTCCGAGCTCCGTTTACTCAAAAACCATCCATAATACAAGGGGAGGAAGTCCTTTTCTAAGCTGGGCTTCAGCTTCTTTAGATCATCCACTGTAAGTTTCCACTGATTCTTATCCTTGAGCTGCAAGCAATCCAATTTCCACGCCGTCTTGGGCTCTGCAATGATGACTTCATAGCGGTACTTGTCAGCAATGTCGAAGAGCTGATCTAGCCGTTCCCGCTCATGATGAGTGTCATCCACCACCACCACACTGACGTCACGCTTGCAATAGGCATTTAGATCCTCGTCTACCTTGCCGTAATCGTCAGGAATGGCGCTCCGGATGGCTGGCTGGATTTTGTACTTGTCAACGGAGACGATTCTGCAAGCATCTTTGTACTTGTCTTGGATGGCCTGTGCCAAGGTGGACTTCCCGCTGCCCGGAAGACCCCGGAGAATAATGACAGTTTTAGATTCCCGGATAGTGTCGATCGTGTCGTCATCATCCAGGAAGGGGAACTGCAAACCTTCAGAGCGTTCTTTCGGCTGGGAAGACATTTTCTTAAATATCTTGGGCAGGAATGCGTGGCTCTTCCGGGCAAAGCCTTTGTTCTGGAATAAAGAAAGGGGGAAGAAGAGGGAGGAAAGAATAGTCTTGTGGTTCTATTGGAACATTCCAGAGAGAGATACCATCTTTTGGCCCCGAATAATAGACCACTGTTTTCAATCCAAACCAAAGAGGGGATTTTGTTGTTGTTGTTCTTGCTGCTGCTGTTGGCTATTCAGATGGGCACAAATGGCCCAGTGATGGCTTTAAATGACGCTATTATGTCAGATAACAACTTGGTACATTCCAGAGGCAGCAGCCCTGTTCGTCTATTGTAGGAAAAATCCAACAGCAGCCTTCCCCAACCCAAAGCCTCCATTCCATGGAACATGTGCTGGACAACAGCCCCACCATCCCCAGTCTGCAGAACCAATGAACAGAATTGCACTCTAATACATCTGGAGGCACTAGGTTGGAAAAGCTTGTGCTTTCATAAAGACTAACATTTATGGACAATTTTGTATCACAAATAAGCCTATTTCTTTCACAACATACTAATGTTTCTTTATACTCTATGCCAGTGGTTCTCGATCTGTTTGTCCCCAGTTGTCTTGGCCTACAACTCCCAGAAATCCCCGCCAGTTTACCAGCTGTTAGGATTTCTGGGAATTGAAGGACAAAACATCTGGAGACCCACAGGTTGAGAACCACTGCCAAAAAGTGGTTAGTAGAATCTATGATCTTCCAACTATTTAGTAGAATCTATGATCTTCCAACTATTTAGTTGAATCTATGATCTTCCAACTATTTAGTAGAATCTATGATCTTCCAACTATTTAGTAGAATCTATGATCTTTCAACTATTTAGTAGAATCTATGATCTTCCAACTATTTAGTAGAATCTATGATCTTCCAACTATTTAGTAGAATCTATGATCTTCCAACTATTTAGTAGAATCTATGATCTTCCAACTATTTAGTAGAATCTATGATCTTCCAACTATTTAGTAGAATCTATGATCTTCCAACTATTTAGTAGAATCTATGATCTTCCAACTATTTAGTAGAATCTATGATCTTTCAACTATTTAGTAGAATCTATGATCTTCCAACTATTTAGTAGAATCTATGATCTTCCAACTATTTAGTAGAATCTATGATCTTTCAACTATTTAGTAGAATCTATGATCTTCCAACTATTTAGTAGAATGTATGATCTTCCAACTATTTAGTAGAATCTATGATCTTCCAACTATTTAGTAGAATCTATGATCTTTCAACTATTTACTAGAATCTATGATCTTCCAACTATTTAGTAGAATCTATGATCTTCCAACTATTTAGTAGAATCTATGATCTTCCAACTATTTAGTAGAATCTATGATCTTCCAACTATTTAGTAGAATCTATGATCTTTCAACTATTTAGTAGAATCTATGATCTTTCAACTATTTAGTAGAATCTATGATCTTCCAACTATTTAGTAGAATCTATGATCTTCCAACTATTTAGTAGAATCTATGATCTTCCAACTATTTAGTAGAATCTATGATCTTTCAACTATTTAGTAGAATCTATGATCTTTCAACTATTTAGTAGAATCTATGATCTTCCAACTATTTAGTAGAATCTATGATCTTTCAACTATTTACTAGAATCTATGATCTTCCAACTATTTAGTAGAATCTATGATCTTTCAACTATTTAGTAGAATCTATGATCTTTCAACTATTCAGTAGAATCTATGATCTTCCAACTATTTACTAGAATCTATGATCTTTCAACTATTTACTAGAATTTATGATCTTCCAACTATTTAGTAGAATCTATGATCTTTCAACTATTTAGTGGAATCTATGATCTTCCAACTATTTAGTAGAATCTATGATCTTCCAACTATTTAGTAGAATCTATGATCTTCCAACTATTTAGTAGAATCTATGATCTTCCAACTATTTAGTGGAATCTATGATCTTCCAACTATTTAGTAGAATCTATGATCTTCCAACTATTTAGTAGAATCTATGATCTTCCAACTATTTAGTAGAATCTATGATCTTCCAACTATTTAGTAGAATCTATGATCTTCCAACTATTTACTAGAATCTATGATCTTTCAACTATTTACTAGAATCTATGATCTTTCAACTATTTACTAGAATCTATGATCTTCCAACTATTTAGTAGAATCTATGATCTTCCAACTATTTAGTAGAATCTATGATCTTCCAACTATTTAGTAGAATCTATGATCTTCCAACTATTTACTAGAATCTATGATCTTCCAACTATTTACTAGAATCTATGATCTTCCAACTATTTACTAGAATCTATGATCTTCCAACTATTTAGACTCTAGTTCCCATAATCCTAGACCACTGTGCATGCTGGATAGGGCTTCTGGGAGCCGAGGTCCAAAACATATTGAAAGCCAAAGATTCTCCCCACCTTTGGTTAAAATGCAGCTGACAAATCGATTCCACAGGCTGCTCAATGCAAAAGAATGATGCTCATTCAGCGAATTAATCTATGCATGCCAAAATGCATGACTATGACCAATGAAAGTCTGCTGGTAGCAACTACAACTCACATGCTATTACATCTTATTCAACCTTTCCTGGCCTGCCAAAAAGCCACAGAACTGGGAAGAGGATGCGATAAAATGCAGTATCATCTGACTTCTTTTACTGGAAAATACTAAGATGGACCTAATTGACCAGCCTGTATCCCCCTGTAACATTTGCTAATAAGGGCCAAGTGCATTTGAACATTACATTCCTCTGCTCCTATGTAACTCTTGCCTGCTTTATTCTAACTAAAAGGATTATTTGCCCTTCCAATAATTATCAGTTGTCGATTTGGGAAACACTGAAACAATAGCACTCTGAAACAGGAATGGGAAAACTTCATCCCTCCAGGTGTTTTTGACTTCAACTCCCAGAAATTCCAGCCAGTTTACCAGCTGTTAAGCATTGCTGGAGTTGAAGTCCAAAACAACTGGAGGGCCGAAGTTTACCCATGCCTGTTCTAAAACCATGAAGCAAAGGTAAAGGCTTCCCTTTGACATCGAGTCTGACACTGGGGGTGGTGCTTATCTCCATTTCTAAGCCAAAAAGCCGGCGTTGTCCGTAGACGTCTCCAAGGTCATGTGGCCAGAATGACTGCATGGAGTGCCATTACCTTCTCGCAGAAGCGGTACCTATTGATCTACTCACATTTGCATGTTTTCAAACTGCTGGGTTGGCAGAAGCTGAGGCTAGCAATGGGAGCTCACTATGCTCCCTAGATTCAAACCACTGACCTTTCAGTAAGCAAGTTCAGTAGCTTAGCAGTTGCTCAAAAACCATACTTGTGTGTTATTGATTACTTTTGTAACGTATTATACCCCTATCCTTATTTTTTCCCTGCTCCTGGCTCTGTTTCGGTGAACGTTCTACACTGTTCTACCCATTTTAAACGGATGGAAACTCAAGCGACAGAGAAATATAAGGATGATGCAACAGTTGGCTTTATTTATCCAATATCATGTAGGCGCCATGCTTCTAAATTCAGTTGTTCCAGATCAAAAATGTATAAACCAAATTATTCAAATTGCAAGAAAAGGGATTCTATTTAACTGTTAGCAAGAACTTTTTCTCTGTAAGAACTATTTGGCTATAGAATGGACTGCCTGGAGGGGAGGTGGACTCTTCCTTGGAGGTGCTTAAACAGAGTTTAGATTGATTTCTTTGGAGTTGTTTACTTCTATATTCCTGACTGGCAGGGATTGGACAAAATGGTCCTTAAGTCCCTTCCATCAAAGCAAGATAGCATAACCTCCCAGTCTTCTCCCTAAGCTACTCTGTGAAGCATCACTTTCAACAACATTACAAACAGTACATGTTTGTTACTATTCTAACTTTTTGATAGCTATTGCTCATTTTCGCTGCATGGATGGTTTGGAAATAAAAGAGATTAGGCTTTCTCTACCTTATTGCCTAGAGAAAATCTTTATGTGCCATGCATAACCAGGTTAGTGACTATTTATACTTATAATATACAAATAAATTGGTGATCTGAATCCAAATAGTCCCTGCTACTCCACCTTAAAACACTTGAGGCACCAGATCCCCATGGAGCAGGGGTGCTCATTAGGTAGATCGCGATCTACTGGTAGATTGCGTAGGGCGTCCTGGTAGATCGTAGGCAGGGTGGGAGGAAGGCTCAGTCCCGCCTTGCAGGCTCCCGACGCTGCCCAGGTGCAGAAGGAGGTTGGACTGGATGGCCCTTGAAGGTCTCCTATTCTAGAAACCCATTGTTGTTGTTGTTGTTGTTATCAGAGGCTGAATGGCCATCTGGGAGGAATGCTTTGATTGTGTTTTTCCCTTATGGCAGAAGGAGGTTGGACTGGATGGCCCTTGGAGGTCTCCTTCTACTCTAGGAATCTATTGTTGTTGTTACTACTACTACTAGTAGTAGTAGTAGTAGTAGCAGAGGCTGAATGAATATTATCATCATTATTATTATGAATAAATTCAGGGGCTTATTATACTCACATTTAGTTGAATTCAGTCTTAAAATATATTATATGGCTCGCACTGAAATAAATTTCCAAATATTTTGCTTTTATGGCTCTCTGAGTAGTGGGTAGGTAGATCATTTGGACTTGGTTGTTTTATAAGTAGCTTGCATGCTGAAAAGGTGCGAGCACCCCTGCCATGGAGGGAGGGAAGAACAAGAGCAGCTTTGACAGAGGCATGTGATTGGAGAAAGAGAAGACTCTCGAAACTTTATTTAGTATTTGAATTTTTAGGATTTCAACAAAGAGCTTAAGTTTAACTATGTAGCAAATTTGGGGGAAACAATCTGTTCCTGGTTTGAAAGTGTTATTTCCTGTTTAATTGTGCAGTACTTATCTCAAAAATAGTTGTTATACTCCAGAAACTTCATTTTTCTGGCTCCCACAAACAATGTTACATTGATTGAGACTATGAGATATTAATTGAAAAACTATAGCAAAATGCGCTGCAGGATCTCCCACAAAAACAAAGTTTTTGCAGTTTAATAAAAAATCTTCCATGTTCTTATGATAGAGCCAATTAGGAAATGACATTTATAACCCAGGAACAAAAATCATGTTACATAGTATTACAGTCAGCCCTTTACTTTTGTGGGTTCAAGAGCACACGGTCCCCACAAAAGTGGGAAAAAAACAAATAATAACATTCCAAGTATAAAGAACATCTCCCTAACAATCTAGGTTCTCCAGACCATAGAATTGTACCAGAAGACCAAGAGATTCCTAGAGAGGCATGACTATTTGATCAATTTCAATCAGAAGTTGACCACAGATTTTGTACTGGAGAATTTTGAGATTCCAAGAGAGAACATTGTAATCAAATCCATTGATAATGAAATCTGCAAATATGATGGGTTGGTTGTAGATACTGCGTAATAAACAGCTAGGTAACATGCTGCTCTGTGCACTGGACAGAAGGCAGCACACAAATCCAAAGTAGATGACAGACCTTTTAAAAAAAAACTATCAAAGTTCAGTTTTTGTTATTGCTGCGAGAGTTACTTTTTAAATGTTTATATTCCTTTCCTTTACGGATGCAGGATTTCAACAAAGAGCTTAAGTTTGATTAACTATGTAGCAAATTTGAAAAAAAATCTGTTTCTGGTTTGAAATTGTTATTTCCTGTTTAATTGTCTTGAAAGTAGTTGTTCTACTCCAGAAACTTCATTTTTGTGGCTCCCACAAACAATGTTGCATTGGTTGAGACTATGAGATATTAATTGAAAAACTATAACAACTGTGCAATCTTCCGAACTAACTTTGTGCCTTCATATGCATGGAGCTTGGCATATGAATTGGAATAATTCCCCATTGTGACCCTTGGAATTCTGTCTTCCAGACAAAAAGGGGCTTATGGGGATGATGGCATGACTTACTGAATCCCTTCGTGGGAAAAGGGCAGGGTAGAAATAAAGATAATAATAATGGTAATAATACTGTACAGCAGGGGTCAGGAGCCTTTTTGACTCAGAGAGCCATAAAAGCAAAATATTTGGAAATTTATTTCAGTGAGAGCCATATACTGTAATATATAATATATTTTAAGACTGAATTCAACTAAATGTGAGTATATACGTACATACTATGAGAAAAGGATTCCCCCAGCAGAATGATGGGACACTTCAGACCTGGCTCTGCAAAAGGCATGCTCAGGACTCTGGGAAGGAAGAGAAGGCGAAAGGAAAAGGGAAAGAAAGAAAGACAGAGGAAATAAAGGAAGGAGGGGGAGAGGAAGAAAGAAAAGAAGAACGAACTATGGAAAAGGAAAAAAACAGAAGCAGGAGAGAGACGAGGGGAAAAAAAGAAGGAAATGGAAAGGGAGGAAAGGAAAGGGTGGGGAAAAGAAAGGAAAGGGAGTGAGGAAAAAGTAAAATAATGACGGGAAAAGAAGAAAAGAAAGAAGGGGAGAGAGGGAAGTGAAAAGAAAGGAAGGAGAAGGAAAGGAAGGCCTGGGGGAAAAGAATAGTAGAGGAAGGAAGGAAGAGGGAGGGAGAATGGAGGAAAGAAGGAAGGAGAGAAGGAGAAGGAAAGGGTGAAGGGGGAGAAAGGAAGGAAGGAAGAGGAAGGAAGGAAGAGGGAGAATGGAGGAAAGAAGGAAGGGGAGAGAGGGAGGGAAAATGAAGGAGAGAAGGAGAAGGAAAGGGTGAAGGGGAGAAAGGAAGGAAAGAAGAGGAAGGAAGGAAGGAAGGAAGGAAGGAAGGAAGGAAGGAAGGAAGAGAATGGAGGAAAGAAGGATGGGGAGAGAGGGAGGAAAAATGAAGGAGAGAAGGAAAGGGTGAAGGGGGAGAAAGGAAGGAAGGAAGAGAAGGAAGGAAGGAAGGAAGAGGGAGAAAGGAGGAAAGAAGGAAGGGGAGAGGGGAGGGAAAAGGAAGGAGAGAAGGAGAAGGAAAGGGTGAAGAGGGAGAAAAGAAGGAAGGAAGAGGGAGAGCCAGATGCGATCATGAAAAGAGCCACATCTGGCTCCCGAGCCGTAGGTTCCCTACCCCTGCTGTACAGGGTGGTAACCATATAGCAGGAGCTTTATGGATTATGAAGATAACTAGTTGAAATGGTTTCAGTTCACAGGCATACAATGGAATACATTGCTTATTGGCATCTAATTGCATGGATCAATCCCCGCAGAAGAAGATCTCTATACAACTGGGGGTGGGGGTAAAATAAAGCCCATCTCTGTTACTATGTCCAGTTACATGGCAGAGTTAAGACGTTGCTTGTATTGGCCAAGACAAGGGAATTTGAATGCTATTGCACAATTTTGACAAAAACAGCTGCCTGGAGAACAGAAGTTTACAATGACATTTTTTTAATTAAAAAAAAAACAGAAGACAAAACAACATAACAATAATGGGGTGGAGGGAATCACTGTGAGCACCAATTGTTTTGCCATGAAACTGAATAATAAATGCTTGTGTTAAAACGGGTGGGAGAAGACACAGACAATGGTACCATACAAGCCCGTCTTAAGAAGGGAACTTGGGCAATTTTCCCGTGGAACAATCCGTCCCATTCTGTGCCAAACAGGCCCCCTCCTCTCCTCCCCCTGTCACAAACTAGCAACTTGGGAGGGGCAGGGAGCGAGGCGAAGGCAGCAATGTAGCTCAACACTCCACCCCTTGCAAATATTAAATACTGCAGGTATCCCAAAGACTGGAAACTGGATTTTTAAAGAAACACAGCACAATGCTACCCAATGCATTCTTACACAAAGCACAGCATTTATACTTTCCCTGTCTATTATGTCCTTGCATTATACATCGCTTGGATCTCAAACCACCATAGTGGGAGATAGATAGATAGGGAGATAGATAGATAGTCTGAAATTTAAACCCAATATCAGGAGTAGCTGTCTGGGATTTAAGGTCTAGCTTGGATGCCATTGGCAGCTATAAATTGATACAGGTAGCTGAGTAGACTGGAATGCACTTTTTGGCCTCTATAACCAACATAGTGTGGTTAGAAGTTCCAAAAAAACAGGAAACCATGATTTTTTTAAAAAAGAAACCTGCTTTGCTCTTTGCCCAGGAGAAACTCTTTCCATGGATGTCGAGGTCCTCCAGCGTGATTCTTTGCTCAACCTTTGGTGGTCCATGATCATAAAATCCTACTGGAGGACCTAGAGGTCTCTAGAGGGAATATTTTAATCAAATCCATGAATAATCCAATCCACAAAAATCAAACCAGCAAACATGAAGCTGACTTTTAAGGAATGAAAAGCCCATTTTCCATGACCACAGTCTCTCCCACATGACACAACCCACAACACATTGGAATGGCTCTAAAACAGGGGTGCTCACACTTTTTTAGCATGCGAGCTACTTATAAAACAACCAAGTCAAAATGATCTACCTACCCACTACTCAGAGAGCCTTAAAAGCAAAATATTTTGAAATTTATTTCAGTGAGAGCCATATAATATATTTTAAGACTGAATTCAACTAAATGTGAGTATAATAAGCTCCTGAATTTATTCATAATAATAATGATGATAATAATATTCATTCAGCCTTTGCTACTAATAATAATAATAACAACAACAGGTTCCTAGAGTAGAAGGAGACCTCCAAGGGCCATCCAGTCCAAACAACTTCTGCCATAAGGGAAAAACACAATCAGAGCATTCCTCACAGATGGCCATTCAGCCTCTGATGATGATGATGATGATAATAATAATAACAACAATAATGAGTTCCTAGAATAGGAGGAGACCTCCAAGGGCCATCCAGTCCAACCTCCTTCTGCACCTGGGCAGCGTCGGGAGCCTGCGGGGCGGGACTGAGCCTTCCTCCCGCCCTGCCTGTGATCTACCAGGACGCCCTACGCGATCTACCAGTAGATCGTGATCTACCTAATGAGCACCCCTGCTCTAAAAGTACCCCGGCTGCAACCTACAGAAACCTGGGATTTACAGTTTGGTGAGGCACTAAAATCAATAATACACCATTTCCAGATCAAATGGAATCTCATTCATTCCGATAAGATTAAAATCCTCTAAAATAGAAATGGCATATCTGGTTGGGAGGCACGTGCAAGTTGCAAGGCAGATACCTCCCAGATAGATATGTCATTTCTGTTTTAGAGGAATGTAATCAGTTTTGAATCAACTGGATTAAATTCCAATTGCAATCATGCTGCATTGTAACATGACTACAAGTTGCAAGGTAAACTGGAGAAATGGCCAGCACCAATTTTACCTGCCATGTCTCCAATTTATGGAATACTGAGATTCCTAGTTTGATAGGAATACTTGCAATTCCTTAGTACAGAGCTACTTTTTTCTGTGTCAGGAGAGACTTGAGAAACTGCAAGTCGCTTCTGGTGTGAGAAATTGGCCGTCTGCAAAGATGTTGCCTAGCAGACGCCCAGATGTTTTGATGTTTTACCATCCTTGTGGGAGGCTCCGTTTATGCCCCCGCATGGGGAGCCGGAGCTCACAGGGAGCTCATCTGCGCTCTCCCCGGATTCGAACCTATGACTTATCGGTCTTCAGTCCTGCCGGCACAAGAGTTTAACCCATTGTGCCACCGAGCTACAGAAAGTAGCTAAAAAACAACATTAGAATAGGAAATATCAAAATGCCAGTGACATTCTCTTACACATTATCACCTGCACTGCCCTATGCCATCATATACACAGGTGTTTTTTTTTTAAAAAACTGACACAACGACATATAGCTTGAACACAAGCAAGACATTCCCTTTCAGTTCACAACAGGCAAGTGTAACCCAACTGCCCAATTACAGCACATTAATGGAGCCACAAATCCCAGGATTCCACAGAATGGAGTCATGACAGATGAAACAATATCAAATAGTACAATTATGTAACCAGGGTACTCCTTTGTAGTTGTTTCCCTCTCCCAAATATAGTAACAGCCTTCTCTGTTACCATCTCCGGTTGGTTTAACAATTACATCTTTTTTTATACATTGTTATTTGGAATTACCCCTGTGTTTCTTTCACCAATATGACTTAAGAATCCCATTTACCTCATGGTTCAATTTTTTTCTTCCTCAGAACGGCGTGTGGGTTGTGAGAAAGAAAAGAAAGCATTCTATTCCAGCTGGACGAAGCAGTTAAATTCCTTGATTTAGGTCTCGAATGGTTTCTTGGAATCCAGTACTATACTCCTTATCTTCTTCTGAGAGTCAGCATGTTATATTCGGAAAGTCAACATGAAGCACCTGGCTATGTTCCTGCACCCTGGTGCAAAATGACAAATGCCATTATTTGTGCTGGTTGGGGTTACTTCATGAGGGAAGCAGTGCATTCCCCTGTAATAAATGGATTTTGAAAAAAATCGGTTTGTTATGTAAAACAAGGATTGCTGCAAAAGCTTCAGTAGAGAAACCTTTTCCCCATGATAACTCTTCTAGGAGGGAATTACCCTTCTGAGTGTTAGATTTGGCTCACTTCTTGTTGTCTCAGCCCCATTCTTAACTATGAGTTGTTTGCAAGTGAAATCTTCTGAAAAGGAACTTAGGGCCCTTCCATACAGCCATACTAATAATAAGACGATATTATAATTATATATTTGTATTACATGTAATATTACTAATAATATTACAGTATAATGTTACGGTACAATGTAATATATAATATTAATATTGTGCTATGGCAATAATATAATATATTGTATATACATATAACATTGATAATATTATAATGTTATACAATATAATACTACTACTAATAATATATTATAATTATCTCTTTTATATTGCATGTAATACTGCTAATAATATTACAGTATAATGTTACAGGACAATGTAATATATAATATTAATATTGTGCTATGGCAATAATATAATATATTGTATATACATATATTGATAATATTATAATATTATACAATACTACTACTAATAATATATTATAATTATATATTTATATTACATGTAATATTACTAATAATATTACTGTATAATGTTATAGTACAATGTAATATATAATATTAATATTGTGCTATGGCAATAATATAATATATTGTATATACATATAATATTGATAATATAATGTAATACAATATAATACTACTAATAATAATATATTATAATTATCTCTTATATTGCATGTAATACTACTAATAATATTACAGTATAATGTTATAGTACAATGCAAAATATAATAGTAATATTGTGCTATGTATTTACATTTTACTTGTAAGCCGTTCTGAGTCCCCTTCGGGGTGAGAAGGGCGGCATATAAATGTCGTAAATAAATAAATAAATAAATATAACCCAAAATATCTAGGCAGAAAATCCCACAATATCTGCTTTGAACTGGGTTATTTGTTTGTGCGCACGCGCATGGAGCTACACTTAAAATGCAATTGTTCCAACTTACATACAAATTAAACTAAAGAACAAACCTACAGAACCTATTTTGTTCCTAACTTGGGGACTGCCTGTACATAAAATAAACAAAGCATTGGCGTTATACCTGTGTATGTTAGGAAAAAGATACACAGGTAATACATTCTTGGAGAAAGCTGCCTGATGTCTCTCCGTATGACTCTCTCTTCAAGGAATGTTTCCTTCTATCTGTTTGGCCCCATCTCTGCAATACATGCAACTAGAGCTGGGTGAGCAAAGTGTAGCCCTTGGGCAACACTACATTTATGGCCTTTAACCCTTCCCAAATCTACTAGTTTTATGACCACCTTAGTGTAGTGGTTTGACTGGTCGATCATGACTCTGACGACAAGGGTGTGAATCCCTTCTTGGTCATAGAAGCCCACCCTCAGCCCCAGAAAACCCCATAATAGGGTCACCGTAAGTCCGAAACTAATTAAAGACACACAACAAGGGTAAATGTGACCTCAAGGAAGCCTCCTGGCTTGTACTTACACACACACTGTTGAACAGCAAACCATACAATGATTGCTATGTCTCTGCAATCAGGAAATGCCCATGCATTAAATGCTTACTACTTAAAAGAATGGGGCATAGAGCATCAAATTATTACCGCTAGATGCATCTCCCAGCACATAAACAGCCCCTAGCCTCAGCTATTCATAAGATGATTTTCCTGAAAGATAAGGCCTAATGAGATATTCTTCATTTGTAAGATCATTTTTTAGGTTTGTTTCTGGCTCAAAATAGTTCATAAAACCAGAGAACAATTTGTTAAACCGTTTGTAATTCTTTTACATAATTGTAACATGTTTCCATCATGAAATATACTGCTTTTTCCAGATCAGATGTGGACTGGTTTGGGGAGCAACCTGTACTGAGACCCTGGAGCAGGCATCCTCAAACTGCGACCCTCCAGCTGTTTAGGACTCCAACTCCCAGAATTCTGGAGCATTGAACAAGCTGGCTGGGGCTTCTTGGAGTTGGAGACCTAAACAGCTGGAGGGCCACCATTTGGGGATGCCTGCCCTGGAGGCTCCCAACTGTCCCCAGACCCAATGCAGTTGCCCACTCAGGATTAGAGCATTTTGTGATTTCCAATAGAGATCAACCAGAATGTATTGCCTCTTGAGGAGGCTGCCTATAGTGACTTAGTATGATATGAATGACTACTATGTGTTTCTTAAGAATCCTTTTATTTATTTATTATTTATTTATTTACTTCTTTTATATTCCACCCTTCTCACCCCACAGGGGACTCAGGGCAGATGACAATGTACACATTACATTTAGACACACAAACACACAAGACAGACAGAGGCAATTTATCATCTGGCCACCAGGGGGAGCTGTCACACTCCTTCATTCCTCAGCGTGTTTCCTGGAGATCTTTTTATGGCCTTGTAATTCAGTTAAATTTAGCCTCCCCACTAAGTGGTACCTTAATTTCCTACTTGACAGATGCAACTGTCTTTCGGGTTGCAAAGGTCGACAACAGGCTACACAATAGGTCAAGAGCCCACCTCAACCCGGGCAGGTCTCAAACTCATAACCTTCTGGTCAGTAGAGATCTTATGCAGCTGACACCCAGCCAGCTGCGCCACATTCCGCATTCTAACAAGGAAGCATTCTCCAAACAAGCACTTTTAAAATGAAGTAATTTTGGGATATAAACCTTGTAAAATTCAAGTGTCCCACAATTTGAATTCAAAAAGATAGCACAATGACCTTTAGAACATTGTTTTTCTCTTCTTTCTAGTAAATGAAACCAGAGACAAGAAGCATACAGAAACTTGAACGCTAGAATTAAATACATGGTTACTCCTGTTTATGACACAAATAAAGTTGTAGGAGAGTTTTAAAATAGATGTTGGAAATGCCCAAAGTACACTTGTAAATCATCAGAGACAGCACTAAGGAGGATGAGAACTTATGATTAAGGCTGGATTTACACTACCCTGCATCCCAGGATCCGATTCCAGACTATCTGCTTTGGACTGGATTATATGAGCCTACACTGCCAGATAGTCTGAGATCAGATCATGGAATATAGGTCAGTGATTTGAATCGGGGAGCGGGGTGAGCTCCCATTGTTAGTCCCAGCTTCCACCAACCTAGCAGTTCGAAAGCATGCAAGTGTGAGTAGATCAATAGGTACCATTTCTGCGGGACAATAATGGCACTCCGTGCTGTCATACTGGCCACATGACCTTGAAGGTGTCTACAGATAATGCCGGCTCTTCGGCTTAGAAATGGAGATGAGCACTACCCCCTCCCCCAAGTCAGACAGGACTAGACCGAATGTCAGTGGAAACCTTTACCTTTTTATGTTATATTATATGTTATTATGTTATTAACAGTATTTGAGCTGGTAATTTTTTTTTGTATGCTCTGGGCTTGGTTCCCATGTAAGCTGCCCGAGTCCCTTCAGGGAGATAGATGGTAGCGGGGTATAAAAATAAAGTTAATAATAATAATAATAATAATAATGCAGATCAGATGATTTCAAAGGATTATGGTATTACAGATTTACCTGAGAGAAAGAAGTGGGGCAGATCCCAGTACTACAAGAAATACCATCATTTGAGAAAATAATGTAAAAAATATTTTTTTATTCTAAGACCCCTTCTAATATGCCATATAATCCAGAAGATTAAAGCAGATAATCTACATTATCTGCTTTGAGTTGGATTATCTGAGTCTACACTGCCATATAATCCAGTTCAAAGCAAATAATCTGGATTTTATATGGTGGTACAGAAGAGGCCTTAGACACACTTTTTTCCTCATATAAACATATCTAAAAACAGGGTAGTCTTAAAACCGAGGGTGATTTTTGATAGTATATAAAGCTTTATTTGTTTGTGGCATTGAAATTAGTGTAAATCTTACAATCAATTGCATCTGAGAATCAAAGAAATATAGTAGTTAGGTTTCCCTATATTAGTGTCTTCCAGATGTGTTATACAATTGTTCCCAACATCCCCAACCAGTACCGGTCAATGGCAATGATTGCTGGGAATGATGTGATGTAGGATATCTTCAGCCATATAACCCAGAATATCAAGGCAGAAAATCCCACAATATCTGCTTTGAACTGGATTATCCGAGTCCACACTGCCATATATTCCAATTCAGAGCAGGTAATGTGGGATTTTATTCTGCTGTGTGGAAAGAACCTGGGTTCAATTTCAATGAGTACTTGAGAAGCCGTCCTTTTGCAAAGCTTAATGTGTTTTCTTTAACCTCGCCATATGGAATAATACTGTACTTGAGATACACAAAAGATAAATATTCTCTAGCTGTATAGCGATACTCAGGTGTGTTTCCACTTAACACTCTTAAATGAAAAACAGTAATGTGCAACTTGAAATGTTATTTATGGGATTCTGCCTGAGCCAACCGGGTTTCATTTCCTTTAGCGCATCTGCCGGAAACCGGTGAAGCAAAACAATCTCCAAGTTAAAGCCTCACGCAAATGTGCACGCTTCAAGTTCTCTTGTAGGGAGAGGAAGAATGAGGTGGAGAAAACTGGCACAAGAACTTGAGCAGGTGAATGATTTCCCAACAGCTAGGAATGGCCTATGCTTCCACACAAAACACCCCAAACAAACACTGTACCTTCATCATCATCTGTCGCTGGCCATACCAAAAACAGATCTGACCCTTTCAACTGTGCAAATTTGCTCATCCATTTCCTGCTCAGGCAGGCCTTCATCCAAGTTCACGGTGGTTTTTCCCTACTCCTCAAGGGAATTTTGACGTTTGTGTTTCACTTCTCAGAAGTTGGATGGCCTTTCCTCTAAGCCAGGGGTCAGGAACCTATGGCTCGGGAGCCAGATGTGGCTCTTTTCATGATTGCATCTGGCTCTCCAGAGCAGCCCGGGCCTCGGTTTCCCAGCATGCAGTGGGGAGGAGAGACACATTCTCCATTCTCCCTCCCTTCCACTCCCTTCCTTTCTTTCTCCCCTTCACCCTTTCCTTCTCCTTCTCTCCTTCACCCTTTCCTTCTCCTTCTCTCCTTCCTTTTCCCTCCCTCTCTCCCCTTCCTTCTTCCTCTTCCTTTCTCCCCTTCACCCTTTCCTTCTCCTTCTCACCCTTTCCTTCTCCTTCTCTCCTTCCCTTTCCCTCCCTCTCTCCCCTTCCTTCTTCCCTCCATTCTCCCTCTTCCTTCCTTTCTCCCCCTTCACCCTTTCCTTCTCTCCTTCCTTTTCCCTCCCTCTCTCCCCTTCCTTCTTTCCTCCATTCTCCTCTTCTTTCTCCCCTTCACCCTTTCCTTCTCCTTCTCTCCTTCCTTTTCCCTCTCCTTCTCTCCCCTTCCTTCTTCCCTCCATTCTCCCTCTTCCTTTCTCCCCTTCGACCGTTCCTTCTCCTTCTCTCCTTCACCCTTTCCTTCTACTTCTCTCCTTCCTTTTCCCTCCCTCTCTCCCCTTCCTTTTTTCCTCCATTCTCCCTCTTCCTTTCTCTCCTTCACCCTTCCTTCTCTCTTCTATCCTTTTCCCCTCAAGTCTCCCTTCCTTCTTTCCTTCTCCATTCTCCCTTCCTTTCTCCCCTTCGACCGTTCCTTCTCCTTCTCTCTCTTCTTTTCCTTCTCCTTCTCTCCTTCCTCTTCCCTCCCTCTCTCTCCCCTTCCTTTTCCCCTCCATTCTCCCTCTCCTCCTCCTTCCCTTCCTTCTATTCTTTTCCCCAAGTATTTCTTTCCTTCTCCTTCCTTTTCTTCCTTTTCCCCCTTCTTTCTTTCTTCTTTCCCTTCATTATTTTACATCTTCCCACTCCCTCCTTTCTTTTCCCCACCCTTTCCTTTCCTCCCTTCCCATTTCCTTCCTTCTTTTCCCCTCCTCCTCTCTTCCATTTTCTTCCTTTTCCATAGTTCCTTCTTTTCTTTCTTAACATCCCCCTCCCTCCTATATTTCCCTGTCTTTTTCCCCCTTCCCCCGTCTTCCATCTTCCTTCCCAGAGTCCTGAGCATGCCTTTTGAAGTGTCCCGTCATTCTGCCGGGGGAATCCTTTCCTCATAGTATGTACGTATATACTCACATTTAGTTGAATTCAGTCTTAAAATATATCTTATATATTATATGGCTCTCACTGAAATAAATTTCCAAATATTTTGCTTTCGTGGCTCTCTGCGTCAAAAAAGTTCCCGACCCCTGCTCTAAGCAATAAAATAAAATCCCTAAACAGAATCAGGTATTATTTAAGGGGGGGGGGGGGGTTCAAGCAAGAAGCAACAACACTTAACGGCAGAAGGAACAAACCATATAGATCAGCAGTGGGGATTATGTGGCTTGTCTCAGCATTCCTCGCCACTAACTAGGGTTGCTAGAAGTTGCAATTCAACTACATCTATATGTATATGGGTATTTTCCACCTTACTAGCTTGAGTTGGTGACTAAAGACGTGCACTGAGTTTCAAAGCACTATAGCCTGATGAATCACTAAACATGTTCCTTGACCATTCTTAGGAGCAGCTCACTTGCAGCTCTTATTTCTGAGTAACTACTATCCATCCGAGCCAATTATCTATTTTGTATTCAACTTTGCGATACAAATCTTTCCCTCAGATGCGTAACTTGTCATAAAACCAATGCTGAACCTAAATCCGCAGACCAAACCAGAACACAAAAGAGAATTTAGAGTGAGTTTTTGCAATAGATCTCACATTTTAAGACTCCGCTTTTCATTCCTAGGCTCAGGGTGTATCTCCACTGTAGAATTAATGCAGTTTGATACTGCTCTTAACTGCCACGGCTCTATGCTATGGAGTCCTAGGATTTGTAATTTGGTGAGGCATATGTCTCTTCTAACATTTCTATACAATCCAGATTAGCAAAGCAGATATTCCACAACAATAATAATAACAATTATTTATACCCTGCTTTTCTCCCTAAATATTTATTTATTTATTATTTCTATTTATATACCAACCTTCCCGAGAGGCTCAGGGTGGTTCACACACATAAAACAACATAGTACACAACAGTAATTTAAAATATGATAAAAACAATTAAAACAGATAAGGGATAACAGATAATAGAACCCAAAGTGGCTCACAACTTTTTTAAAGACACAATACAGATTAAGTTTACATATTACAGTAATCTATAAAACCACATATGCAATAAGACCTAAATAAACATAAATAAAAAACATTTATCAAATTCAAATACAATTATCATCTTTGAACTGGATTATATGAGTCTACACTGCTTTATAATCCAGTTCAAAGCAGATAATCTAGATCTTATATGGGCGTGTAGAAGAAGCCACGGGGCCCTTCTACACTGCCATATAATCCAGATTATTAAAACTGATAAATCCATATTAGCTACTTTGAACTGGATTATATGAGTCTACACTGCCAATTCAAATCAGATAATCTGGATTTTATATGGCTATGTAGAGAAGCCATAGGGCCCTTCTACACTGCCATATGATCCAGATTATTTGCTTTGAACTGGATTATATGAGTATACACTGCCAATTCAAATCAGATAATCTGGATTTCATATGGCTATGTAGAGAAGCCATAGGGCCCTTCTACACCGCCGTACGATTCAGATTACCTGCTTTGAATTGGATTATATGAGTCTACACTGCCATATAATCCAGTTCAAAGCAGATAATCTGGATTTTACATGGCAGTATACAAGGGGCCATAGAAAGCTAAAGACCTTGTAAAACTACAAGTCCCGGGATTCCATAGCATGGCTGTTACACGTGGCATCAGAGTGCATTCATTCTATGGTGGAAATGAACCCTGAGCCATGGAAGGACAAGTGGAGTCCTAAAATTCTAAATTTATTCTAAAAGTTCTAAATTTATTCAAAAATTCTAAATTTATTCTAAAAATTCTAAATTTATTCTAAAAATTCTAAATTTATTCAAAAATTAGAAATTTATTGAAAAATTAGAAATTTATTCTAAAATTAGAAATTTATTCTAAAATTAGAAATTTATTCTAAAATTCTAAATGTAAAATCTACAACTCAAAAATAATGTTAAGGCAAGGTTCTACTATATATAGATTGTTCACTTTATATATTTCCACCTTTTTTCTTAGTCGGCTCCGAGATCAACATAGATGTTACAAGTCTCCCACACCCATTTCGTTCAACTTTCCTTCAATCTCAGGATCTTTTTGCTAGACTTCATGCTAGTTCACAGAGGCAACAACAACTGGGGAAAAAAATTAATGAAACTTGAGGCCCCTTCAACACAACTGAATCAAATCCCACATTACCTGCTTTGAACTGGGTTATATGGCAGTGTGGACTCCGGACCCTTTCACACAGCCCTATATCCCACAATACCTGCTTTGAACTGGGCTAGCTGAGTCCACATTCAGATAATGTGGGATTTCCTGTCTTGATATTCTGAGTTATTCTGAATCTATGACAGGCCTGGGCAAACTTGGGCCCTCCAGGTGTTTTGGACTCCAACTCCCACAATTCCTAACAGCCTACCGGCTGTTAGGAATTGTGGGAGTTGGAGTCCAAAACACCTGGAGTCTAGCAAAAAGAAAGTGCCAATGTCTTGATGTATGGATTGCTTCTTGCCTACTATTGGGGAATATGTTTTCTTATGTGGGATCACACCTATATGTATAGGTTACGAATATGTATATATGAAAAAAGCATGAATATATTGTAAATCATTTATGTTTAATCTAATAGATATTGGACCAGTGGATTGGACAATAGATAGTATGTGGCAGGTCCCAAAGAAGCCGGAAACGGCGAAACGGATGGCTTAATACCGTCGACCCGACATTGAGTGTAATCCGGATTATATTTGAAAATATGTCACCTTATGGATTATAATTTTGTGAAGGAAAACACCAATGTTTTGATGCCATATGGATCTTGAACCCACCATCCACTTAAAATTGAAAAAGAATGAAGATGAAATAAATTGAGAACATTGTGAAAGTGATTCCCGCATTTATCTTTTATTATTACTTAGAACTGAAACACACCCCACCTTAATTTGTTATTCTGAATCTATGGCAGGCCTGGGCAAACTTGTGCCCTCCAGGTGTTTTGGACTCCAACTCCCACAATTCCTAACAGCCTACCGGCTGTTAGGAATTGTGGGAGTTGGAGTCCAAAACACCTGGAGGGCACAAGTTTGCCCAGGCCTGATCTATGGCCACTTAGTGTTGTTACTCTCCACTGGCCATGCTATTTGCATTCCACATATGCAAACTGGGAATTCCCAAAGTGATCAATTCCTTTCCTCCTCTGACTCTCCAGACAACACATTGCCTAACTAACTAACTCACTCCCCAATTGTCTGCAATCTCACCTACCTACCTGCTGACTGTTAACTGTTTCCTGGGTTGGTTCCTCTCCAAAGTGAGGCTCCTGGAAGTCCAACAAGTTGCAAGTCCAACAAGTCCAACTTCCCTTGGTAAGGTACACAGGTGTCTCAAGATGCACCCATACCTACCAATGATCCCCCCACTCTAGTCCTGCAGCTGTTTCAGATTCCACTTCCCAGAAGCCTTTCTTGCCTTGAGCAATGGTCAAGGAGCCTGGGAGTTGAGCCTGGAAGCCTATCTTAAGGAGCCCCGTCCACACTCACCATGGCAGCGCCACCAACCGCAGGAGGAGGCGCGGATGCAGCGGGATCGAGGCCTCGAGAGGGAGGATCAGGTCGCAGAAGAGGTCGTGTGCGCTTGGAAGGAGGACCAGGGGCTGCATCCGCTTTTCATATGCCCAGAGGGGAGGGAGGAGGAGGAGAGAGACCCGCCTCTTTAGTCCCCGCCTGGTACGATGGAGAGAGAAGAGAAAGTGCCAAAGTCTCGGCTGGCGCAACCAGGGACCGCGCGCCTCTCGGGCGACCCCTGGAGGCGGATAGGCGCCCTGCACACTGATCAAGGCGAGGGTGTTATTTTAATTCTTTTTTCCCCCCTTAGGCCAGTGGCTCTCAACCTTCCTAACAAGGGTTGCCACTTTTTGGCAACTTTATTTCGGCAGGCCTTCAATCTAAACCAGTGTTTCCCAACCTTTTTAAAGCTGCGGCACACTTTTTACATTTACAAAATCCTGGGGCACACCGCCAACCAAAATGACACAAAATGACACTCTAACACAGTAATACATATAGTTAATATGCTTTAAAAATGTATTTATACACTCAGTGTGAAACCTGGGCCTGTTTCGATGAACTCAACATAGATATCCTGGCAGGAATGGCAGAAAGACACAAACTTCCCACACCGAACTCCCATAACCAAGAGAAAATGCTATAAGGGTTTGGTGGGCATTGACCTTGAGTTTTGGAGTTGTAGTTCACCTATATCCAGAGAGCACTGTGGACTCAAACAATGTTGGATCAGGACCAAACTTGGCATGAATACTCAATATGCCCAAATATGAACGCAGATGGAGTTTGGGGAAAATAGACCTTGACATTTGGGAATTACAGTTTCTGGGATTTATAGTTAGCACACAATCAAAGAGCATCCTGAACTCTTGCAACAATGGAATTGAACCAAACTTGGCATATTGAACTCTCATCACCAACAGAAAGTACTGAAAGGGTTTGCTTGGGAATTGACCTTGAGTTTGGAAGTTGTAGTTCACCTACACCCAGAGAGCACTGGACTCAAACAATGTTATGTTATGTCTTCGGCGTTGAGTATTTATGTCACAGCGGATAGGCAACAGAATTATAGAAGTTTAATTCCCCATCGGCCCAAAAACTCCAGTCTCTGTTCGTGTGAATAATGAAACTCTCATTCAATTCAAAAGGTAAATATATAACTTTGTATTGAATTGTATTTAACAATAACTGGCAAAACATCGAAAAACAACAGCCATCACAGCTACCTTTCTAAACATCCTTTTCCTCACAGATATTAAATCCCAACTGACAAAACCCAACTGTCACTTTGTAACGGAAATTCCTCAAGGTTCCATTTAGCAGTCTTGAGACAGTGCCATCTGGTGTCAAACATGTCACACTGCGGGTCATCTCAAACTGCGAAAATATATCTTGTGCTGACTCATGAATTGCTATTCAAAATGCAATAATCTGACAATATTGAACTCTCATCACCAACAGAAAGTACTGAAAGGGTTTGCTTGGGAATTGACCTTGAGTTTGGAAGTTGTAGTTCACCTACACCCAGAGAGCACTGTGGACTCAAACAATGTTATGTTGTTGGATCAGGACCAAACTTGGCATGAATACTCAATATGCCCAAATATGAACGCAGATGGAGTTCAGGGGAAATAGACCTTGACATTTAGGTGTTGTAGTTGCCAGGATTTATAGTTTCCCTACAATCAAAGAGCATTCTGAACCCCACCAATGATAGAACTGGGCCAAACTTCCCACACAGAACCCCCAGGAGGCAAAGGGAGGTCTCTACTTGGGGAAAGGGAGGCGGGCCTTCCCAATGCATGGAGAGGGAGAGACCAAGTAAACAACAGGTGGAGGGGGGGGGGGTTTGCAATTTTGTGCCTTTATGGAGGTAGGTTTCTTAGGGTTTTTATACTTCAACATACTAGACCCCCCCCCCTTCCTGGAGGTTCCAATTTCCCACGGCACACCTGATGATCGCTCACGGCACACTAGTGTGCCCCGGCACACTGGTTGAGAAACACTGTACTAGGGGTAGGGGTCCCATATGTCCCTTATTCTATTTTGGCCCTAAAATTTGTGTCCCTTATTTTCAGGCCCTGTCCCTGATTATTGACTCACAGGACGGGACTGGACAGGGTTGACCAGAGGAAGGGGCGTTGCGGTTTCCACGGCAATGCCTGCCCGGGGATTCCAACTCACAGGGCAGGCTGACAGTCGCGTGCTTGCGAGTGTGTGTGTGCCTGTCTGCGTCCCCGTTGGAAGGAAGAGGCGATACGGGACTTTTTCAAAATACAGTAGACTCAATTAACTGTTACCCAAGGCCAAGGGGAATGTTAGATCATGTTGGATAAAGATAGTTTCTGGTTGCTTGAGAGTTACTCTTAAAATAGGCCTAGCTGTGCATCCCAATACTATACAATGCTGTGTATACTATACTATACCATTAACTATTGACATAATAAACATGAAGATGTACTGTCTTATAAAATATATTTTATTTTAATATTTAGACAGTGCACTTTTAAAGTCAGCAAAGCCAAGTACTAAATACAGATGGAGAAAATTAGGTAGTTCTAATAATGTTTTTTTCGGCATGACAAAGCATGCAGAAACATACCATGTCCTGTTAAGAGGGTATAAGTCAGTTTCTTTTGTGAGTTTCAATCATTATCTTATTCTGTCAATAAAACTATTTCTACCTAATGTTTGAGTTTCAAGTTTTTAATGAAGTGTCCCTTATTTTTGTGAAAAATCCTGTAAATGTCCCTTATTTCTTATATCAAAAAATGGCAACCCTAATCTAAACTGACCCAATGCAACTAGGTGTACTAGGGGTGACTGTTTGATTGTTGGTTTTAGAATTGTTTTCGCTGGTTTTTTTAGTGTATTTTATTATTAACTAGCTTGGGGACCCGGCGGTGCCTGGGCCATTTGAGAAGTGCAGCAGGATGTAGAGTGGGTCATGGGGGCTCTGTGTGCCAAGTTTGGTCTTGATCCATCATTATTGGGAGTTGCAGTGGTATCATGAAATTACTGAAGGTAGTGCAAGTCCCGTCATCTGTGGTCCACCCTCCCCCAAAGTGTAGTAGGATGTAAATTGGGTCATGGGGGTTCTGTGTGCTAAGTTTGGTCTGTATTGGTGAATGGATGAGGGTTGCATTGGTTTTAGGAAGTGAGTGAAGGTACTTCAAGTCCCATCATCCGTGGTCCGTCTCACACAAAACCGCACCAGGATGTATAGTGGGTCATGAGGGCTCTGTGTGCCAGGTTTGGTGTTGATCAGTCATAGGATTAGGTTTGTAGCAATCTTGTAAAGTGAGGGAAGCTACTGCAAGTCCCATCATCCGTGTTCCGCCCCCCTCCAAACTTCAGTAGGATGTAGAGTGGGTCACTGGGGGTCTGTGTGCCAAGTGTGGTCTTTGTTGGGGGCTGCAGTGGTCTGTGGGAACAGAGGGGTGTGAAAGTACTACAAATCCCATCATCCATTGTCAGTCCTCCCCCGAACCTCACCAGGACGTGAAGGCAGTCATGGGGGTTATGTATGCCAAGTTTGGTCTCGATCAGTAATTGGATGAGGGTTGCAGCGGACTTGGGAAGTGAGTAGAGGTACTTCAAGTCCTATCATCCATGGTCCACCCTTCTCCGAACTGCACCAGGACGTAGAAAGGGTCATGGGGGCTGTGCGTGCCAAGTGTGGTGTGTATTGGTCCTTTTTGTTGGGCTCAGTGGTCTGTGGGAACCAAAGTGTTTGAAAGTACTACAAATCCCATAATCTGTGGGTCATGTCCCCCGAACCCCACCAGGACGTAAAGGGGGTTAGGGGGGTTATGTGTACCAAGTTTGGTGCAGGTCCATCACCCGCGCTGGTCGCTGTGGCCTGTGAAAGTGGCTGCCAATCAGAACACTGCCACATATCCGCCCTTCCGCCCTCCGCACACATACATACAAACATTCCGCTTTATTAAGGTATACAGACTAGCTGAGGACCCGGCGGTGTCCGTGTTATTTGAGGAAGGCATTGTGTGCCAAGTTTGGTTCCTATTAGATGTTTATGTGGCTTGCAGTGGTCTCAAGAACTTAGTGAAGGTACTGCAAGTCCCATTGGCCATGGACCATCCCCCTCCAAACAGCACCAGGCTGTAGAGTGGGTCATGGGGGCTCTGTGTGTCACATTTGGTCTTGATTATTCGCGGGGTGAGTGTTGCAGCGGTCTCTGGAAGTGAGGGAAGGAAGTGGAAGTCCCATCATCCATGGTCCCCCGTTCTCCAAACTGCACCAGGATGTAGAGTGGGACATGGGGGCTCTGTGTGCCACGTGTGGTCTTGCTCAGTCATTGGATGAGGGTCGCAGCAGTCTCAGAAAGTGAGTGAAGGTACTTCAACTCCCATCATCCGTGATCCGCCCCTCTCAAAACTGCACCAGGATGTAGAGTGGGGCATGGGTACTCTGTGTGCCAAGTTTGGGCCTGGTCTCTGATTTGTAGGGGCTGCAATGTTCTTGGAAAATGAATTGGGTGAAGGTACTGCAAATCCCATCATTGGTGAGCCATCCTGCCGTAAACCGCAGCAGGTTTGTAAAGTGGGCCATTGGGCCTCTGTGTGCCAAGTTTGGTCCTGATTCGTCATTGATGTGGGCCACAGTGCTCTAAGGAAGTGAATTGAAGTACTGCAAGTCCCATCATCCATGGTCCATCCTCCCTCAAACTGCACCAGGATGTAGGGTGCATCTTGGGGGGTCTGTGTGCCCAGTTTGGTCTTGTTCTGTCATTGTTGGGGGCCTAATCAGGAAAATCAAGTTGTGGAACCCTAACAATATCCCATGAGCTGAGGCCTAGTCAGGAAAATCAAGTTAAGGAAGCCTTGCTGTCAATTTTGGGCGTGGTCTGTGATTTATAGGGGCTACAGTGTTGTTTGGGAAGTGAATGAGGTGAAGGTACTGCAAATCCCATCATCCGTGGCCGCTCCTGCCCTAAACCACACCAGGTTGTGAAGTGGGCCATTGGTCCCCTGTTTGCCAAGTTTGGTCCTTTGCTGTGGGCCGCAGTGGCTGACTGCCTGAGGCCTTTCCTTTTCCCTATGAGCCACTAGAATGTTGGGATGTGGTTGGCCAATCGGAGTCCTTTATGCAAATACCATTTCAGTGGTCAGCAATCCCCTCTGTCTGGGGCTGTAGAATGTTGGAGTTCTGAGGCTGGCCAATCAGAGCCCTTTATGCAAATAATGCCACAGTTGCAGCCAATCGAAATGCTGGCACATATTCCTCCCGTCGCACCACCACACCACCGCCCACAAACACTGACTTTTATTAGATAGATAGATAGATAGATAGATAGATAGATAGATAGATAGATAGATAGATAGATAGATAGATGTTGCCTTATGTAAACCGTTCCGAGGCTGTTGGGATGGAGCGGTATATAAAATTGAAGTAATAATAAATAAATAAATAATAAATATAATAAGAAATAAGGGACATTTACCTTAAAATACTCGCAAAAAAATAAGGGACACTTCATAAAAACTTGAACATCAAACTATAAATAGTTTTATTAACAGAATAAGATAATGATTGAAATTCATACAAGAAACTGACTTACACCCTCTTAACAGCACATAGTATGTTTCAGCATGTTTTGTCATACCTAATGCATTCGGTCTCGAAGAGAAACGACAACGCAGAAAGAACCACAACTTGGAAACAACATCACCCAAGGAGACTTTCTGCTGTGCTTTCTGCAACCGAACTTGCCTATCTCAGATTGGCCTTTTTAGTCATCAACGCGCTTGTAAAAAGCGTGGGATGAGTCTTTCCTGCGAATCTTCGTTCGCGAAGTAATACCGAGAGAGACATACAGTACTACTACTTCTACTACTACTACTACTACTAATAATAATAGCTTTATAATAGCAGTACAATGCATTATGTATGACAAAACTTGCAGAAAAAAACATGCAGAGGCCCAGTTTCAATTTTGGAGAAGTTCGCAGGGACTGCATTAGAGGATGGGATAATCCATGTATCTTTTAACTTCTGGTTTACCAGAAAAGCATGATTATGGTAGTCCACACTCTGGTTACATCCAGAATAGACTACTGCAATGCTCTCTACGTGGGACTGCCTTTGAAAACTTCTTGGAAGCTTCCATTAGTCCAACGGTTGGCAGCCAGGTTATTAACTGGAGCAGAGTACAGGGAGCGTACTACTCCTTTGTTGCGCCAGCTCCACTAGCTGTCGATTGGCTTCTGGGCACAATTCAAAGTGCTGGTTTTAACCTTTAAGGCCCTAAATGGTTCTGGCCCAGATTACTCGTCCAAACATATCTCCTACTATGAACCATCACAAAGCTTAAGATCATCAGGAGAGGCCCTGCTCTCAATCCCACGCGATTGGTGGGGACGAGAGACAGAGCCTTCTCGACAGTGGCCCCCTGTCTGTGGAACTCCTTCCCTAAGGACATCAGGTTGGCTACCTCCCTCCTGTCCTTTAGAATAGTGTTTCTCAACCAGTGTGCCGGGGCACACTAGTGTGCCGTGAGTGATCATCAGGTGTGCTGTGGGAAATTGGAACCTCCAGGAAGGGGGGGGGGTCTACTATGTTGAAGTATAAAAACCCTAAGAAACCTACCTCCATAAAGGCACAAAATTGCAAACACCCCCCTCTCCACCCGTTGTTTACTTGGTCTCTCCCTCTCCATGCATTGGGAAGGCCCGCCTCCCTTTCCCCAAGTAGAGACCTCCCTTTGCCTCCTGGGGGTTCTGTGTGGGAAGTTTGGCCCAGTTCTATCATTGGTGGGGTTCAGAATGCTCTTTGATTGTAGGGGAACTATAAATCCCGGCAACTACAACACCCAAATGTCAAGGTCTATTTCCCCTGAACTCCATCTGCGTTCATATTTGGGCATATTGAGTATTCATGCCAAGTTTGGTCCTGATCCAACATTGTTTGAGTCCACAGTGCTCCCTGGGTGTAGGTGAACTACAACTCCAAAACTCAAGGTCAATGCCCACCAAACTCTTATAGCATTTTCTCTTGGTTATGGGAGTTCGGTGTGGAAAGTTTGTGTCTTTCTGCCATTCCTGCCAGGATATCTATGCTGAGTTCATCGAAACAGGCCCAGGTTTCACACTGAGTGTATAAATACATTTTAAAACATATTAATTATATGTATTACTGTGTTAGAGTGTCATTTTGGTTGGTGGTGTGCCCCAGGATTTTGTAAATGTAAGAAGTGTGCCGCAGCTTTAAAAAGGTTGGGAAACACTGCTTTAGAAGACAACTGAAGACCTGGCTCTGTTGGATTAGATGAAGTATACACAAGTAGAAGAAGCAAACCAAACACTGCAAAGAAATGTCATGCATTAAGGGCATGCAATGCAGTCAGAGTGAGTGCACCTCTAAGTAGAAATAATGGTAAACAAGAGAAGCCTCACAATTATATATAAAGCATTTATCAAAAGCACATGTGTGAATACAATACAAATATAGCACAATTACATGGCTCAGAGCACATAACATGTGGCATGAATGGAAATGTAAACAAGTGGAAACAGTTCAACACATACAATATGAAGCCTAGTCAATGGTAAGCACAAATGCACATCAATTAAAGAGGCAGTGTGAGGTAATCGTTCAACACAAGGTAATCGTTCAGCACATAGTAATAGTTCAGCACATATTAATAGTTCAACACATAATGGTACATTTAGATAGAGCTACACATATGAATGTTCAGGGATGTGAGGAAAGGACGCAGCAATCCAGGTGTGTGCCTGGGGATGCAAGGCGGACAAGCCGCGGCTTCTCTGGCATCAGTAATGAGGAAAGTTCGTAGTTGGGAAAGAGGTGGGACACCGTCGTGTATTGACGTGTCTGGGGTCTACCTTTCGAGTTGGGGGTCCAACAGTGTTTGGTTTGCTTCTTCTACTTGTGTATATATACTGTGCAAGCACCCCCGCCTTGTGCTTTTTTGGATTAGATGAAGTGACAATAGGGAAGGAATTTGAGTTTGCGACATTGGATTTCCTGGCTTGATTTTTGGTTTTACTGGCACTCTAATGTTATTGTTAAATGAATTTATTGGCTGATTTGTTGATGTTTTAAAAATGTTTTTACTGTTTTAATTGTATTTTTGTGATGTATACATTGCAAGCATTGATATCTGAGGCCGCCCTGAGTCCCCCTTGTGGGGAGATGGGCGGGATAGAAGAATATGGAATAAATAAGAAATTAATTACTGTGTCGCAAAATGATTCATGTCTAAAAAAAATGTGTCACCAACATACAATGTTGGAAAGCTCTGCCTTAGAATCATAGAGCCGGAAGACACTACAAAGACCATCCAGTCCAACACCCTGATTTGTACAAGAAAATCCTATGGAATTCATGTGGTTGCCTTAAATCAACAGGCAACTTCAAGGCACATATACACACACTGTACAGCACAGGTCAGACATCCTGTATCTGAAATTCTGAAACCCAAAATCTAAAACTCTCCATTTGGGTGTTTGAGAGATTTGCTTTTTGATCATTCAGTATACATCAGCTTTGTTTCATGCATAAAGCTATTAATATTGTGTTAAAGCACCTTCAGACTATACATATAAGGTGTACACAAAGCATTAATTAATCCCATCTTCTAAATATGCCATTATGTATGTGTATGCAAATACAGATACAGACAGTCCCCAAGTTCTGAACAAGATAGGTTCTATAGGTTTGTTCTTGTTGAGTCTGTATATGTTGGAACAGAGAATAATAATAATAATAATAATCTGTATTTATACCCCCACCACCATCTCCCCGAAGGGGACTCAGGGCGGCTTACATGAGGCCCATCCCAGCAGTACAGTACAGCAAGATAAAATATAAACAACAAAATAACATCACAATAAGAATAAACCAATCAAATAAAATAAATACAAAATAACATAATAGAAAATCAAACACAGAGGGTGGGCCAAATGTATGACATAAAATGATAAAACTCTGGATGAGATAGCAATGAAAAGTGCAATCTGTAGGGAAGGAACTCATAGGAGACTGAACAGTGCAATATGGGGAGAAACAGTATAGGTGTAACAACAAAATGAAGTATATGGTTACTCTCCAAAGGCACATCGGAAAAGCCAAGTCTTTAGATCTTTTTTTAAAGGCCGCTAGGGTGGGGGCTTGCCTAATCTCACCAGGTAGCGAATTCCATAGCCGGGGGGGCCACAGCGGAGAAGGCTCTCTCCCTTGTTCCCACAAGACGTGCCTGTGAAAGAGGAAGGGGCGAAAGGAGGGCCTCCCTTGAGGATCGAAGGGAACGTACAGGTTTGTAGTAGATGTGGTCATGGAGGTAGACAGGTCCCAAACCGTTTAGGGCTTTATAGGTGATAACCTCCATCTTGAATTGGGACCGGAAAATGAACGGCAGCCAATGGAGCTCTTTAAACAGGGGGGTTGACCGCTCCCTGTAATTCGCCTCGGTTAGTAATCTGGCTGCCCAACGTTGGACCAATTGGAGTTTCTGGGCCATCTTCAAGGGAAGCCCCACGTAGAGTGCATTGCATTAGTCCAGTCTAGAGGTAACTAAGGCGTGGACCACCATGGTCAATTCAGACCTCACAAGTATGGTCGCAGCTGGCGCACCAGTTCTAGTTGTGTGAAGGCTCTTCCAGTCACCGCTGATACCTGTGCATCAAGTGTCAGCGCTGAATCCAGGAGGACCCCCGAGCTGTGGACCTGTGACTTCAGGGGTAATGCAACCCCATCAAGCACAGATTGCCACCCAATACCCCGATCAGATGAACGACTGACCTGGAGGACCTTTGTCTTGTCAGGATTAATCTTCAACTTGTTTGCCTTCATTCAGATCATCACAGCAGCCAGGCACTCGTTCAGTATTCAAGGGGCTTCTTTGGATTCTGATGGAAAAGTGTAGTGGAGTTGGGTGTCATCTGTGTAGAGATGGCACTGTACTCCAAAACTCCGAATGATTTCTCCCAACAGTTTCATGTAGATGTTAAATAGCATGGGGGACAAAATTAAACCTTGTCGGACCCCACAGGACAAAGGCCAGGGGTCCAAGCAGGTGTCCCCCAGCTTCACCAACTGGGAACGACCCTCAAGGAAGGATCGGAACCACAGCAAAACTGTGCCTCCAAGTCCCATCCCAGCGAGTCGACCATGACCGATGGTATCGAAAGCTGCTGAGATGTCCAAGAGAACTAGCAGGGTTGCACTTCCCCTGTCCAGTTCCCTGCAGAGGTCATCCGATACATTTTTAAATGTAACTCCAAATATAGATATAGCTATATATCAGCTTTAGATTGCATAGACAGACTAACACCACTGTGTCATTTGTTTTGCTGTCTGTGCAGAAGACTTCACGCCACTTTCTGTCCATGTGATAACTGGATTTTGAAAAATTTGGCTTGTTGTGGAAACAAAGATTGGTGTTTAAGCTTCGGTGGATACACCTTTTCCCTGTGATAACTCTTCCAGGAGTGATTTTCTTTTCCAAGAGGTAGATTTCTCTCACTTTCTGTTGTCTCACCTCCATTCTTAACTAGGAGTCATTTGTAAGTTGGATGTTTGTAACTCAGGGGCTGCCTGTATTCCAAAATCTTTCTAGTCCCAAGTATTTTGGGTAAGGGATACTCAACCTGTATTGTGTTTTTGAATATGCAAAAGGTGTGAGTGGGGCAGTGAGATGAGAGAGTTGCCCTTCCATAGGAAATTTAAGGACTAAATTATACATTCCATAAGAAGGGCAGCATTCTTATGAGGAGGGATGCTCTCATTTGCACCACCACGGCTCGGCACTTAGATATACCACTGGATATTCTTCAGCTTTTTTCTTGCAAAAGACAGCAAATTGGAGTATAAATTGAAAAGAGATAAGGCAATAAATCCTTCTGATGGCAAACCGATTTCGTTTATGATTGGTGCTAGCACTGTGGTCAAAATTTCTGGGGCCTCAACCAAGGGCGAACACCCAAGGTTTGCAGAATTTCAAAAACATCACTGGCTATAAAGGAGCATTTAACAGAAAAATGAAAATTATCTGAGTGAGAGCGGAGTGTGCTGGGTAGCCACGGAATAAAAGGCAAAAGCTGGAAAGTAAAAATGAAACTGGTAGGGAGAATGGGATGCCTTGCAGAGATTGCCTTAAGTGGCTAAAACCCCGAGGAAGCACATTTCCTTTAGGGCAGTGTTTCCCAACCGCTTTCACGCGGCACAGTAGTGTGCCGTGACGTACCTCCTGCCATGCCGCGAGAAAAGCTCTCTGCCCCCTTTCCTTCCCCCCTCCTCCTGCCGAACTCCTGCTGCTTGGGGGAGGAGGAGGAAGGGCCGAGAGGCGGCGAAGAAAAAGAAGATGCGGCTGGGGCGCCACCTCCTTCGACCATTTCCCCAGCCAGCCTGCAATCCTCCATGACTCTCGCCCCTCGCTCGCTGAAGCCGCGCGGAGGAGGAAGCAGGGGGGGCATGGTGCGGTCTGGCTCCGCCCCCTCCCCTGGCTTTCGTTCTCCCACAGGTTCTCCAGCCTTGAGGGGGCACTGTCAAGCCAGCATTGTGCTGGCTGCCACTGCTGGCTTGGCAGTGCCCCCTCAAGGCTGGAGAAGCTGTGGGAGAGCTGAAGCCGGGGGGAGGGGCGGGGCATTGCGCTGCCTGGCTCCGCCCCCGTCCCCCCGGCTTCTGCTCTCCCACAGCTTCTCTAGCCTTGAGGGGGCAGTGCCAGGCCAGCATTGTGCTGGCTCTGCCACTGCTGGCTTGGCAGTGCCCCCTCAAGGCTGGAGAAGCTGTGGTAGAGCTGAAGCCGGGGGAGGGGGCGCATGGTGCGGCCTGGCTCCGCCCCCTCCCCCTGGCTTCAGCTCTCCCACAGCTTCTCTAGCCTTGAGGGGGCACTGCCAGGCCAGCATTCTGCTGGCTCTGCCACCGCTGGATTGGCATTGTCCCCTCAAGGCTAGAGAAGCTGTGGTAGAGCTGAAGCCGGGGGAGGGGCAGGGCATGGCACGGCCTGGCTCCTCCCCTTCCCTCAGCTTTGGCACTCCCAGCAGTTGCTCCCAGCAGGCCACCCAGCCGTTCTTTACTGTGTTAGTGTGTCATTTTGTGTCATTTTGGTTGGTGGTGTGCCCCCGGATTTTTTTAATGTTAAAAGTGTGCCGCGGCTCAAAAAAGGTTGGGAAACACTGCTTTAGGGGAGGGAGGCTACACTGCAACATTTTGGTGCAGTCTGACTGATTTCATTCCAAGTTTAGTTGGGTAATTAATAGGGAATAATTTTGTTTTACACCAATGAAGCGCATTTGAATATGGAATCTGGAATCTGTTGCTGCTGTCAGTATCAAAAATATCTTTTAACAAACTTTGGTTTGTTTTGCTGCTTTGTGTCTCTTGATAAAACTATAAATTGCTTGAGTGGACCTGTCAGGAATAGTAGATCATCAAATATAGATAATTTGGCTGAATAAATATATAAATGGAGCTGCTTGTATACAAGTGTTTACAATGGAAAATATGTACCTGGTTGTGTGTGTGTGTGTGTTTTGCTCTACCAGAATTGTACATGGTATCCTATATATGGTTATAGCATAGATACATAAAGGCTTTACTGTATTTGCAATTTTATTCTATTGTTTATTTCCTAATTATCCGTAACATAATCAGAGCAACTGCACACTTGGTCAGCATTTCCATTGAGCTATCCATGACAATGCCAAGCTCTCTTTCCTCATCATTGACTGCCAGTTCTGATCAATCACACATGTGCAAAGTTGGGGGGAGGGTTTTTTCCAATTTACATTTGTTTCCACTAGTTTCAATTGAGCTACATGTGAAATTTTGTGTCTACTTTGCCAGTATGGATACAACCTTCTACAGTTCTTTATTGGCCTTTTTAAAACCATCCTAAATAATTTGGTGTTATCACTAAACTTAGCTATGCCCATACTGACCCCAATTTCAGATAATTTATGAGCAAGTTAATTATGTCCCAAGAGATAAAACATGGGTGAATGAGCATGCAAAACTATCAGTATTCCTTGCATAAGAAAACTATGAAAGGCGACACATGGAAAGTATAGCCTGACAGCTATATTTTTCCCAACACAAAATAATTCAAAAGAAAGCAATTGCCAAAATCTGCCAGTGCAACAAGGTCAGGATGCAGTTCATAATTATTGTGGCCCCACCAACTAGCTCTCATTTTTGGCTAGTTGCTTCTACTGTCCCCTCATACTCTTTTCTGTTGGAAGCTGAAGGAAAGATGGAAAACAGAGGGGGAAGCCACTAACGCTAATGCCACTACTCTACTGAGCTAGCTGCTATTTAAAAGTTCTGGTCCTTGGTCTTCAAATTTAAGGCTGTATTGGAGGGGCAGGACTTGAGAAATCACTTATATTGTAGTCTCCTCTGCTCATACCATAAAACATGGATCTGAAGACCTACAACTACGATGTAGTAAATAGTGGTGCATTTCCCTCTTCTTTCTTTACTTTGTCTTCCATACAGTGGCAGAATGGAGAAAGGTAATAGTGGCGTGGAGTGAAAGATCAGGGCTATCCAGGCCCGGATTATCCATAAGGCCACACTAGGCCACGGCTTACGGGTGCAGCCATGGGGGGGGGGGGCAGATCTGGGCCCCCAATTTTTTTTTTTAAAAAAAGGTCGATCTTCGGGCACTTCTGTTCCTGCGCGTGGAGCGCCATAGGCCCCTAGGACCTCTGACGCGGCTTCCCACCGCCTCTTCCTTGCTTGTGCCGGCCCCTCCTTCCTTCACTCAAGGAAGGAGGGCGCCCGGCGCGAGTAGGAAGACGTGGAGGGAAGCCCCGCCTCCTAGGGCCTTTGAAGATGGCTTCCTCCACGCCCCTCTTCCTCGCCGCCTCTTCCTTGCCGGCCCCTCCTTCTCACTCAAGGAAGGAGGGGCGCCCGGCATGAGTAGGAAGACATGAGGGAAGCCCCGCCCCTAGGGCCTCTGACACGGCTTCCTCCCACCTCTTCCTCGCGCTGGCCCCCCCTTCTTTCACTCAAGGAAGGAGGGGCGCCCGGCATGAGTAGGAAGACGCGGAGGGAAGCCCAGCCACTAGGGCCTCTGACACGGCTTCCTCCACCTCTTCCTCACTCTTCCGCGCCGGCCCCTCCTTTCTTCACTCAAGGAAGGAGGGGCGCCCGGCGCGAGTAGGAAGACGCGGAGGGAAGCCCCGCCCCTAGGGCCTCTGACGCGGCTTCCCTCCACCTCTTCCTCGCTCGCGCCGGCCCCTCCTTCCTTCACTCAAGGAAGGAGGGGTGCCCGGCATGAGTAGGAAGACGCGGAGGGAAGTCCCGCCCCGAGGGCCTCTGACGCGGCTTCCCTCCGCCTCTTCCTTTCTCGTGCCGGCCCCTCCTTCCTTCACTCAAGGAAGGAGGGGCGCCCGGCGCGAGGAGGAAGACACGGAGGGAAGCCCCGCCCCTAGGGCCTCTAACACGCATGCTCAGCATCAGCCCGGGGGCGTGTCTTCCAATGTGTGGCCTAGAGCGCCAAAAAGAGTTAATCTGGGCCTGGGGCTATCTGGTAGTAGTGCGGGCTGTAGTGGTGTTTTATCTCTCCTCTGCCTTGTTTCCTTCATTTTCTGAAAGGAGAGCAGCAGCAGCAGATTTGTTTTTTCCTAACATTACTTTTGGAAATGAACAATAATGAATTTGGGAATTCTTTATTTTTCCAAGAGCATATTCTTACAGTTTTGCTTTAAATCTAAAATATAGGCAACCCTCTATATTTTCATGTATGTGAACCCCTTGCCCCAAATTAAAGCAACAAAACTGTGGGGGCATTATTATTTCACCACAGTTGTCCAGTAGAGATAATTTTGTGGATGTATCTATGTACTAGTCAATATTGAGCCCCCAAAAGCCCTTAAATTACCTTCTCCACAACTTATTCAATGCTTGTTGCTCCTCCACATTCAATATGGAATTAACTAATATATGAAATTATGCAATCAGCTAGTTGGCTTGCAAAAAATATCTATCATAATTAATCCAGTTGATCAGGGAAAAGCAAACCTTGCAATATCTAAACACAGGCAACATTTGATATATCTTTAATGGCCAAATCTATTCCTGAATAACCTAGACAAATTGTAGACTTCTGAGTGTCTTACATAAAGTTATACATTCTTGAAATCCCCCTAAAATCTCAACTGAAAAGTGTTTTATTTTCAAGGCCCTGAAAGTACCACAAGTAGGCTAGGTAGAAAAGATCCATGCTTAAAAAGCAAGAGTTCCTATGAGCAAAACTTTCACAGGACTCATCCTGGTAAATCTTTGTTTGACTTTTCTATGTCATCTTCTTCTGTTTTCTGATTTTCTCCCCCTGTTTCTCCTTGTCTCTCTTCTTCCTCCTCAGATTCACTTTCCATCTGTTCTCCCTCTCCCTCTTCCTCTTCTAGCTCCTCATCCTCAGATGTAAATGTTTCTCCTCCCTCTGAGCCTGATACCTGTTTTTCGCCTTCTGACTCATATTCATACTCTTCTCCTTCTTCTTCTTCTCCTTCTTCTCCTTCTTCACCTTCTTCTGTGGTGTCCTCTTCTGGTTTTACATCATAGATATCTCTTTGGCTGTCTTCTTCTTCAGCTTCAGCTTCAGCTTCTTCTTCCACAATTACTTCTTCCTCTTCTTCTTCTTCCTCACCTTCCAATTCTATAGAAGATACAGAAATTCAGAACTGATCTTCTCTACAATTGTTTACCCCAGTGGCTCCTAACATCTGGCCCACAGACCACTGGAGATCTATGCCTTTGGTGCCTATCTCAATGTAAAGGAACCTTGCAGGGATTTTTGAGATGTTTCTTTTGGATGTGGCTTGTGGCTCCTCTCTTTTTTATGGTATGCATATTTAAAACAAATTGCTTAAGTGATTATTGACAAAGACTTTTGACAATGATGATGTGGGTCCACACAGAGGAAAGGGGATGGAGCTGCTAGTTTAGCCTACTCTAAACTTCACAGTTTAGGGTCACTCAGAACTTTTCTCAATGTGATGAGGCTGTGGGAAAGGGCAGGTTAAAATAATACTATTTCCGAACTAGGAAAGTAGTGTAGTCTAGGACAGTGTTTCCCAACCTTTTTTGAGCCGCGGCACACTTTTAACATTAAAAAAATCCAGGGGCACACCACCAACCAAAATGACACAAAATGACACTCTAACACAGTAAAGAACGGCTGGGGGATGGTGGCCTGCTGGGAGCAGCTGCTGGGAGTGCCGAAGCCGGGGAGGGGGCAGAGCCAGGCCGTACCATGGCCCACCCCATCCCCCTGGCTTCAGCTCTCCCACAGCTTCTCCAGCCTTGAGGGGGCAGTGCGAGCGAGGGGTGGGAGTCATGGCAGGAGTCATGGCGGATTGGAGGCTGGCTGGGGGAACGGCCGAAGGAGGCGGCGCCCCGGCCCCTTCTTTTTCTTCGCCACCACCCGGCCCTTCCTCCTCCTCCCCCAAGCAGCAGGAGTTTGGCAGGAGGAGGGGGAAAGGAAAGGGGGCAGAGAGCTTTTCTCACGGCACAGAAGGAGGTCCGTCGCGGTACACTACTGTTCTGCGTCACAGCGGTTGGGAAACACTGGTCTAGGACAAGACTCATCACCTGGGTTTTACTTTGTTTGCCTTGGGCTTCTTGGTGAAGTATCTTTGTCTTATGTGACTGATCTTTGAAAGTTTGGCTACACAGTAGATTGAGTAAGGAGTAAATGGAATGGCGTTAAGCAAATTAATCCTCAGGTCTTTATTTCCAGAGAAATAAAGAGAAAGAGTAACAATGGCACATTCATGAGAGTTCAAATCAGGGCACATTCCCAAGTAGTTCAAGAATAAAATCAAACAATGCATAAAATGTATAGTGAGCCATGAGCAAAAGCAAGCCTGTTGTCCTGCCTGTGCAACGAGAAGTATACTGGTGAAATTCTACCATCTACTGGTCAGCGGCAATATAACACTTCCAGCTATCTATCTAAAAGGATAGATCTACACTGCGCTATAATGAAGATTTTCAGTTTTAATTTATTTATTTATTTATTTATTTATTATTCAGTTTTATATTCCGCTCCTCCCTGCAGGCTCGGGGCGGATCACAAAAGCAATAAAATACACAATAAAATATACAGTAAAAATTCAATAAAACACACAATACATAGCCAGTAGCCAACAGATCATAGATCTTAAATCGTAGCTCAGACGCTAATATGCATCTTCATTCAGGTTAGCCGAACGCTAGTCTGAAGAGGGCAGTCTTACAGGCCCTTCGAAAAGGGCCGAGTTCGTGAATCGCCCGAGCGTGACTAGGCAACGAGTTCCAAGTCATGGGAGCCACAGCTGAAAAGGCCCGCTGTCTTGTACTGGACAAGTGGCAGGAGCGGGGTGATGGAATGACCAACAGGTTCTGCTCTTCCGAGCGCAGTGATCTCGGGGGAATGTACGGGGTAAGGCGGTCCATTATATGGGTCTACACTGCATTATATGGGTCTACACTGACCTTATAATGCATATTCAAACTTCATTTTATGGCAGCATAGGCCCAAAGTCTTTTAAGGCATCTCTATATCAGCCCTTTTTACTCTCTTTTAAAAAAATTTCTCAAGCACATAATTAATGAATTGCTCCATTCCGGTGCTTACTGTGTTGCACTTGTTCTATGAGTGATTTAAAATGTAAAATACTGTTAGAGAAGCTGTCTGTCCCATGAAGAAAACTGGAATGTTTCAGAGCATTTGTTACTTTAATTGAAAGCATGTATGTTTTTTCTATTTCATAATTTGGTGAGGAACATGGTCTTGACTATGAACCCATTCTACCTCAACTATGTTTTGTTCCAGATGGGATAGAGAATTTTCAATACTGGGTTAAAATCCAATGTAAGCTCAGATAAACATTGGTATTTTCAGCTCCTCCTGCATATAGTCTTTTTAGCTGCTTAAAATAAGCTCTAAAATTTTTCTGGACTATTGGAACAAGTTTTGGGAGTGCTAAAAATGGTGTGAACAAATATATACCATATACACCAGATTTCACTCTTGTGTGAACAAATTTCAGCACTGGTTAAAGTCCCTGGGTTTATTATATTTTTTCATCCTCTTTTTCACATATCAGGGATGCAAAAGAAATATCTTCCAAATGATGTTGGATAGGGCTGCTAACAATTGCAGTTCACTATTAGAGAGCCCTATATTCTGCTGTTCCTTATATAGAGAAAAATATGTATACATATGCAGAGCCCCCGGTGGCACAGTAGGTAAACCGCTGAGCTGCTGAACTTATCTGGGGAGTGGGGGTGAGCTCCCGCTGTTAGCCCCAGCTTCTGCCAACCTAGCAGTTCAAAAACATGCAAACATGAGTAGATCATTAGGTACTGCTTTGGCAGGAAGGTAACGGTGCTCCATGCAGTCATGCCGGCCACTTGATCTTGGCAGCATCTACGGACAACACCGACTCTTCATCTTAGAAATGAAGTTGAGCGCCACTATACACACACACCCAGACTTAATGTCAAGGGGAAACGTTTACCTTTTTATGGAAAAACAACATTATTGTCCTATTTGGGCACTTTTATAATTCTTGCTCTTTTCCTGTCTTTGGTATCCACTGTACGTGTAAGGAGCCATCTCTTGCTCCGTACTACTACTAGATATTTTGGATATCACTCATAGTAAGCCATAGAGATTCTTGGAAATGCTTTGGAACTTTGTAGTTTTCACTTATAGTTAATCTGGAGTTTTCTTCAGAGTTAATTTCCTAAACCATGTACAAGAAGTGAGGGGCAAGGCGTTACCCTATGGAACCCTAGGTAACTCCAAAACCTGCTTAATAAGCTGATTTGCTTATACCATGCAAAGTAAGATTGAATTCAAAATGTGTAAAATCATCTGTATGTAACAGGAGTAGTAACTATCAGAAAAGTTTTAGGTAGTTAATGGCACCCTGGAAGCTTAAAAACAGTGTTGAGGACATACCCGATCCTTTCTTAGACCTTACTTAAATATAAAGCAAAGTGCATAAACAAACCTCCCAATTCACGCAACCTCTCACGTCTCCGCTCTTCTCTCAACTCTTTGATATATCCTTTGTTGGTATCATCCAAGGCCTGCCAAATAATAAAAAAAAAAAGCTAAAATACCTATATGGGTACCAGACAGGCCTTGTGAGAAACTCTCTTCCCATCAATATAATTTCCTTCTTTAATGTGCAGTTGCAGCCAGGAAATCAGAAGACGCTTACTTCTTGGGAGGAGAGCAATGACCAATCTTGATAAAATAGTGAAGAGTAGAGGCATCACACTGGCAACAAAGATCCGCATAGTTAAAGCAATGGTATTCCCCGTAGTAACCTACAGATGTGAAAGCTGGACCATAGATAGGGAAGATAGATGCTTTTGAACTGTGGTTTTGGAGGAAAGTTCTGAGAGTGCCTTGAACCACGAGAAGATCCAACCAGTCCATACTTCAGGAAATAAAGCCCAACTGCTCATTGGAGGGAAGGATATTAGAGGTAAAGACGAAGTACTTTGGCTACAGAATGAGAAGACAGGGAAGCTTAGAGAAGACAATGATGTTGGGGAAAAGGGAAGAGGGGCCAACCAAGGGCAAGATGAAAGGATGGTATCCTTGAAGTGACTGGCTTGGCCTTGAAGGAGCTGGGGGTGGTGACGGCCCACAGGGAGCTCTGGCGTGGGCTGGTCCATGAGGTCACAAAAAGTCGGAAGCGACTGAACGATTAAACAACAATAAAATAATATTTTAAATGTTAATTTTATACTGTATATTAATTGCTTAATGCTTTTAGTTGATTTTAATTTTTATTGTGTTGTGGCATTGAATTTTTGCCAACTGTAAACCACCCTGAGTCGCCCTTGGGCTGAGAAGGGCGGTATAAAAATGTCGTAAATAAATAAAATAAATAAAATGTGCAGGTTGCATACAGCAACATTGTTATTAGTATGTATCTTCACAAGAGAAGACTCATAACCAGGATGGTGGGGGATACGAATATTGTTGCTGTTTAAAAAACAAGGAATGAATGCAAGTCCCGTTACTTGGGACTTGCTATTTAATAGTAGGGTAGTCAAGAATGTGGTGGCACACAAAGCAGTTGACTAATTGGCAAGGGAAATTGTTACATAGGCCAAATGAATTGTGAGTGTCATCATGTCACTTTGTCCCCTTCAGGGGAGATAATACTGTTGTTCAGATGATCCACTGAAACTTGTGCCACAAATACCAACTGCCTGCGACAAAAAAAAAGGTGGGATCACAAGTCAGAAAAAGTTACACAAAAAGAACATGTCAAACTACTCTGGAACTTTCAAATTCAGACTGACAGAGTTCTGGAGCACAATACCCCTGATCTCACAATAGTGGAAGAAAACCAACTATGGATTGTCAATGTTGCAATCCCAGGTGACAGCAGAATTGACGAGAAACAACTGGAAAAGCTCACATGATATGAGGAGTTAAAGATAGAATTGCAAAGATTCTGGCACAAACCATTTAGGGTGGTCCCAGTGGTGATCGGCACGCTGGGTGCAATGCCTAAAAAACTTGGCCTGCACTTAAAAACAATCAGCACTGACAAAATTACCATCTGTCATCTGCAAAAGGCCACCCTACTTGGATCTGCATACATTATTCGCCGGTACATCACACAGGCCTAGACACTTGGGAAGTGTCCAAAGTGTGATCGAATACAAAAGCCAGCATAGTGATCTTGTTTGCTGTGTACTAATCTTGTTGTGTATCAAATAATGATGATAATAATAATGTCTGTTAGGTGCCAGGTAGATTGCAGAGAAGAGGATCACTGAATCAATAAAACTGTTCAACCATAATCTTAGGTAATGGTGACTGCCAAAGGTACAGGTCCATAGACAGTTTTTAGAACCCTGCTGAGATTAATTACAGATCTTTCTAGAAAAGCATCCTGCTTCCAACCAAAGTTTCTACAAAGCCCTTAAATAGACCTGGCTATTTGACCGGGCATTTGCAGATGTAGTATGATTACCAAATTGAGACCTACGGAACAACGACGATGCAATTGGATACCGATTTAATAATGAGACACTGATATTGTGTTTTTAACATTAAGTGCTAATTTGTATATGATGGAATTGTATTGACAATTGTTGATATGTTTGTCTTGGGCAGTTCTTGCCATTTGTACACCGCCTCGAGTCGCCTTTGGGCTTAGAGAGGCGGTCTAGAAGCAAAGTAAATAAATAAATAAATTGAGGAACCTTCTCATCATTACTTTTCCCTGCATCAAGAGGTACTGAAAGGTAGACTGCCTCTGAAAAAGGAGGTTCAATTTCTTTATCATGGCCAATTAAATCTTAGAAGAACTGTCGTCTAAGCCTCTTTTGATCTTCAAAATTCAGACTCTCTTCACTGCAACATTTTTTTAACATTTAAGAAATCATATCTTTTGTCCATTTCTAGAAGTGCCACTTTCCTATCATTCAGAACTAATCATACTGGAACAGCACATCGCCTATGACACTGATGCCATATTCATGCTGCTCCAATGTCTTTCCGAGCAATTTTTTCATGCTGCTTCCTAAGCCTTGCCCTAGCAGCCACTCTATTCCCTTTGCTCAGTTCATATTTATTTATGTATTGTATTTCTTCATTTTTAAGATGAACATTTCCCCCATATAAACATATATGCATACACACATACATATATATACTATACTACACACACACATACATACACACACACTTGTGTGTGTGTGTGTGTGTGGTTTTTTCTGTGGTGGTACTGAAATTGATGTGCATCTTACATTAGATAGTGTCTTATAATCAAAGCATTTTTATGTATTTGTAATATCTTCACGATCACTGTTGGTGATCTTTCAACCTCCGGGTTGTGAATACTGAGTCTACATCCAACCAAAATATCACTGATTCTTTTTCAGCAATGCTGGTGAGCTCATAACTCATGTTTTCGGAAGCCCAAACCCTGAATGTTACCAAACATAATTATTCATCCTAGCCCCAGCTCCAATCCTTTCCCGCCCCAGAGACACTCTTTCTCTGAGTTATAGGCAGTTACTTACAATGATGATTGCCTGCCGAGCTGCATCATTATGGATACGTTTTGCCTTCTCCAGAGCCGCCTCGAAGTATTCAACAGCTGAATGGAAATTCTCCAGCTTCACTGTGTATTAACAATTATGTTTTCTTATTTCTTTGTTTCAAAAGGCAAAGTTTTTAAAAAGTTGTAAACTTCAGAAAGCCTACTCAAATAATCTTCTGTCTATGTAATGCATTACCAAATGATTACTAGAACTCTGACAAGTACAAAACACAAGCTAATACTACAGTTGACATCCCCTCCCTTTATGTTTCTGACTTCTGCGGATTTGATAATGCGCATATTTGATTACAATGTTATCTCTAAGTCCAGTGTGACTCTATAGTCAACTTCCTCATGTAATATTGGAGGACCTTGAGTTTTCTAGAGAGAACACTCTTTAGGAATCTCTAATGCAGTGGTTCTCAACCTGTGGGTCCCCACATGTTTTGGCCTACAACTCCCAGAAATCCCTGCCAGTTTACCATCTGTTAGGATTTATGGGAGTTGAAGACCAAAACACCTGGAGACCCACAAGTTGTGAACTACTGCTCTAATGTGTCCTTTAATGGTGAACTTACAGTAAGGATTGACTATAAAAGAATGCTGGCCAACCTACACATTCCTAGAGAGGTATTCTCTGAGGTTAAAGAATAGCAATTTGTTTATTCACTTTTTTCCCCATTTTCACAGGGAGTTCTCAGTCTCTAATCCCAGTCAATGTGGAGGCTTAACTGTATTGCTTTCTTATATTTTGCAGTGCAACAAAAGTTCATTCATTTTCATTTTTAGTATCTGTCACTTTTTAGGCAGATAATAAGTACCATGCTGGATTATACCAGAGGCTTATCTGGTCCAGAATTCTGCTCTCAACTGCTATCCAGATGACACAATGCAAAGGCCACAAGTAGGATATGAGCATAACAGAACTTCCTGTGCATGTTACTCAGAAACTGATAATAATAATAATACTGTTTATTTATATTCCGCTCTTCTCACCCCGAAGGGGACTCAGAGTGGATTACATTACACATACGACAGGCAATCCCTGTCAGAGACATACAAATTACAATACACAGTACACAGTACAATTTTAGAAGGATTTCTTATTTCTAAACAAGAATACCACCTTCCACACTGGAGATATATCTATCTATCTATCTATCCTATTTGGCAGCCATTGATAGCCTTATACTCCTTTACTGGTTGTGTCCCAGGCAGACAACAAAATATATTAGGATCATATTCCCTGGAATGCAGGAAATAAAAACCCTAGTTGGCTAAGGCGGCATCAACATTGACATATAATGCAGTTTATATGCATATACCCATATAATGCAGCTAAATTGCATTATGTAGGTCTACATTGCATTGTATGGCAGTGTATATCCAGCCAAAGTGTCTTTCTAAAGCTTTTCCAAAGTACAAGTTGTGGATCTCTCTTAAATAAAGTGAAGGATTTCTGGTACTCCAGACAGCTGCCTGCCTTGCCTTGATGGTGGCCTGGCCCTTTTTCACATACACACTTTGCCAGCAATTTTGCTGCCACAAGCTCCTTATTGAAAGAAAAGTAGAAGTTCAATACAGGAAATATTTCCAGAGCTTGGGAAAATTTCTCTTTGGAACTGCAGCTTTTAAAACATTTAGTGAACTGTAGTACAAAAATAGTTTCCTGAACTCAGAATATTCTATAAGAAGCAATGCAACCTCTTGTTAAACCAGTCCAACTTGCAGCCAAATAATGGCAAATGAGCTTATGTCTGGCAAGAACCAGCAGTCCTATTGCACTGGAGACACAACCCTGTTGGTAAGGAAAACTGTTAAGTTTGTCCAACATTGCTTTTCACCTTGTGCTTGCGCCACCAACACACCACCGTTGAGCTGCCATTCAATGTCCCCCTCTTCCTCTGCACATTGCAAAGACCTCTCGCCGTAGTCCCGGGCTTCAATGGCTCTATCAAGCTCCAGATAACATCTCCCAATTTCATGAAATAGCCATGTCCTTTCCAAATTGCTCTTCACAAGTGGAATCTTCTCTTCCCAGCTTTGTAAAATAGAACAGAATTTTTTTACTTGTCTTTCAAGACCAATCTTCTCCCCTATTTGTAGTCACATCTCTTCTTTCTGCCCCTCTTAGGCTCATCACTGCAGTAAAAGTCCCCTCCCCGACTTCCTTATTTCCTTATTTTATTTGGAAATAAATTTGGAATATTTTCTTATTTTATTTGAAAATAAAAGCTAAAAGCCCTTTAACTTTTATTTCCAAATAGCGGTTACTTCATCATTCCAGGTTTATCTTGAGGTTTAAACACTAAGACTCAGGAGCATGGCCAAAAAGCCTCCTAGGCTAGGTCTAGAAATCAGTGATATGCAATGAAGAGTGGAAAGTGGAAGATGAGGAGAGGGAAAGCCTAACTGTGGTTGTTAGTCAGGGGCTGGGCCATATAAATATAGCTGTACAGTGGGCCCACATAGTGATTTGCTTCCCAGACTGACCACAGATGTGAAAAAATGTGGATGATCATGCCCCATATTAAAAGGCAGTTATGTGAATGTACATGCTGCAGCATGCCTGCGTTTACATAACCACCATTTATTAATATGGAGTTCTTGCAATTGGGGAATCCAGATTCTAGGCATCCCAAGAGCCCTCTGTAATGCCATTAGCAAAAGGTCTCAGTTCAGCAGAAAATCCTTGTTGTAATTCCTCGTCCAAAGCAACCCTTCTATCCTCCTTGGACAAATTTCTGAACTCTTTGGAAAATTGCTTCCCAGGTTACTGATATTCAGGGGATTCTGTGATCTTATAAATATTATTATATTATAACTCCCCTCTTATCGGACTATGTGTATCGGCAACTGGGGTTAATAGAATTTAGAATCCAAATCTGGAAAGACACAACTTTTCCATCTCTGTGCTAGGTGTTCTCCTATTTTAGACTGCTGTTCCATCATCTTTATGTGACAATACCATTTGAGCAATCAACCCAGCATAGCAAGTTCTTAGTGTACCATTGCTTCCTTTTAACTCTTATTGGTTCTACCAAAGATTTGAACTGTTTCATTGTTTACACGTCACTGCTTCTCCAAACATGAAACCATGGCAGCTAAATAATTTTCAGTTTATACTGTTATAGAACTGAGGTATAGTAAAGTGTATGACTTTATATCATGGTTGGGAAGGTGGGAATTATGCAATCCTCCAAATGTTGTTGAATTACAACTGCCAGTGTTCCTCATTATGTTACATTGAGGGGAGTTACAGCTCATCAACATCTGTTCATCAACAATTCCACCTTATTTTAGATTGTCCTCAGTGCAGAAGACATAGAAAACGTTATTAGCTATCGACTACAACCTACGTTTCAATGGCTTCCTGGTATTTTTTCATGCGGGCGTATACTCGTCCAATGTTGTCCAGGGCTCTAGAGACAGCATCAATCAAATTACTGCAGCAAAGAAAAAAGCAAGCGGTCTTAAAAGTGGGTTGATACCTCAAAATATCCTTGGTCATCTGTGACCCACCCTCCTTCTCCAACCTGGTACTTTCTTACTTTTCTCTGGCGATATCCAGGTCCACCTGATGGCTCTGTAGAGCTGCCTCCAAGTTTCCCATATCAATCTGAGCATTTCCAATACAGCTGTAGAGGTTTCCAACCAGCTCATTCCTGTTAGGAATCTCATCATCATCAAAACCTTGAATCTTTTTTAGCACTTGCTCAGCTCTCTGCCAGCTTCTTCCAGGGCAACCACTGGTGAGCACTTGATGGTGAAGAGAGGAAAAAAGAAAACATGGATACTTGTACAAAATACATTGTGTTCCAAAAATTCCAACAGGCATATTTAATGATATACGAAGACCAATCCTTAACACCTGAAACAGATATTTTAAAAAATTATACAAAGACACTGGAGTGGATGTACACACATGAGGCATATTACAAAAGGGAAAACATCTCACAAGGGAAATGGTTAACCTACAGGGAGCTGATCCAGACCGATTTAGAAAACCCAGAAATCAAACCCCTAGAAGAACTGAACCAAATGGGCCCTAAATGCAGTTGGCTTCTATATAGACAGCTGTGTGAGAAATTTAAATAACAACTGAGAACCTTGGGCTTCCAGACTGCAAAAACATGGTTTGATGTGGCGATGTTCCAGAAACCAAAAGGACTTATAATACATATATACAAAAATCTACTGACTTGACACACAGAAGAGGAAAGTAATAAAAGACATGATGGTTAGATGGGATCAAAACATAGGACATGAGATAAAAATGGCTTAATGGGAAAAGACATGGAAGAAAAGAATAAAATACACGGCATGTCAGAATCTGAAGGAAAATGTCTACAAAAATGCATCTACGTTGGTATCTCCCATCAGAGAGACTAGCGAAGATGTCAAATTGCACCAACAAATGTAGGAAGTATGGGAAAGAAAAAGGCACATTTTACCACATGTAGTGGACATGCAACAAAGTAAAAAAACTACTGGAAACAGATTCATGTATATCTCAAAAACATGTTAAACACAAATTTCAAAACGATACCACAAATGTACCTTTTGAACATGCCAGATAAAGAACTATAAAAGAAATTTGGGGAAAATTGTTTTATATTATAGTGGTAGCCTAAATAGTATATACTAGGGGTGGTTGATCCATTAAAAAATGATTCTAAACTCGGGGGAGGGGGAATTCCGTTGCTGGGTCATTATAGAAATTATTCCGAAAAAATTTAAATAAATTTCATAATTGAAACGTAATTAATAATGAATTTTTGTTATTATTCGTTATGCCAGCTGGGAGGGAAGAATGGAGGGCAAGCCCGCCACTCTTCCCCCCCCCCCCCGAGCTCAGAAGCATCACGGGTTAATAAGAAAGGGCAGAAATAATGACCTAATAACGTGCCCTTTACGGAAATGATGATCATGGCTTTGGTTTTGAAACCGAGGGTCGATATAGGTCAAAATAATTTTAAATACAAAAAATTAACGGAAATCAAAGTATTATGGCCGGAGATATCCACCCCTAGTATATACTAGATATTGGAAAACCTTAGAAGAATGAGAAAAATATATTACAGATTTGCTAATAATTGACAAAATAATTGAACTCTTAAGAAAACTATTAGAGAACTTTGTTAATGAATGGCAATCAGTGATACAACATCTCAATGTAAAATTAAACAAAAATGAACATATAAGACAGTAGACAAGGATGAAGAGGATACTAATTTAGAGCCTATGATGCCTTTATATGTACTGTTCAAAAAGAAGACTGTGACTCCTCAAAGAAAAGATATTATCTGAGAAATTATTATGGAACACGAATAGCTGTAAAATATTGCACTGTACGCAACAAACGCTTTCAAATGTATGTCTAGTTCAATAGAGAAATAAATATTTTTAAAATATGTTGTGTTCATATTTAATTGTTCCCCTCAAATATGTCTCTCGTTACCTGGCTCCCCCATTCCAAGTTTTTGGTTCCAACAAACAACAGGATATGGCTATGATTGTTTCAAACTTTTTTTCATGGTCTTCAAAGTGTATGGCCAAAACTGAAAATTGAATGGCCAATCAGATGGACATTTAGTTTGACACAAGTTAGATCTTATGTTTGTCTTCTCATTCTCTGCTATTTGGCATAAGGAAACCATGTGTAAGGAAGAGGTCTAGCCCAAAACTGTCTGCTTTGATTGGAAATATCTCAGAGATCTTACTCTCTTTGATACCAAAGTTCCAAATAGATGCAGAAATTATATATTTAAACTTAAGATGTGTGAAAGAGGTGTAGGGAAAATGTGGTCCATGGGCCGCATGTAGTCCATATGTGGCCTGTAATATTTAATTTTGTGGTCATTGAAGTAAACTTTGTGGGTTTGAGATTACTTTTTTCACCAAAAATGGTTTAGTTGTGTGCAAATAATTTAGTTTCCAGGGTCTCTAACATTCCATCAATGAAATCATATACCTTGCAAGTATAGGATTAGGCCTTAAATTTTGAATAATGTTGGAGGACTTCTAGAGAACAACATAACACTATGGTATAGTGGGAGCAGGCATCAGGTAATTTAATTTGTTTTCAGGTTGAGTTGATTATATTCTATCTATAAGAAGATTCTTGTAGCACTTGCAACCCTCTAATGTGGCCATTGATGAGGAATGACTGCAATAATATTTTCGGAGTTCCGTGATTTCTAACTCTACTAAAAATAATAGCGTTACCATCCTTAGAATATCTGTATGGCTGCAAGAATCATATACAGTATATGCCAAAAAAGTACGTATCTAGGGTGCAAACCACAATGAACCAAAAAACACTTGAAGGTTAAATTAAATAATTAAATAAATAAATAAGGTCTCAATCATATATGTGTGCTACAGTGGAACACTCTCTGCTGAAATTCCCTTTTATCTGGAAAGTGAAATAATCCTTAAAATAAAATTTCTTTCCTTAGATATATTTTATCATCTAAGCCAAGCCACTTACACATATCAATATCCTCCATGCTTTTCAGGATATATCTAGCCACTTCAGAGGGTTTCCGCTTTTGATCCCTGGTCCATCTCTGCAGCATCAGTTTGCGATCTCTGATTCTGGCATATATAGGTTTCTGTTGTTGCCAGAAATCTGTTCGGGTATCCAGGTAGGAAAGTCCTTCTTGGATCAAGCTTCCAACAGTTACCCCTTGCTTTGTAGTGCTTTTGATCAAGTCTACAAGAAGAAGAAAGAAAGAAAGAATTACTTGATAGTTTATCAAAGTGGTTGGGTTTCAAGCAGATGTCTTCTAGAATATACAATTCTGTCTTTTTTAAAAAAAATTACTTTATTTACTATATTTCTCAGCTGACCAAGGGGAAAAAATCACAGCTTGCTAAGTCAGACGAATTGCCAAACAATGGTTTGTCCCTAACCAAGATCAGTGGAAAGAATCAAAGTATGTGAGTGGACTAGAAAGTAGGTATTCCCAGTGTTCTTTGATGCGAGATATATACCCTGTATATAAATGTAAAATTGAGGTTTGGCATGATATTTGAGTCACTTTGCATATGGGTCTGAGTATGGCACTGTTCTATCTGTGAGAAAGCTCACTGAGACATGTTTTCCATCGTTGCCTTGAGGCCGTGACTGGATGGCTGCGAGCCAGTAGGTTGAAGGTGACTCAGGCCAAGACGGAGGTCCTGTGGCTGGGCCGCCCGAGCTGTGGGGATGTCCAGCTTCCGACCCTGGACGGCATGACACTATGTCTGTCGTCTTCTGTCAAGAGCCTAGGGGTAACCTTGGACCCCCTGTTGTCGATGGAGGCACATGTCTCCAGCGTCAGCAGGGTGGCATTTTTCCACCTCCGAGAGGCGAGGAAGCTGGCCCCCTACTTGTCCTGGTGCGACTTGCCCACAGTGGTCCAAGTCACGGTCATCTTGAGAGGGGATTACTGTAACACTCTGTACATTGGCCTTCCTTTGTCTGTGATCCGGAAACTCAAGCTGGTGCAGAACGCAGCAACCCGACTCCTGGCCGGGGTCCCAATTGGCCATCACATCACGCCAATTCTGCACGAACTACACTGGCTTCTGATAGAATGCCAGATCACCTTCAAGGTGTTAGTCTTGACTTTTAAGGCCTTACATGGTCTGGGGCCAGTGTACCTGCGGGACCGCCTCATCCCATACCAGAAGAGCAAAACCTCCTAGTCATCCCTAGTGTTAAGACCTACCGCTTAACCGCGACTCATCGGCGGGCTTTTTCGATCGTGGCTCCAGCCCTCTGGAACTCATTGCCTGCCGACGTTCACACCATCCAGGGTCTCCTCCCATTCAGAAGGGCCTGTAAGACTTTGCTGTTCCAGCAGGCCTACAGAGCTGGATAACTTGTGGTTTTTCCGCCATCCTGTACTATTGTCTGTTGTTGCAATGCCTAATGTGCGACCTATTGTGTTTGTATGTGCTGTTTTAAATCATGTTTAACTTTGTGGTGTTTTATTGTGTTTTATGATATACTCTGTTTTTATTATGTACTCATTGGACCTGTTGTGAGCTGCCCCGAGCCTTGGGGGGGGGGGGGGTAGACAAATGTGAATAAATAAATAAATAATAAAATAAAATAACCCTTAGGGCAATAGCTTTCAAAATCTTTATCTTCAAGGACACATTCTATGTTCATTGTGTTCATTTTTCTTTAAAAGGAAGTCGACAAATTCCAAAAACTGATGGGGCACTTTAGAACATATTAACAGTTAATGTAAAGCACTAACTGGGCCTTTTTACTCTGCTACCTGCTGTATGAATTCAGTGAACATCCTACTTATAAGACGCACCCATAGCTATACTTTTCTGGTACAATAAACCAGTTTTTGTGGATATCTACCTACTTTTATTGATCTCACTGAAGAACTCCAAAACATAGCTTGAAAGCTTGGGAAATCCCTATAAAACATAGCATCCCTGCAATCCACAGAGATGATCATGTGAAAGGGAAGCTTGCAACTAGAGAATAACTTGAGAGACTCACAGGTCAGAGGCTCCCATGTCCAACACTATCAAAATGGAGAAAAAAATAACCTTCATCCTTGAGCAATTTCTCCAGAAAAGCCTTGTCAACATAGAGTTCCCCAAGGAGTGTCCGTTCAGTCTTCTCATTTCTTACAGGTTCCTGTTGTCTGCTTAGGTATTTAGTATCCTTTTTGGTAAATTTGATAGTAAGCTTCTGTTTTGCTTTTCTGCTCTGAGAATAGAAAATGATGGGAAAATGTTCACAATGACAAAGACTAGTTTCCCTATATTTTGCTCTAGCAGTCCTCTGTGAAATAGGAACTAGACAGGCAAACTAATTTATCCTTTATTTCACTGATTTATTTAAGTAATTATATCCTGCTTTTCTCCCAACATAACACAAGGTGGCTAAAGATTGCAAATCAAACTACATGCTGGTCTGCTTTAAAATATGATCACAGAATAAACAAAGTCATGAAAAATTGTAATTGATCATTTAGAATCCTGAAACATTCAGAATGACAGAAAAGATTAAAGATACAATATAGCCAAAGTTAAGACATTCTAGCTGCAATAACTTAATATCACAGTCTTCTGCTCTAACATTCTTCTGCCTGCTAAAGCACTCCCTATATTTTTCTCCTATGAGCAACTGGTGAAAAATGAGAATATATTCCAAGCCATTAACTAATACAAGGGAGCTAGGAAATTTTCTCATATAGTTTTTTCACATGGGGGTGAGACAGCACCCTTCTTTAGTAGACTGAGTTAATGCAGCATAAAAAAAGAAATCAATTTGCACAGGAACAACTGAAAAATATTGACATGCCTCTACTTGGCAACAAGAAGGAAGTGTCAAGATGTTTACAAGGGATATTATTTCCTGTGTAAACACAGGCAGCCCTGTATTTCCAGTTTTAAAATCTAAAACCTTCTCTTCGAAATAGCACTAGCATGAACACCATTATTTAAGCTCTTATATACAGATATGTCTTCATTGGCGGCCCCTTGTCGCGGGGGAGAGGCTTGCGTACTCTAATGAAGTTGTGAGCTATGCTGGCGGTGGCATAATAGTCACCGGTAGGCCCTCCCATGCCAGACAGGTCACAACCGAAGGGTCTGACAAAGAGCGTCAGTGGGTAGGATGGACTCTCTAGCCTTTTGACAACCATCCTAAGAGAAGGAAAACTCTACTTTCAAACCTGGGCAGATGGTGCTCGTCTAACCCTGTAAGGTCAGCCATCTAGAGAAAGAAACTCAAATCAAACCTACGACCTAAGAACCTCGCTGCCACCGTACTAAGCTTGCTAAGTTCTGGCAGACGAACCTTTGGTTTAAAGGTGACGCCAGTTCTATGCACACTGCGCTCCCCCAGAAAAATCCATTGCACAGGCTCAAAGGACACATCCAACCTCCTTAGTCATCAATGTGCTTGTAGAAAGCAAGGGATGAGTCCTTCCTAAGAATCTTCATTCATGAAGTAATGCCAGATACACACACATACATACATACATATACCACATGAGCAGAAATGTGTACCCTAGTACTCAAATCAATATGTTGATATATTTGGACAGTAGCATGTTAAACAGTATTAGTGGGTTAGTTGGATTTGACTGGGCTGTTGCTAAGTTCTTTTTAGGACACTGCTACTCAAAGCAGTAGTCAATGGACAGGTGCTTCGTTTCTGCAGTGCCAGCTTCCCTTGTTAGGTCCTTGAGAGTTGTAACTCTTTTTGGGAAATTAGGTGTCTTGGAAATGATCAAACAGCATATTTGCTATTATTGATATACCTTCTCTCTTCTTCCTGGCTTTTCTTCACAAACGAAGATTCAGGAAGGACTCATCCCACGCTTTGTACAAGCGCCTTGATGGTGGTTGGATGTGTCCTTCGAGCCTGTGCAATGGATTTTTCTGGTGGAGCGCAGCGTGCACAGAACTGGCCTCACCCTTTAAACCAAAGGTTCGTATGCCAGGGCCTAGCAAGCTTAGGACGGTGGCAGCGAGGTCCTCAGGTCATAGGTTTGATTAGAGTTACCTTCTCTTAAATGGTTGACCTTACAAGGTTAAACAAGCACCATTTGCCTGGGTTTGAAATTAGAGTTTTCCTTCTCTTAGGATGGTGGCCAAAAGGCTAGAGAGCCCATCCTGCCCATGGATGCTCTTTGTCAGACCTTTCGGTTGTGACCTGTCTGGAATGGGAGGCCCTACAGGTGACTATTATGCCACAGCCAGCATAGCTCACAACTTCATTACGGGACGCAAACCTCTCCCCCATGACACGGGGGTGCCAATGGCTAATATATTATTAGCAAAGTGCAGGAGACAAGGTGGAACTGACTTCCTGGCCCCCTCTCTTCACTCTGGCCCCAGAGCAGCTGTAATCAGTAGTAATTGATATTACTACTATTACAACCACATTTATTTATATAGCAAAGGACAACTACCAGAACCTTGCTCTGCAGACGACAATCTTCTTATCACAATAATTTTATTATTATTATTATTAATATTTTATTTCTTACCCGCCTCTCCTCATGGCTCGAGGTGGGTTACAACATCACTAAAACACACAATCATCTAAAAAAAATCTGTAAAATACACATATTGAAACATATTTATACAAAAGACATAATAAATACTGGGTTGCTGTGAGTTTTCCAGGCTGTATGGCCATGTTCCAGAAGCATTCTCTCCAGATATTTCGCCCACATCTATGGCAGACATCCTCAGAGATTGTGAGTTCTATTGGAAACTAGGCAAGTGAGGTTTCCAACAGATCTCACAACCTCTGAGGATGCCCGCCATAGATGTGGGCAAAACAGCAGTAGAGAATGCTTCTGGAACATGGCCATACAGCCCGGAAAACTTACAGCAACCCAGTAAGTCCAGCCATGAAAGCCTTTGACAACACATATTAAAATACAGAGAACAAAGTTTAAACATAAGAGGCAAGTTTAAAAATGGTGATTTTAAATTATGCTATTCCTTTTACATTCGGACCAACATGCTCCTGGAGAGGATTTGAAGCAGTGCTTAATCCTCACTGGGACACTGACTTGAGGAGATAAACAATTTACCATTATAACCTCTGCAAACCCTCATATCATCATCCCCTCTCCAACCTTTCCTAGTGCCTTGGACTACTTGCCATGGTTTCTCTTCCCTCTTAAGTGAACAGCCAGACACCTACTTTGGAAACAGAGACTATACCTCTGCCTGACGACTCAGAAAGCAGAGGTCCGGTCTGTTCTCGAGTTTCACAGAAGAAGGGCCTAGAAACAGAGAATATACCCTCAAGAGGTTAGAAAAGTTATAGAAATGCCATGTAGTCATTTAGTAAAAAGCATGCCTGAGCGGCAAGGACAAAAATATTCCTATATCATTTTTATCCTTTTCCTAACCTTTGGTACATTTGCTATTTTTTTCTTAAAATGACACGAAAGGCAATAATACAAATAATCAAATCATACTTCACGTGAACTAAAGATTTATGCTATCTGTTTTGTTTTCAATTATTATCTAATTTCTTGGATATATTTTACTTTTAATAGATTCTAAATATCTAACCATATTTGTTTTTGTTAACAATGTACCTTTCATTTTTGTGTGTCTTTTTCAGTCAAATTTAGGATAACAAAAATGAATTTTAAACTATCCCCCACTCCCAATAAAAATCAAATGACTTACTTCCAACAGAGTTTTCTATTGCCTCCTGGCATTTCTGAATGCCCAGTCTGAATTTCGGCAACTCTGGTCGAAGCTTGTGCCCTCGATGGTAAAAGACTAAGGCAAATTCAAAATCCCCCATGGTGTATAAGGCCTCGGCTTTCTGGTATAGTCCCTGTAACAAAGAACAAAATTACTGGACAGAAGAAGAAAAAAAGGACATCATTAACATCATGGATGTCTGTATGAACAGCAAGCAACAACTGCAAGAGTGTTGCTTCTTCCTACATCTGATAATCTTCAAGATGCTTCGAACTCTTAAGAGTGTGATTGCTGGGTACAGATGAAGGGCAGCTTCTCCTTTCTGTCTTCATCTTTGCATCTTTTCTCTATCCCAAAGAGAGTTTCATCAAAGAATTTAACTCCAATTCAACTGCCCTAAGTAAAGGTTTCCACTTGATATTAAGTCTACTTGTGAATGACTCTGGAAATTGGGGCTCATCTCCACTTCAAGGCCAAAAAGCCAACATTGTCCGTAGATGCCTACAAGGTCATGTGGCCAACATAACTGCATAGAGTGCCATTACCTTCCTCTGGAGCAGTACCTATTGATCTACCCACAATCAATAGCTGCCAATTAGTTTTCGAGCACAATACAAAGTGCTGGTCTTAACCTGTAAATCCCTATACGGTTCCGGCCCAGTTTACCTGTCCAAATGTGTTCTCCCCTATGAACCATCAGAGACGCTAAGATCTTCCGGAGGGGCCCTGCTCTCGGTCCCGCCACCATCGCAAGTGTGTTTAGTAGGAACGAGGGACAGGGCCTTCTTTGTGGTGGCCCCTCGGCTATGGAACTCTCTCCCGAGCGAGATCAGATCTGCCCCCTCCCTCCTGTCCTTTAGGAGGCTGGTGAAAGCCTGGCTTTGAAAGCAAGTATTCCCAGAATGAGGACTGAAACTGTTTTTAGACAAAGTTAATGACCACATATATGGATGGATTTGAAATTGATTTTATTGGCGATTTGGCTTAATGTATTTCATCAATATGTTTTTATATGTATTTTAACTTTTTACTCTTGTATGTTGCTTTAATGTGTATCAATGCATTGCATTTTTGCTGTAAGTCCCTCTGAGTCCCTCTTCAGAGGTGAGAAGATGGGGGTACAAAAGTTTTAAATAAATATAATAATAATAAATAAATTTGCATGTTTTCAAATTGCTAGGTTGGCAGAAGCTGGGGCTAACAGCAGAAGCTCACCTTGTTCCCCAGATTTGAACCACTGAACTTTCGGTCAGCAAGTTCAGAAGCTCAGCACTTTAACCCACTGCGCCACCAAGAGCTCCCTCAACTGCTGTACTGAATCCCAAATAAATGTTGCTTACAAAATATTTTTTTTCTAAACCAGTTGCTAGCTACACTTTTTCTTTTGTGGGGTGATAAAAGAGGAGAAAAACATCCATAACATCTTCCACATAATTCATCCAAAAATTTCTTAATTAACTGAGTAAGAGAGCCCGTAAGACAGTGATTCTCAACCTTCCTCATGCTGTGACCCCTTAATACAGTCCTGCATTTTGTGGTGTCCCCTAATGATTACAATTTTTTTGCTACTTCATAAATGTTATGAATAATAATGTAAATATCTGTTATGCAGGATGTATTTTTATTCACTGGACCAAATTTGGCACAAATATCCAATACACCCAAATACTGGTTGTGTTGGGGGGCGTGGAGGGGGTGATTTTGTCATTTGGGAGTTATAGTTGCTGGGATTAATAGTTAACCTACAACCAAAGAGCATTCTGAACTTCACCAATGATGGAACTGACCCAAACTTGGTACACAGAACTCCCATGACCAAAAGAAAATACTGGAAGAGTTTGGTGGGCATTGGCCTTGATTTTTTGAGTTGTAGTTCACCTACATCCAGAGAGCACTGTGGACTCAAACAATGATGGATCTGGACCAAACTTGGCACAAATCCTCAATATGCCCAAATGTGAACACTGGTGGATTTTGGGGAAAATAGACATTGACATTTGGGAGTTGTCGGTTGCTGGGATTTATAGTTCACCTACAATCAAAGAGCATTCTGAACCCCACCAACGATAGTATTGGGCCAAACGTCCCACACAGAACCCCCATGACCAACAGAAAATACTGTGTTTTTTCATGGTCTTTGGTGACCCCTCTGACACCCCCTTCATGACCCCCCAGGGGTCCTGACCTCCAGGTTGAGAAATGCTGCCTTAAGATGAAAGTAAGCCTCCCAATGCACTAGTTTCTAGTCAACACGGCCGGCTTAGACCCCTTCCAGTCCGGCTTCTGTATGGGACGGAGACGGTGTTGGTCTCCATCTCAGATCAACTTCGATGCCAGCTCGACAAGGATGGTTCAGCGCTGCTTGTGCTATTGGATCTCACAGCAGCTTTTGACACGGTCGATTACAATCTTTCGACCCCCGCCTTGCCGTAACTGGAGTCAGGGGGACAGCCTTATCCTGGTTGTCGTCCTTTCTCCACAACCGGGGGCAGCGTGTGGAAAGGGGAGGCTTGGTCTCTGAGAGATCCCCTCTAAATTGTGGGGTTCCTCAGGGGGCCATCCTCTCCCCTTATATGTGACTTCTCGCTCAGCTGGTTCGAAGTTTTGGGCTGGAATGTTATCAGTACGCTGATGACACCCAGCTCGTTCTGAAGATGGAAGGCCACCCTGATTCCGTACCTGCAAATTTCCATCAATGCCTTGAAGCCGTCACTGGATGGCTGTGTGTCAGAGGTTGAGGGTGAATCCAGCAAAGACGGAGATCTTGTGGTTGGGTCGTCCGGGCGATGGGGTAATCCAGCTGCCTATCCTGGATGGCGAGGCACTACGCCGGTCACCCCTGGTAAAGAGTCTAGGAGTCCTCTTGGACCCTTTGCTGGCAATGGAGGCCCAGGCCTCCACCGCCAGCAAAGCCACATTTTTCCATCTGCGGCAGGTTAGGTGGCTGGCGCCCTATCTGTCCAGAGACAACCTGGCCACGGTGATCCAAGCCACTGTCATCTCAAGGTTAGACTACTGTACATTGGCCTACCTTTGTCTGTGATCCGGAAACTTAAGCTCGTTCAGAATGCTGCTGCCCGACTTCTCATGGGGGCTCCTATGAGATGTCATATTACACCTATCTTGCAGCAGCTTCATTGGTTACCAATAGAGCACCGGATCACTTTCAAGGTGATGGTATTAACCTTCAAGGCCTTACATGGTCTAGGGCCGGAGTATCTGAGGGACCGTCTAACCCCCTACCAACCCTAGAGATCACTCCGTTCTGAGGACTCTAATTTTCTGGAAGCTCCTAGCCTTAAAACCATCCGTTTAGCATCGACTAGACGCAGAGCATTTTCTGCTGTGGCACCATCATTATGGAACTCCTTGCCAGCTGAAGTACGTGCCCTGCAAGATCTACTTTCGCCTTTTCGCAGGGCCTGCAAAACTTATTTGTTTCGGCTGGCTTTTGAATGTGGTTCTTAACTTCTTGACACTGTGTGATTCTTGACTTCTTTACACTGTGTGATTTTAAATTGTAATTGGGAGTCATTTGACTATGTTATCTATTTTCTGTGTTGTAAGCCGCTCCGAGCCCTCGGGGAGTGGTGGCATATAAAACTGAATAATAATAAATAAATAATAAATACATAGTTGCACACCTTGGTAAATTCCTTGTCAGCTGCCAGTGAATCTTCCGCATCCCTCAAGGCGTTTTCCGTATCTCCGAGCCTTAGATAGCACTTTGAGCGCGCCACAAGGCAGTTCCTGTCAGCTGGCTGGAGCTGCAGGGCCTAATAAACAAATACATGGTATTCACAGTCAATGGCATTCATTATCACAGTAGCTAGCTGACCATTCCCTTTACTTCTGCCTTTCTCAGGTGACAACAGAGATATCTTATGCCAGGCCTGAGCAAACTTGGGCCCTCTGGGTGTTTTGGACTTCAACTCCCACAATTCCTCACAGCCTCAGACCTTTTCCTTTTCCCCTCAGCCGCTTAAGCGGCTGAGGGGAAAAGGAAAGGGCCTGAGGCTGTGAGTGCTGGCGTTGCTTTATGTTGTAGCTAGCAACTGGTTTAGAAAAAAATATTTTGTAAGCAACATTTATTTGGGATTCAGTCAAGACCGGACGGAGGTAATAAAAAGTAGTAAGCGAACATTATTTTGGCACCCCCTGGCTCTCCTGCCTGGTGGAGATTACGCATGCGCCATTGGGAGATAGCACTTCTGGTGGACGGAGTAGCAAAATGCATTCCCAAGAGGATGAAAAGGACGGGGAAACATTTTGCAGCCGGTGCGGAGCCTCCCGCCTCCAGCTGCAAAATGTTCCCCTGTCCTTTTCGGCCTCTTAGGAGTGCGTTTAGCAACTCCGTCCACCAGAAGCGCTCCGCCCCAATGGTGCATGCGTGAAAGTTTCGCACATGTGCTATTGGGACAGAGTGCATCTGGTGGATGGAGTAGCGAAACGCACTCCCAAGAGGATGAAAGGGATGGGGGAACATTTTGCAGCCGGTGCGGAGCCTCCCGCCTGCACACCGGCCCACAGCAATGGTGCGGCATGATGCACCGAAACTGGCGGTCACGGCCGAATGTACCCCTGGCCACGTGGCGCCCGGAAGCGGCCGCTTACTTCGCTTACATTTAAATCCGCCCCTGGATTAGGGTTGCCATTTTTTGATATAAGAAATAAGGGACATTTACGGGATTTTTCACAAAAATAAGGGACACTTCATTAAAAACTTGAAACTCAAACATTAGGTAGAAATAGTTTTATTAACAGAATAAGATAATGATTGAAACTCACAAAAGAAACTGACTTATACCCTCTTAACAGGACATGGTATGTTTCTGCATGCTTTGTCATGCAGAAAAAACATTATTAGAACTACCTAATTTTCTCCATCTGTATTTAGTACTTGACTTTGCTGACTTTGAAAGTGCACTGTCTAAACATTAAAATAAAATAATTTTTATAAGACAGTACATCTTCATGATTATTATGTCAATAGTTAATGGTATAGTATAGTATTGGGATGCACAGCTAGGCCTATTTTAAGAGTAACTCTCAAGCAACCAGAAACTATCTTTATCCAACATGATCCGACATTCCCCTTGGGTAACGGTTAATTAGTCTACTGTACTTTGAAAAAGTCCTGTATCGCCTCTTCCTTCCAACGGGGACGCAGGCAGGCACACACTCGCAAGCACACGACTGTCAGCCTGCCCTGTGAGTTGGAATCCCCGGGCAGGCATTGCCGTGGAAACCGCAACGCCCCTTCCTCTGGTCAACCCTGTCCAGTCCCATCCTGTTAGTCAATAATAAGGGACAGGGCCTGAAAATAAGGGACACAAATTTTAGGGCCAAAATAAGGGATGTCCCTTAGAATAAGGGACATATGGGAACCCTACCCCTAGTACAGTGTTTCTCTTTATCCAACATGATCCGACATTCCCCTTGGGTAACGGTTAATTAGTCTACTGTACTTTGAAAAAGTCCTGTCTCGCCTCTTCCTTCCAACGGGGACGCAGGCTGCCCTGCGAGTTGGAATCCCCGGGCAGGCATTGCCGTGGAAACCACAGCGCGCACCTTCCTCTGGTCAACCCCGCCCAGTCCTGTCCGGCTAGTCAAAAATAAGGGACAGGGCCTGAAAATAAGGGACACAAATTTTAGGGCCAAAATAAGGGACGTCCCTTAGAATAAGGGACATATGGGAACCCTACCCTGGATTCAGTACGGCAGTTGAGGGAGCTCTTGGTGGCACAGTGGGTTAAAATGCTGAGCTGCTGAACTTGCTGACCGAAAGTTAGGCGGTTCAAATCTGGGGAGCAAGGTGAGCCCCTGCTGTTAGCCCCAGCTTCTGCCAACCTAGCAATTTGAAAACATGCAAATTTATTTATTATTACTGTTATTTAAAACTTTTCTACCCCGATCTTCTCACCTCCGAAGAGGGACTCAGACCGGCCTTACGGCAAAAATTCAAGGCGTTGATACACACTAAAACAACATACATAAAGCTTAAGTGGCTGAGGGGAAAAGGCAAGGGCCTGAGGCTGTGAGGAATTGTGGGATATTCTGAGTTGTGTGGAAGGGCTCTGAATCTATGGCAGGCCTGGGCCAACTTGGGCCCTCCAGGTGTTTTGGACTCCAACTCCCACAATTCCTAACAGCCTACCGGCTGTTAGGAATTGTGGGAGTTGGAGTCCAAAACACCTGGAGGGCCCAAGTTGGCCCAGGCCTGTCTTACGCCATGGTTCTCACCACTTTAAAAGGCCTACTCCCTCCAAATATAGTGTCATTCTTAATGTTTTACAGTGGCACTGCTTTAAACTAAACCTCAACTCTCTCAATGCTATGGGATGTGTAGTTTGATGAGGCCCACACACTATTTGGCAGAGCAGGCTAAAGGCCTTCCAAAACTACACCCTCATAACGTTAAGACTTGGCACTTAAAGCATTCTGTAGTGTAGATGCACCCCTTAAAGCGCTGTCAAACCGCATTAATTCTGTAGTGTAGATGCACCCTTGCCCACCCACCCCCAACCCCCCCTTCCCGAATATCCTCACGTAGGTGTAGCAGGCGAGGGCTTTGGTAAGCTCTCCTCGCTGGCTGAGTATTGTCCCTTCCGCCATGAAGCTGGGGAAGGTCCCCCGCACAGCCTCGCCCTCCGAGTCCACCATCCTTGCAGCTGGCAGAGCCGAGGAGGACGCTGCAACGTTGCTAGGCAACGCGCTGCCTAGCAACCGCCAGCACTTCCTGAAACCCAACGGGTCTGCGGAGGGATCAAAAAAGTTGAGCAACGCGTTAGCTGTCTTACAGCCCTTCTCAGAGTGGCTGGCAAGTTATAAGGACACACAATAGATCATATCATTAGCATAGCACAAGATCAGTACCACACATTCCTAGATTGTACTATACCACTATATCCTTAGTAATATTACATGTAATATGACATATATAATTCTTATATTATTATATTACATTGTATTATTAACAATATCATATGTGTATCCAATATATTTATTAGCACAGCACAAGATTCGTATTACATATTTTAATATGTAATACTGAGGGCTTGCACTAAGACTCTAAACCACGCCTGGGCAAACTTGGGCCTTTCAGGTATTTTGGACTTCAACTCCCATAATTTCTCACAGCCTCAGGCCCCTTCCTTTGGAAGGGGCCTGAGGCTGTGAGGAATTGTGAAAGTCCAAAACACCCGAAAGGCCCAAGTTTGCCCAGGCCTGCTCTAAATGATCTAGTCTTTTTGCTGACGATGCTGCCCTTGTCGCCCATACAGAAGCAGCCCTGCAGCGCCTAACATCTTGCTTTGCGACAGCTGCAGAGCTGTTTGGGCTGGAAGTCAGCCTGAAGAAAACGAAAGTCCTCTACCAGCCCGCACCACAGGAAGAACACCATCATCCACACGTCAGCATAGGCGAATCTGTGCTTAAGTCCGTTCAGCAGTTCACCTACCTGGGAAGCATAATCTCTTCAGACGCCAAGATTGACAAAGAGATAGATCACAGATTAGCAAAGGCATATAGTGTATTTGGAAGGCTTCACAAAAGAGTCTGGAGCAACAAGAACCTGAGGCAAAGCACCAAAATCAGTGTGTACAGAGCTATCATACTGTCCATCCTCCTCTATGGGTCTGAAACGTGGGTCATCTATCGCCAACGCCTACGACTCCTCGAACGCTTTCATCAGCGCTGTCTTCGCATAATCCTACATATACACTGGACTGACTATGTGACGAATGTTGCTGTCTTTGGGCAAACAGGGATCACCAGCATTGAGGCCATGCTATTGTGAACACAGCTGCGCTGGGCAGGGCACGTCTCTAGGATGGAGTACCACCACCTCCCAAAGATACTACTCTATGGTGAACTCGCCACGGGTCAGCGCAAGAGAGGCGCCCCCCAAAAAGATATAAGGACTCCTGAAACAACATCTCAGGCTCGGCCAGATTGATCACCAACAATGGTCCACCCTGGCCTCACATCGGGAGGCATGGAGACGCACTATCCACAATGCTGTGGCCTCTTTCGAGAAGACACACCGAATGGGTCTCAAAGAGAAACGACAATGCAGATAGAACCGCAACTTGGAAACAACATCACCCAAGGAGACTTTCTGCTGTGCTTTCTGCAACCGGACTTGCCTATCTCAGATTGGCCTTTTTAGTCATCAGCGCGCTTGTAAAAAGCGTGGGATGAGTCCTTCCTGAATCTTCGTTCACGAAGTAATGCCGAGAGAGAGATATTGTATTATTATATTGTATTACATTATATTATTATCAATATCGTATGTCTATACAATATATTATTAGCACGGCACAATATTCGTATTATATATTACTATATTGTTCTCTCTCTCGGCATTACTTCGCGAACGAAGATTCTTTAGGAAGGACTCATCCCACGCTTTCATTTTTGTCGCTCTCTTCGAGACCCGTTCGGCGTGTCTTCTCGAAAGAGGCTGCAGCATTGTGGATAGTGCATCTCTTTGCATTACATTACAACTTAAGCAAACACACATATACACAAATATATACATACACACACAAAACACATATATACAGACTGGGCCACAGACTTGGGTGATGTTGACTCCTTCGTGCCCACAGCATTGTGGATAGTGCGTCTCCACGCCTCCCGATGTGAGGCCAGGGTGGACCATTGTTGGTGATGAATCTGGCTGAGCCTGAGATGTTGTTTCAGGGAGTCCTTATATCTCTTTTTGGGGGCGCCTCTCTTGCGCTGACCCATGGCAAGTTCACCATAGAGTAGTATCTTTGGGAGGCGGTGGTACTCCATTCTAGAGATGTGCCCTGCCCAGGGCAGCTGTGTTCACAATAGCATGGCCTCAATGCTGGTGATCCCTGCTTGCTCAAGGACAGCAACATTCATCACATAGTCAGTCCAGTGTATATGTAGGATTGTGCGAAGACAGCGCTGATGAAAGCATTTGAGGAGTCGTAGGCGTTGGCGATAGGTGACCCATGTTTCAGACCCATATACATTCAAGTGCCACCTCGGAGTTGGTTGAGGTAGGCAGGATTTCCCTGGGTACTGGTTGTGGGGGGTCGGGAGCAGGTCAGGGGTTTGCCCTCCCTTCTGCTCGAGATCCCCGTGTACAACTGGTGGGCCACTGTGTGATACAGAATGCTGGACTAGATGGGCTGAGGTCCGATTCAGCATGGCTCTTCTTATGTACTTATGTTCTTATATAGGAGAATAGACAGTATGATAGCTCTGTACACACTGATTTTGATGCTTTGCCTCAGGTGCTTGTTGCTCCAGACTCTTTTGTGAAGCCTTCCGAATGCACTATATGCCTTTGCTAATCTGTGATCTATCTCTTTGTCAATCTTGGCGTCTGAAGAGATGATGCTTCCCAGGTAGGTGAACTGCTGAACAGACTTAAGCACAGATTTGCCTATGCTGACGTGGGGATGATGGTGTTCTTCCTGTGGTGTGGGCTGGTAGAGAACTTCCGTTTTCTTCAGGCTGACTTCCAGCCCACTGTAATATTATTAATAATATCACATGTAATATAAAATATATAATTCTTATATTGTATTATATTGTATTACATTATATTATTATCAATATCATATGTGTATACAATATATTATTAGCACAGCACAATATTTGTATTATATATTACTATATTGTACTGTACCACTATACTGTAATATTATTAATAATATTACATGTAATATAAAATATATAATTCTTATATTGTATTATATTGTACTACATTATATTATTATCAATATCATATGTGTATACAATACATTATTAGCACAGCACAATATTCGTATTACATATTACTATATTATACTGTACCGCTATACTGTAATATTATTAATAATATTACATGTAATATGCAATATATAATTATTTTATTGTATTCCATTATATTATTATCAATATCGTGTGTGTATACAATATATTATATTATTAGCATAGCATAGTTTGTTTATTTATTTATTTCATATACTCGGGGCGGCCTCACAGCAAACACCATTTGGTGCCATCATAATAATAAGAACAATCAACAAATTCAATAAAATGAAACATTAATCGAACAGTTGTTAAAACACTCCAATTAAAATCTGGGTCCAGGTCAATTCATTGTCACTTCAAAATTGCTTATGTCATCTTCATACAAGCTGCTATTCAATGGTCAAACGCAAGGTCCCACAGCCAAGTCTTAAGTTTCCTTCTAAAGGACAGGAGAGAGGTGGCCAATCGGATGTCTTTGGGGAGGAAATTCCACAGACGGGTAGCCACTGTTGAGAAGGCCCTGTCTCTCATCTCCACCAATTGCATTTGCAACAGCAGTGGGATCGAGAGCAGGGCCTCTCCAGATGATGTTAAACTTTGTGATGATTCGTAGCAGGAGATACGTACGTTCGGACATGTAGTCTGGGCCAGAACCGTTTAGAGCTTTAAAGGTTAAAATCAGCACTTTGAATTGTGCTCGGTAGCAGATCGGCAACCAGTGGAGCTGGCGTAACAGAGGAGTTGCATGCTCCCTGTACTCCACTCCAGTGAGCAACCTGGCTGCTGACGTTGGACAAATTGAAGCTTCCAGGAAATCTTCAAAGGCAGCCCCACGTAGAGTGCATTGCAGTAGTCTAATCAGGATGTAACAAGAGCGTGGACCACCGTAGCCAAGTCAGACTTCCCAAGGTACAGGCGCAACTGGCACACAAGTTTTAATTGTGCAAAAGCTCCCCTGGCCACCGCTGAGACCTGGGGTTCCAGGCTCAACGATGAATCTAGGATCACTCCCAAGCTGTGAACCTGCGTCTTCAGGGGGAGTGTTACCCCGTCAAGTACTATTCCACCCCTTCCCACTGTTGCACTCCTGCCATTACTAATATAAACCATTTAGACCAGCTTTCCAACCAGTGTGCCATGACACACTAGTGTGCCGTGAGCGATCATCAGGTGTGCCGTGGGAAATTGGAACCTCCAATACCCTTTCTTCCCCCTCCTGCCGAACACTTTCTCTTCTCCACTCGGGCTCCCTTCTTCCCAGCCTCGCTCTGCCTGATTTCCCTCGCTTTGCTCACGCCGCTTCTGCGAGAGGGGGGAGGGAGGAAGACGTCACCTGTGCGGGTGCTGCTGCGCAGACTCACCCCACGTCTTCCTCCCCTTCACAGTGCTCTCTGGATATTGGTGAACTACAACTCCAAAACTCAAGGTCAATGCCCACCAAACTCTTATAGTAATTTCTCTTGGTTATGGTAGTTCTGTGTGGGAAGTTTGATTCCATTCCAACATTGGTGGAGCTCAGAATGCTCTTTGATTGCGGGTGAACTATAACTCCCAGCTGTTGAGCAACACCTTCGTGTGTGTCTTTCTGCCATTCCTGCAAGGATATCTATGTTGTGTTCATCGAAACAGGCCCAGGTTTCATGATGAGTATATAAATACATTTAAAAACATGTTAACTATATGTATTACTGTGTTAGAGTGTCATTTTGTGTCATTTTGGTTGGTGGTGTGCCCCAAGATTTTGTAAATGTAAAAAATGTGCTGTGGCTCAATAAAGGTTGGGAAACACTGACCTACGGACCCACCACCAGTACACCAAACTTGGAGAATAATCTTACTCGGACAACCTGCCGCCCGACTCCTGTCTGGAACACCAGCAGGTAGTCACATAACACCTACCTTGCAGGACCTGCACTGGCTGCCAATTGTGTTCATCGAAACAGGCCCAGGTTTCACACTGAGTGTATAAATACATTTAAAAACATATTAACTATATGTATTACTGTGTTAGAGTGTCGTTTTGTGTCATTTTGGTTGGTGGTGTGCCCCAGGATTTTGTAAATGTAAAAAATGTGCCGCGGCTCAAAAAAGGTTGAAAAACACTGAATTAGACAACCAATATCAACCAAATCAATCAAACTTTAGATGCCATGGGGATTCAGGGCAGCTTACAACATGAAATAAAAAACAATAAATTAAGCAAAACAAATAAACAATATAAACATTCAATCTTAAAAAAATAAATCACAATGAAAGCCAATAAAACACATTACGCAATTTATATCAGATTTGCACATGCTCTTATCACTTTTAATAAGTTGACTTATCTCCTCTTGTCTCCTGAGAATGGGTTACAAAGTGCTTTGTTAATTAAAAAGAGCTGGGGGCATGTTAAATAACAATAACAGCTCCTTGGATTTTAAGAATGTAACGGAATTGGTGCTGAATTCTCATAATTTCAGCCTCTAGCCTGCAAGGCCCAGAGTGGATTTACATGGCGCCTGTAGGAACAACCATGTGTCATTAAAATAGGAGCCAAATTGCAGAAGCAGCAGTTATACCCGTTCCTGTCTTCCTCCACTGCCCACAAGGCAGTTACAAGTAATGGGCTCTGTGAAGTGAGGAGAAATCCAGTTCCAGCTTGATGAGGCAGCAGCAGGTTCAGAAGAAGCTAAGGGGGGTTTGTTTTGCTTCTATCCTTTTTTCTAGCTCACAGAGCAGGTGGATCTAATGGCCCATAGGAGGGAAAGAGAGAACCAGACATGGTGTGATAGATCAGATGCACGTGGAGGCAACAATGGTGTCCGTTCACTCCATTCACTCCTTCTTTCTCTTTTTGTGTTGGAGCAGCCGCCTGTCAGCAGAGTGAGCAGTAAGATTTCCCTCCCTAAAGGCAGGTCTTGATTAGGGCATTTGGGAATAAGTTAAATTATATACGTTTTAATTGAAGAAGTAACTGCTGAGGGATCATTAATTCAAGAAGAAAAAAAGGATCTGACTGCATTATTGCTTGTTGCATACTTTACTTACTTAGGTCAGTGTTTCCCAACCTTTTTTGAGCCGCGGTACACTTTTTACATTTACAAAATCCTGGGGCACACCACCAACCAAAATGACACAAAATGACACTCTAACACAGTAATACATATAGTTATTATGTTTTTAAATGTATTTATACACTCAGTGTGAAACCTGGGTGTATTTCAATGAACACAACATAGATATTTATTTATTTATTTATTTTATTTATTCGGGTTTCTATGCCGCCGACTCCCGGAGGCTCGCGGCGGCTTACAAGAGCCGAAGGCACAATAAAATACAAAACGATAAAAGCAGTTAAAAAACAGAGCAACACAATAAAAACAGAAGCACAATTGAAGCAGTGGCACAACCAAGAACGCGCGGGCCTACCTATCGAAAGCCTGCCTAAACAAATAGGTTTTACAAGCCCGTCTGAACGGGAGCAGGTCCTTCACTGCCTGAGTTTCGGCCAGGAGGGCGTTCCACAGCGTGGGAGCTATGACAGAGAATGCCCTCTGGCGGGTGGATGTCAACCGTGCCAGCTTCGCCGAAGGTACCTCCAAGAAGTTGGCATCCTCAGACCGTAGTGATCTCAAAGGGCAATATGGAGTGAGACGGTCCCTAAGATACGCTGGCCCCAGACTGTGTAAGGCCTTAAAGGTGAGAACCAACACTTTGAAGGCAATCCGGTGCTCAATTGGCAGCCAGTGCAGATCCTGTGCAGATATCCTGATAGGAATGGCAGAAAGACACACATGAAGGTCTTGCTCAACAGCTGTCAGTCTCTCTCTGTTTTTAGTTTTCATCGCAGTCAAGGTTGAGAAGCTCATCTCACACAGATATGTGGTTGAAAACGGGAGCAATGTCAAAATAGCTGCCGCCATTTTGATCCAAGGGGGCAGTGTGAGCATGTTCAGGAGAGGAGGGGGAGGGAGGAAGATGTGGGGCGAGTCTTTGTAGTAGCGCCCTCACGGGTCACGTCTTCCTCCCTCCCCTCTTGAGCAAAGCGAGGCAAAGCGAGCAGAGCGAGGCTGGGAAGAAGGGAGCCCGAGTGGAGAAGAAAAGGTGTTCGGCAGGAGGGGGAAGAAAGGGTATTGGAGTTTCCAATTTCCCACGGCACACCTGATGATTGCTCACGGCACACTAGTGTGCCCCGGCACACTGGTTGGGAAACACTGACTTAGGTGATCCCTCGTTGTCCGAGTAAGATTGTTCTCCAAGTTTGGTGTACTGGTGGTGGGTCCGTAGGTCAGTGTTTCCCAACCTTTTTTGAGCCACGGCACATTTTTTACATTTACAAAATCCTGGGGCACACCACCAACCAAAATGACACAAAATGACACTCTAACACAGTAATACATATAGTTAATATGTTTTTAAATGTATTTATACACTCAGTATGAAACCTGGTCCTGTTTCAATAAACACAACATAGATATCCTGGAAGGAATGGCAGAAACACACACACAAAGTTCTTGCTCAACAGCTGGGAGTTATAGTTCACCCGCAATCAAAGAGCATTCTGAGCTCCACCAATGATGGAATGGAATCAAACATCCCACAGAGAACTACCATAACCAAGAGAAAATACTATAAGAGTTTGGTGGGCATTGACCTTGAGTTTTGGAGTTGTAGTTCACCTATATCTAGAGAGCACTGTGGAGGGAGGAAGACGTGGGGCGAGTCTGCGCAGTAGCGGCTGCACGGGTCACACCTTCCTCCCTCCCCCTTCCCGCAGAAGCGGCAGCATGAGCAAAGCGAGGCAAAGCAAGCAGAGCGAGGCTGGAAAGAAGGGAGCCTGAGTGGAGAAGAAAAAGTGTTCGGCAGGAGGGGAAGAAAGGGTATTGGAGGTTCCAATTGCCCACAGCACACCTGATGATTGCTCATGGCACATTTGTGTGCCACGGCACACTGGTTGGGAAACACTGCCGTAGGTGACTGTGGAGCCCTATTCTTGACCTGCATGTTCTCCCGCAGTGAGGGCATTGGTTTCCAGGTGGAAGGCGGTCCCGGTCAGGGTTGGTTTGATGCGCCTTCCTCTTGGCACATTTCTCTCTTTCACCTTCCATTCGTGCCTCTTCAAATTCTACAGCACTGCTAGACACAGTTGACCTCCAGCTAGAGCGCTCAAGGGCCAGGGCTTCCAGTTCTCTGTGTCAATGCCACGGTTTTTAAGTTTGGCTTGACCCCATCTTTAAATCTCTTTTCCTCTCCTCCAACATTCAGTTTTTTGTTATCGAGTTCGGAATAGAGCAACTGCTTTGGGAGAAAGTGGTCAGGCATTCGGACAACATGGCTGGTCCAATTGAGTTGATGGCAGAGGACCATTGCTTCAGTGCTGGTGGTCTTTGCGTCTCCCAGCACGCTGACATTTGTCCGTCTGCCCAAGAGAGTTGCAGGACTTTTCGGAGGCAACGCTGATGGAATAGTTCCAGGAGTTGAATGTGACGTCTGTAGATAGTCCACGTTTCGCAGGCATATAGCAGGGTTGGGAGTTCATCTGCTTTATAAACAAGAATCTTGGTATCCCTGTGGATGTTCTGGTCCTCAAAAACTCTTTGCTTCATTCAGAAAAATGCTGCACTCGTAGAGCTCAGGGAGTGTTATATTTCAGTGTCAATGTTGACTTTTGTGGAGAGGTGGCTGCCAAGGTAGCAAAAATGGTCAACATTTTCTAATGTTACACCATTAAGCTGTATTTCTGGCATTGGAGAGGGATTGTCTGGTGACTGCTGGAAGAGCACTTTGGTTTTCTCGTTGTTCAATGACAGGCCGAGTTTCTCGTATGCTTATGTGAAGGTGTTTAGAGTGGCTTGTAGGTCTTCTTCTGAATTCGCGCAGACGACATTGTCATCAGCATATTGGAGTTGTTGTAACCTTGGTTTTGTTTTATACTGTACAGGATCAGTAGCATGCCAATTGACTTAGGAAGTGTAGGGGAAAAACGCACATAATAGAAATGGCGAAATACCTGGAACCCATAGTATGAGTCATGTGATGGGCTCCATAAGTAGATGTTTCTTATCTGTGTAGAAAAGCTGATTTTATAGTATGTGACTTATTATGTCCTTAGGGCTGCCCTAAATCTAAAGTTTAGTGTGAGAGCTGGGTAAATGAACTTGGGAGGGCGACACGCAGCCTGCGGGCCTTAGTTTTGAGATCCCTGATTTAGAATATCCAGTAGTGGCTGACAGCTTCCAAATTAGTGGGCACTTAATCCATTCAGAACTTGCAATTCTGTCCAATGTACTACATCAATTGTGGTTAATGGTTTGAGCACTAGGCTATGACTCTGGAGACGAGGGTTCAAATTTCCTCTGGGCTATATATTCCTAATGGGTGATCCGGGGCAAGTCAGCCTTGGAGGAAGGCAATGGCAGACACCTTCTGAACAAATCTTACCTTGAAAACCCAAAATAGGTTCACTTTAAGCTTTCCATAATTAGGACAAAATAGGTTCAGCACCTTAGACAGCTCCTGCCATGAACTGGGCCTCTGTAAGTCTTTGGACGATCATGCTACCTTCAGCATCACTTACTACCAATAAAGCTTATTCTGTAGCAGTAACATATGTCAGCATTGTGCAGGAAAGTTTGAGGGAGGCCTGAAAAGACACCCAATTCAGGAAGAAGATTAACTAAGGCCCAAAATAGGTTGAAAACCGCCCTTTAAAAAAAAGCAGATTTATTGCCCCATTTACATGGGAGATATGCAGGTATTCAACCTTTGCTAGCAAACTCAATACTATTAAATATACTCCTAAATAACAACAAACCCTTATGCTGATATATAGTTAAATAATACACCTATTTCATATAATTTTAAAAGTTGTTCTTATCTTTTCTAATAAAGCATAATCATAATAACAGATAAAAGGGTGGTGCTTCATTTTTATATTCCTTTTTTCTGCATTATTTATTTATTTTATTTATTTATTAACTTCGATTTAGTATACCGCTCACTCCGGAGCTCAGAGCGGTTTACAGAAGAAGCATAAACACCGTGAGTAATAAAACAGATTAAACAGTTAAAACACATTAAACATCAAAGCAGTTAAAACATATTAAAAACACTGGCCCTCAGCGAAGGCGGGGGGGACAAGATAAGAATCTGGGGGCCATAGGCGGCATGGCACACAGTGTGGTTGAGTTAAGGGCCGAACGCCTTCCTAAAGAGCCAAGTCTTCAAGGCCTTGCGGAAGGGCAGAAGAGCGCGAATGGCGCGGATCTCCTCCGGGAGGCCGTTCCAGAGACTTGGGGCAGCTACAGAGAATGCCCTCCGCCGTGTAGTGGCCAGTCTGCAGGTTCCAAGGGAAGGCACCTCAAGGAGGTTAAGCTCCTCAGAGCGCAGTGATCTCGCGGGCACATAAGGGGTAAGTCGCTCCCTCAGGTACACTGGCCCCAAACCATAGATGGCCTTAAAGGTGAGAACTAACACCTTGAAGAGAACCCGGAATTCAATCGGGAGCCAGTGCAGCTCGCGCAAGAGTGGGGTCGCGTGGTCCGATCTTGCAGCACCCAGGAGGAGGCGGGCTGCGGCATGCTGCACTAGCTTAAGCTTCCGGATCATCGACAAGGGGAGGCCAATGTAGAGCGCATTACAGTAATCGAGCCTCGAGATGACCGTGGCTTGGATCACCGTAGCAAGGTCGCGTTGGGAGAGGTAGGGAGCCAGGCGCAGCCAACCGTAGGTGGTAGAATGCTGTCCTGCAGGCGCAGCCGATCTGCTCCTCCCAGGACAGGTGGGCGTCCAGCAGGACCCCCAGACTTTTTACCGATGGCTGAGGGCAGAGGGCCACACCATCAAACGTTGGCAGCTCGGTCGCTACCTCCCCCCCCCCGGGCGGCCCAGCCACATGATCTCTGTCTTCGCCGGGTTCACCTTCAACTTACTGGCTCGCAGCCATCCAGTAACGGCTTCAATGCAGAGATGGAAATTATCGGGTACAGAGACTGACCCGGGGTCCAACCTCAGAATGAGCTGGGTATCATCAGCGTACTGATGACACTCAGCCCAAAACTCCGTACCAGTTGGGCGAGTGGTCGATATAGATGTTAAATAACAGCGGGAGAAGATAGCCCCCTGAGGCACCCGCAACTCTCAGCGGGGAGCCTCCGGAGACCGCCCCTCCCCACTTCACTCGCTGCTGGCGGCGTTGGAGGAAGGAGGACAGCCAGTTGAGGGCTGTCCCCTCACCCTGCCACCGCCAGGCGGTGTATCAAAGTTATTAATCGACGGTATCAAACGCTGCCGTGAGGTCCAATAACACGAGCAGCGCCGATCCACCTCGGTCCAAGTGGCAGCGGAGTAGGTCTGTGATGGAGACCAGGACAGTCTCCGTCCCATGGCCTGAACGGTAGCCGGACTGGAAGGGGTCTAGCCAGGTTGCGTCTTCCAAGAAGGTCTGCAGCTGGTCCATTGCGGACCTCTCAATCACCTTGCCCAGGTACGGAAGGTTCGACACTGGGCGGTAATGGAGGGGAGCCGCGGGGTCTAATCCGGGCTTCTTCAGCAATGGACTGACCACACCCCTCTTTAGCTCCTCTGGAAAAGCCCCTTGCTCAAGGGAGCAGAATAACAGCTCCTTGGATTTTAAGAATGTAACGGAATTGGTGCTGAATTCTCATAATTTCAGCCTCTAGCCTGCAAGGCCCAGAGTGGATTTACATGGCGCCTGTAGAAACAACCATGTGTCATTAAAATAGGAGCCAATTTGCAGAAGCAGCAGTTATACCCGTTCCTGTCTTCCTCCACTGCCCACAAGGCAGTTACAAGTAATGGGCTCTGTGAAGTGAGGAGAAATCCAGTTCCAGCTTGATGAGGCAGCAGCAGGTTCAGAAGAAGCTAAGGGGGGTTTGTTTTGCTTCTATCCTTTTTTCTAGCTCACAGAGCAGGTGGATCTAATGGCCCATAGGAGGGAAAGAGAGAACCAGACATGGTGTGATAGACAGATGCACGTGGAGGCAACAATGGTGTCCGTTCACCCATTCACTCCTTCTTTCTCTTTTGTGTTGGAGCAGCCGCCTGTCAGCAGAGTGAGCAGGTGATTTCCTCCCTAAAGGCAGGTCTTGATTAGGCATTTGGGAATAAGTTAAATTATATACGTTTTAATTGAAGAAGTAACTGCTGAGGATCATTAATTCAAGAAGAAAAAGGATCTGACTGCATTATTGCTTGTTGCATACTTTACTTACTTAGGTCAGTGTTTCCCAACCTTTTTTGAGCCGCGGTACACTTTTTACATTTACAAAATCCTGGGGCACACCACCAACCAAAATGACACAAAATGACACTCTAACACAGTAATACATATAGTTATTATGTTTTTAAATGTATTTATACACTCAGTGTGAAACCTGGGTGTATTTCGATGAACACAACATATTTATTTATTTATTTATTTATTTATTTTATTTGGGTTTCTATGCCGCCGACTCCCGGAGGCTCGCGGTGGCTTACAAGAGCCGAAGGCACAATAAAATACAAAAACGATAAAAGCAGTTAAAAACAGAGCAACACAATAAAAACAGAAGCACAATTGAAGCAGTGGCACAACCAAGAACGCGCGGGCCTACCTATCGAAAAGCCTGCCTAAACAAATAGGTTTTACAAGCACGTCTGAACGGGAGCAGGTCCCTTTACTGCCCGAGTTTCGCCGGGAGGGCGTTCTGCACAGCCGTGGGAGCTATGACACAGAACGCCTCCGGTGGGTGGATGTCAACCGTGCCAGCCATGAAGGTACCTCCAAGAAGTTGGCATCCTCAGACCGTAGTGATCTCAAAGGGCAATATGGAGTGAGACGGTCCCTCAGATACGCCTGGCCCCAGACCGTGTAAGGCCTAAAGGTGAGAACCAACACTTTGAAGGCAATCCGTGCTCAATTGGCAGCCAGTGCAGATCCTGTGCAGATATCCTAATAGGAATGGCAGAAAGACACACATGAAGGTCTTGCTCAACAGCTGTCAGTCTCTCTCTGATTTTAGTTTTAATCGCAGTCAAGGTTGAGAAGCTCATCTCACACAGATATGTGGTTGAAAACGGGAGCAATGTCAAAATAGGCCGCCATTTTGATCCGAGGGGGCAGTGTGAGCATGTTCAGAGAGGAGGGGGAGGGAGGAAGATGTGGGGCGAGTCTTTGTAGTAGCGCCCTCCCGGGTCACGTCTTCCTCCCTCCCCTCTTGAGCAAAGCGAGGCAAAGCGAGCAGAGCGAGGCTGGGAAGAAGGGAGCCCGAGTGGAGAAGAAATGGTGTTCGGCAGGAGGGGGGAAGAAAGGGTATTGGAGTTTCCAATTTCCCACGTGGTGGGTCCGTAGGTCAGTGTTTCCCAACCTTTTATGAGCCACGGCACATTTTTTACATTTACAAAAATCCTGGGGCACACCACCAACCAAAATGACAAAAATGACACTCTAACACAGTAATACATATAGTTAATATGTTTTAAAATGTATTTATACACTCAGTATGAAACCTGGTCCTGTTTCAATAAACACAACATAGATATCCTGGAAGGAATGGCAGAAAGACACACACAAAGGTCTTGCTCAACAGCTGGGAGTTATAGTTCACCCGCAATCAAAGAGCATTCTGAGCTCCACCAATGATGGAATAGAATCAAACATCCCACAGAGAACTACCATAACCAAGAGAAAATACTATAAGAGTTTGGTGGGCATTGACCTTGAGTTTTGGAGTTGTAGTTCACCTATATCTAGAGAGCACTGTGGAGGGAGGAAGACGTGGGCGAGTCTGCGCAGTAGCGGCTGCATCGGTCACACCTTCCTCCCTCCCCCTTCCCGCAGAAGCGGCAGCATGAGCAAAGCGAGGCAAAGCAAGCAGAGCGAGGCTGGAAAGAAGGGAGCCCGAGTGGAGAAGAAAAAGTGTTCGGCAGGAGGGGGAAGAAAGGGTATTGGAGGTTCCAATTGCCCACAGCACACCTGATGATTGCTCACGGCACACTTGTGTGCCACGGCACACTGGTTGGGAAACACTGCCGTAGGTGACTGTGGAGCCCTATTCTTGACCTGAATCTTCTCCTGCAGTGACGCATTGGCTTCCAGGTGGAAGGCGAGTTCGGAATAGAGCAACTGCTTTGGGAGAAAGTGGTCAGGCATTCGGACAACATGGCTGGTCCAATTGAGTTGATGGCAGAGGACCATTGCTTCAGTGCTGGTGGTCTTTGCATCTCCCAGCACGCTGACATTTGTCCGTCTGCCCAAGAGAGTTGCAGGACTTTTCGGAGGCAACGCTGATGGAATAGTTCCAGGAGTTGAATGTGACGTCTGTAGATAGTCCACGTTTCGCAGGCATATAGCAGGGTTGGGAGAACAACAGCTTTATAAACAAGAATCTTGGTATCCCTGTGGATGTTCTGGTCCTCAAAAACACTTTGCTTCATTCAGAAAAATGCTGCACTCGTAGAGCTCAGGGAGTGTTGTATTTCAGTGTCAATGTTGACTTTTGTGGAGAGGTGGCTGCCAAGGTAGCAAAAATGGTCAACGTTTTCTAATGTTACACCATTAAGCTGTATTTCTGGCATTGGAGAGGGATTGTCTGGTGACTGCTGGAAGAGCACTTTGGTTTTCTCGTTGTTCAATGACAGGCCGAGTTTCTCGTATGCTTATGTGAAGGTGTTTAGAGTGGCTTGTAGGTCTTCTTCTGAATTCGCAGACGACATTGTCATCAGCATATTGGAGTTGTTGTAACCTTGGTTTTGTTTTATACTGTACAGGATCAGTAGCATGCCAATTGACTTAGGAAGTGTAGGGGGAAACGACATAATAGAAATGGCGAAATACCTGGAACCCACAGTTTGAGTCATGTGATGGGCTCCATAAGTAGCTGTTTCTTATCTGTGTAGAAAAGCTGATTTTATAGTATGTGACTTAGTATGTCCTTAGGGCTGCCCTAAATCTAAAGTTTAGTGAGAGCTGGGTAAATGAACTTGGGAGGGCGACATGCGGCTCTGGGCCTTAGTTTTGAGATCCCTGATTTAGATTATCCAGTAGTGGCTGACAGCTTCAAATTAGTGGGCACTTAATCCATTCAGAACTTGCAATTCTGTCCAATGTACTACATCCATTGTGGTTAATGGTTTGAGCACTAGGCTATGACTCTGGAGACGAGGGTTCAAATTTCCTCTGGGCTATATATTCCTAATGGGTGATCCACGGGCAAGTCAGCCTTGGAGGAAGGCAATGGCAGACACCTTCTGAACAAATCTTACCTGAAAACCCAAGATAGGTTCACTTTAAGCTTTCCATAATTAGGACAAATAGGTTCAGCACCTTAGACAGCTCCTGCCATGAACTGGGCCTCTGTAAGTCTTTGGACGATCATGCTACCTTCAGCATCATTTACTACCAATAAAGCTTATTCTGTAGCAGTAACATATGTCAGCATTGTGCAGGAAAGTTTGAGGGAGGCCTGAAAGACACCCAATTCAGGAAGAAGATTAACTAAGGCCCAAAATAGGTTGAAAACCCGCCCTTAAAAAAGCAGATTTATTGCCCCAGTGACATGGGAGATATGCAGGTATTCAACCTTTGCTAGCAAACTCAATAATATTAAATATACTCCTAAATAACAACAAACCCTTATGCTGATGTGTAGTTAAATAATATTATTTCATATAATTTTAAAAGTTCTTATCTTTTCTAATAAAGCATAATCATAATCACAGATAAATGGGTGGTGCTTCATTTTTATATTCCTTTTTTCTGCATTATGCTGAGCATAGTTCTCTTATTTTGAATTGACAGTCTGGAATAAGATATGCTCAGAACAGATAACATAAACCCAAGCTGGGAAGAATGCAGAGCTGCCTTTGCTTGGCTTAGTGCTTTTTGCTTGAGAGGTTTCAAAAGTCCTAGAATAACTGGTTTAAAGACAACAAACCCTGAAAACATTTCACTTGCTCAATATGCAGAAGAACAAACCAAGCTGGTTCTCTTGTTTAATCAACTCTATGTAGGCTCTGAGTGAAGCAAAGCTGCCCCGACACAAGAAGAGACTTTCAGCCAATCGCATTTGCATCTGTGGAAAGGGAAGACAGTGATTTATTTAGCTACTGCACGTATATCATGCTCACATGGGGAGAGCGTATAAATGTATGAGATAAACTTTACACTTGTTACATGTGAAGAATCTTGAGGACCTGTTTGCTGGTTCCTATATATGTACATGATGTGATTTTTCTGTATGTGGTTAATGTAGGAAATAAGAACACAAAGAGATGAGAAACATTATTTCTGTGATGTTGTATCTATGGCTGCACATTGTGGCTTCATATTACTGTCCTTATCTGATGAACATGTGTGAACAAGCCCCAATTTACAATAAATTCATCCGTAAAGACACTACTGACTGGTGGTATTTTGGAACGTTGACAATTTTTTGATCCCATTTCTTCCACACAAATGTTTTCCAGGCTTCTGAAAACTGTCATACTTCTTAATTCAAATTGAAGACAAACTTAACTCTTAACCCCAAACCAGTTGGGTTTTTTTTGTTTTTTTTGCTTTTGTTTTGATATAACACAAGAATAAAAATTGCCCAGGCAACACGCAGCCATCTGAGAACAGGTAATTCTGCTGCGTCAATGCACTCTGGCTGATTAAACACTTCAATCACAGTGAATGGGGGAAAACAGCAGAATAGCCCATCTCAGATGGAGGCTGATTAGAAACAGACAAAGCAAATGCATTAAAATATTCAGACATCACCCTTTTTTGTAGACATATTCTGAAATACATTATCATAAGCCTATTCTACATGGATGCATATATTTAATTTTATTCCACTTTTCTACTAAATCAGAGACTAACTGTATCGTTATATATGTCAAAGTATGTATTTTGTTTATGGGTTTGTACCACAAAGGCTCCTATATGGCTTGATGGATCTGGTCCAAACTTGGCACACATACCCTTCATTATCCAACTTAAAATAATTGAAGGTTTGAATTGAAAAATTACCACCCATTTTTGTCCCAGAGCAGAGGGAAAGAAAAGGAATGAAGTAGATTGGTTCTTGCTAGGTGAAGTGGCCCTCTGTCATATGACTGGAAAAGAAAGAAGCAGATTGACTGCTACTAGGTGATGTGCGTATGAGGGAGAAAGGAGAGGAGAAAGAAAGAAAGAAAGAAAGAAAGAAAAAAAGAGAAGAAGAGGGGAAAGAAAGTGAGGAAGGAGGAAGAGAATAAAGAAAAAGGAGGTGAAGGACAAAAAAGAGAAAGGAAAGGAGAAAAGATATGAGGGGAGGGAAGGAAATAAAGAAAAAGAAAGAAGAGGAAGGAACAAAAGGATGAAAGAAAGGAAGAAAAATGGAAGAGAAAGGAAGGGAACGTAGAGGAAGGGCCAAACATATACAGTGTTCCCTTACTTATCGCGAGGGTTATGTTCCAGGACCTCCCACAATAAGCGAAAATCCGTGAAGTAGGGACGCTCTATTTATTTCAATGTTTATACATTATTTTAGCAGGTATACACTGTTTTAAGTCTTTAAACACTTAAAATAAAGTGAAGGAAAGGAAGGAAAGGCTCTTCAAGGCTGGAGAAAGGGAGGGAGGACTAAGGAGGGAAAACGCCTTGGAGAGTGGCGGTGGCAAAAACCCACAAAACAGTGGAAAAAATATTTATTTTAAATTAATATTTTTTAAATCCGCGAAACAGCAAGTCCGTTAAATGTGAACCGCAAAGTAGCGAGGGAACACTGTATGGGAAAGCAAGGGAAGAATAAAGGAGGAAAAGAGAGTGGAAGAAGTTGCATGAGGGAAGAAGGGAAGAAAAAGAGCCACAAAATATGCAAACCCAGTCAACACCAGATATATACGTTAGTAATTGGACAATCAAAACTATCACCAGAAATCCATTTAAACAATAAAAGCATTACACACACTACTGTCACGATGCAGGGTCTCGGCCCAGCCCCTTAATCACACACACAGCGACGGTAATCAGCTAACTATTTATTGAATAATAAGAAACAGGTGAAAAGGTAAATTGTCCATAAAAGTATCAAAAGTTCAATCAAAAAGGTAAAGAGTCCGTAAGTAAAATCCAAAGGCAAACGTAGCAAAGGCTCCGCAAAACAATGTGGATCAAGGACTTGGTCCGTGGCAAAGGAACAAGGCAAAGTTCATAACAAAGCCCAAGAAACTTCTTGGCAAGGCACGAGCCGGCAACCTGGCTCCGTGGATCTTCGCTCGCTTCACTCCCTTTAGAACAGAAGTGGCCGAGCTACTGAGGATCCTTTCCCACGGATCCTATACTTAATTCCCTTGGCGAGGCCCCCGACGCTCTAGGCTTCTGCGCCAATCTGTGCTACGGGATCTAGCGCTTCTCTGCCGCCCTAGGCTACGGTGCCAATCTCTCCTGCTGGACTCAATGCTCCGTCTCCTATCAAAGCTCCGTCCTTGCCTCCCAGCACCTGGGTCACTATCTTCATGAGAGCCGAACTCCCTTTCAGCTTCCATGGGCTCATCCTCCACTGTTTCCCTGATCCTTTCCTGCGACCGAAACCACCTGGTTTCTCATACTGATCTGAGTCAGCACTCTCAGGGTCAGCCTGACTTTCCCAGCTGTCATAGCCGTCAGGCCATTCATCATCCCAGGCCAAGCTCTCTGTGGGAGAGGAAGGCCCAGCTAACTCATCAGCCCCTTCCTCCATGTCCTCATCAGCTGCAGCTGGCCCTAATGCAAGTGGGACCCCCGGTGCTGCCCCCTGCCCCCCAGGCACGAAAGGGAACTGGCTTGCTACAACTACCAGTTTGAGAAGATGTGGCTTTACGCCCTTCCTAAAAGTGTTGAAAGGGAAGATAGTGCATCACAAACCCAGGAAAGGGACACAGCTTTTTCCCATGTGTCTTTCTGGCAGGCCTCCGCCGCGAATTGCATTCGCAAGATGGCCTTTCTTGAAACTCATTGTGTTTGGATAAGTTCATAATAGGACAATATACAACATATTTCTTATAGCTCATATAACACATGCTGACATTTTTCCTGTGATTTGAGTTCCCAGATCTCAGGTGGTGGCTTCTTTTTCCCAATCCAACCAGAATACATCTTTTTAGGACAGCAAGAGAGCAGCCTTAAAAGAGAAAGAAATGACTGTGTGCTGCTGGCTCTGGTTACTTCATAGCAGCTCCTGCAGGATTTCTATGGGGTTTTCCAGACCACCCCTGTTTTTCATATTTCGGAAGATGAAACAAATATTCAAGAAAATACAGAGCTGTTTAAGGTGTTGCTGGTTAGAATATTGATTTGTTGATTTATGACATTTTTAAACTTATTGATAACTTTCCATGTTCTGCTTTCACCTTCCTTCCCTTTCCCTTAAGTGAACGAACTTGCAGCCCAATTTCCCCTCATGACCGGAGTTTGGAACTCTTTATTTTTGTCTGTAGATTTGGTTGGCTTATAGGCTTTATATGTTAAATCAGTGGTTCCCAAAGTGGGCGGTACCACCCCCTGGTGGGCGGTGAGGCGATCTAGGGGGGCGCTGGAAGGCTCAGGAGAATTGGGGGGGCGCTGAACCCCTGTAAGGGGCGGTGGAGGCAGTGGCGTGAGCCAGGTGACAGGCTACCATCCATCTGTGTGTCTTTCTCTCTCTCTTCTTCCCTCTCCTGCTCCCTCCTCCTCCTCTCGCCAAGCAAGGGATAATAATAATAATACCTTTGGGGTTCTCTTCCAACTGGTTGAGTCTTATAACAATAATAATAATGTCCTTCAATATATTTAGTGGAACATGGATTCGGTGCGGTAACTAATTTTTTAACAAAAAAAGAAACCGATTGCAAAATAGTCAACTGCGATGATTTGAGATTACTGCTGATGAAAATAGAGCCGAGGATTAATAGATTGTTAGCAGCATACGAGGTTCATCCTTCTCATTAAGATGATTTCAAATGTTTTAACTTTTTTGTATTACCTTTCTATTCAAAGTTCAATAAATAGTTTCATAATTTCAAACTTCAATGTTTCTAATTTACAACTTTCTTTATTATATTTTATGAAAAAGGTAGAAATATTAATACATATATCTTTCTGTTTAATTGCTATTAAAAATTGAAAAAAATAATTTCTAGGGGGGCGGTGAGTAAATTTTTTTTCTGGAAAGGGGCGGTAGGCCAAAAAAGTTTGGGAACCACTGTGTTAAATCAATGCTTTCATAAGTATTAAAAATAGATTTGGAAAAAATGTAACGTTTTGGTTCAATTTAAAACCTGGAAAGCTTTCTTTTGTTAGACAACAATTTACAACAGTGTCCAAGAAAAACAAACAACAACCAGTGCTTAGAAAGATATTAAGAACAAATCATGAAGTTTTTTTCAGGTTCAAAACAGTATTAAAAATAGATTTGGAAACATTTTTGAAAAAATCAGAACCTGGGAAGCTTTATTTTGCTGGACAACAGTTTATAGGGAGTCCAAAAGGCAGTGCTTGGAAATATATCAAGAACAAAGCAGAGTATTTTTGTTTCCTGTTCAAAGCAGACCATGGCATGTTTATGATGTCAAATATTTCATTAATTTATGATGTCAAATATTTTTGCATTTGTGAGATTTTTTTTAAAAAAATGAATGTCCTGATATTGAGTAACTGTGGTTGATGCATAACATATAATGACATCATCAGAAACCATTCTCATGTCTTTTTTGGCTCTGAAATCCTTGAATTCTCTTGACCTGGAAACGTTGCTTGTGGTATCCAAATGTTCTCCAACAGACATTTGGGAAGAACGATCCTACACTGTTCCAAAATTTGAGGTATTGACAGGGACGTAGAATTAATCATGTCTGCCTGTACTTTTTCTCCCAGACTGCTGATTCAGAAATAGAGGGTGTAACAGTCTTAAGAGCATATTTGGGACATATTTGGCAAATGTTTATATTTCTGTGCAAAAAATTCAGTTCCCTCCACCCTGCATTATGACACATATTTTCTTTCCATTTCCTCTGCAATAACAAATTATTAAAAATGGGGAAGGATATTATATGACATATAAAAGGCACAGCAGTCAGTAGAATAATAGTTTTAATAGATGCTTAACAGTAGCAAAAACAGACCCGCAATTATGATTCTTTCCCATTCAGAATACAACTGAATGCTTATTGATTAAAACATATCGGGGGTTATCTGGATTATCTGACAATATAGATCCAGCCTGAGAAACTTTATTTCTCCCTTGAACCTGCCTAGGTTTTGAGATCCTCAAGAGAGGTCCTTCTTTCAGTTCCAACTTAATTAAATTGCCTTAATATAATTAATATTTTGATTCAATTTTAATGTTGGGTCTTTGTGTGTTTGTATATTGTTTATTTAGTTATTTACGATATTTATAGCCTGCCTTTCTCAGCCATACGGCGACTCAAGGCGGGTTACAGGTTGGCACAAATTCGATGTCATACAGCAATGAAAAACCATCAACATAACAATATAAACAGATATAAAAACCAAACATATGATTACAATACAAATCATATTGTTATGATTAGTATTGTAATCATTTTGATTCACAAACTACAGTGAGTATTCATTTTGATTCACAAACCACAGTGAGTCCCAGTATGAGGGGAAAGGCACCAAATCCATAAAGTTAATAATAAAAGATTATGGTGATGATTAATTCAAAATATATATGCTTTGTATCAGTTTCTGATCATAAGTGTAGACAAATAAGTATTTAGGTCATGCAGAATTCTTTAAAAGGAATCACCAATTTATTATTTCCCCACTTCTCTCATTAGAGTAGAATGGACTAAAAATATGATAGGCTTACTGTAACTTCCAGGGGCATACGTTTTGGATGGACATTAAAGAAAAACACTTCTTGGTTATAGAAGTTATTTGGTGATCATCAAGCAGAATTAGAATACCATCCACTGAGGATTCTCTAGCTCTGGATTCCCACTTGATGGCATACATGGCATTCATGGACAACATGGCATACAAAGCCATTTCAACTTTCTGACTCTGCTCCTACATCTGCAGTTATTCCTAGGAAGATGTGAATAAGGAGAGGTGTGGCAGCTTTGAAAATCTGAAAGAGGTGATTGGTTTGCTGGTATTTCAAAGATGATGTATGAGTAATGTAGTACTTCCCAGATGTCTGTCTTTTAGTACACCCTACACCCGTCTGATAAGGTCATAGGTTCTCTAGTGTGGTTCTATGATCAGCTCTTTCCATTCATACTGGAGCCTTCATGGTTCCATTTTGAGGACCATGTGGTTCCCGCAGGTTAAGGACTGCTACACTATTATAAGTTGAAGCAAATCCTTATTTCCAAACCCATTGATCATGTTTTCATATCAAAGTGAAAGGTACAGTCCTAGCCAAGAAATTGACCATTCTACTTTTTGATTATTTTTTTTTGTACGTAAGAACTTCTTAAACTAAAGGTAGGGATCAAATATGCCTGATCAAATTATGATGAAAATCACATTCAGAAATAACCTGCAACAAAAAAAACTAAAATATTTTGGAGCTGTTTGCTTTTTTCAAAAACTAACAAGTCCAGCATTTGTGATGTGACTTTTTCAAACTATAGCTCCCAGCAACCTCCATGCAGTCCAGCCAACATAATCCAACAAGTCATTTTTCCAAATTCTGGGAAATTCATTTTTTCTGTCCATGAGCCTTTCTCTCTCCCATTCCTCCATTGTATTGCTAACACAGTGTTTCCCAACCTTTTTTGAGCTGCGGCACACTTTTAACATTAAAAAAAATCCGGGGGCACACCACCAACCAAAATGACACAAAATGACACTCTAACACAGTAAAGAACAGCTGGGGATGGTGGCCTGCCAGGAGCCGTTGCTGGGAGTGCCGAAGCCAGGGGAGGGGGAGGAGCCAGGCCCTGCCATGCCCCCCCCCCCCGGCTTCAGTTCTCCCACAGCTTCGCCAGCCTTGAGGGGGCAGTGCCAAGCTAGCATTGTGTTGGCTCTGCCACTGCTGGCTTGGCACTGCCCCTCAAGGCTGGCAAAGCTGTGTGAGCGCTGAAGCCGGGGGCACCATGCCCTGCCCTCTCCCTGGCTTCAGCTCTCCCACAGAGGAGGAGCATGAGCAGTGGATGGGCTTCAGTGGGCAGGGCTCCTCCATGCAGTTTCAGCGAGTGAGGGGCGAGAGTCATGGTGGGAGTCATGGCGGATTGGAGGCTGGCTGGGGAAACGGACGAAGGAGGCGGCGCCCCGGCCCCTTCTTCTTTTTCGCCGCCGCCCGGCCCTTCCTCCTCCTCTCCCAAGCAGCAGGAGTTCGGCAGGAGGAGGGGGGAAGGAAGGGGGGCAGAGAGCTTTTCTCGCGGCACACCTGGTGATCGCTCACGGCACACTAGTGTGCCACGGCACACTGGTTGAGAAACACTGTGCTAACACACATAGCAATATGTGCATGCATATTTGCAAAGCTAACGTAATCACTTTGACAGAAGTATCATCAATGAAAGGGATAGTGAGGAAACACAGTTTCGTTTTGCCAAACAACGCCCTCTCCTCCCCCAGCATTATCCAATCCTCCCTGGGCTTCTTTTGGCAGGTCAACGGCATTGGGGCCATGTGCCCTGCAAGCCTACAACATGTATATATTAGTCTGCCTGCACATCTTTCCAGATCATGGGCACAACATGAGCAACAATATATGCTGAGTCAAACCACCATCAGGCCACCCCTGCTGTGATTTAATTACAGAGCAACTCTGCAACCTTAACATCCTACTTTTGTTTCCCTCCCTTCCTCCAGGCTCAGATGGAGAAACTCAATATACCCTGCTTCTTTCTTCTGTCTCCCCTTTCCTTCTGTTTTGCAATCTTTCTCTATTGCTTCATACTGTCAGATCCAAGTTCTGGAAAGGAAATGCACTTTGAGGCTGAACAGTCTGATCAGGTTATTTCCTCTGAGGCACGGTTTTGAAAAGTCAGGTGCTACTGCAGAAAACTCAGTCAAAGTGAAAGAACGTCTTGAGTTAACAAAGGTGCAGAGAAGACACCCACCTTCCCAAATTTTCAAAGGGCACTGGGAACAGAGGAGAAAAGACACTCCATACAGCAGAGCTTTCCAAACATTTAATGTTGGTGACACAGTTTGAGGTATGCATCACTTTGTGACATAGTAATTCACAAATAGTAATTCAGTTTAGCTAGCAAACTGGAGGTTAAACCAACCCCTATAAGAGATATGGGCACATACATACATTATAATAATGGAAATATATGGGAATCCAACATATTTCATGAAAACGTTTCATTTCTATTTTAAAAATATATAATTTGTGTTGGAATTATCAAACTAACACACATCACTTCCTGTTTGTATCATGTAGTAGATAGGTAGCATCCTCAGTCCCCGGATGCACTGCATGACTGTTATTTAGATTAGGTTGTTAAAGTGTACTATGTCAGGTAGGATAGCTGACCGCATGGTGAGAGGCTATAAAAAGAGATAGCCCTCTTTGTTCGTTCTCTCTTTCTTCTTTTGTATCCTGATGTCCTCATGTAACTACTTTTTGGAGAGCGGGGACCCACTTCCATCTTTGGGCCCAGCCGCCGATGCTTTTGTAGCTGATGTGATCTTCACATCACGCAAGATACCTTTGTAAGTAAACCATATTAATCTTATCTCTGATTCTGACTGTTTATTTTGCATGCATACTTTTTAAAGGGACTGGAGAGGGAGGCTGGTCCAATAAGCCCTGGCATATACCATTGCTCTATATTTCTTGCAAGTTTCCGCTGAACGCTTAAAGCATTAACAGGCTTTGCATCAACTGGTGGTTGTAGTTATCATCAGCTGTGCTATATACACGCACGATCCTTAATAAGATCGCACGTGGTCCAAATATTCCATTAATTTGTAAGATAGTTAGATGCATTGCCAAGATGGTTCTCATTTCTTCATATCTCATTACGTTCATGCGGCACACTCATGCATTGCAGCTGGCACGCTAATGTGTCACGACACACGATTTGAAAAGCTCTGCCTTAAGACGATGCACACAGTCTAGGACACATGTGTCAAGTTCAAGGCCCGCAGGCTGAATTCAGCCCACTGAGTAATTTTTGTGGCACCCAGATGCCGGACTCCAACTCCTGTGTTCCTCATCATTAAGGTAAAAAGGTAAAGGTTTTCCCCTGACATTAAGTCAAGTCGTCTCTGACTCTGGGGTGTGGTGCTCATCTCTATTTCTTAGCCAAAGAGCCGACGTTGTCATTTTTACTATGTCATCATTACACATAGTAAAAATAGTAAAAGTGATGTGTACGAAGTCTATATGAAGCATACATAAAATTTGTCCATTTCCAAAATAGATAATTGGGTACATCTAGATAAGTGTTTCTCAACCTTCCTAATGCTGCGAACCCTTAATACAGTTCCTCATATTGTGGTGACCACCAACCACAACATTATTTTTGTTGCTACTTCATAACTGTAATTTTGCTACTGTTATGAATCGTAATGTAAATACTGGTGGGGTTGTGGGAGGATTGATTTTGTCATTTGGGAGTTGTAGTTGCTGGGATGTATAGTTAGCCTGCAATCAAAAAGCATTCTGAACTTCACCAACAATTAAATTGTACCAAACTTGGCACACAGAACTCCCATGACCAGCAGAAAACATTGGAAGAGTTTGGTGGGCCTTGACCTTTGGAGCACTCTGGACTCAGACAATTTATTATTTATTTATTTATTTAAAAATTTGTACCCCGGCCTTCTCGCCTCCATAGAGGGAGTCAGACCGGCTTACAGCAAGATTCAATGCTATACAATTTAAAAACATCTATAACAACATATTAAAATACATAAAAAGCCCAAGACATAAAACCACATCGCCACTAAAAACAATTAAACTCCGTCTGTATACGTGGTCATTCATTCAGACTATAACTAATCTCAGCCTATTCTGGGAAAGCTTCATTCGACATCCAAGTTTTCACCAGCCTCCTAAAGGACAACAGAAAGGGGGCAGACCTAACATCACCTGGGAGAGAATTCCATAGCCGAGGGGCCACCACAGAGAAGGCCCTGTCTCTCGTCCCCACCAGTCGCACTTGCAAAGATGGCGGGACCGAGAGCAGGGCCTCTCCGGAGGATCTTAATGTCCTTGATGGTTCGTAGGGGAGAATCCATTCAGACAGGTAAACTGGGCCGGAACCGTATAGGGTTTTGTAGGTTAAAACCAGCACTTTGAATTGTGCCTGGAAGCTAATTGGCAACCAGTGGAGCTGGCACAGCAAGGGTGCGCCAGCTCCATTGATGGATCTAGACCAAACTTGGCACGAGTACTCAATATGACCAAATGTAAACATTGGTGGAGTTTGGGGAAAATAGACCTTGACATTTTGGAGTTGCAGTTGCTGGGATTTATAGTCCACCTACATCAAAGAGCCCCTTGAAGCCCACCAACGATAGAATTGGGCCAAACTTCCCACACAGAATCCCAATGACCAACAATTCTGGGCACCACAATTGAAGAGAGATATTGACACGCTGAAATGTGTCCAGAGGAGGGTAACTAAAATGATCAATGGAGAACAGTCCCTATGAGGAGCGGCTTAAAGAGTATACCGCTCTCTCTGGAGCTCAAAGCGGTTTACAGCTATTAAAATATCAGATAAAAACACATAAAAACATTATAAAACCAAGTTAAAAAACCCCAGTTAAAACCCCATACCCAACAGTAAAACAACAACAGGACAGCATAGTGCAACTGGCAATGATGATGACGCGGCAGGGTGGCAAATTATGGCGGGCACCAGCCATAATTAGCCTGAAGAAGAGAAGTCCGAGAGGAGACATGATAGCTAACTATGTACTGTATAAATACGTGAGAGGAAGTCATAGGGAGGAGGGAGCAAGCTGGTTTTCTGCTGCCGTGACTAGGACGCGGAACAATGGCTTCAAACTACAAGAAAGGAGATTCCTTCCTGACTGTGAGAGCCGTTCAGCAGTGGAACTCTCTGCCCTTGAGTGTGGTGGAGACTCCTTCTTTGGAGGCTTTTAAACAGAGGCTGGATGGCCATCTGCCGGGGGTGCTTTGAATGAAATTTTCCTGTTTCTTGGCAGGGGGATGGATTGGATGGCCCATGAGGTTTGTTCCAACTCTATGAGTCTAAAACAGGCCTAGGCAAACTTGGGCCCTCCAGGTGTTTTGGACTTCAACTCCCACAATTCCTCACAGCCTCAGGCCTCTTACTTTTCCCTCTCACATTTGACCTGGTGGAATCCATCCACATTATTGATATCCTTGCATTACTTTGATTTGGATTATCTAGATATTCCATCACCAATACAATGGTTGTATATCTAATTGAAACGCCCTGACGAAGCTGTAAATACTTACCTGAGAAACGGGATTTGGGATCCTCCTAAAAGACTGTACATCACCCATTGGCGTTGCAACAGCTGTGGGAGCAGCCAACCCCACAGCTGGGCTTACATTGTGACAGATCTGGCGCTTGTGTATTGGTGCGTTGGCAGCGTATATTTTACTACCTGGACCTCACAGTTATTTACTGTGGTCCTAATAAACCTATTTTGATAATTTTCTACACATCCGTGTGGGTCTGGCGATTGTTTGGAATCCTTTTGGTCGCCGCCCGCCAGGCCGTAGCCAGCCAGGATTTTTGGTTCGGGGGGGCTGAGTTTGGTTCGGGGCTGAGACTGGGTGGAAGAGGGTCTACCCTAGCAGGAGGTTATCCCAATAACTCCATGAATGTGGGATATACTGAGCATGGTGATCAGATCATGATATGAATAAACATAACAGTTTAAATAGTGTACCAGTCAGGCCTTTTCGCGGACCATCCTGAGAATTTCGGGGGGCTGAAGCCCCCTAGCCCCCCGGCTACATGCCTGCCGCCCGCTGCTTCCTGGGTGGACCCCAGGACGTGCGGGGCACCAGTAAGGCTGCCCGCGTCGGGTCATTGCATCTGACGAGGGACGGGCTCGACACGCCAAAGCCGGATCTACAGCCCTACTGCAGACTCAGACCTCTGTGCCATTGGACACTTGGTTGGCATACAACGCGCATCGGCGCTTGTGGGTTACCCCTGCCTGTTCCAACCCACCCCCTCCCATCACGTCCACCCTCCGTCATCGGGGATTTCCCCCGACTACGTCTACACGCCCGGGAACACGTCGGGACGACGCTGGGATTGCCTGTTTTGTAGCAGCAAATCTGGAGTCCCAAAACTCCCAGGTGGTACCTTTTTACTTACAGGCGGCGCAGCCGTGCGAGCACAGGAACGAGAAAACGCAACAAACGTACTGCAGGTGCAATGAAGCCAAAATTTATTGTAGCACAACGCCAGCTGACAGGACCTGCCCACAGAACTCGCTGCTTTGGGGCAAGAACCCCAGGCAATCTTCAACTATCCCTTATATACACTCTATGGCGGCACAGGTCCCGTCCCTCCTTTCTTCGTCATTTTTCATTGGTTTACAGCGTCAACTCATTCTTGTTATCCAATTGAACATTAAATTATTTGGCATCACATTCTATTCGCATCCTCATTTGCTAAACAGCACTACGCAGTATTAATTCTTCATTCCCACAGTATGTTATCTGCCATATGGGCATCATGTACTGAATTTGCAACATTTCTAAAACCGTCCTTCTATGCCAGCAGGGAAGGACAGTTTCATTTGCCCATGCGCGGTTTCTACCAATCAGTAACAATGTAAACAAATCCACGCTGGACGCTAGCTAGGCCAATCACGGCCAGTGTTATCAGGAAAGGCACATGATGTACTCTAACAAATCACAGCTTGTGCCTGACGTACCAATCAGAGTGCATTATTCTCGGACTGGCTTCTAGCATGATTTCTGGCAAGCTATCTCGCTATACTAAGGCCTGTGCTTGTGCATCACTCTCTTCTGACCGTACTTCTGCTAAAAGCATCAATTCTGCTTTAGTTTGACGTCATTTTGCCCCCCCCCCCTTAGGGGATTCCCGGCGGCTTCCTCCAGCCCCTCCCATTCCCGGGAGCCCGTTCACGCCATCACTGTGGGCGTCGCTGTCGGCCTTGCATCATCCATCGTGCGCCATCCTCGCATCAGGACTCTATACGTCATCAGACTTCGCCGCGCACCAGCAGGGGGGCTACGCGGCGACGGCGCGGCTTTTTTGCTCCGCCGGTTTGCATGTTACTATTGTTCTAACAAGATTAACCCCTTAGTGTTTATTTACTCTTACTTTTCCCCTCAGCCGCTTAAGCGGCTGAAAGGAAAAGGACTGAGGCTGTGAGGAATTGTGGGAGTTGAAGTCCAAAACACCTGGAGGGCCCAAGTTTGCCCAGGCCTGGTCTAACAGACCTAGAGTTGACCCCATTTGCACTGCCATGGCTCAATGCTAAGCAATCATGGGAGTTGTAGTTGCAGTTTGGGGAAATAAATATCAGAACTATTTGGCAGAGAAGACTAAAGATCTTGCAAAACCCTTCCTTCTTTGGAGGGAAATGCAGCAGCACCCATCCTGGTGGGGCTTGCTTCCAGCCCTGGGCCTCTTTCCTCTCTGTTGCAAAGGAAAAGGGGGAACTACAAACTGAGCCAAACAAAAACTACACGTCCCAGAATCCTTTTGGGGCCGCCGCCCCGCCCACCCAGGTAGGCAGCGTTCTGCCCAGAGGAGAGGAGCCAATGGGAGAAGTCAGACGGCGCTCAGGCAAGCGGCACGTGCAATAGAGGCCGACCAATCAGGCGGCTGGAGTGCATGTAGCCATATGAGAAGGGGAGGAGGGGGAGGAACAGAGGAGAGAGAACAGAGAGAGCAGGGAAAGAAGGCAGAGAGGAGGAAGAAGAGGAGACTGGGACAAAAGGAGCAGCTTCTGGAATTGGAGGAAGCAGGGCAAGGCTCTTGATCACAAGGCAAGTATAGGAAAAGGAGAACCACACCTCCTTTTTGTTTATTTATTTTTCTAAACCTATTATTTCCATGTAATTGATGAAACATGGATGTGTGAGGGAGAAATGATGTCCATTTTCAGAATATCCTGGTTTGGGATGCCATGAGGCCTCTCTCCAGCAAGATATTATTAATTTGGATGGCATCTACACTGCAGAATTAACTCAGTTTCATCCCACTTTAACTGTCAATGCTCTCAATGCTCTGGAGTCATGGGAGCTGCAGTTATACAAGTGATACCAGCCTTCTTTGCCAAACTACCACACTTTGAACTGACATGGCTCAATGCTATGCCATTGTGGGAGTTGTAGCTGGATGAGGTACTAGTATCATTTGGCAAAGATGTGTCAAAACTACTACTCCCAGGATTATCACCTTCTTTGCCAAACTACAACACTTTGAACTGACATGGCTCAATGCTATGCAATTGTGAGAGTTGTAGCTGGATGAGGTACTAGTATTATTTGGCAAAGATGGGTCAAAACTACTACTCCCAGGATTATCGCCTTCTTTGCCAAACTACAACACTTTGAACTGACATGGCTCAATGCTATGCCATTGTGGGAGTTGTAGCTGGATGAGGTACTAGTATTATTTGGCAAAGATGTGTCAAAACTACTACTCCCAGGATTATCGCCTTCTTTGTCAAACTACAACACTTTGAACTGACATGGCTCAATGCTGTGCCATTGTGGGAGTTGTAGCTGGATGAGGTAGTAGTATTATTTGCTAAAGATGTGTCAAAACTACTACTCCCAGGATTATCGCCTTCTTTGCCAAACTACAACACTTTGAACTGACATGGCTCAATGCTATGCAATTGTGAGAGTTGTAGCTGGATGAGGTACTAGTATTATTTGGCAAAGATGGGCAAAGATGTGTCAAAACTACTACTCCCAGGATTATCTATATAAATAAAAATGTAATGTTCGTTTGTGGGATTAACATAGCTCAAAAAACACTGGACGAATTGACACAAAATTTGAACACAATACACCTATCAGGCCAACGTGTGACTCTCACTCATAAAAACACCGAAAAACACAATGGAAAAGACTTAACAAGCCAAAAAAAACCCCATTACAACACATGCGCAAAACCACATACACACACATACACAAATATATACACATACACAAAATACATATACACAGACTGGGCCATCGCAATGCGTGGCAGGAGACTGCTAGTAATAATACAATAATAATAACTTAATTTTTCTACCCCGCCTCCATAACCCCGAAGGGACTCGGGCGGCTTACATGGGGCCATGCCCAGACAACGTACCATTAAAAACAGAACAGCAAGATATAAATTAGCATTAAAAATAATAAAACAATAAAAGCAAGCATCATAAGGAACAACATAGGTTGTTAGGAATTGTGGGAGTTGAAGTCCAAAACACCTGGAGGGCCGAAGTTTGCCCAGGCCTGCTCTAATCTCATTTTTGGGAGGAGGGGATCAATATGCAAAACGAGTCGAAGGATAGGATTCCATAGCAGTTAAAAGTGGCATCAAACTGCATTAATTGTACAATATAGATGCAGCCTTGGTACCAAGTATTTGTAAACACACCCTAATGATTCACAAGAGTTGTAGTTTTGTAATGACTTTAGCCTTCTCTGCCACATATTGCCTATCCAAACTACGTCTTCTATAATTCAATAACATTGGGCCACGGCAGTTAAAGTGGTCTCAAACTGCATTAATTCTGTAGATGCAATCTTTTTTAAAATATACATCCTGTATTCTGGGATATAAAATATTTCTCCCCTTGCTACACATACAACTTCCCAACGACTCTTTGGAAGGAATTATCAGCTTCCTTGAGGAGCTTCTTGGCTTAATTTCTTTGCTTAGTAAAATTGTGTGAAGTGCAGTGTAACTCGAGAGGGGTGTTGTGTCAATAGATAACCACTCTTGCCTTAGGTATGTTCGGCACCAGCAATATTTTTTGTTCCTACCAAGCGAGAGCCGGCGCCTCCCTCTTCCCTCCACCCGCGCTCTTCTCACCAACCCACAAAAGATTCCCAAGCTGGATCATTACGCAGAAGGGATTGCGGAGAATGCAAGAAGTCTCTTATCTCCCTGATTCCCTTGGTAGGATGTTGAAAAGGGAAAGGATAGGTGGAAGAAGGGGAAAGGCCTAATGCACCATCTGCACTGCAGCTTGAAATGTAATACAGTCTTAACTCAGGCATGGGCAAACTTGGGCCCATGCCTGAGTTTGCCCACCTACCGGCGTTTAGGAATTGTGGGAGTTGGAGTCCCAGACACCCAGAGGACCCAAGTTTGCCCATGCCTGGTGTAACTGTATTGAACTGCATTATATGAGTCTACACTGACTGTATTATGCAGCTTCAAACTGTGTTTTCTAGCCATGTAGATGGGGCCTAAAACAAACTGCACTACAACCCCTCTGATATGCTGCACAACCTATTTGAACCTGAGTTTAGGCCAAGTCTAAACTGAACAGCAATTTACTACTTTTTTTTCCTAATAAAGGATTTCAACCTTATATTGTCATGTTGGTTCGATATAAGTACAGACTGAGCATCCCTTATCCAGAATTCAGAAATACTCCAAAATGTGTTGGCTGACTCCAAGTGCATCTTCATTGTAGAATTAATGCAGTTTTATACCACTTTAACTGCTTTGACTCAATGTAATCTTGAGATTTCTTGATTGGTAAGACGCCAGCACTCTTTAATAGTAATGAATAAAGGCCTTGTCAAACTACAACTCTCCGGATTCCATAGCATTGAGTTATAGTAGTTAAAGTGGTGCCAAACTGCATTAACTCTACAGTGTAGATTCATCTATAGCAGGCCTGGGCTGTTAGGAATTCTGGGAGTTGAAGTCCAAAACACCTAGAGGACCCAAGTTTGCCCAGGCCTGATCTATAGTGACAACTTTGTTTTTTGATGGTTCAGTGCCCACAAACTCTGTTTCATGTACAAAATGATGTCAAATATTGTTAGTAAAATTACTTTCAGGCTTTGTGTGTCAGCTGTTGATAAAACATGAATGAATGTAATGTTAGAATTGTATCCCATCTCTAAGACATATACTCTACACATATGTAAATACAGGTATTCCAAAATCTGAAGACAGCCCAAATAATTCTGGTTCCAAGCATTTCGGATAAGGGATATTCAACCTGTAGTAGTTCACATGCTTAATTGCTAATTACAATTGTCAGGTGTGGGGATGGTTTCTACCTTTAGGTAGCTTTCAATAGTGTGAAAGTGCTTCTTAGGCTTTGGAGTTATAATGGAGTCCCAGCTATGAGACAGGAGCTGAAAGTAGTAGTGATTTTAGGACAGACTAGCGGTATTACTGTGTGAAGATTTAATGGAGCATCCATTTGACCATTGTCGGAAAAGAGTAATTTTTTGAGGCTGAAACAGCAAAATAGTTACTAAATGAGTAAAGGAATTGGCTTTTAAACTTTATGATCACATCCAAAAATGTAGTTGGAATATTATAGATAGAGTCTTCTCCCAACTTGGCTTTCCTATCTTTATATCAAGACTTTTACTTTTGCTGTTTTTCATAAGTTTGGGGATGTAGAGATGGACAAGTTTTTAGGTTTGCATGATCTTCTCTTATGATTGTATAGATAAATAATATTTATTGACGTGGTCATGTGTTATATGTATTTTAATAGTGTTGTGTTATTCCTGTTGTATCCATCCTCAAGCCGTAAAAAGAGGCGATGAATAATAATAATTATTATTATTCTAAGCCAAGTACACTAAAGGGAGCTAGGAATAAAATAGGTGGCTTAGGTGGGCAGGTCCATGTTAAGACTCGAAGATCAGAGTGTTTAGAAGATTTATGTTCGGACCAAGAATTGGTAAGCAATGCCAAAACTAGACTCGCAAGTCCTTCCTCACGTTCCTTGATGGTTTTTCCTTTTCCAACAAACTGCATGGGGGAAGTTGAGTTCCCACTGTTTGAAGATTGCCCAAGACATGTTGCTACATGAAGCAAAACAGAAGGTAGTGCTCCTTGCCTCCAAGTCAAGATGTGCAATATTCAACTATAGACAAGTCACCTTAACACCTGAAATCGAAAATCCCACAAGTGCCTCTGCTGCATTCTTCCAGTAAAAATAGAACCATAATAAATCAGATAACTAACAATTTACTATCTTCAGATCAGCTGCTGGAGACAGCTGCTATATTATGGCTGGGCTAGTCACGGAAGTCAAAAATGCTTGCCGATTTATTGTGAACTATTTATATTTATAAATGTATTCCATTATTATTATTTTGATTGGCCACTCTGTTCTCTTCGACATGAGAGCAAGCCACGGGGGTGCAGTGTAGTATTTTAAGTATTTTTGGCTGTTTCTCAGTGTTTCAAGTCACTTTAACCATTGTGTATGTTTTATTCTGTTTTGATATTTATATGCTGTTGATTTTAAATTAACAAGCTTTTTAACTTGTCTCAGAGATACAAGTGGAATACAAAAAATATATAATAACAATAACGGCAACAGTAGCTTAAGCAACAGGTCAGAGAGCATAAGATCCTCAATGAAAGTGTATTGATAGATACACAGTGGAGTACTGTATTAGTTTAAGTGATTGCCCAAGACATGTTGCTACATGAAGCAAAACAGAAGGTAGTGCTCCTTGCCTCCAAGTCAAGATGTGCAATATTCAGCTATAGACAAGTCACCTTAACACCTGAAATCGAAAATCCCACAATGCCTCTGCTGCATTCTTCCAAGTAAAAATAGAACCATAATAAATCAGATAACTAACAATTTACTGTCTTCAGATCAGCTGCTGGAGACAGCTGCTATATTATGGCTGGGCTAGTCACGGAAGTCAAAAATGCTTGCTGAACCATTTATATTTATAAATGTATTCCATTATTATTATTATTGGCCATTCTGTCCTCTTTGACATGAGAGCAAGCTAGACGGGCGCAGTGTAGTATTTTAAGCATTTTAGCAGTTTCTTAGTGTTTCAAGTAATTTTAACCAATGTGTATGTTTTATTCTGTTTTGATATTTATGTGCTGTTGATCTTAAATTGTATTGCTTTTTAACTTGTCTCAATCACAGAGATAAAAGTGGAATACAAATAAATATATAACAACAACAATAACGGCAACAGTAGCTTAAGCAACAGGTCAGAGAGCATAAGATCCTCAATGAAAGTGTATTGATAGATACACAGTGGAGTAGTAGTTTAAGTGCTTGACTGTGGGTGCATCTTTAAGACTTAGAATGTTAGATGCATTCTAACTTACAGTTAGAATGCACCTAACTGTAGAAATAATGCAGGTTGAGACTACTTTAACTGCCATTGTTCTTGACTATGAAATCACGGGAGTTAGTTTGGTGAGGCACTCTTTAACAGAGAATGCTAAAAACCTGTAAAACTAAAACTGTGTTTCTATAGCACTGAGCCATTAGCAATAAAAGAGGTGTCAAACTGCCTTATTTTTGTAGTGTAGATGCACTCTAATTCGTTTTTATTTTTGCATGTGTTTTTGTGGATATAAGCCCACTTCCTCAGATACAGTAATGAGCATTCAAAGAAAAGTATATCTGTGAAAAGTTTGTGTAAAACAAAAACCAGTTAGGCTTAAAGGTGCTGCTACATTTTTAGGCCTCCCCTTTCCTTCCTGCTTTTTGTGGTACAAGACACCAACACAAATATTTCTTTGGAAATCCTCACAGTGTATTTCTGTGTAACATGAAAAAAACTGTTAGGAAAGAGAGCAAATAGATTTACCAGTTGACTTGGTTTATTTCTAAGAACGATTTCAGCTACCAAGTGCTCTTTTTTGGAGCATATCAATGACACCTTAAAGAGCCAGACTAGAGAAAACGCGAGCGGGCTGGTAAACAAACCAGTCAAAACAACGGTGATACTACACAATACTATAATCCAGGTATATAAAGATATAGGTATATCTCTAAGTGGTTGTGTATAATGCAAAATAGAGATCATACATACGGTTCGTATATATCAAAATTATATTTATATTTTCATAGTCCGTAGCGTTTGAGAAAATCCGATATATATCCAATGGAGACAATGCTTTAAATATCGCTTTTCAGTCCTATAGAGAGTCTGCAAATAGTCCTTGGATTCAAAAAGAGCCAGCCACTATTTCACTTAAATACTGTTAAGAAGACTGGAGTACATAGTGGTGTAGGAGTTCCTAAGAATTGTGTTGTGGCTGTAGAAAAAAGGGGAGACCTTCAATCTTTTTCTTTGTTCCATTTTCCCCTATACCTAAGCAGTTATATAAAGGACACCCACTCCAAAAATCAATCCCTGGTCTGTCTTTTCTGTCAGTGTGTGGGTTCAGCCTTGTTTATACTGTGAGCATGCAACTTTTCATCACGGTCCGATGCATTAAAATAATCCAGTTACATGGCTATAGATGTTGTAGGAGCTGCTATTGCAATGTGGAAATCTGGGAACTCCATCGTGTGTTTCTAAAGGCCTCCTTATCGCCTTGTGGGGCTTTTTTAAAAGCACAGAGAGGACTCTAAAACACCATCTTCTCCTATTGGATAACTCTCTTGTTCCATCCAGACTCTGGAAATGATGCAACTCCTGCTTCCCTTTATTAATTGGAATTAGAGCTAGTCAGACTGTAGTTCACTGTTCTCTGCTGATGAGTTTCTGATCAAATATTAGAAATTTTACTATGCAAGAAATTATAGTTGATTTTGCTATCTCTTTCTCTCTTTAAAATGAGCATATAGAACACTAGTTCTTAATATGTGGGTCACAACTTTTGCTCCGTGTTAGGATCACGAAATATTTGGCAACAGTAAAAGGTTTCTGAAGGCCAGAATTACAAGAATCTGTCAGCAACAACGTGTAGTATTTACAGTGGATTCTGCAGAACTTTCTTCGATTATACTCCACAAAAAATGAAAACCAGTCTGTTTAGCAAACCTTGCAATGTCTGGTGTATTACCAGTAAATCTTTGGTTTATATACCTGGGATCACATAAAAAATTTCAGATGGAAAGGGGTTGCAAATGAAAAAGTTTTAAAAGCTTTGTTAGGTGGGCATGCACAGAGAGCCATTTTTGGCCTTTTGACCCTCTTCAAGCTGCAACACCTTCATTTTGCCAGAACTGGAAATGACATTCCAAAAATTGGAAGTAATTTCTGGGCCATTTTTGGATGTGATTTTCTGCTTGAATATTGAATCACAATCATTAGAATAATTGTTTGATGTAAATGTTTGGGGTTTAAAATTAATTGATCTCAGGATAGGGGGCTCCATGCTAGCCAGTGACCACATAGGTATCCTTAGGATCATATGCAGCTCAGGTTACACCAGTGGTTTTCAACCTGTGGGTCCCCAGGTGTTTTGGCTTACAACTCCCAGAAATCCGAACGGCAGGTAAACTGGCTGGGATTTCTGGGAGTTGAAGCCCAAAACATCTGGGCACCCCCAGGTTGAGAACCACTGGGTTACACAGTAATAACCCATAATGTTGTGTAGCTTAACCCCTTTGAAATTCCGATTTGCTGCTCCTTCCCACCACCTCTTGCCTCCATCCTAATCAAAGGTTGATTGCATGATCTGCATTTCAAAACAGATTACAGACCCAGCCAAGTTTAAGAATGTGTAGGCTTTAAGGAATCAAGCTAGGTTGTATATATGTCTTGTCACGAACTATCTATCTGCTTTACATTTGCCAATGAATGAGTCTTTGCTGGATGGAAGAATGCTTCTTACCCCTCCTCTGTGACTCAAGGGTATGGCTTGGCCCAAAGAAACTGCGGAGTTTCATTCAGTTTGCCTGCCATCTAAAGGTGGCAAGCATTTATATAATTTACCTTTAAAATTACTTTTAAAACCTTGGATACTTCTGTAATATTTCATGTATTGCTCTGTGAGCTGTGGTACTTTTCCATCACTGATACCATTGTCTTTTCAATGCATTTCCTCTGTCATCCAGAAGGAAAAGAAAGGTCAAAGAGCTTCATAACAGACGAGGAGGACAGTGAATCGTCCTTTCTTTCTGTCTCTTTGAATTATGCAGATGTAGTTTATTGGTGTTATGGCACTGGAGATGTGAACCATGTGTCTGAAAGCCTCTTATTCCCATACCCATAAAAGTGGGGTGTAATGAGATAGCATCTTTTTAAAGAAGAGAGTAGTGCTCCTTATGAATGACACAACGGCTTTTTAACATCCATGTATGATGCTTTCTTTGACCTTGAGCAAAACTGCATATTTCCCACTTATCCTGTTCACAGTATTGGTGGACAAGAGGTTGTGAATTGAAATGTAAATAGGTATCCTATCCTCCTTTGTAGCATAGAGGTGTGGAGCCTGTGGCTTTACTACAATTCCCATAATCCCAAACAGCTCTGAGAAATGCTAGCTGGAACAAATGGGAGTTGTGTTTTATGCCTTATTTTTTCCCCAACTTATAATGATCCAAAGGCAAAAATGGGCACCATGGTTTTTTAGCAATATTTATTAAGAAAACATTTGCCATTACGATAATATGAGGCTGAGAGAGTATGATTTTCTCAATGTTTCTGAGATTTTTCTTTTCTCGTTTCAGGAGCGACTTGAGAAACTGCAAGTCGCTTCTGGTGTGAGAGAATTGGCCTTCTGCAAGGACATTGTCAATTTGAGTGATTTTGTATAAGTCACTTTTTTGGCATTAGAGGAGTAGCAATTTGACAACAAAATTATAGCTGCCAAGTCCGCCTCCATTTCTATTGTAGTGTGTTAGCTAAGCTAAACACTCCTTGTGAAAGAGCTTGGGGATTTGTGGCATTTCTTTGCTTGTTGGATGTTGCGGTCTATCATCTTGCAAGATTTTTCTACCTGGGTTGCCCTTTGAGATAGAGAGAGCTAGAGTTGTGTGAAACCAGAATCAAATTGTGCTGTGATTAAAATTTGTATAGTTGTACGCATTTTAACTGAATTGTAACGTGAATCATTAAGAAACGGGGTATGTTGAGAGTTGAATCTTAACGACTGTGGGATAAAAAAGCGTAGTTTTAAGACACACAACTTTTTGTCTCAACCTGATTCATAGGGTATTGCAGTGGAAAAAGAGAGAGAAATCCAAAATGAGTCATGCTTAGAAATTAAATGGGGCTTAAGTTACTAATATTTCAAATTCTGTTGATTTCCTTGGCTTGTGCTCTAAGTGTGACAACCCACAGAATTTAATTCTTTTTTTTATGTAGTCCAATATTGAATTTTAAAAATACTGTAAGATTTTCTTATGATAGAACTTTTTATCAAACAAAATAAGCATTAATTTATAGCAGCAATTGTTAAGCTGCTTCCTCTAAGCTTAACCACTTTTCCCAGTGAAATCTTGTATATACAGTATACTTAAAAGTAAGATTGTTGTGGAGGTTGTTTCCAAATAGATCAGTCTGATAGTGCAGCCTAAGGGTTTCTGTATACCTGTCCTTTGTTCACCTTTAATTGTTCAATTTTTGTTTTACGGTTTATAAACCAGCTGAACTATACTTTGTGAAAAATTGGAAATCTCCAGTTTCTATGGCCTAACCCTTCTCCATCTCACTTTAGTAAACTGATCATTATCTTTATTGCGTTCTCTTGGCTCAGTGTTTTGCTTTGTTCTGCATGATGTGGCATCTGGTATGAAAAGCAGAGTTCTGGTGGAAAACTCAGCTTTGATTAAAAGCAGTACTGTAAGCTGAGTTTTAAACAACCTGGCCTGTGATTTCTTCATGCCCTCTTTATTCTGCCCCATCCCCCAATGCTTTCAAGTCACTTGTTGACTTATGGTGACCTTATGAAGCAAGGTAGAGGTTATTTTACTAATTATTTCCTCCGTATTGTTGTGTGCACTTTCAAATCATTTCCAACTTAGAGTTGCCCTAAGGTAATAATAGAGTTTTGGGGGGCTGAAAGTATGTGGCTCACCAATGGTCACTCAGTGGCTTTTCGTGGCTAACCGAGGAATCAAACTCTGGTTTACGTGCAGTGCTCAAAGGACTTCTTGCCCATTCAGAAGCAGCTCTGAAGCACCTAACATCCTGCTTTGCAACAGCTGCAGAGATGTTTGGGCTGGAAGTCAGCCTGAAGAAAACGGAAGTTCTCTACCAGCCCGCACCACAGGAAGAACACCATCATCCACACGTCAGCATAGGCAAATCTGTGCTTAAGTCCGTTCAGCAGTTCACCTACCTGGGAAGCATCATCTCTTCAGATGCCAAGATTGATAAAGAGATAGATCACAGATTAGCAAAGGCATATAGTGCATTCGGAAGGCTTCACAAAAGAGTCTGGAGCAACAAGCACCTGAGGCAAAGCACCAAAATCAGTGTGTACAGAGCTATCGTACTGTCTATTCTCCTATATGGGTCTGAAACATGGGTCACCTATCGCCAACACCTACGACTCCTTGAATGCTTTCATCAGTGCTGTCTTCGCACAATCCTAAATATACACTGGACTGACTATGTGACGATTATTGCTGTCCTTGAGCAAGCAGGAATCACCAGCATTGAGACCATGCTATTGAGAACACAGCTGCACTGGGCAGGGCATGCCTGTAGGAGGGAGGACCACCGCCTCCCAGAGACGACGGCGTGAGTGAATTAGAGTCCCCATAGTATTTATCAAGCTTAGCCTTGGTTTGAGTGATGGTTTTTTTCTGCAAAAAGTAATGCTTAATGAGCGCACGAAATTCACTTTTTTCCATTTTCTCTTCAAATCACGCAGCAGTCTGCTATCAATGGCTGTCAAACACAAACTAAATGACGCCGCTTGTTCAAATTTTGACAGGAGTCAACTGACAGATGCCTGTTGACAGGAGCAGTGTTGCCCTTCCAGTTAAGAGGCGGGAAATTCAAAAAGTCACTGACTTATTGACCCACCCTCGTATGCTGGGGAAAATGGAAGGAAAAGGGAAGATGGATGGATGGTATCCTTGAAGTGACTGGCTTGACCTTGAAGGAGTGTGGTGACATCTGATGGGGAGCTCTGGCATGGGCTGGTCCATGAGGTCACGAAGAGTCGGAAGCGACTGAACAAATGAACAACAAACACTTAAAAGAAAATAATATTTCCAAATTTAGTTTCAAACAGTTTCCGAGCATCTCCTTGAATAGCTGAGAGCTTAAGAGATGAGTGTATCTTTTGTGCACAGGAAACCTCCGTTTTTTGTCTTCAGTATCCTTCATCAAAATGAAAATTGGCAGCAGGGCAGTGAGGATACATCCTTGATACTTGTTGATAGGCAATACTATGCTGTGTGGGCTGAATGAGTATCCTGCTGCTCAGACATTTTGTAATTATTTCCAACGAAGTAATCTGGTTAGATCCTTGCAACAACCACACTCATGCTGTAATAATACAATTGAAACTGTCATAGCTGTGTAATAGCAATGTATTCATCCGTAAGGTACTGCAAGACTCTGTTTTCATCTGTTTTGCAAATGTATGGAACCTCCTCTTGCTAAATACAAATCCAGAACAGAAACAGAATCACTGATTAGATATAGGAATCAAGTTGAACCTGCAATGTTGTGGCTCAGGAAGAAAGTATTTCATTGCAGGGACAGGCTGTTAGTGCTATAAATTATATTTTCTTACCAGAAACATCTGAATGCAATTGACAAATGCACCAGCAAGCAGAGGTCTTCCCTACTTTGTTATAGAGCTGCGTTTCTCAACCTGGGAGTTGGGACTCCGGAGGGGGTCACGAGGGGGTGTCAGAAGGATTGCCAAAGAACATCAGAAAACACAGTATTTTCCATTGGTCATGGAAGTTCTGTGTGGGAAGTTTGGCTCAATTCTGTCATTGGTGGGATTCAGAATTCTCTTTGAATGTAGGTGAACTATAAATACCAGCAACTTCAACTCCCAAATGTCAAGGTACTGTATATTTTCCCCAAACTCTACCAATTTTTACATTTGGCCATATTGAGTATTCGTGCCAAATTTGGTCCAGATCCATCATTGTTTGAGTCTACAGTGCTCTCTGAGTGTAGTTGAATTACAACTCGAAAACTCAAGGTCAGTGCCCACCAGACCCTTGTATTTTCTGTTGGTCATGGGAGCTCTGTGTGCCAAGTTTGGTTCAGTTCCATTGCTGGTGGAGTTCATAATGCTCTTTGATTGTAGGTTAACTATAAATCCCAGCAACTACAACTCCCCCCCCCCCCCCGCACCAGTATTCAAATTTGGGCATATTGGGTATTTGTGCCAAATTTGGTTCATATGTATCCTGTATATCACATATTTCATTGCGATTCATAACAGTAACAAAATTACTATTACGAAGTAGCAATGAAAATAATTTTATAGTTGAGGGGCACCATAACACGTGGAAGTGTATTAAGGGGTCACGGCTTTAGGAAGGTTGAGAACCACTGTTATAGAGCATCTCTCCAACACGGATTTTGTCATGATATTTAAGCATGATAGCATGTTCAAATGTTTGAAAGCCTATCCTATTGAAAATAGAGCAAGGTTGTTTTTTTGCTGCTCCGGAGACCAGGACACATACATTAATTCAAAGTACAGGAAAAGAGATTTCACCTAAGCATTTGGAAGAAATTCCTGATGTCAGGAGCTGTGGCATATGCTGCCTCAAAGTATAGTGGAGTCTCAGTCTTTGAAGATTTTTTTATTAGAGGCCGGATGGCTGTCTGTCTGTCCTTTGCTTGTGTATTCCTGAATGGCCCTTGTAATCTCTTCAAAGACTATGGTTCTGTGACCTTACAATTGTCAATTATTCTGCCTATCTAGACCTCTATTCTAGAAATGGACCGATTAAAAGCAAAGAGAGCTAATTGGGTTGTCATTTATTTACCTCCCCTTCTAAAGGCATTAATTCACTTGTCACAACCCAGTGGGTTTTTAAAGAAACCTTATTATCTGCCAGCAATACTGTCATGTTATGTTCCTTCAAGGTGACTCTGATTCCTTCATATGATTTATTCACTGAAATTTGCCATTGCCATAATTTTAGTCTGCGACTGTGATTTACCTAAGTGTGCTTAGGTAAATCACAGTGAGGATTTGAACCTTGATTTCCCGGAGCCTTGGTTAAACTGGCTTTTGTAACTTGTCTTTATATGCAGTACCTGAAACACATGTAAAATTCACCGTATTCATTGATCTAGGGCTTAGGGCAGTATTGCGTTCAATGAGTTCACATTCATGGAAAGAGTACGTTTTGCATCAGTCTTGGGCAATATTTGACGTGCAAACCTTTTTGCAACCTAGAATCCTATTTGCAAGCCAGGATCCTGCTCTCGGTATTTGTAGAGGAGCAAATGTGACGGAGGGAGTGGGGTTCTGCTGACGTTGCCATGGCTTGAATGTTCTGGCCTCTTGTTTGTTTGCATAAGGCACCTTGCCAGCTGTTACACCTTTTCTTTCTCCATGGATCTGAAACCCCATTGTGAATGGCAGCTGGTCTGCCTGAGATGCGGAAATCGGAACAAGGATATGCCTTTCTTGAATGTTTGACGGCCACTCAAGAGAGGCATTGAATATTAACAGTCCATGTGGGTTTTTCTGTATGTGCTTTGCATTTCAAAAAGAAATGTTTTTGATGAGCACCAAGGGGAGGCTGCTGAGGAATGACGAACCTTATTAATTTATTACAAAAGAAACAAAAGTTCACTGGCAGTTCCTCAAGCCCATCTCTCATTGTGCTCATTAAAAGTATGTCCGTAACTTTTTGTAAGTCCAGAATATCTTATCATTCATGGAGTCACTTCCAAAGCATCTAAACCAGGCCTGGGCAAACTTTGGCCCTCCAGGTGTTTTGGACTCCAACTCCCACAATTCCTAACGGCCTACCGTTAAACAGTCAAACAGGAGCCCAGGCAGGCAGCCATGGGGACCCGCATCAAGTAAGTCCAGGCACCAGGGAGGGGAGAAAAGCGACGGAGACAGAGAAAGGGGGGGGGGGACAGAAACATTCTCTCCTGACATTACTCCCCCATCTATGGCTACAGGCATCCTCAGAGGAGGTGGACAGGTCTCCAGAAAAAACTCCTAAACAAGGGAACTCCAAACAAGAAAAAACAGGGACAGCTAATCACCTCCCAACAAAGGATCCAACTACAACAGTAACCAGCCACACCTTGAAACAGCAAAGCCATTATGTGCAGATCACGGTGACCCGTTGCAACTATCACTCTTACAGCAAACAGATAAGAGTTCTTTCTTTCTCCCACCCTATTCATTATTCTACACGTATGTCCACCCCACATTCATTCCTTTTCCTTCCTTCTTTGCCTCTTTCCTACCTTTCCTGTCCACCAGGCTACACAACATCAATTCCAACCCATACATACTCAAACTTTCTCGCATCTCCTAAATAGGGCACAGCAACGCGTGCCGGGATCAGCTAGTATTGAAATAAAACTTGAAAGCTCTGGGTTCTAGTTCCAATTTATCCATGTACGTTATTGGGTGGCCTTGGATAGGCCTTCTACCATCATGTAGTTTGACTTGCCTCTCAAAGTTGCATAGAAGAGATGAGGATGTATATTCTATACTTGCTTGAGCTCATTGGGATAGAGATGTAATTAATAAATCAACGTAAACTTCAGAGACCAAAAGAACAGGTTTTCTGAATACATACAAGTCGAAGCTGACTTTTTGCAAAGCAGGGTAGTATTCGTATTTGGATAATGATGCAAAGCGAAAAATGTAAACCTCCTCTTCCTCAGTGCTATCTCTCCCATCAGCACTTGACATCCCAGTGACATACCTTTTTATGCTGGACTGTACTGTATATGGCTTCTGCAGGTCAGCGCAGCTTGTTCAGTGTGTCCTATCTGGTACATACATACATGAATTATCAAAGCCTCTTTTAAAGAAACTCCTCTGTACAAAGCATGTCCCCTTTTCCTTCTCTCTCTGGCTGAGATGTTTTTAGGAGTATTGGCATAGAGCAGTGTTTCCAAACACTGCTCTATGAGCGATCATCAGGTGTGCCGTGGGAAATTGGAACCTCCAATACCCTTCCTTTCCCCTCCTGCCGAACACTTTTTCTTCTCCACTCGGGCTCCCTTCTTCTCAGCCTCGCTCTGCTCGCTTTGCTCATGCTGCCACTTCTGCGGGAGGGGGGAGGGAGAAAGACGTGACCCGTGCGGGCGCTACTGCTCAGACTTGCCCCACGTCTTCCTCCCTCCCCTCCACAGTGCTCTCTGGATATAGGTGAACTACAACTCCAAAACTCAAGGTCAATGCCCACCAAACTCTTATAGTATTTTCTCTTGGTTATGGTAGTTCTGTGTGGGAAGTTTGATTCCATTCCATCATTGGTGGAGTTCAGAATGCTCTTTGATTGCGGGTGAACTATAACTCCCAGCTGTTGAGCAAGACCTTCGTGTGTGTCTTTCTGCCATTCCTGTCAGGATATCTATGTTGTGTTCATCGAAACAAGTCCAGGTTTCATACTGAGTGTATAAATACATTAAAAAACATATTAACTATATGTATTACTGTGTTAGAGTGTCATTTTGTGTCATTTTGGTTGGTGGTGTGCCCCAGGATTTTGTAAATGTAAAAAAAATGCCGCGGCTCAAAAAAGGTTGAAAAACACTGGCATAGAGAGGGATGATGGAGGACTGCCGAAACACAGACATTTGGTATCAAGTTGCTGGAACGTGTCTACAGTAAAGAGTGCAATAAAGCTTCCAACAGGAATTAGTAGGCTTCAGCTCTAGGCAGGCATGTAGCCAGGGGGGGGTCTAAGGGGGCTTCAGCCCCCCCCCCGAAATTCTCAGGGTGGTCCGCGAAAAGGCCTTACTGGTACATTATTTAAACTGTTATGTTTATTCATATCATGATCTGATCACCATGCTCATTATAGCCCACATGAATGGGGTTATTGGGATAACAATACAAAAGGTTTGCTAGGGTAGACCCTCTTCCACCCAGTCTTAGCCCCCCAAAACAAACTCAGCCCCCCCCCCCGAAACAAAATCCTGGCTACGGCCCTGGCTCGAGGTGTGCTGTAGCGGTAGCTGTGCATACTGTAGCTGTGTGTATCTGTCTACAACAGAAAAGGTAAATAGAGTCCTTATTGCATAAGCATCAACAGCAAAAGGCAAAGAATAGGGAAGTGCAGAATAGCTTCCCACATCAGCAACTCCCAGCACATTTTACAGAAGCATAGCTCTATAACTCTGGCTAGCAAAATAGAAATCACAAGAAAAGTGGGCATATTATTAGTTTGTAATAAAAAGTCTGTTTAAGCATATTGAAGTACTCTTCATTGTTGTGGTCTAGGAACCTGTCTTTAGTCTTTCTGTTTTATTTCTGCAAATTTTCTATTGAAGTAATGCCAGATCTACTTAGTTTAGTGGCATATACCTGTATCTAGTTCAACTGCCACAGAGTGAAAGGCAAATTTCTACCTGTGGCACCTTATCTAGGAATGCATGTACTTTATTAACTTACTGTAATCCTGCTATTTCTTCAGGAAGCTGATTTCCTGGCAGCCAGCAGGCCTGGTAACCGATCTGTATTTGGATGGTTCACAAGTTGTGCCAAATGGGGTTCAGTGTCTTATGGGATTCCTTACTGCTTCGCACAGAACAGATCATACATTATGTAAAAATAAAGAATGATGCAAGTTATACAGGTTGATAATGAGCTGCTGTTTCCCAGCTTTGGGAAGCAGATGCAAATAAGGTTATCATGGCTTTTCTTGATGCCACAAAGCATCTCCAAATGAGCCATTCTGTTTCTATTTTTAAGTTAATTCTGGAGACAGCAGTGACAGGTTTACGTATGATGAGATGTTGCAGAGATCATGCCAAAGTATAATCGGCAAATGCACTGATGCTGGCTTGTCTGCTGACTACAAGCCATTGTTTGTAAGGATTGAAATCTGCTGACCATGTTTAAGCTTTTAATCTCTGAAATGAAAAAAATGATCCATGCAATGCATTGTGCATATTCCTATACAGAGATAAATGTCCACATACCTTCATCCTGTTATTCAAGTGATCTCCTGTCCATGGATCAAATCATACCTCTATATGCTTTTTAATATAAGCATTTAAAAAGCAGCTGCATGCAGCCCACATCATCTTGGGAAAGGCATTTTCCCATGAGACATAAGGACACATGATTTAAACTGCATGCACTTTTGACAATATGCTTTCTTCAAAATAGCTATAGAAATGTATGCAGATGTTAACTACCGTATATACTCGATTATAAACTGACCCGAATATAAGCCGAGGCACCCAATTTTACCACAAAATAACTTGGGGAAAACATGGACTTGAGTATAAGCCGAGAGTGGGAAATGCAGCAGCTACTGGTAAATTTCAAAATAAAAATAGATACCAGTAAAATTACATTAATTGGAGCATCAATAGGTTAAATGTTTTGATATTTCCATAAAACTGTAATTCAAACTGTATTTCGTTACTGCTGTTTTTAATTGTTTTATTATCTTGTATTTTACTGTGCCCTTTGGCTCCTGTAAGCCGCCGCGAGCCCCTGGGAGTCGGCGGCATAGAAGCCCGAATAATAAATAAATAAAATAAATAAGATAAAACTGTCCAACTCTGATTCAACCAATATTAAGCTTCTTCAATGTAAATGTGCTTATGTATCCTTCCAGTAATAATAGAGTAAAATCATAAATGTAATAAAAATAATGCTAGAGCGAAACAATAGAAATGTAATAACAGTAACAATAGAGTAAAATAATACATGCAATAATAGAATAAAATAATAAATGTAATAAACAATAATAGAGTAAAATAATGAATAATTTTGACTCGAGTATAAGCTGAGGGGGGCTTTTTCAGCCTAAAAAGGGCTGAAAAACTCAGCTTGAGTATATACAGTAACTTCAATCAACTTATTTGTGTAAAAATTAAACTAGCTTTCATGTTAAAACACCATTAATTAAAAATATACATAAAACCATTTAAAAACAACAATGAAGTTAAAGAATACAGCGACTTCCTTCATAAAAGACCCTTCTGTAACCAATTAATCATAAAATATACTTTGATAAATAAAGCAAATATAAAACCATGCTTATTGAGAAAGTAAGGTCCATTGAACTGAAACTTTCTCTTGAGTGTGAATACTAAGGATTACAGAGCAATATTTATTTAATTTGGCTGTATTTTAATGTATAACATTTCTCCCTCTGTCTGTCTCTCTTCATCCGGTCCTCATACTGGTCTTGTTAGATATTTCTCCCATGTCTGATTGGGAACCTTTTTCATCCATCAGAACTTTTCAATTGTAATTGTGTTATCTTCCTGCAATGTGGCCAGTTTGTTCATGGTTCCAAATGAATTCAGAAAATAGAGGCTTTTTCATCTTTTCTCCTTCTTCCCTGCAAAATGCTTGTTAGGTCCTTTCGTTCCTTGGAGCTTGTTTAGATCTTCTTTCCCTTCTCACGCTCCCCTGTCTGTTCTATCAAATTTGAGCAGAACACAACAGCAGCATCTATTCTAGAAGATTGATGTGACCTTCATTCGGAGATCTTAAAAGCCAGGTCTCTTGTGGCATTTAGAAAAGATGAGGCCTTTGCTCGTTTGTCATGAGTATTCCTGAAATAGAAGTAGATACTCATCAGTTTCAGAGTTAGGAATTTTGAATCTGATTTTGAGCGTGGTCCATTATTTGCAATATCTTCTTGAGGATTAGCTCATCCCTGCATTTAACAGTTGCATTTGTTAGTCTTAGAGGAACTTAACACTTAATGAATGGATCCTGAGCTATTGATCTTCTTTGACAGTGGGTTATTGCGACTAGAACTGATGGGAAGATTGCGTGAAAAAGCTGTTTGCATCTGTAAATGTGTTCATTTTGATGCTGCCAATTTAGAGACTGTCAGATAAGCACAACTGCTGTCAAGCTTCAAACTGAGCAACACAGACTGAAAGATGATGTTATGGCGGCATGAGTTTTCATCCCACCGGCACTTTTGATGGGGATGCTGCCAAACCCAGAAACAGAATGTCACTTCCAGTTTCATTTTTAGCCCATTTTCATACTTTTGTGTGTGTATTTGTGTACTTGGTGGTTCGGTAGGAGAAAAACGGACACATTTTTTAAAGTGCATATACCTACCAGGCACCTATCATTTTATGGAGATCCCATGACTTTCTTTGGATTTTCTTAGGCAAGGAATACTCAGAGGTGGTTTTGCCCATTTCTTCATTTGAAGTGTACCAAGTATTTGTTGGCAGTCTCCCATCCATGTACTAACCAGACCTGACCCTGCTTAGCTTCCAAGATTAGACTGGCTCTGGTGTCTTTAGGCATCCCTGTTACTTGGACTGTAAATAACCATTGTGTTTCCAGTGTTGCATTCAGAGTGCACTTCTATTTCAGAGATATGGGACAGGAATAATTAATGGGTCTTTGTGCCTATCATTGATGTAATCTGTTGGAATTGCCAAATTCAGTTCTCTGAGGCCAGTTAGTCTAAGCTCAGTTCCAGGCAAAGTGATGGAAACCATTATTAAAGAAAAAATTACTAAGCACATAGAAGAACAGGCATTGCTGAAGGAAAATCAACATGGTTTCTGCAAAGGCACATCATGTCTTACTAACTTGTTAGAATTCTTTGAGGGTGTAAATAAACACATAGATAAAGGGGACCCAGTCGATATTGTTTACCTTGACTTTCAAAAGGCTTTTGACAAAGTCCCCCTAAATAAGCTCTTCAGCCATGGAATCAGAGGACAGGTCTTGTCCTGGATTGGAACCTGGCTAAACTGTAGGAAACAAAGGGTGGTAATAAACGGACATTTCTCTGGGTGGAAAGAGGTGAGAAGTGGTGTACCCCAAGGTTCAGTTTTGGGTCCGTTACTTTTTAATTTATTCATTAATGATCTGGATGTAGGAGTGAATTCTGAGGTACCAAAGTTTGCAGACGACATTAAATTCTTCAGGGTAGTTAAAAATGAAACTGATTGTAAAGAGCTCCAGAAAGATCTCTCGAAATTGAGTGAATGGGCAACAAAGTGGCAAATGCATTTTAACCTAAACAAGTGTAAAGTCATGCACATCGGGGCAAAGAACCCCAAATACACCTACCAACTGATGGGATCAAAGCTTTCTGAGACAAACCAGGAAAGGGATCTTGGGGTTCTGGTGGACAGCTCAATGAAGATGTCAACCCAGTGCGCTGCAGCAGTGAAAAAAGCAAATTCTATGCTTGGCATGATCAGGAAGGGAATCGAAAATAGGTCGGCAAATGTTGTATTGCCTCTCTACAAATCTATGGTGAGGCCACATCTGGAGTACTGTGTACAATTCTGGTCACCGCACCTCAAGAAGGATATAACGGAACTGGAAAAAGGTACAAAGAAGGGCAACAAAAATGATCCAAGGGATGGAGCAGCTCCCTTATGAAATCAGGTTGCAACGCCTTGGTCTTTTCAGCCTTGAAAGACGGCGTTTAAGAGGTGACTTGATCGAAGTGTATAAAATCATGCATGGGATAGAAAAGGTGAATAAAGAAAAAATATTTTCTCTGTCACACAACACTAGGACTAGGGGGCACTCCCTAAAGCTCCAAGGTAGAAAAGTTAGGACTAATAAAGGGAAATATTTCTTCACCCAGAGGGTCATTGGGTTATGGAACTCACTTCCAAAGGAGGTTGTGACAGCTGTCAGCCTGGACAGCTTCAAGGCAGGATTAGACAGATTCATGGATACCAAGGGAATCAGTAGTTACTGAAATGGACATCCAAGTGCCACCTCTGTGTTGATGGAGGCAGGCAGGATTTTCCCCGGGTACTGGTTGTGGGGGTCAGGAGCAGGTGAGGGTTTTGCCCTCCTTTCTGCTAGAGATCCCTGTGTACAACTAGTGGGCCACTGTGTGACACAGAATGCTGGACTAGATGGGCTGAGGCCCGATTCAGCATGGCTCTTATGTTCTTATGTCTGAGGACAACTACTTCTTTTTTCTTAATATCCTCCAAAGGTGAAGTGTGTGCCCTTCAGGTTACATTCAAAGTAAAGTACGCTTTAACCAGTGGTTTTTGAATAACACTATAGACTTAGGTCAACTGCTACAGGCATACTCTTTTGTTAGATATCAAATAAATCCGTTCGTGTTCTTGAAAAAGTGCTAGGAATTCCAAAAACCGAATGATTTCATACATCTGGAAGCCTCCCGTGATAAATACGAAAAAATACTGGAATTGAAAATCCCTCTGATTTGCACAAAGCTCTTAAAACTTTTGCAGAATTGGGCAAATTACTCTTTCTCACAGCCTCAGAGGAAGGCAAAGACAAACCCACTATGAATACATCTTGCCAGCAAAAACTCATGATAGATGGAGGGTGAGAGAGAGTGACTGGAGTTGGCATAAGCCAGAAACAACTTGAATGTTCACAACAACAAATGTAGACTTCTTAGCCAGAGATCTCTAGTACCCCCACCCCCCAATACAACATCCTTAGAATGCAGCCATGACAATCAAAGTGGACTTTATTTACTTACTTAGGCGATCCCTCGTTGTCCGAATATGATGGCCTTCCAAGTGTAGTGTCTTGGCAGTGAATACGTACTGTAGGTGACTGTAGAGCCCTATTCTTGACCTGCATATTCTTCCACAGGTGGAAGGTGGTCCCAGTCAGGGTTGGCTTGACACACCTTCTTCTTGTCATGTTTCTCCCTCTCGCCCTCCATTCATGCCTCTTGAAACTTTGCAGCACTGATGGTCACAACTGACCTCCAGTTAGAGCGTTCAAGGGGCCAGGGCTTCCCAGTTCTCCGTGTCTATGCCACAATTTTTAAGGTTAACTTTGAGCCCATCTTTAAATCTCTTTTCCTGTCCTCCAACATTCTGTTTTCCGTTCTTGAGTTCAGAGTAGAGCAACTGCTTTGGGAGATGGTGCTCGGGCATTCGGACAATGTGGCCAGTCAACTCTGCTGGACTAGGCATGTTATCTGGAGCATTACTTCAGAGCTGGTGGTCTTTGTTTCTTCCAGCACGCTGACATTTGTCTGCCTGTCTTCTCAAGAGATTTGCAGGATTTTTCGGAGGAAACACTGATGGAATCGTTCCAGGAGGTGAATGTGACGTCTGGAGACGGTCCAGGTTTCACAGGTGTATAACAAGGTTGGGAGGACAATAGCTTTATAAACAAGTACCTTGGTTTCCCTACAGATGTCCCGATCTTCAAACACTCTCTGCTTCATTCGGGGAAAAAATGCTGCACTCATAGAGCTCAGGCGGTGTTGTATTTCAGTGTCAATGTTGACTTTTGAGGAGAGGTGGCTGCCAAGGTAGTGGAAATGGTCAACATTTTCTAAGAGTTACACCATTAAGCTATATTTCTGGCATTGGAGAGGGATTGACCGGTGCCCCCTGGAAGAGCACTGTGTCGAAGTGGAATAGTAAATGTTATATTTGTGTAGTGTGAAAGAGTCCTTCTCCTTGCTCTGTTTGGGGACTTCTTTGGGAAATAACAATCCAAAACCAACTTATCTTCCAAACCTTTTGTGAGGAATGAATTTGCACTGTGTTTCTGCACACATGTGTTTTCCTCTTGACATCTCTGTGGGATTTATTTTATTAAGTCTCTGAAATGAAGCCATGCCACTTCATTGCAAGTTTGGCTCTGGGCATTTTGTATAAAGAAGTGCTTGATGGGTTTCCCTGGGTCTTTGAACTGCAGTTGAGACTCTCAGCAGATCACTAATGTAAATGTAGGTCCTGCTTGAGGCAATAAGTGGTCACAGCAGCTTTTCATTTAAAAAAGGGAAGAGTAGCAGACGTCTTCATGGGTCTCTTGGCTTTTCTGATTAGAGTAAGGCAGCCTTGCATGATGTAGATGCAACTTAGAGTGGTGTTTTGGGGGGGGGGGGGACAGAGATGATGTAAAAAGTTTTAAAAATAACTAAGTAATGCTTACTTTCTTTTCTTAACTAAAAAGGAAAATATGATCTGGTTCATTGGCAGTGCCTTGCTTATTGCTGAGGAAAGAAAATCCTATCCATTTCCCAGCTTCCCATCCTGTGATTATTTCACAAAGCATTTAGAAGTTACCTTGTGACTTCCAGGAGTGCTTAGATGCTTAGACGATCTGTTCCTCAGTTTTCCCATGGATCACAACATCTTCTAGGACTTGTGATCCAAAACTATTACTTTCCCAGGTTTTGATCCTGTATGTCCATCTGTGTTTTGTTGTATGGAGTGCAACATAGGAATAGCTCATTAAAAGGTCAAGAGGCGCACAGGTCATCTATCTTCTCATATTCCAACCCTGGACGGCATGGCTTTATGCCCGTCATCAACAGTAAAAAGCCTTGGAGTCCATTTGGACACACGACTTTTGATGGAGACTCAAATCTCCATGGTTGGGTTGCGTTTTTCCATCTTCGCCAGGCTCGGAAGCTGTCCCCCTATTTGTCCCGCCGCGACCTGACCTCAGTGATCCAAGCGACGATCATCTCAAGGTTAGACTACTGTAACGCTCTTTACATTGGCCTACCTCTGTCGGTGACCCGGAAACTTAAGCTGGTGCAGAACACTGCAGCCCGGGTACTCAGAGGCACGCCTGTGGGCCTTCACATCACGCCCATTCTGCAGGAACTGCACTGGTTGCCTATTGAATTCCGGATCACCTTCAAAGTTGCCATTGCCATTGTTTTTATTGTGCCTTGTTTGGCTCCTGTGAGCCGCCCTGAGCCCTCCCGGGAGTGGTGGCATAGAAGCACGCTTAATAAATAAATAAATAAATAAATAAAGTATTAGTCTTGACTTTCAAGGCCTCGTATGGTCTGGGGCCAGTGTACCTGAGGGACCGCCTTACCCCATACTGTCCCATGAGATCACTGAGATCTGAAGACCAGGATCTTCTCCTCATTCCGAGTGCCAACATTTACCGTCTTACTTCGACGAGAAGAAGGGCATTCTCCATTATTGCCCCCACAATTTGGAACTCCTTACCATCGGAGATCAGGTCACTCTGTGACCTCCTAGCATTCTGGAAAGCCTGTAAGACCTGGCTGTTCCGGCAGGCTTTTGTAAACTAAGTTGGCATAACCATTTCTGCCAATCTTGCGTCATATACTGCTATCTGATGTTTAATTGTCAATGTTTTATTGTTTTTATTTTCAATGTTTTATGCTAATGTACTATTTGCTGTATGTTGTTTGAATTTGTGAGCCGCCCCAATCCACTCCGGGAGTGGCGGTCAAGAAATCGAACAAATAAATAAATATTCCCATGTCCTTTAAAAGAGATAATTCTCTTTCCCTCACAACTGTTGTGGTGCTTTCTAAAATAGCAGGTAGGATTTAGAAGTTGCCTTTGTTCTTTGCGTCACCTAGAAAGAAAGCTCATCCATCTGCGGTCACAAGTTGATGCGAATGACAGCTCAGGATAGAGTTCATGTACCTTGTCTGGATATGCTGGTACAGTGAATAAATGTGTCCAAAGAGCTGTGACCTCTTCATTTATCATCTGTGAAAGTGACACTTTCAAGAGACAACAAAATCCCTCTTCATGTTTATGCTCCAGAATTTAAATGTCTGTATTCTGAAAAATTAACATCTGCTATGCCATTGAAGCCAGAGTGAGGAACTGTGGTCCTCTGGGTGTTTTGAACTGGAGTTTATGTTGGCCTTTGAAACTGGCAGGGAGAATTGTAATCCAAAACAACTGGAGCAGATACAAATTGTGTTGTTGGAAGTCCAACTTCCAGCATTTCTAATCATTAGCTATGCTGGCTGCTGGGAGCCGCATTTCAACTATATCTGGAGGGCCACTTACCATATTTCTTTCATTTTTAAGACATCACTGATCGCAAGATGCACACTAATTTCAGTACCAACAACAACATAAAACACACCTTCTTAGGGATGTGTATAGGGAGAGTGCCTTAGAATTGAAGAAATGCAGTAATTCTGTTCACTGACCTGGAGGACTAAAATTAGAGCTTCTTTTATGCGAGTTATTTTCAGTGTATCCTTAATGAGTACACTCATTGAACTCGCTACAGGTCAGCGCAAGTGAGGCGCCCCCAAAAAGAGATATAAGGACTCCCTGAAACAACATCTCAGGCTCAGCCAGATTGATCACCAACAATGGTCCACCCTGGCCTCACATCGGGAGGCATGGAGACGCACTCTCCACAATGCTGCGGCCTCTTTCGAATGGGTCTCGAAGAGGGTCTCGAAGAGAAACGACAACGCAGAAAGAACCGCAACTTGGAAACAACATCACCCAAGGAGACTTTCTGCTGTGCTTTCTGCAACCGAACTTGCCTATCTCAGGTTGGCCTTTCTAGTCATCAACATGCTTGTAAAAAGCGTGGGCTGAGTCCTTCCTAAGAATCTTCGTTTGCGAAGTAATGCCGAGAGATCCTCAATGAGGAGACTTCAGTTAAAAGAGAATCTCACAACATAAATTAATTCTAAAGCTTCCCTCTGAGAGCAGAAAACTGTCATCTAGCTCTTTGGACAGACAAATAACTAAATAACAGGTATGCTACATAAGTACCTCTTTTCATGATGACAATGTATTATTCTCAGGTGCAGCAGCATCTTTGGGATTACAGGTGCCTTGCATTATTTAACTTCTACATAACTAGTAGGCACCCAATTTGGCAATTGCTTACTTCTGAAATATGGCTCACGTTGCAAAGGCACATTGCCTTGTATTGCAAGTATGACAAATTCTGTAAAACATCTCTCCCTCCCTGGGCAGACTTCTGCATCTGAGGCCCCTCAATCAACACACTCTTCGGCTTAATTGCTTTACTTATTGTCTCCTTATTGCTCCCCTGCTGCACTGCGAAATCTTATGTCTATGTGACTTTGAGTCACCTCATGAATTTTTCATAGAGTTTTCTTAGGCAAGGAATACTCAGAGGTGATTTTGCAAGTTCCTTCTGAAATACTACCTAAAGTACCTGGTATTTGTTGGTGATCTACCATCCAAGTAGCAACCAGGGCTGGCCTTGCTTAACTGGTGCCTTACTTACAGTCTTAAAAATGGAAAGGAATAAAAACGCATGAGGAAGAAATAACCTATTGCTAAAATTTTGAACATGAACACCTCTAATCACTTCAGCACATTGGGCTTTTTTCCTTTGTAGAACTAAAATCACCATTTCACTGGTCCTTTCTAAAAGCATTTAACTCAGTTTCTTAAGAAGAAGAAGAACACGCAAGGCTTTGGCTTGTTTAATCCAATACAAGTGGTCCCTGAGTTACAAACATCTGACTTTCAAATGATTCATAGTTAAGAACAGAGGTGAAACAACATAAAGTGAGGAAAATCTATTCCTAAGAAGGAAAGTTCACACCCGAAAGTGTTACCATGGGGAAAAGGTGTCGCCACTGAAGCTTTATCACCAATCCTTGTTTCTAAAACAACCCTAATTTTTCAGAAAGTGAGGCAAAATCTTCTGAATAGGGGCACAGACAGAAAAACAAACACCATAGGAGTGTTAACTCTTCCCTATGTTATCCAATGCATATATGTATATGACTGAAATTACACTGTAAAATATACCTGTTCTGACTTGCATACAAGTTCAACTTACGAACAAAGCTACAGAACCTATCTTCTTCATCACTTGGGGGGTTGGTTGCCTGTACTGTTTTTGATTAGCATTGGCTTTCCTAGGAAAATACCTTTCCTAACCCTCCTACATTTTACAAAACTGGAATTTGAACTTGCCTCCTCTATTTATTATTTATTTACTATGCTTCTATACCGCCCCTCTCAGTCCGAAGGCGACTTGAGGCGGTGAACAAGCGGCAGCAAGTGCCCACAGACAAAATACATCATAAATATGATAAAAAAACAGCCATATAAAAACTATACAAATTAACAGTTAAAACTATATTGATGGTAAATTGATGGTAAATTTTATCACTATGCGATAAAACAGTTGGGGGGGGGGGGAACAGTTTCTATAATATTTCTGTGAGACAGCTTGGCTCACTAGGACTCTGGGGAACAGAGTTTGAATCCTGATTCAGTCATAGAAATTCTCTGTCTGACCTGGAGTAAGTCACTGTCTCTTGGCCTCCTCTGAACAAATTTTGACAAGAAAGCAACATGATTTGTCTTAGGGTCTCCATAAGTCAGAAACAACTTGAAGTAACACAACAATAATGTAGTTTCTACGTATGAAGGTTCTTGTCTAACCAACCTGACTTCCTCCAAGTGCATTCGGTTGTAACTTCTATCATTCTCAACCAGCCACAAATCAACACATCTGGAAAGAGCTTGATTTGAAAAGGCCAGCCTACAGCACTCTTGGTCATTAATGGTTGATCCTCTCTATGGGCTGGACTGATCAAGGTGTTAAACTGAACATGTTTGTCATAGTTATTTCATATTTGACCATGGATGATGGTAAAGGGGGCAGAGATGAAAGAATGTCCAACTTCCCCTAAAGCCTACCCACATTCTCAAGGCCATTTGTCTGTGGAAGATGCTAATTTGTAAAGCATGGGTGAATTAAGACACTCACTCTGTTCAAAGTCTGCCACTAACAAAATGATGTGCTTGGAAGAAGAACATGGCAAATAACTCTTGTAAAACAGGTACTCTTTGACATGATAAAATATGATTAACAGTATCTCTCTTGCTGTGAAGAAATAGCCCAAAGAGCAGTGACCTGTAGGTAGATTCACTGATAGATTTCTGGGTAATTTGTCAAGCCTTTCGAACTCCCAGTCATTAACCAATAACAATACCAAATTATATCCTTCATCACCTTGCCCTAAGCTGTACTACTGGAATGAGGAGAAAAAAACCCCAAATAGCTAAGAAGTACATTTTGGGTGGAAGGTCTGTGAGCTCCATTCAGTCGCAGAACTCAAAATTAGTGATTGGATTTGGTCTCTTTAGTTTAACATGTTTATTCTTTCTAAGTATTTCTGACTAACGAGTCTAGATGTTCTAGTAGAGAAATCAGGAAATTTTGCAGTAAATAAGCATAATGTAGTGTTACTCTAGAACTTCAGTAGACTGTCCACTTCATCACACTAGTGAATGAATCCACTTTAAATATGGTATCGGCCTCCTGCAGAATTCTGGGGTTTGTAGTTTAGTGAGACTGTTAAAGGCTTGAATTCCTACTCAGCCATGGAGTTCCTGTTGCGTGATCTTGAGCACGTCGCTCTCTCTCGGCCCCAACGCAAGGCAGTGGAAACCCCTTCTGAATAAATCTTTCTAGACTAGAGTTTTTATAAATTGGAGTTGACTTGAAGGCATTGTCAGCAATTTGTTCATCCCTAAGATTTGGCCACTTTGGATTAAAGTTCAAAAATGGCCTAGAATGCATTGGATGCATAGGCAGCCTATTATTGGGACTGACGTTATGATAAAATCAAGATGTCTGCATGCTGTGCCTTCAAAGCTGATCCTAAGCTTTCTTTTAACGGATAGCTATGACAATTCAACACAATTATAGGTTACCATTTATATTAAAATACATGCTAATGAAACTTCTGAGAACCTTAGGACGGCTTTTGAGTGGGCACACATGGTTGTTGACTACACAGAAGACTTAACTCTGTAGATTGCTTATCAAAAGTTTAGTAGTGTAGAGAGTGGGAGTTTTGAATTTTGATTGCTGAAATATGTTGAGCTTCTCTTCTTGTTTCTGATTTAGTCACTCTTCCTATCACCCATGCAATTCCTGCCTGTGGTACTAAATTGTCTGTACAGTCAGCTCACTGTGTTTAGGAACACAAGATACCTGTAAATTGCTATTTTGTTTTCATGAGAGAACACATATTTCAGAATCACTAGATCAAACCAAGGGCCGGGGGCCAGATACGGCCCTCCAAGATCATTTAGCCGGCCCTTGCTCAGGGTCAACCTAAGTCTGAAATGACTTGAAAGCACACAACAACAAAAACAACAACAACAACAATCCTATCTCATCAGCCAAAAACAAGCCCACACTTTGCATTGAAATACTAATAAATGTATATTTGTTAAAAATGTTTTTCATTTAAATTACTGTATTGTTTTAAAATAAGATATGTGCAGTGTGCATAGGAATTCATTCATTTTTTTTCCAAATTATAATCCGGCCCTCCAACAGTTTGAGAGACTGTGACCTGGCACTTTGTTAAAAAATTTGAGGACCCTGCACTGCAATTCTTTGAGGGGGTTGAGCATAGAACCACACTGTAGGACCTACAAATGCCCAGAGAAGTGTTCTACTAGGAATCTCTTGATCTTCCAGTGCAACTCTAGGATCAACTTCCAGTGAACCATAAAGCCATGCTGGAGGACCTAGAGATTCCTAGAGAAAATGTGTTAAATCAAATTCACAAAAGTGAAAACTGCAACTTTTGAGGAAGGTTAACTGTAACATGTTGAAATGCATCTAACTCATTAATTGATGTAAAACTGTATATGTATGATAGCATACCGACGGGATCACAGCATAACTGTTTAAAATCTTGAAATATTATGCTGTCAAGGTGATGTGAATAAATATGCACACCAGCACTAAGCAGTTAGATGGGGATTTTAATGGAAATGGATGAAGAGGGTCAATGTTTTTATGGATTGAATATTGTTTTAACTTGGAATGACTGTGTATGTTGCTGATGGAACTGCATTTTAATGTGTTTTAATGTATCTTAATTGTTTTGGGGTTTTTTGCTGTTATGATGTGGCATCGAATTGTGCCGTACTGTAAGCCGCTCTGAGTCCCCCCTCGGGGGTTGAGAAGAGCGGGGTAAAATCCTGAAATAAATAAATAAATGTATGCCATATGCCATCAAATATGGAAAACACAAGAATGGCATCAAATTGGGGGGAAATCAACTTATATCCCCCATACCAAAAAAGAGAAATGCTAAAGACTGCTCGAACTTTTGTACTGTGGCACTTATTTCTTATGCCAGTAAGGTAATGCTCAACATCCTGCAAGGAAGACTCCACCAATACATGGAGAGAGAATTGCTAGATGTACAAGCAAAGTTTAGAAAAGGAAGAGGAACGAGATACCAAATTGCCAATATCCGCTGGATAATGGAGACAGGCAGGGAGTTTCAGAAAATATCTATTTTTGTTTTATTGACTATTCTAAAGCCTTTGACTGTGTGGATCGTAATAAATTGTGGCAAGTTCTTGGTGGTACGGGCACACCAAATCACCTTGTCTCTCTCCTGAGCAATCTCTAAAATGACCAAGTAGCAACAGTAAGAACTGACCATGGATCAACAGACTGGTTCAGGATTGGGAAAGGCGTATGGCAGGGTTGTATACTCTCACCCAACCTATTCAACTTGTATGCAGAACACATCATGCAATTTTTGAGGGCTTGATTAATGCAAGGCTGGGGTTAAAATTGCAGTGGAGGCAGTGACAGACTTTTATTTCTAGGGGCAAAGATTACTGCAGATACAGACTGCAGCTTATTTCTTGGGAGGAGAGCAATGTCCAATCTCGATAAAATAATGAAGAGTACAGACATCACACTGGCAACAAAGAACCGCATAGTCAAAGCAGTGGTATTCCCCCTAATAACCTACAGATGTGAGAGCTGGACCTTAGGGAAGGCTGAGCGAAGGAAGAGAGATACTTTTGAACTGTGGTGTTGGAGGAAAGTTCTGAGAGTGCCTTGGAGCATGAGAAGATCCAACCTGTCCATACTTCAGGAAATAAAGCCCAACTGCTCTTTGGAGGGAAGGATAGTAGAGGCAAAGATGAAGTACTTTGGACACATCATGAGAAGACAGGAAAGTTTAGAGAAGACAATTATGTTGGGGAAAATGGAAGGAAAAAGGAAGAGGGTCGACCAAGGGCAAGATGGATGGTATCCTTGACGTGACTGGCTTGACCTTGAAAGAGACCCTGGGGGTGGTGACGGCCGACAGGGAGCTTTGGCGTGTGCTGGTCCATGAGGTCATGAAGAGTTGGAAGCAATTGAACGAATGAACAACAAAATGATAGCATACAATATTATATGGGGAAAGCAGTTGTGCTGGCATACGAAGCTGAAAAAGTCCAGACTTAATGTACATTGATATTCTTTCTCAGTTTAACTATGAAACCAGTTTCATGCAGATAAGAATATCTGGAAATTCTTTGGGGAAAGTGAATACTTATCTATCTTCTGGCTAAGGAAATGCAACAGATCATTGGGAAAAGAAACAAAGCCCTCCTTCTCTCCTCCTTTGACCCATTGCATTTCTAGCCTGATTTTTTAAAAACCTACTTCTTTATTTTTATGAGAAGCAGATTATTAAGAGGAGAAGCAAAAAAAGGAAGAAAATAAATGCAGGCTAGGAAGTTGTGAAGATTTAGTGACGAGGTTTCAATAGGATATGTCTCACTCCTTTCCTTTTAGTTTAAAAATGTTTTTCACCCATCTTATAAATGCTAATATATTTTCCCATTCACATTGCTGTGGGAAAATTCAGATAACGGCCACTTACATTTTCTAACTAAGCCACTGTTACTGCAGAACTTGAAGGACAGGTAGAAACAAACAAGACTCTTTGCAATCTTTCATTTACCTGGGAGCAAATGCCATTGAACTCAGCGGTGCTCATTTCACAATGAAGGTGGAGGTTGGATTTCACATGTGGGTTCACCTTATAAAACACAGTGAGCTTTAACAAAGGATCTCCTTCATCTCACTGATATAATCTTCAGTTTATTATTAGAAATAATCTTATAAACAAAGATATTTCAGCGACGCCACATGTTCTAATCAGCTCACCAATGCAACGATATAATCACCCGCCATCTGTTCTGTATGTTTCCATGTTAATAAGATAATTTTCACCACAAGTTCTACATTTCATCTCTCCCCAACTATATGCGCTATATACCGTATTTTTCGCACCATAAGACGCAGTTTTTTTCCTCCCAAAGTAGGAGGAAAAATCAGCTGCGTCTTATGGAGCGAAGAGGGGAGGCGATAGAAAGCCTTTCCCTTGGCCGCCTCCTCCTCGGTCCCGCCTCCTCCTCCGCCTCCTCTGCCTCCGTCACTGCCGCCGCCCGCCCCCGCCTCCGCCGCTTTCCGCCGCCTCTGCCACTTACCGCCGCCTCCTCGCCGCCACCGCGCATGCGCAGTAGGTCCCAAGCGTGTCTGGCGCGTCTGATGTCTGGCGCAGGTGCGCCAGGCGTGCCTGCGTCAGCGCGCCAGCGTCAGGCGTCAGGCGCGCTTGGGACCTACTGCGCATGCGCGCGGCGGCGCGAGGTGGCGGCGCGCGGAGAGGCGCGGCGGCAACGGAGGCGCCGGGGGGGCGGGCGGCGGGCGGCGGGCGGTGACGGAGGCAGAGGAGGCGGAGGAGGAGGCGGGACTGAGGAGGAGGCGGGACCGAGGAGGAGGCGGCCAAGGAAAGGCTTAGGGATGGCGGAGGCGCCGAGGAGGTCCACCCTTCCAGAAGAAAATTGGAAAAAAAATATTTTGGGCCAAAAAGTGGGCCCGGCGCTGAAGCACTTTTTGGCCCAAAATATTTTTTCCAATTTTCTTCTTCTAAAATCTAGGTGCGTCTTATCATCCGGTGCGCCTTATGGTGCGAAAAATACGGTACATCTGTTCTGTATGTTTCCATATTAATAAGATAATTTTCACAAGTTCTGCATTTCATTTCTCTCTAACTTCTCCCCAACTATATGCGCTGTGATCACAAAAAAATTAGGCTTAAGTTGAAAATTATGTAGCCCTCCAGGTATTCTGAATTGTAACTTTCAGTGTTCCTCATCATTGGCTATGCTGGCTAGTGTTTTGGAGATTTGCAGTACAAAACCAGCAGACTTCTGCATGAATATGTCTTTATCTATATAAATAAAAATGTAATGTTCGTTTGTGGGATTAACATTACTTAAAAACCACTGGGTGAATTGACACCAAATTTAGACACAATACACCTATCAGGCCAACAAGTGACCATCACTCATAAAAACACTGAAAAACACAGTGGAAAAGACTTAAAAAGCCAAAAAAGCAAAAAGACGCTACATCGCATGCGCAAAACCGCATATATACACATAAACACACACACATATATATACACACAAAACACATATATACAGACTGGGCCACAGCAACGCGTGGCAGGGGACGACTAGTCTTCTATAATTCTATAACATTGGGCCATGGCAGTTAAAGTGGACTATAATTCTTTAACATGTACAAGCCTCTATTCTTGGTCCAACTAAGCCTTACACTGACAAGACAGACAACTGTACATAGATAGCGATATATAGGCTTTTCCATTTTTGGCATCTCGGAGGTTTGTGCTTGGTTACTAAGGCCTTTTCATTGTACGCAGTGATAGCACTTTGATACCAGTTTACTTGAACAGTGTGTATCCTACGGAATCCTGGAATTAGTAGTTCAATGAGACTCTGGAACTCTGGAGTTATTTTTCTTTATTGTTCTGTGTCATTATTTCATCATTTTCAGAAAAGGAAAGTGTTTCTTCCTAACAGTTTCAAGCCGAACAAAGGAAAGACTTGAGCATAGCACTCTGTTCCATTGACATTCTTTTTAATCTGGATTTTTGTCACCAACTAGTTGTTATAATTTTTGTTGTGTGCCTTCAATTCATTTCTGACTTATGGTTACCATATCACCAAGTTTTGGGTTGGGGGGGGGGGGTTGGCAAAGTTTGTTCAGAGGGAGTTACCTTTGTCTTCCCCTGAAGGCTGAGAGAGTTTGAGTTACCCAATGCCACCCACTGGGGTTTTCATCGATGTGTCAGGATTCGAACATTGATCTCTAGAGTCCTAATCTAATGCTCAAACCACTGCTCCATGCTGGTTCTCTTCTAACAGATTCACATGATTTTACCTTAATAGTAATCTGTTACCAGAGAGATGCTAATCCATTTCTCTTATTTCCACCCCTTTTGAATTTTGAAGTAATCATTGCTGGTAGAAGAATAATGTAAAAGTTTCATTCTCGCCTCGTTGATTTTCAGAGCACAGAGCTTATTCCCATCATTACCCTGGCAAGCTGGCAAGTATTTTTAGATGTGGAAGTAAAGATCAAAATATTACACAAGTCCTTCCTATTAAGATAAGAACTATTAAGATAAGAATACAGGAAATTATGTTTTGACTTTCAGTTGGACAGTTTCATGGAGGAGTTATGAGTTGCAAGAATGTTAGTACTGATGTACTACTTAAAGTATTAATAGTTGGTGGCGCAGTGGATTAAACTGCTGAGCTGCTCAACGTGCTTACCAAAGGTTGGTGGTTCGAATCCAGGGAGTGATGTGAGCTCCTGCTGTTAGCCCCAGCTTCTGCCAACTTAGCAGTTCAAAATCATGCAAATGTAAGTAGATCAATAGGTACAGCTCCAGCAGGAAGGAAACAACACTCCAGCCACGTGACCTTGGAGGCATCTACGGACAACAGTGGCTCTTCGGCTTAGAAATGGAGATGAGCCCCTGAGTCAGACACAACTAGACTTAATGTCAGGGGAAAACTTTACCTTTACTAGTACACAGATGAAATCAGTGTTTAAATGGCCTAAATTGAAATTACAATGGAATAACTAAGACATCTCAAACAGTGGCTTTATGTTACTCTCAGTTTCAGGCCCATTGGGTATCTGAATACTATTTGGTTATAGTTGCTCGTTGGACTGATCAGCATTCTAAAATAACTCACTTCCTTAGATAAAATCTTCTTGTTGCTCTGGGACAACTGGAGCAGAAGAAGACATTTGCTTTCACAACCTGCACTGGCGGTTCCAGTGTCATCTGGTTGGCTATTGTGAAAAACAAGTCTGTGGATGAGACAGGTTTCTGGTCCGATCCATCAGATCTGGGTTTTATGGTATTTCGAGGTCCAGTCTATCATGTAGTCTGCAAATCATGCAAATTATTCCCTGAATGCCATCTCACTGAGGGCCCCTAGTACAGTGTTTCTCAACCTGGGGTCGGGACCCCCAGGGTCATGAAGGTTTCAGAGGGTCGCCAAGACCATCAGAAAACATGTATTTCTGATGGTCTTAGGAACTCTTTGGCAGAGAAGGTTGAAGATCTCTCCACTTTTTTTCTCTCTATCTTTTTTTGGAAACAGACTCTGAGTTCTCCACCTAAAGCTCTCCTCTGCTGTGATTGGCAGCCCTCCCAGCCAAGGGGAGGTCTGATTCTGAGACTCCAAGCGAGGAGGGGAGAGCAGGCGTGCTTGGCGCATGGCAGCATGGTGCGCATGTGCGGGTGAGGAGAGTGTGTGAGGTGGGATGGAGCTCGCGCCAGCTAGTTCCTTCAGGCAGGGGTGCTCATTTTGGTGATCGGGAGCACCTAGGTGATCTCGGCCCTCTTCCAGGTGATCTTTGGGCCTCACCAGCCGGATGGCACGTGCGCTCCGCCGCCGCCCATGGGCTTCTTTGCCAAAATGAGGCTTTAGTGGGCGGGCCCCTGGCACTCGTCTTGCCATGCACGGTGTGGTGACATGACCGCCCATTGGCTGCTGCTGGGGGGCAAGGCGAGGCACGCACATGGATAGGATGCGAGGCTGTGGGAGGGATGGAGGAATGTGTGTGTGTGTGTGTGTGAGAGAGCCAAAGGAGAAGAAAGAAATCCGGAGAACTTTTTCGGATCCTTTTGGCAGGCAGGCAGGCGGGCGCTGGAAGGAGAGAGGGAGAGGGGGGCGGGAGGCGGGGCAAAGTGGGGCAAAGCAAGCAAGCCCCGCCGCGACCCCCTGCTGCTGCCTCGGGACTCCCATTCCAAGTCGAGACCTGGGCGAGCTAGCTGTGTGGGGCTGCTTTCTTTCCTTGGTTGGGGCATGTTCCTGGGACTGAACCCGAGGGAGGGCCGCCTTTCTCCGCCTTGCCCTCCTCGCCCTCGAAGGAGAAAGGCGGCGAGGGCCCATGGGAGAGAGAGAGAGAGAGAGAGGCTCTCTTCAGAGCCGGCTAGGAGAGCCACCCTCTCTCTCTCCCGTGAAGCATGGACTGCCACCAGTGGGAGGGGTCCTCCTTCCTGCTAGCCATCCACTTGGGCGTCCTTTCTGAGTGACACCCTCGAAAGGAAGGAAGGGCGCCCCCCCCCCCACTGCATCTGTCACCCTTCCCGGGAGCGCGCGGCGGCGAGTTCGTGGGCAGGCACGAAAGAAGCCCGCGGACTGAAGGCTGCGCATGCTCACATGCACAACAGGTGATCTTTTCAACTTGATTGTTCATATAGTAGCTCGCATGATGAAAAAGTGTGGGCACCCCTGCTTCAAGGCATGAGGGTTCTGTGTAGGAAGTTTGACCCAATTCTATCATTGGTAGGGTGCAAGGGGCTCTTTGATTATAAACTATAAATCCCAACAACTCCCAAATGTCAAGATCTATTTTCCCGAAACTCCACCAGTGTTCACATTTGGGTATATTGAGGATTCGTGTCAAGTGTGGTCCAGATCCATCATTGTCGAGTCTATAGTGCTCTCTGGATATAGGTGAACTACAACTCCCAAACTCAAGGTCAATGCCTACCAAACCCTTCCAGTATTTCCTGTTGGTTATGGGAGTTTTGTGTTCCAAATTTGGTGCAATTCCATTGTTGGTGAGTTCAGAATGCTCTTTGATTGTAGGTGAACTATAAATCCCAGAAACTACAACTTCCAAATGACAAAATCAACCCCACCCCACCCCAAAATACAGGTATGAAGTAGCAATGAAAATAATGTTATGGTTAGGGGTCGCCACAACATGAGGAACTATATTAAGGGGTCGCAGCATTAGGAAGGTTGAGAACCACTGCCCTAGTACCAGAGCTTTTAAACCATGTGTTTCGCCAGACTAGAAGAGATCATATGGTATAATATGGATTATGCCCCTTTGGGATACACATTAAATAGGGAAGAAAAAATTTCAGCATGTTATTTCTATATATACAGTAGGACCCCCATATATCTACAAATTTAACAATCCATAGGAAAATGTCCTTCCCCCCACCCAATTTTTTTAAAAGAAAAGTTAAACATTGTGTTGTCAAAGGCTTTCATGGCTGGAATCACTGGGTTGCTGTAAGTTTTTGTGGTTTTATGGCCATGTTCTAGAAGCATTCTCTCCTGATGTTTCACCTGCATCTATGGCAGGCATCCTCAGAGGTTGTGAAGTCTCTTATATAGTAGTCTCTTATAAAAGGCAAACTTTGATTTTGACATTTTATAAGAGACGATACCATATAATGAGACTTGGGCATCCATGGATTTTGGTATCCAAAAAGCTAGTTTTCCCAGTTAAAATATTATTTTACAGTCTTTTTTTCTTTGCCATAGGGAAGCATGTTTTTCTTGTACATTATAGATTGTATTTCAGCAGAAATGTAAATATATTGGTTCCTGATAGATTGAATAATATTCAAGAAGTAAAACTTTTGCATCAGTAGAAATATTTCCCATGATAAGTCTAGCACTAAGGCTGTTTTATAAGAGTAAATACTTTTTATCCATGGGACTTGTACCCAAGATTCATTTACCAACAAAACATGTTCCCTCTAGGCATTTCTAAGGTCCTCTATAATGTTCTTGGACCAGAATTCTTTTATTTCCGTTTGGTTTGGTGTTATCAGTGGGTTTCCATTATAGCAAAACTGTAAGAAAATATTTTAAAATTATTAATGTAAATGTTTTACTTTTTGTTTGCATTAGGTAGCCATGTCCGCCAAAGCCATTTCTGAGCAGACCGGAAAAGAATTCTTATATAAATACATTTGTACATCCTCGGCCATCCAGAACCGCTTCAAATATGCCAGGGTAACACCTGATACTGACTGGGACCGACTCATCCAAGATCATCCCTGGCTCTTAACTGAGGTGAGTGGAACAAATTGCAGTTGCTCTGCCTTTTCATTGATCCGCTTCAGAGGTCTTGTAATGAAGGAAAATAGTTTCATGGTAGAGTTGGGAAAACTGGGGCCTACCATATACCGTATTGTTAAAAGTCAGCTCCAAGTCAGTATGGACATTAATCAAGGATGATGGAAGCCAATAATATATAGATAGTGACAGCTTCCTCAAACTTCAATACCCCAAAGCAGTGGTTCCCAACCTGTGCTCCTTGGACCACCAGTGGTCCACAAGAACTAAAATATGGTCTGCAGCTTCACCATTACTACACCATTGCAACGAGAGCAGCTGGTCCCACGAAACCCTCTTATCGTGCCAAGGCTGATTTAATATGGTTTTCTGTGGGCGAGCAGATGACAGCCACTAGATGGCATATGTTCTGTATCAGAAACTAGAGCTGATGTGGTCTATCCAATGCAGTTTTCTGAATCAGCACTACAAATAACCAAACTGAATCTAAAGTTGATTAAAAACTGTTTCGTAACCCTTTCGGTACTGATGTTGGAAAGTGGTTCCTGGTCAGATTGGTCCCTGATCAAAAAAAGGTTGGGAACCACTGCCCCAAAGTCACTAGGTCCCATCTGATTTTGGAAGTTAAACATGACCATCAATGAATACCAGGTGCCATAAGCTATATTTCAGAGGAAGGAAATGGGAAACAACCTTTGAGTATTCCTTGCGTAAGAAAACTCATGGGATTACATGTACGCACACAAAACTTTCCCACCAGTCAGTCAGTTGTGATGTAACTATTTTTCTAGTCCTACTCTCTCTGGTTCCATATCTGATTATATCTGCAATCATGTGTGTGCTTGGTGAAATGGTTGGTCTAATTCGATTAGTTCGATCATCTGACTGTAATCAAGTGTTCCTAGACCATACATGTTATCAAGAAAACAAAAAAAATACTGTGCTGTTAAAGAATATACATATATATATATATATATATATATATATATATATATGCCCATTAACAGTGTTGATAGTTGTGTTAATCACCAAAATAAATTAGTGAGATGTTAACTTAAAGTAATTTTGATTAAAATGTAATTTTAAAAAAATTCCCCATAGTAAATAATATTCTTTATATGTGTGAAGTGTTTGCTTAAACTCTTCTCTTTTCCTTTTTGGAACACCAGCATCAGCATACTGTCCTTGCATTGCAAAAAGGGGGAAAAGATAAATTAAAATGGCAGAAACTAAGCAAGCACACTGGTTTCTTGTACTTAGCATAAATTTTCTCCTTACTTAGCATTAAAGGATAAATTAAAGTAACCACAATGTTTTTTAAAAGGTTTTTTTTCTACTCAGCATCAATGCTTTGAAAAACAATTTTTATTGTTCACGTTCTGGTAGTTTATCTTTTATAATGCTAAATAGAGAAATGATTCATAGTAAATTTGGACAGCTAGCATGGTGCAGTGATTTGAATGTTAGATCAGCACTCCAGGATACCTGAGTTCAAATCCTTCCTCCACCATGGAAACCCACAGGTTGAGCTTGAACAAGTCACGGTCTCACAACCTCAGACAAGGCAATAGTAATCCTCCCTTTGAATAAATTTTGTTAAGAAGCCTCTGTGGCTGGGTCACTTTAAGGCTGTGTTTTGGCAACCATAAAATGACTCTATCATGCAGTGGTTCCCAACTTTTTTTGTCCAGGGACCACTTTGACCAGGGACCTCTACAACATTAGTACCAAAGGGATTACAAATCGGTTTTTGGTCAACTTTAGATTTGGTTTGGTTATTTGGGGTGCTGATTCAGAAAATTCCATTGGATAGATCACATCAGCTCTAGTTTCTGATACAGAACATATGCGATCCAGTAGTCACCATCTGCTCGCCCACAGAAAACCGTATTTGATTAGCCTTGGCACTATAAGAGAGTTTTGCAAGGCCCATCGTTCTCGTTGCAACGGTGTAGCAATGGTGAGGCTGTGGACCATATTTTAGTTCTTGCGGACCATTGGTGGGAACCACTGATTTAATGAAAAGCTTTTATTACCCTCAGTTTTTCAGGTTTGGGTCATGTTGACCATTGTTTGACCAGCTTCTTAACTAGAGGTGATATATCATGCTCTGTATTGACGATGAAGCCTATATTTTGTACGGGTTAAAGGAAACATCCAAGATATCATTTCATGTGTGACCTTTGGGTTGGCTTTATTATTATTTTCTTGGAAATGTTTCTGGGTGCATTATCTATCCACCCTTCAATTTGTTCTTTAATTAGGCAAATTGAATCGCAAACAGGAGACATCCTGCCCCGTTCCAAGTTTTTTTCTGTGGTTCTTTTTTTTTCCTTCTCCTGGCCATCCGCCAGTTTAATCACACTTAGCTGAGCACAGATCAGCTACGCAATACTATTTTTCTTGCTGATCGAAGGCAGCTGTATTGGTAAGCTAATTAAATACTCTGCACTTAGGTTATGTGAGTCAGATGCTGGCTTGTCTTGGCAAGGAGAGTACGTAAGACTTTGTGAAGCTTGCCAAAAATCCGCAAGGACTGTGGCTGCCCTTTGGGTTTCATGACAGAATTTTGACAGCAGGAGCTAGAAAAAGGTATTCAGTCCCACTGGTAGTGAAGTAAACGTTTAAGGATCCTGAAATGGCAAGGATGGGTTGGATTTAAAGCTAGAAAAACTACCAGCAGATGACCATAACGAGAAGCAATAAATTAATTGCGGAAGGAAAAATAATTAATTAGAGCCGCTTGTTCATTTAATATCTTCTTCCCTGTATTAGGATTCAAGGCAGCTCTAAATTTGATTATAAATAAACATAACTAAAAACTGACCACAGCAGGCAATACCTTTGGGGGATTTTTATATGGCATTAGATCATTTTGGTATATAAGTTTTTTAAAAAATCCCTCTTAAGGTATGATGTGGCAAGAAAACCTATAAATATTATGTGAGCTGGGCAAATTTTGGTGTAATTGGTATGTTTTCTTTGGCTGTTGTCTCCATTTGCTCTGTTAGTGAGTGTGATGAATACAGGAGGTAGAACTTCTCTGCCAACATTGATGGAAGTTTAATCCCATCTTCCTCCCATACTGCTGGCGTCTAAGCATTGTGGCAAATGCATGCCTTATAACAAAGATTTGGAAGTGCTGAATATGGCTCCCTATCCCACGTGGCCCTTTAAAGTCTCTAAAGGTACATCTCTAAAGGTGGGCCCTCGACCTATTGTGTAGCTCGTTGTCGACCTTTGCAACCCGAAAGACAGTTGCATCTGTCAAGTAGGAAATTAAGGTACCACTTAGTGGGGAGGCTAAATTTAACTGATTTACGAGGCCATAAAAAACATCTCCAGGAAACACGCTGAGGAATGAAGGAGTGTGACAGCTCCCCCTAGTGGCCAGATGTTAAATTGCCTCTGTCTGTCTTGTGTGTTTGTGTATCTAAATGTAATGTTTACATTGTAATCCGCCCTGAGTCCCCTGTGTGATGAGAAGGGCGGAATAGAAATAAAGTAAATAAATAAATAAATCTCTACTGTAGAATCAATGCAGCTTGACACCGCTTTAACTGCCATTGCTCAGTGTTAAAGAATTATCAAAGCTGTCATTTCAGAAAGTCTTTTACCTTCTCTGCCAAAGAATGCTGGTGCCTCACAAAACTATAAATCCCCGTATTCCATAGCATTGAGCCATGGCAGTTAAAGTAGTGTCAAACTATTAATTTCATAATGTGGATGAACCTTCAGTTATCTTCCAAGCTGCCAAAATCACCCTCCAGGCAGTTTTTGACCCTCAAACAGACACTAAAATGTGTCAGTTTTGCTCCCACTGATCTCTGAACCTTCCTCCAAACCCCAAATACAAATAAAGTAGGGAAATGACTTAAGAAACTAAACTGGGGGTGACATTGCTGTGTTTCTGGTTTTGACAGTGCATCACGCCTCCATTAAATGTGTCTCCACTGCAGTTAGCCAACCTTGCTTTTAAAATGGGGATTTGGAGTTTATAGATATGCTACATTTGCTAAATCTTTCTGTATTGAAAATGTTTTTATTTTGAGTGCTTGAAACTTTGACATAAGTGGTGCATTTGTTAATAAGCTGCCACCTATTCACCTGCAAGATAGATTTCAATCTCTTTTTCCATCCTTGTAAAATGTTAGCCTCTAGTGGTGAAGCCTGATCAGTTGATAAAGCGACGCGGCAAGCTCGGCTTGGTGGGTGTGAATCTTGATTTGGATCAAGTGAAGACCTGGTTGAAGCCACGTCTTGGACTCGAAACAACTGTAAGTTATTATTTTTCAATCTAGCCATTTACATTAGTTGTTTTGACACTTAAGCTCTTTTGAAGGAAGAACAGGACATGAACAAAGGAAATAAAAAAATAGTTGATTTATGTCCCTAGAAGTCTTGTTTAACATCACAGCATTTCATAAAATATGGAAGTGAATGGGGTTTTTTTTGTTTTTTTTTTAAAGGAGTGGACTGGTATGGTTTGAATGCTGGACTGTGAGAAAAGCAGAGACAAATCAATTCCTCATAGGACAAATCTTGCCCCATGATAGAGTTGCTTTAGGGTTGTCATAAGTCGTAAACAACATGAAGGTATACAACAACTAGATGGCTGGATGGCCATCTCTCAAGAGTACTTTGATTGTGCTTCTCCTGCATGGCAGTGGATTGGACTAGATGGCCCATGCAGTCTCTTCCAATTCTATGATTCTGTGATTCAATAAACCTGGCTTGTTGTGAAAACAAGGATTGGTGATAGATCTTCAGTGGAGACACCTTTTCCCCATGAGTGAGTTTCCTTCCTGAGGGGTCTCACCTTCATTCTTAACCATGAGTTGTTTGTAAGTCAGATGTTTGTAGCTTAGGGACTGCCTATATTTATCTATGCATTTTTCTTCCACAGATCGCCAAAGCTAAAGGCATCCTAAAGAACTTCTTGATAGAACCCTTTGTTCCACACAAGCAGGTTGGTGTTGCTTCAACACAGAGAGCTTTATGTATGTAGAAATGTGTATGGCATGTGACCAAATCCCATTATTGATATAACAAAATTACTTTCCGGAAAAGTATAGTAGTTGTCCCCATCTGCAGGTTTAACTTTTGTGGATTTGCACTTTGTAACAATTTTTAAAAATCCTGTACCTGTTTTGAAAGCGTTATTTGTGTTTAATTGTGCGGTACTTACTTTGAAAGTAGTTGTTAGACTCCAGAAACTTTGCTTTTCTGGCTGCCACAAACTGTGCCGAATTGGTTGAGATATTCATTGAAAAACTATAGCAAAATGTTCTGCAGGATGTCCATCCCACAAAAGCAAAGTTTTTGTGGTTTATTAAATTTTTCCCATGTTTTTACGATAGAACCAATTAGGAAATGACATTTATAACCCAGGAACAAAAATCATGTTACATAGAGTTATCAGTAAATGTTTGATCTTTGTACTATTTTATATCTCTGGGGTCACATAAAAATTTATTTGAGTGGAAAGGGATCACTAGTGGAAAACGTTTAAGGAAGCCCTACTCTGGAGTGATCGTATGGTCAACTACTGCCACTTTGGCTAATTTTAACTGATACTTTTATCTTTTGTAATACACATTTTCCAGAATGCTTGGGTTGATTATTGTTAGGGACCCTTTCCTACTAGGCAGCTTTATAAAATACACCAAAGAATTAACTGCCAGAGTAGGTAAACAAATCTTCTTCAATACACATACAGCGTGATAACAGATGCTTCTGAGTGTCTCTACTTTCCATGCTCACTCTGTACGCTCTGACGATATGTGATTTCTATATCACTATATGCGATTCTTCTAATTTTATAGGCAGAGGAGTTCTATGTGTGCATATATGCAGCCCGTGAGGGAGACTATGTGCTCTTCTACCATGAGGGTGGCGTGGATGTGGGAGATGTTGATGCCAAAGCCCAGAAGCTGCTGGTGCGCGTGGATGAGAAGCTGCATGAATCTGACATTAAGAAGCATCTATTGCTGCATGCCCCAAAGGACAAACAAGAGTAATTCCGAGATACTGCTTTATATTCTCTTACCATTCGGTTGTGGACAGTTGTATTTATGTGATGTAAGCACTGCAACAGGAGTGGAGATGTTAAAGCATCAAAGGGTCAATCCTTGCTCTTCCAGTCCCCTGATTGGCCCTCACAACTATGAACTGGAAGTGACATTTTAATGGGGGTGCATCTACATTGTAGAATTAGTGCAGTTTGACCCCCCTTCAAATGCCATGGCTCAATGATGTTGAATAATTAAAGTTGTAGTTTTACAAGGTCTTTAGCCTTCATTGCCAAGGAGTGCTGGTGCCTCATCGGACTACAAATCCCAGGATTCCATAGCATTGCTCCATGGCAGTTCAAGTGGTGTTAAACTGCAATATTTCTACAATTTAGATGCATCCCGGAAGTAATGTCTACATGCTAAACCAATACTTTTGAGTGTTTCTTCCCACTGTTTAGCTTGTGGGTATTTGGGTTGAGCTGGGCAGTTTTGGATGGGAGCTCTAAAGTAGAACATTTCTTTTTCAGATGCAAAATTCTTTTTAGGTGAACATTGGGAGAATCAACTTTGTGGGCCCCAAAATCCTTATGGGTCTGCAAGCTTTCCATCCACATAAAAGCCACAATCTAAATGATTCCCAACCCTGCACTATAGGATAGTTCAGCGCACTATTATCCAAGTTTTATCCCTTTAAAGAAGAATCCTGATTGAACTCATCTTAGGATATTTATTTATTTATTATTTAAAACTTTTATACCCCGGCCTTCTCACCTCCGAAGAGGGACTCAGACCGGCAAACAGCAAGTATTCCATGCTAACATTTAAAATCTAAAAGCATCATAAATTTACATTAAAATTTACAATAAAATACAATAAATACATTTAAAAAGCCTTTCGCCAAAGTAAAATTAAGTCCAACTTAACCCATATATTCGGTCCGTATCAAGTGGTTAGCGACTTTAGTCGTTTCGCAATCTCCTCCTTCATTCTGCGAAGGCCTCATTGCACAGCCACGTTTTCACCCATTTCCTAAAAGTCAGGAGGGAGGGGGCGGGTCTAATTTCATTTGGGAGGGAATTCTACAGCTGGGGGGGCCACCACAGAAAAGGCCCTGTCCCTCGTCCCCACCAGACACGCCTGTGAAGGTGGTGGGACCGAGAGCAGGGCCTCTCTAGACGATCTTAGCACTCTTCATGGTTCATAGGGGAGAATACGTTCGGACATGTATGCAAAAGGTCTCTCCTGCTTTGCTTTTGTCCAGTGAACAAGTAGGAGCTGAAACATGCTTCACAAGGGAATTACTTTAGGTGTTGTCCAATACACCTGAACACACCTACCTTGATCTTTCCCAAGTGAAGTGCTGATACAAAGCAGAACAAGAAAGAACTTATAATCGATGACAATCTCTGTGCTTTTTGGACACCAGCTTCGTATGCACCCTGTCTTAGGGTTGGCCTTGTAGCTGCCAACCAGTGTTCCTCCCTGAACTCTGACTTGGAATTGGGGAGATGATAGCTGTTGCCACCATCCTTGCTTGACCTCTCTAGCTTCAAAATTATGAAAGAGACTGGCTTCTCGTCATGCTTGGCATTGCACATTTGCTATGGTGAGCGTGATGAATTGTTGGAAGCCTGCCTAAGTCCAGCCTTCTTAACTGTCCTGTTTCTTTGTGTTACACCTTTTTATTTTAGTGGATGTGGGCTGCACATTGGATGAGAATGATGCTTGAAATTTACATGGTTTTTAAAAATTATTTGATGTGACAATTCTGACATTTTCAAGGCAGCTGCTCCCATCTGTTGACATTTTAAAATGAGTATAATGAATGGTCTGCAGACAGGGACAGTGGATGATGCTTTGTCAGAATCTTATCCATCCAAGTTCAGGCCTCTGAGTCATAATTGAGCTGGACCAAAAGCAGATAGATTGAAAGAGCCAGATATTGAGAGCAAGTAATTTGGTTCCAGCCTGTCTGTTTGAATTAATTGTTGTTGTTTTTTTGTTTCCACTGTGCAACTTGTATTTTCTTTATGTAGCATCTTGGCAAGTTTTATCTCTGGCCTCTTCAACCTGTATGAAGATTTATACTTTACATACCTGGAAATCAATCCACTAGGTCAGTGTTTCCCAACCTTTTTTGAGCCGCGGCACACTTTTAACATTAAAAAAAATCCGGGGGCACACAACCAACCAAAATGACACAAAATGACACTCTAACACAGTAAAGAACGGCTGGGGGTTGGTGGCCTGCTGGGAACAGAAGCTGGAAGTGCCGAAGCCGGGGAGGGGGCAGAGCCAGGCTGCTTTACCTCTCCCACAGCTGCTCCAGCCTTGAGGGGGGCAGTGCCAAGCCAGCGGTGCCAGAGCCAGCACAATGCTGGCTTGGCACTGTCCCCTCAAGGATGGAGCAGCTGCTGGGAGTGCCGAAGCCGAGGGAGGGGGCAGAGCCATGCCCCGCCCCCCAGCTTCAGCTCTCTTACAGGCCGCACCATGCCCCGCCCCTCCCCCCCAGCTTCAGCTCTCCTACAGAGGAGGAGCTTGAGCGGTGGACGGGCTTCAGTGGGCGGGGCTTCCCACGCGGCTTCAGCGAGCGAGGGCGAGAGTCATGGTGGGAGTCATGGCGGATTGGAGGCTGGCTGGGGAACGGCTGAAGGAGGCGGCGCCCCGTCCCTTCTTCTTTTTTCGCCACTGCCCGGCCCTTCCTCCTCCTCCCCCAAGCAGCAGGAGTTCGGCAGGAGGGGGGGGGAGGCAGGGGGGCAGAGAGAGCTTTTCTCACGGCACAGCAGGAGGTCCGTCACGGAACACTAGTGTGCCACGGCACACTGGTTGAGAAAGACTGCACTAAGTAACTCCTCTTTCTGTTTCATTTTATACTGTGAACTGCTGTTCTCAGTAATTCATTATAATGTGATGGAAAGGAAAATGAAGATGAATACTGGACTCCTGCTGTAGACAGGCAATATCCTCCTATGTGCAATGGTTAATGGAGTAATGTTAAATTGGGGAATGTGGAATGTGCACATCAGTCTTCGAAGCAAGTTAACAACTTCTGAGATTAATTTGCTCTCAGGTTCTAGCAGACGGCTAAGCACAAAGTCTGTCCAAGCAGTGAATGTTTACATTTCGTAAATCGAATAAGGACCAGGCTGGATGCACCATTAAACACTGCATAGTCTCCCTTTCTCTCATGACCCTTCACAGCTGCTGTTTTCTGAAAAGAAACAGCCAGGGAGAAGGAAAGTCTTGTTTTGAAATCCACCTGACTTGGTCTGAGTGAGGGATCTGGGGAAGGATAGATGAGCCTAATTCCAATCTCATAATTTTGCTTATATTCACTCCTAACTCTGTTTTTTTTCCTCCATCACACTGCATTAAAAACATATAAACACATAGACTATTGTGCGTATCCATTGTGTTCTAAAATATACATGCTTGAGACAAGATCTGTACCACAGCTTTTGAGAAAGCCCAAAAGCCCATCCTCATAATGGTTCAGGGAATGTGAATTGTGTTGGTTCATTTTAAAATACAGATTGAATAAAATCTATCAAGTATTCCTACTTTTTTAAAGTCAAAATATCTAGGATACTCATTTAATTATACAACTGATGGCCATCTCTGTAGGTACCAAATTCCTTCTCTTACCAAATTGTGGATTATTTCAAATATTAAGGGAGGCCTGGGTCCGTTCCTTTTAATGGCGTGTCTATTGTTGTGGGTCAGTTTCAGCACACACAAAAGTTACCTTTTTGGACTACAACTCTCAGAATCTCTTAGCCAGGCCATTCTGATGATGGGATACTGGATGTTGTAGTAGTCCCAGAAAGTAAACTTTTCTAAGCTCTTAGCTGTTTCTTCCAAATGCATGAAAAATCCCATGAAATGAACCATTGCCTCTAGTATAAACAGCATCTAAATATGAAGAGCCCCTGGTGGTGCAGTGGGTTAAACTGCTGAGCTGCTGAACTTGCTGACCGAAAGGTCGCTGGTTCAAATCGGGGGAGTGGGGTGAGCTCCCACTGTTAGCCCCAACTTCTACCAGCCTTTTAAAAAAAATTATTTATTTACATAAGTTTTACCGCAGGGGGACTCAGAGCGGCTAACAATGGCACAATTTGATGCTGCAATACATTACAATAAAAACACAATAAAACATACAAATATCTAAGATTAAAAACAACATTAGTAAACAGTCATAAAGCCTTTTCCATTTCACAATCACAGGTCATATTCAGTGTTCAGTGCTGCTGTCTCCATCAACCAAATGCCTGGTTCCACAACCATGTGTTCAATTTTTTTCTAAAGGAAAGGAGGGAGGATGCCGATCTGACCTTGCTGGGGAGCGAGTTCCATAGGAGGGGGGTCACCACTGAGAAGACCCTGTCCCTCGTCCCCAGCAGCCTCGTTTGTGAAGCTGGTGGAAACGAGACCAAGGCCTCCCCGGTGGAGCTTAAGCTACGAGGCAGAACTTAGAGGGAGATATGTTCGTACAAGTTCAAAAACATGCAATTGTGAGTAAATCAATAGGGACTGCTCCAGCAGGAAGGTAATGGTACTCCATTCAGTCATGCCGGCCACATGACCTTGGAGGTGTCTATGGAAAACGCAAGCTCTTCAGTTTAGAACTGGGGATGAGCATGAACCCCCAGAGTTGGACACGCCTAGACTTAATGTCAGGGAAAAACCTTTACCTTTACCTCAAACATAAAGAATTTTGCATTGTTTTGTATTAGCACTTGCTGGGGAATAGTTTTTGCTTATCTGTTTTTTCCCTCCTCTTCTCCTTCAAATGAAGTTGTAACTGCGAATGGAGTTTATGTACTAGACCTGGCTGCAAAGATTGATGCAACCGCTGACTACATCTGCAAAGTTAAATGGGGTGATGTGGATTTCCCACCTCCCTTCGGAAGAGAAGCATATCCAGAGGCAAGTGAAAAATTCTTCTTGATGTGGTGCCTAGGAATTCAGATACTCTCAGATGATGGTAGATAACCAAATGCCATACAGATGTATTGGGCTACAATTCCCATTATCCTTATTTATTGGCCTGCTGGTTGAGCTTATGGGAATTGTAGATGAAAACATTTGGAGGGCACCAGATTGTCTGCCCTTAAAGTATTTGAACATGAACGCATGTCTAGTGTCACAACAGGCCTAGGGAATCTCTGGCCCATATAACCACAATCATGAGAGTCACAAAGAAACCTTGGGCCAGCCAGCAGCTCTCAGCTTAACTTTCTTCTCTGGGTTGTTGCAAGATAAATCACTCACTGCTTGAGCTCTTTCAAGGAAAGACGGAATATAAATAAACTAAATAAAGAAGAGCTGTTCTGAAAACATTCATGCTGTTGATCGAACTTTAGGGGAAAGTTTTCATATCTTTTTTCCAGCAAAGGTCAATCTGTTCACATCTATCTGTGCTGCGTTGGTCCTTGAGAGGGGCAAACTAGGACATTTCTGATGAAACAATCTGTATACCATCTCAGAAACCAAGTTCCTTTTCAGAAAGCTTTGTCTCTGGGAAGAAAGCTTCCCTTATTCATATGGGTACTACCAAAGGAGGTCATACAGGGATGTATTATTGCCCCAACTTTATTTTCCATCTTCATCGCTATGATACTTCACCTTGTTGATGGGAAGCTTCCCACCGGAGTGGAAATCATCTATTGGATAGATGGCAAGCTATTTAACCTCAGCAGACAGAAAGCCAAAACCATCATTACAACAACATCTGTTATAGAACTCCAGTATGCTGATGACAACGTCGTCTGTACGCATTCTGAAGAAGACCTACAAGCCACTCTAAACACCTTTGCAGAAGCATACGAGAAGCTTGGCCTGTCATTGAACATTGAGAAAACCGAAGTGCTCTTCCAGCAGTCACCAGCCAATCCCTCTCCAATGCCAATAATACAGAAAATGTTGACCATTTCCGCTACCTTGGTAGCCACCCCTCCACAAAAGTCAACATTGACACTGAAATTCAACACCGCCTGAGCTCTGCGAGTGCAGCATTTTCCTGCATGAAGCAGAGAGTGTTTGAGGACTGGGATGTCCAGAGAGATACCAAGGTGCTTGTTTATAAAGCTATTGTCCTCCCAACCCTGCTATATGCCTGCGAGACGTGGACTGTCTACCGACGTCACATGCAACTCCTGGAACGATTCCATCAGCACTGCCTCCGGAAAATCTTGCAAATCTCTTGGGAAGACAAGCGGACAAATGTCAGTGTGCTGGAAGAAGCAAAGACCACCAGCATTGAAGTGATGGTCCTCCGTCACCAACTCTGCTGGACCGTCCACGTTGTCCGAATGCCCGACCACCGTCTCCCAAAACAGTTGCTCTGCTCCGAACTCAAGAACGGGAAACGGAATGTTGGTGGGCAGTAAAAGACATTTAAAGATGGGCTCAAAGCCAACCTTAAAAATTCTGGCATAGACACTGAGAACTGGAAAGCCCTGGCCCTTGAGCGCTCCAGCTGGAGATCAGCTGTGACCAGCAGTGCTGCAGAATTTGAAGTGGCACAAATGGAGGGCGAAAGAGAGAAACGTGCCAAGAGGAAGGCTCATCAAGCCAACCCGACCGAGACCGCCTTCCACCTGGAAACCAATGCCCTCACTGCGGGAGAAGATGCAGATCAAGAATAGGGCTCCACAGCCACCTACAGATCCACTAGAACAGTGTTTCCCAACCTTTTCTGAGCCGCGGCACACTTTTTACATTTGCAAAATCCTGGGGCACACCACCAACCAAAATGACACTCTAACACAGTAATACATATAGTTAATATGTTTTTAAAATGTATTTATACACTCAGTGTGAAACCTGGGCCTGATTTGATGAATTCAACATAGATATCCTGGCAGGAATGGCAGAAAGACACAAACTTCCCACACAGAACTCCCATAACCAAGAGAAAATGCTATGTATTTGGTGGGCATTGACCTTGAGTTTGGGAGTTGTAGTTCACTTATATCCAGAGAGCACTGTGGACGCAAACAATGTTGGATCAGGACCAAACTTGGCAGGAATACTCAATATGCCCAAATATGAACGCAGATGGAGTTTGGGGAAAATAGACCTTGACATTTGGGAGTTGTAGTTGCTGGGATTTATAGTTCTCTTACAATCAAAGAGCATTCTGAACCCCACCAATGATAGAACTGGGCCAAACTTCCCACACAGAACCCCCAGGAGGCAAGAGGAGGTCTCTACTTGGGGAAAGGGAGGCGGGGCTTCCCAATACATGGAGAGGGAGAGACCAAGTAGACAACGGGTGGGGAGGGGGGTGTTTGTAATTTTGTGCCTTTATCGAGGTAGGTTTCTTAGGTTTTTATACTTCAACACACTAGACTCCCCCCCGGAGGTTCCAATTTCCCACGGCACACCTGATGATCGCTCACGGCACACTAGTGTGCCCCGGCACACTGGTTGAGAAACACTGCACTAGAACACTGGACTTGGAAGACTATGCTACTCAATCAACGAGGGATCACCGAAGTAAAGTAATTAAGTACCAAAGGGGGAAATAGAGAGCTTTAGTTGCCAGTTCTTAGGAACCAGTGTGGTGTAATGATTTCATGCTGAACTAAAGGTATGTTTGCACTGTAGAATTAATGCAGCTTGTCATGGGAGTTGAAGTTTCTAAAAGTTTTTAGCCTTCTCTGCCAAAAAGTGCTTATGGTTCACTACAATTCCCAAGATTCCATAATATTGAGCCATAGCAGTTAATGTGGTGTAAGATTTATTAATTCTACTGCGTAGATGTATCCTGAGACTCTTCCCAGCATTGAAACCCACAGGATGACTTTTTACTGCTGTAATTACATTTTATTTTTTGAAATGCACTTTCATGTATTTATTCTATGGAGACAGAGAGTTTTATAACTAATGCTAAGATGAAAGCAATTTGAATTATGTCCAGTTAGTAAATGTCTAATTAAGGTCCATTTATTTATTTATTTAAATAATTAATTTATATTCTTCCCTTCTCACCCTGAAGGGGACTCAGAGTAACTGATCACAGAACACATATACTCAATGCCATTATACACTGACAGGACAGACAACTATACATAAATAGGCATATATTGACTATTCCAACCTTTGTCATCTTGGAGGCTGCACTCAGTTCCGACTACCGGGGAGGAGGTGTGTGCTGTCACTCCATCTTCCCTGCCAAAGAGCTTTGTTCGTAAACTTCCTCCTTGATCGAACCACTGGCATTTTTTTCTGGCATTTCCTTATGGGTGCCTTAAATACCTCCCTGCTTTAAAGTGGTACCTATTTATCTACTCCCATTTGCTTTTGAACTGCTAGGTAGGCTAAAGGCCAGGAGCTCACCCTGACCCAGGCTTCGAATGGTCAACCTTTCGATTGGCAAGATTTACTGCAGCTGGCAGTTAATCTGCTCTGCTAAAGCCTGGCCTATATATATAAAGTCTAATTAAAGTGATAGTTTCTGAGAAGTTTATTATGTTAAAGTTTATCCAGCTGTATTAAAAGTTTATACAAAACGCCATACTTCAGGAAATAAAGCCCAACTGCTCATTGGAGGGAAGGATATTAGAGACAAAGATGAAGTTCTTTGGCCACGTAATGAGAAGACAGGAAAGCTTGGAGAAGACAATGATGCTGGGGAAATGGAAGGAAAAGGAAAAGGGGAAGAGGGGCTGGCAAGATGGCAAGATGGATGGATGGTACCTCTCGAGTGACTGGCTTGAGCTGAGAAGGAGACCCTGGGAGCTTTGGCATGGGCTGGTCCATGAGGGAGCTCTGGCATGAACGTCTAAACAACAAAGATCACGGTATATTAGTTGAACTTAATAAATAAATAATAATAAATAAATAATAATAAAACAAAATGCCTCTTGCATTTGAACTCAGATTGCATGACAACTCAAATTAGTTTCTTGAATGAAGAACTTGAAAGATCAATAGATAGATTTAAAAGAGCAAAGCAGCGAAGAACACTGAAGGAGATAAAACAAGACAATCCAAATAGCAAATATTTAATTTGGGTGGTAATTTCTGCAGAGTTTGTTGCTGAAGAAAGAGCAAAGGTGAAAAAGAGTGACCACTCATTCCACTGTCCGAATTATAACCCGCTGAGTAATCTTGGACAAGTGCCATTCTCTCAGCCTCAGAGGAAGGCAAAACCAAATGCCCGTTCAATGCATCATGTGTTAGGATTACCGTATGTCAGAAACAACTTGAGGGCTCACTGTAAGGTTCAGCCTTGCTTAGGTAATCAGCAAAGCAGATAATGTTTTTTAAGTGTTATGGGGACATATAGAAAGGCTTGCGGGATTATCTTATGCCAATTCACGCTTTACATGGAAATCATATATGGTCCTGAATTCTATTGCTTGTTCTAACTACAGTAGAGCCATTGTGTCAGTGTGACTGACACATATTTTAGCATTTGATTCAGTGGATCTAGTTTAATTGGACTGATTCATGCAGTACATACTTTCATATATTAAAAAAAGGCAAATTCCTGAAAATTGAAGCACAGTAAAGCGGGGACCAGCCTATACCAACACCGTTCTTACCTATGTGCTAGGATTTGCCTTCCTTTTGTACAGAATGCACATAGGGAATATGCAAAGCTTGGAAACATTCCTTTTTGGACTGTTAATACTCAGAAACATCAGCGTAGCCATTGGAGATTCTGGAAATTGTTGTTTTAAGAATTACTGTATATACTCGAGTATAAGCCTAGTTTTTCAGCCCCCTTTTTAGCCTGAAAAAGCTCCCCTCGGCTTATACTCAAGCTAAGGTTATTTATTATTTTACTTTGTTATTAGTATTATTTTTATTTATTTTATTATTCTAATTATTATTTTTATTACATTTATTATTTTACTCTGATTATTACATTTATTACTTTATTATTGATATTATTACATTTACATTATTTTACTCTATGATTTTTATTACATTTATTAATTAACTCTATTATTATTACATTTATTATTTTACTCTATTTATTCTTGTTATTACATTCATTATTTTGCTCTCTTTACTATTATTTCTGGAAGGATACGTGTTGGCTTCTGTCGTAACAATACGTAAGCACATTTACATGGAAGGAGGCTAGAATAATGGTTTAATCAGAGTTGGACAGTCTTAAATTACAGTTTTATGTAAATATTCGAAAACATTTAACCTACTGATGCCTCAATTAATGTAATTCTATTGGTATCTATTTTTATTTTGGAATTGACCAGTAGCTTCTGCATTTCCCACCTTCGGCTTATACTTGAGTCAATACATTTGCCCAGTTTTTGTAGTAAAATTAGGTGTCTCGGCTTATATTCGGGTCGGCTTATACTCGAGTATATATGGTAACTTTCTGGGTATGACTGTTGATTTCAGTTGTTCACTTAAAAAGAACCAAAGGAGACATACAGAGTAAGTGCTGTTGGCAGTACTTACCTTCCTTTCCCTGAAAATTTGGTAGTAAGTGGCTCATGGGGAAAGAGTCTCATGTACTCTCAAAGGGTTTTTGGATGCTTTGGGGTAACTACTTCAGTAGCAACCCATTCTAATATGTCTTGTGGATTTTCTTGACTTGGAACAGAACTGAAATACATAAATAAGTAATCCGGGCTCTATCTGAAGGTCTGAATTTCCTTCGGTACAACTTCTCTCTGTTCACCCCTAATCTGTGCTTCAGATGCTCAGTAAGATATCACCAACATATATCTTATCATTCTGGCATTTTTTAAAAGAAATGTGATAATGCTCAAGCCATTCTTAGCAGGGGCCTATACTCTTACCCAATAATGGTACTGGACCATATCTCATTTTACTCATTTTGTGACTGACCAGGAGTTCTGTCTGAGTAGTTTTTTGTTGTGACTGGAGAGCACTGGGGACAATGAACAGCCACTCTGCTTTTCCTCTGTCACTCTGACACTATTTTGGTATTTTATAGTTTTGCTTAAAGCCTAGATTAGGGGTGCCCACACTTTTTCAGCATGCGAGCTACTTATAATAAAACCAAGTCAGAAAGATCTACCTACCTCCTTAAGGCTGGAGAAGCTGCTGGTAGAGCTGAAGCCGGGGGAGGGGGCGGGGCTTGGTGCAGCCTGGCTCCGCCCCCCTCTGGCTTCTGCTCTACCAGCAGCTCTCCAGGCTTGAGGATGGCAGTGCCAAACCAGTGGTGGCATAGCTAGCACAAGGCTGGCTTGGCCTTGCCCTCCTCAAGGCTGGAGAAGCTGCTGGTAGAGCTGAAGCTGGGGAGGGGGCGGGGCCTCTAGAGGCCCCGCCTCGTGCTCCACCTGCCTCTCGTCCGGAAGCAACCCTGGAGCCTCCACTGCCGGCGAGAGAGAGGAGTGCCTTGTTTCTCTCTCGTCCAGAAGCAAACGTGGACGGTGCGCAGCATGGAAGGTGCGTGTGGGCAGAAGGTGTGCGCGCGCAGAGCAGAAGCGCCCCATCTGGCTGCGATCCACCTCCTTCGGTCCCGCGATCGACTGGTCGATCATGATCGACTTCCTGGGCAGCCCTGGCCTAGATCATCTTGTTAATTTTTTTTATTACACTGAATCTTCAAACTTTGTTATGTATTAGAGTTCTAAAGCACTACTCACTTCTGAGTGTTGAGTGCTAACACTGAAAGCTGAGATCCAAATGGCCCATGATTTTAACCCTCTTTCCTCTTCCTCCTTCTCTAAAAACACACATATTTTTATCTATTTATTTTCTTTCTCACAGTATGGAACCAGGGTAGCATTTTGTAGACAACGAGGGGTTGCGAGGGTTAGAGTCGTAATGAAATGACTTGTTACTAATTCTGACTTTGTAGGACGAGACTAGATATTATTTTGTGAGCCATTGTGGTGTAGTGGTTTGAGCACTGAATTCCGACTCCAGAGGCTCAGCCATGGATGATCTTGGGAAGTCACACTCTCTCAGCCTTTTTGGAAGTCAACCTTTTAAACAAATCTCACCAAGAAACCCCATGATAGTTTTCCTTTAGGTTGCCAGAAAATGACGTGTAGACACACAACAAGCAACACACAACTCTTTTACCTTGACAAAAATAAGTTTCCACACTTGGGTTGGATAATATAGATTATATATAAAGTAACTACAGAGAGAGAGAGAGAGAGAGAGTAAAGGATGGAGAGAGAGAAAGAGAGCAGGGAGTAAACATGACTTAATGTTTTAACAAAAAATGTTATTGCTCCACCCTGGAAAAGGTTAATCCATGATTCTAATGCTGCTGTGGGTCTTCCCTACAGGAAGCCTACATTGCTGATTTAGATGCCAAGAGCGGAGCCAGCTTAAAGCTCACAATCCTGAATCCAAAGGGCAGAATCTGGACCATGGTGGCTGGCGGTGGTGCATCTGTGGTATACAGGTATGGGGTATATGATCTTGTAAGAGTGGAGTGGCAGCTGCTGTGTGTGGGGACAACTGGAATGGATTGTCGAAGGCTTTCACGGCCAGAATCACTGGGGTGTGGTGTGGTTTCCAGACTGTAAGACCGTGTTCTAGCAGCATTTTCTTCTGATGTTTTGCCTGCATCTGTGGCTGCCATCTTCAGAGGATCTCTAAAGATGCCAACTACAGATGCAAAACATCAGGAGAAAATGCTGCTAGGACACTGCCTTACTGCCCAGAAACCACACAACACCCCAGAAGAATTAAAGTTCAGATCTTGAAAACATTTCTTGGGATGATTTGGTAACCTGTCAATCACTACTTTTTCGCATTCCTTTTTAAAAAAAAGACCAACACCCCAAGGTCCCTGTCAGGGTCGCCAGCTTCTGTGCAGCAGCAATAGTTTGTCGGCGCAAAATGCTGTCACAGTCTTAGAAAGTTTTAATATTTATTTCGGTTTTACCATTGTTATTTTAGCATTTAAATGTTTAATACCATTTTAACTAGGCCTATCTTATTCAATATTGGGTTTTAAACTTTGCTTTGACATTGTTTCTTGATACCCAGATGTGTGTGTACCCTGACATTTGTACATTTGTGTACATGTGTTTGTACATGTGTGTGTAACCTGATGTTTGTACATTTTTATGTTGGTCATTGACTGTAATAATAAATCTTATCTTTTTAAAAACATATTTTTAGTTATGCTTTATCGCAAAAAAAATGTGTAATGAGAGTTCTGTATGGTTCCATTATAGTTCTTGATGTTTGAGAGGCAGTCCATTTTTCCAACAGATTTGATGGCTAGGAGCAATCATACTCAGCTCAACTACAAATAGTTATTTTTCAACTTTTAAAAAACCTTAATTTTAAAATGTAAATATACACCAGTGGTCCCCAAACTTTTTTGGCCTACCGCCCCCTTTCCAGAAAATTTCTTACTCAGTGCCCCCCTAGAAATTAATTAATTATAATAATAGTAATAGTGTTGGAAGGGACCTCTAAAGACCACCTAGTCCAGTGATTTCCAAACTTTTTTGGCCTACAGCCCCTTTTCCAGAAAAAAATTGACTCACCACCCCCCTAGAAATATTTTTTTTAAATTTAATAGCAATAAAACAGAAAGATATATGTATTAATGCAGTGGTTCTCAACCTTTCTAATGCCTTGACCCCTAAATAAGGTTCCTCGTGTTGTGGTGACCCCCAACCATATTTTTGTTGCTACTTCATAAATAATTTTGCTATTCTTACGAATTCTAATGCAAATATCTAAAATGCAGGATGTATTTTCATTGTTATAAATTGAACATAATTAAAGCATAGTGATTAATCACAAAAACAGTATGTTTGGGGGAGTATGGACAATGGATGATGGGCTCCGTTGGAGGACACGGAGGCCTTTGCACTGCAGTCTTTGCACTGTACTGCGTGTGGGGGGTCAAAGTGAAGGGGCGGGGCCAAAGAAGAGGGTCACGTGACCCCTCCTAAATGGCCAATTGTTCACCACCACCCCCAAATTCCCCCTGAGCCTCCCACCGCCCCCTTGGATCACCTCACCGCCCACCAGGGGGTGGTACCAGCCCACTTTGAGAATCAGTGATATGCATCATGCAGCATGAATGCACATATACTTTCATTTTGCCAGATTCTACTCTTTTTTATCTCAATGAGCCCCTGCCACTCTACAAGTTACAACTCTTACCTTCTTGGCAATTGGCTAAGAATTCTGTTGCCATGAAATGTTTGCTAATATCTTAACTCCTGCAATAGAGTTTTCTGATGCTTAAGAAATGTTGGACTCTAGTTGGTGTTCTTGTTTCTACCCTGGTCTTTACTGAACCTAAGAGTAGAATGCAGCTTAGTTCTTGCTCTAAATTCCAAAAAAACCCAAAAAACTTTGAACATTCTTGGCTTTGCAAATTAAACCTTCTGATATCATTTATGTGCCTTCTACCTAGTGATACCATCTGCGACCTTGGTGGAGTGAATGAACTGGCTAATTATGGTGAATACTCTGGAGCTCCCAGTGAACAACAGACTTATGACTATGCTAAGACCATCCTGTCTCTCATGACACGCGAAAAGCACCCAGAAGGTACAAGAGATTATCTGGGCAAACTAGAAACACTAGTCGTTGATGCTTCTGCATGCCTTTTTGTGGTTGAATGCTGTGACCATCATCCCTCGGGCTCACACTGCCAGAGAGCAGAAATGATGCTGGATATGAATTCAGACTACCAGGGGCAGACTGAGAAATGAGCCAATAGCACAAGTTGGGCTGGCCATGGGAAAGGACATGATAGGAAGCTAGGGATAAGCAGATACGAATAAGAAAGAAGCAGGAGATAAATCAGAGATAAGGCAGAGGAGGAAGGAGAGAAAGAAGGACATCGAAGGAGGATCCAGTTTCTGACTTACAATTAGGAATGCAAAAGAAAAGCTTGCTGTTCTCCCAGTCCCATGACTGACTGCTTTGCTGACTGGACTGGGCAGCACTCCAAGCCTTGCTTCTCCTTCACAAGATTTTAGCTGTAATTGGATGCCATTAGAGAAGGGTGAACAAGTGTCTGAGGCTTGCCTCACCCCAAGGAGATCTTCAAGGACTGCCCTTGGCCAATAACATTGACCCAAACAACTGCATCTTCAAAGGAGCAATGTCATAATGTTTTCCGGCCCTTCCTGGACCCTTTTAGGCCCCAAAGACAATTTTTCCCTTCAAGAGTTGACTTCTGGGTTACTTCCACTGAAAAAGATTACTTCCACATTGGAAAAACACACCTGAGCAGTGATTTTTTAAAATACCCATTTTTTTACAACAAAATCCTGCCACATTGGTTCCTAACACAGGAATACTAGAGGGCATTTAGAGGGCCTGTTTTTAAGGCACCATGGCTACTCTTTTCTCACCCTGGCAAACAATTTCAACTTTGTGTTGTCGAAGGCTTTCATGGTCAGAATCACTGGGTTGCTGTGAGTTTTCTGGGCTGTATGGCCATGTTCCGGAAGCATTCTCTCCTGACATTTCACCCACATCTATGACAGGCATCCTCAGAGGTTGTGAGGTTTGTTGGAAATTAGGCAAGTGGGGTTTATATATCTGTGGAATGTCCAGGGTGGGAGAAAGAACTCTTGCTGGAGGCAAGTGTGAATGTTGCAATTGATCACTTTGATTAGCATTGAAGAGCCTTGCAGCTTCAAAGTTTGGCTGCTTCCTGTCTTGGGGAATCCTTTGTCGGGAGGTGATTCGCTGGCCCTGATTTTTCTTCTCTGGAATTCCTCTGTTTTTGAATGGACATTCCACAGGTATATAAACCCCACTTGCCTAGTTTCCAACAAAGCTCACAACTTCTGAGGATGCCTGTCATAGATTTTGGTGAAACGTCAGGAGAGAATGCTTCTGGAACATGGCCATACACCCCAGAAAACACATGGCAACCCAGTTTCAACTTTGCTTTTTAACACACTACGTTCCCCTCCCCTCTTTCTCGCATTGAGTTGTTTGAAAAAGAAGTATTGGTGGGTGACCGTTCCATGAATTATTGGCAGGGGAAATAAAGGAAGCCCCTTCTTATCTGATGGGTTGAGAACGTGGATCATTGTCAGAAAAAGGAATGGGTTGAAAGATGGAAACCATTTTTTTAGCTTGCACATAACAAGGCTAAACACTCAATGGGAGATTCAATGTGAGGAGAGAAGTAGTGGGCTCAAAAGCAGCAGCCATGGTCAAAAGAACAAACCGGGGTTTGAAAATGCAGAACATAGTTCTAAACATAGACTATCCAAGCAGGGGATGCCTGTAAGAGGGGTGGCACCTACCTCTTATGACAGTGATTACTGATAATGAATGCTCCCCTCAAATACCACCCTGGCCCCAGACATTTAAGTAGATGGAAAGCCTAGGTTTATAGTCAGAATACGTATTTCTTACGAAGTAGCATAACACTTTCTCTTGTTTTTCCTCTCTCCACAAGGTAAAATCCTGATCATTGGAGGGAGCATTGCTAATTTTACTAATGTGGCTGCCACTTTTAAGGTAAACGTTTTCCTGAAAATGTGTCTCATAATAGCCACATATAATTAGGAGCCCCTGGTAGTGCAGCGGCTTAAACCACTGAACTGCTGAACTTGCTGACTGAAAACTCCCACTGTTAGTTCCAGCTTCTGCCAACCTAGCAGTTCGAAAACATGTAAATGTGAGTAGATCAATAGGTACAACTCTGGCAGGAAGGTAACGGCGCTCCATGCAGTCATGCTGGCCTCATGACCTTGGAATCGTCTACGGACAATGCCGGCTCTTCGGCTTAGAAATGGAGATGAGCATCACCCCCAGAGGCAACCTTGACTAGACTTAATGTCAAGGGGAAATGTGCTGTTGCACCCAAGTTGCTTTAAATGTCTCTTTAGCATTAACGTGTCCTAACTTTCTGTCAGTTTGGGGGATGCTTGTTTGCCTTTCTGTTTGAGCGAGAAATCTCACAGAATCAATTACCATGCTATTGCTTTGAGGAAATGGTAACGATTTATTAACTGGTCTTGGATCTACCTCCAACCAGGCACTAACTTGATTTCCCCACAACAAAGTCCATATTTAAAATTTGAAGATAAACTGATTTCTGAGAAGAATAATTGACAGTTTTCTGAGGAGAACAGGTGACAGTTTTCCTTGCTTGCTGTCTCTGGTATAGAGGCCTCTGAGGCACCCAATGCCCAAGGCATTAATTACTAAATTGACTTGAAATGGTTTGTCCAAGCCTGGAGGAAGGGTTTTCTTAAACACCACCCTCATAAAACTAACATAAAAGTGACTACTCTAAAACTAAAGGTGAGGCAGCCTGACAAAAGGAACTGGAACGTCTACATTTCCAGCGCAGGAAACCTTACCTTCTATAATTACATAACTAGCTACATGATGGCCTATATATACTTGACCTCAAACTATGTGGTTTTTGAAGCATTTTTTGTGTTCCCTGCTCTTCCTATTACATTAAGTTCACTTTGTAGACCTTCTCTTTAGAAGGAAAAGAAATTTAAATGAAATTGGAAGACACAATCATATTTCAACAGTAAGAGAGTTTTGTAAAAGAAATTGTGTGTGTCAGTGTGAGATTATTTTACTATTCTTTTTTTCTTTTTGAAGGGTATTGTTAGAGCCATTAAGGATTATCAAGGTCCTCTGAAAGAACATGAAGTGAGGATCTTTGTGCGGAGAGGAGGACCAAACTACCAGGAAGGTTTACGTGTCATGGGGGAAGTAGGTAAGGAGATTCTGAATAATTCCTTTTAATTCTGTTTTCCCCCGGCACTTTGTTTTCATGTATTACTTATAAATAAACGGGAGTGCTTGGCCTAATCAAAGAAAGGGACAGCTGTCAACGTGGCTTTCCTCCCAGAGTTTTCCAACTGCAAGGCTGATATAAAGAACCCCGGCATCCATCTAGGACAGACCTGGGCATCTTAAGGCCCGTGGGCCGGATGCGGGCTGCCGGCCAATTCTGACCAGCCCGGGGAGAAGGGCGTCGGGGGCGGGGCTGTTTCTGCAAGAGGAAGGGCTGCCGCTGCCGCCAGCCCATCGCGGGCTGTGGAGCCTGCGCCGGCAGACAGCCCACCGCTCCGGAGAACGATCGGAGGAGTGGCGGCTTTGGAGTGCCTGCCAACCCGGGAGGCAATCCGAGCCTGCAGCGGGAGCAGTCAGCGACCTGCGGCGGCTGATCGCCCTGGCGACCTGGAAGACTTGATCTTCTTCCGGTTCGCCAGGGTGATCACCCGCCGCAGCTCGATGACTGCTCCCGCTGCAGGCCCGGATCGCCTCCCGGGATGGAAGGCACTCCAAAGCCGGGATGGCAGGCACTCCATGGCAGGGCGATCAGCCGATCAGGAACGCCTCTGACGGAATGGCTGGGGGCGAGAGCAGGCGGAGCCTGCAGCCTCCAATCGTCTGATGCTCTGCTTGCTGCGACGGCAGCTAGGTCCGCTTTGTCATCCTCTGGGCTGGGTCCATTGGGCCATTCCATCTTGGGATCCTTCCTCTCTTGAGAATGTCAGCCTCCATCTTGGTTCATACCTTGTCTTCTTGAATTTCATTTCATTTTATTTTAGTGGTTTTTATTATTATTTTATAATAATAATATTATAATAATATAATAAATAATATAATATAATGTTATATTATGTTATAATTTCAATATATTATAATGTCCATATATATACTATAATATAATAATTATGATATTAATACTAATAATATATGAATATTTCTTGATATATTAATATGTTAATATTAATGATGTGTAATATATAGTAAATATAGTAAGTAAATAAATAAATAAAGTAGATTAGAATGTAGTTCAGCCTTTAGGTGCGGCCCTCCATAATATTTTTTGGCTCTCGTGTGGCCCCTCGGAAAAAATAATTGACCACCCCTGATCTAGGATCTCTCTTCTCTTTTATATATTACACTTTCTCATCTGTGAGTACAAATGCTGTCTAAATGCATTTGAATATTTTTTCCCCAGTGTAGACTGCAAGAAATGCTCTATCAGATATTAAGAATATGCATCTTAATACCATCAGGCAAATGTAAAGGAACAATTGGAGTGTGGAAGTGGAAAGGATGTGCTAAGGTCTTGGCTTCAAACTGGGAAGAAAACATAGAAGCTTTTGGGCAAGTAGGGTTATTAACAAAAAGACCCTCCTCATAAATGTATAGTAGAGTAACTTATTAGCAGCAGCGTGACCCAGCACCAGTAGCCAAAAGTGGTAAAAAGAACAAAAACACAAGACCAATGTTATATCTTCCTTAGGGGGCTTTTCTTTATAGCAAAATAATATGATTATACTATTTACAAGAACAAGGTTTCCATAACACAAAGTTCTTTATACTTCCTTCTTTGCTTCCACACTGGGCTTCTTTCTCATGCAGATCATTTATTCGCTCTCACAGAGCCTCTTCTCACACTTAACTTACACAGGAGCTTCACACAGTAGTCTTTTATATACAGTAGCTTTCACACTGGAGCTTTACACACGAGGCCTTCAACCTGGGACTTCTCTCACCAAAGCCTTCTCACCCCAGGCCTCTCACACACTGAGGCCTACTAACACTGGGGTTTACCTCACACTGAGGCCTCTCTCAGACTGAAGCCTCTTCATATTGAGGGCAATTAACACTAAGGTGTACTAAGCTACAGGCACACCTGCTTATATTGAACTGCAGCTTTTGCTGAGTCATTGCATCCATTTAACCCTTTCAGTGTTTGATTCACATTTTCGTAATTAAAAATAATTAAAAATAATAATTTTTAATATTTCTGACAACAACTTATAAAGTTGCTCTTTTATAATACAGCTCCCAAAATTTCCCAACCAGAACTCCCTTAGTCCAACTGTAGCCCACAAAACTTGTAGACTTTTGTGGGCTACAGTTCACCGAGCAGCAGCTTTTCAGAGTTCTGCTTCCACTTTCCCATTTTCTTTCCCAGCAGTCCTTTCCAAATAAAAATAAATAAATATTGGTATCATCAATATGCTGCTATTGTTCTCTTCGTTTACAGGAAAAACAACTGGAATTCCCATTCACGTCTTTGGTACGGAGACGCACATGACTGCGATTGTTGGTATGGCTCTGGGGCACCGGCCCATCCCAAACCAGCCACCCACTGCAGCCCACACTGCAAACTTCCTCCTTAATGCCAGTGGCAGCTCCTCAGTAAGTCTTTTTTGCAACTGAGTGCATAACACATGCAGATATTATTCTTTTGGACTAGCTGCTGGTTGAGGGAATCTTACAGTTGTACCCTTATCAATGTAATTTTTGCAGGCTCAGGTAGTAACCAGTTCTTCTTGCAGGCACTCTGATTTTCTTTGTGGAGGAGTAGGAAGAGTAGGAAATGGTGATGGTTTAGTTTAGTGCAAAATACAGGTTGAGTCTTCCTTACCTAGAAATCAGAAATCCAAAATACTCTACAAACTTCTGCCTTTGGATAAAGGGGGCTATCTCGAATAGACTACTGTAACGCTCTCTACGTGGGGTTGCCTCTGAAGACTGCTCGGAAACTGCAATTGGTCCAACACTCGGCAGCCAGGTTACTAACAGGAGCAGGGTACAGGGAGCATACAACTCCCTTGTTGCGCCAGCTCCATTGGCTGCCAATTAGTTTCCGAGCACAATTCAAAGTGCTGGTTTTGACCTACAAAACCCTATACGGTTCCACCCCAGTTTACTTGTCCGAACGAATTCTCCCCTATGAACCATCAAGGACATTAAGATCCTCCGGAGAGGCCCTGCTCTCGATCCCGCCATCTTCGCAATCATCGCGTCTGGTGGAGATGAGAGACAGGGCTTCTCTGTGGTCGCCCCTTGGCTGTGGAACTCTCTCCCAAGTGATGCTAGGTCTGCCCCCTTTCTGTTGTCCTTTAGGAGGCTGGTGAATACTTGGATGTGGAACCAGGCCTTCCCAGAATAGGCTGAGATTGGCTATTATCTGAATGAATGACCATGTTTACAGATCGAGTGGAATTGTTTTAGTGGCAATGTGGTTTTATGCTGGGATTTTTATGTATTTAATATGTTGTTGTAGTTGTTTTTAAACTGTATAGCATTGCTGTAATTCCGGTCTGAGTCCCTCGATAGAGGTGAGAAGGTCGGGGTACAAAAGTTTTTAAAAAATAAAAAAATAAAATTTTACACCTCAAATTGGAACAGGTTAAATGCCACATAAATGAACTGTGAGGCAAGGGCAGAGTGACCCATTGGAAGCTGCTTGTGTCCTGCCAGAGATAATTAAAAATGCTGCGCGCGCGCATGTGTGTGTGTAGAAAGTGCACTAATAGCCAAAAAAGTGTTTCCTGGTCCAAATCTGTTCAAACTTTTCACTAATCACCATTCACTCAATTGTTTCATTCACTCTCTCATTTCCTCTAGATCCTTATGTGAGCATACCTATTACATGTTACATACATCAGCCTTAATACATTAGACAACATTTCCTACCCCCCAAAAAATCCATCACATCACAGATATGAACATTGCTAGAGGCCCCTGAGTTACCTGAGTTCTTATCTGCTTTGTGCGCTACTAACAAACATCTGCAACAAGCAAGCCGAGAGCTGTGTAAATCTGAGAATTGTTGTCCAAAAGAGCAAAGCTCCCAAGCTCTGTCTCTCCCTGCTGCCTCATCAGTGAACTGCTATGCTAACTGTTAATCTAGTTTGTTTGGTCCTGTGTCAGACTCCAGCAACAAGCCGGACTGCGTCTTTTTCTGAATGCAGACCTGATGACCTGGCACCAGCTAAGAAGGCAAAGCAGACCGTGCGTTCTGGTAAGAAGCTCTTTCTTTGGATTCTCTTGAAGTGTTGCTTTTCCAATTCCTACAAGTTCATCCTTTCGGGCATTTTGCTGGAGCATTTCCAACTTTCCTTAGCATCATTCTCCAAACCCTTCCAGTGAACTAGGATTGCATTCCTACCTGCTTTTGCTTGCTCTTCCTCTCCAACAACTTCCTTGTGGATTTTGCATTTCCTTGGAAAGAGGAAAATGTACTATTTTCAAGGAATACTTTCCATGCTTAGATGCTCACCAAAGAACCATTGCACTCTCTCGTGGAATCTTCCTTCTGTATTTTATCGAGACTGTTGGTGGACAATCTCTGGCATGTTTTCATTTTGCACAGTGGCCAATCAGGTCTGTTGGGCTAGTTGATGTCTTACACACACTGAGAAAGTGCCATTGTGCAGTTAAAACAAATGTGGTCAATGGGGGGATGGTCTATACCAGGGGTGGGCAATTATTTTTTCCAAGGGGCCACATGAGAGCCAAAAATATTGTGGAGGGCCGCACCTAAAGGCTGAACTACATTCTAATCTACATTATTTATTTATTTATTTACTATATTTACTATATATTACACATCATTAATATTAACATATTAATATATCAAGAAATGTTCATATATTATTAGTATTAATATCATAATTATTATATTATAGTATATATAGACATTATAATATATTGAAATTATAATATTATTTTATTATATTATTATAAAATTATTATTATAAAATAATAATAAAAAACCCACTAAAATAAAATAAAATTCAAGAAGACAAGGTGCGAACCAAGATAGAGGCTGACATCCTCAAGTGAGGAAGGATCCCAAGATGGAATGGCCCAATGCACCCAGCCCAGAGGATGACATAGCGGACCCAGTCGCAACAGAGCAGAGCAGCAGACGATCAGAGGCTGCAGGCCTCCGCCCACTCTCGCCCCCAGCTGATCACCCTGCCATGGAGTGCCTGCCATCCTGGCTTTGGAGTGCCTGCCATCCCGTGAGGCGATCCAGGCCTGCAGCAGGAGCTGTCGGCAAGCTGCGGCGGGTGATCGCCCTGGCGACCCGGAAGACGATCAAGTCTTCCGGGTCGCCAGTGTGATCAGCCGCCACAGGTCGCTGACCGCTCCCGCTGCAGGCCCGGATCGCCTCACAGGATGGCAGGCACTCCAAAGCCACCGCTCCTCTGATTGTTCTCTGGAGCGGCGGGCTGTCTGCCGACGCAGACCCCACAGCCCGCCCATGGCGGCAGGGTTCCTCTAGGCCCCACCCCCCCCGCCCTTCTCTCCGGTCTGGACAGAAACAGCTGCCGGGTCGCATCCAGCCTGCGGGCCGGAGGTTGCCCAGGTCTGGTCTATACACATCCAGGTATTTTTATTAATTAGAACAGGGCTGTTTAGGTGTTTTGGCCTTCATTGGTAAACTGGCTAGGATTTCTGGGATTTGAAGGCCAAAACACCTGCAGGGCCAGCAGTTGGACAGCCCTGATTTAGAAGTTAACACACAGTATCTTTGAGGACATCTGTGTAGCCACCTGCTGATGCATATACAGGCAGTTCCTGAGTTATGGAGAAGAGAGGTTCTGTAGGTTTGTTTTTAAGCTGAATTTCGTATGTAAGTCATGCCAGGTACATTTTTAAGTGCAACGTTTTTTGCCAACACTGTGAGCCGCCCTGAGTTCCCTTCAAGGTTTAGAAGGGTGGTATACAAATACCGCAAATAATAATAATAAATAATTCCAGCCACTTATATTTATTTTTAGTTTTGGATAGCATAGAGAAGTGTTAACACCCCTGTAACATTTCTTTTGCTGTCTGTGCCCCTTCTCCGATTTCACATTTTCTGTTTCTGTGACAATTACATTTTGAAAATTTTGAGCTGTCATGGAAACAAGGATTGGTCTAAAGCTTCAGTGGAGACACCTTTTTCCCATGGTAACACTTCCAGGAGTGAATTTCCCTTCCTAGGGGTAGATTTATCTCACTTCCTGTTGATTCATGGCTCACCCCGCTGAGTCTTGCAAATCCCAGTGTGAGGACTGCCCCTAATTTTAAGGAAACCGATTTTTAACTTTTATTTTTTTGAAAGAAAGACAGGTCATAGTGGAACATGGGTTTTGAACCACAATGAACATTTCCATTCAAGATCCCCCTTTCCCCCTCCCTCAGTGAGATTCTGAAGAGCGCCCAAATTCCCAGGCCTCTTGTTTCAGAACCACTTAGATAAGCTGAGATCTCAGTTGCTCCAGCCTCCCCAGGTTTAATGTGAGCCAGGCTCCAGGTCAGACAGCCTTGTCGGATTTCTTGCAATGGTAATTCTCTCTTTAACAGATACATCCCCATCTTCGAGGCCTGTTCAAGGTAGGACTCCACCACTAGCTCAGTGTGTCCAGCCTTGCTACCAGCTGCTTGTACTGCTCTTTATAATGGGTGTTCCTTGTGTTTGGGGTGTTGCTGGTTTTGTCTGTTTGGCTGTTCTGTATCTGCCGTTTCACCCTTTTTGCAAAGTTTGTGGTGTTCCCTGGGTAATTCCTGTCACTGGTTAAATATGGCTCTTTAAGGCACCCATCTTATTATCCCTCCCCCTTTTTTCTATTTAAAATGTTAATCTCACAATGAAAGCCTAAGTAGTCCATGATCATAGCTGACTATTGTGAAAGCTTGCTTCTAAATGATGTAGTTCCATAGCAGTTTTCATCAATACCACCGATATTAAATTTGCTGCAACACTCCTTACAAATGGAGGAACACGGTGCTGAATAGCATTGAGGTACAAAAAGGCATAAGCCAGTGTATATCAAAAATGCAAAATGTATTCACAAATATCAGTAGTCTAATATCAATGAGCTGAACAACCACAATAATAATAATACAATCAAAACGTGAGCCGAGTGTGCGTACTTTACCCTGTTAGATGATATATAGAGTCCTGAGTTTTAGAGTCCAAAGTCCCTGGGTAAATCAAGTTCATGTATACAAAGTATCAAGCGGTTTTCAAATAAACCAAATTATATCTTTAGATGCTCAAAAGCAGTTCCATAGGTCAATTATGGTGCGGTTTCAGCAAGGTAATTCCACAATTGGATGATATAGGCATAAATGATCCACCAGAAGATCGGACATTGAAGAGTAGAAAATATACTCCGAGATGTAAAGCGGAATTGTAGGAAGCCGACGGGGTGAAGATATCACAAATAATCTGGCCACCTTAGATCCGTTTCGCTCCTGGGTGGAGCTTTATCACGGCTTCAGTATCAAACACACCAATGTCCTATTTATGGAAGTAAATCATATATATCTCAATACAAGCTGATGCAATCAAAAACCCATAAAATGCAATATACAGGTCCTTCTCAAAAAATTAGCATATCGTGCTAAAGTTCATTGTTTTCCATAATGTAATGATAACAATTAAACATTCATATATTGCACACCAACTGAAATATTTCAGGTCTTTTTTTGTTTTGTACTGATGATTTTGGCATACAGCTCCTGAAAATCCAAAAATACTGTCTCAAAAAATTAGCATATTTGGTCAGATGGAATATGCTAATTTTTTGAGATATGTATGCCAAAATCATCAGTATTGAAACAAAAAAAACCTGAAATATTTCAGTTGGTGTGCAATGAATTGAAAATATATGAAAGTTTAATTTTTATCATTACATTATGGAAAATAATGAACTATAGCACTATATGCTAATTTTTTGAGAAGGATCTGTATCTATACATACCATCATGGAATACATCGAAAGCCTAACCTCACTAGGTAAGTGAGGTGACCTAAAAGATGATTGGATGAACCTCTAGCACGATTAAGTACACAAAGTAATTAGTTAAGGCAGCTGATTAATTACGAAATCAATGATTGAAGGCTGATGGATTCATTTAATCCTTTTGGATATTCTGTATCCAGGAGGACGATCCATTTGCATTCCATGTTACGTAACACCTGGTTGTTATCAATGTGTGGCTTAGGTTCCACCTTCTCTAAGACCTGCACTTTTAAGTGTTAGTAAAGTTGATTAGTAGCTTCTCTATGAATTTCTTAGTCATTTAGACTGACTTTGTAGCCACTTTCCACAGAGTTGCATTGGAGGACTTAGAGATTCCCAGAGAAGTATTATCACAGGTTTTTTTTTTTAAATCAGATTTTTATTCAGTTTTCCTATTGAATAATAAGGTATATACATAAGGAAATTCTGGAGAGAGAGGGAGAGAGAGAAAAGCAGTGCACTAATCAAAATAAGCTGGTCTACCCTTGTCCACACACACTTTTTTATTATTTTCGGTACACCTCACATCAATTAAACCGGCAGTGATAAAAATAACTACACATTAATAAAGGAAGTTTTTGCTCTTCTTGGGGAGAGATATTCACTGTGGGGGGCACCAGATCTACCAACCAACCCTATCTGAAAAAGTGAGTAAGAGCAGGAGGAGGCCCACAGTATTTGAGTATGGAGAGAACAGTTTGTAAGTGGACAATTTCTTCAGGAACCCCAGTGTGGAACTGTATGGAAACAAGGTGTTCCATTAGATCAGTGGTTCTCAACTTGTGGGTCCCCAGATGTTCTGACCTTCAACTCTCAGAAATCCTTACATGTGGTAAACTGGCTGGGATTTCTGGGAGTTGTAGGCCCAAAATACCTGGGGACCCACAGGTTGAGAACCACTGCATTAGATGAACCATTCAGAAAAGCTTTTATCTGTGTATTTTGAGGAACACCGACTGTACTGCCATTTGCCAGGTAGCTGTGATACAGAGCTTCTACTTGTGTGTGTTAGTATTCATGCCCCATTCCTTGTGCTGTAGCCATCTTAATGTGTGCTATGTGAGCCTTGGTTCACTGTGAACCAATTGGCTATTTGGGTTCCACGTTTTGACATGAACTATTCAGAGTGCCAAGAAGAAGGTACAAATGGCTGAAGTTGGTGCCCTTCTTTTATTAACGCCTGGGAGGTAGAAAAGAGAATTTTTACAGTCTGGACCATCACACCTGTGTTTATACTGTATGAAGAACACATCTGGACAAAGTTGACAAGCTACGTCTTCCCAATTTAAGCTTCCCTAGTCTGGAGCCTATTGGCTTGAGATGATAGAAGCTATAATTCCAACATGTTGGAAGAGGACTGGCATGGAGAAGGCTGCCTCAGGCTCTCCTAAGGTTGGATCTACAATAAATAAACAATATCTTTGTTGGTCCACCCCACTTCATCATTTGTGGTAGTTTGCAGTGTTCTTAAAGTCTTAGGGTAGTAGTGTTTGCATGTGTGAGTGAAAGGGGGAAATTGAGAGAGAGAGAGAGAGAGAGAGAGAGAGAGAATGAACATCCTTTTGTATGCTGCTTTTGGATTGTTACAGTGCACAATGGGATAACCAGTGTAGTATAATGGTTTGAGCTTTGGACTATGACTCTGGAGACCAGGCTTTGTATTCTTTCTCAGCCATGTCCATCCACTTGGTTACTTTGGGCAAGTACCACTCTCTTGGCATCAAATGATGGCAAATCCTGCCAAGAAAATCCTATATTAGGGTTGCCAAAAGTTGGAAATGACTTGAATTGGAAGAAGGGAAAGTGGTCAGGAGAGATTTTCACTGTTGGCTCAATAAATTGTAGCTCCACAAGTTGAGGTCCATGCATCTGAACCAGTCCCAGTGGTTTGCTTACAGTTCGATAAAATATGTTTTTAAACTCAGAACATTTAGGCCCTTCTGCTTCTCCTTTTCTGTTTTTATTCATAACACTCTGTTAAAGCAATAAAATACCCAAATCATACCAGAGATTTTTGAGAGCTGTAGAAATTTTAAAGACCCCATTACCATGCACAAATGACCATCGTTCATCAATCTAAAATACATTTATTACATTAGACAGAAGAGGGAATCATCAGTCCTCCAGGCAATAATAGACTACAGGACCCATCAGACCTATCCAGCATACTCAGTAGTGAGGAGTGCTGAGAGTTGCAGTACAACCAACACCTTGAAGGGTCAGATAGTTCCCTCCCTGATTTAGGTACTGTTTCCTAGGATACTGATAACTGAACTAAAACTTGATCACTGAGCTAAATTTTGAATGGGGACAATTGTTGAGTATGGTATTTGTGTAGCAAGTATAATTGCCCTCAAAGGATCCTCCACCCAATTTCTTGTATAAGTTACTGATTTGTCCTCTTGGTCTTGAGTGGGGGCAAATCTACAGCAGTGACTCATACAGGAATACTGTGAGGAGCATCCTTTGAAGGCGAGTGATTCTGCTCCTTTGCACTGAATAGTGAGTATGTATATGTAATTGAATGATTCAGTTTCTCGCAAAATACATATAAGTATTTCTGGCCCTTTGGTGGGTCACTCATAGACTAAGTATGTTAGTTCACAAAAGTTATGATTTTTATAAACTTAATAATCATATATGTTTGAGGAAGCTTAGGTGTAGGTTCCTTATGGCAAAAACTTAATATATCAGTGTGGAGGTACTGATGTCAGGCATGACATCCGCAATATCTTTTATGAGTGCATGAACAACTGGCCCATTAGGCAATGCGAATGTCCATTAGGAAGGAATTATTTCATCCACACACACCCTCTCCCAGTGACCCTTAGAACCTGTTACTCTGTTTATAATTTTAAGATTTATCAGTGCATCTGAGAGATGAGAGAAGCAAATTTTCTTAATAAAATGCTGATTACTTTGGCTGCTTCGTCTCCAAGGCTTTGCTTCATTTGTTTAGCTGGTGTGTTGGCACTTTCCCTTGACACAGAGGGAAATACCTGACTCTTTGTAGATGTGTGGCTGCTCACACATAGCCATCTTGAACTGTGTGTGCGTGTGTTAAATGTCCAGCCCTGGGTGAGCAGGGTTATGTTCTCTTTTTTCGTTGTCTAGGCAAAGCCACAACTTTGTTCAGTCGTCACACCAAGGCAATCGTTTGGGGGATGCAGACTCGGGCAGTGCAAGGCATGCTGGACTTTGACTATGTCTGCTCCAGGGATGAGCCTTCAGTGGCAGCCATGGTGTATCCATTCACGTATGTTCCTAATTCCATCTTTGCCGCTGTATCAAACTGCAATATCAAATTGCTGTCTTCCAGTTTTGAAAGTTAGAACAAGTAGTGCACATGTGACGATGTTTGCTTCTGTTGCACAGTAGATTATGGCAAGCTTGGGGATTCTCTTTACTTCATCCTCGATTGGATTCTCTTCCATTGCTCTCCTGTCTTAAAAGTGCTTCCTCCCCAAGCTTCTGAACCAGCATAATAAAACGTATGTGTTGTACTTGGAATAAACATATCCCTCACATGTTAAAAAACGGTCCAAAAAATCTTAAGAAATTTTTCCTAGTTCCAATCAGGCAGTGAAAAAGACACTAGTCAAATCTCTCTGAGCATTCCATAACTGAGTGCCCACATAGAGAAGACAGCCTCTCTAATAATCATGTTCTTCATATCTGTCCTCAGATTAGAGATCATCTTGTCTCATCAGACTGTCTCATCAGACGCATCTTATCTCATAAAACTCACTGTCTGTATGTAGAAGCTGAAATGTGTGATTCCTCAAATAACCTGATTCTAATTCTAAACTGGGAAGGGCCGTGATGGTCCTAGTGGGTTAAACCGCTAGGCTGCACAACTTACTAACTGAAGGTTGGCGGTTCGAATCCACAGGACGGGGTGAGCTTCCAGCTCCTGACAACCTAGCAGTTCGAAAACATGCAAATGTGAGTAGATAAATAGGCACTGTTCCGGCAGAAAGGTAACAGCATTCCATGCAGTCATGCCGGCCACATGACCTAGCAGGTGTCTATGGTCAACGTCGGCTCGTCAGCTTCAAAATGAAGATGAGCACCACCACCCCACAGTTGGAATCGACTAGACTTACTGTTGAGGAGAAACCTTTACTTAATTCTAAACTGAAGCAACATTTGGGAACAATCTTGAAAGGGAGCTGGGAGCCAGCACAGTGGCCATAACAAAGGATGTTCTCAGTATGGTCACAAATCTATTAAAAAAATAGCTTAGCTACAGGCATAGTATGTCCTATCTGTTACAGAATAGCAGTTGCACAAATCTATTAAAACCATAGCACAGGCATAGTATGATCATAACACTCTGTCCTATCTATCCTCAACAACAGTCCCACATATATTGTGTTAACTTATCCTAGGCCCCTTCTACGCTGCCATATAAAAATCCAGATTATCTACTTCAAACTGGATTATACAGCAATGTCGACTCATATAATCCAGTTCAAAGAAGATAATGTGGATTATCTGCTTTGATAATCTGGATTATATGGCAGTTTATAAGAGGCTCTAGACTGATGGTTATCAGATTATGGACATTTGAAGCCCTACCACCTCTTCCAAAAGACTTGTCAGCTAGCCACCCCTTGTTAGTATGTCTTCCCCTCGAGTATTATTTCATAGCAGTTATTTTCCATCCTGTTAACCATTCCTTTCTTGCTGTAGTACCCTGTAGCTAGAAAACTAGCATGTTATGAAATGAGACAAATTAGAATTCTTGGTTTAGGATTTAAAATTAGATAAGATTTTTTAAAATAGTAGTATTTATACTCCACATTTTCTGTGCCAAAGGAGACTCCTTAAGAATCATAACAATGTAACATTAAAATTGGATTAAACATAGAACTATTTAATATAGAAATATAAACAATACATAGTTAAATTCAATAAAACCATTCAAAATCTGTTAAACTTCGTAAAATGTAGCACCCCCTTTGTCTTGAAAATAGACTAATGTCCAGCCTATAATAATCCTCCCATTTGCTGCTGCATCATAAATTGTGTAAGTGTTGCTTTTAGATGGGGCACTGTTCTGCGTATGGCAATTGGGCAATTCTGTTCCTATTTGTGCATGGCTGTGTTTGTAACTTGCTGTGTAGTACAGATCTGAATGCTGCTATATATTTCGTTTTCTTACAGAGGTGACCACAAACAGAAGTTCTACTGGGGACACAAAGAGATACTCATCCCTGTCTTTAAGAACATGGCAGATGCAATGAAGAAGCACCCAGAGGTTGATGTGTTGATCAACTTTGCTTCCCTTCGCTCCGCTTATGACAGCACCATGGAGACCATGAACTACCCGCAGGTATGTGGAGTGGCCGGGGATATGTGGCCAGCTCTATTGAGCAGTTTTGGGAAACACAATCCAACCATTTTGTCCTACATGGGGACGTCTTTGAAAGTTGAGGTGAATCACTATGGAGGAGAGTACATTGCATGAACTATTAAGAATAATGCATTAAGAAAGGGTTTTGCTTCCTTTCCTTGTTACCTACTCTTGGAATATTTGTCCTTGCCTGAAACTGAGGACAGAGTTTTATTCCCCTTTATGTTGTTAACCTTAACTAGCAAAATCAGAATATATCATGCAGATTACATAAGTGCTATATTAATGCTGAATATTAATTATTCCAACAGCCTACCTGCTTATGGTGTCAAATAGTTGGCAGAACTCTCAAACTCCAGGGCTTCTCTTCTTCATGAGGAAAAGCATCTTACATGCCTCCAGGAAATGGTGCACAAATGTTAAACTTTTTCAAAGTAGTGATACAAACTGTTTACTGGCCCTTATGTGAGGTTGTATCAATGCTCTGATTTCATAGTACCAGAGTTTGTGACTATAGACGTAGTTTCTGGGGGGAAAAATCTGTGTTCCCGTCAAAAACCAAAAAATTGTGACTGGCACTTTGGGTTATAAGAATACATTTGAAACTTGTGAGCTTCAAAAGCCAACTACCAATCATAGTATAGAGCAGGGCTGCCCTGGAAGTTGATCGCGATCCCAGTCGATCCCGGGACCGAAGGAGGTCAATCCCAGCTGGATTGTTTCTCAGAGGGGGCGGAGCCAGGCCGCACCAAGCCCCTCCCCCTCCCCGGCTTCGGCACTTTCAGCAGCTGCTCCAGGTTTGAGGAGGGCAGGGCCAACCCAGCCTTGTGCTAGCTATGCCACCACTGGCTTGGCCTGGAAAAGCTGCTGGGAACTCCAAAGCCAGAGGGGAGGGGGCGGGGTTTGGCACGGCCTGGCTTCGAAATGTGTTTTGTACCAGCAGCTTCTCTGCTTGAGGATTGCAGGGCCAAGCCAGCCTTGTGCTAGCTATGTCACCACTGGCTTGGCATTGCCATCCTCAAGCCTAGAGAAAGCTGCTGGAGCTCAAAGCCAGAGGGGAGGGGGGCTTGGCGCGGCCTGGCTCCACCCCCCTCTGGCCAAGCCCCCCCCCGCCCCCTCCCCTTTTCAGCCTTGAGGAGGTAGGTAGATCTTTCTGACTTGATTTTAATATAAGTAGCTCGCATGCTGAAAAAGTGTGGGCACCCCTGGTATAGAGATTAGACTTGTGTGCCAAGTTTGGTCTTTATTGGTCTTGGTTCTGGGCCACCCCTGGTATAGAGATTAGACTTGTACATTTATATAGAATCACATTTCTAAACATATTAACTACATTTTCAATTTCAAGTGCCTTCCAAAAAAAGGGTGCCATTTTGAATGTCGTTTTATTCTGTGGTGTGCCCCAAAAAAAAACGGATTTTGCCAATGTAAAAAGTTGTGTGCCAAGTTTGGTCTTTATTGGTCTTGGTTCTGGGCCACCCCTGGTATAGAGATTAGACTTGTACATTTATATAGAATCACTATCTATTTCCGTTTCATTCTTAAGGCCCCCATTTTCAATTTCAAGTGCCTTCCAAAAAAGGGTGCCATTCTGAATGGGCGTTTTTATTCTGTATTCGAAAAAAAACCAAAAAAAAACCGGACCCACTTGCCACTATGGGTGGGCTTCCCCAGGCTCCCCTTCTTCTCAGTTTTAGGGCTAGAGAGGTGAAAATCACCACACATGGAGGGCACACATCTACTTTTAGCCCACCATGTTTTATAACATTTGTGCCATCCTCCAATTTTTAGGGATTTTTTTTTCTTTCTATATATTCTCTCTCTTGGCTTTTATTCGTGAACAAAGATTCAGGAAGGACTCATCCCACGCTTTCTACAAGCGCCTTGATGACAAAATCTCCTTAAAAACATTTCCTCCCCCGGCCCTGCATTTCTCCAGGAGCAGCAGCAGGAGGGAGGGAGGCAGGGCAGGGCACTATGTCTTCATGCCTAACATCAAAGATACTTCACACACCACACACACAGCCCAGTACCCAGCCCCACTATTTCACTTCTTCTTTAACTGACAGCAATTTTTTTGGGGGGGGGGGGGAATTCCCTCCACTTCCCATCATTTTTGGCAGTGGCGTGGTTTGTCCTTATATCCTTCATTATGACCTGGATTAAAAGCATCAGAGTTACTTAAGATACCACTCCTCCTTTGATGCTTTCCCCTCAGTCTGTAGAGGAGATTATTTATTTATTTATTTATTTATTTTCTGCCCTTCTCACCCCGAAGGGGACTCAGGGCGGATCACAATGCACATATATAGGCAAACATCCAATGCCATTGACATACAGCATATATAGACAGAAATGGAGGCAATTTCATATTCCAGAAATCAGTTAAATTTAGCCTCCCCACAAAGGGGTGCCTAAATTTCCTACTTGACAGATGCAATTGTCTTTTGGGTTGCAAAGGTCAATGAGCTACACAAATTGATCGAGAGCTCACCCCGACCCGGGCAGGCCTTGAACTCATGACCTTCTCGTCAGTAGAGATTTATTTATTTATTTGTCACATTTGTATACCGCCCCTCTCAGCCCAAAGGTGACTCGGGACGGTTTACACAAGGCGGCAGTCTCTGCCTTCCAATACAACACAAACAAACAACCCAAAAAATAACCATATAACAACAAATTAACAATTAAAAACATACAGTTGCAGTCTCAGCATCATGTTGAAATCAGTTTCTGTCACATCATTGTCATTCCATATATCTAACTAGCTGTACCCGGCACGCGTTGCTGTGCCCTATTTTGGAGATGCGAGGAAGTCTGAGTATGTAAGGGTTGGAGTTGTTGTTAGTTATGGTGTTGTTGGGGCCATGGCTGTGTTGTTGTGGGTTGTTTTGGTGGGTGGGATGTTGGAGTCCTGTGGAGTTGTTGTGTGGTGTTGCTGGCGTTCTGCATAGCTTGTGGATATGCAATGTTTTTTGTCTTTCTGTCTGCTGTGTTGATGTAGAGGTTGATGCGTGTGTGGGTGGGGTACTTTGGAAGTGAGTGGAGGTACCTGAAATCCCATTATCCATTGTGTGTCCTTCTCTATAATCTGCAGTTGGATGGAGTGTGGGTCATGGGGTGCATTGTGTGCCAAGTTTGGTCTTTATTGGTCTTGGTTCTGGGCCACAGTGGTCTGTGGGGAAAGATGGGTTTTGAAGTACTACAAATCCCATTATCCATGGAGGTACTTCAAGTCCCATAATCCATGGTCCACCCTCCTCCAAACTGTAGTATAATGTAGCGTGGGTCATAGGGGCTCTGTGTGCCAAGGTAGGTTACTGTAAATTCAGGCCATACACAATGTCCCATGAGCTGAGGCCTAGTCAGGAACAGCAAGTTAATGAAGCCTTACTGTCATTTCAGGCCATACACAATGTCCAATGAGCTGAGGGCTAGTCGGGAGAATCAAGTTAATGAAGCCTTACTGTCAATTCCTAGCGTAAACAGCATTCCATTAAGTGAGGCCTAGTCAGGGAAATTAAGTTAATGAAGCCTTACTGTCAATTTTGGGCGTGGTCTGTGATTTGTAGGGGTGTAAATTTTCTGTGGGAAGTGAATTGGGTGTTTGTGTTTGTGCCTCAGCCCTTTGCCTTATCCTCCTCTGACAGTTTATTATGGGTTGGAATGTTCATGTTGGCTGGCCAGTACAGGACTTATGCAAATCCGCCCTTATTGGCAGCCAATCATGTTGTCAGAATGTAGAGGCTGGGAGAGTCGTTGGCAGCCCCGGAGGATGCTGGGAAATGTAGGGTTTTTTTACTCGTTGTTTTGGCGGCCGTGGAGGTTTTGGGGGAAAGTTTCTTTGCTACAAACGTACCTTGTCTGAGGCCTATTTCTGTTGGCAAGTTTGGTGTCTCTGCGTTGTAAGGTTTCTCTGTTTGGGATGGTCTTTCCATGACGACTCTTCCTTTATATATATAGACGACTCTTCCTTTATATATATAGATTAAACCGTTACATTTCATCAGCAAATGCCTGTTCAAACAGCCAGGTCTTGACTTTCTTATGAAATGTCAGGAAGGAGGGGGCCAATCTGAAGTCTCTAGGGAGGGCGTTCCAAAACTGAGGAGCCACCACTGAAAAGGCCCTGTCTCTCGTCCCCGCCAGTTGCGCCTGCGAAAAAGGCGGGACCGAGAGCAGGGCCTCTCCAGATGATCTTAAACAGAGATCTTATGCAGCTGACACACAGCCAGCTATGCCACATCCCCGGAGATGAACTTCAGCGGGTGAGGAGAGGCAGGCAGCAAGGCGGACGGTGTTCTTCTCCTCTGATTGGTCCAACAGGCAGGGCTCAGAAGGAAATAACAATTCTCCATGGCCATGTGAGGAGTGCCATGTGGGCCGAAAGGCAGGCAAGGAAATGTTACCCACTCCCGCTTTCTTTGGTTCTGATGGTATTTTCATTCTAGGGCAGGGGTTCCTGTTTCGTGCTGCCTGAAACAAAAGGAACATCAGAATGAATGAAACGGGAAAAATGGGTAACCATGCACACCTCTAACAGAGATTAGCCTTATACCCAACACCAGCATCAATTTCTTCTTTTTGTATGGGCTAATATTAATCCAGTATAGCCAGGACAGCAGGACAAGTACTATTGTAGAACACAGGCACTGAAACTACATAATAGATAGCATTTACTGCAATTGTACTAATTCAGAGATAAAAGTAAATCAACATTAGTCTCGCCAAGGAAAATAGGGAGAATTTAGAGAGTATATGCATCAAGGAGACCAAGGAAGGAAAAATAACATTCAAGATTGCAAGAAGCTCTTGATGATAATACTGGGGTGTGATGTTTATCTGCTATGCCTTGGGTTTCAGATCCGCACTGTGGCCATAATTGCAGAAGGCATCCCAGAACCACTGACCCGAAGATTGATCAAGATGGCAGACGAGAAGGGAGTCACAATTATTGGTCCAGCAACGGTGAGAGAAGAAGAAGCCATCTTCCCTTGCTTTGCTTTGCTGGTTTATCTTTCAATACTACGTTTGTGCTTTCCTGTCACTAGAGAAATGGCAATCTGGTGAACAAGACCTAATGCTTATGGATGGAATACTGTTTTAACTGTTGTGAATGTACACGATGCATTTTAATGTTAATTGTATTTTTAATGTATTTTAATTCTAGCTGTATTTTAATGTATTTTATTCTTAACTGTTTGCTTTTATTATATGTATACTTTGTGGCATCGAATCGTTGCCGTTGTTAGGCCGCTGAGTCCCCCCTCGGGGGTTGAGAAGAAGCGGGGTAGAAATGATGGAAATAAATAAATAGAGAAGGGCCTCTCACCACACAGGGGTACTGTTTATTTTCAGCAAGAGTGTTTCTTTCTGGAAGCATTAATTAATTTTGATTAATGGAAGACTGATAAAGGTGCCTTTAGGCAACAGCTACACTTTGTAATTGATTTGGATATTATGTCTGAATTCCTGTTCAAAATTTTTGATTCTAACATTCAACCACTGCTTGAATTACTGAGACTTACGATATTTCATCTCGTTCTTCCTTATAGGTAGGTGGAATCAAGCCAGGCTGCTTTAAGATCGGAAATACAGGTGGGATGCTAGATAACATCCTAGCTTCTAAGCTGTATCGCCCTGGCAGTGTAGCCTATGTCTCTCGCTCAGGAGGAATGTCCAATGAACTCAACAACATCATCTCCAGGACCACAGATGGAGTCTTTGAAGGAGTAGCCATTGGTGGAGATAGGTGAGAACTATGGCCAAATCATCACCTACTTAATTGTGACATTCTGACTATCCAACGTCATCACAGCCTTCCTAAAGCAAAGCACCAATTAAATTGTTTTTCCGTTCTCCTTAGATATCCTGGGTCTACCTTCATGGATCATGTTTTACGCTACCAAGACACTCCAGGGGTGAAGATGATAGTGGTACTAGGAGAAGTGAGTACGCTGTAGCTGTTTCCTGTCACTTGCTCGAGATGTTCCGTCTTTGTAATTTCATTTTAGAGAACTGGTATTGAAACAGAAGGACTCCCTGCAGTATGGTAGTAGGAACAGTTAGTGTGCAAGAAGCTGTACAAGTGCCCCCAGGAAAGTGTGTGGAGCAGGGGTGGGCAATTATTTTACCAAGGGGCCACACAAGAGCCAAAAAATATTATGGAGGGCCGCACCTAAAGGCTGAACTGCATTCTAATCTGCATTATTTATTTATTTATTTACTATATTTACTTTATATTACACATCATTAATATTAACATATTAATATATCAAAAATATTCATATATTATTAGTATTAATATCATAATTATTATATTATAGTATATATAGACATTATAATATATTGAAATTATAATATTATATTATTATTATAAAATTATTATTATAAAATAATAATAATAAAAACCACTAAAATAAAATGAAATTCAAGAAGACAAGGTGCGAACCAAGATGAAGGCTGACATCCTGAAGAGAGGAAGGATCCCAAGATGGAATGGCCCCAGCCCAGAGGATGGCAAAGCGGACCCAGCCGCCGCCGCAGCAGAGGAGAGCAGAGCAGCAGGCCATCGGAGGCTGCAGGCCTCCGCCCGCTCTCGCCCCCAGCCGATCGCCCTGCGGGGCCAAGAGGAAGGGGTGCCGCTGCCGCCATCCGATCGCGGGGTCTGTGTGGCCTGTGTTGGCAGACAGGCCGGAGGAGCGGTGGCTTTGGAGTGCCTGCCATCCCTGGAAGCGATCCTGGCCTGCAGGGGGAGCACTTGGCAATCTGAGGCGGCTCATCGCCGTGGAGACCCGGAAGACGATCAAGTCTTCCGGGTCGCCACGGCAATCAACCCCGCAGCTCGCGGACTGCTCCCGCTGCAGGCCCACATTGCCTCCAGGGATGGCAGGCACTCCAAAGCCACCGCTCCTCCGGCCTGTCTGCCAACACAGGCCCCACAGGCCCCGTGATTGGATGGCGGCAGCGGCACCCCTTCCTCTTGGCCCCGTCCCCGACGCCCTTCTCCTGGTTCTCTTGGGCTGGACAGAACCGGCTGCCAGGCCAGCTCCGGCCCGCGGGCCATAGGTTACCCACCCCTGGTGTGGAGGATTCCTGGCTCAAGCAACCCAGGTTTGGTCCTCATTCAAAGTTCTAGTGTTAAACAGTGGCTCCAAAAACCCATTGGAATGTTTCACAATCTTCATCCTTTTTTTCTTGTACAACTATTACTTATTTTTCCTGGCATTTAACATATGAGCTTTTCTGCTTTTTTGGTTCAATGGTTGCTTTTTCTTGATAAATTTGAAGCTGCAGTGGAGATTTTTGTGTGTAGTTTTTTTTAAGACTTCTGCTCTTGTGCTGCTATTTACATTTTGTTATTTGTTTTGGAATGGCTTGTGTGAAAATAGTACACAAGCTTTCAAAACAGAAAAAATAATAATTGGGTTACTGTAACAACACAGAACACAGAAAAAATAATCTTTGTATCTTAATTCTCTAATATCTCTCCTTTATGGTCTTGTCAAATTTGAACGTCTGACAGAACACAACAGATTTTTTAAAATAGTGGTTTGTGTAAAAAAAGGTACAGTGTAGAAGGGGCCTAACCTGAAAAAAGGAACTAATATTGTGAAACATTTGCTTTCCTCTTAAAAAGTACTTCTGTGTTATACTTGGTTCCTTGTTCTAGATTGGCGGAACAGAGGAGTACAAGATCGGCAGGGGTATCAAAGAAGGTCGGATCACGAAACCTGTTGTCTGCTGGTGCATTGGAACCTGTGCGACCATGTTTTCTTCAGAGGTATGTGTAGAGGAAGGTGGCTGCGCAAATATGTCCATGGGTATTTAAATAGCTTGTTGGGGAAGTACGACCACAGTATCTGTTTGGTGGGGTTGTTTCTGTGTTGCACCTGGGCCTGAATAGGAGAGGCAGCCGAGCACACCCCATCCTGCAGAATCAAGGTAAGCAAAAAAACAGAAGGAGAGCTGGTAAGAAGTGAGGATTTTCCATCATTATTATCAGAAGTAGTAAAGGAATAAAATACAAACTTAAATAAACATATATATATATATATATATATATATATATATATATATATATATACACACACACACACACACAACACACACACACATACATATAAACTGGCAGTGTAGCCTATGTCTCCTGTGGTATTGGTTAGTATTTATAATCTTGATTTGTAATAACACTGTTCTTAAGCACTATCTGATAGTCCTCTGAATCCAGGTCTTAGTTGTTTGTTTGTTTGTTTTATAAAAAAACTGTAACTGAAAGGTGCCAGATAAGAAAGTGTCTATGGCAGTGATTTTCAACCTTTTTTGAGCCGCGGCACATTTTTTACATTTACAAAATCCTGGGGCACACCACCAACCAAAATGACACAAAATGACACTCTAACACAGTAATACATATAGTTGATATGTTTTAAAATGTATTTATACACTCACTTAGTGTGAAACCTGGGCCTGTTTCGATGAACACAAAATAGATAACCTGGCAGGAATGGTAGAAAGACACACACGAAGCTCTTGCTCAACAGCTGTCAGTCTCTCTCTGTTTTTAGTTTTTATCGCAGTCAGGCTTGAGAAGCTCATCTCACACAGAGATGTGGTTGAAAACGGTAGCAATGTCAAAATTGCTTTGTTGGCCAGAATGGGGAACTCCCTGGTAACAGATAACCAAAAACTGTCCATAGGAAGATCAGCAAATTTTAGCTTTAAACTACGATCTTGTTTCAGTTCAATGAATTCCTCTTGCTCCTTTCAAGTCATGTCCTTTCCAGCAATGGATGCTGAGCTGTATGGGTCCATAACCCAGTCAAGGCATTCTGTGAAGGCTGAATGGAAATAAAATGACAACTTCTCCTTAAGAGAACTTTGTTTACTTAGCCGCGTCTGAGCGAATCCAAGATGGCGCGACCATAGCACTCTTGGGTCACTTCTTAGGTGATGCGAGAGTGCTATGGTTCCATTTCTTAAAGGGACAGATGCGCCTTATAGTTTATATATGAATGAAGTTTGAAAATAATTTCCCACGGCACACCTGATGATCTCTCACGACACACTAGTGTTCCGTGGCACACTGGTTGAAAATCACTGGTCTATGGAGATTACAGTATCTCCTGGTCACTTGTCACCTCAAGGGGCAGCATTTATTTGTGTATTAAATGCAATGGAATGAGAAACGGTTTATAACATTGGCAGCATATTTCCCATAGGCAACTAGTTTGCTGCTGTCAGAACAGAGTACTGAACTACATGAGATCCATCTTTGCACCTTGTGACTGGAAAGAGAAAATGTGAAATGGCATGAACACAATCTGGAAGAAGTTTAAAAATTGCTGCAGACCTGGTTCCTGGGGCGGAATTACAACACTCAGTACTGATTCATATCACTCTAAAATGGGGTGTGACGCTTGTGGCATTCCAGGGTGTTGCACTCTAACTTCCATTGGCCCAGTTATACCCCTTAGTCAAGAATATGGGTGCTCCACTCCCCAAAACATCTGAAAGCCCAATCTTTTAAGCATCACCTATCTGACCTTGCTGGTCACTGAAGCCTCCCCCAAAATGGTTTTGTTCTTATTCTTTCCTACCATTCAAAGGTCTTAGGTTCTTTGAAAATCTTAAATCTTGGAAACGACTGACAAGAAAAGGACTATGTATTCGATTTGCAAAAATGTGCGATTGATTCTGGGGACAAGATTTGTTTTCTAGCATTTTTAGCTACTTGATGCCAGCCTTGCCAAAGTCCTTTTTCTTCTTTTTTTCAACAGGTGCAGTTTGGCCATGCTGGAGCTTGTGCAAATCAGGCCTCTGAAACTGCTGTAGCCAAGAATCAAGCATTGAAAGAAGTGGGTGTGTTTGTACCCCGAAGTTTTGATGAGCTGGGCGATGTGATTCAGTAAGTGGAGTGAGGGTCTTCTAGTGTCTGCCTCTTAGTGTATGGGACTAAGTGAGAATGGATAAGCAAAGATGCATGGAGACTGAGAAACCGAGCTGTGGCTTTTAAGAAAAACTTTAACAGCAGAGTCAAAGCATGCTTTTAAATGATTAGATGTAGGGCTTGTGGTGGTGCAGCATGTTAAACTGCTAAGCGGCAGAATTTACTGACTGGAAGGTTAGTGGTTTGAATCCATGGGACGAGGTGAGCTCCCATTGTTAGCCCCAGCTTCTACCAACCTAGCAGTTCAAAAACATGCAAATATGAGTAGATCAGTAAGTACCGCTTCGGTGGGAAGGTAACAGCACTCCATGCAGTCTTGCCAGCCACATGACCTTGGAGGTGTCTATGGACAATGCCGGCTCTTTGGCTTAGAAATGGAGATGAGCCCCCACCGCCCCAAGAGTCAGACTCTAATAGACTTAATGTCAAGGGGGAACCTTCATTTTTACTAGGGGTGACTAGGCTTTCAACAGAGATATAATTTGTAAGTATACTCCTTCCAACAGCAACCATCCTCATTAGCAGTTGGGATGTAGGGAAGGGAAAGGCTATAGCTGTTGCAATGAAAACCATTTTGGATACAGTGGTCCCTCGCTACTTCGCAGTTTTTCATGGACTTTTCAGCCTTGAAAGACGGCGTCTAAGAGGTGACTTGATCGAAGTGTATAAAATCATGCATGGGATAGAAAAGGTGAATAAAGAAAAAATATTTTCTCTGTCACACAACACTAGGACTAGGGGGCACTCCCTGAAGCTCCAAGGTAGGAAAGTTAGGACTAATAAAGGAAATATTTCTTCACCCAGAGGGGTCATTGGGTTATGGAACTCACTTCCAGAGGAGGTTGTGACAGCGGTCAGCCTGGACAGCTTCAAGGCAGGATTAGACAGATTCATGGATACCAAGGGAATCAGTAGCTACTGAAATGGACATCCAAGTGCCACCTCTGTGTTGATGGAGGCAGGCAGGATTTTCCCCGGGTACTGGTTGTGGGGGGTCGGGAGCAGGTGAGGGTTTTGCCCTCCTTTCTGCTAGAGATCCCTGTGTACAACTAGTGGGCCACTGTGTGACACAGAATGCTAGACTAGATGGGCTGAGGCCCGATTCAGCATGGCTCTTCTTATGTTCTTATGTTCGCTATTTCACGGTTTTTCAATATGGACTCGCTATTTCATGGTTTTTCAATATGTTTGTCTGTATGGAGAGGCTGCCTCTGTGGCTAAAGCCAGAGTTGAGGATTACTTGAACAACACGTTCAAGGAGGGTTTTGTAGTGTATAAGTGTGTGGGAAGGGTTTATAAAGACTTAAAATAGTGTATAACTACTAATGTGTAAATATTAAAATAAATATAGCGTCCCTACTTCACGGATTTTCACTTTTCGTGGGTGGTCCTAGGACATAACAAACTCTGTAGCTTATTCTTGATTGAACAGTTTAAACCTGTAACTTTACTTAAGACCTGATGCTAGCAGAGACTGAAACTACTAGGATTCCGTTTTTGCTGTGGATGAACAAGGCTACCTATATTTCTGGACACCCCCTTGAGAAATTGTCTATGGGGAGTGTGGTCATGAACATTTAAAAATTCATCACTATTCCGCTGGTTAAATGAAGTGTGCCCATAATTCTAAATAGTCACATTCCTATATAGAAATATCCTCAGCCCAGAGAAAAAATGTGAGGGCCTGTCGACACATGTGAGATTTTTGGCAATTGAATGTTCTGCAGCTATTAAACATTCTCTGTGAGAAAGGACAATTTTAAGAATAAAGAGATGCCTTTCCTAAGCAGTCTTGACTGTAAGTAAACATTAACTCCATTTTTATTAGATCAGTATATGAGGATCTGGTTTCCAAAGGAGTGATTGAACCAGCCCAAGAAGTGCCTCCTCCAACTGTACCAATGGATTACTCATGGGCAAGGGTAGGTTGAGTCTTTTTCTGCAGAGTTTGAAGAACTTGTAAATAGTAAATATGCACAGGTTGACGCCAACTCTTTTTGAGAACTAGCACAGTGTCTCAGTTCTCTTTTTACAATATTTTTCCCCATTCTAATTTTAGGAGCTTGGTTTAATCCGGAAACCAGCTTCTTTTATGACCAGCATCTGTGATGAGCGGGGCCAAGAACTGATCTATGCCGGCATGCCTATCACTGAAGTTTTCAAGGAAGAGATAGGACTTGGTGGTGTCCTGGGTCTTCTGTGGTTTCAGAGAAGGTAAGAGCAGCTTTTCGGAATAGCAGGGTGGTTCACTTCATGGCCTTGGAAAAAGTTCCATTCTATCTCTATTGGGGATAATGGATCATGTCCTTTTAGGATCACTGACCGTCAGGGTATAAAGATTATGAACTGTTAGGATCACAATCTATTCGGGTTAGCATAATTTATTTGGTAATAGATGATCTCTGGGCATGTAGATATTTAATTTCTGTTTGATGCTTTCAGCAGACAATGATGCAAGCAGATTTCTTTTAAATATAACAAGTTTTGTTTACTGATAACTTCATGTATTTAAAGATACAGGCATATTTCTTGTCAGGGGTTAAAAATTTCAGTAAGTTTCAGAGAGTTTTTATCTTGAACTTATAATTTTAACAGTTTCTTCATAAACTATGTTGCTCAGAGAGCTGTGTTATATTGTTATTATGTGTTATTGGGCTTGGCCTCATGTAAGCCGAGTCCCCTTGGAGAGATGGTGGCAGGGTATAAATAAACCTAATAAATATAAATCTATGTATATAATAAAAGTCAGTGTGTGCGGAGGTGCGGAGGAATATGTGGCAGCTTTTTGATTGGCTCCCACTGTGGGATTATTTGCATAAAGGACTCTGATTGGCCAGCCTCAGAACTCCAACATTCTAATGTACCAGACAGAGGGGATTGGTGGCCACTGAGGGAGTATTTGCATAAAGGACTCTGATTAGCCAGCACCCGAGAATCCAAGCCTCTTCATTCAAACAACATGATTGGTTGCTACTGAGGGAGAATTTGCAAAACTGGCTCTGATTGGCCAGCTTCTAGATTCCAACATTCTAAGGTGATGCAGAGGGAAAAGGAAAGGCCTCAGGCAGTCAGTCATGCGGCCCACAGCAATGACGGATCACACAGAGGCCCAATGGCCCACTTCACAACCTGGTGTGGTTTAGGGCAGGATAGGCCACGAATGATGGGATTTGCAGTACCTTCACCTGATTCACTCCCCAAACAATGACCCACTCTCCATCCTACTGCAGTTTAGAGGAGGGCGGACCATGGATGTTGGGACTTGAAGTACCTCTACTCATTCCCCATGACCACAGCAGCCCCCGATAAAGACCATACTTGGTACACAGAGCTCCCATGATGCACTTTACATTCTACTGCAGTATGGAGGAGGGTGGACCATGGATGATGGGACTTGAAGTACCTCCACTCACTTCTCGAGTGTGCTGCAACCCTCATCCAATGACTGCTCAAGACCAAACTTGGCACATATAACCCCCATTACCCCCTCAACATCCTGGAGAGGTTTTGGGGAGGTGGACCATGGATTATGGGATTTGTAGTACTTTCAAATGCTTTTGTTCCAACAGACCACTGTGGCTCCCAACAAAGAACAATAAAGACCTAACTTGGCACACAGAGCCCCTATGACCCACTCTACATTCTACTGCAGTTTGGAGGAGGGTGGACCATGGATGATGGGATTTGAAATACCAAATACCAACCTTGGCACACAATGCCTTTCTCAAATAACCCGGGCACCGCCGGGTCTCCAAGCTAGTAAATAAATAAAATAAGAGTTTACCTTCAAATGAAACACAAGCCTCAACACTTTCTAACTTCTAACATGAGCTTCTGAATTCTGACCGACTTATATACTCAAGCTCATTCAAAAAAGCAATACACTTCTCTAATAGGAATTCCTCAACAGACATTCCCTTTCTGTTTAAACCTGAACATTTTAAGCTGTCACTGAGTCAGTCATGTGACTTGCAGCCCCTCCCACTGCTTTAGGTATATAGAGATAAGGTAACTGTAAACTACAAATAAAGACATATACTCCAGGTTATAAAACTTCACATTACAAAACAAGACAAACATCATACAGAGGAGTCTTGAGAAGGTTGCTTCCCCCAACAAACTCACCCTTTTTTCTCTCACAAATCTGGTATCAAGGAAAAGTGTTTTGAGCTTTAGGCTTAAATCTAGGATACTAGAAAACTTTCAAATCTCGCCGCCTCGGGGGTCCAAGGGTCTGCCCTAAATTGGGTGGACTCCTTCCTACGGAACCTCTGGCAACGAGTGGAATGGAAAGGGAGGGTCTCTGAAAAATCACCACTCATGGGGCCATCCTATCTCCACTATTATTTAACATCTACATGCGACCGCTCGCTCAGCTAGTCCAGAGTCATGGGCTGGAGTGCTATCAGTATGCTGATGACACCCAGCTCTTTCCACAGGTGGACGGCCGACCAAACTCGGTTCCCGATAACTTCACAACTTGCCTTGAGGCCGTAACAGGTTGGCTGCGCACCAGTAGACTGAGGGTGAATCCGGCAAAGACTGAGATCTTGTGGCTTGGTCGTCCTGGATTGGATGAGGCACGGCTGCCCACTATAGAAAGCGAACCTCTCTCTCCAGCTACCACCGTCAAAAGCCTTGGTGTCATTTTTGACCCGTTATTGACAATGGAGGCACAAGTCTCCACTGTCAGTAAGTCGGCCTTCTTCCATCTTCGGCAGGCCAGGCGGCTGGCACCCTACTTGTCCGGGGATGATCTAGCCACAGTAGTTCATGCCACAGTAACTTTGAGACTTGACTACTGTAATGCCCTTTATGTTGGCCTTCCCTTGTCGGTGACCCGAATACTTTGACTGGTCCAGAATGCGGTGGCCAGATTCCTCACGGGAACCCCGTTCTAACATTTAAGGCCTTGCATTGGCTTCAAGGGCTGGCATACCTACAAGGTGCTGGTTCTAACATTTAAGGCCTTGTATGGCCAAGGGCTGGCATACCTACGGGAGCGCTCAGACCCTGGAGATCACCTCACTCAGACCATCAGAATCTACTGCAGGTCCCAGGCCTAAGGAAGCCCATCTAACATCAACCCGGCGCAGAGCTTTTTCGGTGATCGCTCCATCACTTTGGAACGCCCTCCCTCCTTACATCAGAGCCATCCGTGATCTAAAAAATTTCCGCACGGCTTGCAAAACGTGGCTGTTTGAGAGGGCGTTCAGCTGAGAACTGTCAATTGTTTTTAAATGTTTTAGATGCTAATTGTTTTTAGGTGTTTTAGATGTTAGATATTTAGATGTTTTTAGATGTTCAGGCATTCAACTTGTGTTTTACTGTAAATCGCCCAGAGCCAACTGGAATAAATCCCAAAATAAATAAATAAAAATAAATAAAAATAATCTCTCCCTTTATCTGTCCACCATTCAGATCTGCTTATATGACTTACGAGGTTGAATTACTAGTTATTTCAATAATAATACTATATTTGTAACCTGCCCTATCTCCCTGAGGGGACTCTAGAGCAGTTTCCAACTGTCAATATCAAGACAGACGAACAACAAATCAAATCAAAACAGTGACTAAACAATTTTGATATGAACTTATGAAACTAACCAAAAAAACCTGAAAATTAAAACTTAGATAAACATAACATAACTCATCACACACATTTATCACATGATAAAAAACTTATCAGTTTTAGCCCAACAGGCTAAGGTAGGTGTCCAAGCCTGCAAAGTGCAGTCTTTCCAGTGATACATTCCCCCCAACTTTGGGATCCGTGTCCTGGTGCAGTCGGTTTGAACCTCCTATTAGAAGCATTTAGGAAAATGTATAGATTAGCTGTTTCTTGTAAGAGCTTTTAATCTGATGATTCTATATCTTTTAAAGCTATTACTTTTAAAAAATTGTCAATAGGCTGTACTTGTGTTACTTGTTTTCTAATTACCTTGGAAGTATAAAAATAAAATCTTTTTTAAAAAATCTTTGTTTGGCACACTAGGTTACCCAAGTATGCCTGCCAATTCATAGAGATGTGTTTGATGGTGACAGCAGATCATGGCCCAGCAGTATCAGGAGCCCATAACACCATTGTCTGTGCAAGAGCCGGGAAGGACCTTGTCTCCAGCCTCACGTCTGGCCTGCTCACTATTGTAAGCATTTAACAATAGCTGGATGAAAATAGGAAGTTGTACCATTGTGAGGGTGTAGCCAGAACTCTGTGCTAAAGAAACTTCAGATTCCACAACATCATGTGGATTTTGAAGCTTGACAAGGGGTTTTGTTTACCAGTCTCCTTTTCTTTGCTGTACTTCCTATGCAGCCTTCTAATGTGTGAACATGTAGATAGTACATGTTCATGGATTGGCTTTGAAAAGTGTGATATGTGCCGTTCAGCTTGTTTGGAACAATTTTGTATTGGTTTTCAATATCTCTATTAATAATAAAAAGATTGCTCTCTTTTTGTTGTTTTGTCCCCATTTTATATGAATTGGCATAATGTGCATAATATTTGCCCCTTCCCCTTTTTTTGTGCCATTCACTTGCAAACCCTTTTATTCAAATTGTCTAACACCAGCAGTTTATGGTTTAGTTGGTTAATATACTGATGATACTTGGTAAATGTTGAAAGTATAAATGCCAGAATAGTTTAGAAGTTCCTAACATGAATTATCACTGTCTTTAGTTCTTTCTAAAGTAGTAAGCTAGTGTCTACATTGTATTTTTATCGCATCAGAAGTGACTTGAGAAACTGCAAGTCGATTGGCTGTCTGTAGGGATGTTGCCCAGCGTACGCCCAGATGTGTTACCATCCTGTGGGAAGCTACTCTCATGTCCCCGCATGGGAAGCTGGAGTGGGCAGGTGGAGCTCACCCCGTCTTGTGGATTTGAACCGCCGATCTTTTGGTCAGCAGTTCAGTCAGCACAAGAGTTTAACCCACTGGTTCTCAACCTTTGGGTCCCCAGGTGTTTTGGCCTACAATTCCCAGAAATCCCAGCCACTTTACCAGCTGTTAAGATTTCTGGGAGTTGAAGGCCAAAACATCTGGGGATCCATAGGTTGAGAACCACTGGTTTAACCCATTGTGCCACTACGACTCCTCATTTACGTTTTATAACCACAGAGAAGGGTATGCTGGCATGATAGAATGTTTCCCCATTCCAAATAAAATATATGTTATATCAGAAATAATATCCCATCACATCCAAACTAGAAGGTGAGGAGAATGGTTTTAGGTTAGACCTCCCTATCATGTTAATATAAAGAAAATGCTTTTTTGTATGAAACAGCATTCGGTTATATGGGTCTCTACTTCTAGATGAATTTATTTACTTATTTATTTACTGTATATTTATTACTCTTCTCACCCTGAAGGGGACTCAGAGCTGCCTTACAATAAGCAACAATTCAATGCCATATTAAAACCCATTAATTAAAACCACGCAATCCAAAATCACAGTCAAGATGAAGTGTGATTGCTCAAAAAAAAAATCAATGGAAAAACTGAAAAATATTGCAAGGGTGCCCTTCAATTTGTGCCGCAAATATACACGACTCCCCATCCCCATTTGACTTATCCCAAAATAAAAGGCTTGTTTTATTGCTTGGTGAACTTCTGTCTGTTTGATGATGTTTAGGGAGATCGGTTTGGTGGTGCTCTGGATGCAGCGGCAAAGATGTTCAGCAAAGCATTTGACAGTGGCATCATCCCAATGGAGTTTGTGAACAAGATGAAGAAAGAAGGGAAGCTTATCATGGGAATTGGCCATCGGGTCAAATCGGTAAATGGCTTCTTTGTTGAAGAAAATAGATTTTAATCTATAGTATAGATTTTAGGGGGGTGGCTCAAAAGGTTTTTCCTTCTGTGTCATAAAAACGTTATAAATGAACATATAACAGCAGAAGTTGCTACAGATTATACCTGAACTATCCTCTACACCAGGGCTGCCCAGGAAGTCGATTGCGATCGACCAGTCGATCCCGGGACCAAAGGAGGTCGATCCCAGCTGGACGGGGCACTTCTCAGAGGGGGCGGAGCCAGGCTGCGCCAAGCCCCGCCCCCTCCCCCGGCTTCGGCACTCCCAGCAGCTGCTCCAGGTTTGAGGAGGGCAGGGCCAAGCCAGCTTTGTGCTAGCTATGCCATCACTGGCTTGGTACTGCCATCCTCAAGCCTGGAGAAGCTGCTGGGAGCTCCAAAGCCAGAAGGGAGGGTGCGGGGTTTGGTGCGGCCTGGCTCCGCCCCCCCTGTGGCTTCTGCTCTACCAGCAGCTTCTCCAGGCTTGACAATGGCAGTGCCAAGCCAGCCTTGTGCTAGCTATGTCACCACTGGCTTGGCATTGCCATCCTCAAGACTGGAAAAGCTGCTGGGAGCTCCAAAGCCAGAGAGGAGGGGCGGGGCTTGGTGTGGCCTGGCTCCGCCCCCCTCTGGCCAAGCCCTGCCCCACCCCTCCCCTCTCCAGCCTTGAGGAGGAAAGTAGATCTTTCTGATTTGGTTTTAATATAAGTAGCTCACATGCTGAAAAAGTGTGGGCACCCCTGCTCTACACAAAACTACCATTCAACATAACCACCATGAATTTGTACATTTGTGCCATCGCTTAACCCGGGCATCAAAACCATTTTGGAAAAATTCAGGTTTTAATGTCATTCAAGGTTATTGAATCTGAAACCACGTAGGTTGTTCTTCAGAGGACCTCTGCCTTCTCTGTGTAGTCTGACACTGAATGATGTTAAAACAGCTTTAAAATCATGGATCACGAAGTAAAACCCTGAAATAGTTTTGTTGCCTGGGTTAAACGATGGCACAAACCTGTACAAATTGTTGGTGACTATGTTGAGCAGTAGTTTTGTGTAGAGGATAGTTCAGGCTATGATCTGTAGCAACTTCTGCTGTTATATGTTCATTTATAATGTTTTTATGATGCAGGAAGCAAAACCTTTTGACCCATCCTTTTGCTTTATATTATTTTAAATTGGTTTTCACTCAGGGCTGTTTAAGGCTGGTAAGCCTGCTTCACCAGTTATACCCAGTATTTTTTTTAAAAAAAACATTGATGCATAAAATTTGGCCATCAAAATGGAAATCATAAGGAAGTTGGAGACTGGTGGAAGGAGAAAAGTAATCTCTGGATGCATTTGGGGAAAAGCATCCAAATGGTCTCCAGAAGGTTTGGAATGTTTTTGTTGAATTGTGGTAGGTCGCCCTGATCTTTCACGTATGAATGTTTTGTATAAATGTTTCTGAAACAAGATGAATTGCACTTTTATCATGTTGTAGGAATCTGTTCCTATTTTTTTCTGTTATTTCTGCCTTTGGTACCAAAATTTCTGTTAGAGAGATAATGCCAAGGAACACCTCTATTTCATTGACAGAACTGTACCAGTACTATGTATATTTTCTTTTGATTTGAATGTCATACTCTCATTGAGGCAGACTGGAATTGCATTAGCCTTTTGGGCAGCTACAGCCAGGGGCGGTCCTACAGGTAGGCCAAGGAAGCAGCCGCATGGGGCGCCATCTGGGAAGGGGCGAATTTCCCCAGCCGCCGGGCGCCGGCGCCAGATAGCGTCCTGGCCCTGCCGATGTTCCTCAGGCAGTGCCGTGGCTGCCTGCTTTTGGGCACCGGCCTTGTGCGCTCTGACGCCGCTTCTGGGCATGCACGGAGGTTTTCGTGCAGGCGCAGTTGCTCCAGAGCTGAAGTTGAGTGCAGGAGCAGCTGCGCATGCGCGAAAACCTCCGTGCATGCCCAGTAGCTCCTGTGCGCAGAAGCCTGTAAGCAAAGCACTCCCTATCAGGCAGGCAGGGAGTGCTTCCCCTCTCACTTTGTCTCCGCCCTGCCGCCGAATACGGTGACCCAATTTTTAGTAGAAGATAATTTTATTTAAATAAATAATTTTAATTTATTATTTTATAATAATAATATTATAGAATGTTATATTATATTATAATGTCAATATATTATTATATAATTATATTGTAATGTAGTATAATATAATTATGATATAATATAGTACGAGTATGTACTATAATATGTTGTATATACATTGATACAATATAATCCTACTAAGGGTATTGTGATATTATAATTGTATATTTGTTTTACATGGGGGCAAAATAATGTTGGGGGCACCAAAATAATGTTCGCTTACCATATAAAATTACCTTAGACCGCCCCTGGCTACAGCACACTATTCATTCATTTTATTTATTTATTTATTTATTCTTTCGGCTTCTAGACCGCTCCCTCCAGAAGCTCGGAGCGGTTTACAACAATGTAAAACAGGCAAAACAATACATAACAAGCTGTTCTAAAATATTACTATGACTAAAATAATTCTAAAACTACAACTAGACTAAAATGACACAGTAAGCAAGACGGTTTACTCGGTCGGGAAGGCCGAACGAAAAATAGCCGTCTTGCAGGCTCTACGAAAGGAAGACAGTTCTGTAATTTTAATGTTTAACTTGTGTTAAGCTTTCAAGATCTTTTGGGGGGTATGTACTGTTATCAAGCCAAATTGCTTCGGTGTTTCAGAGTATTTTTTCTTTTATCGTTTTTGTATATTATTCATTATTCTATAATTTTATTCCTAGATCAACAATCCAGATATGAGAGTTCAGATTCTTAAGGATTATGTAAAGCAGCATTTCCCTGCAACGCCTCTTTTAGACTATGCGCTGGAAGTGGAGAAAATTACTACTTCCAAGGTATCAGTCCTTGCCACAATTTTTGTTTGTTTGTCTGTTTTTGTTGTTGTTGTGTGGTATGTGTGTGTGTGTTTGGTGGCTTGTAAAATTCAAATGCCCTGGTATCTTCCTAACCCGTCCCCATTCACTATGAGGGCTTCATCAGTAATAACCATTATTAGATTTGTTTGGGGTGGGGGGATGACTACTAAGTCAGAGAGCTTGGGTGATTATTTATTTTAGCAGCAGAACCAACCTCTTGTCCCAGTAAATTGTTAGTATTAAGATTATCTAACTCCACCCTTTCCTGTTTGCATTGTTATAATAAATCATTGCTCTAGGGAGGGGGAAGGTGCTGCTGTTTAACTATATAAGGTCATTGGAGCATGAGTTGCTTTAGCTTTTAGTTTAAAACAAAGAGCTTGCATTGCTTACAACAGTGCAAGATCTTGTCTAAAAGGGAAGACAGTTCTCTGAAGGCACTCCAGGAAACGTGATTGGCAGCCAGCCACACTTCTTGAAGTTGCTTCAGAGCAATACATTGCCTGTCATGGAGAAAGAAAGTTAATTCTTATATTTCCCCCTCATTCCAGAAACCAAACCTTATCCTGAATGTAGATGGTTTTATTGGTGTGGCCTTTGTTGATGTACTCAGGAACTGTGGCTCTTTTACACGGTATGAGCAGTTTAATTATCTTATTGTATCTCTGACATGTTATTGGCATTTGGTTATGGCAAAGGTTCCTACTTAGAAGAGACAATCTACCCAAGTATCCAGATAAAAGTTTAAGTCATTGAAGAGTAGGGATTTCAGTAGGCTCCATAGCTCCTTGTGTTTCACTCTGACTAGTGGACCAGGAATATTGATCTTTGGCCCAGCTCAAATGTTAGAAGATAAAATATGTCATTTTGGGCAAGTAACTGTCTATGTCAGGGGTGCCCACACTTTTTCAGCATGCGAGCTACTTATATTAAAACCAAGTCAGAAAGATCTACCTACCTCTTCAAGGCTGGAGAGGGGAGGGGGCGGGATGGGGTGGGGCTTGGCTTGGCTGGAGGGAGCGGGGCCAGGCCACACCAAGCCCAGTCCCCTCCCCTCTGGCTTTGGAGCTCCCAGCACCTTCTCCAGGCTTGAGGATGGCAATGCCAAGCCAGTGGCGACATAGCTAGCACAAGGCTGGCTTGGCATTGCCATCCTCAAGCCTGGGGAAGCTGCTGGTAGAGCGGAAGCCACAGGAGGGCAGAGCCAGGCCGCACCAAGCCCCGCCCCTCCCCTCTGGCTTTGGAGCTTCCAGCAGCTTCCCCAGGCTTGAGGATGGCAATGCCAAGCCAGTGGTGGCATAGCTAATACAAGGCTGGCTCGGCCCTGCCCTCCACAAACCTGGAGCAGCTGCTGAGAGTGCCGAAGCCGGGGAGGGGGCAGGGCTTGGCATGGCCTGGCTCCGCCCACTCTGAGAAGCGCCCCATCTGGCTGGGATCGACCTCCTTCGGTCCCAGGATCGACTGGTCGATCACAATCAACTTCCTGGGCAGCCCTGCTCTATGTTTAACAGCAGACTGTGACATCACAGAGCTGGGATATCTTTGAGATTTCTCTTACTCGCCTTTGAAAAATAAAGAAAGCTCTACCAGTATGATGTTTTTATGTTCTGTACACACTCCTGATTAAAGATGTCAGAAATCCACCACAGAAATATAATTATGCAAAATAATGTTGGTTTGTATTGCAGGGAAGAAGCTGATGAATATATTGATATAGGTGCTCTCAATGGCATTTTCGTGCTTGGCAGAAGCATGGGGTTCATTGGTAAGTCTTGTTAATGACAGAATCAACCCCCTCCCTCCGATTGTTCGGACTTCAAATAACAAACAGAAGTTTCCTAATTTGAATCTTAATTCCAGCATTTAATTATGTGCTTTCTAAAGAGCACACATCTGCTTTAAATATTTGACTTTTCAACATCAGCACACGACCACAGGTCCTAGTATAATGCAAGAAAATCTTCTGTCTGTCTGCTTTGTCCATAGTGTGTATAATTTTATACATACATTTATTTATTTATTTACTTATTTATGACATTTATATCCTGCCTTTCTCATCCTGAAGGGGACCCATTTCTGTCAATTCTTCCTTTTTGTAAGGTACATGGCAAAAGTCAGCTGTGGTTGTAATTTTGATGACTGTCATTGCCTCTTGTCCTGTTACTTGCACAGCAACTCATAGGATTGGATCACTGGGTGGACAGAATTCCTAGAATGAAGTTCTGTGGCTTCTAGTTGTTGTAGGAAAGCATATGTTATGCACGATCTTAACAATAAGTAAACAATAAGCACTTTTTAATATTCCAGGACATTACCTGGACCAGAAGAGGTTGAAGCAGGGTCTCTACCGTCACCCGTGGGATGACATCTCCTATGTGCTACCAGAGCATATGACTATGTGAAAGTGAAAGGAGCAAAATGACTGGCCTGTACTGAAGGCCAAAGTGGGTATGCATTTATTGTATGCACTAGCTGTCATGGTATAGGAAACCAAGGACTGATCAGGCTGAAATTCTATACGAGGCAGCCATTATAAGTCTAGATGTGGATTCTATAAATAATGATAAACCAAAACCTGTTGCTATTTCCTGCTGTATTTAATATATAAAAGCAGATGCACTGCCTTTGCCTTTTCTTTTGAGTGTTTTTATTTTTCTCTTCCCCATCCTACAGCTTTTCTGCAGTATTGTCTGGCCAGATTTTAACATTTTTTAAATTTTTGTCTATGACGGCATTAGACTTGAAGGACCTTAGAGCCATTGAGTCTGTTTTACCAACATCTCGAAGAAGATTGTCCTCACAAGCTGTATAACTTTGTGTCACATTTGTTTTGTCTCTATATGTTCATCTTCACCATTATATTTCCACTGAGAGCAGGTCTACTGCTGTCTTAATAAGCCATTCCAAGGCTGGTGTTGTAATTTTAAAAGGTAAACTGATAAGATAATCTCTTATTCAAAACTGTGAAATTTGCGTGTATTCCAATTTCTCTATTTATGCAACTAATATTTGTACTTATCACAAAACAACAACCACCTAGACCTACAGTTCTTGCAAAATCTGGACCATGGAGAGTATGTGTAGACATAAGATACTTCATCTTTGGGCCTCTAACATATCCACAACTGTGTGTAGTCCTTTATTTGTCTATGTATTATAACCTTGTCTCAAATAAATAGTATAATAATATATTGGCTTATCTGAGTTTTTTTGAATAATTACTTCAGTATAAGACATGTTAAACACTCCCAGTTTGGAGGCTTCCTAGGGAAACCTAGATCCTCATTGGAGTGGGGGTAAACATTAAAATGTAAAATGTCCTCACTTTATATGAGGACATAGTTTGCCTTGAAACTATTTGATGTTTTACAAACCCTTATGAAAATGCCTTACTGAAGGATGTGAAGTCACACTACCATTTCTGTCTCATGGTGTCGTAAACATGGAACAGGTACACGCAATCAAATATGCTATCGCATTTGTTTTTGATAGCAAATAGGAGGATATAGCATATACCATTCCTAGTTTCCCCTCATACAATCATTGTTCTCAGATCCTTTGAGGAAGAAGAAAGTTGGGAGTCAATTAAAATAAATACTCTTAAAGACAGAAATACTGAATTTATGGCCCTTGAGCCTTTTTGTATTTTCAATGGTATTAAGCAACATCTTCCAACTTAAGACATGGCATGATATATTTGTTTGTTTGTTTGTTTATAGGCTGCCCTATCTCCCTGGAGGGACTCAGGGCGGTTTCTAACATACGTATATAGCAAACATTCAATGCCAGCAAGGAGAAACATACAAACAAATTACAACAAAGCAGATAACATCAACCAATATATAAGCGACCTGACTTTGAAACTTAATAACAAACAAAATAGCAAAGATAAAACTTAAAAACCCATATAAACAAACAAATAATATAAAGTTATCACTAGGAAAAACAAGTAGAAGTTAGTGACTAAAAGCCGGAATATTACCTATTGGGGCTAAGTGATAATGAATTAAAATTAGATGAAAACAAAGACATACTTCTCACATATATGTCAACAGCAGCTAGAATGGTTTTTGCCAAAGAATGGAAAGCTGACCGGATACCCAAATTGGACCAATGGATAGACAAGATTTATAGCATAAAAGACATGGACAAATTAACTTTTTACTTGAGGAAAAATACGGAAAATCCAAGAAGACAAACAGATTGGACTCTGTTTGAAGAATATATGAATACAAAGAAAGTGAAAGACTGACAGGAAACACCACGAAGATGATGAATGGAGGTCACCATGTATATATTTGTTATTCACTTACTATTCCCCCTCTTTCCTTCTCTTTTCATTTTTATCTTTCTACCATACCCCTCCCTATCTGTTCCACACACCCCATCCCGTAACCAAGGAGACCCCCTTACTAACTATACTTGGGAAGTTTAGTCACTTACTATGTGCTCTTTTCATGTAATGTATCACTACTACTTAAAAACAATAAAAAATATTTTTTTTAAAAGAAGTTAGTGACTAAAACGCAAAGAGAATTGAGATGATTTGCCGCAACCAACAGGCTGAAATCAATTCCCGTATCTAGACAAGGGTTAGCATCTAGACAAGATTTAGATATGTAGGCGAGGATGTAGGTCAATGGGTGTTAAACTTCCTCTTCTCCATATGCTAGGGTGCATATATGAGTTTTTAGCAGCTTTTTGAGATGAGAAGATAAGGAGCAGTTTTTCGTTCTTTTGGGAGTGAGTTCCAGTGGTGGGGTCATGCTTGAGACAGGAGTGGGACCGAGAGGAGGGCCTCCTCTGCAGATTGCAACACTCAAGTTGGATTGTATACGGTTCTGCAGATAGTCTGGATCCAAACCATTTAAGGCTTTATAAGGAATAACCAGAACTTCCCAATAGAAAAATAAGACTTCACAATTGGGAAAGACCTCAAAACCTCTGAGGATGCTTGCCATAGATGTAGGCGAAACGTCAGGAGAGAATGCTTCTAGAACATGGCCATATAGCCTGAAAAACCTACAACAACTCTGAGAAAGAACTGTTAAAATGTGTTTGCCTATGGCAGCAGTTCCCAAACTGTGTTTCATGGAACCCTTAGAGTTCCAGAAAAGCATCATAGAGATTCCGGAGAAAAATAAAAATCAATTTTACAAGAGACTTTAAAACAAAAACCCACAAGGCCAACTATTTGATTTAGAGTCTCCTTAATAGCTATTTTGTACTCCATTCAGTGTTTATCAGATATGTAGTTACGAACAAGATAGATCCTGTAGGTTTGTTGTTAAGTTGAATTTGTATGTAAGTCAGAACAAGGTACATTATAAAGTGTAACTAAGATGTGTGTGTGTATGTATATATATGCGTGTGTGTAATATATATGAATATATATGTGTGTGTGTAATTCATATATATGAATGAGAGCTTTGGCTGGCCCAGAGAGGGGTTAACGCCCTGTAGTGCTTGTTTTGCTGTCTGTGTCCCTTTTCAGAAGGTTTCACCTCACTTTCTGATCCTGTGATAATTGGATTTTGACAAACGTCATGTGTTATGGAAACAAGGATTGTTGAGAAAGCTTCGGTGGATACACCCTTTCCCTGTGGTAACTCTTCCATGAATGAATTTCCCTTCCAAGGCATAGATTTCTCTCATTTCCTGTTAGCTCAGACCCATTCCTAACTATGAGCCATGTATAAGTCAGATGTTTGTAACCCAGGGACTAACTGTACATAAAATTCTCAAGTATGTCTGTTGATTAATACCCCAAAGGCTGTTGCTAAGTGAAGTGCCCTTCTGTGATGTCATTGGATTGGTAGTCGCTAGGTGAATGGCCCTCTGACGTCACTGAGAAAGAAAGGTGATAAGTGTTTGAGGGGAAGGGAGCAGGGATGGAAAGAGTCTATGCCTTGTATCTTCAAGAAGGGGAAAAAGGACAACCCAACAATTACCATCTGGTCAGCCTCACGTCGATACCAGGCAAGATTCTGGAAAAGATAAGTGGTTTGCAAACGACTGGTCTTCGAAACAAATGCAATAATCGCGAATAGTCAACATGGATTTATCAAAAACAAGTCATGCCAGACTAATCTGATCTGTTTTTTCGATAGAGTTACAAGCTGGGTAGATGCAGGGAATGCCGTGGCTGGAGCGTATCTAGATTTCAATAAAGCCTTCAACAAGGTCCCCCGTGATCTTCTGGCAATCAAACAATGAGTAGTCAAATGTGGGGTGGGAAAAACTACGGTCAGGTGGATCTGTAATTGGTTACGTGAACAAACCCGGAGGGTGCTCACCAAGGCTTCCTCTTCATCCTGGAAATAAGTGATGAGTGGAATGCCGCAGGGTTCCTTCCTGGGCCGGTCCTGTTCAACATCTTTATTAATGACTTAGATTAGTGGTTCTCAACCTGTGGGTCCCCAGGTGTTTTGGCCTACAACTCCCAGAAATCCCAGCCAGTTTACCAGTTGTTAGGATTTCTGGGAGTTGAAGGCCAAAACATCTGGGGACCCACAGGTTGAGAACTACTGATTTAGATGAAGGGTCAAAAGGCATGGTCATCAAGTTTGCAGAAGACACCAAATAGGGAGGGATAGCCAGTACTCCAGAAGACAGGAGCAACATTCAAAATAATCTTAACAGATTAGAGAGATGGGCCAAAACCAACAAAATGAAGTTCAACAGGGACAAATGCAAGATACTCCACTTATACAAAGATCCAAAATGGAGGGTGCCTGGCTTGACAGTAGTATATGTGAAAAAGATCTTGGAGTCCTTGTGGACAACAAGTTAAAACATGAGCCAAGAATGTCATGCAGCAGCTTAAAAAGCCAATGGGATTTTGACCTGCATAAATAGGAGTCTAGTGTCTATCGGTCATGTCTTGGTCAGACTACACCTGGAATCACACTGTGTCCAGTTCTGGGTACTGCAGTTTAAAGGAGATGTTGACAAGCTGGAATGTGTCCAGAGGAGGGTGACTAAAATGATCAAGGATCTGGAGAACAAGCCCTATGAGGAGCAACTTAAAGAGCTGGGCATCTTTAGCCTGCAGAAGAGAATGCTTAGAGGAGACATGATGGCCATGTGAGGGGAAATCATGGGGGGGAGGAAGCAAGCTTGTTTTCTGCTGCCCTGGAGACTAGGAACAATGGCTTCAAGCTACAGGAAAGGAAATTCCACCTGAACCTTAGGAAAATCTTCCTAACTGTGAAAGCCATTCAGCAGTGGAACTCTCTGCCCCGGAGTGTGGTGGAGGCTCCTTCTTTGGAGGCTTTCAAACAGGTTGTATTGAAGGGGAATTTGATGCTTTAACAGAAGAAACGCCAGGAGAAAGTGCTGCTTAGCATAGGCTTCGAAATAGTGGGGTCAGTTTGCCAGCAACAGTGACGAGAATAATCTACTCTGATTAGTCAATACAAGCACAGGCTGTGATTAGCCCAGAGAACATCATGTGCCTTAAGATAAGAAACAGCCGTGACTGGCTTATCATCCCCATGTGCGTTTGTTTACAAAGTTAGCAATTGGTTTAGGAAATGCGCATGGCAAATAAGGTTCCCACTTGGCCGGCTCCCAGTGAAAACCCGGTAGTAAAATGTATCGATTCGAGTACAGCCTGCACATTAGGGCAGATAACATAGAGGGAAAGATGGAAATTTACACTGCGCAACGTTTGTTAGCACATAGAATGAGATGCTAGGAATGCTTTGTTTAATTGGGTAGAGTAATATGGGTTCATGAATGCTAGCCAGTAACAATGCATGAAGAAGGAGGGACTGACATATGGTCGCCATTGTTTGTATAAAACCTGTTTACTGGGAAAGATCGGGGTTCTGTCTCCAGCGGCTTGGTTCCGCCAGGGGGGCAGGCCCATCAGCTGATGTCATGCAAATAAAGCTGGTTTCCTGAATCGCAGTAAAATTGTCGCGTCATTCCGTCCTTGTGCTCGCTAGGAACGGCAGCTTAAGACAAAAGGTATTGCCTTGGGAGTTCTGGGACTCCAGATACTGCTACAGTATGGCCATCTGTCGGGGGTGCTTTGAATGCAATTTTCCTGTTTCTTGGCAGGAGGTTGGACTGGATAGCCCACAAGGTCTCTTCCAACTCTATGATTCTATGAGTCACAATGAGAACTATGTTGCCATGGAGACACCTCAGAGCCGGAGAAGGGAGAAAGTAGACAGACAGGAGTCCCAAGAACATCTGGGCAAGGCTGGGTTTATATGGGAATGGATATATAAATTGTCAGTTAACCAGGCTTTAGGAATTAAAAATAAAGCTTTCAGCATGTTTTCGTAGCAAAGAGGTGGTTGATGTCATATCTTTGACAGAGATATTATGCCCTGCAAGTAAAGGAACCCCATGCAAAAGTTGAGCAGCCAGGCTTTAAAGCTGCAAGGCTATTCAATGCTAGTCAAGGTGGCCAATTGCAACATTGACATCTGCCTCAAACAGACAAGAGTTCTTTCTCCCACCCTGGACGTTTCACAGATATATTAACCTCACAACCTCTGAGGATGCCTGCCTTAGATGTGGGTGAAACGTCAGGAGTGAATGCTTCTGGAACATGGCCATACATCCCAAAAACTTACAGAGCAACCCATTGAGCAGAATCAGTGTTTCTCAACCAGTGTGCCATGGCACACTATTGTGCCGTGAGCGATCATCAGGTGTGCCGTGGGAAATTGGAACCTCCAATACCCTTTCTTCCCCCTCCTGCCGAACACTTTTTCTTCTCCACTCGGGCTCCCTTCTTCCCAGCCTCGCTCTGCTCACTTTGCTCTGGGACGAGTCTGCGCAGTAGCACCTGCACGGGTCACGTCTTCCTCCCTCCCCCTCCCCTCCTGAACACGCTCACGCTGCCCCCTCAGATCAAAATGGCGGCAGAAGCGGCAGTGTAGAAGAAAAGTAAGTGTTCGGCAGGAAGGGGAAGAAAGGGCGCGTGAAGGGGGGGAGGAAGAGGTCTCTGTTGAAAGCTGGCATGGGCAAACTTGGACCTTCCAATGTTTTGGACTCCACCACCATTCCTAGCAGCCTCAGGCTTTTTTTCTTTTCCCCCCTCAGCCACTTAAGCAGGAAAGGGCCTCAGGCTGTTAGGAATGGTGGGAGTTGAAGTCCAAAGCACCCAGAAGGCCAAAGTTTTCCCATGCCTGTTTTAGAGGGACCTTAAAGTGGTGAGCCTCCTTCCAACATTGTGATTCTGGGTAGAAAACAAACAACAACATAACATTGTTTGAGTCCACAGTGCTCTCTGGGCGTAGGTGAACTACAACTTCCAAACTCAAGGTCAATTCCCAAGCAAACCCTTTCAGTACTTTCTGTTGATAATGAGAGTTCAATATGCCAAGTTTGGTTCAATTCCATTGTTGCAAGAGTTCAGGATGCTCTTTGATTGTGTGTTAACTATAAATACCAGAAACTGTAACTCCCAAATGTCAAGGTCTATTTTCCCCAAACTCCATCTGTGTTCACATTTATTTATTTATTTATTTATTTATTTTATTCCATTTTATATTCCGCTCCTCCCTGCAGGCTCGGGATACAACAAATGTTAAAAATATTAGGATTTGCAAGTTCCTTAAAACTCATATGACAATGATCGGCAGGCAGAACACATTTCCCGTTTAGCTAAAAGCAAGTCTAAAAAGGGTGGTCTTGCATGCCCTACGGAAGGGGATAAGCTCTGAGATCGCGCGGGTGTCAGCTGGAAGTGCATTCCATGATACAGGGGCCACCACAGAAAAGGCTCGTTGCCTTGTTGTTGACAAATGGCAGGAGCGGATCGATGGAATAACTAACATGTTCTGCTCCTCTGAGCGTAGTGATCTCGGGGGAACGTACGGGGTAAGGCGGTCCCTCAGGTACACAGGCCCTAGACTGTGCAAGGCCTTAAAGGTTAGAACCAGCACCTTGAAGACAATTCGGTACTCGATTGGGAGCCAGTGCATTTGGGCATATTGGGTATTCATGCCAACTTTGGTCCTGATCCAACGTTGTTTGAGTCCACAGTGCTCTCTGGCTATAGGTGAACTACAACTCCAAAACCCAAGGTCAATGCCCACCAAACTCTTATAGTATTTTCTCTTGGTTATGGGAGTTCTGTGTAGCAAGTTTGCATCTTTCTGCCATTCCTGCAAGGATATCTATGTTGTGTTCATCGAAACAGGTCCAGGTTTGTATGTTAACTATAAATCACATATCTGTGTGAGCTTCTCTAGCTTGACTGCGATAAAAACTAAACACAGAGAGAGACTGACAGCTGTTGAGCAAGACCTTTGTGTGTGTCTTTCTGCCATTCCTGCCAGGATATCTATGTTGTGTTCATCGAAACAGGCCCAGGTTTCACAATCTATTATATAAAGAAGGTCCCGTCATGGAACGACTGCCATAGACAGAGAAACCATCCAAGGCAGAAACACCAAATTCGGCAACAAAAATAGGCCTCAGGCAAGGTAGGTTTTAAGCAAAGAAACCCCCCCCCCAAAAACCCTAGAATGCCCCCAAAACGACGATTTAAAAAACTATATTTCACAGTGTGCTTTGCGGCCGCCAGCGAATCCCACTGGCCGACATTGGCCCACACAAAATGCAGGGAGGCTGAGTTCCCATAGTAACGGTGGGCTGAGCCAGCCAAGGCTAGGTTATAATGCTGAGTGATTTGAATTTAGTCAGTTAATATTTGTGGGTTAAACATACCTCTGCTAAACAGAAACCTACACAGTACAACCAACTAACACAGTAGGACATAACAACTCCCAGGAGGACATAACACTAACAAAAATAGGGCACCAGGGACACAGGCACCACAGACAAACACATACTGCCGGAATAACACAAACTTGCAAAATCCAACCAAAATTCACAACAAACACCACTGGCAAAAGCCACACCCCCTCCACATCACAACCAGCACACAGCCAGACTGAGACAACTATGTCACCACAACACACACAAAATAAACCCCACGAATACCTGACAACTTCCCCAACACAAAACCCAGGACTGCACTCACTACTCACCACCACGCACACCTCCAAATACACACACGTCCCAGGAACAATACTCCAGCAATCCCTACCCACACAACACAACACAACTTCCTATCACAACCCATCCCCCCAACCTTACGGGACCCCGCACACACAACACCTATCACCACCACAAACAAAAACCAACTCCACCTATACTCCAATCACAACACAACACTACACTGATACTCTACAAACACACACAAACACCCAAAACACCCCACCCACACAAGCATTCCACAACATACTACCACCCACAATGCCACCACACACCCACTAATTCACCAAAAAAGTAATACCTACACACAACACAATACGCACATAACACAACCTTGCGTCTACTCCTCAACCCATTTGTATGCCATTCCTTCCTTCCACACAGGCATAAGCTGACCCAAAAGACAAGCCATGCCTCCTAAAAAGAACAGCATCGGACGACACACTCGCAACGCTCATATGTACACTGTAAGCCACTCTGGCAGTATTGTTGTTTGCTGTAAGCCACTTTGAGTCCCCTTCGGGGTTGAGAAGGTTGGCATATAAAAATAGAAAATAAATAAATAAATAAACGCTACATGCATCACACAAAAAAGGGCAGAACAAACGCCAGAACAGAAAGACACTGCACTACACTAGCTTTTGCCATCACCATAAACAAGGCTCAAGAACAAACACTACAAATCTGTGGCATAGACCTGGACACAGAATGCTTCTCCCACGGACAACTCTACGTAGCGTGCTCCAGAGTCGGGAAACCACAGAACCTCTACATCAACACAGCAGACGGAAAGACAAAGAACATTGTATATCCACAAGCTCTGCAGAACGCCAGGAACACCACACACCGACAACTCCCCAGGACTTTAACATTCCACCCACCAGAACAACCCACACCGACACAGCCATGACCCCACCAAGACCATAACTAACATCATTTCCAACCCTTACATACTCAGACTTTCTCGCATCTCCTAAATAGGGCACAGCAACGCGTGCCGGGTACAGCTAGTTAACTATATGTACAGGGTCGGCCTTCCCCATTAAGCGACCTACGCGGTCGCGTAGGGCAACGTTCCCAGAGAAGGGCGTGGCCACCTGGGAGGGGCGCAGCCCCGCCCCGCTGCCGTGTCGCCGCAGCCAGCCGGCGGCGCGGAGGAACGGGGGGGAAGGGGGACTCCCGGTGCAGGCTCCCGGACCCGAGGAGGAGCAGGAGGGGGGAGGCCACAAGGCGGCCCCCACGGAGACGCAGCGGCAGCAGCAGCAGCGCCCTGGAAGGGCCCGGAGCCAGAGGCGCATCTTCCTGACGTCACTTCCTCGTCGCCGCCTCTGCCGAGGAGGAAGGGGAGGAAGGCCTCGCCGGCCGCGCGCTGCAAGGACGCCCGGAAGGAGAGACGCCAGAGGGAGGGAGGGAAGGAGGAAAAGGCCGCCGCTCCTCCGCAGGGCTCCCTCCCTCCGGCGTCTCTCCTTCCGGGCGTCTTTGCAGCGCGTGGCCGGCGAGGCCTTCCTCCCCTTCCTCCTCAGCAGAGGCGGCGACGAAGTGACATCAGGAAAATGCGCCTCTGGCTCCAGGCCCTTCCGGGGGCGCTGCTGCTGCCGGGGAGTCTCTGTGGGGGCCGCCTCGTGGCCTCCCTCCTCCTGCTCCTCCTCCCGGTCCGGGAGCCCGCACCGTGAGTCCCCCTCCCGTTCCTCCGCGCCGGCGCGCTCGGGAGTCAGTGCGCATGCGCAGGTGTAGCCGGGAGCCGCCGGGGGGGGGGCACCAAAATAATGTTCGCTTACTCCCCCCGGATAGCTCGGACCGCCCCTGTATATGTATTACTGTGTTAGAGTGTCATTTTGTGTCATTTTAGTTGGTGGTGTGCCCCAGGCTCAAAAAAAGGTTGGGAAACACTGCTTTAGCCTACTTTTGCCCTCCAGGCGTTTTGGACTTCAACTCCCACAATTCCTAACAAATTGTGGGAGCTGAAGTCCAAAACGCCTGGAGGGCTGAAGCTTGCCCATGCCTGCTCCAAAGATCCATGGTAAAGAACTGTGAGTTCCATCTTCGGTTTTCATAGCTCTATGTTGACGTCAGTGACGTCACTGGCACGCTTTGACGCCGAGGGAGCGACCGTTGGAGTTGGTTGAGGGAGTAGAACCAAGATGGCAGCGGCTGGAGGCGGAGGGGACTTGGACGGCGGGGGCCACGGCGCTCCAGAGAGCGGCAGCTCCCTCGGCGGGGAAGGCGAGGCCGGGGCGGAGGCGGAGCCCGACTCGGAGGTCTTCTCCTGCGTGGCCCACTGCTCCGAGCTGGCCTGCCGGCAGAACGAGCAGCGGCGCCTGGGCCTGTTCTGTGACGTCACGCTGGCCTTCGGCGGGGGAGGGGGAGGAGCAGTGGGCGGAGCCTCCCCGCGCGCGGACCCGCCCCCTCGCGAGTTCCGCGCGCACCGCTCGGTCCTGGCCGCCGCCACCGAGTACTTCGCGCCCCTGCTGTCCGGGGACTTCGCCGAGTCCCGCTCGGGCCGAGTAGAGCTGCGGAAATGGAGCTCCGAGGCCGGGCCGGATCCCGAGACGGTGGAGGCCGTCATCAGCTTCATGTACACGGGCCGCGTCCGCGTCAGCCCCGGCAACGTCCACGAGGTCCTAGAGCTGGCCGACAGGTGGGGCCTGGGGGGGGGGGGGTCCCCGAGTTACGAACAAGTTACGAACAAGATCGGCTCTGTGGGTTTGTTTTTAAGTAACTTTTGTAAGTGCCAATCTAGTAGTTATCTATACAAGGGGGGTGTTGCAAAGCAACAATATATACAAGGAACAACAAACGTGTGGTTTATCCAATATACATATAATCAATTTAGTAACATTGTATTTGATTATATGTTACTAAATTGATTATATGTATATTGGATAAACCACACGTTTGTTGTTCCTTGTATATAATCTACTAGGGTTGCCATTTGTCTTTAACAAATTATTTTACCAGATCTAACATTTTGATCCCTGGCACTGCTCAGGGTAAGCATTGTTGATATCATAACTGATATCAAGTTAGCAGCATCTAATTCAATAGTCTTCTTTTGCAAGGCAGGAGGGAAATTCAATACAGGGTTTCAAGTGCTTTTGGAATCAGAATTTGGATTCTTTTAATTTGTGTGCAGATGCTCTATATCAGTGTTTCCCAACCAGTGTGCCGGGGCACACTAGTGTGCCATGAGCGATCATCAGGTGTGCCATGGAAATTGGCACTCTTTCCTCCTAGCAGCTCTTTCTCCCTCTTTCCCTCCCCAAAGATCCTCCCCGAGGCAAAGGAAGGGCTCCGCCGAATGCCAGGGCCAGGCCCGACTTGAGGAAGCCTACAGGAGCCTTGACTCAGCATGGGTCCATACTCTATATGTTTCATAGATCTGAGTGGTCTCTTTCGCTGCCTCCCTCCTCCCTCCGCAAAAGCAAAGCACTGGGTGGAAGTGATTGAGTCGGCGTTTTCGTGTTGGCTTGGATTTCTCGTGAGAACAACCAAAGCCGGAAGCTCCACATCGGTGAATTGGGCAGTGAGCGAACCTGGGAGCATTGGGAGACTGAAGCATTCACAGGTTTCCAAGAAACAAATTGAGCCTTTCCGCTTGGAAATGTTTTTGGGGTTTTTTTAAAAAACTATTTTACTGGATTTTTTGAGAGTTTCCTCCCCACCAATGAACTGTTTATAACAGCTTTGTGACATCCATAGTTAACTGGAAGCAAGTTTCACTCAGGGTGAAATTTCACAAGGGTCTGGAGAACAAGCCCTATGAGGAGTGGCTTGAAGAGCTGGGCATGTTTCGCCTAGGGTTGCCATTTTTTGATATAAGAAATAAGGGACATTTACGGGATTTTTCACAAAAATAAGGGACACTTCATTAAAAACTTGAAATTCAAACATTAGGTAGAAATAGTTTTATTAACAGAATAAGATAATGATTGAAACTCACAAAAGAAACTGACTTACACCCTCTTAACAGTACATGGTATGTTTCTGCATGCTTTGTCATGCAGAAAAAACATTATTAGAACTACCTTATTTTCTCCATCTGTATTTAGTACTTGACTTTGCTGACTTTGAAAGTGCACTGTCTAAACATTAAAATAAAATAAATTTTATAAGACAGTACATCTTCATGATTATTATGTCAATAGTTAATGGTATAGTATAGTATGGGATACACAGCATTGTATAGTATTGGGATGCACAGCTAGGCCTACTTTAAGAGTAACTCTCAAGCAACCAGAAACTATCTTTATCCAACATGATCCGACATTCCTCTTGGGTAACGGTTAATTAGTCTACTGTACTTTGAAAAAGTCCTGTATCGCCTCTTCCTTCCAACGGGGACGCAGGCAGGCACACACTCGCAAGCACACGACTGTCAGCCTGCCCTGTGAGTTGGAATCCCCGGGCAGGCATTGCCATGTAAACCGCAGCGCGCACCTTCCTCTGGTCAACCCCGCCCAGTCCTGTCCTGCTAGTCAAAAATAAGGGACAGGGCCTGAAAATAAGGGACACAAATTTTAGGGCCAAAATAAGGGACGTCCCTTAGAATAAGGGACATATGGGAACCCTACAATCTAGCCAAATGTATGTTATCTATGTCAATCTATGTCAGACTCGGGGGTTGGTGCTCATTTCCATTTCTAAGCCAAAGAGCCGGCGTTGTCCGTAGACACCTCCAATGTCATGTGGCCAGAATGACAGCATGGAGCAGTGTTTTCAACCTTTTTTGAGCCGCGGCACATTTTTTACATTTACAAAATCCTGGGGCACGCCTCCAACCGAAATGACACAAAATAACACTCTAACACAGTAATACATATAGTTAATATGCTTTAAAAATGTATTTATAAACTCAGTGCGAAACCTGAGCCTGTTTCGATGAACACAACATATATATGACTTCCTCTCACATATTTATACATGGCTATCATGTCTTCCTTCAGCCTTCTGTTCTTCAGGCTAAACATGCCCAGCTCTTCAAGCCGCTCCTCATAGAGTTTGTTCTCCAGACCTTTGTGAAATTTCACCCTGAGTGTCATGTGGCCAGAATGACAGCATGGAGCAGTGTTTTTCAACCTTTTTCGAGCCGCAGCACATTTTTTACATTTGCAAAATCCTGGGGCACACCACCAACCGAAATGACACAAAATGACACTCTTAACACAGTAATACATGTAGTTAATGTGTTTTAAATGTATTTATACACTCAGTGCGAAACTTGAGCCTATTTCGATGAACACAACATATATATGACTTCCTCTCACATATTTATACATAGCGATCATGTCTTCTCTCAGCCTTCTCTTCTTCAGGCTAAACATGCCCATCTCTTCAAGCTGCTCCTCATAGGGCTTGTTCCCCAGACCTTTGTGAAATTTCACCCTGAGTGAAACTTGCTTCCAGTTAACTATGGATGTCATGAAGCTGTTATAAACTGTTCCTTTGGGGGGAGGCAACTCTCGAAAAATCCAGTAAAATAGTAAAAAAAAATCCAAGCGGAGAGGCTCAATTTGTTTCTTGGAAACCTGTGAGGGGGCTGCTAGGAGGGGGGAGAGTGCCAATTTCCCACAGCACACCTGATGATCGCTCACGGCACACTAATGTGCCATGACACACTGGTTGGGAAACACTGGCATGGAGCACCGTTAGCATAGGGAAGAGGCAAAACACCCCTAGAATCGTAGAATAATAGAGTTGGAAGAGACCACATGCGCCGTCTAGTCCACGCCTGGGCAAACTTGGGCCTTTCAGGTGTTTTAGATTTCAACTCCCACAATTCCTCAAAGGAAGGGGCCTGAGGCTGTGAGGAATTGTGGGAGTTGAAGTCCAAAGCACCTGAAAGGCCCAAGTTTGCCCAGGCCTGGTCTAGTCAAACCCCCCGCCATACAGGAAAAGCACCATCAAAATCATAATAATAAGCTTATAATAATAAGCATTATTTATATTCTGCCCTCTCTCGCCGAAGGGACTCGGGGCGGCTTACAATAAAGAAACGAATACAATAAATATTTATTTATTTATTTATTGAATTTATACACCGCCACTCCCAGAGGCTCGGGGCGGTTGACAACATAACGTGTCAGGACACAAATAGTTAAAAATACAATAAAACAGTAAAACACAGTAAAAACGCCATAAAACACAGACGGGAATCATAAGCATTCAATAGCCTGCCTAAATAAGTGTGTCTCTGCGAAAGGCGTTCGGATTTCGCAGAGCTCGTGTCTCTGGAGGCAGCGCGTTCCACAATGTTTGGGCGATAATAGAGAAGGCTCTTCGCTCGTTTGATGTCAAATGGAAGGACTTTACACTGGGAATGTTTAGAAGATTCGGGTCTTTTGAGCGTAGTGATCTCAGGGGGGTTATATGGAATCAGGCGATCCCGTAGGTACACTGGCCTCAGACCATATATAAGTGATAATACACAGACAATAATCACATGTCAGTAAAAACAAAATGGCACAGTGGTGTGAACAGAAGTAAATAAACAGTTTAAATTACTAAAAACGTGTGTGTGTGTATAGAGAGAGATTAATTCTAGTTGTGTCTGACTCAGGGGTAGGTGCTCATTTCCATTTCTAAGCCAAAGAGCTGGCGTTGTCCGTAGACACCTCCAATGTCATGTGGCCGGTATGACTGCATGGAGCACCGTTACCTTCCCGCTAGAGCGGTACCTATTGATCTACTCACATTTGTATGTTTTCGAACTGCTAGGTTGGCAGAAACTAGGGCTAACGGGAGCTCACCCCGTTCCCTGGATTCGAACCTCAAACCTTCTGATCAGCAAATTCAGCAGCTTAGTGGTTTAACCTGCTGCACCACTGCGGCCCCAGTATGTGTGTGTGTGTGTATGCACCATTTAAAACCAGGGTATCCAGCATTATAAATTATATTTTCATAACCTTTTAAAGTCCTATCTGATAGGGTGGTTGATACTCTTAGTCATTATCAAAAGCCTGCTTAAATAGCCAGCTCCTTCCTAAAAGTTACAAGGGTGGATGCTTGTCTAATTTCCTTGGGCAGGGCTTTCAAAAGTCGGGGGTCCACTTCCGAGAAGGACCTCTCCCTTGTCCCCACCAATCCCCGGGTGATTTCAGAGCTCGAATAGGTTAATAAGGAGAGATGCAGTCATGTAAATGCAAGACCCAAACCTTATCTGTCAAGTACCCCTGACAGATGGCCATCCAGCCTCTGTTTAAAAGCCTCCAAGGAAGGAGCTTCAATCACACACTGAGGCAGAGAATTTCACTGCTGAATAGTTCTTACAATCAGGAAATTCAGGTGGAATCTTCTTTCCTGTAATTTGAACCCAATGCTCCCAGTTCTTGTTTCCAGGACAGCAGAGAACAATCCTGCTCCCTCTTTCTTATGGTGTCCCTGAGCTGTTTGTCCAGCTGTCTGTGCCCCTCTTCAGGAGATTTCACCTCACTTTCTGTCCCTGTGAGAATTGGATTTTGACATATTTGGCATGTTGTGAAAACAAGGATGAGTGCTAAAGCACCAATGACTATGATTTTGGATTGCTTGGTTTTAATAATGTGTTTAAATCTTTAAATGATTTTAAATTCATGTTTTAATGTATATGTTTATTTTATGTCTGTTGTGTATATATGGCATCGAATTGTTACCTTTGTAAGGCCACTCTGAGTCCCCTTCAAGGTTGAGAAGGGTGAGGTTTAAATACAATCAATCAATCAATGCTTCTTTCTTCTTCCTTAGAATATAGTAGCAAGTTATACTCCTTATGTGAAAGGATATATTATGTGAAAAGGATATATATTATATATATATGAATATAACATTACCAACTTATACACAATTTTTCTTTCTCTGTCTAGACTGCAGTGTGCTTCAATATGTGTAGAATTTTTTAGAATGTAAAACCCATAGTGGGGCACACAATAGCATGCATATAGAGTCTTAGGTTAAGTCCCTGGATTTTCTGCTCATTAGATCTTTAAAAATCAGGAAAGCATTCCTTGAATTAGTCCTAGTTGGAATAGCTAGTCTGACTGTGTGTAAAAAAATGGTTGGTTGAAATAAGGAAGTTTATTTGTTTATTTACTATAGTTTGACCCCACTCTTTTCACCCTGAAGGGGACTCAGAGCGACTTCCAAGTTGGCAGTATTCAATTCCATACAAACAACAAACAAATACAATATACACAAATATTAAAATGATTAAAAAGCACATTAATAGATTACATTAATACATTATAATCAGCTGTAAACCACACAAATCCAAAGTCATAGTCCAGGAGCCGTTTCAGTCATATTACACTGACTTAATTTCTGCCTATTCTCCAAAGGCTTAGTCTCATAGCCAAGTTTTCAGTTTCTTTCTGAAGGTCAGGAAGGAGGGAGCTGATCTAATTTCACTGAAAAATTTATCCTCAATTGAAGAAAGTCTAAATGGAGCCATGCAAATGATCATGCATGTGATTTTGTAAACCTTACAGAAAGCTTTCTGTGTCAAATTGAATTATAGCTTTGTCTGGGTTGTTATTCTTTGATGTTGAACAATCAAACCAGATTTAAGAAGTTATTAGAAGGATAAAATGGCACTTGTTGCTTTTGTTTCCTTGCAGTGTGAAAAGCATGCTATAACTTGTTTCCAACCCTATCTGTGGGCTGTCTCAGCTATCTTCTTCTTTTGCAGGTTTTTACTGCTACGTTTGAAAGATTTCTGTGGGGAGTTCCTCAAGAAGAAGCTCAGTCTCTCCAATTCTGTGGCAATCCACAGCCTGGCTCACATGTACTCTTTGAACCAGTTGGCTTTAAAAGCTGCTGACATGATCAGGAGGAATTTCTACAAAGTCATTCAAGATGAGGAGTTCTACACTTTGCCATTCCACCTCATAAGAGACTGGCTTTCAGACATAGAAATCACTGTAGATTCAGAAGAAGTTCTCTTTGAGATGGTTGTAAAGTGGGTTCAAAGAAATCCTGATGAAAGAGAAAAGTACTTTGGGGAGCTCTTTAAGCTGCTCCGTTTATCACAAATGAAACCCACTTATTTGACCCGACATGTCAAATCTGAAAGGCTTGTTTGCAGCAATGAAATGTGCCTCAAACTTGTTTCAGAAGCAGTGGAAAGCCATGCACTCAGAGCTGAGAATTTGCTGTTAGGGACCCTCCAACAAGTGACTTCCTCCATAACCTCACTGCCTCGCTTTGGGCAAAACATGGATGTCATCATGGTCATTGGTGGCGTATCTGAGGGAGGTGACTACTTGAGTGAGTGTGTGGGGTATTTTATTGATGAAGATAGGTGGGTGAACTTACCACACATACACAATCATCTTGATGGACATGCTGTTGTAGTAACAGAATCATATGTTTATGTAGCAGGTTCCATGGAGCCCGGATTCGCCAAGACTGTGGAAAGGTACAACCCAAATCGAAATGTTTGGGAGCAGGTTTCCAATCTCATAACAAGAAAGCATTCTTTTGGACTCACAGAGGTAAAAGGAAACTTGTATAGCATAGGTGGGCATGGGAATTTTATTCCTGGGTTCAAGGATGTAGCGGTCTACCACCCTGATCAAGACAAGTGGCACAATTTGGAATCTGCGCCAAAGATACTTCGGGATGTTAAAGTGATCACAGTAGATGAGAGGTTTGTTTACATGGCTGCCCGCACACCTGTTGATGGGGATAATGAAGAGGGCTTAAGGAGTGTCATTGTCCGATACGATGCAGATGCAAGACAGTGGCAGGATTCTGAGTCTCTGCCTCTTCTTGACAACTACTGCTGCTTTCAGATGGCTGTGGCCAACACCAACTTTTACCACACTGCCTCATGTTGCCCCAGAAGTTATTCCCTGGATCATGAAGAGGTCAAGAGGAAGATCTCCGGCCAAGTGTCTGATGACATTCTGGAAAGCTTGCCACCAGAGGTGCTTAGCATTGAGGGGGCAGCTGTCTGCTATTATAAAGATGATGTCTTCATCATAGGTGGATGGAAAAATAGTGATGACACAGACAAACAATACAGGAAAGAGGCTTATCGCTATTGTGCAGAGAGGAAACGATGGCTTCTGCTCCCTCCTATGCCTCAGCCACGATGCCGTGCTACAGCATGTCATGTAAGAATCCCCTTCCGGTCCTTGCATGGTACCCAGCGATATCCGATGCCACAAAACCTAATGTGGCAAAAGGACCGGATCCGGCAGATGCAAGAGATTCACCGTCATTCCTTAAGTTTGCGGAGAATGCCACGGTCTCAGATTGAGTGCTAACATAAATAAATGGAGTTTGAGTAAGGCCTGTCTGTGCTGCCATGCAAAATATAGACTTTCAGCAGTAACCTGAGTTGCTCTGTTTAAGCAATGGTGATTGTTGTAGGAGAGCTAGCCCTCTGGTAGTTAAAACAGTGACAGGATTACAAGCACCACAGGAATACTTCAGGTATATTAGCCATAACATAAAGGTAGGCACACTTACAAAATCCCCAAAGGTTTTAGTTTTTACTATGGATGAGATGCAAAGTCAAAATCTAGCAAAACGATTTGTAGATATGTCTAGGAAGTATAGAAATCCAGCACAGTTTGTTCCTTCTTTTTGTCAGAAAATTCTGTATTGAGATATATTTGTTCCAGTCAGGGATGAAAGGATTTCCCCTAGTATTTGAGGCTCTCACTCCTCTTTAAAGTATTTATATTAAGCATGTGAAGAATTACCTTTCTACTTGTTTTAAAAGATAGTTAATATAACACTTGTTTCAAAGTTGCTTTTTTTTAAACTCTTTTTTTGCATTTTTATTATTTTTTAAAATCTGCAGTTGCTGTGAGTCTGCTTGTTTCTCGTTGAGTCATGTGCAATAGTTAAAGAATGAGCCCCTATATAATGAGGAGTAAAGCACAAACCTTTCAGAGAACTTCAAAACGTTCCATACTTATAAATATTTTATAGTTGTATTTATCTAGAATGCTTGTGTTTACAAAGAAGTTATTAACAAAAGCAGTACTTTTTAATGGTTGAATACTTAGTCCTATCTTGGAAAGTGAGGATTTCACCATAATTAGTTAAGGTGTCTTTCTACTTTGAAGTAGTCCCATTGATTTTTTTTAAAAAAAAGTTTACTGTGTAAATGGTTCTGGATTGTGGCCTTAAAAGAATGAATGAAAAGACCAAAAAGTTGAATACTACATAGCCAAATTCATAATTTGAAGGAATTAGGGATTCATTGATGCAGGGATGAAGCTCAATGCTTTGTGTTTGTGTTCAAGCAAGTAATAAGAGTAAATCCGACTTTAAAAAAGAACGCCCAACCTGCCTTTGACAATCAAATCTCTTTGCCTTTGTGGTATGCCATTCCTTTTTTGGACTTGTGTCTGAATACTTGACACTGGATAGAGCAGAAATTTTCTTCCATTTTAATAGCAAGGATCCCCATCTCCCTCAATGTTTTGCTTGTCTTTTGGCATCAAATGAAATTAGTTATTGAGAGCAATTTATACTAGTAGGTATCCTCTGTTGCCTTTCCCCCTTAGTTCAGCAAGATCCTATTTTTTCCAGAGTGACAATATATAACAGGATATGGAGAGAAGGTAAAAATATTTTTTGAGAAATTGCTAAATTTTGAAATGTCACTGAATTCTTCTGCAGGCAGAAAAATTATATGGTAAAGGATTCATAAAACTCTTCCATTTAACCTAAGTTGATCCAACAAAGTTTTCATTTTATCTTTTGAGAATTCTATCCTTTAGGTTCAGTTTGAATCACATCTACAGATACCTTACTTAGTTTTCCAAGGCAATTTCTCAGAGGATTTCCCTTGGTTTTGTCTGTACTTTATTTGATCTCCTCCCCTGATTTTGATGTTTTTTGTCAAGTAGATTTAGTTGATTTTTATCTTCATATTGTCCACTGCACTAATTCCTCCGAGAACCATTGTCCATATATGTTAGTCATTGTGTCTAATACGAACCATTTGGGATAGCTGTGCTCTTCTCATACCACACCACACTGTGAAGGGACTGGTGGTAGTAATAATGTATCATTTGGGGACGGGGGCAGCAGTAACAGATGAAGAATATCCAAAATATAATTGGATTCATTTATAAAGGAGCTTTCTATAAATGATCTTAATGTTTTCTTTGCCTGAAGTCTAGTCTTCCTACAATTAGTTTCTCGCTCATTTAATCATTTGAGGTTTACACCTGGGTGCATCAAGATAAGGCAGAGAGATTGAATTCACCTTATGAGAGATCTGTATTGACCACCATTATTATGAAAATTATAGTAGTGGTGTTTCACAAAGTCAATATCAGCGTCTTAAATTTAGGAAAGCACTTAGATTTTTTAGAAAATAAATATTACATTAAGAATTGACTGTTCTTGTTTTCCAATTTAGCAAGAAGCCTAGTGTCTGAAATCTGAGGGTAAGTTTTTCAACTGCATGGATGTGCACAGGTTTTCTTGATTTGTATTTGTTCTCCTAATATTACCTTTTACAATATAAACTTGGGTTAGAAACTTGTGTGCATTAAATAACTCTCTAATTCAAGTTCACACTAATGCAGCCTCATTAGTTAAGAAATCCACAAACATTTTAACAACTCCAGAATAACCACTTGATTCACTCGAAGATATATCGTAAGTATAACTAGCCAGCTACATATGGAGAATATAGACACTTCAGAATGAACCTGTTGACAACCCACTAACACTGAAAATCCAAAGCTTTTAGACTATACAGACATACTCAAACCACTAGCAAGTGTTATCATTAAGAAAATAAAAACTTTAAAATCAGTTGTGGGCATTTGTAGATGAAAAAAACTAAGCTTGTTTAGCTAGGGAGTGTCATTTTCTGAAGTATGAATTTCCTCCTGAGTCCTCTCACAGCTTCAGAAATAGTAAAGTTCCATTGCAGAAAGCAAGGACAATTAAAGCCGTTTCAGTTTGTAATATAAATGAGCCCATACTTGTATTTGTAACTGAAAAGCAACACAAGTTTTGAGACTTCTTGAAATGTATGTTAGGCCTGCAGTGCAAAATGGTTGATAACCTCCATGAATTAATATATTGACTGTATTGATTAGTATTAATTTGTGTACCTAAACAACGGTTCCATTTGGCTGGTCAGCTTTGCTTTTTAAAATTAACTTGTCAGCCACATTGGATATTGCTTGTGAATGCCAGTCACTTAATAGTATACGGATGTCTACATGCGTTGCTTGGAGATTTCTGTTTGCATGGAGAGTAAAGAGCACTCTAGAGAACAATCCCATTGTGCCACGTGTAGTGTCAGATGTTGGAATTTCTTAATGTCAAGTCTCAGTGTTAGACTACTAACCTGCTTCCCTGTTCGGAGTGACTCTCAGCTCTTGTTTAGCACAGCCCTTGTGCTGCATGCAAAAAGTCTTGTCTTGCTTTTGTCATGTCATTCCTTGTCAAAATAAAGCAGTCACCTGACAAAATAAATCCTCCAATGGAACACCCAAACTATGTTCCCACATAGGAAAGGTTCACAACTCTAGGTTACGTTCCTAAATATAGCTGAGAACTAGGGAACGTTTCAAGGTGCTGTCTTAGATATTGTTTTCAGTGGAACTTGCAAGAAAAGCTAGGAATAAACTGCTAGTCTTAAACAAGAGTACTGTTACCAGAAACACAAAAGGCTTCCAGGAAATTGTTTCCAAAAACTGCACTAATTCTCAGCTATGACAGAATGCATGTTTCACACTGCTTTCCTTTTGTGACACTAGTGGAGTAGGGTAGATCTTTCAATGGTGCCTGAACTGACACTGTTACTGAAGTAATACTGTCTGTAGATTATCCATATATGTCCATAATCTTCCTATTACTAAATGCAAATTTGTGTGTGTGTGTATGTGTTTCAGCAAGGGTCACCTTTAACCAATGAAGGTAACAAAGATACCAATACAATTTTATTCAGGTAATACCTGCAAAATTGCCACGTATAGCTATCACTGCAGCCTCTACCACAGAGGACAAATTATACAAAAAAGTACCCCTATTTGCAGTTGATGGCCCATGTTCAGCAGGTTACACAGAATGTCATTGGTACCAGCACCTAGCATATTATGCAAGCATGAACTGTGCCAATTGTGTTTGTCCCTTCACAAGAGGCGTATGGTACTGTAGCTGTTTTAGATAAGAACAGAAGCAGCAAGGTTACTTTTATAGTTTCCATACTTATCCAAGGCCCGTGAAGAACTGAAGTAAGATTTTGCTTCTTTCTCCAGTTCTTCATACTTACTAAGTCAGGGCTGTCCAACTGGCGGCCTGCGGGCCGTATGCGGCCCCACAGCCCCTTCCCTCCGGCCCCCTAAGCTTTTTAATAAAAATTAAAAAAAAAGATTTTTAAAAATCCAAAAAAAAGTGCGCATGCGTGCGGCTTTGCCCGCTTTGGGAGGGCAGGGGAGCCCCCCGTGACTCTTCCCTCTCTCCCAAAGCGTCACACCAGCCTCGGAAGCTTCCTCGCGGCTTCGCCCTCTTCCCCAAAGCGTCACAACAGCTGTTGTGATGCTTTGGGCGAGGGGGCAGAGCCGCGGAAGACTCCTCGTGGCTTCGCCCTCTCCCCCAAAGCATCACACACAGCTGTTGTGATGCTTTGGGCGAGGGGGCGGAGCCGTGGAAGGCTCCCCGTGGCTCCTCTTTCTTTCCCAAAGCGTCACAACAGCATCGGAAGCGGGCGAAATCGCCCGCTTCCAAGGCTATTGTGATGCTTTGGGAGGGGGCGGAGCTGCGTGGCCGGGGGCGTGGCCGAGTGGCCCCCAGGTGATCACTCACCAGAAGTCCGGCCCTTGGGCTGGCAGAAGATGGACAGCCCTGTACTAAGTCATTTCCAGAGAGGTGTAATATTCTCACACATGCAGGAAATTTTGGAGAAAGACAGAAGCAATTCAATACCTGTCAAAGACAGAATAATGTTTTTCTCATTAATTGGAGGGGAAACACCAGGATGATGACATTCATCACATCTTGTCAGATTAAGCTTTTGACAGATCAGAGCAAATCTTCCCCAACTCTTTGAGCTCTAGTAACAAACGTGACGGTCTTGTGATAGAGGCAAGATTTGCAGGAGAGGAGAAGTGAGGGAAATGTTTATCTGTCCTCCCGAGTGTTTTTGTCAAACATCACAGTTTATTCGCTCAAGGAAGAAAACACTGTTCTGTCTTGTGAAAATAATGACGAATTGCCAGGAACAGTATTTATACTGCTTTTGCTGTCTTTCTGCATCTCTTTCAGCAGTTTGGAAGTCTTCTCCCCAATCCCTTTGTGTCCTCTTGAAGTAGCAGGGGGCTAAATCTAGAGGATACAAAGGAAATTTTACTTCCACTTCAAGGATGGGAATAAAAACTAGATTTGGTGGTGAGTACAAGTAGCAGTTTGGCTGGGAGCCGATATTTCTTGCCACTTTTTGCCACCATAACATTCCAAAGTGTGCACCAAGATAAAATTGTGATATGCACATCATTGTTTGCTGCCCTAATTCTGAGACACTTGCCTCAAAGCCATCCTAGTTGTGTGGCAGTTTTTCCAGCACAACTTCCTGCCTCTCCTGAGCCTCAATAAGATGATATGAAATATAAGAGTTAGTTGATAATCCCAAGAAATCCTGACAGATCAGTTGATCTCTAATGCCCCTTTCTTTGCCCGCTTCAGCCCCAATTTGCCTTGTCTCTGTTGCTTTATAAATGGAGCAGCTTCAAAGATTAAAATGAGACTTCCCTGCCTTCAGGTAGAATTGTCTTGAATAATATGTCCCCAGAATCTATTTTAAAAACTTGCTATTCCGTATATGCTATATTAAAGTTCTGTAACATTAAATGTAATTCCAATAAACATTTTATTTCTCTATTTCTGTCTTGCTCGGTTCATGTTACTGCTTCAGGTTGCATATGGATTTACTTCAGGGAAAAAGTTTTGAACAGCCCTGAGAGTTTATATAATATCTGTCTTGTGATTTTATTTTCAGTTAAGAGTCAAGGGACTCTCTCGCCATGATGAAGATGGCTTCTTTCGCTTAGTTTATATCCCAGGTATAGTCACTTCAGTTAGAACAATGAAATTAATTATGTTGCTGAGCTTTCCATTTTGACCTCCCTTTGGGCAGTAGTCTGTTGGCACTCAAATAGAAATTGAACCCCATAATATAATAAACTGCAATGAAACAATGCTGAAGATATTTTCCAACAAATGTAATAACTGCCCTCATCATACTCTGTTTCCATAGTGAACTGCTCATTGGCATTTCTCAATGCCTGTTTTTAAAGGCAGCGATGCATATAAAATATCAAGATCCAGGTCCAAAGTATTCTTTCTTTTGCTAATGAATTGCCAGTGGGGAGGGGAGGAGGGGAATTTGGTGTTGAAGACTTATAAATCCAATAAGAAAGTATATATAAAAATGCCCAGGTTGTTTCCCATTGGATTGTTAATCAGCAAATTACTTTCCTGCATAGTTATGAGGCTTTCCAGGCTGAATATAATTGTTTCAGGGAATTTTGTTATGAACCCCAAGAGGTTCCTGTTCTTTTTTGCAGAGAGTTTATAAAGAATAGCAAGGCAGTTTAGACCAATCAGACACTTCAGAGACCAAATTTGGTTTTAACACTATTCATGTAACATTTATTGAAATACAATAAATAGAATCATATCAGAATCACACTAAGAGAGAGCTCTCGTACATTCACACACAGACACACACACAGGCCTTCTCCAGACAAAGATTATCAGCTTTCCTCAGAGAAGGTGCGGACGTTCCCATTGCCGCGGATCAGGAAGCGTGCATGTTCTTGGGATCCCCTGCATTTATAGGCTAAAATCCATTCTCTTTTAAAATAAACATGCTGTTCTGTTCTTTCAAATTCAATGCATCCTCATTCCAGGCCATATGACATGGGATACACCTGCACATTCCTTGTACTCCTTACATGCTCGGCCGCACACCTTATTGTTCATTGTTGTTTAGCTATGCCTTACTGCAGGGGTGGGTTCTGTCCAGCCCAGGTAGAAGGGCGTCGGGGGTGGGGCCAAGAGGAAGGGGTGCCGCTGCTGCCATCCCATCGTGGGCTCTGTGAGGCCTGCGTCGGCAGACAGGCCAGAAGAGCGACGGCTTTGGAGTGCCTGCCATCCCTGCAGGCGATCTGGACCTGCATCGGGAGAACTCCGCGACCTGCAGGAGCTTATCGCCCAGGCGATGAGTTGCCTCAGATCACTGAGTGCTCCCCCTGCAGGCCCAGATCGCCTCCATAGCGGGCGATCAGCTGGGGAATGGCTGGGGGCAGGAGCGGGCAGAGGCCTGCAGCCTCTGATCGCCTGCTGCTCTAGTCTCCGATCGCCTGCGCGGTGGAGGCAGAGGGCGGAAGGGGAGAAGCACAGACCTGTACCTTTAGCAGGGGAATAGGTGCCTATCTTTCCCCAATACTTTTTCTTTTAGTCCAAAATATTATATCATTGTAGAGAGTGATTAACTGAAAATAATTCATGCCTAGAATTCACATTTGGAAAATAAAACTAACAATGCAACTACATTGTAAAATTAACACAGTTTGACACCACCTGAAATGCCATGGCTCTATTAAACAGAATCATGGGAGTTGTAGTTTTACTGGCTTTTTGGCCTTTTCTGCCAAAGAGTGCCAATGTCTCACCAAACTGAAAATCACAAGAGCCATGGCAGTCATAGTGATGTCAAACTGCATTAATTCTGCAGTGTAGATTCATCCTAAGTCTATGAAAGCAACTTCTTTTAATCTCAAAGGGCAAAGGATGACCTGAAGAATAAGCTTTTCTAACACTTTGCAACACCATCATTAACTAATCTTGCTTTTGAGAAGCATCACAGATTTTTTTTCCTTACAATTGTATTTTGAGATATAAAATAAAAAAGACTTTAATTTAGAACTAAAGTGCTTCATCTTATTGTACAACTGTTATGCTTATACTCTCCCTTTTAGATAAAGTACGTACAACAGAAAAGGAATGTGCTGAGGGTGTTATGCCTACTCAGTTCTCACTCTCCTTTACACATATAAAGTAACTAGTCAAGGACAGGATCAAATCACGCTGCATTGCAACTAAAGATTGTAAGACTGAACTATTGTCCTTGCTTTTCTCCTTTGATCACCCTAAAACTTTGACTGAGAGAACTAAGCTAATTGTTATCTGCACATTTGCAGGATGTTTCATTAAGTCATTGTACTATAAAATTCCAATAAATTTCTCCTTTGCCTTCATCAGAAGGTAATTGAACTTCTTGTTCTTGAAAACGGGGTACTTCCTTGGTATACTGGATGGCCTTTTTGGTTAGTTATCTTTCCGAGATGAATTGCAAACCATATATCCACCTGGTGATATCACAGAATCAGAATTGGAAGCGGCCACAAGGGCTATCCAGTCTAACCCCCTGCCATGCACAATCAAAGCACTCCTAACAGATGGCCATCCAGCCTCTTTAAAAACCATGAGACTCCACCACACTCTAAGACAACATATTTCACTATCAATAACCCTTTTTAATTGTGCCCACAACTGGACACAGTACTATTCCAGGTGAGGTCTGATCAAAGCAGAATAGAGTAAGAACATTACTTCCTTCAGTCTAGACCAGTGTTTCCCAACCTTTTTTGAACCGCGGCACACTTTTTACATTTACAAAATCCTAGGGCACACCACCAACCAAAATGACACTCTAACACAGTAATACATATAGTTGATATGTTTTCAAATGTATTTATACACTCAGTGTGAAACCTGGGCCTGTTTCGATGAACACAACATAGATAACTTGGCAGGAATGGCAGAAAGACTGAAAGTACTGAAATGGTTTGCTTGGGAATTGACCTTGAGTTTTGGAGTTGTAGTTCACCTATATCCAGAGAGCACTCTGGACTCAAACAATGTTGGGTCAGGACCAAACTTGGCATGAATACTCAATAGGCTCAAATGTGAACACAGATGGAGTTTGGGAAAAATAGACCTTGACATTTGGGAGTTACAGTTTCTGGGTTTTATAGTTAACAGACAAACAAAGAGCATCCTGAACTAAACAATGGAATTGAACCAAACTTGGCATATAGAACTCTCATTACCAACAAAAAGTACTGAAAGTGTTTGCTTGGGAATTGACCTTGAGTTTGGAAGTTGTAGTTCACCTACACCCAGAGAGCACTGTGGACTCAAATAATGATGAATCTGGACCACACTTGAAATGAATACTCAATATACCCAAATATGAATGCAAATGGAGTTCAGGGGAAATAGACCTTGCCATTTGGGAGTTGTAGTTGCTGGGATTTATAGTTCCCCTACAATCAAAGAGCATTCTGAACCCCATCAATGATAGAACTGGGCCAAACCTCCCACACAGAACCCCCAGGTGGCTCCCTTCCTGAATGGCTATCTCCCTCTTCCACACCAGAAGGGAAGGCACTCACTCAGTCCGCAGTTGCCTGCCTTCTTTCCTGTGGTTCGAAAGAAGAAGCCGGTGGGCCTGCCTCGGACTGCGCTCCTCACTTCCGTTCCCCGCCCTCCCTCGATTGGAGGCTGGCTGGCTGGGGAAACGGCCGAAGGAGGCGGCGCCCCGGCCCCTTCTTCCTCCTCCTCTTTCCCCAAGCAGCAGCAGCTAGATTTTTGCAGGAGGAGGAAGAAAGGGGAGAAGAGAGGTTTTCCTGCGGCGCACCAGGTGATCGCTCATGGCACACTAGTGTGCCGTGGAACAGCAGTTGGGAAACACTGGTCTAGACACTATACACCTAAATGGACAGGTATAATATTTGAGATCTGACCCAACACTACATGATACCTTTGTGTACTGATATTCCAGATTAACACAGGTATAACTTTACATTAATATTGGCTGTGTTCAGTTTCCTTTGGTGATTTTGATTGCTCTTCTTTGGATGCCAGTATTTCTAAACATTCAAGTTAATAAGAGTTAGAAATCTGAAGACGCAAGGAAAATTGCAGTGGGGAGCAATGCTCCCATCCTTCTCAGTTCCAAATGACTGCCTTGCTCCGTCTACTTCTTGGGTAATGGGTGCTTTGAATTTTAGAATCCAACAGAGTCAGCACAATTTCAGTCTTTATTTTATATTTATACCCTGCTCTCTTCCTGACAAGGGACTTAACATGGTTTTAAATATTTCTAAAATGAAGTGCACAAGCTCTCATTTTACCAAAGCTTTTTTTTAAAAAAACAAACAGATTTATTTATTTTATTTATTTATTATTTCGCATTTGTCTGTCACCCCCCCCCCCCCAACGGCTCGGGGCGACTTACAACAGTTCGTAAAATACAATTGTCAGATAACTCATAAACCACAGTAATACCATTAAGATGGAATTACAATTAGAACAGTTGAAGCAACAAATGGAGTCGCAGTGGGCTGACAGCTAGGCGGTGCGAGCTACAGTTTAGCTAACTCCGAAGGCTTGTTGGAACAGCAATGTCTTAACTGCTCTCCTGAACGGGAGGAGGCCCTGGGTGGCATGGATGCCGGCGGGCAGTGCGTTCCACATGGTAGGGGCTGCAACAGAGAAAGCCCGGCGGCGGGTTGCGGACAGATGGTAGGTCCTCACATTTGGGATGACCAGGAGGTTTAGCTCTTCGGAGCGCAGTGATCTGGTGGGATGATATGGGACAAGGCGGTCCCGCAGGTACACTGGCCCCAGACCATGTAAGGCCTTAAAAGTCAGGACTAACACTTTGAAGGCAATCCGGCATTCAATTGGGAGCCAGTGCAGTTCGCGCAGGATTGGCGTGATGTGGTGGCCAATCGGGACCCCTGCCAGGAGTCGCGCTGCAGCCTTCTGCACCAGCTTGAGTCTCCGGATTACCGACAGAGGAAGGCCAATGTAAAGAGCGTTACAGTAGTCCAGCCTCGAGATGACCGTGGCTTGGATCACTGTGGCTAAGTCGCGCCGGGACAAATAGGGGGCCTGGCAAAGATGGAAAAATGCTACCCTGCTGACGCTGGAGACGTGGGCCTCCATCGACAACAGGGGGTCCAAGGTTACTCCTAAGCTCTTAACAGAGGGCGATGGACATAATGTCACGCCGTCAGGGTTGGAAGCTGAACATCCCTACAGCCCGGAGGACCCAGCCACAGGATTTCCGTCTTTGCCGGATTCACCTTCAACCTACTGGCTCGCAGCCATCCAGTGATGGCCTCAAGGCAACGATGGAAATTATCGGGTACGGATTCAAGGCTGCCCTCCATCTTCAAGATAAGCTGGGTGTCATCAGCGTACTGATGGTACACCAGTCCAAAACTACACACCAGCTGGGCAAGTGGTCGCATATAGATGTTAAATAAGAGGGGGAGAGAATAGCCCCCTGAGGAACCCCGCAAAGAAGCGGGGAACCCTAACCTGAGAACAATTATAAACGCGATAGAATTTTATGAAGTCAACACCCAGAAGGAAGTTGGATTTTTATTTATAGACGCCGAAAAGGCGTTTGACAACGCAAATTGGGATTTTTTAGTTCAAATATTCAAAGAGAAAGACATGGGGTTTTCAGTTATAAATGCCATAAAAGCTATATACCAGAACCAAGAGGCCAACATTATAGTTAACGGAATGTCAGCAGGTGTCATTAAAATTGAGAAGGGAACGAGGCAGGGTTGCCCGCTGTCTCCGCTCCTTTTTATTTTTATGTTGGAAATATTGTTACAGGACATAAGAGCTGACGGGGACCTAAAGGGCCTAAAGACTCAAGGGGAAGAATATAAATTGCAGGCCTTCGCAGATGATCTAGTCTGCATTATTGAAGACCCGGTGGAGTCAATTCAGAAGTGGCTAGAAAAACTGGAACAATATGGCAAGGTGGCAGGTCTAAAAATCAACTATACCAAAACCAAGTTGCTCACAAAAAACGTAAAAGGAGACAGAGTGGACAAACTTAAGGGGAAGACCACAATTGAGGTGGTAACAAAAACAAGATATTTGGGCATCCAGTTGACGGCCCATAACAACCAGCTCCTTAGAAACAACTATGACCCAATGTGGAAATCCATAAAGATGAGTTTGGAAAAATGGAAATTTCTAAAATTAAATCTTCTGGGGAGAATAGCAGTGATAAAACTAGACGTCCTACCTAGGATGATCTTCCTCTTTCAGGCATTACCAATTATAAGGACAGGTCACATCTTCCAAATGTGGAGAAGAGATATTTTAAGATTCATTTGGGAAGGGAAAAGGGCTAGAATAAACCACAGAATCCTCACGGATAGAAGAGAACGAGGAGGACTAGCCCTCCCGAACCTACAATTATACCACGATGCAGCCGCTCCTAGTTGGGCTATAGAATGGACTACACTTAAAAAAACAAGAATGCTACTTCTAGAGGGTTTCAACCTACGAAGAGGCTGGCATGCATATACATGGTACGGGAAGGAAAAGATAGAGAAAAACTTCATGAATCATTATATCAGAGCCGCCTTGATTAAGACATGGAACAGGTATAAGGAGAGAATATACGAAAGGACTCCATTGTGGGTCTCTCCATCAGAGGCACAACATAGGAAAGAAAACCCGTTGGGCGAGTGGCTTACTTATAAAAATCTTCTGGAAAAGAGGAGCGGACGGTGGGAACTAAAATCACTGGAAAGACTGAGGGACTCGGGCATAGAAATATCGTGGTTTCACTACGCCCAAATAAATGAATACTATAAGCAGGATTTAAAGAAAGGCTTTGCTGATGAAGGAACTTTTTGGGAGTTACTTCAAAAGTACGAAAAGAAAAGAATTAGGACTCTATATAACAAACTGCTAGAGTGGGAAGTAGAAACGGAAGTAGTCAAACATGTTATGGTAGAATGGGCCCAAGACTTGGGTCATTCAATATTACTTCAAGATTGGGAGTCCACCTGGAAGAAAACTATAAAATACCTAGGCTCAACTAGCTTAGCGGAGAACTGGTATAAAATGTACTTCCGGTGGTTCTTAACGCCCCAAAAACTGGCAAAGTTCTATAAACACACGGACAACAAATGTTGGAAGTGCAGGGCCCAAATTGGGACCTTCTTTCACTGTTGGTGGGCCTGTCCCAAAATTCACAAGTTTTGGAAACAAATACACTCACATACTCAAAGGATTATTAAGAAAATTTTTGATTTCAACCCAGCGTACTTCCTCCTTAATTTGACGGATGAAAAAATCGACCGAGAGACAGACAAATTAATATTTTTTATAGCGGCAGCGGCAAGGCTAGTTCTGGCAAAAAGCTGGAAAAAAGAAGAAGTACCCCGGGTAGAGGAATGGCTTTCCAAACTGCAGGAGCTGATGGTGATGGACGAGTTGGATAAGAGGATCAACGACCAGAGCAAGAAAAACAGAATTAACTGGTTGCCCTTTAAACAATATATGGACTCTTGTAAGAAATAAGGCACAAGAAATACAGTCAGAAATCCGATAGACAGATAAATGAGGCGGCAAGGAAATGCAAGAGGGATACTTTAATTCTCGCATTCCGGACTGGAAGGACATCTTGGAACTTTAATGTTTTCTTTTCTACTCAACTTCGCTAAACCCCTCTTTATCTATTTCCCTCTCTTTCCTCACCCCCATACCCAGTCCTTACTTACCCGCCGCTAAAGGCCCTTTCCTTTTCTACCTTTCTCCCCCTGCACTGTTTCTGTCCAACTGTATTTTAAAACATGTAAAACCAATAAAAATCACTAAAAAAAAAAAGAAGCGGGGAACCCCCGGAGACATCCTTGCCCCTCCTCACTCGTAGCCGGTTCCGGAGGAAGGAGGTCACCCAATTAAGGGCTGTCCCCCTAACTCCGGCCCTGGCAAGGCGGTGAGTCAATAGATCATAATCGACTATATCAAACGCCGCTGTGAGGTCCAATAACACGAGCAGCGCCGATCCGCCCTGATCCAGATGTGAATACGAGGGTCATATTTTTTCTAAGGTATAATTATTGAACCTTCTCCACCAAAGAGCGGATAGCGTACCAGACTACACATCCCAACATTCCATAGTGTTGAGCCATAGCAGTCAGAGTGATCTCTGACTGCATTGACTCTATAATATAGATCAGTGTTTTTCAACCTTTTTTTGAGCCGCGGCACATTTTTTACATTTACAAAATCCTGGGGCACACCACCAACCAAAATGACACAAAATGACACACTAACACAGTAATACATATAGTTAATATGTTTTTAAATGTATACACTCAGTGTGAAACCTGGACCTGTTTCGATGAACACAACATAGATATCCTGGCAGGAATGGCAGAAAGACACAAACTTCCCACACAGAACTCCCATAACCAAGAAAAAATACTATAAGAGTTTGGTGGGCATTGACCTTGGGTTTTGGAGTTATAGTTCACCTATATCCCGAGAGCACTGTGAACTGAAACAATGTTGGATCAGGACCAAACTTGGCATGAATACTCAATATGCCCAAATGTGACCACAGATGGAGTTTGCGGAAAATAGACCTTGACATTTGGAAGTTACAGTTTCTGGGATTTATAGTTAACACAATCAAAGAGCATCCTGAACTCTTGCAACAATGGAAGTGAATCAAACTTTGCATATCGAACTCTCATTACCAACAGAAAGTACTGAAAGGGTTTGCTTGGGAATTGACCTTGAGTTTGGAAGTTGTAGTTCACCTACACCCAGAGAGCACTGTGGACTCAAACAGTGTTATGTTATGTTGTTTGTTTTCTATCCAGATTCACAATGTTGGAAGGAGGCTCACCACTTTAAGGTCCCTAAAACAGGCATGGGAAAACTTCGGCCCTCTGGGTGCTTTGGACTTCAATTTCCACCATTCCTAACAGCCTGAGGCCCTTTCCTGCTTAGATGGCTAAGGGGGAAAAGAAAAGAGCCTGAGTCTGCTAGGAATGGTGGGAGTTGGAGTCCAAAGCACCTGGGAGGTCCAAGTTTGCCCATGCCAGCTTTCGACAAAGACCTCTTCCTCCCCCTTCCCCTTCACGCCATTTCTTCCCCCTTCTGCCGAACACTTACTTTTTCTTCTACACTGCCACTTCTGCCGTCATTTTGATCTGAGGGGGCAGCGTGAGCATGTTCAGAGGGGGAGGGGGGAAGATGTGACCCGTGCGGGTGCTACTGCACAGACTCGCCCCAGGGCAAAGCGAGCAGAGCGAGTCTGGGAAGAAGGGAGCCCGAGTGGAGAAGAAAAAGTGTTCGGCAGGAGGGGGAAGAAAGGGTATTGGAGGTTCCAATTTCCCACGGCACACCTGATGATCGCTCATGGCACAATAGTGTGGATCAGGACCAAACTTGGCATGACACTGGTTGGGAAACACTGATATAGATGCACACTGCAACCTCACCTATTGGAGGTTCCAATTTCCCACGGCACACCTGATGATCGCTCATGGCACAATAGTGTGGATCAGGACCAAACTTGGCATGACACTGGTTGGGAAACACTGATATAGATGCACACTGCAACCTCACCTATACCAAATATTTTATGCAATTTGGATCTAGCTTCTCAAGTCGCTCCTGAAACGGGGGGATCACCATCGGGGCCTCAAACTACTTCCAGAATTTCCTATGTAATTATTTGCAAAGCAAAACCACTTTCTTAAATACCAGTTTCAATGGTCAGTGTAGTGAAGAGATAGAGATAAATGTCTGGTTTAATTATTATCAAATATCAGTGGTTCTCACCTGTGGGTCCCCAGGTGTTTTGGCCTGCAACTCCCAGAAATCCCAGCCAGTTTACCAGGTCTTAGAATTTCTGGGAGTTGAGGGCCAAAACATCCTGGGAGAATCAGGGCCAGCTAACACCTCCCAAAAAAGGTTCTCCTATGTATTTATTTATTCTTTATTTCAAATATTTATACCCCATCCTTCTTAACCCCCGAAGGGGAACTCAAGATTACAACGGCAACAATTCTATCCCGGCAATATACAAAAACACATTACAATACAACAGACATTACACAATAGATAAAAACATTAGATTAAAATACAATTAAAATCATTATTAAAACCATATAGCCTTATCCAAGTCTGATTCAATGACCAACGACCCAGTCCAAAGCCTGTCCATAGTCCCATCTCAAAGACATTGTAATTACAGTCAACCCTGTTGCCCAAATGCCTGGTCCCAAAACCATGTTCTGAACTTCTTCCTAAAGGAGAGGAGGGATGGGGCTGACCTAATTTTGCTGGAGAGCGTATTCCACAGGCAAGGGTCCATCACTGAGAAGGCCCTGTCTTTCGTCCCCACCAAACGTGTTTGCAAAGAAGGCAAGATCAAGAGCAGGGCTTCCCCAGGCGATCTTAAACTTCCGAGGTGGGATGTAGAGGGAGATATGTTCAGACAGGTAAACTGGGTGGGAACTGTATAGGGCTTTGTATGCCAAGACCAGCACTTTGAATTGTGCTTGGAAGTGTACCAGCAGCCAGTGGAGCTGACACAACAGTGGGGTGGTATGCTCCCAGTATGTCACTCCAGAGAGTAATCTAGCTGCCGCCCGCTGGACTAGTTGGAGTTTACCTTTTCGTGGTCACTGTGCATTAGTACATTTGATATCTCTTGCGCCTGCGCAATAACTACGGAACCTTAAAGAGATCAATTTGACAGAAGACCCGCCCACCTCACTCCCCTATATATAGCCAGTGGGAGGGGCTTCATTCAGTTCTCTCTCTCCGCTGTCAAAGCAATACAGAGGAACCTTTGCTCCAGCGAGCTACTTGACTACTGAATAAATACTTGACTGACCTAGGACCGGACCTGACTATTCTGACTTCTATTCTCCTGACCATTCGACCTGTCTACGACTATTCTACAGCCAGGCGTGAGTGCAGTATGGCTACTACGGCTTTTAAGAAATGTGGGGCTTGCCTAACATTTTCCCTGACACTGACAGCCATGCTCTTTGCCTGGCTTGCCTGGGGGAGGCCCACCGCCCTGAGGGCTGTTCCATCTGCAGAGCATTCACCTCCCAGACGAGAAAGAACCGCGCGGTGAGGATGAAAGCTGCCCTCTACGAACGTTCCGTGTTGGTCTCCCCTCCTCCCTTTCAATTTCCTGAAATCACGGCTCCAAGAAGAGAGCAAGTGACCCCCCCGGGGGCCCCTCCCGCTAAGGAAGCCTCCCCATCTGGAAAAGCCCCGTCTGTTGAACTAAAGAAGAAGACGGCCCCCACAAAGATGGCGGCAGCGCCCAAGAAAAGGACCAAGAAGACGAAGAACATTGAGCCCCAAGATGGCGCTCCTCTTCTTGGTGCTGCTGGAAACGCAGCCTCTTTGGCGGGAAAAGCTTCCCCTGCCTCAGCCCACGCTCCTCCACCAGCGGTGCAGGCACGGGCTAGGGAGATGGCGGCTCCCGCTGACGCGCTACCGGAGCATGCGCAGAGCCTTCCCAGACCGGGAACCCCACTGGAAGATGAGCCTCCACCATTAATGCCTATCTTGATGCCTTCAGCAGCGCTGGAGGAGGCATTGGCTCTCCTGGACGCTGCAGATCTTCCTGTTGCGGGACCGGCTCCTCCTTTGCAGCTGCTGCAAGACGTGCCCCCAGCTCGAGCTCGGGCCCGTCCTCCGTCCCGACACTCAAGCCGCGAGACGCGCGGCGGCCACCGGATCGCTCGCCTTCCCCTGTCTCGAGCACTGCAGGCTCCAGGGCGGCCTCTCCTAGAAGGGATCGAGGCCGGCAGCGCTGCCTCCCTCCTGATGCTGCTTCCACATCGGCAGGCCCTTCGTTACCGGCCCCGCCTATTATTGGCCTTCCCTGCCCCGACACAGGCAGGTTACTGGCAGATTTCACCTCAGGGCCAGTATATTTACTTCCCTCCTCCAGCCTCCCAGATGGCTCCTCCTGTATTCCCTTTCCACATGGGGGGATGCCTTGGCTCCCCTATGGGCCAGCCCTTCCAATACAACTTGGCTGCATCAGCTGGCGCCCACCTAATAGCATGCCTGTGGCTGCTCAGATGACTATGCCTGCTGCTCAGCCTATGATGCCTTACAGGCAAGCCAGTGAGGAGGAAGACGATGCTGATACCCCCTGCCCTTCAGATGAGGAGAGGGTCATTGACCTGAGGGATAAGGATTTGGAGCATGACCAGCCTGCCCCAACTGACTTTGCGAAGTTCTCGCCCTCATGGCGAGGCTTTCTAAGTCCTTGAATTGCCTGCAGTTAAGGCCCCGGAGGTGGTAAAAGACCACATGTGGACCTCTGAGGAGCAGGCCCTTCGTCTTCCTCCGCGGTTCCTGCCCTACCTTATATCCTCAAGCTTACGGATGTCCCTGATATCCCTCCCGATGCGGCACCTGCGGTGCCCAGGAGACTGGACAGCTTCTACAAGGTGGACCTCTCCTCCGCGGGAGGATCGCCAGGCCCCAGAAGCCTAACACTGTGGTCGTGGATGTGGCCAGAACCAAACGACCTAAAGGGGCTGCACTTACGCCCATCGATAAGGACGGCAAGCGCATAGATGCAATGGGCAAGAAGGTCCATTTGTCCGCTGGCCTCTTCACGCGCATGGCGCATTATGCGACGTACCTCAGCGGGTACCAGTCATACCTCTGGACTAAGATTCTCCCCTTCCTGGAGTTGTTGCCTGCCGAAGACCAACGTTTCTCCAGGTCCTTCTATACGGAGGCTTTGCTCTGCACCAAGATGCAGAAAGATATGGCCAAGCACATGGCCGAAGGGGCTGGGAAGCTCTTCGCGACTTCCACCTCCATCAGAAGGTTTGCGTGGCTGCGATCCTCCACCTTGTCAGAAGAGGGAAAGAACCTCGCAGAGGACATGCCCATGCATCACGAGGGCGTCTTCAACCCTGACACGGACACCCAACTGAAGGAGAAGCACCAATCCGTTCGTGCGGCCCACTCGTATGGCTTCCCGTATCAACCCTACCAGCAGAAGCCTCGCAATCAACCTTCGCAGTACAACCGTAAGACATTTGGGTATAACTCTGGGGTGGTCCCAGATCCCGCCCTTGGTCCTCGGGACGCTACCAGCCATACCGCAAACAGAATTATGCGGCAAAGAATAGGCAACAGCCATTCCAGGGTGGCAACAAGCCTCAAGGAGGTGCCTCTAAGCGGCGACTTTGATGTTGCGGATGTGGGGGACGCGACACTGCCTCCTCCCGTCCCTTCAGAGGTGAACGCGGTTGAGGCCCCAGTTGGGCCTTCCCAGACTATGGTTATTTTCCCTATGTTCGGGGATAGACTTAAGTTATTTGTTCACTGTTGGTCTAAGATCACAACTGACTCCTGGGTGCTGAGGATCATCCAGCATGGCTATGCTATTGAGTTTCAGTCCTTACCTCCTGTGGGCCATGTGCGCCCTACCCCTGTTTCCCCCATCCTTTTGGAGGAGGTGTCATCCCTTTTGAGTAAAGGGGCCATTTCATTTGTTCCTACTGACCATTACAGTGCTTGTTTATTTTCTCGTTATTTCGTTGTAGACAAGAAGGGTGGCGGTTTCCGCCTATTTTAGACTTGAGAGGAGTCAATAAATTTATTTTGCCAACAAGATTTCGCATGGTCACGTTATCCTCCATACTCCCATTACTCAGCAAGGATGTGTGGCTAGCCACCATTGATTTGAGAGATGCCTATTTCCACCTATCGATCCTGCCAGCCCACCGTAGGTTTCTGGCCTTCCTAGTGGGGAGTAGGGCCTACTGGTATAATGTCCTCCCCTTCGGGCTCTCCACTGCCCCCCGGGTGTTCATGAAGTGTATGGCGGTAGTCGTGGCCTACCTTCGACCAAGAGGGTCACTGTTTACGCCGTACCTGGACGACTGGCTGTTGGTGGGACGGTCCAGGGAGCATTTACAGGATACTATCATGACCACATTATCCCTTCTCCAGTCCCTAGGGCTAATTGTCAACTTGGAGAAGTCGCAGCTTACCCCGACCCAGCGAATCCAGTTTATTGGGGCGGTGCTGGACTCACGGCAGGAGAAGGCCTTCCTACCCAACGACTGCTTCATGACTCTACGGTCCCTCATTCAGGATGCCGTCCGCAGTCCTTCCATCCGGGCCAGACAGGTTCAGGTCATATTGGGCCATATGGCCGCTACCACCTCTGTGACCCCATATGCCAGACTCCACATCCGCCCTTTGCAATCCTGGTTCCTGTCTGTGTTCCGACCTTTGTCGGACCATCCTCGTACCCTCCTGTCCATTCCCCACCAGATCAAGGACTCCCTGTCATGGTGGCAGGAGGAAGCAAATGTGTGCGCTGGGCTCCCTTTCCATCCACCAGCCCCATCCATAGTCATCACCACCGACTCCTCCCTGATGGGGTGGGGAGCTCACACAACCGACATGGTGGCCAACGGCCGGTGGTCTCCAGAAGAAGGAGCCCTCCACATAAATGTGCTGGAGCTCCTAGCTGTGAAAAAGGCTCTACTCTCCTTCGAGAGGATGGTCGTGGGGAAAGTTGTTCAGATAGTAACGGACAACACCACGACCATGTACTATATAAACAAACAGGGGGGCACGCACTCCACCACACTCCTGAATCTGTCCATCGAGATATGGGAGTGGTGCCTGACCAGGGACACTCATCTCGTGGCCCTCTATCTCCCGGGCGAGGAGAACGTCCTAGCGGATTCCCTCAGCAGATCACCGCTGTCCCATCACGAGTGGTCTCTGAACTGGGAGGAAACGAACAGGTTATTCCGGGTCTGGGGAGTGCCCCAGGTGGATCTCTTCGCCTCACAGGAGAACGCGAAGTGCCCGCTATTCTGTGCCCGGAGTCGCAGAGACCTCTCCAAGGGGTGTCTAGGGGACGCCTTCCTCCATCAGTGGGGTTCAGGCCTCCTGTATGCGTTTCCTCCTTTTCCCCTTTTATTGCGGGTGGTGTCCAGACTCAAGCAGCAGAAGGCCAGGTGCATCCTCATCGCACCCTGGTGGCCGAGACAACAATGGTTTCCCCTACTACTGGAAATGTCCAGGGGAACATTCGTCCCCCTCCCCAGCAGGGGGGACCTCCTGTCATCGCAACAGGATCGGGTCCTCTACCCGGAGGTGCATACTCTGAAACTTACGGCCTGGCGGATCCTGCCTTCAGACTGACACCTCTAGCTGACCTGTCGGCCCCTGTAGTGGCCGTCATAGAGGCTGCCCATAAGGCCTCTACGAAAAGATCCTATGTCTACAAATGGGACAGATTTACTAAGTTTGCCTCTTCTAAGGGAATAGACCCCTTGAGGGCCTCCACAGCCTTTATCTTAGATTTTCTGGTTTCCCTCTCAGAGGCTGGCCTCTCCCAGTCCTCCCTTAAATGCTATTTAGCAGCGTTATCCTGGTTCAGAAGGAAGGCTGGCCTCCCTTCATGCTTTGTTGACCCTATGGTCAAGTTGTTCCTTAGAGGGATGTTATACTCTAGGCCCCCGGTTGCTCCCGTTGTTCCGGCTTGGAGCCTCGACCTTGTTTTGTCTGCACTATCTAAGCCACCCTTTGAACCCCTTGCCACGGTGGACTTACCCTACCTTACCTGGAAGACAGCTTTCCTTGTTGCTATAACCTCAGCGAGACGAGCAAGTGAGCTCTGTGCCTTGCGCGTGGATCCTCCTTACATGACTTTCTATAAAGACAAGGTGGTCCTGCGCACAGATGTGGCCTTCCTCCCGAAGGTCGTCTCACGTTTCCACACGTCGCAGGAGCTGGTACTTCCGGCATTTTTCCAGAACCCTACGACAGTAGCTGAGAGGGCCCTACACCTCCTGGATGCCCGCAGGGCCCTTGCCTTTTATGTGGATAGAACCGTTTCTCTAAGAAAGTCTACGCGACTCTTCGTGAAATACAGGAAGGACGCCAGTGGCCTTCCGGTGTCATCCCAGCGGCTATCAGCCTGGATCGTCGCGGCACCCGCCTGGCCTACAAGATGGCCGGCAAGTCTCCACCGCAACAACTAAAGGGTCACTCAACAAGATCCATGTCTACATCGGTGGCCTTCTTGAGGGGCGTTTCCCTGGAGGCAGTCTGCCGTGCGGCTGCGTGGTCTTCACCGCTAACCTTCGTCACGCACTACAAGTTGGACGTGACTTCCCGCAGAGATGCTGAATTTGGCAGAGCGGTCCTTTCTTCTATGATGGCATGACTCCCACCTACCGGGGTCAGTTGAAGCTCGCTAATCTATCAAATGTACTAATGCACAGTGACCACGAAAAGGTAAATATGGGTTGCTTACCTGTAACCATAGTTCCTTGAGTGGTCACCTGTGCATTAGTACATGCCCGCCCATCCTCCCCTCGTCGTCATGCATTCGGTTTTCTCTGGTGTTTTTCTTACGCTATGAGAGAGAACTGAATGAAGCCCCTCCCACTGGCTATATATAGGGGAGTGAGGTGGGCGGGTCTTCTGTCAAATTGATCTCTTTAAGGTTCCGTAGTTATTGCACAGGCGCAAGAGATATCAAATGTACTAATGCACAGGTGACCACTCAAGGAACTATGGTTACAGGTAAGCAACCCATATTTCTGAACAGTCTTCAAAGGCAACCCAATGTAGAGTGCATTGCAGCAATCTATTCAGGATATAACAAGAGCGTGTACCACCATGGCCAGATCAGACTTGGCGCACAAGTTTTAACTGTGCAAAAGCTCCCCTGGCCACCGCCGAGACCTGGGGTTCCAGACTCAGTGATGAATCCAGGATCGCTGCGAACCTGCGATTTCAGGAGGAGCCTAGCCCCATCCAACACAGGCTGTAACCCTATGTCCTATTCAGCCTTTCAACTGACCAGGAAGACCTCCGTCTTGCCTGGATTCAATTTCAATTTGTTAGCTCTCATCCAATCCAACTCCTAGGCAGGAAGCAGCCAGGCTTTGAAGCTGCAAGGCTATTCAATGCTAATCAAGGTGACCAATTCACACCTGCCTCAAACAAACAAGAGTTCTTTCTACTACCCTGAACATTGCACCATTACATAAACCTCACTTGCCTAGTTTCCAACAGACCTCACAACCTCTGAGGAAGCTTGCCATATATTTGGGCAAAATGTCAGGAAAGAATGCTTCTGGAACATGACCATACAGCCCGGAAAAACTCGCAGCAACCCAGTGCACAGTTTCTGCTAGTTGCTGTATTATTTGTACTTGATTTTTTACCTTTTGTTTGTTATTCACACACAATAAAATCTATATAAATAAAAATGCAATGTTCATTTGTGGGATTAACATAACTCAAAAACCACTGGACGAATTGACACCAAATTTGGACACAATACACTTAATAACACATGGAATGACCATCACTAAAAATAATTTTTACATTTAGGAGTTGTAGGTGCTGGGATGTATAGTTCACCTACAATCAAAGAGCATTCTGAACTCCACCAACGATGGAATTGAACCAATCTTGGCACACAGGACTCCCATGACCAACAGAAAATACTGGAAGGGTTTGGTGGGCATTGACCTTGAGTTTTGGAGTTGTAGTTCTACATTCAAAAAACACTGTGGACTCAAACAATGATGGATCTGGACCAAACTTGGCATTAATACTCCATATGTCCAAATATGAACGCAGAAAGAATTTGGGGGAAATAGACCTTGATATTTGGGAGTTGTAGTTATTGGGATTTATATTTCACCTACAATCAAACCCCAACAACAGTAGAATTGGGCCAAACTTCCCACACAGAACCCCCATGACCAACAAAAAATACTATGTTTTTGGTGGTCTTCGTGACTCTTCTGATACCCCCTCACAACCCCCTCCCCGATTCTCGACCCCTAGGTTGGACCAACTCCCTTCACCAGGTCAAGAAAACATAATCAAAGCCGTCCTGACAAAGAACCATCCAGCCATAGATATAGATTAGATATATACGATTCACACACACACATATTTATTATTTACGATATTTGTATACCGCCTTTCTCAGCGTATCGGCGACTCAAGGCGGTTTACAACATGACAGATATAGTACCATAGATTTGAAAGGGGCCCCTAAAGAAGGACAATGATATGTTTGTTACATGTTCCAGAGCGGGCAAACCAGACAATCTCCACATCAACACTGACAAAGAAACAACAAGAAATACTGTTTACCAAGTATAAAGAAATTACATATATTTGAAACCAACACTTTCTCGTTACTTTATTTTCTGGATCATCAGACTGGGCCACAGCAACGCGTGGCAGGGGACGGCTAGTTAAAAATCAATCTATCAATCATTTTTTATTACTTGCTTAGTCGCCCTCCACCAACGGTGCTCTGGGCGACTTACAACATAAAACCAATAAAACACTTTAAAAGAATTACAATTAAAACAACTAATCAAACGCTTTGCCAAAGAGCCAAGTCTTCAGTGCGACAGTAAAGCATCTCAGTTCGCGCATGGCTCGGATGTCGGGTGGCAGAGAATTCCACAGCTTTGGGGCAGAGGCTGAGAAAGCTCTCCGCCTAGTGACCTCCAGGCGGATTTCTCTAGGGCCCGGTATATGGAGGAAGTTCTCTTGGGAAGATAGAGGTGACCACTGGGGTTGATAGGGGGAGAGGCGGTCCCTAAGGTACGTCGGCCCTTGGCCGGACTAGGCCTTAAAGGTCAATACCAGCACCTTGTAGGAGATCCGGAATTCGATCGGTAACCAATGCAGCTGACACAGGATAGATGTTATATGATATCCCACAGGGGTTCCTGTAAGGAGCCTAGCAGCTGCATTTTGAACTATACTAAGTTTCCGGGTCACTGACAAAGGAAGGCCAACGTATAGAGTGCTACAGTAGTCCGTCTTAAGGTGACCGTGGTATGGATCACTGTGGCTAAGGCCTCCCCCGAAAGATAGGGCACCAGCCGCCTAGCCTGGCAAAGATGGAAAAACGCTTTGTCAAAGCCATCCTGACAAAGAGCCATCCAGCCATAGATATATAGATAGATATATATGACTCACACACACATGTTTATTTATTTATTTATTTACTATATTTGTATACCGCCTTTCTCAGCCTATCGGCGACTCAAGGTGGTTTACAACATGACAGATATCGTATCACAGATTTGAAAGGGACCCCTAAAGAAGGACAATGATATGTTGCATGTTCCAGAGTAGGCAAACCAACCAGACAATATCCACATCAACACTGACAAAGAAACAAGAAAAACTGTTTACCCACAAACAAAAAGAAATTACATAGATTAGAAACCAACACTTTCCCGTTTATTCATTTTCTGGTGACTGGGCCACAGCAACGTGTGGCAGGGGACGGCTAAAAATAAAACGGTCAGTGTATCACTGATTCTCAAAGTGAGCGGTACAGCCCCTAGTGGGCAGTGAGGCGATCCAAGGGGGCGGTGGGAGGCTCAGGGGAATTTGGGGGGTGGTGAACCCCTTGAAGGGGGCGGTGAACGATTGGGGGTTCTGTGTGCCAAGTTTGGCTCAATTCCATTGTTGGTGGAGTTCAAAATGCTTTGATTGTAGGTGAACTATAACTCCCAGCAACTACAACTCCCAAATGAGAAGGGCTATTTTCTCACAACTCCACCAGTGTTCAAATTTGGACATATTGAGTATTTGTGTCAAATTTCATCCAAATCCATAATTGTTTGGGTTCATTCTCCAAATGTAGGTGAACTACATGTCCCCTAAATCACTGCCAATTCCTCCCAAACCCCTCCAGTATTTTCTGTTTGTCACGGGGGTTCTGTGTGCCAAGTTTGGTCCAGTTCTGTAATTTGTGGGGGTCTCAGTGATCTGTGGAAGTCAGAGCTGAATCGATTGAAGGAACTACCTTTGTGACCGGCTCTCCTCCCATGAACCAGCTCGAGCCCTCCGCTCCTCAGGAAGGTCCTCCTTTCCCCCCTGCCAGTCTCACAGACCCGGCTTGTGAGCATTAGGGAGAAAGCCTTCTCCTCTGTGGCCCCTTGTCTTTGGAATTCCCTCCCGGGAGATTAGGAATGCCCCCTCACTGGAATTCTTTAAAAAACAATTGAAAACCTGGTTTTTCCACCGGGCCTTTGGAGATTAGACTCCCCAAATGCCCCCGTTTTTGGCGAGACCTCTTCCCCCATGTGATCCTTTATGTTTTGACACTACTCCAGTTATCTCCCCCGAGTTTTTAAACATTTTATATGTACATGTGACTCGCCCTGTCGTTTCTGTTTTAGATTCACCTATGTTGTTGTGTTTTCATAGATGTATTTTTTATTATTGTGTTTATTGCTGTAATTGTGTTTATTGTTTTCTGATGTTTTGGATATTTTCTGTGATTTGTTGCTCAGGCACCACCCCATGTAAGCCGTTCCGAGTCCCCTTTGGGGAGATGGATGTGGGTTACAAATAAAGTTTTATTATTATTATTATTACTGCAAATCCCATCATCCGTTGTCCACACTCCCCCAAACATATTGTTTTTGTGATTAATCACTATGGTTTAATTATGGTCAATTTGTAACAATGAAAACACATCCTACATATTAGATATTTGCATTAGAATTCGTAAGAGTAGCAACATCTTCTATATATATATAAAGGAAGAGTCGTCATCGAACGACCGTCCTAGGCAGAGAAACCTTACAAGGCAGAGACACCAAATTTGGCAACAAAAATAGGCCTCAGACAAGGAAGGTTTTTAGCAAAAAAACCTCCCCCCCCCAAAAAAAACCCTAGAAGGCCCCCAAAACGATTTTAAAAACTACATTTCCCAGCATCCTCTGCAGCCGCCAGCGAAACCCATTGGCCAACATCAGTTACCATAGTAACAGTGGCCAAAGCCAGCCAAGGCTAGATTAGAATGATGAGTGATTTCAGTTTAGACAGTTGGTGTTTGAGGGTTAAACTGTCAAGGCCAAGATCTAGGATAGAGACAAATAGGGCACCAGGGACCCAGGCACCACTGACAAACACATACCCCCAGAATAACACAAAAGTAATACCTACACACAACACAATACGCACATAACACAACCTTGCGTCTACTGCTCAACCCATTTGTATGCCATTCCTTCCTTCCACACAGGCATAAGCTGACCCAAAAGACAAGCCATGCCTCCTAAAAAGAACAGCATCCGACGACACACTCGCAACGCTACATGCATCACACAAAAAAGGGCAGACAAACGCCAGAACAGAAAGACACTGCACTACACTAGCTCTTGCCATCACCATAAACAAGGTTCAAGGACAAACACTACAAATCTGTGGCATAGACCTGGACACAGAATGCTTCTCCCACGGACAACTCTACGTAGCGTGCTCCAGAGTTGGGAAACCACAGAACCTCTACATCAACACAGCAGAGGGAAAGACAAAAAACATTGTATATCCACAAGCTCTGCAGAACGCCAGGAACACCACACACCGACAACTCCACAGGACTTCAACATCCCACCCACCAGAACAACCCACAACGACACAGCCATGACCCCACCAAGACCATAAGTAACATCAATTCCAACCCTTACATACTCAAGACTTTCTTGCATCTCCTAAATAGGGCACAGCAACGCGTGCCGGGAACAGCTAGTTATTTATGAAGTAGCAATGAAAATATGGTCGTTGGAGTCACCACGACATGAGGGACCTTATTTAGGGGTCACGGCATTAGAAAGGTTGAGAACCACTGCATTAATAATACAAATATCTGTTTAATTGCTATTTAAAAATTTTAAAATTAATTTCTAGGGGGGCGCTGAGTAATTTTTTTTTTCTGGAAAGGGGGCGGTAGGCCAAAAAAGTTTGGGAACCACTGAGCCACTCTCAGCCCCATCAGAATATATCTTGTGCGAAAAACCTGTGGCACGGTCACCATAGGTCGGAAAGGACAGGCAGGGACACAACAACCCAGGAACAAGATAAGGAGGAGGAGAAAAAGGAGGGTTATCAGTAGCTAGCAGGCAGGCGACCCTAAAAGAGAGGGCAAGGAGGGAACCAAAGAAGCACCTTCCTCCTTCCCTCCCAAGCTCTTCTGCCACTGGCTGGCAATGCTCTCTCTCTCTCTCTCTCCAGTGGCAAAGCAGGAGGTGGTGCCTCTCAAGGCCAGCCCTAGGAAAGCCTCCTCCTCCTGCTCCTCCTCTTACTTTCTCCATTACCGGCTTTAGACTGCAAGAGATAGAAAGAGAGCATTTGCAGAGCCAGGATTATGGTAAGTAGGGATATTTCAGGCCTTGCTGGGGCCTGTATGGGAAGGGGAATGTATAGGGATCCCCTTCCTTGAAGCCCTTGGCCAAGGGTCGCCTTAGGGTCGCCATAAATCAGAAACTACTTGCTTGGCACATAACACACCATTGTCAGTGCATAGGAAAGCCCTGCAGTTATATAAGGCAGCTGCAGTCTTTGGAGACCTTTTGGAAGTATCATCATCCCATAGCCTTGGCAATTAAAGTGGTGTCAAACTGCATTAAATCTGCAGTGTGGATAAGCTGTAGTCAACTCCTTACACCATATTGGCTTTCCCATGTGCATTACTCATGAAGCAAGAGCTCTTGTAATGTAATACAATATAATATTACTAATGCTAATACAATATTACAATTATATATTTTATATTACACTAGCTGTCCCCTGCCATGCGTTGCTGTGGTCCGGTCTGTGTATATGTGTTGTGTGTGTGTGTGTGTGTGCATATCTCTCGGCATTACTTCGCGAACGAAGATTCTTAGGAAGGACTCATCCCACGCTTTTTACAAGCGCGTTGACGACTAAAAAGGCCAATCTGAGATAGGCAAGTTCGGTTGCAGAAAGCACAGCAGAAAGTCTCCTTGGGTGTATATATATGTGTATATATCTGTATATATGTGTATATATGTGGTTTTGCATATGCGTTGTAATGTATTTTATATTATACTAGCTGTCCCCTGCCATGCGTTGCTGTGGTCCGGTCTGTGTATATGTGTTGTGTGTGTGTGTGTGCATATCTCTCGGCATTACTTTGCGTACGAAGATTCTTAGGAAGGACTCATCCCACGCTTTTTACAAGCACGTTGACGACTAAAAAGGCCAATCTGAGATAGGCAAGTTCGGTTGCAGAAAGCACAGCAGAAAGTCTCCTTGGGTGTATATATATGTGTATATTTGTGTATATGTATATATGTGGTTTTGTGTATGCATTGTAATGTATTTTTTGTTTTTTTGTGTTTATAAATCTCTTCCACTGTGGTTTTCAGTGTTTTTATGAGTGATGGTCACTCATTGGCCTGATAGGTGTATTGTGTCCAAATTTGGTGTCAATTTGTCTAGTGGTTTTTGAGTTATGTTAATCCCACAAATGAACATTATATTTTTATTTATATAGATGTAATATTACTAATAATATAACGGTATAATGGTATAGTACAATATAGTTATATGTAATACTAATATTGTGCTATGCTAATCATATAATATATTGAATTTACATATTACTTTTAAGCCGCTCTGAGTCCCTTTCGGAGTGAGAAGGGCGGCATATAAATGTCGTAAATAAATAAATAATAAATAAATAAATATTGTTACTCCAGATGTAAGACTTTGGGGCTACACTGCTTTGTGATGCATTTTGAAACTGCATTATATGGTGAGGTAGAACCATATAAGCCAGTTCAAACTGCCTTATATGGATCTACACTGACCATAATGTAAGCTTTCAAACCGTATTATATTTAGCATTATATTTAGCATGTTATATAGCAATTAAATTATAACTCCATTGAACTGCATTTTATGGATCTGCTACCCTGGCCATATAATGCAGTTTCAGAATGCATGATATGGCCATGTAGATGGGGCCTCGGGCTTTACTAAGTAAATAAAGCAATAGTAAATTGTATTTACAAGCTATAGAGATAGTTTCCTTTAAGACCATGAAGTCTAAAGGGCATGGGGTGTGTGTTTCTGTATCTAAGGGCCCTTCCACACAGTGATAAAACTCAGAAAATCAAGGCAGATAATCCACAATATCTGCTTGGAACTGGATCATCTGAGTCCACACTGTCATATAATCCAGTTCAATGTGGATTTTATACGGCTCTATGGAAGGCGCCTATAATATTTAATACAGAAACTAAAATTACCAAATGCACAATGTGTGGGATGTTTATGATTTTTTAGAGGGATAATAATAAATTGAGAGACGGGGTGGCCTTTATGTAAAGCTCAGTAGAGGAAATTAGCAAAGGAATTGTTTTGGATGGGAACAGTGAGAAAGTGGTGCATTCAGATATTCAGAACCTGCATCTGAGGCTCCTTCTACACTGCCATATCAAAGCAGATAATCCACACTATCGGCTTTGAACTGGATTATATGAACCTACACTGCCATATAATCCAGTTCAAAGCAGATAATCTGGATTTTATATGGCAGTGTAGAAAGGGCCTGACTGTCCTTGTAACTACATTCCCCAGAATAATCCTAAAATGCAGGAGATATGACCTATATATGTCTCTGTGTGTCTATATCATGCAAGTGAGGGTACATCACAAACAGACATGCACACATACACACTACAGCATTGCAATGGTGGAAATCTATTACTTCCCCAATTTATTATGAGGATTACAACTTAGCTGAGAGGCAACAGAGATTGTGAAGGACAGCACGGCCCAAACGAGGGGGGTCGGTTCTCTCGGTATCTTAATTTTTAGGCCTGTTTCTGGGATTATTTGGGACACTGTTTCAGAAAATTGCATTGAATGGATTGCATTGGCTCTAGTTCAGGGGTGCTCACACTTTTCAGCATGCGAGCTACTTATAAAACAACCAAGTCATGCGAGCTACTTATAAAACAACCCACTACTCAGAGAGCCATAAAAGCAAAATATTTGGAAATTTATTTCAGTGAGAGTCATATAATATATTTTAAGACTGAATTCAACTAAATGTGAGTATAATAAGCCCCTGAATTTATTCATAATAATGATGATGATGATATTCATTCAGCCTCTGCTACTACTACTACTACTAATAATAATAATAATAACAACAACAATAGGTTCCTAGAGTAGAAGGAGACCTCCAAGGGCCATCCAGTCCAACCTCCTTCTGCCATAAGGGAAAAACACAATCAAAGCATTCCTCACAGATGGCCATTCAGCCTCTGATAATAATAACAACAACAACAACAATGGGTTCCTAGAATAGGACGAGACCTCCAAGGGCCATCCAGTCCAACCTCCTTCTGCACCTGGGTGGCATCGGGAGCCAGCGGGGCAGGACTGAGCCTTCCTCCCGCCCTGCCTGCAATCTACCAGGACACCCTACGTGATCTACTGGATCGCGATCTACCTAATGAGCACCCCTGCTCTAGTTCCTTAGAGATGGCTATAATGATTTCTTGTGGGCAAGCAGATGGCGACTGGTGTATGGCACTTCATATACATTATTATCATAATCGGATCCTTACGAAAACATCAACATCCCTGTATAGTTGTGGAAGGGAGGTGGTTGTTAAACTAACAGAATTAATGCAGTTTGATACCACTTTAACTGCAATGGAATTATTGGAGTTTAGTTTTATGAGGTCTTTAACTTTTGCTGTCCAATAGTTCCAGTTCTCCTCCAAACTACAAATCCCAGGATTCCATAGCATTGAGCCATGAAAGTTAAAGAGATATCAAATTACATTAATTCTGTTATTTAGAATAGATCCATCCTAAGAGAGTGGCTTGTGTGAGTTGATATCAAAGCAAAACACAGTTGTCTCCATTTGTTGTCACTCCTACTTTGCACGTGAGCTGTAACCAAAACCGAATCTTGTTTTGCGTACTGAAGTATCTCCATATTCTTTTATTTTAAATTTGCATGCTATGCTAGCTTTGGTGAATACAAATATAATTTATTTAGAAGAAATAGAGCTGAAAACACCTGAAGCGTAGCACGTGTTGTCTCTGCCTTTCCAGGTACCTGAATTGGAGAAAGCGAGTGTCCGGATGAAGAATCCTGAACACGTAAAAAATATAATCTCATTGCTCAGAAAAGGTGGGGCAGAAAGACTTCAGGTGTGTATGTTGCTTTTCATTTCAACGGTTGCAATATATGTATGGTCAGGGAAGTTTCAGCAAACATGGCAAAAAACTATGGAAACACTTCTTTGCTTTCTTAACTTTGCAAATACTACTGTTGTCTTGAATGCACTATTTATCCATACTAATCAATGCTAGGCACTGGCAACCTCCAATTGGTACTTTAAAACAAGACAAAACATGGAATGGAACGTTGCAAAATTAACGGCATATTAGTTGCAAGCAGGGCCGTAGCCAGGATTTTGATTTGGGAAGGGCTGAGTTTGATTGGGGGGGGGCTGAGTCTGAGTGAGAGAGGATCTACCCTAGCAAACCTTTTGTATCATTATCCCAATACCCCCATGCATATGGGATATATTGAGCATGGTGATCAGATCATGATATGAATAAACATTACAGTTTAAATAATGTACCAGTAAGGCCTTCTTGCGGACCACCCTGAGAATTGGGGGGGGGGGGCAGTGCCACCGAGGGCCGAGGTGAGTGAGGGGCAGGGCGGAGCGCGAGGCAGGGCCCCGTCCAGGCTTCACTCACCAGTGTCGAGGGTGCGCTCGTCAGCTGCAGCCCCACCGCGGGGACCATCCTCCTCCGGTGAGGCCTTCTCTCTCACACACACACACATACACACACTCCCTCCCTCCCGCAGCCTTGCATCTTATCCCCCTGCACGCGCCTTCGCCTTGCTCCCCCCCCCCCAGCAGCAACCAATGGGCGGTCACGTCACCACACTGTGGCAAGAGACAAGCACCAGGGCCCGCCCACTAAAGCCTCATTTTGGCAAAAGAAGCCCCGTGCAGGCGGAAGGCGGCGGCGGGAGCGCGCACGAGGCGGAGGACCGGGAGCAGGGGCGGCCTGACCTCTCCCGGAGGGGTAGGCAAGCCTGATTTTGGCGCCCCTTGCGGCTCCTGGACACTCCAGCGCATGCGTGGAGGCGTCCCGCCCGCCGCGCATGCGCGGGGACGTCCCAGCGAGCGCAAGTGCGCCCTGCGCGGTGGCGTGATGCGTGCGGCGGCGCCAGCCCAGCCGCGCGATGCGCGGTTGTGTCCCGCCCGGCTATGAGGCATCCCGCTGCAGCAGCCGCACACCAGCGGCAGCAGCGCGCCGCCGCGGAGCAGCAGCAGCGGATGCGGCGGGCCGGGCGGGCGTGCCGGGCGCCCGGAAGGCGACGCCCCGCCAGGAAACGCCGCTTTCCACGCGCCGCGTAGTCGGCGGAATGGGCGGGGCCGGCGCTGACCGGAGCGTGCGTGCGGGGCGGAGGACCGGGAGCACGCCAGGTAGATCTTTTTGACTTGGTTGTTATAAAGGTAGCTCGCAAGCTGAAAAAGTGTGGGCACCCCTGGTGTAGACATTCAGACTAAGCGGAAACATGTCCTAAGAATGGCTCAGTGAAGTGTGCCTAAAACTCACAGAAAGGTCTTTGTGTCCGTAAGTAAAAAGCAGTGATTGTGATGTGCTGTATCACCATGATATCATTTATTGTATAGTTGTATTTAAATTAAGAAATATATAAAATATTGTCATGTTTGCTATGTCACATTTCCATAAGACTATATATATAGCAGTATTTTTTTTTCTTTGTAGAACAGCCTTGAGAAGACAGATAAGGCCAAGAAAGTATGACATGAAAAATACTAGTTTAGCAGCTTCTCATCCAATGCATTCTTGGTGACCTTATGTATTTTTGGTCAGCAGGAAAAGGGATGGGAGAAGAGAAAAAAACAGAGGTTATAGAGGAATGTAAAGGATAGCTATATTTGACGAATATAGGAAAGTAACTTTTTCAAGCCTTCTGTACTAATGCCAGTAACAAAAGACTAACTTAAATTATAGTGACACACACTTTTTGTGAAAAAGACCATGTGAAGTTGGGAAACTTTCATTTCCTCCCTGTTGTCTTCAGGTCATTTCTGATTTTGACATGACACTGACTCGGTTTGGGTTCAATGGCAAGCGTTGCCCCACTTCACACAGTGAGTCCAAATTCTGACCTTTGGTTCTACACTAATTTTGATTTTATCTCTTCTTTTGATGTTCTTTCTTTTCTTCTGTCGCAAATATTGTCATATCTTGGCCATGACATATTTCCTTTCTTACAAATGGACTATAGAACATCTCCGTAGTTGTTTCACTTTCAAATATGTTATGTTTTCTGATATATAAATTAAGTAGCAAGGCAAATTTTACATACATAATATAGTTTGTTCTTATGGAGAAGGATATACATCTAGATTAATAAAGTCCAATTCCCTAGAAACATTTTTCAGCACCTTCTCTCCCCCATATCTAGGGGCCCTTCCACACAGCCATATGATCCAGAATATCAAGGCAGACAATCCACAATCTCTGTTTTGAACTGGGTTATCTGAGTCCACACTGGCATATAATCCAGTTCAATGTAAATTTTATACAGCTGCGAGGGAAGGGGCCTTAGGTAGAGTCAGGCAGCAATGACTTATTTTTGCAACCTATGGGGCTTTCTATACATAAATACATCAAACAGGTTGGAAAACACACCGCTGTTTTCAGCTTGACATTACATTTGGAAATTGAGTAAGCTCCCAAAGTGCAGGACCTTTGAAGTAATCATAAACTAGACATTGATGTGTCTCTGTACATACACATGCAGGAAAATATGCATTAGAGAGAGATTTTTTAAAGAAATATGTTTGTATTTGTATTTTTCCCCCCAGATATCATAGATAACAGCCGGGTCATCAATGAAGAAGGTAGAAGAAAGGTATGAGTTTCTGCATTTTCTTCTTCTGTATCTGTACAGGTTGAGCTTCCCTTATTGGTAAATCTGAAAATCTCCAAAAACTAATTTTGAGTGCTGCCAGCTACCCACTTCTGCCCTTTGTTTATTCCTGTACAGTCAGATTTCCATATCCATGGATTCTGCATCCATGGATTCAACCTCCCACAGCTTGAAAATATTTTTTGAAAATACAAAAAGTAATCCTTGATTGTATATAAGAGACACTATTTTACCATATCATTGTATATCATTCTGACCTTTGGGCATCCATAGAGGGAAGGGAATGCCAAGGTCACACTGTATTTTCCCCCTAATTCTAACCAAGCATTCTAGATATTGGAAGAATTAGGTTGCATCCAGAGTAACAGTGAAATTTCTTGTCTGTCTGGTCAGAAGTTCAAGAAGACTTTGTCTTAGGGCCCTTCCACACAGCCATATAACCCAGAATATCAAGGCAGAAAAATCCACAATATCTGCTTTGAACTGGGATATCTGAGTCCACACAGCCATATTTTCCAGTTCAAAGCATATAATCTGGGATTTTATTCAGATGTATGGAAGGGGCCTTAGAGAAATGTGTACAGGATGATGCCCAAAGGTAGCGATCCTTTCCTTGCTTTTCCTGTGAGCAAATCCCATTGATTTCAATAAAATTGCTTTAGAACAGACACATGTAAAATTAAAGAGTAAGCAAATTTAGTTTCCACGGAAATTAAGTCATGGTTAAGTTAAAAGACAACATTACAATGCTATATTCTGTGCATGTCTCACAAGAGTTCAGTGGGATTTTCTCAAAGGAAAAATCTTGATTAATTTGTCTATAGCAGTGTTTCCCAACCGGTGTGCTGCAGCACACTAGTGTGCCGTGAGCGAGCATCAGATGTGCCGTGGGAAATTGGAACCTCCAATTCCCAAGCAAACCATTTCAGTACTTTCTGTTGGTAATGAGAGTTCAATATGCCAAATTTGGTTCAATACCATTGTTGCAAGAGTTCAGGATGCTCTTTGTGTGTTAACTATAAATCACATATCTGTGTGAGATGAGCTTCTCTAGCTTGACTGCGATAAAAACTAAACACAGAGAGGGACTGACAGCTGCTGAGCAAGACCTTTGTGTGTGTCTTTCTGCCATTCCTGCCAGGATATCTATGTTGTGTTCATCGAAACAGGCCCAGGTTTCACACTGAGTGTATAAATACATTTAAAAACATATTAACTTTATGTATTACTGTGTTAGAGTGTCATTTTGTGCCATTTTGGTTGGTGGTGTGCCCCAGGATTTTGGAAATGTAAAAAATGTGCCGCGGCTCAAAAAAGGTTGAAAATCACTGGTCTATAGGGATGTGCATTATACCATTGGTATAAACATGTCTCTAATTTCTTTTCTCCTTGTGAAGCTAAGTACCCACAGTAAGCAAAACATATAGACTGGTAAGTTACTCATGTGAAGATGAAAGCAACCTTTTCATTGCTTCCAAATGTAGTAAGACAACTGTTATTGCCATTTTAAGTTTTCCAGGAATGCACAAAAAGTCAATCTTGCAAATTATCTCCACTATGGAACAGATGATGACTATTATTAAAATGTTTGAAATGGCTTTAATTACTATGGTTAAATACTTGTACTTTGTATTATATCTTCCTTTCAGTTGGTTTCTTATTTTGTGGCACCTGAATTGTATGTATTCTTATTCTCAAATGTCTTATCATATGGTTAAGTTTCTGATGATGTTAGTTGGCTTGAGGCAGTTAGACGTTGTTTTTTTATGCGCATGCATCTGATTAATGGAACATGTATTTAGGGTTTTATATCTCATAAAACCATAATTCCAAAGTTCCTTTAAGGAAGGAAATCAAAAGAAGATGCCTTGAAAATTATACACACTAGTAAATGTTACCAATATGGTACAGAAATGTCTGAAGCCATGCTATATTTGGTGCAGGAATGGCATTTTTAATTTTGCCAGAATTTTCTTGGCAATACCTAGAGATATAGTTCATCATACCCGAATGAAACTTCCAAATTGAGGTTTTTCTGCCATGGTGGTTATTGCCACTTTCCTTAAGTGCTTTGATGAATCCTATAAAGCTCAAAAGTGGTAAAGAAAGGGTCGTTTCAATCATGACTGTCCGACCATACTAAATATCCCATTCCCATAAAATGACAGCATACGGTTTTGTAAACATGCCCAGTTCTATTTAGAAACCCATAATACGTAGTGAAGTTTTAGCTGTTTGATGCTATATTTGAAAATCTATATCTTGAAATCTTTTTTTAAAAATATCTTGTCAAGTTAATACCTCTTATTTTCTTTCTTGATTCTTACAAATATTCCAGCTAAAAGATCTGCTCCATTATTACTATCCTATTGAAATTGATCCATACCGAACTGTGGAAGACAAACTGCCTCTCATGGTCGAATGGTGAGCATTTATACCCGTGGAGATGATTTGGTTAATGGGGAGAAAGATTACCACATTTTTCTGTGATACAGCCTTCCTGCACTACATCTATATTTATATATATCTAAGGCACTTAAGCAGAATTGGGGCACCGTTTTTATTTAGACAAGCAAGTACAACAGCTTTCAAAACCAAACAGTTGGTTAGGTGGTGAGAATTGATAGAAACATTGTCGATATTTAAGCCTGGTGTTGTCAGACTATGTATCAGTTAGAGCAGTGTTTCTCAACCTTGCTAATGCCACGACCCCTTAATCCAGTTCCTCATGTTGTGGTGACCCCCAACCATCACATTATTTTCATTGCTACTTCTTATCTGTAATTTTGCTACTGTTATGAATCGTTATGTAAATATCTGATATGCAGGATGTAATTTCATTCCCTGGACTACATTTGGCACAAATACCCGATACGCCCAAATTTGAATACTAGTGGGCTTGGGGAGGGGGATTGATTTTGTCATTTGGGAGTTGTCGTTGCTGGGATTTCTAGTTCACCTACAATCAAAGAGCATTCTGAACTCTACCAACAATGGAATTGAACCAAACTTGGCACATAGGACTCCCATGTCCAACAAAAAATACTGGAAGGGTTTGTTAGGCATCGACCTTGAGTTTTGGAGTTGTAGTTCATCTACAACAGTGTTTCTCAACCTTCCTAATGCCGTGACCCCTTAATACAGTTCCTCATGTTGTGGTGACCCCCAACCATAAAATTATTTTGTTGCTACTTCATAACTGTCATTTTGCTACTGTTGTGAATCGTGATGTAAATCTCTGATATGCAGGATGTATTTTCATTCACTGGACCAAATTTGGCACAAATACCCGATACACCCAAATTTGAATACTGGTGAGGTAGGGGCGGGGGGGGTTGATATTGTCATTTGGGAGTTGTAGTTGTTGGGAGTTATAGTTCACCTACAATCAGAGAGCATTCTGAACAATTGGGGAATTGAACCAATCTTGGCACACCTGACCAACAGAAAATACTGGAAAGGTTTGGTGAGCAATGACCTTGAGTTTTTGGAGTTGTAGTTCACCTACATACAGAGAGCACTGTGGACTCAGACAATGATGGATCTGGACCAAACTTGGCACGAATATTAAATATGCCCAAATGTGAACACTGGTGGAATTTGGGGAAAATAGACCTTGACATTTGGGAGTTCTAATTGCTGGGATGTATAGTTCACCTACAATCAAAGAGCACTCTGAACCCCACCAATGATAGAATTGGGTCAAACTTCCCACACAGAACCGCCATGACCAACAAAAATGCTATATTTTCTGATGGTCATTAGCGACCCCTCTGACACCCCCTCACGACCCCCAGGTTGAGAAACACTGAGTTAGAGAGAAGATGCCAAGGAGACATAAAGTAAAGTAGAGGTAGTCACAGAAGAGGCTGCCTGATATCTCTCTGTATCATCCCGTTCTAGGTGGACCAAGGCCCACAACCTCCTGACCCAGCAGAGGATTGTGAAAAGTGACATCTCCGAGATGGTGAAAGAGTCAGATGTCATGCTCAGGTATGAGAGATAGTAGGAGAGTTGAATTGGAAAGTGATATTTCCTGAGACAGAATTTGACCAGCTTTGCTTAAATGAATAAATGTGATACAGAAGGCTCAGTGGAAGTAATGTCATCTGTGCGCAGATGTTGTCAAACTCTATCACTCCTTTCCACCTGCTACTAAGGAGGCTGTGACGGTCTTGATGAGGGTGAACAAATTGAAATTGAATCCAGACAAGACAGAGGTACTCCTGGTCAATCAAAAGGCTGAACAGGGCAAAGGGTTTCAGCCTGTGCTGGACGGGGTTACACTCCCCCTGAAGACACAGGTTCGCAGCTTGGGAGTAATCCTGGACTTACCTCTGAGCCTGGAACCCCAGGTTTTGGCAGTGGCTAGGGGAGTATTCGCACAATAAAAACTTTGCGCCAGTTGCGCCCGTACCTTGGGAGGTCAGACTGGGCCACAGTGGTCCACACTCTGATTACATCTCAAATAAACTACTGCAACCCACTCTACGTGGGTTTGCCTTTGAAGACTGTTTGAATCTTCCAGTAGTCCAATGGGTGGCAGCCAGGTTGCTCACCGGAGCGGCATACACAGAGAAGACATCCCTTCTGTTCTGTCAGCTCCACTGGCACAGTTTGCAACCGAGCACAGTCTGCTACTGAGCACAGTGTTGGTTTTAGCCTATAAAGCCCTAAATGGTTCTGGCCCAGTTTACCTGTCCAAACGTATCTCCCTCTATGAACCAGCTAGGACGTTAATATCGCCTGGGGAGGCCCTACTCTTGTCCCGACCTCCTTTGCAGGTACAGTTGGTGGGGACAAGAGACAGGACCTTCTCAGTGGTAGCCCCTCAGCTATGGAACTCCCTCACAAATTTATTTATTTATTTATTTACATTATTTAAATTCCGCTCTTCTCACCCCACAGAGGACTCAGGGCGGATTACAATATACATATACAGGCAAACATTCAATGCCATAGACACACAACATATATAGACAAAGACACAGAGGCTATTTAACATTCCAGCTTTTGGCCACCAGGAGGAGCTGTCACATTCCTTCATTCTTCACATACTTCCTGGAGATTTTTATGGCCTCAAAATCAGTTAAATTAGCCTCCCCACAAACTGGTACCTAAATTTCCTACTTGACAGATGCAACTGTCTTTCGGGTTGCAAAGATCGACAACAAGCTACACTAATTGGTTGAGAGCTCACCCCAACCCGGGCAGGCTTCAAACTCTTATGCAGCTGACTCCCAGCCAGCTGCGACACAGTCCCAAATGTAATCAGATCAGCCACCTCCCTCCCAACCTTCAGGAAAAGACTAAAGACATGGATGTGGGATCAAGCGCTCAGTAGTAACCCACAAGAGTACTGTGGAATAGTGCAATGACAATTTAGAACGGCCATGGATTACGATTTTGGATAACATTATTTAAATAACTGTTTTAAGGTTTGATATGTTTTAATGATTGTTCTAATATATACGTTTATTGTATTATATATGTATGTCTACATGGCATCTAATCGTTGCCTATACATGTAAGCCAAATTCAACAACATTAAACTGTAGGAAATGTAGCTAAACACAACCGTGCTTGGCAGTATATGCCTTTTTTAAAAAAAACATTGTATATCGATAATTACCTATAGCCACTTCATTATCTGAAGTGGCTATAGGTAAGCCTGCTCAATTACGCGATATACAATGTTTTTTGAAAAAAAGGCATATATTGCCAAAACATGAGATAGCAAAAGTGACACACATTCAATATACATAGTCCATATACATTGTATCGATTTTCAATATCAATAAACACATAGAGAGAAACGCGTTTATTACTTTGTACCACACTTTTTCTCTCTATGTGTTTATTGTGTTTATTGATATTGAAAATCGATATAATGTATATGGACTATGTATATTGAATGTGTGTCACTTTTGCTATCTTGTGTTTTGGTAATATATGCCTTTTTGCAAAAGACATTGTATATCACTTAATTGAGCAGGCTTACCTATAGCCCCTTCATTATCTTGTTGTCCCACACGGTTGTGTTTACATATGTAAGCCACCTTGAGTCCCCTATGGGGTTGAGAAAGGCAGGGTAAATAATAAAAGCAGTAAACTGTGTAAGAATAAATAACCAAAGTTTGAAATTCCATTTGGTTACAACCACAGTTACATCATGTTTGAAATGGATTTATTTACTATATCGTCAACAACGGGAATGGTAAGCCTATTAGATTGTTAAACACATTATTAGTTTTGGAGCTTGAGTTTATCAGACTTTGCAGCTAGCGTCATGTGTTCCTCATGAGTTTGCTTTAGGCATAGAGGACTATAGCACACTATGTGTGACCTCCTAGAGCACTGCATCATACTGCTAAAGCAGGCATGGGCAGACTTCGGCCCTCCGGGTGTTTATGACTTTGATTCCCACAATTCCTAAGATCTGGCTGTTAGGAATGGCGGGAGTTGAAGTCCAAAATAACCGGAGAGTCAAAGTTTGCCCATGCCTGTGCTAAAGTGACAATTTTGGGTGAGCAGAAGTGCTGCTACATCATTTCTAGACATTTTTAAAAGCTAGACATACTGTTTCAGGGATAGGAGACACTTTGATCAAACAGTATGTGCTGTGTGCTTTGAGATCTCGCTCTCCTTGTGTGTCAGAGAGATGTAGTGCTTAAATGATTTTCCTCTTTTAAAACCTTAGAAGAGATGGGCGTTAGAGTAGTTTAGTCCTAGTTCTTGATTATTAATAAATGCAGTTATTTCTTATTATGGTAAATAAACCTTTCATGATTTTTTAAGATTGGACTCTGCATGTTTGCTCCGAATTTTTTACAGCCACAGCACATGGGACTTGACGCCTTGCTCGCTCATGAGCTGATGCTCAACTTTTGTATCCTGTTTGTATTTTGGATGCTCTGCTTTATTTTAGGGTAATTTTCCCTAACAGTTGGAAACGGGAGGGAATCTCAAGGGCTGCACTAGATCTCTCCCCAACATGCTGTATGAAGCCCATGGACCTTATGACGCCCACCCCTGAGATAAACATTCTGTTCATTCTTTCCTTTCCTTCTGCAATTCAGAGATGGTTTCAACACTTTATTTGACCAGCTTCATCAGAACAAAGTTCCCCTGTTCATCTTCTCAGCAGGTGTGGGTGATGTGCTGGAGGAAATAATACGCCAAGCCGATGCATTCCATCCTAATGTCAATGTGGTCTCCAACTATATGGACTTTGATGACAGTGTGAGTTTAGTCCGTCTCTCCTATAGCCTCATCCTCCCCAGCATGGACCATCTTCTAAGCACTAGAGCAGTGTTTCCCAACCTTTTTTGAGCCGCGGCACACTTTTAACATTTAAAAAATCCGGGGGCACACCACCAACCAAAATGACACAAAATGACACTCTAACACAGTAAAGAACGGCCGGGGGATGGTGGCCTGCTGGGAGCAACTGCTGGGAGTGCCGAAGCCAGGGGAGGGGGAGGAGCCACGCCGCGCCATGCCCCGCCCCCTCCACGGCTTCAGGTCTCCCACAGCTTCTCTAGCCTTGAGGGGACAGTGCCAAGCCAGCGGTGGCAGAGCCAGCACAATACTGGCTTGGCACTGTCCCCTCAAGGCTGGAGAAGCTGTGGGAGAGCTGAAGTCTGGGGGGGGGGGGCAGAGCCGTGCCGTGCCATGCCCCACCCCCTCCCCCCGGCTTCAGCTTCTTCAGCCTTGAGGGGGCAGTGCGAGCGAGGGGTGGGAGTCATGGCCCCCGGTGTCGCTGCTCTCCGCCATGACTCCTGCCCCTCGCTCGCTGAAGCCGCGGGGAGGAGGAGGAGCATGAGCGGTGGACGGGCTTCAGTGGATGGGGGTCCTTCACGCGGCTTCAGCGAGCGAGGGGCAAGAGTCATGGTGGGAGTCATGGCAGATTGGAGGCTGGCTGGGGAAACGGCTGAAGGAGGAGGCGCCCCGGCCCCTTCTTCTTTTTCTTCGCCACCACCCAGCCCTTCCTCCTCTTCCCTCAAACAGCAGGAGTTCGGCAGGAGGAGGGGGGAAGGAAGGGGGGCAGAGAGCTTTTCTCGGGTCACAGTAGATACAGTAGGAGGTCCGTCACGGTACACAGTGGTTGGGAAACACTGCACTAGAGAAATGGTTGAAAATGATATCCCATTTTGTCTAGGGATCAGAGCTAAGTAGTAGGCCTTGTTGATCCATGGTTCTAAATGCTTCAAAAGTACTTATAAAACAAAAGTTCTGGTGGTGAACATTTCAGAACTCTTATCAAAATTTCATTATTATTTCATTATTGGCAATCTTAAAGACAGAACCAATTAGGAACTGCCATTTATAACAAAGTTTTGAAAGTTTTGTTAGAGTTCTGAAATGTTCACTACCAGAACTTTTGTTTTGTAAGTACTTTTGAAGCATTTAACCATGGATCAACCAGGCCTAGTAAGTAGTATTAAATCAAAAGCAGCTGTATGTCTTCTGGGGTTATCTAGATTAGTGTTTCTCAACCAGTGTGCCGTGGCACACTAGTGTGCCGTGAGTGATCATCAGGTGTGCCGTGGGAAATTGGCACTCCCCCCCTAGCAGCCCCCTCACAGGTTTCCAAGAAACAAATTGAGCCTCTCCGCTTGGAAATTTTTTTTCCCATTTTACTGGATTTTTCTAGAGTCCCCCCCAAAGGAACTGTTTATAGCAGCTTCATGACATCCATAGTTAACTGGAAGCAAGTTTCACTCAGGGTGAAACTTCACAAAGGTCTGGAGAACAAGCTCTATGAGGAACGGCTTGAAGAGCTGGGCATGTTTAGCCTGAAGAAGAGAAGGCTGAGAGAAGATATGATAGCCATGTATAAATATGTGAGAGGAAGTCATATATATGTTGTGTTCATCGAAACAGGCCCAGGTTTCACACTGAATGTATAAATACATTTAAAAACATATTAACTATATGTATCACTGTGTTAGAGTGTCATTTTGTGTCATTTTGGTTGGTGGTGTGCCCCAGGATTTTGTAAATGTAAAAAGTGTGCCGCGGCTCAAAAAAGGTTGGGAAACACTGATCTAGATAAATATAGTCCAGAGATGGGAAAGGTTTAGCTCCCAGGACTGTCTTTGTAGCCATCAGGGCTCCTCAAGGATCTATTTTTTTACAAAAACATATTTTGTCCCCAAATGTTCTCAAATGCTTTCTAGGTCCCCTGAACGAATGTGTCCCAAAATAGGCCTTTAAAAAAAAGCTTAACGTGAATAAGAAGTGATGTCTGCTCAATTCCCATTGTTAAAATACTTCTCCAGGGCCTTAAAACATGCCAAGCATGCTCCCCAAGTCTACTAGAATGCATTGGGGCATACTAATTTTATTTTATTTTATTTTACTCTTGCACAGAGTATGATGGGGGTGTGGTCCTTCTGATGCCCTGGCCTTCTACAGTTGCTCAGCCCTTATCTAGACTTTGCTAAGATGAAAACACTTTTGGATCCAGTGATTGAACTCTATTATAAAAGACATGAGCTTAGATCTAAGTATAGTCAAAACAAATGGAGTTGTACAGTTTCTACACCATGTGAGGACTTCCATATATCTTTTAAAAGTTACAGTCACTGTGTAGAAGACTGGATGTCACAAACTACATCCATTTACACAGTTTTCTGTGTGGAAGAGAATGTTGTGTGGAGAAGTTATCAGTCATATGGTACATCTAATATTGTTTAACCACTTCGTGGAAAACAATAAACTAGAATGTATTGGCAAAGGCTTTCAGGGTTGGAATCACTGGAGTATTGTGTGGTTTTCAGGCTGTATGGCCGTGTTCTCCTGATGTTTTACCTGCATCTGTGGCTGTGAAAATTTGTTTATCTTGTCAGAATTGAGTTGAGGGTACAGTTAAAATGCATTTTAAACACAAACCAAGTTTTAAAGAACTTGTTATTATGCTAAATGTCCTTTGGCCAGAAGCTGGTCACTTGGAGTGCCTCTGGTGTCACTGTGAGAAGGTCCTCCATTGTGTGTGTGGCAGGGCTCAGGTTGCATTGTAGTAGATGATCTGTGGTTTGCTCTTCTCCGCACTCGCGTGTCATGGACTCCACTTTGTAGCTCCATTTCTTAAGGTTAGCTTTGCATCTCGTGCCAGAGCACAGCCTGTTCAGCACCTTCCAGGTCGCCCAATCTCCTGTGTGCCCAGGAGGGAGTTTCTCATCCAGTCTCAGCCGTTAAGGTGCCATTTTTGGATTCTCGCTTGCTGGCTCTGAAAATTCCAGCCACAGATCATGTGACTTTAATATTTATATTAGGATTTTTTAAATGTTTTGTCTTAGTGTTTACAAGTTGTATATACCTATGTTTAATGGTTTAATTATTTTAATTTATAGTTATATGTCAGTGTTTAATTATTGTGCTTTTACTTTATTATATGTATGTTGGCCATGCCCGGATTACCCATAAGGCCAACATAGGCCATGGCCAAGGGGCGCAAACCAAGGGGGGGGCGCAGATTACGGACCAAAAAAACTGGTCCGCGCCTCTCTTTCCCCCTTTCGCATGCCCCTCCTCGTTCCTTCTCCCGGCAAATATCTCTGCTATGTCCTCTCCGTCTCTCGCTCTCTGGGCTGCCTTGGGGCCCTCGCATTGATCCATTGATTTGCCCGCAGGTCTCTGGCTGGCCTGACCTCCTGGCTCCTGGGGAAACCGTCTCCATGGCGACTCACCTGGCTCCCCCGGTGGCAGACTGTAAATTCCTGCAGCCAGAGCCGAGTGGCAGAGTCCAGGAGATGGCGGTGGGAGGGAGGGGAGGGGGAGGGGGCAACTAGGAGGAAAGAAAGAAAGTAAAGAAGGAGGAGTAGGAGGCAACTCCGGGAGAGGGTGGTGGGAGGGAGGGGAGAAGGAGGAGAAGGAGGCAAGGAGGAAAGAAGAAAGCAAGAAAGAAGGAAGAGGGAGGGAGGGAGGGAGACGGGAGAGAAAGGGCATTGCTTGGGTGGACCTCTCCCAGGTCCCCAGCACGAGACTACACCAACCCAGGCTCGCTCCTGCACTCTCGGACTAAACCGGGGCGGGCTGCTTGGCCAAAGGGAGCCGCGGGAGAGAGGGAAGGATCAAGGCCAGGGATCTCTCCTGCCTTTGGGAGCAGCCGAACAAAAGCCGCACAAACCCCAACCTGAATCCTCCCTCGCTCTGCGGGAGTGCACGCCAAGCGGACATCTCTCTCTCTCTCTCGCTCTCTCTCTCTCTCTCTCTCTCTCTCTCTCTCTCTCGTGCACGCCTTTGGAGTGAGTTTGCACCCACTGCGCTCTCCCCAAGCCTCCTGAGGAGACCTTCAGAGCACAGCGGAGCTTTTCAGCCGGTGGGAATGAGGACCTTGGAGGTGGCGGGATGGTTCCTACTAGCCTTTCTCTTCTGCTCTGGAGGCACCATGGCGAAAGCCAGCCAAGTGTGGGTCTGAGTGGTGTGGGGGGGGTAGAGATTGGCTTAAAGGGGGCATAATTCCAAAGTGTGGCCTAGGGCGAAAAAAGGTGTTAATCCAGGCCTGATGTTGGCATTGAATTCTTACCATTAATGTGTTGTAAACCACCTTGAATCCCCCCAGAGGTGAGAAGGGCAGAATATAAATATACTAAATAAATAATAAATAGATGCAGGCGAAATGTGAGGAGATAATGCTGCTAGAACACGGCCATACATCCTGGAAACCACACAACACTCTGGTAAACTAGAAATTATACAGACTGAAGATTCAATTTGAAATTATGAGGTGGACCTAGGTAGAACTGAACCTATAACAAAATATACTCTCATTTACCTGCAAAAAAACCCCACCGATTTACTACCACCCATAATATAAAATAAGTGCTCACTTATTTCAGTAGATATAAGTTTGTCTAACTCTTATTTGAACATTGACGTTCAGATTTAAAAAGGAAGGGCTACATAGTGGTGCACCCAATGTTTATATGGTGAAGAATTTGGCATATTTACAATAGGTTTTAAAAAAAAGAGGACCAAGAAACTAAATTTTCAATCCCATTTAGTGGTATGTGGTCAAAAATTTCTCGGCATCAAGTCTCTTTCTTAAGAAGTTTAAATAACAGTAGCCTGCCAGAGAAAGGGAAGGAGAAAGATTGCCCAAATTCTGCTGTCTGCCTCCCATCCAAAACATCAAATTGCCTTCTATGTCCCCCATACAGGGCGTCTTGCAAGGGTTCAAAGGGCCCCTCATCCACACCTACAACAAGAACAACACAGTCTTGAAGGATACAGAGTATTTCCAGCAGCTTTGTACAAGGACAAATATCTTACTTCTCGGAGACTCCGTGGGTGACCTCAGTATGGCGGATGGTGTTGCCGATGTTGAAAATATCCTCCGGATTGGTTTCTTGAATGACAGGGTGAGTTGAGACAACCTGATACATTGTGAGGATGGGGGGAAATCTTGCCATATCATTTTTATCAAATTGTTTTTATCTTGTATTTAATTTTAGTTATTAACTAATAAATCTTAACAGTTTAATTTAATCCGTAAAATAGTATTGGGTAGGCAAATATTTACTATGTTTCACTATCACCCTTTCTTCCCTTTTTTGAACATTACACAAAGTTTGTGTATTTCTATGTAAACAATCCAAATCTAATTAGGGGGTGCTAACACATCAATTACCCAAAGTCTCTTAAATGTCAGGTAAATAAGTACTACAAAATGTACGTATAGGTTAATAGTACTGTTTTAGTCAACAAATCCTGTTGTAATCATCATCATCTTCTGATTTTTAAAATAAATTCCATAAGGGTTTTCCATTTTTCTTGAAATTTTTGTATGTTTGTTGTAAAGCCAAAATTAATTTATCGATTTCAGCCGTTTCAAAAACTTTTGCAATCCAATCTTCTGCTATTGGTATATTTTACTGTTTCCATAATTTTGCATATTCAATTCTTGTTGCTATTCTCATATAAAGGAAGATTCTTTCTTGCTGTTTTGATATTAGTTAGTCTGATTTTCCCAATAGGAAGAATTCTGGTTTCAGTGGAATGTTATTCTTTAATATAATTTCCATGTCTCTATGAATATTTCTCCAGAATTCTTTTTCCTTTTAACAAGTCCACCATAAGTAGTAAAAAGTTCCAGTCGTTTGGTTGCATTTCCAACATAAGTTGAGATGTACTTTTAAATTGATCTCGCCCTCCCCTATATCTGTCTAGTATATTTTAAGCACTTTTTTTTCCAAAGCCAGAAATTGTCTTCCAGACACTGGGTTGCTGTAAGTTTTCCAGGCTGTACGGCCATGTTTTATTTATTTATTTATTTATTTATTCGGGTTTCTATGCCACCGACTCCCGAAGGCTCGCGGCGGCTTATAAGAGCCGAAGGCACAATAAAATACAGAAGGTTAAGAACAATTAAAAACAAGCAACACAGTAAAAACAACAACACAGTTGAGGTAGTGGCACAACCAAGACGCACGGACCTACCCATCGAAGGCCTGCCTAAACAAATAGGTTTTACAAGCCCGCCTGAACGGGAGCAGGTCCTTCATTGCCCGGGTGTCAGCTGGGAGGGCGTTCCACAGCGTGGGAGCTATGACAGAAAACCCTCCGGCGGGTGGATGTCAGCCGTGCCAGCTCGCCGAAGGTACCTCAAGAAGTTAGCATCCTTGGACCGCAGTGATCTCAGAGGGCAATATGGAGTGAGACGGTCCCTCAGATACGCTGGCCCCAGGCCGTGCAAGGCCTTAAAGGTGAGAACCAACACTTTGAAGGCGATCCGGTGCTCAATTGGCAGCCAGTGCAGGTCCTGCAAAACAGGTGTTATATGGCAACCTGCTGGAGAGCCAGACAGGAGCCGGCGGCAGTGTTCTGCACCAGCTTGAGCTTCCGGATCGCTGACAAAGGAAGGCCAACGTAGAGCGCGTTGCAGTAATCTAGTCTTGAGATGACCGTGGCTTGGATCACCGTGGCGAGGTCGGTCCGGGAGAGATAGGGGGCCAGCCTCCTTGCCTGTCGGAGATGGAAAAGGCCACCTTTCTGACCGCAGAGACCTGGGCCTCCATGGTCAGCTGAGAGTCCAGATGGACTCCCAGGCTCTTCACGGAAGACGATGGGCATAACGCCGCGCCGTCCAGGGTCGGAAGCTGGACATCTACCCCACCCGGCGGCCCAGCCACAAGATCTCCGTCTTCGCGGATTCACCCTCAACCTACTGGCTCGCAGCCATCCAGTAACGGCTTCGAGGCAGTGCTGAAATTATCGGGGACGGATCCCGGCCTGCCCTCCATCCTCAGAATGAGCTGGGTATCATCCGCATATTGGTGACACTCCAGCCCATAACTCTGCACCAGCTGTGCAAGCGGCTGCATGTAGATGTTAAATAACAGAGGGGAGAGGATGGCTCCCTGCGGAACTCCACAAACTAATGAGGAGCCCTCGGAGACCACCCCGCCCCTCCTCACACGCTGAGACCGCTGGTGGAGGAAGGAGGTCAGCCATTTTAGGGCTGTCCCCCTCACTCCAGCCATGGCCAGGCGGTGAGTCAATAGATTGTGGTCGACCGTTCCAGAAGCTTTATTTCCTGAGTAGACAAGAAGCATTATCTCCTGAAAGGACAAAAGGGATTCTCTCGGCTCTGTAGGAGTCTACTGTATACCATGCAGCTGTAAACAAATCTACATAGCGTCAACCAAACGCAGCATTGTCCAAACATGAATCAAGGAACATGAATGGCACTGCAGACTAAGTCAGCCATAGCAGAGCACCTCATGAACCAATGTGGACTCGGGATATTATTTGAGAACACAGAAATGCTGGACCACTCTGGTAACCACCATGTCAGACTACACAGGGAAACCACTGAAATCCACAAGCATGTGGACAATTTCAACAGAAAGGAGGAAACCACAAAAATGAATAAAATCTGGCTACCAGTATTTAAAAAACTCTAAAATCGGGGCAGTAAATAAAGAACAACACTAAAGGGGGGGGGGGATTCCAGACAAAAACCAATCAGGGCCAGCTAACACAAAGGCTTTGAAGCTGCAAGAACATTCAATGCTAATCAAGATGGCCAATTGCAACATTCGCACTTGCCACTTTCTCTCACCCTGGACATTCCACAGATATATAAACCCCACTTGCCTAGTTTCCAACAGACTTCACAAACTGAGGATGCATGCCATAGATGTGAGTGAAATATCAGGAGATCATGCTTCTGGAAGATGGCCATACAGCCCGGAAAATTCACAGCAACTCAGTGTTTCTGGTAATGAAAACCTTTGACAACACATTGACTTCCATACACTTCTGTTGGGTTGTTTTATTTTGTTATTTAGGGATTTCATTCTCCCCCCCCCCCCCCCCCCAAACGGTCTAGGCACATACTCATATTATCTAGGTACTCCTGCTTTAATGCCATTGTGGCATTAACAGGGAAAGTACACCATGCTGTGAACATCTTTGCTTGATTTCTGCTCATTGATCAAGTTTTTAAAAGATGCAGACAGGCCCGGATTAACACGTTTTTGCGCCCTAGGCCACATTTTGGAATTACGCCCCCAAGCCAACCTCTACCGCACCCCCCCCCATCACTCAGACTCCCAGGGGCTTCCCTCCGCCTCCTCTTCCTCACACCCTCCTTCCTTGACAAGGGGGTGAGGGGGGCACCATTCCTCCTCCCCCGCGGCGCTCTCCCCCGCCCTCCCGAGAGAGAGAGAGTCATCTTTTTTTTTGGTCCGTGAACTGCGCCCCCCTCGGCTTGCGCCCCTAGGCCATGGCCTAGGTTGGCCTTATGAGTAATCTGGGCCTGGTTGCAGAACTAGACTACCTCATCCCAGAATAAGTCCACTCAAACTACTGAAACCTAGCTTCTAAGTGGATGGATATAGGGATGGACTTGTAAAATGGCCAGAAGAAATTATAATCGCACTCATGTGCACATGTCACTAACAGGATGCCTGACAATACATTCAAATACACTTGTGAATATTAGGAGAACTAAAGCAGTCCTAAGCAATTCCCTGCATCAGAATATTACAGGAAAATGTCAGTGATGAAGAACAAACTACCTTTCAATGAATTCTCAAGACCAGCACTGTAATTGTAATATATATTTAGTTAGGCAGCACAGGTTTTGTATGTTATTTAATGCCAGTCTTATAAGCCCTTCTCATTCTCCCTCCATGCAGGTGGATGAACAGCGGGTGAAGTACATGGAGTTGTATGACATTGTGCTGGAGAAAGATGAAACCTTGGACGTGGCAAATGGCATCCTTAATTTCATCCTTGCCCAAAACCAATCCAAACCAACCCTTTACCCTTGACAAAAAAAAAGCTGCCTTCGGGGAAAGGGAGGTGTTCTCTAGCCATCTGTGTGTCCCTTAGTTCCTTGCCTGTTACGTTGCAGACTCATGCCAGATTCTTTCACTATTCTGGCTGCTCTCAGAGGGCCCTTCCAGACAGGCCTTATACCCCAAGATCTGATCCCAGGTTTTCTATTTATCACAGATTATCTGACAGTATAGACTCATGTAATCCAGTTTAAAGCAGAAAATTTGGGATCAGATTCTGGGATGTAGGCCTATCTGGAAGGGCCCCGAGGCATAGAATTTATGATTGACGATGTTATGTAAGGTTTTTTTTTTCTCTCAACCATTCACATCCCAGAGTAAAACAAATTGCAGTTGTGCCAGGCAAAGACCCGTCGTTCAGTCATTTTCTCTGCTGATCAAAGTGGAGAATAGACCAGCCACCTCTCAGGACTCCTAAAGCAACACAAGGCTTTACAAATTTTAGAAGAGGGAAATACTATGGGTGTCATTGGTAAATCTCTTTTCCTTGCCCCACAATACAAAATTATTATAAAAGTAATTAATTATATATATATACTCCTTTTTAGCATATAGTGTTAAAGTTCATTATTTTCCATAATGCCCATTGCACACCAACTGAAATATTTCAAAAATACTGATGATTTTGGCATTATATCTCAAAAAATTAGCATATTCCATCCGACCAAATATGCTAATTTTTGGAGACAGTATTTTTGGGTTTTCAGGAGTTGTATGCCAAAATCATCAGTACAAAACAAACAAAGACCTGAAATATTTCAGTTGGTGTGCAATATATGAAAGTTTAATTTGTATCATTACATTATGGAAAACAATGAACTTTAGCACTATATGCTAATTTTTTGAGAAGGACCTGTGTGAATATATATATATACTAGCTGTACCCGGCCACGCTTTGCTGTGGCAAAGAACAGCAACATCCCTTCCTACCTTTTGGTCTTGTTCTCCCCTGTCTTCCTTATCCTTCAGCTTGTTCCTTCTCTTTTGCTCCTTGTATATGAACTATAAATTCTAGTAACTACAACTCTCAGATGTCAAGGTTTTCCCCCAAACTCCACTGGTGTTCACATTTGGGCATAAACTCCACCAGTGTTCACAGGTGGGCATATGGAGTATTGATGCCAATGTTGGTTCCAATCTGTCATTGATTGCACAGTGCTCTCTGGATGTGGTTGAACTACAACTCCAGAAGTCAAGGACAATATACCCACCAAACCCTTCCTTTTTTTCTATGGGTCTTGGGAGTTCTGTGTGCTAAGTTTGGTTAAAATCCATTGTTTGGGGGGGAGGTGTTCAGAGGAGTTGGGAGGGAAGGAGGGCCGAGTTGGCCCAGGCGTGCTGTAGGTCTTCCTTCTCTTCCCTCTTCTCCCCTCATGTAGGCATGGAAGGGTTCCTTGGCAGTATGGGAGGAAAGGACAGGAAAGAGGGAGGGAGGGAGGGAGAGGAAGAAGTGAATGCACAGTGCATCTGTGGTGCAGGGGATCCTGGGAATGTAGTTTCCCAGATGTTTTGGCTTTTGGAGTGTTTTATTTTTATTGTTTGCCTGGTTTATGAAGGCTAAACACACCTTGTGTTATTTCCGATGGGTCTGGGGAGTTCTGTGTGCTAATTTTGGTTGAAATCCATTGTTGGGGGAGTTCGGAGCAGTTGGGAGTCCCAAACTCCTGGAGGGAAGGAGGGCCGAAATTGGCCCAGGCGTGCTGTAGGTCTTCCTTCTCCTCCCTCTCGTTGGCAGCATGGGGGGGGGGGGGCGAAAGGACAGGAAACAGGGGCAGAAGTGAACTGTGCTCACCCCTTTGTGCCTTCCTGCCTTCCCTCGTTGTGGTGCTCGGGCGGCGGGGAGGAGGGGGAGGAGGGAAGTGTGCCTGCCTGTCATTCCTCCTCTCCTCTCTCCCTCTCTCCTCCCTTTCTTCCTCATTCTTCAGCTCTTTCCCTCTGTCCTCCCTTCCTTTCCTTTTTTTGTATCACTCCTCCCTCCCTGAGAGAGAGAGAGGGAGAGGGAAAGAGAGAGGGAGGCAGGTGAGGGCGACATGGAGTCAGGCGGGTTTTGGCGGCCCCGGGAGAGAGAGAGGTGAGTGGGAAGCAGGTCTGGACCTTCCTTTTGCCTTTCCTTGCCTGAGGGGAGCCCGTCCGAGGCCTTCTCTCTCGAGGGGAGCCTGCTTCTCTGGCATTCGGAGCAGGAGCTCAGGACCCGGGCCGTGCCGCCGCCTCCTCGCCTCTTCCGCCGCCTCCCTAGGTGGTCAGCGGCTGGGAAGAGGCGGAGGAGGGCTCCGATTGCCGGTGGAGAGGCGGAACGGAGGAGGAGTGGCTACGAAGGAGAAAGGGAGGCACTTCCTCCTTAGACCTTCCTCCTGCGTTCCGCCTCTCCCCCCGGCGATCGGAGCCCTCCTCCGTCGCTTCCCAGCCGCGGACCGGCTGAGGCGGCGGAAGAGGCGAGGCGGCGGCACGGCCCTGGTCCTGAGCTCCGATCGCCGGTGGAGAGGCGGAACGGAGGAGGAAGGGCTAAGGAGGAGGCGGCTCCTTCCTCCTTCGTAGCCCCTCCTCCTCCGTTCCGCGCTTCCCCAGCGATCGGAGCTCAGGATCCGGGCCGCGCCGCCGCCTCCTCGGCCTTCTCTGCCGCCTGAGGAGGCGGAAGGAGGAGGCGGATGAGGAGGGTTTGAAGAGGAGGGAGGGAGCCGCCTTCTCCCCCCTGCCCGGCCCCCTCCCTCCCCTCCGCCGGCTTTCCCCTGCCTGTGCTGGCAAGGGGCCCGCTTCTTCCTCCTCTTCGTTCTGTGCTGCTCCTGGCCGATCGCTCCGCTGCCATGCATGCGTGAACGTTCTACGCGCGCGCTGGCAGCAGAGAGGGCGGGATGTGAGTTCCGTTGGGCAATTTTTGGGGGTTTGTGTTTGGGGGCGTTGGGAGGTATGTAGGGCCGTTTTTTTTTTGGGCCCTCTCGGTACCTTGGGGTATAGTTGTATGGGCTGGGGGGTTTTAGTGGTTCTGCGTTGCATAGTTTCGTTGTCTATACCGGACATTGCACGACCGTAAGAAAAAAATATAGATAGATAGATAGATAGATATACACACACACACACACACACACACACATGTGATGGGGGTCACAATTATCCAAAAGGATAGATGTTATGCACTGTAAAACCAACTAGATACAATTGAAGTTATGATTAGGAAAATGTTGACTAAAGCACTTTTGCTGCGATCTGAGTTTGGTACATGTCAGCTGCAATAAATGTTTAATTTGGATAGTTTTGCTCTTCAAATGTCAATTCAGTGTGCAGCACATCGTACTAACCACGATCATTAGAAACAAGAGTTTAACGCCATTTTGAATATTTACCAGTAAGAGAGCAAAAATGTATCCCGTTGAAATCAGTGAGAAATATCATAAAATGTGCTTTCCCATTGCAACTTTTTTGGGGGGATTTTATAAAATATAATTTTTAAAACTCTAAATGACCAACACACACTTCTCTCACAAAATTGAACTGCTTTTTTATTCAAAAAAACCATGTGAAAAGATAATAAATTTCTTATTTTGACATATTTGTATTTGGTTTGTCTGGTACATTTTTTAAAAATTCTCTTGAAAATAACAATTGCCACAATAAGCACGAGGAAGATCTGTTTGAACCACGTAAAAACATATGAAAGCCAGGATGTCTAAACAAGGATTTTCCAGATATCAAATGAAAAGGTACTTTGAAGGCTCATCATCTTTGAAAAATAAATTACAGTTTCAAACCAAGATTGGAACCCTATATTATTCTTCTCAAAAATGCTGGGTCTTGTAAGGTTGTTGACAATTATGTTAAAAGCTTCCACATTCTCCTAGATCAGGAGGTTCTTCTAATAGAATGAAACAGTTGCTTCTATCACAAGAATGATGATGAATAGCTGTCCTAGTGAAGTATGTGTATGGAAAGATCTAAAAAGGGCCTGCAAAAAGGCCCGCCACATAAACCAATTGGGTGATTTTAGAGCAGTGGTTCCCAACCTTTTTTCTGACCAGGGACCACTCTCCAACATTATTTATTTATTTACTTTATTTATATTCCGCTCTTCTTACCCCGAAGGGGTCTACAGGAACACATACTTAGCAGACAATCCCTGCCATTTTCCACATACAGACATATAGACGAACAGAGGCAAACTCTGGCCACCAGGGGGAGCTGATGCACCCCTCATCTCTCAGCATTCCCAGCGTCCCTTGTTGTTCCTTCCGCATTCCTCAGCGTTCCTGGAGTTCTTTAATGGCCTCATAATTCAGTCAAAATTTGCCTCCCTACTTAATGTGGTACCTTTATCTCCTACTTGACAGATGCAACTGTCTTTCGGGCTGCAAAGGTCGACAGCAGGCTACACTTAAAGTTCGAGCACCCACCTCGACCCGGGCAGGCCTCGAACTCATGACCTACTGGTCAGAGAGATCTTATGCAGCTGACACTTAGCCAGCTGCGCCACATTCCCGGTGCTAAAAAAGTTACGAATCATTTTTTGGTTAACTTTAGATTTGGTTTGGTTATTTCGGGTGCTGATTCAGAAAATTGCATTGGATAGACCACATCAGCTCTAGTTTCTGATACAGAACTTATGCCATCCAGTAATAGTCATCTGCTCACCCACAGAAAACCATATTTAATAAGCCTTGGCACTATAAGAGGGCTTCATGAGATCAGTTGCTCTCGTTGCAACAATGTAGTAACGGTGAGGCAGCGGACCATATTTTAGTTCTTGTGGACCACTAGTGGTCCATGGACCACAGGGTGGGAAGCACTGTTTTAGACAAAGAGGAAGGCAATGGCAACATCTCTGAATATAGAGGACCAGGTGCCCCCATTACACTTACAGAAGTTATCGGTAGCAGAATAAATTTATTTCAATACTGGGGAGGGCTAATTCTTCACCAGATTGCAAGAGGACGTTGCCTGGAACACACAGCACTGTTCTCCAAGAGCCAAGGAGCAGGGAATGGCTGTCATCCATTCGCATCATAATGCCTAATACCGTGTTTCCCCGAAAGTAAGACACCCCCGATTGTAAGACGTATCGGGGGTGTCAGCGGGGTCGGCTAATGTAAGCCGTACCCCGAATGTAAGCCGTACTCCATGCGAAGGGCGGGGGAAAGAAGGAGCAAGAGGCGGAGCGAAGCGGCGTCACATCAGAGGCCAGGCCTCTGACGCAACGCCGCTTCACTCCGCCTCTTGTTTTTCCCGCCCTCTTCGTCCATTCGAGTGGATGAAGGGCGGGGGAAAGAAGGAGCAAGAGGCGGAGCGAAGCGGCGTCACGTCAGAGGCCTGGAAAAAGAAAAGCGGCTGTTCTTTGGGCGGCGGAGGAGGAGGCGGGACCGAGTGACGCGGCGGCCGGGGGTACGGCTTACCGTCGCCCAATGTAAGCCGTACCCCGAAAGTAAGGCGTAGTGGGACTTTTCGGGGGGAAAAGAAAGTAAGACGCTGTCTTACTTTCGGGGAAACACGGTAGCAGAGTCAGCCCTGCCTGTTTCGCTCTATTCCAACTGCATGTAATGATATAGGTATGGATTCAAGTTGCCAAAACCATGTTCTCTAGCTCTCAGGCTTTTAGCTAATATTTGCTTGGTATCAAGTTCATATGTGTGCATCCTTAGATCAACTTTTGCATTTCAGAAATGTCCAAGCTAGAACATACAATATGTCCCTGGGCTGACCTATATTCACAAACCCAGTCCAATCTGTCACTATGAAGCATCAGTCAACACCAAAGATGCACAAAGTTCAAAGCATCTTGTGATAAGTAATCATGACCGTAGCACAGGCCCAGAATCACAACTTTTTGCGTCCTAGGCCACATTTTGGAATTACACCCCAGCCAACCTCTATCCCCCCCACACACACACACACACATCACACAGACCCACACTTGGCTGGCTGTTAGGAATTGTGGGAGTTGTAGTCCAAAACACCTGGAGGGCCCAAGTTTGCCCAGGCCTGGTCTAGACTGTCCTTTCAGACTAGTAGATAAAGCTTTTTACAGCAGGAGATGGATAAATTATAATTTGTGAATTTCTACAGATTGATCATTTCTTTAAAATGCTGCACTTCAACTCTGGATGAAGGGTTTTTGTGTGTCAGGACCGACTTGAGAAACTGCAAGTCGCTTCTGGTGTGAAAGAATTGGCCGTTTGCAAAGACATTGCCCAGGGGACGCCTGGATGTTTTACCATCCTGTGGGAGGCTGCTTTCATGTCCCCACATGAGAAGCTAGAGCTGACAGATGGGAGCTCACCCTGCTCCCTGGAATCAAACCACCGACCTTTCAGTCAGCAGTCCTGCCGGCACAAAGGTTTAACCCAATGCCCCACTGAGGGCTCCTCTGTATGCAGGGAGATGTCTATAAAAAGACCGAAAAGCTGGCAACACTGTATGCACCTTCACTTCCAGGACAACATATAAGAGGGAAATCTGGCTCCAATCTAGCCTCAAAGCAATTCAAGCCCTTCTCTTGGTAAGCCTTCTGTTTTGAGATGAGGACCAGAATATCCTCTGCTTTGCTATAACTGTTTAAACAACATGCCCCTATTCTCTAGGACTGTAAGGATCCGCAGTGGCAGATCCAACAAATCTGAGGAAGCTTGAGGGAATGAGCAAACGTGAGAACCCCAGGAAGCGTTTATTCAGAAACATCACAACATGCAGGTGCGTGTAAGCCTGCAAATTGTCAGCCATCGACATCCATGGATTCAACCATCCATGGTTTGAAAATCTCTCCGCGCTCTGCCAAAATCCAAAAAGCAAACCTTGACTTGACCATTTCATATTAGGGCCACCATTTTACTACGCCACTGTATAGAATGGGATTTTAAATTTTTAAAATATTTTTTGTGTGTCAGGAGCAACTTGAGAAACTGCAAGTCGCTTCTGGTGTGAGAGAATTGGCCATCTACAAGGACATTGCCATGGGGATGCTCGGATGTTTTACCATCCTTGTGGGAGGCTTCTCTCATGTCCCTGCGCAGGGAGCTGGAGCTGACAGAGGGAGCTCATCCATGCTCTCCCCGGATTCAAACCTGTCCGTCTTCAGTCCTGCCAGAACAAGGGTTTAACGCATTGCGCCAGCGAGGGCTCCAGAATGGAAATTGAGCATGCATGGATTTTGATATCTAGAGGGGGAACCTAACCCTAGCAGTTGCCAAGGGCTCACTGTATAAGTTATTTGCACAGAATGCCTATTTGTTTGCTTGCTTCCAAATTTTATGCTGCTTCCAAGGTTTCTGTTGGTAGAAAAGTTTGGATTTTATTGAAGGATGCCGAGTGAACCTTAAAAAGAAAAAGATGCCAGTAGGACTGATAAAAGATAAAGCGCTGTACTCTTAGGTTTACCTTTTAATCAGAAAAGGTCTGAATCAACCTGCCTGCTAAGGCTTTGTTTTAAAGGGCTTGTGCTTTTCAATAGCTGTGGCAGGAATTCATAGCTGCAGCATTGAGAAAAGTTTAGCTTTTGGATCCCTTCTTCTCAGGGGTCTTAAGAGATGCAACAACCCTGCCAGGAAAACAATAGGGGACTAGATATCTAATTGTTAGCCTCAACTACAGCAGATCATCTGAATCAACAAGGCTCAGGCCAGGATTATCATTGAGGGCAGCAAGGCCGTGGCCTATGGGCGTAAGACAAGGGGGGCGCCAGATCAAGGCCAAAAAACTCGATGACTCACGCCGAGTTGTCCCAGCAGCAGCTGCGTGGCGCCCTTCCACGCGGTGCCCCATTCACGCAGCGCAGCTGCCGCTGCCTGTGGGGCAACTCGGCATGTCCTCAGAAGGAGGGAGGGAGGAGGAGTGCAGCCCGGCGCGTCACGCCCTCTGGGGGCAGGGCCCGAGCGACGTCACTCCCTCCAGGGGTGGGGCCTGAGCGACATCACTCGGGCCCCGCCCCCGGAGGGAGTGACATCGCTCGGGCTGCACTCTTCCTCCCTCCTTCTGAGACCACGGCGAGTTGCTCCAAAGGCAGCGGCAGCTGCGCTACGTGAATGGGGCGCCACGTGGAAGGGCACCGAGCAGCTGCCTTTGGGACAACTCACCGTGCTCTCAGGAGGGAGGGAGGAGTGCAGCCGGAGTGACATCACTCCCTCCGGGGGCGGAGCCCGAGTGACGTCACTCCCTCCGGGAGCGGGACCCAGGTGACATCACTCGGGCCCCCGCCGGAGGAGTGGTGGCGCTCGGCTGCACTTCTCCTCCCTCCTTCTGAGACCACAGCGAGTTGTCCCAACGGCAGCGGCAGCTGCTCTGCCTGAATTGGGTGCCGTGTGGAAGGGCGTTGAGCAGCCGCCGCTGGGACAACCCGCCGTGGTCTCGGAGGGAGGGAGGAGGAGTGCAGCCCGAGCGACGTCACTCCCTCCGGGGGCGGGGCCCGAGCGACGTCACTCCCTCCGGGGGCGGGGCCCGAGTGGCGGTGCGTGAAAGGGGGCGTAATTCCAAAGTGTGGCCTAGGGCACAAAAAGGTCTTAATCCGGGCCTGACAAAGCTCCTATAGGAATTAGTTTAATATTTCCATCAATGCAGGTGATTCGCTCTAGTTCAGAATAACAAACAGATTTCTCATTCCCATTCCAAGTTCTGCCAAAACAAAATTAAAATACCCAGTTGTGTAAAAACCTATAGATTAAGCAATGAAAATGGCTCAAAGTTTACTTGTTTGATTCCTGTCGCTCTATTTAAATTTCCATAACATTTGTTTTTATTTAGAAAGAAGAACCCAGGGTCCTTACACACGGCCATATAACCCTGAAGGCCCTTCCATACAACCCTATATTCCAGAATATCAAGGCAGAAAATCTCACAATATCTGCTTTGAACTGGGTTATCTGAGTCCACACTCGGATAATGTGGGGTTTCCTGCCTTGATATTATGGGATATAGGGCTGTGTGGAAGGGCCCAGAATATCAAGGCAGAAAATCTCACAATATCTGCTTTGAACTGGGTTATCTGAGTCCACACTCGGATAATGTGGGGTTTCCTGCCTTGGTATTATGGGATATAGGGCTGTGTGGAAGGGCCCAGAATATCAAGACAGAAAATCTCACAATATCTGCTTTGAACTGGGTTATCTGAGTCCACACTCGGATAATGTGGGGTTTCCTGCCTTGATATTATGGGATATAGGGCTGTGTGGAAGGGCCCAGAATATCAAGACAGAAAATCTCACAATATCTGCTTTGAACTGGGTTATCTGAGTCCACACTCAGATAATGTGGGGTTTCCTGCCTTGGTATTATGGGATATAGGGCTGTGTGGAAGGGCCCAGAATATCAAGACAGAAAATCTCACAATATCTGCTTTGAACTGGGTTATCTGAGTCCACACTCAGAGTGGGGTTTCCATTATGGGATATAGGGCTGTGTGGAAGGGCCCAGAATATCAAGACAGAAAATCTCAAATATCTGCTTTGAACTGGGTTATCTGAGTCCACACTCAGATAATGTGGGGTTTCCTGCCTTGGTATTATGGGATATAGGGCTGTGTGGAAGGGCCCAGAATATCAAGACAGAAAATCTCACAATATCTGAACTGTTATCAAGGGGTTTCTGCCTTGGTAGAAAATGTGTGGAAGGGCTCAAGATCACAATATCTGCTTTGAACTGGGTTATCTGAGTCCACACTAAAATAATGTGGGGTTTTCTGCCTTAGTATTATGGGCTATAGGGCTGTGTGGAAGGGCCTTGGTATTATCTGCTTTGGATATAGGGCTGTGGGCTATAGGGCTGGAAAGGGCCCAGAATATCAAGACAGAAAATCTCACAATATCTGCTTTGAACTGGGTTATCTGAGCCCACACTCGGATAATGTGGGGTTTCCTGCCTTGGTATTATGGGATATAGGGCTGTGTGGAAGGGCCCAGAATATCAAGGCAGAAAATCTCACAATACCTGCTTTGAACTGGGTTATCTGAGTCCACACTGCCAAATATTCCAGTTCAAAGCAGATCATGTGGGATTTTATTCAGCTGTGTGGAAGGGGCCCAGTATACCTGAATGGAGCACCTGGATCTGATGGAACAAGAGGCATAAAACAGTTTCATAACCTCCACCCCAAATTATCTCCCACAGGTGAGGTTTCCAAAGGAATATACTGAACTAAAGCGAGTAGGGTAGGGTGAAATTTGGCTCTAGAAAGACATGGATTGGGAAATATTTCATTATGGTGTCAATTCCCTGGTTTTGGTTTATTGAAACAGAATCTCAGTTAAATAACTCTTCCCCACACACACACAGAATTCAAAACCAAATGTTACCGAAGAAGGAAGAAAATGTGTTGCTCTTCCAAAATCCAGTCTCTCTAACTCAGGATAGAGGTGGGGAGCAAATAAGCCCCCGTGTAGGGAAAGAGACACCAACAAATTGGTGTACTTTAAAAACAAGTAGAGCCCAGCCCCTGAGTCCTCTCTCTCTTAAAGTTCCTCATGTTTAACTTGATCTTCATCCGATTTCAACTTCAGTTCATCTGCTGTGATTTTCCCATCCTTGTTCCGATCCTGGTTTTGGAACATGTCGTTGACAACCTTTTCGGGCTCAGAACCTGGCATCATGTGACCTTTGCCTTCAGCAACTTGGGAGTTGATGAACGTTGAGAACTGGGGGGTTGGAAGGTGTGAAAAGGAAAGAAAAGCAGGGAGAATGTCAGTTTTTCTCATGAGACCATCAGTGGATATCATGCCTGTTGGAAACAGCAACTTTCTCAAGCCTCCACCAGTTATTTGTTATGTATATCAGTGTTTCCCAACCTTTTTTGAGCCGCGGCACACTTTTTACATTTACAAAATCCTGGGGCACATCACCAACCAAAATGACCAAAAAATGACACTCTAACACAGTAATACATATAGTTAATATGTTTTTAAATGTATTTATACACTCAGTGGGAAACCTGGGCCTGTTTCGATGAACACAACATATATATGACTTCCTCTCACATGGCTATCATATCTTCTCTCACCTTCTCTTCTTCAGGCTAAACATGCCCAGCTCTTCAAGCCGCTCCTCATAGGGCTTGTTCTCCAGATCCTTGTGAAATTTCACCCTGAGTGAAACTTGCTTCCAGTTAACTATGGATGTCATGAAGCTGTTATAAACAGTTCCTTGGGGGGGGGGGGGGCAACTCTCGAAAAATCCAGTAAAATAGTAAAAAAAAATATCCAAGCGGACAGGCTCAATTTGTTTCTTGAAAAGCTGTGAATGCTTCAGCCTCCCGATGCTGCCCAATTCACCGACGTGGAGCTTCCGGCTTTGGCTCCTCTCGCGAGAAATCCAAGCCAACGCGAAAACGCCAACTCAATCCCTTCCAGCCAGTGCTCTGCTTTTGCGGAGGGAGGCAACGAAAAAGGCCACACAGATCTATGAAACGTATAGACTCTATACGTTTCATAGATCTGTGTGGCCTCTTATGAATGTATAGACTGAGTGATTGAGTTGGCGTTTTCGCGTTGGCTTGGATTTCTCGTGAGAACAGCCAAAGCCGGAAGCTCCATGTCGGTGAATTGGGCAGTGACCGAACCTGGAAGCATCAGGAGGCTGAAGCAGCCCTGAGCGGGAGCTGGAACTATGCTGAGTCAAGGCTCCTCAAGACTTCCTCAAGGCAGGCCTGGCCCTGGCATTCGGCAGAGCCCTTCCTTTGCCTTGAGGAGGATCTTTGGGGAGAGAAAGAGGGAGAAAGAGCTTCTAAGAGGGGGAAGAGTGCCAATTTCCCATGGCACACCTGATGATCGCTCACGGCACACTGGTTGGGAAACACTGATGTATATAATAGCTTACTATATTGTATATGTGTGTATACAATTTTACTTTAAACTCTTTGTTGTAGGAGGGTCTGCAGACCATGGGATCAGGTCTGGGCTTGTTCAGGACTCAGACTACATATAAGAACAGTGTTTAACAGTTTAAACCAGTAGAAACAGATGTATGCTTTAGACTTCAATGGGAACAGTATGCTTACACACTCCATTGGACTTTCAGACTAGACAGAGACTCTATTAGAATCTCAAAGCAAGAAGATGCTTTGGACTATGGACTATTGATTCCAAGAAAGATGCCCTGTGTTACCTTTGTATGAAAAATCTAGTGGAGCTTCGAAAGTTTGCATGGTGCACATATATTGTGGATTTTGTGGCATTTTGCTGAATGGCTGAACACAGCCCTGAAGAGCTTTTTAGGGCCCTTCCACACAGCCATATAATCCAGAATATCCAAGCAGATCATCCACAATATCTGCTTTTAACTGGGTTATCTGTGTCCACACTGCGATATAATCTAGTTCAATGTGGATTTTATACAGCTGTGTGAAAGGGGACTTAGACCAATGTTAAGTGATTTAGCAATGCATCCAATTTCCCACTCAAATCCTCCTCTATCACTAGGCACATTCAAACACATTTGGAAACGGAAGAATCATACCTCTTCAGGTGGAACTTCACCATCTTTGTTGATATCCATGGCTTCAAACAGATTTGCTGGTGGCTCACTGTGCCAGATGAATAGGTAACCTTCAGGGACCCCTGGCTCCAGATGTAAAAGCTCAATCTCAAATTGGAGAACAGCACTGCCAGGAACACCTCGGGCTAAAAATACAGGAGAATGTATCGGCACGTTGGATGATCTAACTGTGGAGCGTCTAAAGATACAGATTCAGTGTTCTTCTTGGCAAGAAGTTTAATTAAATTGTACCGTTGTAACATTTCTATTTATTTGGGCTCAATAAATATAGGCTTTTCATCATTCCTATTAATGGTGAAGTGCAGATTTAAAAGTCTAACTCCAGACCCAAGTTATAATTAAACCATGATAATCATCATTCTGTTTTGGCCTGTTGAATTTGGGCATTGCTTTGACTTCTTTGAATTATATTTGAGCTGTTTAAAATGTTTTATAAGGATTATATATTTGTACTAGCTTGGGGATCCAGCGATGCTTGGGTTACTTGAGAAAGGAATAATTTGCGTTGTTGTAGGGTTTCTCGGGCTATATGGCCATGTTCTAGAGCAGGGGTAGGGAACCTATGGCTCGGGAGCCAGATGTGGCTCTTTTCATGATTGCATCTGGCTCTCCAGAGCAGCCCGGGCCTCGGTTTCCCAGCATGCAGCAGGGAGAAGTGACACATTCTCCCTCTTCCTTCCCTCCTCTTCCTTTCTTTCTCTCCATCCTTTCCTTCACCTTCTCTCCTTCTTTTTCCCTTCCTCTCCCCTTCCTTCTTTCCTCTATTCTCCCTCTTCCTTCCTTTCTTTCTCCCCTTCACCCTTTCCTTCTCTTTCTCTCCTTCCTTTTCCCTTCCTCTCTCCTCTTCCTTCTTTCCTCCATTCTCCCTCTTCCTTCCTTTCTTTCTCCCCCTTCACCCTTTCCTTCTCCTTCTCTCCTTCCTTTTCCCTTCCTCTCCCCTTCCTTCTTTCCTCCATTCTCCCTCTTCCTTCCTTTCTTTCTCCCCTTCACCCTTTCCTTCTCTCCTTCCTTCTCCTTCTCCTTCTCTCCCTTTCCTTCTTTCCTCCATTCTCCCTCCCTCTTCCTTCCTTCCTCTTCTATTCTTTTCCCCCAAGTCTTCCTTTTCTTCTCCTTCCTTTCTTTTCACTTCCCTCTCTCCCTTCTCTTTTCTTCTTTTCCCTTCATTATTTTACTTTTTCCTCACTCCCTTTCCTTTCTTTCCCCCACCCTTTCCTTTCCTCCCTTCCCATTTCCTTCTTTCTTTTCCCCTCCGTGTCTCTCTCCTGCTTTTCTTTTCTTCCTTTTCCATAGTTCTTCTTTTCTTTATTCCTCTCCCCCTCCCGCCTTTATTTGCTCTGTCTGTCTGTCTTTCTTTCTTTCCCCCTTCCTTCCGTCGTCTCTTCCTTCCCAGTGTCCTGAGCATGCCTTTTGCAGAGCCAGGTCTGAAGTGTCCCGTCATTCTGTCCGTGGGAATCCTTTTCTCATAGTATGTACGTATATACTCACATTTAGTTGAATTCAGTCTTAATATATATTATATATATTATATGGCTCTTACTGAAATAAATTTTGAAATATTTTGCTTTTATGGCTCTCTAAATCAAAAGGTTCCTGACCCCTGGTCTAAAGATATAGATGCAGTGTTGTTCTTGGCAAGAAGTTTAATCAAATTGTACATTTCTATTTATTTGGGCTCAATAAATATAAATATAGGCATTTCATCATTCCTATTAATGGTGAAGTGCAGATTTAAAAGTCTAACTCCAGACCAAGTTATAATTAAACCATGACAATCATCGTTCTGTTTTGGCCTGTTGAATTTGGGCATTGCTTTGACTTCTTTGAATTATATTCGAGCTGTTTAAAATGTTTGCCATAGATGCAGGTGAAACGCCAGGAGAGAATGCCTCTAGAACAGGGCTGTCCAACTGGCGGCCCGGGGGGGGGGGGGCGGCGTATACGGCCCCCAGCCCCTTCCCTACGGCCCCCGCCTACCCTGCAAAAATTTATATTTTAAATTTTTTTTAAAAAAAAATTCAATCTCTGGGGAGCGGGGCTGTGTGATGTCAGGTGTGGCGCCGGCGCCGAGCCTGACATCACCCAGCCCCACTCGCTCCCTTCCTCCTCCTCCGTCCCGCCTCTCCCCCCGGTGCACCAATCGGGAACGCCGGGGGCCTAAAGAGGAGGAAGGGAGGCTCCCTTCCTCCTCCTCCGTCCCGCCTCTCCCCCCGGCGCACCAATCGGGAATGCCGGGGGCCTAAAGGCGGGCCTAAAGAGCAGGAAGGGAGGCTCCCTTCCTCCTCCTCCGTCCCACCTCTCCCGCGCACCAATCGGGAACGCCGGGGAGAGGAGGCGTGCCTAAAGAGGAGGAAGGCAAGCGCTGCCTTCCTCCTTTTAGGCACGCCTCCCTTCCCTTCTGCCTCTCCCACCGGTGCCCTGAACGGTGCGCGGTGGGAGAGGCAGAACAGAGGAGGAGGCTGGCGTGACACTTTAGGAGGGAGGGCGGCCATGGAGGGCTCCCTGGCTTTGCCCTCCCTCCTGGGTCACGCCAACCTCAGAAGCGAAATCGCTGCTTCTGAGGCTGGCGTGACACTTTTAGGAGGAGGGGCCGGGCGTGGCTGGGGGCGTGGCGGGCGGGAGGAGTATGAGCGCCCCAGGTCATCAGTGACTGGAAGTCTGGCCCCAGGTCCGGTAGAAGTTGGACAGCACTGCTCTAGAACATGGCCATATAGCCTGAAGAAACCTACAACAACGCAGTGATTCCGGATATCTCCCCAAGGGGACTTGGTAAAACAACCCAGTAAAACAACACATCAGCAAACAATAAAACAGTACAATCAATGTAATGCACATATAATGCACATATAAGCAATAACACAAAAAATTTAAACCTTATGGCCGGGCTGGACGTAATATATTAAAATTTTAAAATAAATAAACACTGGGCACGAACAGAGGTAGGATGTATCTAAGCAGGAGGGTTTTAAGGATGATGTGGGGAGATCAACCCAACAGGTAGTTAAAGTGCTTCTGAGGACATTTTGCAGGGAATTGGTCAGAGCAGGGCGTTGTTTACTTTATTCAGGGAAGGCACACTGGAAAGGGTTAAGTGAGAGGCAGTGGGCAGGGTCAATGAAATTTTGAGAGAGAAAGGAACCCTGGGATGTCCATTCTGGAGGGGAAAAAACAGAACATCTAGGATGAAATGTTCCCCGAATGAAAGCATTCCTTGGGTGGTTGGTGGTTTGGGAGGACATTGGCAAGGTTTGGGCTACATGTCCATGGCGCTCACTGTAATCTGTAATGGCAGTGAAGGGATTTCTCAGCACTTGAAACTATAGCCTGTTTGTGGAGGCAGGAGGCTTTCATTATGTGTATATTGATGATGATAGATCCCATTGGCTATAAAATGGGATATAAAATATTTTAACAGAAATAATTCAATACATACTCTATGTTGAAACAATTAATAGCAACATTGCTAAAACATTTTCTTATTGCATCATTTATTCTGCTTCTGCGAGTGAAAAAATAATGAGATATTTGCTTCTTCACTTTCTGGGGTTTTATGAAGGACTGTATTTAGACTCTCAACCATATTTTTGCAGCATTAGGAGCCTTGAGTCCCATTTTGGGAATCTGAGGGTAGGGTAATCATATAGTAAAGAAACAGCTCAGCGGGACAGAAAGCTGTTTAAAGAAAGTTGAAATTCTAATAAGTTGTGTAGCCATTATCTGTTTTTCCCCATCAACTCTATGTGATCTGAATTCTTGTGGTTTGAAACAACCAATATAGTCTTACCACCGCTTTCACCATGTCCCAAATGTGGAGGGATTGTGACGACCCGTTTCTCTCCCACACACATGTTGAGCAAGCCATTGTTCAAGCCTTCGATTATCTTGTTGGTGCCCAAAGTGGCTTCCTGAGGATGTTCATAGTCATGCCTGCCAATGGGGAACAGAGATTGCTGATTTTGTTTGAGAATGCTTTCCGTTCAGAATTCTGCTCTAAAGCCTAGATAGATTTCAATGAACTAGAATATACAGTGGAACGTCTGTAACCATGGATTCAACTATCTGTGGATTCAACCATCCATAGATTGAAAATATTAAAGCAAATTCCAAAAGCAAACCTTGATTTTGACATTTTACATAAGGGACACATTTTACTGCTGCATCGTGATGGCCTGCCATGCACGGGGACTACCATGGCTGGCAGGGACTGGCGGCAGCAACACAGGGACAAGTCATCAGGGAGAAGGTGATAGCAGCAGTATCTATGTGCACAATGTATCAGGTTAAGACACACCTAATTTAAATTTCCATGTGGCTGCATAGCCTGCAGATACTCTGGAGTTGCCTCCAAACTCCAGAGTATCCCCCAACTTTGCTTGTTGTTGTTTATTCGTTCAGTCACTTCCGACTCTTTGTGACCTCATGGACCAGCCCACGCCAGAGCTCCCTATCAGCTGTCACCACATCCATCTTGCCCTTGCAGCCCCTCTTCCTTTTCCGGGTCAAGCCTGTCTTAGTGTGGAGCAAAGTTACCATCCATCCATCTTGCCCTTGGTCAGCCCCTCTTCCTTTTTCCTTCCATTTTCTCCAGCATTATGGTCTTAGGCTTTCCTGTCTTAAACATCTGGAGCAAGGTTGAGAACCACTGGCTTAAGAGCTAAAAACCTGGTTATTTACTAGACGTTCCTGTGCATCACAAAGAATTATGTTGGATATGGAGGGGTTTTTTTTCATATGTAGACAAGCTCTTTGTGAAGAATTTGGGGTAGACATTTCAATGAACTGAACTCTCAGAATACAACTTACGAGGAGAAGAGCTTAGTACCATCCATCAGGGAGCAGTTATAATGGTAGCGGACAAAGTCTCTGTCTTGGGTGGTAATATTACAGTCTGCAGGCCGAAAGACTGTATTTATCTCCACAGGGTCTGTGGGGTTGTGGAAGTCAATGACATGGACATCGAAGATCAAGACTGCTGAACCAGGGATCTTGGCCCCTGGAGGACGAGAATAAAGGAGATTACTTGTGAAGATCAGGGAGGGATGGACGGACATGTGTGTAAAAATGCATTTTCCAATTATGGTTGATCCTAGACATTGTGGGTTTTTTTCACTGACTGCGAAAAGTACTCCAGAACCTCATATGAAACGCTGAGGCACCAGACTTCCTTTTGTTCCTTTATTAAGTTTCAAAACATTCTACTGCTAGAATCATTCTTCACATTAGTTCATCTGCAGAGAATCATTTCTATGTCTGCCCTGGGAAAAATCTTGAGTAACACTACAATGAAAAATTACTGTTGACAAGTAAACAGTTTGGGACCTGGGTACCTGGAGGACCACCTTCCCTCATATAAGGACCAACACACATCCCATTCAATAGCTACAGTCTTTTTCCAAAAGCCATTATCAATTGACAAATAAGTACTTACAAGAATCAGAAATCCATAATTCAAGAGCTGTGTTCAGAATACAGTGGCCAGAGCAACTGAAGGTAAGTACTAGTGTGTTTATATAGGAAAATTCTAGATCCCATTGAGGTGTAATTACAACAATAGAGTGGATAAGCTGATTGCCTCATTGAGTCCTGAAGGTATTTCAGAGCCCAAAAGAAATGCTCACACACTACAAAAGACCTTAGATTCTTTGGACTTGAAAAAATCACTCCTTCTCCTCATATGAATGTCAGTAAAGAGTTAATTAAGCCTGAATCCCACTGGATCACTCTTTTGGGCTCTGAAATACCCTCAGGACTCAATGAGGCAATCAGCTTATCCACTCTATTGTTGTAGTTACACCTCAATGGGATCTAGAATATTCCTATATAAACACACTAGTACTTATCTTCAGTTGCTCTGGCCACTGTATTCTGAACACAGCTCTTGAATTATGGATTTCTGATTCTTGTAAGTACTTATTTGTCAGGAAGTAACAGCCAGCAATGAAAAGACCAAGGCATTGACACCTCTGGCACATTGTCTGTTTGGATATCAGCTAGCAAGCCAATGCCTTAAATCATGAAACAGCTTTCTAAGATCTACAGAGATGTTTGCGGGAACACCTCAGCAAGTGAGAGTCCAAAAGTGACCGGCTACAACCCAGAACCTCAATCAGTGGATGATAGCAAATGAGAGACTCCCTCCTTGGCACACAGAAGACTGGGTGACTTGGAAGGGGTTGAACAGACTGTGCTCTGGTACCATGAGATGCAGCGCCAACCTTAAGAAATGGGGCCACAAAGTGGAGTCCACGACATGCAAGTGTGGAGAAGAGCAAACCACAGATCACTTACTACAAGCAGCCTGAGCTCTGTCTGCCACATGAACAATGGAGGACCTCCTTACAGTGACACCAGAGGCACTCCAAGTGGCTAGCTTCTGGTCAAAGGAAATTTAGTACAATGCCAAGTTTTTAACTTTGTGTTTTTTAAATAAATTATAACTGTATTCTCAATTTGCTTCTGACACAATAGCTAAATAAATAAATATCCGTATGTCTTTGGTCTTTTACAATGTTAAACCGTTTGTGAAACAAATGGAATGGGCAATGTCCACAAGTCCATTTTGTAACTATAAGAATCGTATCCTCCATTTGCCAGTGGCTCAGATTCTTTGTGTGATTCCATAAGTACCTTCTCAAACTTTGGGGCAGATAGCTAATTGCTAGCTAGTGTTTTTCATTTGGAGATTCATGGACAAATGTGGGGTACATTCGCAGTGTCTAATTTGTACATATATACACTAAGACCTTAGTACTAATAAATTGGACACTCACAGACCTGTTTCATAATTTGCCATAATAGAGTGAATATCCACAGAAATTTATATATTTAAATGTGAGCAGTATTGATTATGTTTATTTTATCTAGCTATTGAAACCAAACAGATTTTTCAAAATGGAGCTGATTTGGAGAAATAATCTGTTTTGAGACAGAAGCCTGTGAAGTTGTGGCAATGGAAACCTTCTTCATGTTTGTTTGTTCTGTCCTACCTGCCCCACTTTCACCATATCCCAAATGGGGAGGGATGATGATTCTTCTCTTTTCACCAACGCAGACCCCTTGCAGTCCTTGGTCCATTCCTGGGATAATATAGCCTTTTCCAATGTAAGTATCATAAGTGTGATTCCGTGAGTAACTGGAATTGGAAAAAGAGAGGAGGCAGTGGCCTGAACTGTTGTTAAGGCTTTAGGCTGATTCCCAAAAGCAGCTCAGACACTGGGTTGCACCTGCCCTGGCTACAAAAATAAATAATATAGAAAAAACACCATTTATTTTGTTTCTTTGGCTTCTAACTGTCTGTGTAAAAGCTTCCCATTCCTATAAAATCTTCCTGGTTCAAGTTTAGCCCTCCAAATAGGTTTGCTTCCTTCTGCTCTGTTGGAACTTCCAATTCCTTTTGTTCATTAGCTTTCTCCATTTGTTGTCTACCTTCTTAATAAATCTCTCTTTTATGGATATACTGAGCAAGACCAAGGTGGGAAGCTGCATAGAAGCCAAGGGCCAATTTTCCCCAGAGGCTGCATCATCGAACAGCAAGCCTATTTCCCTCTGCAATCTTTTTCAAAATGACAACAAGAAGTGGCACCACATCACATCCTATATTTCGAGAGGGACTACAGAGGAAAACAGATATATTCGTGGATATTTTAGAGTTCAGGGATGGTTGTGGCGATGTTTGTGTATATTTTCACATATTATGGGGACAGGATGTGTATTAGGGAGACCAAAATTGCATGAAAATGTTTCAAAAATTGTATTGTTAACTTTGGGGGCTTGTGGGTCAAAAGGCTGTTTTGCACCAAGAGCCACGTTCATGATCTAGATCAGGGTTTCTCAAACTTTTTCAGCCGCGAAGCCCTTTTTGATGCTAAAGTTTCTTGCAGAGCCCCAATAAATGTTTATATATTATATTATATATTATCATGAGATATAATGTATATATGAGGCATGGGCCAGGCCAGTGAGAGATGGATGGAGAGTGTTTGTGTGAACTAATTCACACAGTGGAAAACAAGAAAGAAAAGAAGAGAGAACAATACAATAGTTAGAATGAAGGACAGTTTTAACTGTCATGCAAGAACAATAATAATAATAATAGCAGAACCCCTAGAGGCCATCCAGTCCAACCCCCTTCTGCCATGCAGGAAAAACACAATCAAAGCACCCCCCTGAGCGGCATGGGGGGAGGGTCTAGGCCTGGGGTGGGCAATTATTTTTGCCAAGGGGCCACGTGAGAGCCGAAAAATATTATGGAGGGCCGCACCTAAAGGCAGAACTACATTCTAATCTACATAATTTATTTATTTGTTTATTTACTATATTTACTATATATTACACATAATTAATATTAACCTATTAATATATCAAGAAATATTCATATATTATTAGTATTAATATCATAATTATGTTATAGTATATATATAGACATTATAATATATTAAAATTATAATATAACATTATATTATATTATTTATTATATTATTATAATAAAATTATTATAAAATAATAATAAAAACCACTAAAATTAAATTAAATTCAAGAAGACAAGGTGCGAACCAAGATGGAATGGCCCAATGGACCCAGCCCAGAGGATGGCAAAGCGGACCCAGTCGCCGCCACAGCAGAGGAGAGCAGGGCAGCAGGTGATCGGAGGCTGCAGGCCTCCGCCCGCTCTCGCCCCTCACTCTATTTCCCCTCCCATTGGATAAAATCGGCTGTCACTCACTTCGCCCCGCCCACGCTTTTCGTCCTCGCGCCACCCCCCGCGGTCCCACCCCTTTGTGGGGCGTATCTGTCCCTTCGATTGGCTGCTTCCATGGCCGTCAGTCAGGGCTCCTCCAACGGTCGCCCCAATCGCCGTTCCTCCCCTTTGACCATGCTTCTTCGCCTCGAGCAAGAACTCTTGCAAGTTGGTTCTGTGAGGGAAGGAGGAAGGAAGGTTTGCGCCTTCTTCTGCTTCTTCTGACGTCAAAGAGGAAGAGGAGGGGAAGGGCAAGGGCCGGAGGGTCGAGATGTTCGGCGGGAGAAGCGCCCGGCGGTGGCTGAGGTGGAGACGGAGGCCTCCCTTTCGCCTGGTAGAGGCTCATGACAGCAAGGAGCGCGGCGGGAGAGGAAAGGAGAGGGAGGGAAGGGCTTCTTCGCCTCAGAGAGGCCGCCTTTCTCCGAAGAGTTGGTTTGGAAACCTTCCTCTTGGCCCCGCCCCCAATGCCCTTCTCCCCGGGCCGGACAGAATTGGCTGCCGGGCCGCATCCAGCCCGTAGGGCAAAGGTTGCCCACCCCTGGTCTAGGCAGTTAGAAAAAGAGTCCGGGCAGCGAGGGAGGCAGGGGGAAAAGGGTCTGTGCCCTGGGAAGGCACTGATGATGATGATGATGCTGTTGTTTTTGGCAGCTCAAAACTTTAATTTTCCTGCATTTCTCAAGAGGCGGAAAGAGGAGGAGGCAGGAAGCCCTGCAGAGCCCCTCACTATCACCCGCGGAGCTTCAAAAGCTCTGTTGAACACAGTTTGAGAACCCCTGATCTAGATACATGAAGAAAATAGGAAAGTGACATTTGATGCCTTCACTTCTTCCAGTATAATAGCAAGTTGAAATTCTTGGGGAAATCTGTCATACCACAAACAGCAACCATAGACTTTAGCCTATGTTTTATCTAGAAAGACACAGTATCTCCTCCCTCAAACATATTCACAAACTAGAGCGGGAAAGCCTTATATTTCCCACATCAACTAACTTTGTAAAAAAGAGATAAAAGCAAGAACAGTGCCAGCTGCCACGTTTACATGTCATGCTAACCAAACCATGGAGTGAAGCTCTTGTTTCGTTTAGCTGCTCCCACTGCAAATGGGCGCCACGAGAAACATCAGCCTTCTGGTTCCTACTCCTTCCTTATAGGTAAGGATATTGCCCACACTGTGATTCCGAATCCCACCTGGGTTTCTCTCGGTCATACCTGGAATCAAAGAGGCTCCCATCCATCAAGGTGCCATTATAATGGTAGCGCACAAAATCTCCTGTCACAGATTTGCGTTTGCATGGCGCGGGCACTTCCAGGTGCTCCAAGAAGATGCCATCTTTGGGATTGTGCAGATCCATCAGGATAACGTCAAAAACTAGGGAGGCTTGAGGAGGGATGACAGTCCCTGAAGGAACAAAAGATGAACCAGTCCAATTCATGCTGGCGCAGAGCCAAATTGCCACAGATGATGGAAGAACTATGTTTTCCATAGGGTGATTGCCACAACAAGGCACTAGGATGGTGCCATTTCATTCATAATAACTGTAGTTATGGTTATGCATTTGTAACTGACCAACACGATTTGGACCACATTGTACAACATATTCGGCCTTTTGTGATAAACATTCAGGGAGCATCCACACAGGATGGAGAATGCACACCCTCCTGGATTTTTACGTGGGGCATCCAAACAACGCCTCACGTAAAAATGCATAAATTGGCCACAAAACAGGAAAACCCTGCTTTGTGGTGAATTAATTTGATACTGGATTAGACACGAATCTTCCTGGAAGACTCGGGTCTAATCATGTAAGACCAGTGTTTGCACTGCCCCTTTTAGAGGTCATGGACTTCGGAGGGGGCAGTCCAGACAGGCCTCTCGAAATCCCCCAGAAAAGCCTTAAAAAGTAAAAATTACTTACCTTGCGGCATTTTGCTCATGGCTGCCCCTCTCCCATCTCCTGGTATGTCATTGCTACGCACCATGGGAGGGCCAGCAGCATGGGAATGCCAGCTGGGTAAGTAATTTTTACTTTTTAAGTTTTGGGGGTGTTGGTGTCTGGGTGCCCTGCCGGACCTTCTGGATACACACACCCCAGAAAAGCACGAATTTGGAACCATCATTCTATTTCGTCAATATTCAATAACAGGATGTCAGCCTTTTTTGCTTTGATTTGAGGCTGCAGTTATCACAGCGGGTTAAACCACCAGCTGCAGAAAATCTTGCCGACTGGAAGGTTGGCAAGTTCATGCTGCGGGTCGGGGTGACCTCCTCCCATCAGCCCTAGTTTCTGCTTACCTAGCAGTTCAAAAACAGTAATATAAGTAGATCGATAGGTACCGCTTTGGTGGCGAGAGAAAAAGGCGCCCATGAAGACATGCTGGCAATTCGGTCAGAAAGGCGTCCACGGACAACGAGCTCCTCAGCATGGAAAATGGAACACCAGCACCTTCCCATGGCTGGAGTTGAGCACAGCCTCCAGATGCCAGAGATGGAAAAAGATGGAAACCTTTACCTCTGTTTATATACTGTCTGTCTTTATTAATTGTATAATGGCATTGAATGTTTGCTGATTATGTGTTCTGTAATTCACTCTGAGTGTGCTCAGGGAAACAGAGCTAAATGTAAATGAAGTATATTATTATTAAAGAAATTAACAAACACTCTCACCACCAATATCATTATGATAATAATAAGAAACTTGCTGTGTGCCTTCTAGGCATTTCCAACTAATGGCAACCCTTAGGTCAGTGGTTCTGAACCTTCCTAATGCTGCAATTCCTTAATACAGTTCATAATGTTGTGGTGACCCCCAACCATAAAATTGTTTTTGTTGGCATTTCATAACTTAATTTTGCTACTGTTATGAATCGTAATGTAAATATCTGATATGCTGGATGTATTTTCATTCACTGAATCACATTTTGCACAAATACCCAATTCACCCAAATTTGAGTACTGGTGGAGTTTAAGGGGGTGGGAGTTGTAGTTGTTGGGAGTTGTAGTTGTTGGGATTTATAATTCACCTAAAATGAAAGAGCATTCTGAACTCCACCAACAATGGAATTGCACCAAACTTGGTACACAGAACTCCCATGACCAACAGAAAATACTGGAAAGGTTTGGTGGTCATTGACCTTGAGTTTTGAAGTTGTAGTTCACCTACATCTAGAGAGCACCGTGGACTCAAACAATGATGGTTCTGGACCAAACTTGCCACGAATACTTAATATGCCCAAATCTGAACATTGGTGGAGTTTGAGGAAAATAGACTTGGCATTTGGGAGCTGTAGTTGCTGAGATTTATTGTTCATCTACAATCAAAGAGCATTCTGAGCCCCACCAATGATGGAATTGGACCAAACTTCTCAGACAGAACCCCCATGACCAACAGAAAACAATGTGTTTGACAAATCCACGGATTTCTTGACCAACTTATCAACTTACCATATCCTTTCTCTCCATAGGCCAGGAATGGAGGGATGACTATTCTCCGCTTCTCTCCAGCGCACATGCCTATCAGGCCTTCGTCCATGCCTTTGATCAGCCAGCCTGAACCTACATAGGTGTCATAGGTACTCTCTTTTCCATAGCTAAAATGCCAAGGAAGTTGAAGAAAGAGAAACCAGGGAGGACAACAGTTGAATAAAGAGTAAAACCATGGCAGCACAGCATTAGTCCAACACAGCAGGACCGTAAATTGCTATTTTCTTGATTTCCGTGGGGAATTGAATTACATCCCAAGTGATGCATGGGACTCAATATGTAATTCTGTTTTTACTTCTGATGCAAATGAATTGCATAAAAAGGGGGTCTCTGCTTTCAAAGTACACAAAGAATAAAAAAGTTGCAACACAATTATTTACTATAGTTTTGTGCCAGAATGTTAATGCAGCTGTGACTTTATTGGTTCTTTTGCAGAGGCTATTGTACAGCTGTTTGGCTCTATTGTGACATATTTTGGTAATATATCAATAAATTGTCATTTCCTTTTTAAAAAAATATCTTTATTAAAGAGGTGTTTTTCAAATATATACATAAAATATTTTTCCTGCCTTGGGAAAAATGAGCTTGTGGAATGGGAGAAAATGTCACCTGTCACTCCTCACCTGTACATCTGAACCAAAATGAAGGGGACAATTTGGAGCCACATAAAACAGCCATACCAGTTGAACTGGCGGAAACAGAGGCATGGCAGGAAGGAATTCAGCAATGTGACTATTGCTTAGGGGTAGTCAAACATGGAAGGCTAGAAGGGCTACCCTAGGAAGGCTAGGAGGGCAACATTTGCTCATGCATAATAATAATAATAATAACTATTATTATTTATTTATTTGTTGACTGCCCTATCTCCCCAGAGGGACTCAGGGTGGTATCCAACATATATGGGAAACATTCAATGCCAGCAAGGTGAAACATACAAACATACAAACAGAGCAGACCACATCAAAAAATATATAAACAACCTAACTTTAAAACTTAATAACAAACAAAAATAGCAAAGATAAAACTTAAAAACTCATATAAACAAACACACAATATAAATTTATCGCTAGGTAAAACAACTAGGAGTTAATGCTAAAGCCTAAAGAGAGTTGAGGTCATTTGCCGCAACCAACAAGCTGAAATCAGTTCCAGTATCTAGACAAGATTTAGCATATCTAGACAAGGTTGTAGATTGAGGGGTTAGTTTTCCTCTTATCTATAAATAAACAAATTCTGCTTCTCTGCAATTTTATGATATACCTCCCAAGGATGGAGATATAGCATTTCTACCCTCTGCAATGAACTAAAATAGAAGAATAAGTTCAACCCTACTGTTCTTCAATGTCTTATTCATGGTGCTCTACAGCACTAACAGCAAGAACATGGCGCTCTACAGCAGTGATACTGATTACTGAATAGTGGGTTCCTACAGTGGTGACATATAACCATATTATATTATTTGTTTAGCTTTAGCTTCCCTCTGTTTTTTCTACAGTTAAGAGCTAAGACTCCATTTTCATATTCTATAGAATCCCGGGATTTGCTAGTACCCCACTAAATGACAGGTCTCATGATTCCATAGGATATAATCATAACAACTGTGTAGAGTGAAAGAGCTCTCTGCCCCAACTTCTCAGCCAAGCCCCCTTCCTCGATCCTTTGGCACAATTCTTTAGCATTTCCTACCTGGAGTCAAAAGGGGTGCCATCCAGAAGTGTGCCGTTGTAATGGTAACGCAAAAAATCTGAATTCTCCACTGTGCGGTTACACCGCTCCGGCTTGTACAGAGTAGTGATCTGCACCTTGTCTTCTTTGTTCCAGATATCAATCATGATGACATCAAAATAGAGGGTGGTATCTGGGGGAATCATACCAGCTGTGGGGTTGAAAATGAGAGAAACCGTCATGCAGACACAGAAGGCAATTTGGGGATGTTGCAAAGGATGTGTCCTATAAACCATGTCTCCATTCCATTCACATGACAATACAACCGCTATAGCCGCTGGGATGGTCCCCGCAGTTTCACCTACCCACATCCAACAAAATATGTTCTCTTTAGGAACTTTCTAGGTCCTCTAAGGCAGTGATTTTCAACCAGTGTGCCGCGGAACACTAGTGTGCCGTGAGAGATCATCAGGTGTGCCGTGGGAAATTATGTTCAAACTTCATTCATATATAAACTATAAGGTGCATCTGTCCCTTTAAGAAATGGAACCATAGCACTCTCGCGTCACCTAAGAAGTGACGCGAGAGTGCTATGATCACGCCATCTTGAACTCGCTCAGACGCGGCTAAGTAAATAACGTTAAAGTTAGTGCTGCAGCTGTGCTTCAAGTGACAGTGGCAATTTGGGATCACAGCAAGGCAAGCAAGTGACAGTGATGGAGAAGTTTTTGAGAAAGGAAAATGCAAATGCCGAACAGGGCCCTGGACAAAATTATGACACAGATGAAGGCCCTAATATGAGTGGTGGACAAAAGAGGGGGGAAAAGACGGTGAGCTCGAGGCAATACAGCGAAAGCTATCTTTCATTTGGATTCACTTTCACCGGGGTTGCAACGGCACCGACTCCACTGTGCTTGGTGTGTGGTGAGAACAAGATTGTAGTTTAAAGCTAAAATTTGCTGATCTTCCTTTGGACAGTTTTCGGTTATCTTTTGCCAGGGAGTTCCCCATTCTGGCCAACAAAGCTATTTTGACATTGCTCCCATTTTCACCCACATATCTGTGTGAGATGAGCTTCTCAAGCTTGACTGCGATAAAAACTAAAAACAGAGAGAGACTGACAGCTGTTGAGCAAGAGCTTCGTGTGTGTCTTTCTGCCATTCCTGCCAGGATATCTATTTTGTGTTCATCGAAACAGGCCCAGGTTTCACACCAAGTGAGTGTATAAATACATTTAAAAACATATTGACTATATATGTATTACTGTGTTAGAGTGTCATTTTGTGTCATTTTGGTTGGTGGTGTGCCCCAGGATTTTGTAAATGTAAAAAATGTGATGCGACTCAGAAAAGGTTGAAAATCACTGCTCTAAGGGATTCTATGGTATGTTTTCACTGAAAGTTGCTACAGAGTTGCATTGGAGGACTAGGCTAACTCCTAGATAAAGATATTTTTAGGTCCTCCAGGATAACCCTAATGTGACTTCCAGCAGAAGTATTTCATTTCAATCGGTTTACTATTATTCAGGAAGAAGAAAGAGAGAGAGAAAAGACTATTGATAATAAAGCCATCTAAAGCAGCAGTTCTCAAAGTGTGCTCCATGAAGCCCTTCTGGCTCCGTGGTTCCCTCCCCTCCACGTGTTCCCTTCTTTTTCTGTTTCCCTCCCTCACCCACTTCCCTTGCTGCCAAAAGCCTTTTTTCCTCATCTTCTTTGCCGCCCAAATCCTTTCTCCCTCTCCTTGCTTGTTTCTAAAACCCCTTTTCTCTCCCACCACTCAGGGTCCTTAAATTGTACTTTTCCTGCATGGCTGAGGGGGGTTGGACTGAATGGCCCCTGAGGTCTTCCACTGAAATACTGTTAAGTTTATGTTGGTCAAAATTTTTGACCAACATATAAACATTTATTGGGACTCCATGAGAAACTTTTGCTTCAGAAAGGGCTCTGTGGCTGAAAACGTTTGAGAACTCCTGATCTAAAGCAAGATTGTTGGAACCAGAAACACTGAAAGGCAGGAAATTTGGGGACACTCATATTTTGTGTATATGTGTACATCAGCATGTATCAGGGATAGGAAAAGCTTCCCAACTGATAAATGTCAACCCTGTACCTCTTCCTTTTTTTCACAAGCCTAGTCTATGCCAGAAGCTTGCCACTCACCAACACCGATGCTGCCATAGCCAAGATGAGGTGGTACTATGAGATGCCTCCTCTCATTCACACACATGCCTTGTAGACCTCTATCCATTCCTGTGATGAGCCGTCCAACACCTGCCACGCCTGCCACAGTGGCACCCCGGTCATAGCTGGAAAGGTGAAGAGTGAATAAATATAAGAAGAGGAAGGTTAAATTACAGTTGGCCCTCCACATTTGCAAGTTTAATTTTTGTGGATCTGTAAGAACTTTATTTATTTATTTAAAACTTTTGTACCCCAGCCTTCTCACCTCCGAAGAGGGACTCAGAGCGGTAAACAGCAAGTATTCAATGCTAACATTTAAAATCTAAAGATATCAAAAAAATTACAATAAAATTTACAATAAAATACAATACAATAAATACATTTAAAAGGCCTTTTGACAAAGTAAAATCATATATCCATATATTCGGTCCGTATCAAGTGGTTAGCTACTTTAGTCACTTCGCGATCTCCTCCTTCATTCTGCGAAGGCCTCATTGCACAGCCACGTTTTCACCCACTACCTAAAAGTCAGGAGGGAGGGGGCGGATCTAATTTCATTTGGGAGGGAATTCCACAGCTGGGGGGGGGCACCACAGAAAAGGCCCTGTCCCTAGTCCCCACCAGACGCGCCTGCGAAGAGCAGGGCCTCTCCAGACGATCTTAGTACTCTTGACGGTTCATAGGGGAGAATACGTTTGGACAGGTAAACTGGGCCGGAACCGTATAGGTCAACACCAGCACTTTGAATTCTGCTCGGAAGCTAATTGGCAGCCAGTGGAGCTGTCGCAACAGGGGAGTTGTGCGCTCCCTGTACCCCGCTCCCGTTAGTAGATTGGCTGCTGCGCGCTGGACTAATTGCAGCTTCCGGGCAGTCTTCATAGGCAACCCCATGTAGAGAGCGTTGCAGTAGTCTAAACGGGATGTAACCAGAGCGTGGACCACCGTGGCCAAGTCTGACTTCCCAAGATACGGGCACAGCTGGCGCACAAGCCTAAGCTGTGCAAAAGCTCCCTCGGCCACAACCGAGACTTTATTACGGTCCATGGACCCAAAACTGTTAAATAAATAATAAACATACAGGAGTTTACAGATCCCTCATAACCGGGGAAATATACTATACAGATGCATACTACACAGTGTCAGGTAGTACCTTCATCAGAGACTAGGCTCTTTCTCAGTCTTGCTGCCACTGCGAGGATTTGATTAATATGTACTGACTCCGCGTAGCTCCAATCTCCATGTCCTCCAGCACGACTCTGCTAACAACTTTGGGTGGAAGATGGTCATAGAGTTGTGATGGAGGACCTAGAAATTCCAAGAGAGGTGTCCTCTCTTTGATTTTTTTGAAATTTGTGTTTTTTCCCTTTCCACAGGGTTCTTCTATACCAAACCCTGTGAAAATGGAGCACTGCCTATAGTCATATTAAAGAATGATTGCAAGAGTTAAGAAAGTACTAGGGTTCTTATAGGTTTTTCGGGCTATATGGCCATGTTCTAGAAGCATTATCGCCTGACGTTTCACTGCATCTATGGCAGGGCTGTCCAACTTCTACCGGCCCAGGGGCCTGAATTCCGGTCACTGATGACCTGGGGGGCCGTAGGGTCTGCCCCCGGCTCCGCCCCCGGCTCCGCCCTCTCCCCGGCACCCTCTCCCCTTATTTTAATTTAATAATAAATATATTTAATTCCATCCTCCCCTCTCCCCTTATTTTTATTTAATATTAAATAGATTTAATTCCATCCTCCCCTCTCCCCTTATTTTAATGTATCCCATCTCCCCTTATTTCATCTTTAATTATATTTAATTTTATATTTAATACATGGGGGGAGGGAATGAGGAGCCCCCTGCTTCGGCCTACCTTCTCCAAACGTGCAGGATCCAGGAGTACCCGGACGACGAGAGAGGCGACGACCGACTGAGTCAAAGAAGGTCCTAATCGCGTCAGTGGGCCTCAGCGATCCAGTAGTAGAGTAGCTGAAGAGTATCGCGAGAATACGCAATCCACACGGGATTTCGCTGTCAACGCCAGCGTGATCTCGCGTTGACAGCGAAATCCTGTGTGGATTGCGTATTCTCGCAATACTTGCTCCGAACCCGGAAGTAGGTTTTTTTAAAAAAAAAAATATTTATTTCATTTTTCAATTTTTATTTTTTATTAAAAAGCTTAGGGGGCCGTAGGGAAGGGGCTGGGGGCCGTATACGGCCCATCGGGCCGCCGGTTGGACAGCCCTGATCTATGGCAAGAATCCTCAGAGGTTGTAAGGTCTGGTGGAACTAGGAAAATTGGGTTTATATATCTGTGAAATGTCCAGAGTGTTAGAAAGAACTCTTCTCTGTTGGAGGCAAGTGTGAATGTTTCAATTGGCCACCTTGATTAGCATTTGATGGCCTGACTGTTTTTAAGTATGGCTTGTTAGTGCCTGGGGAATCTTTTGTTGAGAGGTGATTAGTTGTCCCTGATTGTTTCCTCTCTGGAGTTTCCCTATGTTTGAGTGTTGTTTTACTGTAATAATTTTAGAGTTTTTTAAAATATTGGTAGCCAGATTTTGTTCATTTTCATGGTTTCCTCCTTTCTGTTGAAATTGTCCACATGCTTATAGATTTCAATGGCTGTGTAGCCTGACATGCTGGTTGTTAGAGTGGTCCAGGATTTCTGTGTTCTCAAATAATATCCAGGTTAGTTCATGAGGTGCTCTGCTATGGGTGACTTCTCTGGTTGAAGTAGTTTGTATGGCCTTTCATGTTCCTTGATTCGTGATTGGGCGCTAATCAAGGTGGCCAATTGAAACATTCACACTTGCCTCCAACAGGCAAGAGTTCTTTCTAACACCCTGGACATTCCACAAATATATAAACCCAATTTTCCTATTTCCAACAGACCTTACAACCTTTGAGGATGCTTGCCATAGATGCAGCGAAATATCAGGAGAGAATGCTTCTAGAACATGGCCATATAGCCCGAAAAACCTACAACAACCCAGTGATTCCAGCCATAAAAGCCTTTGACAATACATTAAGAAAGTAAATTGTACCACTAACATCTAACAAGCCAATTGTTAGATCAGGGGTGGGCAATTATTTTTTCCAAGGGGCCACACGAGAACCAAAAAAGATTATGGAGGGCCGCACCTAAAGGCTGAACTACATTCTAATCTACATTATTTATTTATTTACTTACTATATTTACTATATGTTACACATCATTAATATTAGCATATTAATATATCAAGAAATATTCATATATTATTAGTATTAATATCATAATTATTATATCATAGTATATATATAGACATTATATAGTGGACCTAGCCTCCGTAATAGAGGTTCCATGGTCGGACCACTGTGCTCTAAGGATCCGGGTTGAGCAACCGCCCCCTCCATGCAAGGGCACCGAACAGATTTTGGTTCGCCCGAGGAGACTTATGGAACCCGGAAGGTTCCTGAATGCTCTGAGGGATCTGGAGTCTATCAGCGTCTCAGTTGATGAGCAGGTCCAAGCTTGGAACTCCTCATTAGCCAGAGCTCTCGACGAGATTGCCCCCAGGCGCCCTCTCCGGCCCCGCAAACATCGATCCCCCTGGTATACAGAAGATCTTAGGTCGATGAAGCGGGAAAGGAGACGGCTAGAGAGCGTGTGGAGGGAACTCTGTGACGGAGCCTCATTATCAGCTTATAAGCTTTTCAAAGATGCTTATGAGCGTGCTGTCAAGGCGGCCAAAAGCGCCTACTTCTCCGCCTCGATAGCGTCTGCCAGCTCACGCCGGGCTCAATTGTTCAAAGTAATTCGGTCTTTTACGACGGTCCCTACTGTCCCAAAAAACAGTGATCAGGCCCTTACTGCCGGTGCTTTTCAGAGCTTTTTTGCAGACAAGATACTGAGCCTCCACCGGGATCTCCCAGCCACGGTTGATACAGTAAGGGAACTCGAGACCCCGTGGCCCTCCGCCGGGCCCACCCTCGACCGGTTTCGGCCACTGGACGCAGATGCTGTTGATAAGATTGTGGCTGCAACCAGACCTACCACCTGCTCCTCGACCCGTGCCCCTCCTGGCTTGTTAGATCTTGCCTGGAGGGGTTACGTGGGCCTCTGTTGAATATCGTAAACAGCTCCCTTGAGCAAGGAGTCTTTCAGAGTGCTTCAAAGAGGTGGTGGTAGCTCCATTACTGAAGAAACCGTCTTTAGATCCGGCGGTTCCCTCCAACTACCGACCAGTGTCGAATCTTTCGTACCTGGGGAAGGTAGTTGAGAGGGCAGTAATGGAGCAGTTGCAGTCCTTCTTAGATGATGCAACATGGCTAGACCCCTTCCAGTCCGGCTTCCGTTCGGGGCACGGGACGGAGACGGTCCTGGTCTCCATCACAGACCAACTCCGCTGCCAGCTCGACCAAGGCGGGTCTGCGCTGCTCGTGTTATTGGACCTCACGGCAGCGTTTGACACGGTCGACCACAATCTTTTGATCCACCGCCTGGCCATGGCTGGAGTGAGGGGACAGCCCTTAAATGGCTGACCTCCTTCCTCCACCAGCGGTCCCAGCGTGTGAGGAGGGGTGGAGTGGTCTCCGAGGGCTCCCCATTAGTTTGTGGAGTTCCGCAGGGGGCCATTCTTTCCCCTCTATTATTTAACATCTACATGCAGCCGCTTGCACAGCTGGTGCGGAGTTATGGGCTTGAGTGTCACCAGTACACTGATGACACTCAGCTCATCCTGAGGGTGGAGAACAGGTCTGGCCCCGTCCCCGATAATTTCCAGCGCTGCCTCGAAGCCGTTACTGGATGGCTGCAAGCCAGTAGGTTGAGGGTGAATCCGGCGAAGACGGAGATCTTGTGGCCGGGTCGCCTGGGCGGTGGGGATGTCAGCTTCCGACCCTGGGCGGTGCGGCGTTATGCCCATCGTCTTCCGTGAAGAGCCTGGGGGTCACTTGGACCCCCAGCTGACCATGGAGACCCAGGTCTCTGTGGTCAGCAAGATTGCCTTCTTCCATCTCCGTCAGGCAAGGAGGCTGGCCCCCTACCTGTCCCGGTCTGACCTGGCCACGGTGATCCAACCCACGGTCATTTCGAGGCTAGATTACTGTAACGCTCTTTACGTTGGCCTTCCTCTGTCGGTAACCCGGAAGCTCAGGCTGGTGCAGAACACTGCCGCCCGGCTCCTGTCTGGCTCCCCAGCAGGATGCCATATAACACCCATTTTGCAGGATCTGCACTGGCTGCCTATCGAGCACCGGATTACCTTCAAAGTGTTGGTTCTCACCTTTAAGGCCTTACACGGCCTGGGGCCAGCGTATCTGAGGGACCGTCTCACCCCATATTACCCTTCTAGATCACTTCGTTCGGAGGACTCTAATCTTCTAGCTGTCCCCTCCGCTAAGGTGGCTAAAAGAACTGCCACTCGCCGAAGGGCCTTCTCGGTCATAGCGCCGACACTGTGGAATGCCCTTCCGCCAGCCACACGGGCTATCCAGGACTTACTCCCGTTTAGGCGGGCATGTAAGACCCACCTTTTCCGGCTGGCTTTTCAGGTATAGGCCCAGCGGGTTCCTCAAGCCATGCCATTGTTGCCAGACCATCTTAATTATTTTAACTGTGTTTTTAATGATGTTTTATTGTGTATTTTTAACCTGCATTTTGTATTGCATTTTGGAGTGTATGTTTTATTGTGTATTGCCTTGCTTTCTGGCTGTGAGCCGCCCCGAGCCTATTTGGGAGTGGCGGCATAGAAGCCGAGTAAATAAATAAATAAATAAAATAAATTATAACATATTGAAATTATAACATAATAACATAATATAATATTATTTATTATATTACTATATTATTATAATATAATAATATAAAATAATAATAAAAACCACTAAAATAAAATTACATTAAATTCAAGAAGACAAGGTGCGAACAAAGATGAAGACTGACATCCTCAAGAGAGGAAGGATCCCAAGATGGAATGGCCCAATGGCCCCAGCCCAGAGGATGGCAAAGCGGACACAGCTGCCGCTGCAGCAGAAGAGAGCAGAGCAGCAGGTGATTGGAGGGTGCAGGCCTCCGCCCCCGTTTTCGCCCCCAGCCGTTCCCCAGCTGATCGCCCTGCGGGGCCAAGAGGAAGGGATGCCGCTGCTGCCATCCCATCGCTGGCTCTGTGGGGCCTGTGTCGGCTTTGGAGTGCCTGCCATCCCTGGAGGCAATCCAGACCTGCAGCGGGAGCAGTCGGCGATCTGAGGTGGCTGAATGCCCTGGCGACCCGGAAGATGATCAAGTCTTCCGAGTCACCACGGCGATTGGAAGATGATCAAGTCTTCCGAGTCGCCGGGTGTTCCCCCTGCGGGTCTGGATCGCCTCCAGGGATGGTGGGCATTCCAGGGACGTCGCTACTCCGGGATGGCAGGCCCCACAGAGCCTGCGATGGGATGGCGGCAGTGGCACCCCTTCCTCTTGGACCTGCCCCCAACGCCCTTTTTCCGGGCCAGACAGAAGTGCCTGCCCGCGGGCCGTAGGTTGCCCACCCCTGGCTTAGATGGTTATAAAAGAAGTTCAGAAAAGAGGCAGAGGATAAGTCTCTCAATAGCTCAGAATGTGGAAAATGTTTCACAAACGTGTTTATTCTGGACTGCATTTATCACTTTTGGTGGACTATGCTTCCAATAAAGGTTTTAAAGGTTTTTTATCATTTTAAATTATTTTCTACTGGATTGTATTTAGAATCAATGTAATGGTTTGCTAAACCACAGTGAGGAAGGTTGGAATCAATGTAATGCTAAAAGGAGAAGGAAATTATACTCATTGCAGTTTCTCTCTCTCTCTCTCTCTCTCTCTCTCTCTCTCTCTCTCTCTCTCTCCAAACACATCTCCAGATAATAAGGATTATCAACTGGAGAGTCAAATCTGGTCCATGTTCCCTGTATGTCTATACCTTCAAAATGCATGATGACTTATGGCAACCCCATCCATGTCATAGGATTTTCTCAAACAAGGGGAAAAAAATAGAGGTAATTTTGCTAGATCCGTCATTTGAAATATAAACTGCAGCACCTGGTGTTCATTGGTGGTCTCTCGTCCAGGTGCTAACCAGAGCTGACCCTGCATAGCTCCAAGATCGGACAGGCTCTGGTGCTAGAGGGCAGTGGTTCCCAACCTTTTTTTGACCAGGGACCACCCTCCAACATTGTAACTAAATCTGTTTTTGGTCAACTTTAGATTCGGTTTGGTTATTTTGGGTGCTGATTTGGAAAATTGCATTGGATAGACCAGTGATTTTCAACCAGTGTGCCGCGGAACACTAGTGTGCCGTGAGAGATCATCAGGTGTGCTGTGGGAAATTATTTTCAAACTTCATTCATATATAAACTATAAGGCGCATTTGTCCCTTTAAGAAATGGAACCATAGCACTCTCGCATCAGCTAAGAAGTGATGCAAGAGTGCTATGGTCGCACCATCTTGGATTTGCTCAGATGCAGCTAAGTAAACAAAGTTAGAGTTAGTGCTGCAGCTGCGCATCAAGTGACAGTGGCAATTTGGGATCACAGCAAGACAAGCGAGTGACAGTGATGGAGAAGTTTTTGAGAAGGGAAAATGCAAATGCCGAACAGGGCCCTGGACAAAATTATGACACAGATGAAGGCCCTAATATGAGTGGTGGACAAAAGAAAAAAGACTGACAGCTGTTGAACAAGAGCTTCGTGTGTGTCTTTCTATCATTCCTGCCAGGATATCTATTTTGTGTTCATCGAAACAGGTCCAGGTTTCACACTAAGTGAATGTATAAATACATTTAAAAACATATTAACTATATGTATTACTGTGTTAGAATGTCATTTTCTGTCATTTTGGTTGTTGGTGTGCCCCAGGATTTTGTAAATGTAAAAAATGTGCCGTGGCTCAAAAAAGGTTGAAAATCACTGGGATAGACCACATCAGCTCTAGTTTCTGATACAGAACATATGCCATCCAGTAGTCACCATCTGCTCACCTACAGAAATCCATGTTTAATAATCTAGAGTTGATGTGGTAGTAGTAATCTTTCGTGGATAGTCAGCTTCTCCCCTCAGACATCAGCATTGCCTCGACACTATAAGGGGGTTTCGCGAGACTAGCTGCTCTTGTTCCTGCATGGTTTCGATGCAACGATGTAGTAATGGTGAGGCTGCGGACTATATTTTCGTTCTTGGACACCACTGGTGGTCCATGAACCACAGGTTGGGAACCACTGCTTTAGGGTATTAGGCCTTCCATGTCCCATAATTTGTCAATCTAGATCAGGGGTGCTCACACTTTTTCAGTATGCAAGCTACTCTTAAAGCAACCAAGTCAAAAAGATCTACCTGCCCCTGCGCGCTCCCGCCGCCTTTGAAATCATAACACTTGTGGGAAATGTAGTTTCCCAAGGTCCTCAATCCTTTTTGTCAACATTTTACAAGGTTTTAGTACATACAGCCCCCCCGGACCAGGATCTCATAGCAGTTAAAGCGGTGTGAAACCGCATCAACTCTACAGTGTAGATGCGATCACATGGTGGAGACCTCCAAGGCTTACCGGCCGCCTCCAGCTTGAAATCTTTCGCAGCTGCAGCCGATGGAGAAGTGACCCGAGGGTGCCGCCTGCTTCCCGCCTCGCTCCCATCCCAGCAGAGACGAAGGAGCGAAGGGAGGGCACCGGGATGCCAAGGCATGCTGGGAAATGTAGTCCCTCTGGCCCCGCCCCTCACCTGGGGAGCCTGTTCCCAGCAACACCTGCGAACCACGACTCCCGGCAACCTTTGCGGCCACCCAGAGGAGACGGAGTCTCCCACTTCACCAGCCGGATGGGGCGCTCCTGCCATATGCGCGCACACCCTGCGTGCACGCGTGCTCCTGCTGCTGGCTTCCGCTCTCGCTGTGCTTCTTCTGCGTGCGTGCGCATGGCAGGAGCGCCCCATCCGGCTGCTGAGGCCCGAAGATGACCTGGAAGAGGGCCGAAGTCTACTAGTAGCTCACGAGCTACCTAATGAGCACCCCTGATCTAGATGCAGCAGAGATACATGATGTAGTAGTGGCTACAGAAATAGGTCTTTGTAAAACTAATTGAGAACCAGGACTTCAGAATGAAAACTAGAACTAAAACAACTGGGAGAGCAAAGAAACAACTGGGAGAGCAAAGCAGAATGCTTTGAGTTCGATCCAGAAAATTTGAGTGTCAGATTTAAAATTAATCACAGTTGCAATGCAAAAACAAAACCTCATCTGTTTGGACAATAGATGTATGTTGAAACAACAGACTTCCAGGGATATGGGGGTGTTGTTTAATAAACAAGAATTTCTGCAAACTTTTCCTTGGGGCGGGGGGGGGGGGAGGCCCATTCCACTAGCATGGAAAGAAGCAAGTGAAACATGATCTCCAACTTCCTTTGCAGGCTGCGTGCTGGAAAAGAAGGACCAGCTTATATACAATTTTCCCGAAGCTGACTATGTTTTAATAGAGATTTAATTTCTTTGAAACCGAACCCAGGCACAAACTATGATATGCATCTTGTTAAGACTGACACTGCCTAAAAAGTATATTTTGAATGGGAATGAAAGCCGTCATTCCTAACCTCTTAAATCCTGCCTTTTAAAACCATCATGATTTTCATTCTTTCTTTCTCGCCAGGACAGGCAGCTGCAGCCTCCTGTGGGTGACACGTCTACAGCCAAAAGGAAGGCTCCCCTCATGGACGCCATCTCATTTCATGGCTTATTTTGACTGGTTGGCATTTGGGCTGGGGCCGCTCCCCCAGAGGAAAGCAGAACCAAACCTCAAGTGTAATGAATGCTAACATTTGAAGCAAATTTTGTCAAGGTTCCCATTAAAATATGCAAAATTGCACACAGCTTCACAGGTCTCAAACTAAGAGAGCTCCCAAGCACTGGAGAAGCATGTATCTCACCAGTTTTACACCTACTTCAGTTTTGTATTTGACACAATGGACTTCCTAAGAACTTGGCTACATGCTGAATATAATAAAATGTTGCCTTAGAGAAGGTCTCCCAAATTTTATTTATTTATTTAAATTAAGCCTTCTCGTCTTTGCAGAAAATCTATTCCAGGACATACTCACCCGAGGGTGGCTTGTTGTATATCAATGAATTACAATATCTATTTATTATTTTATCCGTTTTATATTTATTTATTTATGCAATGCTTTTGGCACAAAATAAATAAATAAACAGTATATTTTTGTTTTAACCACGATGTACCCTGCCTCGAGCTGCAAGGAGAGATAGGTAACAAATAGTATTATTGTTATTATTACTACTATTATAACACAAGCTTTACAGTTTCCATTATAGAACAGCATACAGGCTACCTTTATCTAACCAAACGCCATCTGGACTATGATGGCTGAGGATGATGGAAACTGTAGCTCAACATATCTGGATGATGCTTGTTTGGAGAAGACATTTTAGCCCAGTGTTTCCCAACCTTTTTTGAGCCGCGGCACACTTTTAACGTTAAAAAAATCCGGGGGCACACCACCAACCAAAATGACACAAAATGACACTCTAACACAGTAAAAAACGGCTGGGAGATGGTGGCCTGCTGGGAGCAGCTGCTGGGAGCGCCGAAGCCAGGTGGAGGGGGTGGAGCCAGGCCACGCCATGCCCCGCCCCCTCCCCCAGCTTCAGCTCTCCCACAGCTTCTCCAGCCTTGAGGGGGCAGTGCCAAGCCCCCAGCGGTGGCAGAGACAACACAATGTGGCTTGGCACTGTCCCTTCAAGGCTGGAGCAGCTGCTGGGAGTGCCAAAGACGGGGAGGGGGCAGAGCCAGGCCGCGCCATGCCCTGCCCCCTCCCCCCGGCTTCAGCTTTCCCACAGCTTGTCCAGCCTTGAGGGGGCAGTGCCAGGCTAGCGGTGGCAGAGACAGCAGAATGCTGGCTTGGCACTGTCCCCTCAAGGCTGGAGCAGCTGCTGGGAGTGCCGAAGCTGGGGGAAGGGGCGGAGTCAGGCTGCGCCATGCCCTACCCCTCCACACGACTTCAGCGAGCGAAGGACAGGAGTCATGGCGGATTAGAGGCTGGCTGGGGAAACGGCCGAAGGAGGCAGCGCCCCAGCCCCTTCTTCTTTTTCTTCGCCGCTGCCCAGCCCTTCCTCCTCCTCCCCCAAGCAGCAGGAGTTCGGCAGGAGGGGGGGAGAAGGAAGGGGGGCAGAGAGCTTTTCTTGCGGCACAGCAGGGGGTCCGTCACGGCACACTAGTGTGCCACGTCACAGCAGTTGAGAAACACTGTTTTAGCCGATGCATTTAAATCACTTTTACTTGCAAGATAAAAGGTAAAAAAAAGTGGCGTTACGAATCAGTTTCCAATTGTCTGTTCCAAAAAGTACCAAGGCATAGCTGAAAATCACTTGGCACTAAACAAAAATCTGGATTCTGTTTTGTTAATTTACTGAATTTATTACCCAACCCACTTTTGCATTAGTTGGTTAGCAGAAATACAATAGGTTTAGTTCCTGGACACCTCTCCATACCAGGAGTTCAAGTCCCATTATATACAGTAGCATGGTAAAATATGGTCCCTTATGCAACATGGCAAAATCAAGCTTTGCTTTTTGGGTTTTATTTTCTTGGGAGGAAGGTTACTACACTTGCTCTTAGCCAAAAGGCCGAGAAGCGGGTGTTGAATTTCAAGTTGAATCCATGGATGTGGAGGGCTGACTGTACATAGGCATCCATTCACGCCATTCCCTGGCTTCTGGCTTTGAAAATCCTGCCTACTTTCCTTCTAGGACTGGCTGCCTGTTTATTCCGATCTGGGTCTTTGCAAAGTCAACCTTGCCTCCTTCCAGTGATTCGCATTCCACCGGAGGCTAAGGATGCAATTGCTGCCGTGTCAAAACCACATGGCGAGTTATGTGAGCGCTGTACAATGGCTCCTTGCTTTTTTTACAAGGCCTCAAAGAGGGCAGAGCATTCAAACAGGGAGACATACTAGAGGCACGCAAAAGAGGGAGAGGTTTCCATGAGATTCCTCCCTTTCAAAAAAATAATTATAAGCCAGAGCTGCTTTTCTACAGTTCCTCCTAGGACAGCTATTCCAAACATTCCAGAAGTAGGGAGGAAAAGCATGCACCAATCAGGGGGAGGATATTTAAATTTTCCTCGAGAACCAAAAAGTTCAGGCTTCAATTCAAACTGAGTAGGGGCACCAATAATACAATATAACATGATCTTTGTTCCCGAGTTACAGTATATATGTCATTTTCTAATTGGATCTATAATAGAAATAAGAAAAAAGTTCAGTAAACTGCAAAAACTTAGTTTTTGCGAGACCTCCTGAAACTTTTGCTATAGTTTTTCAATTATTATCTTGTAGAGCAGGGGTGGGCAATTATTTTTTCCAAGGGGCCACACGAGAGCCAAAAAATATTATGGAGGGCCGCACCTAAAGGCTGAACGACATTCTAATCTACATTATTTATTTATTTACTATATTTACTATGTATTACACATCATTAATATTAACATATTAATATATCAAGAAATATTCATATATTATTAGTATTAATATCATAATTATTATATTATAGTATACTAGCTGTACCCGGCACCCGTTGCTGTGCCCTATTTAGGTGATGCGAGAAAGTCTGAGTATGTAAGAGTTGGAAATGATGTTACTTGGTGGGGTCATGGCTGTGTCGTTGTGGGTTGTGGAGGAGTGGCAAGTGGTGGTAGAGAGACTTTACCGGCTAGGCAGCACATTCCTGGTGTTTCTGCTGGGTATTTCAGGGCTTTGCAGTGTGTGCAGATGTGCGTTAGGGTGCCAATGTTGGCCTCTGGCGCCATGCTGTAGTCTTCTGTAGCGTTGTATCTGAAGGCTAGGCGGTAGAATTGGTTGTGGTGTTTTTGAAGTTTTTTTTCCGTGTTGCGACGTCGTTTTTCTGCGCTCCTTGCGCGCTGCTGTTGTGTTGCATTTCTGCGTCTTTGTTGTTCCTGGCTGCGCGCTTCTTCTTGTCGTGCAGTTCTTTGCATTTGGTTCTCAGCTGTGCGTCGTGCAGTGACCTGTTGTCTGTGTCTCTGCTGCGCAGTGTGTTTCTGTTCTGGCGTTTGTTCTGCCCTTTTTTTTTGGATGTATGTAGCGCTGTGAGTGTGTCGTCCGATGCTGTTATTTTTATAAGGCATGGCTTGTCTTTTGGGTCAGTTTATGTCTGTGTGGAAGGAAGGAATGGTTTTTGTTTGTGGTGTTTGTAGTTGTTGTGTGTACGGGGTCCCGTAAGGTTGGTGGGATGGGTTGTGATTGGAAGTTGTGTTGTGTTGTGTGGGTAGGAATTTGCTGGAGAATTGCTCCCTCAGAGTTTGGTTTTGGCAGTTTAACCCTCTAACACCAACTGAAATCTCTCAGCATTCTATCCTAGCCTTGGATGGCTCTTGCCAGTGTTGCTATGGTTACAGCAGTTATGCAAATCCGCCCTTATTGGCAGCCAATCATGTTGTTCAGAATGTAGAGGCTGGGTGAGTCTTTGGCTGCCCCGGAGGATGCTGGTAAATGTAGTTTTATTTTTACTCGTTGTTTTGGGGGCCTTTAGGTTTTGGGGGGGAAAGTTTCTTTGCTACAAACGTATCTTGCTTGAGGCCTATTTCTGTTGGCAAGTATTGTGTTTCTGCGTTGTATGGTTTCTTTGTTTGAGGTATACATCACATGACGTGAACCCATTTATATAATAGATACAGTATATAGACATTATTGAAATTATAATATAATGACATTATAGTATATTATTTATTATATTATTATATCATTATTATAAAATTATTATTATAAACTAATAATAAAAACCACTAAAATAAAATAAAATAAAATTCAAGAAGACAAGGTGCGAACCAAGATAGAGGCTGACATCCTCAAGAGAGGAAGGATCCCAAAATGGAATGGCCCAATGGACCCAGCCCAGAGGATAACAAAGCGGACCCAGCCGCCGCAGCAGCAGAGCACAGCAGAGCAGCAGACGATCGGAGGCTGCAGGCCTCCACCCTCTCTCACCCCCAGCTGTTCCCCAGCTCATCGCCCTACCATAGAGTACCTGCCATCCCGGCTTTGGAGTGCCTGCCATCCCGGGAGGCGATCCAGGCCTGCAGCGGGAGCAGTCGGCGAGCTACGGTGGGTGATCCCCCTGGCGAACCGGAAGACAATCGAGTCTTCCGGGTCACCAGGGCGATCATCCGCCGCAGCTCGCCAACTGCTCCCGCTGCAGGCCCGGATCGCCTCCCAGGATGGCAGGAACTCCAAAGCCGCCGCTCCGATTGTTCTCCAGAGCGGCGGGCTGTGTGCCGACGCAGGCCCCACAGCCAGCGATGGGATGGCGGCAGTGGCACCCCTTCCTCTTGGCCTTGCCCCGACGCCCTTCTCCCCGGGCTGGACAGAATCGGCTGCCGGGCCGGATCCGGTCTCAACCGCTTCAACATAGTTTGTGGCAGCCACCAAAACAAAGTTTCTGGAGGATAGCAACTACTTTCAAAGTAAATACAGCATGATTGAACAGGAAATAACACTTTCAAATCAGGAATATTTTTTTTTCCAAATTTTGTTACATAGTGTAATTTATGGCTACTACTAGCAACCCATCTGAAGTGTCAGCAAAAAGGGCAGCCTTGATTGAACATCATCCCATCTCCACCTATAGACAGTAATTTCCTATTGTTTTCTTAGGAAAGGAATGGGTCTGCCAGGTCCTCTGAAATAGTCCAAAAAAGGCACCTTTTTCCATGCCCTTGAAGTTCTATTTCGTGAAAGGAGACCAGATCCAATCTTGTGCCTTCAAGCCGTTTGTCAACCTAATACCAACCTCATTCGTTTTGTAGGGTTGTCTAAGGGTGCATCTACACTGCAGAATTAATACAGTTTGATTCCATGGTTCAATGTGATGGAATCATGGGAGTTGCAGTTTTACCAGCTCTTTAGCCTTCCCTGCCAAAAGGATGTGGGTGGCTTACCAAACTACAAGTCCTAGTATTCTCTAGCACTGAACCAGGGCATGTTAATAACAAAAATAGTAATAGTGTAATAATAATAATAATAATAATAATAATAATAATTTACATTATGTAACAAAATTTGAAAAAAATTATATTCTTGGTTTGAAAGTGTTGTTTCCTACATAATTGTAGGAATTTGAAAGTCACTATTATCCTCCAGAAACTTCATTTTTGTGGCTGCCACAAACTACGTATGTTGAATGGGCTGACACTCTATGAAAATATTCATTGAAAAAACTATCACAAAACGTGTCGCACAAAACAAAATTTGTGCAGTTTAATAAATTGTTCCCATGTTTTAATGATAGAACCAATTAGGAAATGACATGTACAACCCAGGAACAAAAATCATAATATAATACAATACAATCACCATGTATATAACACAAGAACCCATAAAAATGTCAGTGAAAATGACTGATAGGCCTGCTGGTTGAAGTGGTATCAAACTGTACTGAGTCTACAGTGTGGGCAAGGAATCCTCAGGCTGGCATAGACTCATATAATCCAGTTCAAAGCAAATAATCTGGGATCAGATCCTGGGATATGCCAGTACTTTCCTCTGGAATATAGCCTATAGCACCTAGTGATTGTTGTTGCTATGCTAGCTTTTGTATTGGATCACACATCGGACACTTCCCAAATGTCTAGGACTGTGTGATGTATTGGCGAATAATGTGTGCAGATCCAAGTAGGGTGACCTTTTGAAGCTGACAGATGGTAACTTTGTCTGTGATGATTGTTTTTAAGTGCAGGCCAAGGTCTTTAGACACTGCACGCAGTGTGCCGATCACCACTGGGACCACCTTGACCGGCTTGTGCCAGGATCTTTGCAGTTCTATCTTTAAATCCTCATATCATGTAAACTATTCCAGTTGCTTCTCGTCAATTCTGCTGTCTCCTGGGACTGCAACATCGATGATATTATTATTATTATTATTATTATTATTATGTTTATTTATACCCTGCTTTTTCTCTCCACAAGAAAACTCAGGCCCCTTCTATACTGCCATATAAATTCCAGACTATCTGCTTTGAACTGTATTATAGGGCTCATATAATCCAGTTCAAAGCAGATAATGTGGATTATCTGCTTTGATCATTTATTTGGTAGTGTGAAAGGGGTCTCAAAGATTAAAAACATTTCAGTACAACTTTTACCCCTTCTGCGCTGCCCTATATCCGAGGATCTGATCCATGATTATCTGTTTATCCCAGATTATCTGGCAATGTAGACTCATATAATCCAGTTCAAAGCAGAAAACCTGGGATCAGATCCTGGGATATAGGGTTTGTCTGGAAAGGCTCTTAGGCACCTTGTACACTGCCCCATATCCCAGGATCTGATCCCAGATTATCTGTTTATCCCAGATTATCTGGAAATGTAGACTCATATAATCCAGTTCAGTAGCGGAAAACCTGGGGTCAGATCCTGGGATATAGGGCCTGTCTGTAAAGGCCCTTAGACCCCTTCTACACTGCCCCATATCCCAGGATCGGATCCATGATTATCTATCTCAGATTATCCGGCAATGTAGACTCATATAATCCAGTTCAAAGCAGAAAACCTGGGATCAGGTCCTGGGATCTAGGGCTTGTCTGGAAAGGCTCTTAGGCCCCTTGTACACTGCCCCATATCCCAGGATCTGATCCCAGATTATCTGTTTATCCCAGATTATCTGACAATGTAGACTCATATAATCCAGTTCAAAGCAGAAAACCTGGGGTCGGATCTTGGGCTATAGAGCTTGTCTGGAAAGGCTCTTAGGCCCCCATATCCCAGGATCTGATCCCAGATTATCGGTTTATCCCAGAGTATCTGGCAATGTAGATTTATATAATCCAGTCCAAAGCAGAAAACCTGGGATCAGATCCAGGGATATAGGTCCTGTCTGGAAAGGCCCTTAGGACCCTTCTACAGTGCCCTATATCACAGGATCTGATCCCAAATTATCTGCTTATCCCAGATTATCTGGCAATGTAGACTCATATAATCCAGTTCAAAGCAGAAAACCTGGGATGAGATCCTGGGATATAGGTCCTGTCTGTAAAGGCCCTTAGGCCCCTTCTACAGTGCCCTATATCACAAGATCTGATCCCAGATTATCGGTTTATCCCAGAGTATCTGGCAATGTAGACTTATATAATCCAGTCCAAAGCAGAAAACCTGGGATCAGATCCAGGGATATAGGTCCTGTCTGGAAAGGCCCTTAAGCCCCTTCTACAGTGCCCTATATCACAGGATCTGATCCCAAATTATCTTCTTATCCCAGATTATCTGGCAATGTAGACTCATATAATCCAGTTCAAAGCAGAAAACCTGGGAAGAGATCCTGGGATATAGGTCCTGTCTGTAAAGGCCCTTAGGCCCCTTCTACAGTGCCCTATATCACAATATCTGAACCCAGATTATCTTCTTATCCCAGATTATCTGGCAATGTAGACTCATATAATCCAGTCCAAAGCAGAAAACCTGGGATCAGATCCTGGGATATAGGGCTGTGTAGATCCTGCCTTAGAACCTACAGCAATAGAAAGATTAAAAGAGTTTTCCTTGGCGGTCTCCCACCCAAACAGGAACCGGGGCTGCCCCTGCTTAGCATCCAGGGTTCAGATGGGTGCAAGAAGGAAGGTACCTACCTGGAGTCAAACTTGGTGCCGTCCTGGAAGGTCCCGTTGTAATGGTAGCGGACGAAGTCGCCCATCTGGACCTCTCGCAGGCAGACTTTGGGGATGTAGTAGCGCTCGATGACGACGTCCTCCAAGGGGCCGGGGTCCCCCAAAGCCTGGACCCCGCCAAGGCTGAGCGCCAGCAAGAGGAGGCTGAGAGGAGAAGAAGCCATGGAGAGAGAAGGAGCGGGGGTGGGATGAGCCCTGCGAGTTGGCTACTGACTGGGCGCGGTGGGAGTCGCCAAAGAGGGGCGGGGAGCAGGGGAGGCGCCTGCCTCCAAAAAGAGGGGTCCAGCCCACCAGTTGAAATTCTGTAGACGTGTAAAAAGCGGCCTCCGCTTTCCCTACAGCCGCACACACTCCAAAAAGCACACACTATGGGATCACACTTTGCAGCCCTGGAGGACGAGGATCCTCCAAAAGCCTCCCTTTTATGGTCCCTGGCTTCTGGGAAACGAGTTAGAAGCGTGTCTGGGCAGCAGTCTTGACAAAAGGAAAGAGCATCGCTTGCTTTGATTCTGAAAAAAATAAGCCCCAGCCCCTCTTCCAGGTCCTAGTGCTTGTTGGGTCTCTCTCTGAGCCCAAGCTGACGTGGTCCCCCCAGGCTACACAAGAGAGGGAATCGCCTCTTTGGCTCTTTTCACCCTGGTTGCATGCGAGGAATTCAGGGCCTGAAAGGGAAACGAGAGAGTTTTGGAAAGAAGAGGTATATTCAGTGCTGTATTCTTTGATCTGCTTCCTCCAGAGGAGAGGGGGACACTATCAGATTAAGGGTGCATTTGGAATTAATGCGATTTGATGCCACTTCTTGAACTGAAACAATGTTTCGCCATCAGGCCCGGATTACCCATAAGGCCACCCTAGGCCATGGCCTCGGGCGGCGGATTTGAGGGGGCAAATCCCCCCCCCAAAGTTTTTTTTAAATAAAAAAAATTCAAAAAAGTGCGCATGCGTGTGTGGCGGGAGGCGCCTCTTTCCCCTTAGAACATAAGAACATAAGAAGAGCCATGCTGAATCGGGCCTCAGCCCATCTAGTCCAGCATTCTGTGTCACACAGTGGCCCAATAGTTGTACACAGGGATCTCTAGCAGAAAGGAGGGCAAAACCCTCACCTGCTCCCGACCCCCCACAACCAGTACCCGGGGAAAATCCTGCCTGCCTCCATCAACACAGAGGTGGCACTTGGATGTCCATTTCAGTAGCTACTGATTCTTGTAGCACAGCAGTTCTCGTTTGTGCCTGGGGGCCAGGGAACAGGACCGGGGGTCCCATTAGCATTAGGGCCTGCACCAGCAGAGATAGATTCTGAAGAGGATTTGGAAGGGTTACCTGAAGGAGCGTTTCCCATCACTGGGCCTCTTTCCCCCACTGAAAGCTTGGCTTGGGATGAAGGTTGGTTTGACCCTTATGCAGACATAGATGATAACCAGGTGCAAATGGAAAGCAGTGATAGCGAAAGTTATGAACACCCGGGTGGGAAAGGCTCACAGGAGCTTGTGAGTGAAAACATGGAAGAAAGCGGCTGGGAAGATTCTAGGGAGGAGAGCTCTCACGGAGATAGGGACACAGGTGCTGGGAGACATGGCCGAACCTTTGATAGGAGAAGTAGCATTGAGTCCAGCAGAAGGGGATGGTACCGCAGCCTAGATAGGCCGAGGTCCGTCAGCAGAGATTGGAGACGCCGAAGCCTAGAGCGTCAGGGACCTCGGCCGAAAGATTAAGTATAGGATCCGTGGGAACGAACCCCCAGTGCTTCGGCCACGTCTCTTCTGAGCAGACGTGAAGCGAAGTTGGTCCACGGAGCTATGTTGGCTAGTGGCCATCAAGTCTTGCCTTGCAATTACCCTGCCTTGTTCCTGAATCCGCATTGCTGCGCGGAACCTTGTTAAAGCCTTTGGATTACTTTGCCAAGCTGTTTTGGACATTGATTGCTTCAAGCCTTTTGGATTGCTTTGCTATTCTTTTGGACAATATACTCTTTGAACTGTTTTTATATTCAATAAAGTAGTTAGCCTTCAGTCCGTCTGTGTGTGTGTGATTAAGGGGCCGGTCAAGTCCGTGCATCGTGACAATTCCCTTCTCTCCCCGCCCTCCTTCCTTCAATCAAGGGAGGAGGGTGGGGCGAGGAGGGGAAAGAGGCGCCCTCCCACCGCGTGCGCATGCGCGGCAGGCGTCCCTCCGCCTCTTTCTCCTCACCCCACCCTCCTCCCTTGATTGAAGGAAGGAGGGCGAGAAGAGAAGGGGAAAGAGGCACCTCCCACCGCACACGCATGCGCGGCAGGGGTTCCTCCGGCTCTTTCCCCTCCTCTCCCCACCCTCCTTCCTTCAATCAAGGGAGGAGGGTGGGGCGAGGAGGGGAAAGAGGCGCCTCCCGCCGCACGCGCATGCGTGGCAGGGGTCCCTCCGCCTCTTTCCCCTCCTCTCCCCGCCCTCCTCCCTTGACTGAAGGTAGGGGCCGGGGCGCAAAGGACGAGGCTGGCCTAGGGCGGCAAACTTCCTTAATCCGGGCCTGTTCGCCATCATGTTATTGGACCTCACGGCAGCATTTGACACAGTTGAACACTATTGATCCACTGTTTAGCCATGACGGAAGTTAGGGGGCCCACCCTTAAATGGGTGGCCTCCTTTCTCCAGGATTGGGGACAACGGGTGGAGAGGGGAGGGATGGTCTCAGAAAGGGTCCCCTTAATTGTGGGGTCCCCCAAGGGGCTATCCTCTCTCAGGCCCAGATTACCCATAAGGCCACTCTAGGCCATGGCCTAGGGGCACAAGACAAGGAGGGCACAATTCACACGGACCCAAAAAAAATGTTGAAACAAAACCGCAATGCATCTCTTTCTCTCTCTCTCTCTCTCTCTCTCTCTCTCTCTCTCTTGGGGGAGGGCGGGGGGAGAGCGCTGCGAGGGGGCGGGGGAGGAGGGAATGGCGCCCCCCCTCACCATCGCCCCCGCCCCCTTGTCAAAGAAGGAGGGCGTGAAGAGGAGGAGGCAGAGGGAAGCCCTCGGGGCCGCTGCCGGGTATGCGCGGCACCCAAAAACATGGCGAAGGAGGCAGTGGCACTCGCGCCCTCCTGCTGCACAAGCCCAGCAGCGGCCCCGGGGGGCAAGGCTTCCTTCCACCTCCTCCTCCTCCTTGCGCACTCCTTCCTTGACTCAAGGAAGGAGGGCGCGCCGCGAAGAGGAGGAGGCAGAGGGAAGCCCTGCCCCCCGGGGCCGCTGCCGACACCGGGAGCGGGGCTTCTGTCCGCCTCCTCCTCGCACCCTCCTTCCTTTACTCATGGAAGAAGGGCGCGTGGCGCCACGAGGAGGAGGAGGAGGTGAGGGGTGCAGTATAAATTTAAAAAAAAATCTGAGTTGTTGTTCTGATGTCGAGCACTGACACACACCAAGATGCACAATAATAATCATTTATTTATTTGACCAGTCATGTGACTATTTCAAAATACAGGAACGAAGACACCGACACACACTCACACACTTTGTTCATCCTGGAGTTGGGACACTGTGATCAATTCATAAAACTATGTCTTCTTTGCCTGATACAATCAGCTGGCCCTTTGCTAGCCATTGGAGAGCAGAAATCGACAATGGAAGCAGAGAACGCTCTCTGATTGGCCGGCGGGTGCCACGGTCCCGCCTCCTGGTGGGAATCCCTCCCAGCTATTTGTGAAGTCAGGGCAGTTCTGCCAATCAGGGCAAAGCCAGCCCCGACAGGGCGGGAGCAGGAAAAACAAAGAGACACACTGATTGACAGGAACGAGAGACAGGGCCTTTTCAGTGGTGGCTCCTCGGCTTTGGAACGCCCTCCCTAGTGACATCAGATTGGCCCCCTCCATCCTGACATTTCGCAAGAAAGTCAAGACCTGACTGTTTGAGCAGGCATTTCCTGATGAAATATAACGGTTTAATTAGATATATGGAATGACAACGATGTGACGGAAAGTGATTTCAACGTGCCGCTGAGACTGTAATTGTATGTTTTATTTTTAATTGTTGTGTTATATGGTTATTGCTTGGTTTGTTTTGGAGGGCAGAGACGGCCTTGGGTAAACTGCCCCGAGTCGCCTTCGGACTGAGAGGGGTGGTATAGAAATGTGATAAATACATAAATAATAAAATTGTCTGTTTTACTGGCATCAGGCATGTTGGCTTTCTTCTGTGCCTTGCCATGAGCTGTCATCCCTTTTAGCTGAATTGGATAAACTACCTCTTCAACTTGGTGAGATTTCTTGATTGGGGAACATTGGGCTTCTTAGTCTCACCAGGCACACGGATCCAGAGGCAGCCCACTGCTAGTACCCAGTATCCGCTTAACAGACCTCAGTATCCGTGGCTACTTTAAATTGCTCTATTTCAGTTCTACAAGGCCTTTAGCCACCTTTGTCCAATTGTACTGCTGCCCCATCCAACTACAACTCCTGCAATTCCATAGCACTGGGCCATATCACTTAAAACGGTGTCAAACTAAATTGTTTCTACAGTGTAGATCATGGTGTCAAATTGAGGTCCACATCAACTTTATGATTGCCATCAAAGGGCTATTGAATATATGAAGAACAACAATACTGCATATTATTTGTTACCCAACTCTCCTAATGGCTCAAAGGTGGGACACAAAAGAGTCTCAACATATGAACATAAAATCCACACAATAAATAAATAGGTAAAAACACACACCAAGCACAGGGTACAAAATCAATATATAGGGGTATCATTATATAGTAGAGCATGGGCAAATTTCAGTCCTCCAGGTGTTTTGGACTTCAACTCCCACAATTCCTAACAGCCTACCTATGCAAGCTGGAGTAGCCAGGAAGCGTCGCTCTGGGGATCCAACGCCACATAAAGTCTCTTTCTAAGCCATGGGCACTTGGTTGGGTAGACATCTGCCAAGCAAATGGGATGACAAACTCTAGACCGGCGAGCATCAGAGCACAGCTCAGTGCAGGCGACTGCTGACACCTCCATCTCTCTGTGGTGTGGCTGACCTGTCGGCGTCTTCGGCCGCTGGCTTCTCCTTGGATGGACCGTCCCTTTAGAGTGGGAGGTGGCCTCGAGTTGTGCATTGCGGTGCAATGCCTTGGCTGCTGCATTTCTCACACTTGATGTCTTCTTTGCAATTCGATGCAAAGTGTGGAGTTACACCACAGCACCTGAAGCAGATTCCTAGCTTTTGAGCCAGCTGCTGTCTCTCCTTGTATGGCTTCTTGCTGAACTCTCGGCAATTGGCCAAACTGTGAGGCTTTTGGTGGATAGGGCAAGGACTTCCTTCCCCTCTGGCCTTGGCGCATCGGTCCTGTGCTGGGTTTCAACAGCCTTCACGCTTCACTCTTGGCCTCTCTAAGCGGTTTCCTGTCCACATTGGGGGCTTTCTCCAACTGAGTCCCTTGGTACAATGCTGGCAGACCTGTTTGAGGTCATTCCTCTCTCTGGCGGCCCGGTCGATGAACTTGACCAGGTGAGAGAACGGTGGATACGCCTGGGCGTGGGCCTCCTTGTAGTTGAAAACCTCTCTCCCCCAAAATTCCTGCAGAGCGTAAGGAAGCTTTCTCAGAATCTGGCGCTGGGACAGATGTTGATCGAGGCACGCCAGTCCAGGCAACTCTGGGTTGTCTTTAGCCGTTTCCAGCTGTGCCAGGAGGTCACTAAGGTCCCACAGAAGCTTGCAGTCCTTAAGCTTCAGAGTTGGGAACCTTTGCAGCTTGTCCATCAGAGATTCTTCAATCTCCGTGCTGGTTCCAAACCTTTGGTCTAACCTGCGCCATGCCTTTTCCAAGGCTTTGATGGGGTCGGCTACGTGGACTGCGTAAATGTTCTTAACTTGAGAAGAAGAGTCTGGACCCAACCAGGCGCCCATCAAAGTCAGCTCTTCTTCAGGTGACAACCTCAGGTCCCTAATTGCTCTTTTGAAAGTGACCTTCCAGAGAAGGAACTCTTCGGCTTTGTCCGAAAACCTTTCGACCCCCTTGTCCTTCAAGTCTCTTCTGGGACTTCTTAAGATTGGGGTGAGCTGGAATTCTGGGGTTGCCGGGGACAAATGCGGTGGAGGCTGCTGCTGGGTAAGGTCCCATGGTGCCTCCGCTGTCGATCTTTGACCCTTAGGATGAAGGTCGCCTCTTGTTGATGGACTGGCAGCTCTTTTGGAACTAGCTGAAAGGGTGCTGAGCTTTAGAGGTCTTGCAGGTGGTCCTGGAGCCGTAGTGGGAGGCACAGGAAGCCTGAGCAAAGACGAACTCCCCGCTATGGCACTCTGTACTTTGGGCAACTCAAAGGCAACTTTAGGGCCCTGATCCGGCTGAAGTGGGAAATCTTCGTACTCCGCATCAGAAAGCTGGCTGCTTAAACTGCTAAGGTGTGCAAGCACCTTGGAAGAAGGGTCCTGTATTGGCAACTGTCTTACATTCTCTTCTGTAAGCTGCCCATTTAGGGAAAATTCTCTGGACAAAACCTCAGCTCTTACACTCTTGGCAGCAGCATCAGCCCTTACTCTAAGCATCTCTATCTCACTTTGCCTTTGGGCCTGTTCCAACTGGCTTTGGGCCTGTCTTTGGGCCTGTTCCAACTGGCTTTGGGCCTGGCTTTGGGCCTGTTCCGCCTGGCTTTGGGCCTGTCCCAATTGGAGTCGCTGTTCCTCCTCTTTGAAGAGGAGGGACTGATCGGCTATCCTTGCTTCAACTTGGGCCTCTGTGATCTCGCGCTGCAGCTGGAGACGCAAAACAGCTTCTGAAGAGAAAGAGCTTCCAGCATCTGAAGATTTATGGGAGCGGCTATGCTTAGATGATGCATACTCTCTAAACTTGGATGCCTTACTAGAGTGGCTAGACTTAAAGCTAAGCGCCACTGAAGGCGACTTTAAAAGATTGGTCTCGTGGCTGCCTAAGGAGACTGGTTTCCCTTAGGCACAGACCTAGGATTAACAGGTGGAGAACTAAATTCTAGGGTATCTAGAACTGCTCTTACCCTATCCTCCTTTTTACTGGTGTCAGCCAAGACACTCACTATCTTTAGCTTTGAGTCCTTATCATTGATACGCTCAATGACCTGGACTGCTTCAGACACCAAACCCTTCCACAGGTCGAAGGCCTGTTCAAGGTCTGACCTTAACATGGATGGCACCTTTGTAATGCCCATGCTTTCTACTCTGTGCATTAGAGTTGCGATGCGTTCCCATGCTGAGGCTATCTTAGCATGGAGGAGCTCCTCTTTCTCACCTAGCTGGGCTAGCCTCCTGGCTGAAGGGTGTTTTTCCCCTCTGGGGCCTTACAACATAACCTTCAGACCCAACTCTGCTTACATCATCTTGCAATTGCACAGACATTGTGAACCCTTATAGTAAAAAAAATAAATTTTCAATAAAGGCAAATGCAATACACAATGAAATGCACAGCACTCAAACCACAACAATAAATGACCATGCAATGATGCTTTGCAAGGAGCAAGATGTTGGCGCCAAAATTCGGTGGGCAAACTGCTAGACGACAACAAGGTAGCAATTTGCTGCTGGAAGCCTTCTTGGCGAAGATCAAAAAAGAAGGGAGGAGCTTCTTTGGCGCAAGGCTTCTAAAAATGGCGGCTTTGCCTAATTTTCTAGCACCTCGTGCTCCGCGGCTCGGGGCCTACCGCCAAAGGAGCGTCGAGGCCGACGTTGGAAGGTGGGAGAGAAGCGCCTTCTCCCCGCTGTGCAGAGATGTCACCGCTGGTCGACTGTTCCAGCCGAAATCTTCGCTGACGTGAAGGCTGGCTGTTCTTTCTTGGGGTTGCTGGGCCCAGCCGGGTCCCGGTCTGGCGCTGCTGGGCTCAGCACTTTAGTACAAGCCCAAACTGCCGCTGGAGCTCATGGCTCGGGGCGTGCGCCCGAAGGAGCTCAGAAGGAGTTGCTGGGAACTGCACAGTCGTGCAAACCCAGGGACAGCCGCGGGGGCTACTAGCGTGCGCACACGCGAGCCCAAAACAGCCGCTGGAGCTCCACGGTTCGGGCGTGCCGCCCGAAGGAGCTCAGAAGGAGTTGCTGGGAACTGCACAGCCGTGCAAACCCAGGGACAGCAGCGGGGGCTACTAGCGTGCGCACACGCGAGGCCAAAACAGCCGCTGGAGCTCCGCGGCTCGGGGCGTGCCGCCGAAGGAGCTCAGAAAAAGTTGCTGGGAACTGCACAGCCGTGCAAACCAGGGACAGCCGCTGAGGCTACGCGCGCGCACACATGCGAGCCCAAGAACAGCCGCTGGAGCTCCGCGGCTCGGGGCCTGCCGCCGAAGGAGCTCGACGAGTTGGTGGGTGCTGCACAGCTGCGTAGACCCAGGGGCAGCCGCTGAGGCTCTGGCCGCACTTGCCTGCGCGAGCCAAAGGACTGCCAGAACTGAGGGAATGGGCCCCACTCCCTCACCTTTCTTCAGTCTGGCAGCAAGCTTGCTGGCTCAGACCACAAAATAAAATCTCTAAGGCCGTGCAGGCTCAACTGAGGCGGATAGGACCGCAGGGCCGTAAGTACTATGCCGTCACACCAGGTCTGTTTAAAATTAAAACTGGCAGATGTGTTGTCCTTTCTATCTGGTGGACTGCAGAGCGCTTGCTGAAAAGGCTAGGTGGTCTGGCAACCCAAAAAACACTCCAAAATAAAGTTGAAAATCAAACAGTTTATTCAATAACAAAGTCTTTGCAGTACTTGGCACAGCTTATGGTTGCAAAAAAAAAACAGAGTGGAAATGCCTTGGGTTGTTGCTCAGAAGATTCCTACTGCTTCCCTTTGGATGGCAGGAAACCTGATATTTCCCACCCTGGTCCTAGGTGTTTGGTTGAAGGAACCACTCCTTCCCCCCCTCTAAACCTAAGCTCAGTCCAAAGGTGACCTAAAGCTGGGCTGGTAACCAGATGTCTATCCTATACAGCATGCAAAGCCAGTCTCTGCAAGGTACCATAAACTCATCTGGTTCCAGCAGTCCCCCAGCTAATGGTCAAGCAAATAGCAATCAGCAGGTCAGCACCCAGGTCAGCACCCAGGTCAGCACCCAGGTAAGCACCCAGGTAAGCACCCAGGTAAGCACCCAGTAAGCACCCAGTAAGCACCCAGTACTTACGGTGACCCTTTCGGAGCCAATCCTGGCTGGCCAAAAACACATCTGGCTTCCTTCCCTCTCTGAAAGGAACTAAAACACTTTCTAAAATGGAGGCCAATCCCCAGGAAGAAAAAGGGGCAGACACCAACTAAAAAGATACATTTGCAGAGCTTTAGGTGGCAAATTCTGCACCAGGCTGCAACCTTGCTAATAATTAACAGGCAAGGTGCCAGTGTGTCTGGAACAGTCCCAGTAAAAAAATGCAAAAGGAAAAAATGCTGCCTTTTTAAACAAAACTATGGGGCTATGCATATAAAACGTCTGGAGGACGGAACACTACCGGTTGTACCCATGCCTAGTATAGTTGGATACAGAGGACCAGCTATAACACTGTTGTCGAACACAGACACCCACCCACCCCTCCGGTCTGGGTCAAATTATATTTAATTATATCACTTCCTTTGTAACCCCTTCCCAGATGTGGCCTGCTCTTCCTTCTCAATCTCTTCAGGATCCTGGTAGAAGTAGAGATCGGGCATCACCTCCCATGGATGCTCTCAGGAAATAGTGACAAGCCGTGGCCAGCAAGTACCTTGTATTTTTAAAACTCCTGTTTTGTGGATGAGCGAAGGTCTGAAGAAGCCCAGCAGTGGTTATAGATACTTTCTTTTGTGCAACCATTTATATTGTCTCTTAACCCTAAATAAACATGCACCCTGGTGCTTTATCTGCTATATCTACTACTTTGTATCTTCTCTCATCTTCCTGAGTCTATTTCTCCTGCTCAAACCTCCCACAGCCTGCTCCGGGGGCCACCGGGTCACATGGTCATCACGGCCCCCCACGATCTACCACGGCCCTCGGATTGGGGCTAACTCTTTCCCTCTCCCCTACACTCATCACCTCCTCATGTCTCTGAACCTCTTCACCAACTCCCACCCCTGTGGGAGCACCGGTTTCTCGGAGACCCTACTAGCCACAGATCCCCATGCAATGACCCATGTAATGTGTATATTTTTATGTCCTTATATATAAAAAGTATGTCACCATTCAAAACCTTTTGGTGACCTTTCATCAGCACTTCACATCCCAGGAATTTCCTCCAGCCATTTTTCCTGGGCATCGTGTACATATGAATGATTCAATCACCCATCACCTTTGGGGCCAGTCCATCTCTACTGGCCCCATAACTCCAGTTGTGCAGAGGACAACAGGAATCTGGGGTTCGGGCCACCTGTCCTTTGTACAGTGACTTGGACATAACAAAACCACTCATCACCTGGCATGGCATTTCTCAACGCTGAGAAGGTCGTGTCCCATTTTCCACAATGACATTTCCCCGTTTCCCAGGACTGGATTCTTAATCCCATCTCTTTGGACAATACTCTGCCAGAAATTCAATGGACATGGGCACTGTAGGTGCCTGACCCACCTTAATGGATCACTCACATATACAAAAGACAATTTTTAAAAAAACGTATGGGACTTGATAACCCCCCTTTGTTCTGTCTCTCATTGGGACAAAGGTTATTCATTCAGAGGTACTTCATAATCCTGTGTCTCCCGGACCAGTCTGCCCCCCATCAGCCATTGGAGAGCGGGAATCTGCCTTGGAAGTGGGGAATGCTCTCCTATTGGCTGGCGGCACTGCAGTCCTGCCTCTGCAGGGAATCCCACCCAGCTGATTGTGATGTTGACGGCACTCAGCCAATCATGATGTAGCTGGCTCCAGCTGGGGTGGAAGTGGGAAATTCAAAGGTTTTCTGTCTAGAAAAATGCATGTTTTGTACTGTATGACATCTCCGCTTCCTTTGGTAGATCACTGCGAGCTGTCATCACTTCGGCTGATTTGAATATATTACCTCTGTGGCTGCTCCTTCGACTTGGTGAGAACATTGGGTAGCTTCTTTGTCTTGCCAGGCACATGGATCCACAGGCGGCCTATGTGTCACAACGCGGGCCCTAACTCCACCCCGTAATCACACACACAGAGACAATGTCAATTAACTATTTATTCAAGCAAAAGGATAGCAGGTGAAAAGGATCAATGTTCAATTAGGAGTAGAGTCAATAAGTCCAAGGTAAAAAGCAATTGGTCAAAAAGCAATCCAAAACGGGGAATCTCAAAAAGTAAGGTCCATAAAAACAAAGTAAGTTGTTCAAAAGCAAACTTAGTCCATGAAGCATACAAAGCAATTCAAGGTTCTTGGAAGAAACCAGATCTCTTGGCAGTACTTGGCAAGGCTAGCCAAACTATGGCTTCCAGGGAGCAGCAGACCAACGATACGTCTGTCCAGTAACGACGTGGCCGCCAAACTGAAGAACTTTCCCACAAAGTGCATACTTAATTCCCACCCTTGTGAGACCAGCGCCTCTCCAGGCCCCGCTTCCAATCTCTCCGAGTAGCCACAATACTCCTCCTCCGGTTGAAGCTCCTTGCAAGTTCAGAGCCATCTGCTCCGTTATCTTCCTGGGAACATGCCTCCAACTGGTGGCAACAAACGCTCCTGAGAACCAAAGCCTCCTGGTTTCTCATATTCACAATCTGATCCGGAATCTAGCTGGCCTTCTTTGTCCGAATAAGCAGAAGGCCAGGTGTCATCCCATTGCAAACTGTCAGTCGGTGATGCATACCCATCAGCCCCTGCATCTTGGTCCAAAGCAATCGGGACCCCCGGGGCGGCACCCCGCCCCCCCCCCAGCTGAAACGGAGGCTGAGTTGCTACACTATGGCTGGTACTGGTATCCGCTTATTGGGACTTGGTATCCATACCTCAGGTTTCACTATCTGTGGCACAAATCTTGCTATCCGTTGCTTTAAATTGCTCCATTCCAATACTGTGTAACATTATTTTTGTTCCTGGGTTATACATGTCATTTCCTAATTGGTCCTATCACTAAAACATGGGAAAAGTTTATTGAACTGCAAAACCTTGGCTTTTTGCAGGACATACTGCAGCACATTTTGCTCTAGATTTTCAATTAATATCTAATTGAATCTCATCTAATTTGGCATAGTTTGTGGCAGTCACAAAATTAAGTTTTTCGAGTATAACAATTACTTTCAAAGTAAGCACTGCACAATTAATCAGGAAATAACATACACACACACAGCCTTTATTGACGCGCAACAACATAATTGGCATACAACACAGGTATATGCAACAAGAGGAAATCACAGATAAAAAGAAAATATACTTAAAAGTTGACAGAACACAACACTTTCAAACCAGGAATGGAATATTTTTCAAATTTTGTTACTTAGTGTAGTAACAACAACAGTAATACATCTTATTTGTTACTCGACTCTCCTAATGGCTCAAAGACAGAATACAAAAGAGTCTCAACATATAAACATAATATGCATACAATAAATACATAAAACATATACCAAACGCAGGGTACAAAATCAACATATAGTTGTATATAGAAGGCCAGCTATACATTTTTTTACATAGTGGTTGATGCTCTTTAGTTTTCACCCAATGTGGGTCTCCAGATGTTCTTGAAAGACAGCTCCCATCACTTTTGATTATCCACCCTGCGGACCGGGGATAATGGGAATTACAACCCAACAGCACTTGTGGCTCTGTGGTTGGAGAAAGGTTAAATGACATTTTAATGCCAGACATCAGATCCACAAGCCTTGCATCTTAATCGAAACCCCCACTCTACTGACTAAACATAACAAACTTCAGCCTTCCAGATTTTAATTTACGGTACCACAACTCCCATCAGCTCTAGTCATTATGTCTAATGATGAGGAATATAGTTGTCGTCCAGCATCTGAAAAGCCACATAAATGACATTGTGGTTTGAATTCAGCCTGTGGGTCTTGAGTTTGACACATGTGGTATAGATGCACCTGAAAGGTGTAAGCAGTTGGTGGGGTATGTGTTTCTTCCCAAAGGAATCTGACTGCTCGAAAATGAATATTAAATTGAACCATTCCTTAATCTTTCTGATTTATTTAGTGCTTTTAAACTTTGAGGCAACAATACCTAAATCTTGTGACTCCGATGCTATGAACTGTACCAAAAAAAATAAACAAAGAAATGAAAAACACGATTGGACCAACGGGCGAAGATGGCGGCAGGACGGGCACTCTGAGGGCTCCTTGGAGTGCCGCCTGCTCTTCTGGCCGGAGGGCGATCTACGCCCTCCCTCCCAGCGGACGGAGGAGTCCGGAGGGAGCGCGAAGCCGACGGGCGAGATCTGGTGGCCCCAGAGGTCTCTCCCTCCTCAAGAGGAGATCGAGCGAGCCCGGACCTTCGCCAGCGCGGCGAGCGAGCCGGGGAGCAGGGAGCGGGCGGCGACCCGCACTCACTGCCGGCCCAGCCGGCCCCCCCCCTCCCAAGCTAAGGACAGGAGGAGAAGAGGACCAGCATCGGCCGTAAGTGCGGGGGAGCAGCGGCCGGCACGGCACGAAGAAGCGCCACTGCCAGTGGCGCGAAAAGGGAAAGGGCAGCGGGGAAGCCAGCGGGGAAGCCAGGGGTGCCGCGAACGGCACCCGAGCGCAGGGGATCGGGCCACCACCAAAGAAAAGGAGGTGAGCGGCGTTAGCCAGGCCAGGGGGCACAGAGGAGGGGCAGAAGAGCCCAGCGGACCCAGGCGGGGAGAGAGGGAGAAGAGGTCTGCAACGGCTACAAGATGGCGGCTGGGACCTAATAAGGGGAAGAAGAAGGGAGTTTTGGCGGGAGCGCCATTTTGAAACAGGTGATCAGAGCACTTATTCCCCCTCTCCCCACAAGAACACAGGAGGCTCCCTTACAGAAGCCCCTGCTTGCTTCACCATTGCCTGAAGGTTGAGGGGACAGAATCAGAAAATCAGAACAATAACAAGAATAACAGGAGAAGGCAAAAGAAAAATAAAGCCAAAATAAAATAAAATAAAATTTTAAAAAAGGGGGGAAAAACAAGGAGTAAAAGCCACGTCAGCCTTGGGGAAGAAGGCTGGGGGCAAAGACAACCCATGCACCAACCACCCAGGAGAAAGAGCAGGGCGAGGGAAAACAACCGCACAAGAACGCGGGAGGACTCCCCCCTCTCTTCCCCCCCACCTTCTCTCCCCCACCTGACAGTCCTGTAAAGTCACCAGTAAAGATACCCCCAGACACACAGGAGGGCCAGAGAACCAACCACGAGGCCCCCCCTATCAAGATCACCCCTCCCCTTCTACTCTTATCAAGCTGCAAGCCACCTAGACACAGTGCGAGCCTCGACAGAACACAAACCACCGAAGCATCCCTCAAGAAAAGACGGCACACCGCTCCACCATCTGAGGCCCAGCACCAGCACATTCCAACTAAATCTGGAAAGAGGCCCGAAAGGAAGCCAAGCTAGGGACATGGCGACCCCAAAAGTGACCAAAGACACCAAAGGGCTCTCCAAAAAACAATCCAATGCAGAGGAGATGACCCTCAAGGAGATCCTGAGGGAAGTTCAAAAAATAGTGGAGAGGCAAGAACAAACACAGAAGACGGTGGACTTGGTGGTTAGCAGGCAAGAGTCACAGCACAAAACAGTACAAGAGCAGTTGCTGAGTATCAGGACGGAGCTGGCTAGAGAGTTGGCGCACTTGCATGAGGAGATTAAGGAAATAAAGCAAGGGGAGGAAAGCCTCAAGAGCTCCCATGGAAAGATGAAGACGAGGCTGGACAAAATCGAAGCAAAGAGTGCAAAGATGGAAAGAATTCAAACAAGACTTGAACAGAACGAGCTAGACTCCTGGCTTCGTTTCCGCAATATTGTGGAAGAACCGAAGGAGGACTTACAAAAGATTGTTCATGGGCTGATGGCCTCCATTCTGCAAAAGGGAGATAACGAGACGGCTAGGGAGATCGATAAAGCATATCGGGTCTCCACGGCGTTCGCGAAAAAGAACAATGTCCCAAGGGATGTTGTGGTTCGCTTTGGGAGCCGGAGAACCAGGGATGAGGTCCTTCGGGAGAAAAAGAAGGCTGACCCATCCTATAAGGGAAGCAAAGTAGCAATATTGAGAGAATTCTCGGCGGAGTCCATCAGTAGCAGGCGTAACTACCAGTTTCTGACGGAGGAGCTGAAAAACAGAAAGATACGCTTCCGATGGGAAAAGACAGAAGGGGTCATGGTCACAATGGGAGACCAAAGACACTGGCTAACGGCTGTGGAAAAAGCCAAAGCCTTCCTTGAAAAGTTAAAAGCAAACGACAGACAAGGCCCACACACACAAGCAAGGCAAGGGGACTCTGCCAAGAAGCGGCGCTTCAGCTCGCCGGATCACGACCTGACTCACCCTGGACGAGAATCGCACAGCAATGGCAACGACAATGACGCTTGCGACGCAGAGATAGGCCATGATGAACCGGATCACACAATCGAAATGCGCGATGAGTGACCTGCAGATCCAACTGGCCTGTCTTTCCAACAACATAAACGGCCTGAACTCTGCCCCTAAAAGGAAGAGACTCTTCAACTGGCTACGAAGACGAAAATATGATGTGGTGGCGCTCCAAGAAGTCCATATTAAGAAGGAACACGTGCAACACCTTGAGAACAAAGGGGTAGGCAATCTCTTTCACTCTCTGGCAGAGAGGAAAAGAAACAGCGTAGCCATCTATGTGAACCCCAAACATGTAGCAGAGTTGGCCTTCAATGACCAGGAAGGCAGAATAGTAGGAGTAAGAATCAAGGTGGGCACACAGAGCCTCTTGATCTGTAACATATACGCCCCCAACGGCCCCAAGACCAACTTCTCAAGGGAGCTCCAACAACACATAGAAGACCAAGTCTTTGACAGTTTGATCCTGATGGGAGATTTTAACGGGGTAATAGACCCCCACATGGACAGATCCTTGGACGGGAGGAAGAAACAGGGGTCGACCCCCGAGTATAGTGGATCGCTCCCAAAAGCGTTTCTTCAAATTAGAGACAACCTTGGGCTTCAGGATGCCTGGCGAGTGCATAACCAGACCAAAAAAGACTTCACTTTCTACTCGCACAGGCACCAGTCCTGGTCGAGAATTGACATGATCTGGCTCTCCAGATCACTGGTGGCGAAGGTCTCAAAGATAGACATAATGCCGAGAGACCTCTCCGACCATTGCCCACTGGAAATGACAGTGAACCACAGACTCCCGTCAAGGAGATGGAGAATGAACAACAATCTCCTGAAAAAGAAGGAAGACATTCTAAAATATAAATCGTTGACTAGGGACTATTTCGACCTTAATGCCAATCGGGAAGTGTCACCTGAAACAGTCTGGGATGCATACAAAGCAGTGATCCGTGGGCACCTGATCCAACATAATGCAATAAAAAACAGAAAACGCAAGGAGAAGATGCAAGACCTACAGGGGAAAATCAGAGTGGCGGAAACAAAGCTGAAAACATCCCCAAAAAATCAGGAAGTGTCTCGCGAGCTAGCCAACCTGAAGGGCCAGAAACATCATCTGGAACTGGAACAAATGGCCAAGGACTTGAAATTCCTTAAACAGCGGAACTTCCAAAACGCCAACAAGCCTGGGCGGTGGCTAGCAAGGAGGCTCCGGAAGAAGAGGCAAGCAGGGGTTATCACCAGCATCCACAGTGGCGACAAGCTACTCACAAAGGAAGACGACATAAAGGATGAATTTCAGCGGTTCTTCGCCCGACTCTATACAAACGATCGAGTGGAGAAAGGGGACATCACAAAGTACCTGAGGGACCAAAGACTGGGGACACTTCCAGAGCATTACAGGTCGATTCTCAACAAGGACATATCAGAAGAGGAGGTCAGGAAGGCGATCAAAGGGTTGGATGCAAACAAGGCACCGGGCCCAGATGGCCTGACGGCGAAGCTCTACAAGGTCCTGCCCGACGAACTAGTCAGCCACATGAGGACAATATTTAACAGAGTAATGTCGGAAGGGACACTTCCTGAATCATGGAGAGAGGCCAATATCACAGTGATCCACAAAGAAGGGTCAGATGACTCCATCGTGGCCAACTATAGACCTATATCTCTCCTCAATACTGACTACAAGATAATGGCTACCATCCTAGCGGATAGGCTGAAACTGTGGCTCAGCGACTGGGTGGAACCGGACCAGAATGGCTTCCTCCTGGGCAGGCACACCAGGGACAATGTCAGAGTAGTCCTTGACCTCATGGAATACTATGAGGCCCACCCAAAGAAAGAAGTGGCCTTCCTCGCTCTCGGCGCGGAGAAGGCCTTCGACAACTTGAACTGGGGATTCTTCCAAACCCTGATGTCGGAAATGGATATGGGTGAGCGCTTCAGAAACGCCATAGGGGTGATCTACGAGGCTCAAACAGCGAGCATCTGGATCAACGGTCAGCCCACGGAGAGATTCCACATCCAAAAAGGCACATGGCAAGGATGCCCCCTGTCTCCCCTGATATTCGTGTTGGCAATAGAGATTCTTCTAAGAAAACTTCGGGCCAACCAACAACTGAAAGGCCCGAAGATAGGGAAGCACTCCTTCAGAGTCAGAGCCTTCGCCGACGACCTCATCTGCTTTGTCGAGGAACCCGTGACCAACATGCACCTGTGGCTTGCAGACATTGAGCAGTTCGGGAGGTTAGCAGGGCTACGGATAAACAGGTCCAAAACGAAGATCTTAACGAAGAATATGCCCAAAAAGCGCCAAGACCAACTGGAAAGACTGACGGGCATCCAAACGCCGAAAGGGATCAAATATCTAGGCATCCACCTGACAGCCCAGAACTCCCACCTGGTGAAAAACAACTATGACGCGCTGTGGTCAGGGGTGCAGAAGGATCTGGACAATTGGAAACATGCAGGGCTATCCCTCATGGGAAGGATAGCAGCTATCAAAATGAACGTGCTCCCTAAGTTGCTATATCTGTTCCAGAACATCCCGGTCATAAGATCGGATCGGATCTTTGAGAGTTGGAAGAAGGATTTGTGTGAGAAGGCAGAAAAGCTAGGATCAGATACCTGACACTAATTGATGGAAAAGGGAGAGATGGCCTGGGTCTACCAGACCTCAGGATCTACTTCGAGGCATGTGGGCTAGTTTTCCTGGTGGATTGGCTGGACCTGAGAAAGGACAGGCTGTTAGCCCTCGAGGGATTCGACCTGCAACTCGGGTGGCACAACTTTGTATGGTACGACCGAAAAGAGGAGGGGAAATGCTTCAGAAGACACAGACGAAGAGCAGCGATAATAAGACTCTGGCGGAAATACAAGAACCGGTTCTTTCGCCGCACACCCCTCTGGCTCTCTCCTCTAGAAGCGCACCAGAAAGGCCCGTTGGGCTGGAGCAGGTGGCCCACGTATGAAGACCTATCCAGCAAGGTGGGAGGAAAGAGGCGTCTAAAATCACTAGAACAGATTCAGATAAACTTCAAGAACTTGACCTGGCTCCAGCTTCACCACATTAAGAAGTGTTTTAAAGAGGATGATCTCTTGGGCTTTGAAGAGAAAGAGGACTTCTGGAGCCCCCTCCTCAAGAAACATAAGAAGCGAATCTCCAAACTTTACTCTAAACTACTGGAATGGGCCACAGAAACTGAAGTGGTGAAAGATTGCATGGTGAAATGGGCCAAGAATATCGGTAGGCCAATCACACTCCATGAGTGGGAGAAAGTTTGGAAGAAAAAATTGAAGTACACCTACACGATGGAGCTGACTGAGAATTGGCACAAAATGTTTAATCGGTGGTACATGACCCCACACAAGCTGAGTCTCATGTTCAAAGAAACGCAAAACAAGTGCTGGAAGTGCACCTCCCAGACGGGCACTTTCTATCACATGTGGTGGTCCTGCCAACATGCTGTGAACTTCTGGAAGAAGATCCACATCGCCACACAAAAGATTCTAGGACTCTCCATGGAACTCAAACCTGAAGCCTATCTACTTGGGCTAACGGCTGAAGAAGACATACCGGACGAGAATGCGGAAAGACTGTTTGCGTACTTGTCAACGACGGCGAGAATAGTCTACGCAAGGAAGTGGAAGAGCGAGGAAGTCCCCGAGTTGGAGGAATGGTTGAACAAAATACGAGACTCCATGGACATGGACAAACTTTCATTTTACCTATCTGAAACGGGAGGTCACCCTCTCAAGAGAACTGATTGGTCTCCGGTGAAAGCCTACTTGAAATCACGGGGCTCATCTTGAACAATCTGAAACTCAGCCGCACTTCGCCCACCCTCTTAACGAAAACAGGAGGGGTCAATCACGAACTTGTAGTTCAATAGTACCCATGACGGAAGGATTTCCCCTTCCCCAGAGACACAGAGGAGTTTTGATGCAAGAAAAGACACTGTCATCCCCCCAGAGACTGCCCTCACTGCCCCCGCCTACCCCACAGTATCTCAACCCCCCTCCCTTCCTCTCCCCCAGCACCCCCTACCCCCTGTCCCCACCATCACCCCCGCACCCCCTTCTCCCCCTCTACCCCCTCTCCCCATCACCACCCCAGCCTCTCCTTTCTCTATCTTTCCTACTGTCCTGTACCTGAAATTGTTCCCCCACTTTTACTGTTTATGGAAAAACCCTAATAAATATATTTCCAAAAAAAGGAAAGAAACAAAAACACTATTCTGTAAGTGCATATCTAAAACTGATGGGGAATAAAAGCACATTTCATTTAATTCTGTTCCACATTCACAGCAGATGGACACAAGTTGAGAGACAAAGGGCACTTTTTAGTAGTACTTACTAACTGCAATGGTCTAGAGCACATACTTGAGTTTACACCAGAGGCGGTCTAAGCGATTCCGCCATGTAAGCGGTTGCGTAGAGCGCCACCGGCTGGGCGGGGCGCCGGGGCGCCACCTCGCTTCCGCGCCCCCGCCCTGCCTCCGCATGGGCCGGCTGCAGCCCACCTCCCGAAGCACGGACATTTCCGCGCATGCCCAGAAGCAACTACAGGCGCTACAGCGCCTGTAGTTGCTTCTGGTATCTTGTATCTGCGCATGGCTACTGGGTCCCAGCGCCTGCGGCTTTTGGAGCCAGCGCGCAGGTGCCCTCGGGCCCCAGTGCACAGGCGGGGACAATCGCGCATGCGCAGAAACGTCTACAGGTGCTACAGCGCCTGTAGTTGCTTCTGGGCATGCGCGGAAATGTCCGTGCTTCGGGAGGCGTGGTGCAGCCGGCCCATGGGGCCGGCTGTCGGCGGCGGGGCGGCGGGACAAATGATGCGGCGGCTGGGGGCGCCAAAATTTTCTTCGCGTACTCCCCCGGAAAAGGTCAGGCCGGCCCTGGTTTACACACTTCTCACATTAGACTTCTGTATCTTCACAGAATCAACTTAAAACAAGTTTGGTCCCTACACCTGAAAAAGTCTAAATTGAATGACAGCCAACATACCTGCCCAAGGCGGCTGCCTTATCTTGCCTTATGGTAGAGCTGCAAAATCAAGCATGAAGGGTGAACATATCATGGATGAAAGCACTCTCCTATGTCAGAAAAACAGAAGTCATTCATTCCCCTACCAATTTTTTGTGTTCAAAACATTATCTGTTGGAAATGACAACCTTCATGAAGCCTTCTCTAGCAATATGTTTGTCTATGATCCAGTTGCTTACTGTTTCCTGTATTTATATACTGGTGTGCAGATTCCTTTACTCTATGGTTTCTGAGAAGTTATCAAAGGGACTGCAGACCACATGTGCACTCTCTCTCTCTCTCTCTCTCTCTCTCTCTCTCTCTCTCTCTCTCTCTCTCTCTCTCCTTTTGACTATGTAATCTTTTTATAGCTGTTACCAGAGAGATGCCCTGGCCGGCTGGCACAGAGAACCATCTCAAAGTAAACCAAATATGTTATTTCCATCAAAGTGTACTTTATTATTGTCTCTTGAGTGCATTATAATAAACAAGTTGCTTTATGGGAGAGTACTTATTTGGGGCCCTGAAAAGAAAACACTTCTAAACCTCTGCTGTTTTTATGCACTGGTAAATCTCTGTTTTCCTGACAGATCGGAGATTGAAGGTTATTCGGTCTAACAACTGAAACCATTGCTTAGCATAATTATATTTGGTTGTATACTACAAGAGACGATTCTGCTCTAAAGGGTTATGGTCTCTAATATTATCTTTATGGGATGCCAAATTGAACTCTTTCATTGTTGTTATATACTTTCTAATCCAGTGTTTCCCAACCTTTTTTGAGCCACGGCACACTTTTTACATTTGCAAAATCCTGGGGCACACCACCAAACAAAATGACACAAAATGACACTCTAACACAGTAATACATATAGTTAATATGTTTTTTAAATGTATTTATACACTCAGTGTGAAACCTGGGCCAGTTTCGATGAACACAACATAGATATCCTGGCAGGAATGGCAGAAAGACACAAACTTCCCACACAGAACTCCCATAATCAAGAGAAAATTTTGGTGGGCATTGACCTTGAGTTTTGGAGTTGTAGTTCACCTATATCCAGAGAGCACTGTGGACTCAAACAATGTTGGATCAGGACCAAACTTGGCATGAATACTCAATATGCCCAAATATGAGCGCAGACAGAGTTCAGGGGAAATAGACCTTGACATTTGGGAGTTGTAGTTGCTGGGATTTATAGTTCCCCTACAATCAAAGAGCATTCTGAAACCCACCAATGATAGAACTGGGCCAAACTTCCCACACAGAACCCCCAGGAGGCAAGAGGAGGTCTCTACTTGGGGAAAGGGAGGCGGGCCTTCCCAATGCATGGAGAGGGAAAGACCAAGTAGACAACGGGTGGGGAGGGGGAGGGGTGTTTGTAATTTTGTGCCTTTATTGAGGTAGGTTTCTTAGGGTTTTTATACTTCAACACACTAGACTCCCCCACCCCTGGGAGGTTCCAATTTCCCACGGCATACCTGATGATCGCTCACGGCACACTAGTGTGCCCTGACACACTGGTTGGGAAACACTGTTCTAAGCAACTCAGGGTGCATCTTAAACACCCGTAAACATTTCACCACTTGGAGAAATTGAATATATTAATGATATATTTGGCATTTCAAGAAAGTGTGTATTTCAAAATACGGACAAAACATGTGTTTATCATGTCAAACGCTGTACAGAGCCATGATTGCGATTTATCCATTAAATTTTGTTGTCAGAATGGTTGTTCCAATTAAATCATTTGCAATTTATAACCAAAGCACTTAGAAGACTTAGCACATTTCTGTATTTATTACACATATCTAAAGCAGCTTTAGTTATGATGTTTTCTCTTTGATAGTCTAATTATATGTTTTGTAACCATAGTTCATCTGACAGAGGAATTTAGTCTAGTATGGTTGTGAAAACTCCCTTACAGTTGTATGTGCAATGAAAAATGATAACTCAGGCCTTTACATCACACATAAGCCATATTATATTGCTTCCATGGTGTCTTTCACACGATATCATTATAGCACTTCGATACCACTTTACGTGCTACGGCTGTATCTTATGTAGTTTGGTGAGATACAAAATCTCTCTGGCAAATAATTCTAAATATATTTCAAAATACAGATTCCAGAATTTCACAGGATGGAGCCATCACACTAAAAGTGGTCCAGGTTGACTATCTCTTATCCGAAATTTTTGGAAAGAGACATAGTTTGGATTCCTTGTTTTTTTGGATTTCGCAAAAACCTGTATTTGCATATATGTGCCTAATGAGGTATTTTGGAGATGGGAACCAATTCTAAACAAGTCTAAAATAATTTGTGTTTCATGTTCACCTTAGAAACATAGTTTGAAGTTAATTCTGTATAATATTTAAAAATTATTTTGTGCATTAAACAGTTTGTATACACTGAGCGACTAGAATGTAAAGGTTTAATTTTCTCAGCAATAATAATAATAATAAATAATAATACACTTTATTTATATCCCGCTCTTCTCCCCCCGAAGGGGACTCAGAGGGGATTACATTACACATACGACAGACAGTCCCTGCCGGTTCCACATACAATTACATACAACATATAACGGCACTTTAGATTGGATTGAAATGGCAAACCGGTGGATAAGACCTAATGTTTTATTATGGACGGAATTACTGTTTTTAACTGATGTGAATGTGTATGATGTATTTTAATGTTAATTGTATTTTACTGTATTTTACTGCTTCCTGTAGTTTAATTATATTTTAACTTTAACTGCTTTTTGTTTTATTATATGTATACTGTGTGGCATCGAATTATTGCCGTTGTTAGGCCGCTCTGAGGTTGAGAAGAAGCGGGGTAGAAATGGTGGAAATAAATAAATAAATATATCAGTACAATTTTAGAAGAGTTTTTCTTTGGCTTGCATCACAGTTGCATCACAGGGCTGCATCATGGTGCTTCACAGGTTGTGATTGCGTCTTTACGTCACAAGGTGGTGCTGTTGCTTCATCCTCATGATGGATAGCCTCTGTTTTTCCGCATTCCAGCCGATCTTACTTATTTTAGATGTTGTAAGTCCTTCTTTGAAAAAGTCCTTCCCCGCTTGGCGGTTCCCAGTTTATCTAATCACAGCTCAGCTGTTTTCGAACTGTTGGGTAAACAGTGGGCAGGGCTCACAGCTGGTGTCCAACCCAGCCCGGGATTCAAACCTGCAATCTTCAGATCTTCAGATTGCCAGCACAGCTGTTGTTACCACTGTGCTATCTCTCCGGCCCTCTATAGTAGGACATGTATAGGGTGAAAGTGTTTGTTGATCAGCAGGATAATAACATTGCAACTATATTGCTCCTATAAAAGGTTGGGTTCAGTCCAGCATTCCTATTAAGAGATTTCTGCCAATGGAGCACTTCTATTGGGAGAAGAAAATTCAGAATAAGTTATTTTCCATTTATGCTTTTATTTCCTGTGATTCTGTAGTGTTGAGCCTTGGCAGTTAAAGTGGTGGCAAACTGCATTAATTCTACAGGGTAGATGCAACCACAAAATGGTCTGAATGGTCCTCCATTGAGGAAAAAAAAAACCCCCAGTCTGTGCACATAAAAACTGCATACATGTCAAGGAGTGGATTACAATCACAGCTATTTCCCTTTTCCCCTTCCCGTCTATCTTTTTAGTAATTGTTGATTCTTTTTATACCGAGGACCATTTAGTTTTGCAAGCCTGTACCTGCATGTGCCACAGTCCAATTCCAAGTGCTGTCATCCTTCGAAATCTACTTATCTATTCTTTAAGTGGGAAATTATTAAATGAAAAGTTTACATTGTGGGGAAAAGAATACACTTGCCCAGTATAATGGCCTAATCGTAGTCTATAAATTGCAAATACTGTGTATTAATTCTAGACATTGTTTTAAACTGTAGGTTTCCTTATCGTGGTTTTATGCGGCTTGGAAATCAACCATCCGAATTAAAATAAAAATGAAATAATAAAAATTAAAATAGAAATAAAATACTATTTCTTTGTAGTTGGCCTATTTCTGATTTATTTTATTTTTTGCTATTTAAAAATACCCCTGTCTTATACTTTTATATTTTAGGATGGAAAAGTTGTGAGTGGTAATATTCAGTTTGTTCCTCCGATGATGCATCTACACCAGGGGTAGGGAACCTCTGGCTCAGGAGCCAGATGTGGCTCTTTTCATGATTGCATCTGGCTCTCCAGAGCAGCCTGGGCCTCGGTTTCCCAGCATGCAGCAGGGAGGAGTGATGCAAATGTGCTGCGACTGCCGCTTCCGCACCGCCATTGCCACCTCTTCCTCATTCCCCACTGCTCTTGGGGCCCTGCGCTCTTTTCCAAGGATGGCAGAGCCCGGCGGCGACGCCTCATCCTCGTCTTCCTCTTCGTCCTCCACTAGAGGGGGGGCCCTGGCGCCGTGGACCCGGCCTCACTGGCCCCGGGGGACACCCAGCTCACAGCCCTCAGGCAGTTCAAGAGCCGCTGCCTCTTCGACGCCTACCGGAGGGACTGCCACGCCCTCTCCCCCTTTCTTCCTTTCTTTTCCCCTCTCTTTTTCTTTCATTCTTTTTCCTCCCTCTCTCCCTACCTTTTTTCCTCCCTCCCTCTTCGTTCCTTCCTTCCTCTTCCATTCTTTCCTTCTCTCCTTCCTTTTCCCTCCCTCTCCCCTTCCTTCTTTCCTCCATTTTCCCTCCCTCCCTCCCCTTCCTTCCTCTTCTATTCTTTTCCCCCAAGTCTTCCTTTCCTTCTCCCCCCTTTCTTTTCACTTCCCTCTCTCCCCTTCCTTCTTTTCTTCTTTTCCCTTTTATTTTGCTTTTTCCTTTTCCCCATCCTTTCCTCCCCCTTCCCATTTCCTTCTTTCTTTTCTTCTCCTTGTCTTTCTCCTGCTTTTCTTTTCTTCCTTTTCCATAGTTCATTCTTCTTTTCTTTCTTCCTCTCCCCCTCCTTCTTTTATTTCCTCTGTCTTTCTTTCTTTCCCCCTTCCTTCTGTCTTCTCTTCCTTCCCAGAGTCCTGAGCATGCCTTTTGCAGAGCCAGGTCTGAAGTGTCCCCTCATTCTGCCGGGGGAATCGTTTCCTCATAGTATGTATGTATGGGCCGGAGAGATAGCACAGCGGTAACAACCGCTGTGCTGGCAATCTGAAGATCTGAAGATTGCAGGATCGAATCCCGGGCTGAGTTAGACACCAGCTGTAAGCCCTGTCTACTGTTTACCCAAGCAGTTCAACAGCCCAGCTGTGAATTAACAACAAAATTGGGGACCTTAAAAGTGGGGAAGGACTTTTGCACAGACTTGTCTGAAATACGCTGACGGAGAAGGGAGAGGCAGAAGTGGTGGAAACAAGAGGCTCCTGTCATGAGGATGGAACAACAGCACCCCCTTGTGACGTGATGGCGCAATGACGCAGGGACATAACAACAATGGAGCATTCACACCCGATGACGCCCACCTGTATGACACAGCCAGGAAAGAAGAAGTCCTTCTAAAAACTGCACTGTATTTGTCTATGTGTAATTGTATGTCTTTCCGACAGGGACTGTCTGTCGTATGTGTATTGTAATCCGCACTGAGTCCCCTTCGGGGTGAGAAGAGCGGAATAGAAATAAACAGTATTATTATTATTATATACTCACATTTAATTGAATTCAGTCTATATATATATATATATATATATATATATATATATATATACACACACACATACACACTGTATATATATCATACTGTCTATTCTCCTCTATGGGTCTGAAACATGGGTTACCTATTGCCAACACCTACGACCTCGAATGCTTTCATCAGCGCTGTCTTAGCACAATCCTAAATATACACTGGACCGAATATGTGGCAAATGTTGCTGTCCTTGAGCAAGCAGGGATCACCAGCATTGAGGCCATGCTATTGAGAACACAGCTGCGCTGGGCAGGGCACGTCTCTAGGATGGAGGACCACCGCCTCCCAAAGATACTACTCTATGGTGAATGGGTCAGCGCAAGAGAGGTCCCCCAAAAAGAGATATAAGGACTCCCTGAAACAACATCTCAGGCTCGGCCAGATTGCTCACCAACAATGGCCCACCCTGGCCTCACATCGGGAGGCATGGAGACACACTATCCACAATGCTGTGGCCTCTTTCGAGAAGACACGCTGAATGGGTCTTGAAGAGAAACGACAACACAGAAAGAACTGCAACTTGGAAACAACATCACCCAAGGAGTCTTTCTGCTGTGCTTTCTGCAACCGAACTTGCCTTTCTCAGATTGGCCTTTTTAGTCATCAACGCGCTTGTAAAAAGCGTGGGATGAGTCCTTCCTAAGAATCTTCGTTCGCGAAGTAATGCCGAGATATATCTATTATATAAAGGGGTTCCCGTCATGGAACGACAGTCCCAAACAGAGAAACCTTACAACGCAGAAACATCAAACTTGCCAACAGAAATAGGCCTCAAGCAAGGTATGTTTGTAGCAAAGAAACTCCCCCCCCCAAACCTAAAAGGCCCCCAAAACAACGAGTAAAAAAACAACTACATTTCCCAGCATCCTCCGGGGCTGCCAACGACTCTCCCAGCCTCTACATTCTGACAACATGATTGGCTGCCAATAAGGGCGGATTTGCATAACTCCTGTACTAGCCAGCCAACATGAACATTCCAACCCATAATAAACTGTCAGAGGAGGATAAGGCAAAGGGCTGAGGCACAAACACAAACACCCAATTCACTTCCCACAGAAAATTTTCACCCCTACAAATCACAGACCACGCCCAAAATTGACAGTAAGGCTTCATTAACTTAATTTCCTGACTAGGCCTCACTTAATGGAATGCTGTTTACGCTCTGAATTGACAGTAAGGCTTCATTAACTTGATTCTCCCGACTACGCCTCAGCTCATTGGACATTGTGTATGGCCTGAATTGACAGTAAGGCTTCATTAACTTGCTGTTCCTGACTAGGCCTCAGCTCATGGGACATTGTGTATGGCCTGAATTTACAGTAACCTACCTTGGCACACAGAGCCCCTATGACCCACGCTACATTCTACTACAGTTTGAAGGAGGGTGGACCATGAATTATGGGACTTGAAGTACCTCCATGGATAATGGGATTTGTACTACTTCAAAACGCATCATTCCCCACAGACCACTGTGGCCCAGAACCAAGACCGATAAAGACCAAACTTGGCACACAATGCCCCCCATGACCCACACTCCATCCGACTGCAGTTCAGAGGAGGACACACCATGGATAATGGGATTTCAAGTACCTCCACTCACTTCAAAAGTTAACTTCCAAGCATCAACCTCTACATCAACACAGCAGACGGAAAGACAACAAACATTGTATATCCACAAGCTATGCAGAACGCCAGCAACACCACACACCAACAACTCCCCAGGACTTCAACATCCCATCCACCAAAACAACCCACAACGACACAGCCATGGCTCCAACAACACCATAACTAACAATTCCAACCCTTACATACTCAGACTTTCTCGCATCTCCTAAATAGGGCACAGCAACGCGTGCCGGGTACAGCTAGTATATATATATAGAATATTATATGGCTCTCACTGAAATAAATTTCCAAATATGTTGCTTTCATGGCTCTTTGAATCAAAAAGGTTCCCAAACCCTGATCTACACTGTAGAATTAATGCAGTTTGGCACCACTTTAACTGCCCCAATGCTATGGAATTCTGGGAGTTGTAGTTTTACAAGGTATTTCGCTTTCTCTGCCAGAGTGCTGGAGCCACACCAAACTACAAATCCCAAGAATCCATACCACTGAGCCAAAAGCGGTGTCATACTGTATTAATTCTACAGTGTAGATGCAGCCCCAAGATTATCGCTTTATTGAGAAAATAGGATGAAAAAAAACCCCTGGAAGTTAAAAGGAATAATGCTCTGCCTTCCGGCTAGGAAACTCCTTGAAATCTACATTCCACGCCCATCACCTGGAACAGAAACACAAGCAGGGTGCTACTGCGCATGCGCAATGGAAGAATGGTGAAAGTACAGAGAAGGAAAAGCGCCGTGAAGTGTTGCGCACGCGTAATTAAGAGCAGCGAGGCTCCTCTTCTAAGGGCAGAGCGAGGGAGAAGTACTGCGCACGCGCAATAAGAAGGGAAGGCCTTTTGTCGTCATTGAGGCGGATGGTTTGAATGCGGAGCGGTGTGGCGAGAGATGCCTGGCAGCGGGCCTCGATTTGGGCCTTGTTTTCGTCCTCCCTGGTCCTGTTTTCACCCTCACCTTCTCGGCGTTGGCACTGGAGACTGTGCCCTTCTTCTATTATGGTAAAAGGGGAGTGGGAAAGGGATTATTTTTATATGAGTGTTGAACACAAAACTCAGACACATCTGCTGGCTTATTAGAATATATCTTCTCTCTCTCTAAGTATGTCTGTTTCTTCCACAAATGCTGTTGCTAGGTGAAGTGGCCCTCTGCGATGTCACTGGCTTGGAGGTTGCTAGGTGAAGTGGCCCTCTGCGATGTCACTGGCTTGGCTGTTGCTAGGTGAAGTGGCCCTCTGTGATGTCACTGGGTTGTCTGCTGCCAAGTGATGTGACCCTCTGTGATGTCACTGGCTTGGCTGTTGCTAGGTGAAGTGACCCTGCTAGGTGAAGTGGCCCTCTGCGATGTCACTGGCTTGGCTGTTGCTAGGTGAAGTGGCCCTCTGCGATGTCACTGGCTTGGCTGTTGCTAGGTGAAGTGGCCCTCTGTGATGTCACTGGCTTGGCTGTTGCTAGGTGAAGTGGCCCTCTGCGATGTCACTGGCTTGGCTGTTGCTAGGTGAAGTGGCCCTCTGTGATGTCACTGGCTTGGCTGTTGCTAGGTGAAGTGACCCTCTGTGATGTCACTGGCTTGGCTGTTGCTAGGTGAAGTGGCCCTCTGCGATGTCACTGGCTTGGCTGTTGCTAGGTGAAGTGACCCTCTGTGATGTCACTGGCTTGGCTGTTGCTAGGTGAAGTGACCCTCTGTGATGTCACTGGCTTGGCTGTTGCTAGGTGAAGTGGCCCTCTGTGATGTCACTGGCTTGGCTGTTGCTAGGTGAAGTGGCCCTCTGCGATGTCACTGGCTTGGCTCTTGCTAGGTGAAGTGGCCCTCTGCGATGTCACTGGGAAAGAAAGGTGAATGAAGAGAGGGATGGAAGGGGCCACAAAAAAGGAGCCGTTGTGTGGTAGGCCCTCTCAGAGCTGGAGAAAGGAGAGGGGAAGGAAAGAGAGAGAAACGGAAGGGAAGGAAAGGAGGGAGAAAGCGAAAGAAGGAATGCAAACAAGGTGGCAGCATCCTTTCTGACACATTGAGTTTCTATATGCTACGAGGGTTATCTGGAAAGTAAGGTTAAGACTCATGCGCCAGCTGCGCCCGTACCTTGGGAAGTCTGATCTGGCTACAGTCGTCCACACTCTGGTCACATCCCGAATAGATTACTGCAACACACGCTACGTGGGGCTGCCTTTGAAGACAGTTTGGAAACTGCAACTAGTCCAACGGGCAGCAGCCAGATTGTTAACCGGAGCTACATTCAGGGAGCATACCACCCCCCTGTTGTGTCAGCTACACTGGCTGAGTAAACACACTGGAACAGTATAGAAATAAACAATATATTGCAAAAGTGCTGGTTATATCACATATATCATATGCATCAAGGTATAATGTAGGATACATAAATAAATGAGTGGATACAAACAACAACACATGAGCCGCACTAATACAGCAGGTTCCTACCCTTAAATGTGAAGTCCAGATCCACAATATTCATGTACTAATATAACGATGGTCTGGTAGAGTTCAATGTAGACCAAAATTCAATAAGGAACTGGAACTGAAGACACAATCAATGATGGAGAAATCCACATAGGGTAAGGACCCAAGTTTGTAAATCCACAATGGGAAGAAGTGGCCAAAAGATCGCCGCAAAGCCAAGCCGCTCCGTGGAATGCAAACGGAGGCGGTTGCAGATGCTGGGGCGAAAAGCCGCTGCCAAGCGGCGAGCTGCTCCGGGAAATCCAAAGGGAGACAGTCGCAGCTGGAAAAACGAACACCACTACACAAAGGCCGACGAGGGAGTGATTACCCTAGGAATCCCACATCTCGTTTCGACCATAACTGATCTTTTTCAAGGCCAAGTGGTAATTAAAGAAATCCTGTGTAAAATACACTTTGAGTCGGCAGCATACAATTTCTGTGAAATACAAATAGAGGAAAGGTATATATACAATTCCAAAAACATGGTAAAAACACATCAAAGATAAAAAGTTATATTCAATGCAGAGCAAACATATTTACCTGGATACAGAGGCTCATAGATAAAGGTACATAATGCCTAATGACCAGAGCTACACTGGCTGCCTGTCCACTTCTGAGCTCAATTCAAAGTGCTGGTTTTGACCTTTAAAGCTCTATACGATTCTGGCCCAGCGTACTTGTCCGAACGCATCTGCCGCTACGTCCCACCTCGTAATTTAAGATCAGCCAGGGAGGCCCTGCTCTCGCTCCCGCCAACTTCTCAAATGCGGTTGATGGGGACGAGAGAGAGGGCCTTCTCGGTGGTGGCTCCCCGTCTGTGGAATGCGCTTCCAAGCGACATACGATCAACCCCATCCCTCCTGGCATTCAGGAAAAAAGTGAAATCGTGGCTCTGGGACCAGGCTTTTGCACATTAGCACAATGCAGCACTTTGGATTGTAATTGGCAAGTTGTTGGTTATGGCTCAATGTTTATGTGGTGGACGGAACTCTGTTTTTAACTTAAGTGTATGTGTATTATGTGTCAATGCTAATTCTATTTTAATTCTGAACGTTTATGGTTTTATATTGTATTTATATTGTGTATTGGTATCGAATTGTTGCCTTTTGTTAGGCCGCTCTGAGTCTCCCCTTGGGGGTTGAGAAGACCGGGGTAGAAAGGATGTAAATAAATAAATAAATAAGGTTACAAGGCATGTACTCCTCGCTGGGAATTTTTGCAGGGGAAGTTGGTATCACTGCCATGTAGCAGGAAGCCACCAGAAAAATCGAATGAACAGTGCCAGTCGCCAGTAGCTCATTGACTGGAATTGTGGTTAAGGTTAAAGATGAGTGTCCTCATTCCGTTTCCCTCCAAGTGCGAAGTTTATGCTCTAATACGCAACCAAAATGCTAATGGCGTGAACGCCACTACGATTCATAGTGAAATCGTTTCAGTTTACGAAGAGGATGTAATGTCAAGAAAGCATGTGACAAAATGGGTACGGCATATATTGTGAGACCATGAAGAAACTTCGCAGAGCCATCCAAAAACGAATGTGGGATGCTGATGGCAGGAGTCTGTTCTGAATCATGCCACTGTTCCATCTTATGCAGTACTCTTGATGCTGATTAGTTGTTGCCATTAGGAGAGAGAGAGAGAGAGAGAGATATTAAATTGTATTGTATTGTCTAGCATTGCCCTTGGTCATTATTCATATTGTACCAGACAACAGCTAATATGTCATGGTAAATTCTAGGATTAGTAAATTGGATCAGTGCTTTTCAGGCTGTTGCTTTTCAGGCTAATTTTTCATTATGTCAGTTACTTGCTTTTTATTTGTCCCATTAGGTACATTAGATTGTTTTCTTCCTGGAGATTTGCCAAGAAGTAGCAGCTATTGGCTCAGGGACTAACATTTTGAGTGTTAGACTATAACTTTCATCCTCCTGAAAGATATGAACTGGTGCTTGGCAGCTGTGACGGTCTGGATGAGGGTGAACAAATTCAAACTGAATCCAGACAAGACAGAGGTACACCTGGTCAGTCGCAAGGCCAAACAGGGTATGCTGGATGGGGTTACTTACTGCCTGTGCTGGATAGGGTTACACTCCCTTTGAAGATGCAGGTTTGCAGCTTGGGTGTACTGGACTCATTGCTGAACCTGGAATCCCAGGTCTCAACAGTGGCCAAGGGAGCATTTGCACAATTTAAACTTGTGTGCCAGCTGTACCTGTACCTTGGGAAGTCAGACTTTGCCAAGGTAGTCCACACTCTTGTTACATCCCAAATAGATTACTACAACGCGTTCTATGTGGGGTGCTTTTGAAGACTGTTCGAAAGCTTCAAATGGTCCAACAGGCGGAAGCCATGTTCCTCCCTGGAGCGGAGTATAGGAAGCATACAGCCTCCTGTTACATCAGCTCCACTGGCTGCCAGTCTGCTACCAAGCACAATTCAAAGTGCTGGATTTAGCCTATAAAGCCTTAAATGGTTCTGGCCCAGCTTACCTGTTTGAGTGTATCTCCCTTCATGAAATATCACAGAGATTAAGATCTTCTGAGGAAGCCCTGCTCTCGGTCCCACTTCCTTCGCAGGTGCGACTAGTGGGGACAAGAGACAGGGCCTTCTCAGTGGTGGCCCGTCGGCTGTGGAACTCCCTCCCCAGTGATATTAGATCGGCCCCCTCCCTCCTGGCCTTCAGAAAGACAGTGAAAACATGGCTTTGGGACCAAGCATTTGGATAATAATGGTAGTGCAATAAATTGATACGGAATATGTGCAATGACTACTGGAATGTGGACGGCGTGGTTTTAATAGTTAATGCAATGTTTAAATATTTTAATTTGCAATGTTAATTTAAATGTTTATTTTAATTGTATGTTGTTTTTGAATTGAATTAATTGAATTGTTGCCTATGTGTAAATCCTCCGTGAGAAGGCAGGATACAAATATGGCAAGTAAATAAATACATACATAAAGAAATACATAAATACCTTCTTAAAATTAGTTTTGCCATCACCCTTGGATATGTGATAGTCATAACATAAATCTTGAGCTCTTGAGTTGCTATTGTGAATTTATGTTCCTCAATAAGTAATTTTAAAAATAAATATAATAATTTTCCAAATAGAAAAACAAAGTGTACAAACATAAATACCCCTGCAAAAAAGCCCCAAGGTTTCTATTTTTTATTGAATTAATATCGTATAATTCAGTAATTAATATAGGGTACTGAATAGGTCACTGCCCTCCCAGTTTTATCTAAACATTCAAAACACGATTCCATTAATGTTGTTTACATGATTTTAATATGTTGTAAGCTGCTTTGGGTCCTGTGAGGGAGAAAAGCAGGACGATGATTATTGGAGACATTGCACTGAAACAGAACTATGAAGGTGCTCTAATTGTATAGGGTGGGTGCATTGCATGTAACACTGGGTAATCCCAAAACTACAGCCATTCATCTTTGTTAGGTACGTACACAGTGCATTAGTATGAAGTGGGGCCAAACTTCTACAGAATGTTTATACATTGTTATAATGTTGTTTTATTTTGTTATATTGTTGTTTTGCATTTTAATGTGTTACATTTTTACTGTGTTGTTTGGGCTTGGCCCCATGCAAGCCACCTTGAGTCCCTTCAGGGAGATGGAGGTGGGGTACAAAAATAAAGTTATTATTATTAATAATAATTCATAATGGGGTAAATAGTATATTAGCTTTTTAATAATAAAAAACGAGCAGAATATTTTGAAAGTAATTTTATTGCTTTTTCACCAGTCTTGTGGTCTACAGAAGCTGTTTTCTGTGGAGGCAGATTTTGAAGATGAGGTAAGAGAATCAAAGCATTTTAATGGGAGATGAATGCACTTGAGTTTGCTAAAGAGTGTAAGTTTCTCCTTGGTTGCTGAAGGAGAAATTATGAGAATCTAGGACACTGATTCTCAAAGTGGGCGGTACCATCCCCTGGTGGGCGGTGAGGCAATCCAAGGGAGGTGGTGGGAGGCTCAGGGGAATTGGGGGGGGGGGTAACCCCTTTAAGGGGGCGGTGAACGATTGGCCATTTAGGAGGGGTTGCGCGGCCTTCTTCTTTGGCTCCGCCCCTTCGCTTTGACCCCACACACACAGTGCAGTGCAAAGGCCTCCACATCCTCCGGCGGAGACTCCTTGCCACCGTGGAAGAAAGCGTAGCCTTCCCTGGCGGAGGCAATTCATTCCAAACCCCAATTCATTCCAAACCTCATGGGGGTTCTGTGTGCTCAGTTCCATTGAAGGTGCTGCAAATCCCATCATTTGTTGTCCATACTTCCCCAAACATATTGTTTTTGTGATTAATCGCTATGTTTTAATTATGTTCAATGTGTAACAATGAAAATCCATCCTGCATATTAGATATTTGCATTAAAATTCGTAAGAGTAGCAAAATTATTTATGAAGTAGCAACGAAAACATGGTTGGGGGTCACCACAACATGAGGAACCTTATTTAGGGCTCACGGCATTAGAAAGGTTGAGAACCACTGCATTAATATATCTTTCTGTTTAATTGCTATTAAATTTTTAAAAAATAAATTTCTAGGGGAGCGATGAGTAATTTTTTTTCTAGAAAGGGGGCGGTAGGCCAAAAAAGTTTGGAAACCACTGATCTAGGACTTAGGAAGATCCAGGCCAAGGCACAACACTGTTGGTCAAATCTCAGATATATATTTCATATCCTCATCTTTATTACCACTTGGGAGAATCTGAGAGCTTGAGGACAAAATTCAGGAAGACAATACAAAGTCAAGGGATGGCACCTAATGATAAAGCTTTTCTCTTGTCTATTTTGATAGGATTTCTTGTTGGCTGTGAAGGATGTGGAGAAGGATGTGGAGAAGCAGATATTGGATCCAACTCCTGCCAACTTAAGAAGTCTTAGACCTGTATCAGCTGGGCTAAGAGCCCCCAGCAATGGCCATGCACTAGCTAAGGACTCTCACCCCCTTTGTCCTTCTGTAACTACATCCCCTGTCCTGGCAGTTCAGAGCTGCTCTAGGTTCAGATTTGAGGAAGGCAGTTCCTCTGTTGAGGACAAAAGCAACCAGAGATCGCCTCTGGTGACCAGCTTCAATGTTCAGAGGGATCAGATAACTTCACCAAGCTGCACTTCAGATACAAGGTTCAGTTTTGTAAAGAGACAGGCAGCTGTTCTGCCCACTGCCCACTATGACAAGGAAACAGAGAACAAGTTCGTACTGGCTGCCTGCATGGATTTTGAGGACCCCTTATGGTCACATTCAGGATCTTTTAGGTCTGACTGTGGATCCCAGGAGCAGATAAGGGGCAACAGTGTAACAACAGCCAAGAAACCACGAGTTGCAAATCCAGCGATACCAAGCACTTCTATTCGTACTGGAATGTCAGAGTTGATAAGGACCCAGGGACAAACAGGGACAACTGCAGATGTCATCAGCCATCTCCAACCAATGGAGGCGTCTTCAAAGTTGACTTTGCGGCCTGCTGCTGTAGGATCTTGCATGGTTCGATCTAACCTGAGAGTGAGCAGCAATACAGATATCCCTTTGAACTCTAGCTGTCAGATACTGAAGCCTTTGGGTAAACCTGCTGAGTGCAACAGCCCAAGCTTATCTTTGGTTAGACCATGTTCCTCTTTCCTGTCAGGAAATACCCCTCCAGGACAATCCAAATCATGGATATCAAACCAGAACTGCACTGGGCCAAGAATGACTAATACTGGTGCTCAGCTTCTTACTGCATATGGCTCTCCAACGACATCTGTGGAAAACACACCTGCCTCTCTGAAAATTGCCTCTTCTAGTGTATCTGCTGGAAGCCTCCAGTCACCTGTGGTCACCAACCATCTTGTTCGCTTGGTCACAGCTGCTAACCAGTCACCACAACCAATGTCCCGTATTGCTTTGCGGGCTAAGACACGTCGCTTCCCAGGGCCTGCCGGCATTCTACCTCACCAAGTAAGAGGATCATGGAAGGACACGATGATGTATGGCCTGTATTTACAGACATGTGAAATGCATTCCCCATTGGTTTTGATAAGTGTATGTAAGATGAACTATCTCACATGCACTCTATTACCTTTATTCCTCTCATCCCAACTCAGATAGGGATTCGTAGCAGCCACAAAATTAATAAAAAGCAAATAAAAGCTTCTATTTGCTACTTGAAATATCTTCTGCATAATTGACCTAGCAAATGGGGTTGTTATGTGAAATGCTTGATGGTGTTTTGGGGGGAGGGCGGGTGGTTGCTCAGCCATGTTCAAAAAACCAAGAGTGTCATATAAAAATATCCAAGGACAGTTCCTCTTCTTTTTCTTGTGTGCCACGTGTTTCTGTGTCTCTTGATATCTCAATTTCTTTGCCCAAGGCATCAGACAGAAATTCCCTAGTCCCACCTCTTCTTTTCTCCCCTCTAAGGCCCTTTCCACACTTCCCCTATATTCCCAGGATCTGATCCCAGATTATCTGTTTATCCTGGATTATCTGGCAGTGGGGATTCATATAATCCAGTTTAAAACAGATATTCTGGGAACATCCTGGGATAAAGGGCAGTGTGGAAGGGGGCTAAGAAGGACCAGAGAGGTGGTGCAGAAAAATATCATGGTCAATGATATTGAAAGCTATTGGTCATGGTATTCTTCTGCACCATCAGGAACAACAAGGGCACTTTCCTCTGTCCAGTTCCTGCATTGGTCAGGAACAAAAGCTCTTTCCGTCTCATTACTTGTTTGAAATAAGTCTATATCTCAACCAGAAACCCCTAAAGCTCAGAGGCCACCAAAAAGAATGTATGTATACTGTCCTAAGGCCACAAATTTTACTTGAGGAATTATAAAAGTGAAGTGAGAGAGGACATTCATTGGCCAGATGGTTAAGCTAATCATTTTAGCCTCACTGTATATAATGGCTTTCAATGTGATACCAGGTGTGTAGATAGGTGTTTTGTGAGTTCAGAATTTGGCCAGCATCTGAATTTCAACATCTTTAGAACCTCTGTTTTCATTTAGGCCAGAAATTTCAACATCTTTAGAACCTCTGTTTTCATTTAGGCCAGAAAGATCAAACTCCTTGAATATTTTTTTTCCCTCAGATAAGTATCTGTGCTCATAAAATATTCTTTTTCCCCCTTCTCCATCAAAAAGCCTGATGAGAAAAATATGGAAGACATTCTCATTACAACTCCTCAGATGCCAACTCATGGGGCTTTAGCAAAACTACAAATTGAGGTAACCGCTCTATTCAACTCTTTTTCTCTTCCTGTTAGAGAAAACATTAATTGAAATTTGTGTTTTGATATCTTCTATTACTGCTGAGAAAAATAAGGTAGACTTGATGCTAAACTAGGGCCTTGGGGCCTCCAAATGTTTCAGAGTACAGCTGCTACAATGCTTGATGGAGCTACTGAAAAGTTGGCCCAAACATCTGGAGAGCTACAATTCCTCATCTCTGAACTAAATGTAGAATCAGAAACTACATCAGAGTTTTTTTAACTTGCAAGTATGGGTGGGATTTCATTGGAAGTGAAGAAACATGAGCAAAGAATCATTAACTCTCATTAGATCTTCAAACACAGCATATTTATGAGATTATTGGGCTCAGAAAAAAGCTCACATTCTTTCTCCTAAGAAGATAACTTTCACATGTGATAATTTTTACCTAGAAATTCCTAGAGGTGTTTACTCTAGGAATCTCTAGGTCAGGCATCTTCAAACTTCTGCCTCCCATCTGTTTGGACTTCTGACTCTCCGAATTCCTGACCAGCTTGTTCAATGGTTGGAATTCTGGGAACTGGAGATCCAAGCAGCTGGAGGGCTGGAGTTTAAGAATGCCTGCTCTAGGACTTCCAGCACAACTCTGTGATCACCCCGCAGTAGCAATTGATGGTAGAGTCACTCCAGAGGACCTAGAGCAACCTAGAAATACTATATTAATAAAGTCAAACCTGGACAATTTCCATCTGATTTTGTCTATTTACAGAAGTTAAATAGTGTCAGGCCTGGTTAGTATTTAGACAGAAGTACATCAGAAAGTGCCAGGAAACTCCAGATTCCAAAGATTTGCCTGAGACCCAGAACTTCTGCCAATCAGTATTACAGAGCTGATTGGATCAATATTTGATTCGGCATAATGTAGCTTTCTGTGTTCCTAAGGGTCACAGTTTGAACAAGTTGTTTTTTTTATCAGTCACCATGTTGGCTGCTGTAATGTGGGGGATAGTTTTTTTTAAAAAAATACTGTTTCCAAGCTCTGTTTATTGTATCAGAAGTGAAACGAGGATACAGTTGTAATGCATTTAAAAAAATATAAAGTTTAAAAAGTTGACATTATACTAAATGTCATTTGACCAGTAGCTGGCCACTTGGAGTGCCTCTGGTGTTGCTATAAGAAGGTCCTCCATTGTGAATGTGGCAGGGCTCAGGTTGCATTGTAATAGGTGGTCTGTGGTTTGCTGTTCTCCACACTCGCATGTCGTTGACTCCAAGCTCTGTCAAGGGATGTTTGTAATATTTTATGCACATATGCAGGAAGTAATGCTGAGTGCATCACCAAAGATAGGTTCAAAGTAAGGCATAACCCAACCTTGTGTTCTGTGCCTCCAGGAAGTGCCTGCCTCCCAGCATCGAACAGAAGATGAATTGGAACGAGGCCCATGGGCTACTATGAAAACTGAGTTGGGATTAGATATGAGAGATCCGTCCTGCTTCCTTAGGACATATAGCATTGTTATGGTGCTTCGTAAGGTAATGGCTAGTCATTGTTTTGGGGTGGGGGAATTCTACTGGTTCTGTAGGAGCATGTTATTGTAGAGGTAAGGTTGTGAATGGTCTTGGAGCAAAAGATGCTGCATTACTGATATCCAGCCATCTTGGAATTTTTCCAGATACCCAAAATTGGTAACTGCTATGTCCTTCAAATCCAGACCATCTTTTACCTTTTACCCCATGTCCTTTGAACAAGTCTTGCATGTGGACTAATACCGCAAAGGACCAACTAACAGCTTTGTTGCTAGGTAATACTACCTCTGCTTGCAGCTTTTAAGTGGTAAGAGGTTTGTGGGTGGCTGCTAGGCAACCATCCTTCTTATTCATCTGATATCGTTTCCACTGTTTTGTTCTGGAGATGTCAATAAGCCTCTTAAAACCCTTTTTCAGTCAGTCAGTCAGTAGCCTTTATTTCAGTCAACAAACCATCGGCTAAGTCAAGTGAAAGTAGAACAATGGAATGCAACATTTGAGAAATTAATAACATCACATTTGGTTATGATTAATAAAAACAAGTATCACCATTCACTATCAGTTGAATGACTGTCTTTATAATTTGAAGCAGGAACTGATTGCCAATTAATAATAAGTGTCCTGAGTACTCTTTGTTACACTTTTAGCATTTACAGGTTATTCATGAAGCACTTGCGGCTTTTTGCCGCTGTAAAGAGAAATTTGGCCACCTCTTCCGTTACCCTTTTGTCAAGATCAGACAGTAAATAAGTACAGTACCAATTTAGGGTTCTTCCTGGCCATTTGGTGAGTAGAGGAGATATTAACCTTAGTCTATCATCCTTGTAAATTGTGCAAATAAAAAGTACATGTATTACAGTTTCGATTTTACCCTCCCCGCAAGGGCAAACTCTGTGTTCGTAATCAGTCCCTTTGTATCTACCCTCTAGTATGGCTGATTTAAGGGCATTAAATCTGGCCCAACTGAAAGCAAGACGAAATTTTGGGATATTTAAATATTCTAAATATTTGGCACCTCCCAAAGAATTAAATGTTAGGCCTAAATTCAGTGGAGAGCATGAGGAGCATGCCAGTCATTGAGGCCTGTTTGTCTATGTCACTGATTCGTTCCGTTAAGATCTGCATTGTCCTTTTATGCTCAAAACTGCTCAGTATGTTATCAGAGGCCAATCTGCCTAAGTGTCTGACTTAATGCTTTGTTTCGGTGGGATTTAAAGAAGTCTTGAATCAAATATGTATATCCCGCTTCCGGCCCTTTGTACTTTTAAGTGGTAAGAGGTTTATGGGTGGCTACTAGGCAACCATCCTTCTTGTTCATCTGATATCCTTTCCACTGTTTTGTTCTGGAGGTGTCAACAAGCCTCTTATAACCCTTTTTGAGCCAGCTGTCATTCCAGAGTGTCCTCTCTTAGTTTAAAAGACAGGAAAAATAGCATCCTAAAAGACCCATGGCATTTCATCTCCTCTTGTTGATTGTTACCAAGTGTCTTTTTCTTAAATCTTAAGAGAAATCCATATATTGTTCAGCTTTACTCTCTTTGTGTTTGACAAATAATACATAATTTCCGCCATGCAGGCAGCTTTGAAGCAGCTCCCAAAGAACAAAGTTCCCAACATGGCAGTTATAATTAAGGCACTGACAAGGACCAACGTTGATGCGGGTGCTGTATTCAAAGATCATACTGGTAAGAGTGAAAATCACTACACTTTGATTCAGGCATGGGAAATATGTGGTCCACTAGAGTCTAGACTATGGACTGCAGCTCCCTTATGCTTCATCCTTGGCTATGCTGGTCAGGATTGATTTTAATCACAGTCTATCAAGAACATTTAAATCCTCATGTCCCTTGGTGTCATGAGGATAACAAAAATTGCTTTCCCTGTAGCATATAGCTTGGCTATCTCAAGTCATTTGGAATGATAATCACGTTTATGACACTTCTCAAATGACTACTATCTAGTTCATTTTTCAAAACTATTTATTACTGAAGACCAACCCAAAGATTCAGAAAAGCATATTGTGCATTTTCCCAAGTTCACCTCAGAATGCAGGTAATCTATATTTCATGTTTCCTTACTTCTCCATGTTTCATAGACTTGTTGACATTGGACAGAATCGTGAAGAAAGGGCCTGGTCAAACATCTGTCTTGGTGGTTGGCTCATGGAGGCACTTCAGCCTGTCAGTGACCCAACACTAAACAGCTGTGGTTCACAAATATCCATTGATTTTTTTTTACAGAGAGTTAAACTTTGGACAGTTTTATTAGATTATAAATGTATGACTGCAAAACAGGAGTAAAAGAGAAAAACAGAAGGCAGGAAGGGAAAGGGAAATAGATAGGAAATGAATTCAAGGCAGGCATTTACACTGATATAAGATAAGCATACTTCCAATAATATATTTTCTTAAAGCTGACCTCTGTATCATACCACTTCAGAGCCAGATATCCCATTAAGCTCAATGCACCTTCCTTAAGAATTGCCTTCACTGAGCTGCGATTTCAACTAATGCCAAGTTCCAACCGCAGTGTTAGATGGTTGCTACCATAATGTGCCATGGGAAAACAAACTCTCTATTTGTAGTCAATACTGGGTAGAAGACATTGTGCATTATCTGTTAGTCTGCCCATTGTATAGTGACCCAAGAGAAAGACACCTGAAACCCTTGATGACACAATGTAAAGAGAACTCTATTGCAGAAACTGTGCAGTTTTTGCTGAGCAACACAAATAACTATGTAACTTACAAAGTAGCCCTTTTTGCTCTATCTGCAAAAAAAGATCAGAACGACAGAGTTAGATAAAATTGCCATCAACTGCCAAGGAGAATCTAAGGCAGTGGTTCTCAACCTTTGGGTCCCCAGTTGTTTTGGCCTACAACTCCCAGAAATCCCAGCCAACTGTTAGGATTTCTGTGAGTTGAAGGCCAAAACATCTAGGGACCCACAGTTTGAGAACCACATGCCGTCAACTGCCAAGGAGACTCTAAGGCAGGGGTGCTCACACTTTTTCAGCATGCGAGCTACCCTTAAAGCACCAAGTCCAAAAGATCTACCTGCCCCCGCCCTGCGCGCTCTTGCCAATGCGTGTGCTTCTGCTGCTGATTTCCGCCCGCGCAGCGCTTCTTCCGCCTGGATGGTCATTTGTTGGGAGTGCTTTGATTGTGTATTCCTGTATGGCAGGGAATTGGACTGAGTGGCCCTTGGGGGCTCTTTCAGCTTTATTATTCTATCCTAGACCAAATACAGTTTTGGATCTGAGACTTTTGATAAGGAAGTTAGTGCAGTTTTCAATTGATTTATTGATTTTGCATTGCTGAAAGTCCTAAGAATTGTTGTTGCCTCTTCCATTGTGTGTGAGAGTCCGGATTTTGTCTCTTGACATAAATACTGGGCTTCTGAGCACCTGACCTAAGAAATGAACATGAGAACAGGGTTGCTTATTTGAGAGTAATTGTAAGATTGTGCAGCTGAATTCTTAGAATTCCCCCTCCTTCCCTAGCTCTTTTCTGTCTTGGTATTTTGTGTCGGGGCAGTTAGAGTTGCTGCTGTTGTAGATTACACAAATACTTTTCTGCTTTGGCTGTACTGTGTTACTGCTCTCTGATGCTCTCTTCTGCAGGGGAGATGCAGGGTACAATACATCGTCTGCTGCTGGAGGAGAAAGAGAGTGAATTTAAAGCTGGTTCAGTGCTTCTGCTAAAACAGGTACTGGAAAGCTAGGAAGCCAGGCTGGCAATTCCTAGCACCAATGATTATGTAATCAATATATAAGATCTTTTGTTGACTGCCATTATTGCATTTTATTTTCTAGGATGTTTATTTCAATATTACACTTTCCACTTGTTTTTGCCTCATTTCATTCAAGAGAAGGTGATAGATGCCTATCTTGGTTTCACAGGTGGGCGTGTTCTCCCCATCCCATCGCAACCACTACCTCAATGTGACACCTAGTAACTTGGTGAGGATATATTCACCAGGGATTAACAGCGGCAAGGCTCCGTTATTCCAAGACATAAAGAAAGCCATGGAGATGGTGCCATCGCAGGTGAGGAGCCATTTTGACATGATTTTTTTTAGGGTAACCTGCTTGGAAGGGTATCAAGAAATCCTGTATGCTTTATTATGGGGAAAATATGGGGAATGCTCCAAAAAGCTATGGAAAGGCGAGAAATAGAATAAAATGTCCAATAGGAAGGAGAGTTTTGGATCTTTATGTAACTGCTTGCCCCTTCCAATGACTTCCAACGATGTTCACTAACAACAAGTGAAAAATAGCTTATGGAAAATGGAAAGTTATGTAAACTTGTATAATTAACATAGGCTGAATACTGTCCTTGATTTTCTTGGTGCAAAACTTGCATGGCTTCACTTAGTTCGCTTAGAAAATTTAATTATTCCCTTATGTTGCCCTATTTCTCTCCATACTTAAGAGATAAAAGTAACAGTTTAAGATCCTATACTTTGTGTTACCAGTTCATTATAGATGAATATGTTTTGCTTCATACTCGGATAGAAGACGTTAAGCAGCAATCTTTCTCTGGATGTCTAAATATGCCACACAGGGGCTCAATATACCATTTCAGTAAGCTATAAAATAAAGACTAATATTGTAATACACACACATGCATGCACACACTCTAGTTTCTCTGTAACAAAATCTGTGTAATTTATGTGTGCATTTGTTGTTTTTAAACATGTTAGCACTTTTGATTACCACTTAGATTTCAGCAGTATCACAGCCTATTTCTCTTTGAGAAATATGTTTGTGAAATATTAGTCCACAAGTAAGAACAGCCTTTGTTTAAAATTCTTTGAGTGTGGGACAACAATTCTGGATACTTGGGTTCAAATACTTGCTCTGCCATTGAAACCCATAGGTTGACCTTGGGTAAGTCACACTCTCTCAGCCTCAAAGTAAAGCAAACACCCCCCCCCCAACATATCTCATCAAGACAACCCTGTGATTGACAATTCTATCCTCCACACTAGGGTTACCTTAAGGAAACCATGGCTGCTTTAAGATTAGGGAAAACTCCCTGCTTTTCTTTGAATCAGGCAATAAGTCAAAAGTCACTTTTATTTTCTTCTTGGTTGTAACCCCCCTCCTCCCACACACACACATTTTAAACCTTTCCTTTTTATAATCCGAAAGTAAACAAGCAGTCTTTTTTAAATTACAACTAAATTTGAGAATGGAGAACTAAAATGGATGGACAATTCCAGCATTCTCTTTTTCTCACGCACACACCCTTGCCGTTTAAGCAACAGAGTTTTTAGATAGAACAGGATTTCTTGTATGTCAAACCCTTTTTATTTCTCTCATCTAAAATTCACTTGTTTCCTCTTAATATCCTTCGAAATGCATTGTCATAAATATCTTGTAAAGAGATCACGTGACCTTTGACATTTTCTTAGGGTCTTTGGTTATATAAACCCTCCTGCTTCTCAGTCCTGCATCTCTTTTTAATCCCTCTCACTGCTTCTCTAATCTCCAGCCATCGAAAGGTGGAGAAATTAAGACTTTATCTTCATTACTTCATTAGGATGCAGATTCCCAATGTACATGTTAATGCAAAGCCATTAGTAAACCTTAGGTTTGTAACCCACACATGTCTAACTTGATTGCTTCTGGAATCACAAGAGAACTCAGGAAAGCAGTAGAGAGAAAATCAGGCACACTTTGTCTGCTGCTTTGCTAAACAGAAGTGAATTCCTAACAATTTTGGTTTTCATACTTTTTCCAAAAAGGGCTAACATCTTGGGAAGCACTACAAAAATGGCTTTTGGTGGGGGTTTGCTGTCTGTGGGCCATACTTTTCCTACCCTAACATAGCAGCATCACAAGTCAGTGATCTCATACAAGGGGAACCCTTTTCAGATCACACTTCTTACTGAGAACAAGTAATGGTAGAGTACCACATCTTAGTGACAGAACTGTTAAGGGTACAATACCCAGCTTCTTATGACTGCCTGTGTATTTATGAGTACAGGCTGAAACAGAATGCCACCAGGATCATCCTCCAAATGCCCTCGCACCCATGGCCAGAAGAGAGTGCTCAAGTGGAGAAAGATGTGAGAACAACGAGAACTCTTCACAGAGTGCACCAGTGAAGCAATCATTGTTGACACCAGTGTCAGGGATTTGTGGAACAAGCAAAATGGTTTCGAGTGCATCATCTGTAAAGGCTGATGGAGCTGACTCAGGTAACTATAATATTAAATGGAAATTGATAGATATTAGCCTAATTATGTTTTTCATTGTCATCACTCAGCATTGTGTGTCTCTAGAGCTTGGAAAATGGGGATATGTTAGGCATCTTGCTGAACCAAATATAGGCTAATATGTTGCTAATTCTTCTACCGCATTAAAGTGTTTACAGGGTGGGGCATAAAGATACCCCATATTTCCAGAGAACACTGTGTGCTGTAGTCGGGATAGAGAGCTAAGAACATTAAAAAAAAATAGCAAAAACTTCTTTAAGTACATCAGAAGCAGGAACCCAACTAGAAAAGCAGTTGGGCCACTTGACGAAAATGGTAAGAAAGGGACGATAAGTGAAGACAAGGAGATTGCTGAGCGGCTAAACGACTTCTTTGCCTCCGTTTTCACACAGGAGGACAGACAACATATGCCTGCAGCTGAGTCAGTTTTTTCAGGGAGGGAATTAAATGAATTAAACCAGATAGAGATAAACAAGGAAGATGTTCTCACATGCCTTACTAAACTAAATGTCAACAAATCACCAGGGCCAGATGGCATCCACCCCAGAATTCTTAAGGAACTCAAGTGTGAAATTGCTGAAATTCTAGCCAAAATATATAACCTTTCTCTAAGATCAGGCACTGTACCCGAGGACTGGAGGGAGGCAAATGTAACTCCGATCTTCAAGAAAGGATCCAGGGGTGATCCAGGAAATTATAGGCCAGTTAGTCTAACCTCAGTTCCAGGCAAAGTGATGGAAACCATTATTAAAGAAAAAATTACTAAGCACATAGAAGAACAGGCATTGCTGAAGGAAAATCAACATGGTTTCTGCAAAGGCAAATCATGTCTTACTAACTTGATAGAATTCTTTGAGGGTGTAAATAAACACATAGATAAAGGGGACCCAGTCGATATTGTTTACCTTGACTTTCAAAAGGCTTTTGACAAAGTCCCTCACCAAAGGCTCCTAAATAAGCTCTTTAGCCATGAAATCAGGGGACAGGTCTTGTCCTGGATTGGAACCTGGCTAAACTGTAGGAAACAAAGGGTGGTAATAAATGGACACTTCTCTGGGTGGAAAGAGGTGAGAAGTGGCGTACCCCAAGGTTCAGTTTTAGGACCGTTACTTTTTAATTTATTCATAAACGATCTGGATGTAGACGTAAATTGTGAGGTAGCAAAGTTTGCAGATGACACTAAACTGTTCAGGGTAGTTAAAAATGAAACTGACTGTAAAGAGCTCCAGAAAGATCTCTCGAAATTGAGTGAATGGGCAACAAAGTGGCAAATGCATTTTAACCTAAACAAGTGTAAAGTCATGCACATCGGGGCAAAGAACCCCAAATACACTTATCAACTGATGGGATCAAAGCTTTCTGAGACAAACCAGGAAAGGGATCTTGGGGTTTTGGTGGACAGCTCAATGAAGATGTCAACCCAGTGCGCTGCAGCAGTGAAAAAGCAAATTCTATGCTTGGCATGATCAGGAAGGGAATCGAAAATAGGTCGGCAAATGTTGTATTGCCTCTCTACAAATCTATGGTGAGGCCACATCTGGAGTACTGTGTACAATTCTGGTCACCGCACCTCAAAAAGGATATAACGGAACTGGAAAAGGTACAAAGAAGGGCAACAAATATGATCCAAGGGATGGAGCAGCTCCCTTATGAAATCAGGTTGCAACGCCTTGGTCTTTTCAGCCTTGAAAGACGGCGTTTAAGAGGTGACTTGATCGAAGTGTATAAAATCATGCATGGGATAGAAAAGGTGAACAAAGAAAAATATTTTCTCTGTCACACAACACTAGGACTAGGGGCACTCCCTAAAGCTCCAAGGTAGGAAAGTTAGGACTAATAAAGGGAAATATTTCTTCACCCAGAGGGTCATTGGGTTATGGAACTCACTTCCAGAGGAGGTTGTGACAGCTGTCAGCCTGGACAGCTTCAAGGCAGGATTAGACAGATTCATGGAGACCAAGGGAATCAGTAGCTACTGAAATGGACATCCAAGTGCCACCTCTGTGTTGATGGAGGCAGGCAGGATTTTCCCCGGTACTGGTTGTGGGGGTCGGGAGCAGGTGAGGGTTTTGCCCTCCTTTCTGCTAGAGATCCCCGTGTACAACTAGTGGGCCACTGTGTGACACAGAATGCTGGACTAGATGGGCTGAGGCCCGATTCAGCATGGCTCTTCTTATGTTCTTATGTTCTTATGTAGAGCTGAGGTACGTGTAATTCAGTAGGTTAGGCTCTGCCATTTTCAGTACCCATCATGATTTGGACCAGTGAACCTTGGGATTTGTTGTTCAAGATTATTGTGAGAACAACAGTTCTGTGATGATGTGGAGAACGTTCCGTACACACTCAGTCAAAATGCATTTGTACCAGATTGGAAAATGATTTTGCTATAGATTTCTAATCTTTGAGCAACTAGATCCACACTGGAAAGAAAATCCCAGGCAGACCTAGAACTGTTGGAACGCCAGAAAATGTGGAAGCTTTAAGAGCATCCACTCAACAATTGCCAAATCTCATAAACATGCCATGGTACTAGGAATATCAAGTCGGAGGTTGAGAAGCATTCTGCATGCTGATTTAAAACTGCAGCCTTACAAAATAATTTGTCTGATATGATTTTTAAAACCTATTGAAAACAAAACTTTTTTTCTGTACCTTTCAAAAATATAGACAGATTTTATTCTGGATAGCTTCATTCATTTTTTTATATCCCTTCAAAATGTGGGAGATCTTTATGCCCCATTCTGTATTAACTTACAGAATGAGAGATTAAATATAGTAGCCCATATATGTGGCCACTTGAGACCAAGAATTGATAACTTGTGGTAAGACAGAATAAATTACTTAACATCCCGGGAATCTGGATTGTTCCTTGGGAATTCAGAAAGTGTAGTGTGTGCTGAAGGAGGGACAAGACAGGATAGGTCTGGTGGAAAGAACCAGAGGCAAAGATTGGTAAGGACACCCTTCTTATTCCAAGCTTAGAAAAGTTATTTTATGGACCATAACTCCAAAATTCCCATAACCAGCATAATTATTTCCTCCTGAACGATAGCACCCTCTGCATGGTGATCAGGGGTGACTTCTTTCCTCTTAATAACTTGGTTGCCTTCTCATACCGTCCATGTAGATGACCTAGACCAGCTTCTTGGAGAACTACCTGATGACTTTTTCTCCAGCTTGGATGCGTAGAGAAGTCAATGAAATTTCTCTGGAGCCAAAAATGAGACTGCCACTGCGATAGAGGACCAAAGACATAGCCCTTCATGCCAAGACATTGTACTTTTTCCATCTTTTGGTGGAAGCATTGTCTATATCTTTGGTGAGGATGTTGACTGTGCCAGGAGAAAAAGAAGTTCCTTCATAGAACAAGCAAAACATGGATGCAGTTCATGTGATTCAGTGAACACTGAATGCCTGCTGCAATGTTGATGTTAAGCATGTTTTCAACTGCTTTTTTTGTTGATGTAATGGATTCTTGAACCCTTTGTTCAAAGACATAGTTGAGTGACAGAATATACATAGGAATACTGTATGAGGGTTTATCCAGCCTTGTGGATGCACAACAGACATACTTCTACCTGTACTGCACTTTGCCTTCCCATTGGAACAACCATGATGGAAATTTAATGTCTCTCATTTCCCTCTGGTTTGAAATGCAATCTTTACTGGTGCCATATTACATACCTTCTTTGGCACAACACAATCTGTCTTGTAAATTGTCTTATGGAGAATAGTTGTTGACAGATCATTAAAAAAAACATTGTTAGATATAAGTGAATTTCACTGCTAATCATTGAGAAAATGAATCTGTTAAAGAAAGATCTTGTAGTTTGCCTTGTAATGTAATCCTTCTTATTTGGTTGTAACATCTGACATAAACACAACTCATATTGCCTTTTTTGTGTAGTTTGGAAGAAAATGGCAAGAAAGGAGCAGAAACTGAGCCAGTTATTTCACCAAATGAGCATTATTTGACCACTAATTAAGTAATTTGTTATTAGTGCCAACATGATCAATTTTCAGGCACTCGTGCAACTAGTTCGAAATCAGTCCCTGCAAATCGTTTTCCGTTTAAAACAATTTAGTCAACAGTCGAACTGTGTTGGTCCTGGTTGCTCATATATACTTCATTGACCTAGTTTTCAGGAGTTACTGCAAAATAAAGTCCTAATTCATGTTATAGACCACAGGCAGAGGCAAACTTCGGCCCTCTCGGTGTTTTGGACTTCCACAATTCCTAACAGCGTCAGGCCCCTTCCTGAAGCAGTTGAGGGGGGGAAAGGAAAGAGCCTGAGGCTATTAGGAATTGTGGGAGTTGAAGTCCAAAACCTGGAGGGGCGAAGTCTGCACATGCCTGTTATAGGCCAAAGTAAATAGGAGAGGTTTGAATGCTCATTTGGAGGGTTGTAACAGTAGATCATAGCAGAATGAAATAGCTAATGGTGGAGAATGCCATTTTTAGACAGAAAATCCCACTATCCCTTACCATTGACTGGGCTACAGGAGTGGCAGTCCAACTGCACATTTTCCATCCTGTGGCCGAGTAACAGTATCACTTCAGTCTATACCTTGTAAGGATACCATTTTTCTGCCTCAAAGCAAAAATATCCTGTGAGAAGAAATTAAGAATAATGGGATGAGTTTGGTCTGCATTCTTTACTTGGAAGTGTTAAAACGTATATCCTTACCTGTTGTCCAAAACAATTCAGAACATTCCACTCTCCTTCCTCCCAACCTGGAGATCATAAGAAGTGTGTATTTATACATCCGATCGCATTTGAAGTGCAGGAAAATATCACCAAAAATATAATACACTTCCTCCTCCAAACGCCTCCATGGCCAATGCTTAAATCTTCAAAAATAGTTTATTTTCTCCATATCTTGTCTCTTTTGACTATGCATTACAAATCTACAGAACCCTTGTGAAGTGAGACATCTATAAACTTTCATTTAAGCCAAGTCCTTGCTTTAGGATTTTTGCAGTATCAGGAATAAAGTTGTGTATGTTATCTCAGAGTCAGCTTGTTTCTATATATATCTCGGAGCATACGTAAAGCTCATCATGATGGATCTTTTAGGTCAATGAGCATTCACATCCCTCTTAGAAAAGGAATGCTAATTGATCTTAAATAAAGTTCTCTAGAAAAATCTCCAATTGTAGAAGGATGGTCTATGACTGGATGGTGTTGAGCTGTTTCTAATGCCTTATGACCAAAATCCAGTTGGCTAGTCCCATATACAGCAAAAGTAATTAAAAAGGGGATATATATATGTGTGTGTGCGTTTGTATTAATAGATATCTGAGTAAAAAATGGTGCATACATGGTTAACACTGAATATCCTTTATCCAAAATGCTTCAGACCATAAATGTTATTGATTTCAGATTTTGGGTTGGTCTTTTTCTAAATAGCAGTATTTGCATATATGTGCATAATGAGATCATGGAGCTGGAACACAAATTAAAGCATGAAATTCTGGAATGTTCCATATATACAGTACCTTATACATAAATAAGTTGCTTTTGCTAGTTCCTTCCTCTGAAATATAGCTTACAGTGCTTGGTCTTTCTTACATGTTCCCCATCCATGTGCTAACCAGGGCTGACTCTGCTTATCTTCTAAGATCCGATAGAGCTTTAGTGTATTTAGATTCCAAATGTAAGCTAACTATACAACAATTGATTCTGCAGGTCTTCTATGGTCTTCTATTTTAAAAATGCCTATGTTTCCTTTTCTTGACCTCCGAGAATAGGCTTTACTGATAAGATAGCTTAGACTGGTGGGAAGGTGACCCATGGAAGAAGAACAAGATCTCGTTCAAGATGTCCTTGTAACTGAGCCCATAGGTACCAGCGACCACAACACAATAACCTTCAACTTAAGTTTGGATAGCAAACTGTCAGTGAAAACTAACACAGAGACCTTAAATTTTCACAAAGGGAATTTCACCAAAATGAGAAAAATAGTAAAGAACAAACTAAAAGGAACAGTAAAAAAAATCAAATCCCTCCAGAATGCTTGGAAACTGTTTAAAAATACTTTAAAACAAGCCGAACTAAAATGCATTCCTAAAATAAGAAAGAGGCCGGGAAAGTCCAAGAAGACATCGGCATGGCTTACAAATGAAGTAAAAGATGTGATTGGAAAGAAGAAAAACTCATTTAAGAAATGGAAGGCTCTTCCTACTGAGGAGAACAGAAAGGAACACAAGCTCTGGCAAACTAAATGCAAAGCAACCGTCAGGAAAGCCAAGAGAGATTTTGAGGCACATATAGCTAAGAATATTAAAAAAATAGCAAAAACTTCTTTAAGTACATCAGAAGTAGAAACCCAACTAGAAAAGCAGTTGGGCCACTTGACGAAAATGGTAAGAAAGGGACAATAAGTGAAGACAAGGAGATTGCTGAGCGGCTAAATGACTTCTTTGCCTCCGTTTTCACACAGGAGGACAGACAACATATGCCTGCAGCTGAGTCAGTTTTTTCAGGGAGGGAATTAAATGAATTAAACCAGATAGAGATAAACAAGGAAGATGTTCTCACATGCCTTACCAAACTAAATGTCAACAAATCACCAGGGCCAGATGGCATCCACCCCAGAGTTCTTAAGGAACTCAAGTGTGAAATTGCTGAAATTCTAGCCAAAATATATAACCTTTCTCTAAGATCAGGCACTGTACCCGAGGGCTGGAGGGAGGCAAATGTAACTCCGATCTTCAAGAAAGGATCCAGGGGTGATCCAGGAAATTATAGGCCAGTTAGTCTAACCTCAGTTCCAGGAAAAGTGATGGAAACCATTCTTAAAGAAAAATTACTAAGCACATAGAAGAACAGGCATTGCTGAAGGAAAATCAACATGGTTTCTGCATAGGCAAATCATGTCTTACTAACTTGATAGAATTCTTTGAGGGTGTAAATAAACACATAGATAAAGGGGACCCAGTCGATATTGTTAACTTGACTTTCAAAAGGCTTTTGACAAAGTCCGTCACCAAAGGCTCCTAAATAAGCTCTTCAGCCATGGAATCAGAGGACAGGTCTTGTCCTGGATTGGAACCTGGCTAAACTGTCGGAAACAAAGGGTGGTAATAAACGGACATTTCTCTGGGTGGAAAGAGGTGAGAAGTGGCGTACCCCAAGGTTCAGTTTTGGGTCCGTTACTTTTTAATTTATTCATTAATGACCTGGATGTAGGAGTGAATTCTGAGGTAGCAAAGTTTGCAGACGACACTAAATTGTTCAGGGTAGTTAAAAATGAAACTGATTGTAAAGAGCTCCAGAAAGATCTCTCGAAATTGAGTGAATGGGCAACAAAGTGGCAAATGCATTTTAACCTAAACAAGTGTAAAGTCATGCATATCGGGGCAAAGAACCCCAACTACACCTACCAATTGATGGGGTCAAAGCTTTCCGAGACAAACCAGGAAAGGGATCTTGGGGTTTTGGTGGACAGCTCAATGAAGATGTCAACCCAGTGCGCTGCAGCAGTGAAAAAGCAAATTCTATGCTTGGCATGATCAGGAAGGGAATCGAAAATAGGTCGGCAAATGTTGTATTGCCTCTCTACAAATCTATGGTAAGGCCACATTTGGAGTACTGTGTACAATTCTGGTCTCCGCACCTTAAGAAGGATATAACGGAACTGGAAAAGGTACAAAGAAGGGCGACAAAAATGATCCAAGGGATGGAGCAGCTCCCTTATGAAATCAGGTTGCAACGCCTTGGTCTTTTCAGCCTTGAAAGACGGCGTTTAAGAGGTGACTTGATCGAAGTGTATAAAATCATGCATGGGATAGAAAAGGTGAATAAAGAAAAATATTTTCTCTGTCACCCAACACTAGGACTAGAGGGCACTCCTAAAGCTCCAAGGGAGGAAAGTTAGGACTAATAAAGGGAAATATTTCTTCACCCAGAGGGTCATTGGGTTATGGAACTCACTTCCAGAGGAGGTTGTGACAGCTGTCAGTCTGGACAGCTTCAAGGCAGGATTAGACAGATTCATGGATACCAAGGGAATCAGTAGCTACTGAAATGGACATCCAAGTGCCACCTCTGTGTTGATGGAGGCAGGCAGGATTTCCCGGGTACTGGTTGTGGGGGTCGGGAGCAGGTGAGGGTTTTGCCCTCCTTTCTGCTAGAGATCCCTGTGTACAACTGGTGGGCCACTGTGTGACACAGAATGCTGGACTTGATGGGCTGAGGCCCGATTCAGCATGGCTCTTCTTACGTTCTTATGTTCTAACTCCCCCAGCATCCTTATTTCTTTGCTTTATTGTCCTTTGCTCACCCTTCTTCAGATCTTCCAATGTGTTAATTACTCTGAGATCCAGAAAGGAAAATGACACTGCTGAGAGGGTGAATGTTTGTGCTACTATGATGACAGTTCATTTCTATTTATAGTCCAAGGAAAGCTGGGTTGTCTCCCAGTTAACATGTGTGGGTTGTTTGTGTGTGAGAGAGATTGAGATCCAGGGACGTTTTCCTTAAATCATTTACACTTTGGAGCGGATCTGTTAAGGTGCTGTTGAGAAAACTGGGAGTTCTTTCTCATTTGGAACATGTCAAAAGAGACATTTGCATTCACCTCTTCCACGCTACGCTCCCTGCGTCTGCAACGGGAATGGCTCGAATGGGAAGAACGGCGGAGGGCTGCGTCTCGCCAGTCTGCCAGTCGGAGGTACCAGCCGGTTGCCAGGAGTCTCCTTTCCCACCCCAAGCCCACCCAGCGCCCTCAGTACTGCCGGGATCCTGCTGTCCACAATGCTCTGTACACAGGAGACTTGGCAAGAATCCGGAGCATTTTTAAAGACGAAGCCACTGCCAACTTGACTGTTGAGACCCTCAGCGAGGAACTGGTGTGGTCACCTGAACAGGGTAAGAGGGATTCTCCATACTGGAAAGAAGACAGTTTGAATTAGCTTAACACAGCTGTAAGTTAGGATATGACTAGAATGATTTGGGGCGCATCTACACCGTCAAATTAATACAGTTTGATACCATTGATTCACCCCTGGAGTTATGAAGACTTCAAGGAACAGATAGTGTGAATGATACACGGAGCCTGTGTTTTAAGATGCTATTTTGTTGAAAAGGGAAAAAATCATTGACAAAAATCCCTACTTTCAGCATGATCCTATGGTATTCATGGGCCTGGAGGGCTTAATTTGAATAGGATTTGCTGTCTTAAGAATATGATAGAGGCATACCCAAAACTAAGGATTTGTTCCTATTGTTTGCACTGTAAAATGAAAATTAAAAAGTGATTTTCAGATGTTAAGAATTGGGTAAGGAGAATGTTCCTTCCTTCTCAACAGTACAAAATATGGGTGCTTGGTGAAATCAGAAGATTTATGCTTATAATAGTGTTCTTTGTGACCAGAGAGCCTTCTCTCATTTTTCCCCCTGTGACATCCTCAGATCAGCATTTCTGCACTGTTTTTGTTTTGTCAGGGGGTCACTATAAATTGTTCGGAGGCAGCAGGAATAGCTCTTAGCATTCTTAGTACTGCTGTCTCTTGCCAAATTGCAGTTCCCAGAAAATGAGAGGAGAGAGGCCATACACTTAAACTATTTTCTCCTTTCTATTTGTGCAACCACCTGCTTTAAATTTATTTTTTCAAACACAACCACATTGGTGCCACTAGTCCTATACAGTGGTTAAAAAGAAACAAGTATTTGGATCCTAACATTCTCTGAAACATGTCATTTATTTTCTTCAGTTCTTTTTCTCTCTTTTTACTGATTCTGTGTTAAAATCAAACAAAAATGAACATTTTAATGAAATACAGCATGAAGAAAAATCTAAAATGTATTGAACTTGTATCCTGCCTTACCTAACAATGATAAATGAAGCAAAATAACTGCATTAAATTTAATATAAAATTTTAAAAGTTGAACAACTAACCAAAGTAAAATATTGTTTAAAACAATTTTACAATATATTCAGAATACAGTATGATATGTGAGGTATATTCCCAGACTTTGTGTGGATACTTAGTCCTGTTTGAATAAAGGTCTCCTGGCTCAAGAATAACACAGAGTGCTAAAGTATTAAGTTATGCAATGAATCACATCTCTTTTTTTATCAAAATGGAAGGATATCCACACAAGTGACTTTTGGGGGAGGAAAACTCCAGCTGCACCAGATTGAAATATGCATTTGTTCCTGCACCATACAGATGATTGAGTTTAAGTCCAAAAGGATATCACATTTTAAAACTTCTGATTTTTTTTCGTGTCAGGAGCAACTTGAGAAACTGCAAGTCACTTCTGGTGTGAGAGAATTGGCCATCTGCAAGGACGTTGTCCAGGGGATGCCCAGATGTTTGATGTTTTACCATCCTTCTGGGAGGCTTCTGTCACGTCCTTGCATGAGGAGCTGGAGCTGATAGAGGGAGCTTAACCCACTCTTCCCAGATTCAAACCTCTGATCTGTCAGTCATCAATTCTACTGGCACAAGGGTTTAACCCATTGTGCCATTGGGGGCTCTGTGATAGGAAAATGGTACTAACTCAAGCGTCTAAAAACATAGGACACAGACCAAGAGTCTATCTAATTCAGCCTTCTATGTCTAGCAATTGATGTACTACTGTTTCTGGGAAGCTCATAAATAGAGCATTGGTTGTGAAAGCTATGCTCTGATGTTAACCCCTTCATCAGAAAATTTGATAATTTGTTTTCTTCTAGGTATCTGGAAGTGTATCGGCTTTTTAAAAAGCCCCCCGAGCCTTGGGGGGGGGGGGCGGTAGATGAATGCGAAGAAATAAATAAAAATAAATAAATAAAAAGAGCTGTAAAAATTGGGGGGGTTTGGACTACATATTTCAAACTAGCATAGCGAAGACATGGCCAAAACACTGGGATTTGCAAAACCAAAAAAGTAGTTTTTTTTCAAATCTGCTTTTAAGCCGTTTTCTTTGTCTCCTAGTTCATTTTGTGGGTGTTAATATTTATAAGAGCCTTGTGGAGCAAAAACAAATACTTCCTCTACATGCATGCATGAATTTTATTTCTTTATCATGGCTGGTCATTCAATTCTCCCTAGGTTTCCTTCTCTCGATTTTTCATCCCACTGCCCAAAATCAGAATCAGAAGCTCCTTAGGAATAGGCATCTAATATAACTACCTTATATAATCATGTCTAAATCTAGAAATTTTAGTTGAAAAATCTACCCAAGAACCTGGGTTGACTTCTGGCATTTTTGAATGGCCAGGTGGGGAAATGGTGGCAACCAGCGGCAGTGGCTCGCTAAGGTGGCATTGGTGTTTCCCCTCTCCATAGAATAATCCTCAACATATCCGTGTGCCATATCAAAATCTGTAATTTCTTATATGTAAGATCGACTTGTATGTGAGAATATATGATAGGTGGCCAAGTGGTACACATGGATGTTTTCCTCCTTACAACAACAGTGTGAGATAGTTTAAGCTGAGAGAGCAAGTTAGGCTGAGAGAGCATTTGTGTCTCAGTTTCTATCCCAACACTCTAATCCAGGCCTAGGCAAACTTCAGCCCTCCAGGTGTTTTGGACTACAACTCCCACAATTCCTAACAGCCTACCGGAATTGTGGGAGTTGTAGTCCAGGCCTGCTCTAATCTTTACATAAGATTGGATATTTCTATTCTGTGACAATGGAACTTTCTCTTCATGGCTTTCCTGACTTATCAACTCTCCTAACCTCTTTTGACTTTGGCAGGGTTGTGGGTGCTGACCCCCCAGAAGAAGCACACCTCTCCATTGCGCATCACCGCAGCCAGAGGCTACCAGGACTGTGTCAAGCACCTCCTCCTCCAAGGGGCAGAAGTTGATGCTGTTGTAGGTGGGAAAGCTGCCCTTCATGACAGTTGCGCCAACCACCGTGCCGAATGCTCTCGCCTGCTCCTCAGCTACAATGCGAACCCCAATATTCTTTCAGAGGAGGGTCTAGCCCCACTTCACTTGTGTACCACCCAGGAAACTTTGCCGTACGTCCGGGGAGTTGGGAGGGGGTGAAGGTTGGGCTGGAAGAATATTAAAGCTACATATCTTGAGTAAAGCATAAAAGCTTCATTGACAGTGGATAAGGGTTACTGTGTACAAAGTGTGGACTTGGCCGCTCACCCAACTACACTTGCCCTATATTTTTCAGACCACTTTTTCTGGATTAAAAACATATTCTTCAAGAGGCAATTCTAGAGAGGAATCATCCCCAGTACCCAAAATTCACTTTTTAAATATGTTTAAATATCTTTAAATATGTTGCAGGGACCCCTCCATTTGTAATATTCCAAATATCTGTTTTTCAAAAGCAAAAGGAGACTTCTGAACTCTTATATAATATTTTTATTTTGCATATCTTGCATGTCTTGGCATCCAGTGCTGAATGTCCCACAGGCATCGGATTGGCCCCAGACCCATCAGAGTTGCATATCCTTGATATAGGAGCTTGCTGATTCAGCTATAAGTTCTTTTCTCTCCATTAGGAGATGAACTTTCAAACTAAGAAGTTGTAGGTGATGGCTCCACACATTTCTGAGCATTTTCCAGTGGAACCTTCTACATAAAGATTTTATTCATTGGATTGGGATAAATGTATGCAATAACACCCTTTTGAATTTGCTTTAGCTACAGTGGCATGAAATGATTCGGTTTTAATTTGTTATGAAGTGAATCCTGCATCAAAAAGGGTAAAACTTATTGAAATATGCAATTCAATTTTTGTTATCATAAACATTTTTCCATTTTTGTCTTAAATTCTCAAGCGACTATAGAATTGGATACTACATTTGTGTGCATTGATATTATCAGCAGAAGTATTAACAATCTGGCCGCTAGGATTTTGTATAAGGCATAGATTTGCACAGAAAAACGTATTCAAAGCCTGAGAATACCATCATCACCTTTGTAAAATGCAGATATATCACTAACTTGGTGGTCCATTGACCAGTGCCAGTACACAAACAATCAGCTCCAGTCCCTAAAATAGTTGTGGCTCTTGGGTAGGAATATGTTTCTGTTGCTAGAGTAAATCAGAAGGGAGGAGATGTACAGTAGTCGCAAATAGCACAGGTCTGCCACCTGTTTAACAGTAGAGCTCTTTGCTAGCATAGGTTGCATATTCTCAGATCTATTTCTGCAGTCATGGAGGCTAGCCATTTATGTTAAACTACAGTTGGCTGTCATTTGCAAGCTTAACATTTGCAGATTTTATTGATAAGTTGTTTCTAGGAATCTCAATATCCTACAATGTTACTATGAACAACTTCTACCAGAGACTCATGCTGGGGGACTTAGAGGTTTCTAGAGAGATCTTATTTCAGTTTTTTCACTTTTCAGAGGATCTTGTGCCCCAACCCACATGAAAGTGGAGAGACTCCCAAACTGTCAGTGGAAGCTATGGGTAGACATCAGTGGCTGGGTTTTATATTGTTGTTGTTGTTGTTGTTGTTGTTATCTGCCTTCAAGATCAGCCCAATGTGTTGTGACCCTATTCTAGTGTGTGCCAGTGGGTTTCCATGACTGAGCAGGAATTCAAAGTCTGGTGTCTCAGAGATCTAGTTCAAAGCTCAAGCCACTATACCTCACTGGATCTCATTGTATTAATTACTAACTGTCCCCTCCCATGCATTGCTGTGGCCCAGTCTGTGTATATTAGGCCTGGTTGATCCATGGTTCTAAATGGTTCAAAAGTACTTACAAAACAAAAGTTCTGGTAGTGAACATTTCTGAACTCTAACAAAACTTTCAAAATTTCATTATAAATATCAGTTCCTAATTGGTTCTTAGAAATCGCCAAAAATGAAATAATAATGAAATTTTGATAGAGTTCTGAAATCTTCACCACCAGAACTTTTGTTTTGTAAGTACTTTTGAACCATTTAGAACCATGGATCAACCAGGCCTAATGTATATGTGTTTTGTGTTTGCATACATGTGTATATGTATGTGTATATATTCGTGTGTATGTGTATATATGTGCGTTTGTGTATATACTGTATATGTGATTTTGTGCATGCATTGTAATGTATTTGTTTTTCCTTTTTGGCTTTTAAAGTCTCTTCCACTGTGTTTTTCTGTGTTTTTCTGAGTGATGGTCACTCGTTGGCCTGATAGGTGTATTGTGTCCAAATTTGGTGTCAATTCGTCCAGTGGTTTTTGAGTTATGTTAATCCCACAAACGAACATTACATTTTTATTTATATAGATATGACAGGTACAACATTCTACAGTGTAACTTATTGTGCTTTCCAGATGTGCCCACCTGCTTCTGGAGTATGGAGCTCTAGTCAACCAGAACACAAGGGACCGCCGTATCTCTCCATTGCATGTGGCTGCTAAGCATGGTCTAGATGACCACATACAGCTCTACCTTTGCTATGGGGCAAACATTGACCATCGAAACCGAGAAGGAGAGACAGCTCTCAATGCATCCTGTGCCAGTGCAGACAGGCCTGAGGAGGCTGGGCGCTACTACCGGGTGGTGAAACAACTGTTGGAGAGAGGGGCTGATGTCTGGGTAGCTGGCCGAAAGAACCACACACCTCTGCACAACGCCTGCAGCAACTGCCACTTTCGTATCGTGGAACTGCTACTGCATCAGGGGGCAGAGGTCAATGTTAGCAACTGTGCGGGTTACACACCAGTGGATTGCGCTGTACAAGCAGTGGAGGATTACCTGGATGGGGAGCCGGAGAGGGTTATAGCCCTTTTGCTTAATCATGGTGCAGGCCCTATCAATCCCAAGGTAACTGTCTAGTAGTTAGATCATTATACTGACCTCTGCACATCTTGGAAGTTTTACAGTTTGGATGGCAACTTCTAAAATCTCATAGTCACCCAAACATAGCAATGTTGGCTGAAGGATTCTGGGAGTTGTAGTCCAAACTAACCCGGTAAGCTCTGCTTGAAACTGGAAGATAACTTTATTTTGTACACACATATCAAGAAGAAGAGTGTTAGATAATGTTTTTGCCAAATGATGGTAATGAGCATCCACAGTGGTGTGCTTATTGGGCAGAGGGAAAGTTTTACAAATTTACTCAGTAAGTTCAAAAATTATAAGAACATTGACACTACAATATTGACAGAACTTGAGGGTTGATAGTGCTTTTACCTTTGGAACCATTAGCGGAGAACTATTTTAAAGGCACATGAGTGAGGTGTAATACAAATTTTTGGATGTGTCCCATGCTACTTACATGTAGAACTAGATGGTTTAGGTACACCGTTAACGGTGTTTGTATACTCTGGCCTTCAGTGGGTGACTTCAATTCTTAATGAACTTCTACTTCATAGAGTGCTGCTTTATTTTTTTTTAAGAAATCATGTGTTCCACTTTCTGTTGCTTCATAAATTTCAGATTTTCTTGATTTTTACATGTTTGGGTGTACAATACAATGGAAGAATGGCCTAAAAGAACTGAAGTAGAAGGACTAATAATAATAATAATATTAATAATACACTTCATTTATATTCCGCTCTTCTCACCCCGAAGGGGACTCAGAGCGGATTACAGTACACATACTTAGCAGACAATCCCTGCCGTTTCCACATACACACATATAGACAAACAGAGGCAAACTCTGGCCACCAGGGGGAGCTGACGCACTCCTTATCTCAGTGTTCCCAGCGTCCCTTGTTCCTTCCGCATATCTCAGCGTTCTTGGAGTTCTTTAATGGCCTCATAACTCAGTCAAAATTTGCCTCCCCACTTAATGTGGTACCTTTATCTCCTACTTGACAGATGCAACTGTCTTTCGGGCTGCAAAGGTTGACAGCAGGCTACACTTAAAGGTCAAGCACCCACCTCAACCCAGGCAGGCCTCGAACTCATGACCTACTGGTCAGAGAGATCTTATGCAGCTGACACTTAGCCAGCTGTGCCACATTCCCGGTTAACATGTTTTGAGGTTGTTTTCCACATATCATGTATACAATCCATTTTAAACAGCATACCAGGTGTACATTTGGAGTTATACATACTCGCCATTCAAATTAATTTCTGAACCAAGGTAACAGTTCCCTATGTACCTCAAAATCATAATCTCACTCATTTACATACCCTCTTGTCTCATTTTAGGATTTTGCATGTTCAATCTGAACATATTCCAGACTTCAGGAGTAGAATCACAATTTTGAAGAGGATTTCAGCCCAAAAATATCCTCTTTGTCCCAAAAGAATCTGTTATCTCAAATCTTTAAGATGTCTTTATACAAAATGTATTTATTTCTCAGCTCTGTAAAATTAAGGAGTTTATGGTTACTTTTTCCATAGGATGCAAGCATGGAATCATTTGCATTACTTCCCCCCCCCCCAAGATGTTCACACATAATATGTTTCTCTATATACTTTCTCTCTCTTTCTCTGTGTGTGGTGCTTTTTTCCATAGATGCTGAAGTTTTGTGCCTTGTCACCTCTGACTATGGAAATTATACTAAACTCCTATGACCGAATCCTCTCCTGTGATTCCTGGTTTGGGTCTGTGTCTCCTGAAGTGTGGCAAGTAAGTTCTTATATTCTAGTTCCAGCTCTCTTCTGAAGTCATGGATTCTTGTTTGCTTCTTAGATGGGAGCTAGGGTTATATGCTAATTTTGAGGTACATAGACTCAGGTCTCCACGGTTAGCAGGTCCACATTCTTCCATCTCTGACAGGCTAGGTGACTGGCTCCCTACCTATCCAGGAATGACCTAGCTATGGTGATCCAGGCGATGGTCATCTCGAGGCTAGACTACTGTAATGCCCTCTACATCGGCCTTCCCTTGTCAACAACCCGGAAACTAAAGCTGGTGCAAAATGCTGCTGCTCGATTGCTGGTGGGAGCATTGCCGAGAGAGCACATTACACCACAGAAATTGCACTGGCTACCAGTAGAGTGCCGGATTGTCTTCAAGGTGCTGGTTTTGACCTTTAAGGCCTTGTATGGTCTAGGGCCAGTGTACCTGAGGGACCGCCTCACCCCACGTTCCCCCGAGATTGTTGCATTCAGAAGAACAAAATCTGGTGATTCCATCAATCCGTTCCTGCCACCTTTCAACAACAAGACAAAGAGCCTTTTCTGTGGTGGCGCCAACTCTGGAATGAGTTACCAGACGGAACTCGCGCTATCACAGAGTTGACCCCCTTCCAGAGGGCCTACAAGACGTTCCTCTTTAGGCAGGCTTTTAATCTAGGTGCCTCCTGATAATCCTGTCCATACCCTTGTGTTTTTACATATCCAAACTGTTTTATGTGTATTTTATTGTTTTATGTAAACCACTCCGAGCCTGCAGGGAGGAGCGATATATAAAAGTGAATAATAAATAAATATATAATATATGGAACAAGTTGGGAAGAAATCAAAATGACCTTCCTCCTTCCCCCAGACAAATTGTAGAGAATAATTTTAAAAGGGAAAGTAGTTGATCAAACTACAGACACATCTCTCACATTTATCCTAAAGTGATGCAGCATCTCTACTTTTTGCAATAACTAAGCCTTGCTCTTCCACCAGTGTTGTCTTTTCTGGAACTGACTTCTCTTGATGAACTCAACTTCTCTTGTTTTTCTTTAAACTCCCACATCCAATCTTGTCCTGTCTACATTTCCTCTACTGATAGCACTGGATGCCTTATGGGGCTCCCATTTGAAAAATAAAGTACAGGCAGTCCCCGAATTACAAACCTCTGACTTAAAAATGACTCATGATTAAGAACGGGGGTTAGATAACAGGAAGTGAGAAAAATCTATCCCTAGGAAGGGAAATTCACTCCTGAAAGAGTTCTCATGGGGAAAAGTTGTCGCCATTGAAGGTTTCTCACCAATCCTTGTTTCTACAACAAGCCAAATTTTTCAAAATCCAATAATCATAGGGACAGAAAGGGAGGTGAAATGTTCTGAACAGGGTCACAGACAGCAAAACAAACACCACAGTGGTATTAACCCATATGCTATCCAAAGCTAATATAGATGTATAGTTTCACTTTAAAATTATATCTTAACTTCTTATCTGAAAATGATTACTGATGAACATGCATAAAGGGTTGTGATGCTTTAAATGGTGTAATGTTGTCTTTCATAGCCAGTCAACAGAGATTTTATGTAAATACACAGGATTATACATTCCTGTTCATATCACTGTACTTTAGAAGTGAGCGAAGATGGCGGTAGGACGGGAAAAGCAGGGGCTCCTGTGATTCCAATCCCAGGCAGTCGTCGGGTCGAGCGAAAGCTCCCCTCTCCCGGTGGATCGAAACCGGGAGGAACGCAGGAGCCGGTAGGTGTCTGGGTCTGCCATATCTCTCCCCCAAAAGGGGTGAAGGGACAGGGAGCCGGCACTGAGGGCTAGTGGACGACTCGGGGGGAAGCGGCCCCACAAGGGACCGCAGAAACTCCACGCCCCGCTCACCAAAACACTACGAAATTAAAGACTGAAGAAGGCAAATGCCACCAAGGGACACGTAAGTTTCCAAAAGGGGCTATTTCTCTCTAAGTGGGCTCACAGTTATATACGGGACTTAAGAAAATACCAAACAAAAGAACCCGGGAAAATCAGTGATTTAACTAAGCTATATTAGAAAGAACTGGCCTAGTTATCCAATCGGCCGGTTGGGGAAAGACCAACAAAGAAGAAAGGCAAATAAGAACTTAAAGGCTGACCTTGACGCCATTGTTGTTTTGGCTACAAGCCCCTTCTTCATAAACAAAGGACGAGAGCTGTGGAGAGGGAGGAGCGGAGTGATCACGCCAGCGACTCAGCGACCCAGGCGGGGGCGGGAGCAGCGAGACATCTCCAACCTCGAGGGAGAAGGAGGAAGTGACTACAGCCAGAAGGAGGCGGCGCGAAAGGAACAGGAAGCGACGTAAACAGGGAGAAGCTAAAGCAATTGAGGGCAGAAGAAGGGCAGCGAAGACGCAGAGAACGACGGAAAAGGACATGAACGGACACAGCGCCATCTGGTGAGGGGAAAATCAAAGTGCAACCTAGCAAAATAAACTCTGATAAATCCATAAGAAGTTAAATGGTCCCTAGCGACACCCTGCGCCTGGAAGACACACTACACTGAGTCCAAAAATACTAAAGGACATTGTTGAAAAAGGGAAAATAAAGAAGGAAAATGCACGCCACTAAGACAAAGACAGACACAAGGGAGGCAAGGGACACAAAAGATATTAGACTCTCCTTCCGAAGAGGATCAGGATCAGGACTAGGATCAGAGGAAGTCAATATGAGAGACATTATGAGAGAAATCCAGAAACTGACAGAAAGCCAACTGGAGACAAAACTTGAAATGAAGAGTCTATTAGAACAGCAAAATCAAGAACAAAGAAAAACACAAGACAAACTAGATGACATGAAGAAAGAACTTAAAGAAGACATCAGTACCATTAAAAGGGACCTGAACAAAGTCAACCAGGATATGACGGAGATAAAGGACAAAAACAAAAAATTGGAAAAAAAACCCAAGACAAGGCACAAAAGGAAATGGAAAGTTTAAGTAGCAGAAATGAAAAATTGGAAAAAAATTATGAAAGACTACAACAGAAGGAACTGGAGCATCAGTTGAGACTGAGAAATTTACCAGAGGAAGACCAGGAGAATTTAAGGAAGAGATTAGTCAACATACTCACGGGAGTATTGGATATGCAAGAGGATGAGCTAGAGAGGGAAATTGAACGTACCTACAGGGTTCAAAGTAATTACGCCAAGGAACACAAAACACCCAGAGACATTATAATAAATTTTGTTCGCAAGAAAACACAAGATGACATTCTATACTGGACAAACAAAAAGCCAATTTTCTTTAAAGGGAAAAAAGTGATAGTCCTGAAAGAGGTACCCCCATCGACTTTGAATAGACGAAAAAATTATTTCTTCTTAACGGAGGAATTGAAGAAGATGAATATAAGATTCCGATGGGAAAGGTCTGAGGGGATTATGACAACTTATAAAGGCCAAAAATACTGGCTAACAACAGAAGAAAAAGCCAAAGAATTCTTCAAAAAACTTAAAAGGGAGAAAATAACCCCACCACAAGAACAACAACACCAACAAAACCCAGAAAAACCAGGATCCTCATCTTCAAGGAAACACAAAAAGAAAAGACGCAGATTCAACTCCCCAGAAGAAGAAGAGCAAAACAAAATGGATGAAGCTGCGGCCGGACCAATTGAAACGGACGAATCAGCAGCGGAAGGATCTTTGTCTGAGGAAGAGGGGGAGATGCAAGATGAAGTGAACAACCCAACTGATGATGGAGGGTCAACCAATCAGATTCTATTCCCCTAATGCAAATGGGCTTAACAGCCCAAATAAGAGAAAACGTATTTTTCAAAAAATAATTAAAGGCAAATTTCAAATCATAAATATCCAAAGACTCATATTTCTCATAAATATATATCACATCTAAGACAGAAGAAGTTAGGAAAAGAATTTTACTCTTCCTCAGAACAGAAGAAAAAAGGAGTGGTCACATATATATCAGAAGAATTAAAATCTGAACTAAAATTCAAAGACTCTGAGGGAAGAGTGGTGGGAGTTATGATTGACATTCAAGGGGAAAAAACATTATTATGTAATATCTATGCACCTAATGGCCCCAAAACTAAATTTATTAAGTTTCTAAAAGAGAAAATACAAGAAATTGAATATGACAATTTGATCATAGCAGGAGACTTTAACGGTGTTTTAAACACAAAAATAGATAGATCAAGCATGAATAAGGGAAGTAAGGGAGGAGACCAAGGCATGCTACCGAGGTCACTGGTAAAGTTGAAAGAAGATCTGGACCTTATAGATGCATGGAGACACATAAACCAAGATGCGAGAGACTATACATTCTACTCTGGCCAGCACAAGTCGTGGTCCAGAATAGATATGATATGGCTATCAAATTCTTTGGCAACAAAAATTGATAATATGAAAATTATGCCGAGAGATAACTCAGACCACAGTGCATTGGAACTATATTTAAATCCATCAAGTAAATCAAAGAGATGGAGATGAAATGGGAACTTAATAAAAACAATAGAAGATATCGAGAATAATAAAAAACAAATAATAGAATATTTTGAAATAAATGACACTGGGGAAATCTCACAACAGACTGTATGGGACGCTTTCAAAGCGGTAATGCGGGGTAATTTTATCTCACAGAATAATATCAAAGTAAAGGAAAGAAATAAAAAACTGAAAGATATAGAAAAAGAGATATGGAAGAATGAAAAGGAACTGAAAAGACACCCTCAAAATTTAAACTTGGTAAAACTGTTAATAAAATTAAAAGTGGATAAACACCATTTAGAAATGGAAAACTTAGCGAAAAAAAAAAAAAAACCTAAAACAAGACTATTTTGAAAATGCTCATAAACCAGGTAGATGGATGTCAAGGAGAATAAATAAAAAGAAACAAAGCAGAAATATTACTAACATTAGAGAAGGTGATGCCACCTATACTAATGATAGTGAGATAAGAACGAAATTTCTGACATTCTATAAAAAATTATATACTAAAGACGGAATCCCGGATGACCAGATAAGTCAATATTTAATGGGACAAAACATACAACATATTACTGAAGAAGAAAGGGAATCTCTAAATAAGGAAATATCTGAAAAGGAAATAGAAGAGGCTATAAATCATTTAGACCCAAATAAAGCACCTGGCCCAGATGCTTATACTGCGGACTTTTATAAAGTGATGAAGGACATTTTGATACCGAAACTCAAGAAGTTGATGAACCTGATTCTTGAAGGCGAGGACATCCCGAAAACATGGTCAGAAGCAACAATCACTCTGATTAAAAAAGGCGAAATGGAAATACCGGAAGTACAGGACTTCCGGCCAATTTCTTTACTAAATGTTGATTACAAGATTTTCACATATATTGGCCAAAAGATTTTAAAATGTTCTGTCAAGTTGGATAGGGGAGGAACAGGCGGGTTTCCTTCCAAATAGAAGTACAAAAGATAATCTGCGAACCGTTATAAATACTATAGAATATTACGAAGCAAATTTACAAAAACAAATAGCGCTTCTCTCGCTGGATGCAGAGAAGGCGTTTGATAATTTGAATTGGGTTTTTTTCAAAATGATTATGACGGAATTAGATATCGGCTTCCAAATTAAAAATGCAATAAATGCCATCTATTCGGATCAAAAGGCAAGATTATCAATAAACGGCACATTCACAGATCAATTTGAAATTTCGAAGGGAACGCGTCAGGGCTGTCCCCTATCCCCATTATTATATATCATGGCTTTGGAGACCCTATTGAAAGCAATCAGAGAAGACCAAGAATTAAAAGGGATGAAAATTGCCAAACAAGAATATAAAGTTAAAGCATATGCGGATGATGTCATCTGTATAATAGAAAGTCCAAACGAAAGTATAGACAAATGGAAAGGGAAAATTGAGGAGTATGGGAAACTAGCAGGTCGAAAAATAAACAATAAGAAAACAGTGATATTAACAAAAAATATGTCCCAAGAGAAAAGAGAAAACTGGAAAAAACATCGGATTCAGAGTCTGTACAAAAATAAAATATTTGGGGATATGGATAACAGCAAAAACTCCCAATTGTTAACAAATAATTATGAGCAAACCTGGAAAAAGATAAAGAGGGATTTAGAAAATTGGAAAACACTGAAATTATCCCTCCTGGGAAGAATTTCAGTAGTTAAAATGAGTATTCTTCCGAAGATGTTGTATCTCTTTCAAAATATCCCAATCATAAGAAATCAAAAAACATTTGCAATCTGGAAAAAGGATATATCTAAATTTATCTGGCAAGGGAAAAGACCCAGAATAAACTTCAAAATTATGACAGACAAAAAGAAAAAAAGGAGGTTTTGGCCTACCAGATTTGAAATTATATTTTGAGGCATGTGCACTGCAATGGGTTAAAGATTGGATCTCACTAAAAAAACAGAAATTACTAACGTTGGAGGGGTTCAATTTAAGGGTGGGATGGCACGCCTACCTTTGGTATGGGAAAGCCAAGGTGGAGAACAATTTTGGTAATCATTTCGTTAGGTCTGCGTTGCTCAAAGTCTGGAATAAGTATAAAAGTCGCTTCTACAGGAAGACACCCTTATGGGTCTCTCCCATCGAAGCAAATCAGAGAAGACTCCAGGGCTGGTCTAGTTGGCTATCATATGAGGAATTGCTTTTAAAAAGCAGTATAAATGAGAGTAATGAATTAAAGTCCCAAGAGGAAATCAAACAAATCAAGGAAATTTTAACCTGGCTTCAGTTTCACCAGATTAAGAACATATATAATCAAGATAAGAAAATTGGTTTTTCGGATAAGGACGATTTTTGGTTAAAATTGATTAAAGTGGACAAGAAAAACATAACCAAAATCTATAACAAACATTTAGACTGGGAGACTGAAATGGAAGAGGTCAAAAATTGTATGGTTATTTGGGCAAAAAACTTTGGCAGACAGATAAAATTACAGGAATGGCAAAACATTTGGAACAAAAAATTAAAATATACATATGCCTCAGATTTGAAGGAAAATTGGCTAAAAATGTTCCATCGATGGTATATAACACCCAAAAAGATAGGAATTATGTATAAAAAAGCCACTCAAACTGCTGGAAGTGTAATTCACATGTGGGAAGTTATTTTCACATGTGGTGGACATGCCCAAAAACCACGGAATTTTGGAGAACTATCCACAAAGAAACCCAGTCTATACTGCAACTCAAATTTCCTTTAAAGCTAGAATATTACCTCTTGGGGTTAAATGATAGTGAATTAAGACTAGATGATAACAGCGATAAACTTTTTACTTATATGACAACAGCAGCACGTTTGGTATTTGCCAGAGAATGGAAGACAGATCTAATACCCAAACCGGACCTATGGATACAGAAAATTTACGACATAAAGGATATGGACAAATTAACTTATTGCTTAAGAAGAAATACGGGATCCCCAAGAAAACCAACTGATTGGACATTACTAGAAGATTATATGAAAAAGAAGGATTGCAAGGACAAATAGAGAAATACCTACTTAGAGATGAATGGAAGTCATGATGTATATAGTTGTACTCACAGTTCTGTACCCCCCTTTTTATGTCTACCCTTACCTCTACCCTCCCCTTATCTGCAACCCACACCCTGCCCACTAATCACACAATCCCAACCCCCATTAACCTGTATTGTGAAATCTTTTCACACCACTATTTCCTTTCATTGCACACCAAAGATGAAAATTAATAAAATATTTTTTTAAAAAAAAGAAGAAGGAAAAAACCACCCTGTAGAAACATTTTCCCTAGGGTTTTTTTCTCTGTTCTGCAGAATGCCAAATCAAAGGCTGATTGATTCCCCATATTTGGAAGCTTTTAAAAATTCTATCACTGTTGGGGAGGATCTCCACAATAAAAATGAAAGTTTTTCCTAGATTAAACTTTTTATTTCAGACACTCCCCATATTTTAAAAAAATCAATCCATCTTTAAAAGGTGGCAATCTGAACTTACTAATTTCATTTGGAGGGGGAAAAGCCCAAGATTAAACAAAAAAAATAGTGGGAATTACAACAGAATGGGGGATTCCCCCGATTTACTTTTCTATTATGACGCTAACTGTCTGGAAAACTTAAAAGACTGGTTAGATTTAAGAGATAGAAAATTATTAAATTTAGAGAGTTGGGGTAATAGATTCGGCTGGCATGGGTACTTGTTTTCCAACAAATATAAACATGACAAAAACTTCAAAAATCTAACTAAACTGGGGCAGGTACCCGAAGTACTAATTATGAACACAAGTGGGTGTCTCTTGTATTGATCATAAACAAAGACACAGAGTCTATAATAGTAAAATGCAAGAATCTATAAATTGTAATCTCAGTCCCTTCAATGGGGAAATAGGTGCTGGTTGCTCTGTAACAGTGCAATATACTATAGCAATGTGAAATCTCATAGGCAACATATGCAATCATACATCAGATACTCAGAGCATAAGCAAATCAAACTGCTAGAGAGGCAGCTGAACATAACATAATGATACAATCAAAGTAATCAAACATGCCTTAAGTACACAAAATACTCTCTATATCAAGGAGGTGCAAGGCAGTAAGTAATATACAAGTACAAATATACAGAGGGTACAATCAGTCTCAGGGGAGAAAACATACATTTGTCATGGGAATTCCCATCCCCTTCGGAGGCCCGCTGAAAAGTCCTCCCAGTGCGCTGGGTGGAAGTTCTCCCTGGCGTACTGGCAGCCCAATTGGACGTTCTGTAGAACAGTAATGTAGAAAGGCACTTACAGGAGAGTTAATGTGTTGTAGTAGTGTTTATCCATGTGTCGCAGTAAAGCAGCGTCTCCTGTCGCTCCGGGGAGCCGTAAAGGTCGCATATGCGGTGGTAAACCCGGAAGCGAAAAAAAGCCTATGAGATTTCACATTGCTATAGTATATTGCACTGTTACAGAGCAACCAGCACCTATTTCCCCATTGAAGGGACTGAGATTACAATTTATAGATTCTTGCATTTTACTATTATAGACTCTGTGTCTTTGTTTATGATCAATACAAGAGACACCCACTTGTGTTCATAATTAAAAACTTCAAAAATCACATAATAAGAGCTTCATTATTTAAAGTATGGGAAAAATATAAGGAAAAAATATCCCCCAACTCCCGCTATGGCTCTCCCCAACAAAATACCCTGACCCTGAGGAATTTGGAAGAAATAAGCGAATGGAAAATAAACTGGTTCCAATACGTTCAAGTGAAAAAGAGATATCAAATAGATAAAAATGTGGGATGGGTAGAAACACCATCCACAGGAGAAAAATACTATTACACTAAGATAGAAAAGGAGTAAGTAAATTGTACAAATACATAGTAACGAACAGGCATGAAAAAACCCCAATAAAAGAATATATGAAAAAATGGCACGACAATATAGGTCATAATATCTCTCTCGAAAAATGGGAAAGGATGTGGAGGGTAACATCAAAATATACATATGCACACTCCCTAAGAGAAAACCACATGAAGCTTATGTACAGATGGTATATAACACCAATGCAACTATCCAAAATATATAAAAACGGGAAAGACAATTGTTGGAAGTGTCAAAATGATAGAGGTACTTTTTACCATCAATGGTGGTCATGCAGTATTATAAAGAAATATTGGAAGAAAGTTCATAAGCTCATACAAGAAATTATGGAAAAGGAAATTGAATTAAAACCTGAATTATTCCTTTTAAACATTATAGAAATCAAAAAGATGGAGAAACACTCGGAGATGCTGCTGTGTTATATCTTAACGGCGGCCAGGATAGTTCTGGCGCGATATTGGAAACAGACTGAAACCCCAGAAGAAAACGAACTGATAATCAAAATAATGGAACTCGCGGAAATGGGTAAGTTAATCTATGTCATTGTATGTTTCAGCCTAGTCTGTCTATGTACATGGGATCCCCTATTGTTGCCTCTGCCCTCTCCCTCCCTCTCCTCCCTTTTTTCTTTCTTTTTGTACAAGTCTGCGTAAATGGATCGCAGACAAGTGTGTCACGTCAATGTTGATGTCATTTTAAACAATAAAAAATATTTTTTTTAAAAAAGAAAAAAAAGAAACATTTTCCTTAGGGTTTTTTTCTCCATTCTGCAGAATGCCAAATCAAAGGCTGATTGATTCCCCATATTTGGAAGCTTTTTTTAATTCAAAAATTCACTGTAACACTACCACTGAATTCTCCCTGGGCTACTCACCTTTAAGCACTATGCACCCTTTCTGGGCAACACAGGCCTATTGAATATTTCCCTACTGCCTAAAAAAAGACTTCTTAGCTATATTATTCTGGTGTCTCTACAATACTTTTCTGCCTCACTGCTTCTCAGAAGTGGTGGGAGGTATGTGTGCATGCAAAGCCTTACTCTTTCCTTCTTTCTATCTTGACAGGAGCACCAGCTATTCTATGACTCGGCCATTGGCCTGGTGAATCAGCCTCGTCCACTGCAACATCTGGCCCGCTGTGCTGCCCGGAAACAACTGGGAAAACGATGCCACCATGGCATTGCTCAATTACAATTGCCCTCTTCTCTGAAAGACTACCTGTATCTCCCATTTGAGGGCTATCTCAAATGAGATGAGTGCTATATGCGTATGCCGACATATGTCAGTTTAAACAAAAAAGAATCCATAGAATTTAGAATTATGTCCATTTCTTTGAGACGGTCAATTCCTGTATCTGTAAAGCCACAGATCAGTAAGTTTATAAATTATTATTGTTTCAAATATTATGACAAGGAGCACACTTTTTATTTGGAGAATGTATAGTGAGCGGTCATAACCTTTGCCCCCCAGTGTAGAATTTAGGACTGAAAACCCTAATTTAGACAGAATTATTTATACATATATGTCTGTGTGTGTGTATGTATGTGTGTGTTTCACATAATTATCTAGAATGGTAGGGGGCTCGCTGCACACCCCCTTACCCCAACTCCATAAGAGATCAGTTATTTTGAAGAAATACATGGCTCAGCTCAACTGTTTTTGTAGCAGAATTTGGAGTCCCAGAACTCCGGTGCAGTACCTCTGACTCAGGCAGCGAGTACGTGCGAGCGCATGGACGAAGACGACGCGTCAATCTGGCTGTGATTCAGGAAATCAGTTTATTTCAATTACAACAGCTGAGGGGTCTGCTCTATAGCAAAATGAGTTGCCAGAACAGCACACACATACCTTCCAGTAATCAGGTTTTATACAGCAATGGAGGCAATTCTTAGTCCCTCACTCCATGCTAGATCTATTTTTAAAAAGCCCGAGTATGATGACAAAAAGTCCTACCATCAAGAGAAGACTGGATAGAGAAAATGCTAGAGATCATGAGCATGGACAAACTAACATCACTAGTTTCCAAATCACAAACTAGATATATCAAAATAACAGATTGGACTCCTTTTATAGAGTGGTTGAAGGAAAATAAAACAAAACAATTAATCTAAAAAGAAGAGAATAGAAGATAAAATATACCATCACTAAGAAAGCAGAAGAAAAACAAACATTTTAACACCACTATAGAGAAGAATGGAAGTACAAATTCCCTTTCCTGACCGTATTACCCTCCCCTTATCCCCACTCCCTTCCTACCATACTCCACAGTCTTTTAGATTTGCCCTCCCAACCACTCCTTAATCATTCCCTTCCCCTCTTTTCCCTACAGTTTACCTCAATTGTTTTACCCCTATTTTATGTAAATTTGCCCATTAAAAACTATAATAAAAATTATTATTATTTAAAAAGCTATTCAAATCCTCTGTCAGAGGTTGATTTGTGATCAGCACCTTCACTTTTAAATTAAGCTCTAGATATACAGATGAATTAACATTTAATATGTCAAATTAATGTTACACTTATTTCATGACACACTCTTTTAACTGGAAACAGGGATAGCTATCGAACATTTTATACAGTAACAATCAACAAATAATTCAGTTTCACTGCAGTCTCTTGCTTCCCATTCTGAGGTCCTTTAATATCTGTCATTATAGAAGAGGGAACTCAGTTGTGTTGCTGACGTTCCTCCCTGCTTCTCCTTCTGCTTCTCTCAGTTTAGTCAGATCCAGATCGGCTACTCTGCCCTGGAAGAAATGGCCTTGATCTTTAAGAGATGAGAGTTCAATGCCCTTGGCTGACATCCTTCTATGTGCTCACACTTACAGCTTGTGCCCAGTTGGCAGTCATACATTTGATACTCTGTGTAATACACTGCCCAACTAATAATAACTTTATTTTTATACCCCGCCTCTATCTCCCGAAGGGACTTGGGGCGGTTTACAAAGGGACAATCCCGGAGAATACAGATTAAAACATAACAGAATAAAATAAAATCAAAACCAACACATCAGGTAAAAACATATCAATAACAAAGCAAACTCCATAAAAACAATATCATGGCTGAACGATAATAGATGCTGAGTTCGGAGGGCTCAGAGATTGTGCCGGGGTTCCTAAATAGAGCCAAGGGAAAGTACTAAATTTGATAAGGACAGGATGGGAGGGTAATGTCCTTAGACATTAAAGTGTCAGAATTACAGGATAGGGGGCCAAACTAACGTGCAGGAGCCTTGGTAAGATCGGGCTAATTCTCTGGTAAACTGCCCAGTCAAAGGCATAGTGGAACATCCAAGTTTTTAGATCCTTGCAAAGAGTAGATGCCAGTCTGATCTCCCTAGGTAGAGAGTTCCAGAGCCATGGGGCCACCACCGAGAAGGGCCTCTCCCTCAGTCCCCACCAACCACGCTTGAGACGGCGTTAGAAGCTAGAGAAGAGCCTCCCCAGATGACCTTAGGGTACGTGCCGGTTCGTAGGGGAAGATGTGATCATGAAGATAGACAGGTCCTGAACCGTTTAGGGCTTCAACTCCCACTATGCTGGTGATTCAGTAACTTTGAAACGTTTTGTTAGAGTATTTTTTAAAACTGGGTTGCTTTGCGTTTTTTGGGCTGTCTGGCCATGTTCCAGAAGCATTCTCTCCTGACATTTCACTCACATCTATGGAAGGCATCCTCAGAAGCGGTGAGGTTGGTTGGAAACTAGGCAAGTGACATTTATATATCTGTGGAATGTCTAGGATGGGAGAACGAACTCTTGTCTTTTTGAGGCAAATTTGAATGTTGCAATTGGCCAGCTTGATTAGCATTGAATGGCCTTGCAGCTTCAGAGCCTGCAAGGTGTGTTTTCCTTTTGAAAACACATCTGTCCCTTCCTTCTTTGCCTTATTTCTGAATGTCAACAGATTCCTACCCAGCCTGCCTTTCTCATCTTTTCCCTTGGTGCTTCATTCCTGGGACATCCTCACAATCTCAGGATTATACTGGTCTTCTCACTATGGCTCCATCTACACTGCCATTTCATCCAGTATCTGAAACCAGATTATCTGCTTTGAATTGGATTATATGGCAGTGTAGACTCATATAATCCACTTCAAAGCAGATATCCTGCATTCAGAAACTGGATTATATGGCAGCGTAGATCCAGCCTAAGTATGCTTTGTATCAGGATGAACAGAATAAATAAGCAATGACTGAGCAGTGTCCTTCTAAAGCTCTTTGCTAAAATCCATACTCCATTCAGTCCCCAAAAATGACCAGAATGAAAATAGAATTTTTGAGCTGATCACTTATTGATTTGGAATATTTTTTAATTTATTTCCTATATTTATACCCCGCCCTTCTTCCCCCGAAGGGGGACTTAGGGTGGCCTAACAAAAGCAACCATACAATGCTAGCATCATAAAAACAACCACAGAATAGATGGGTAAGAGTTTGACTTGCTGCTTATCTCACTGATTAACTGAGTTTCAGTTTGGCAGTGCCATGGTAATTCTATGTATTCTTATTTTGTATCTTTCTGGATCTCCTGCTCCTGCATTCGGAAAATGTAGAGGCTCTGCTAGCTTAGTTTCCTGATAATATAGTGTAACACTTGCTTAGAAAAAAAATCTTCTTAATGACTTGTATGTTATGTAAACAGAATTGGCCTCTAGTGTAGATAAGGATTTTTAAAGGGTCTTCCCTAAAAGAAAGCAAGAGGATGCAGAATCTTAGCTGTAGCCATGGAACATCACCATCTAGTGGCCACAGAGGTTGCTTCTGTAATTCTTACAATTCCCCTCTATATATAGACCCTCAATTAACCAGAACCCAAGCAACCGGCAAAAAAATCGAATAAATGTGACTTTACATAAAAATTACAGTACATATATCATAGAATCATAGATTTGGAAGAGACCACATGGACCATCTAGTCCAACCCCGTGCCAGACAGGAAACGCCAGTCAAAGTACCCCTGACATATACCATCTAGCCTCTGTTTAATAGCCTCCAAAAAGGCTTCCACCATGTAAAAACAGTAAAACTATGTTACATTACATTATTGCACTTCTAGATGGAGGACAGACTGCAAGGGTATGCTGGATCAGAACCCTCTGGTGTAGTCTTTCACTGATAGGATTATTAAAATTTCCTGATAATTGCTCCTCTGTGACAGGGTCTTGTTTAAAGATATAGTTGGATCTCGAGATATATCTTCCATCTCTTAACCACAGTATTCATTTTTTATCAGGAGTGCAGCTGACATTTATGACCAGTCCGCATTCTTTTCTTTCAATGAAATACTGGAGGTGTGAGGCATCCTTTTTGGAAGTATGAACAGAACACAATCCTGAAATTTACAATTTACTGAACTACCACTAACGACAAAAAAGAAAACTATCCCCAAATCCCTATGAGATGGAATACATTTTACTAGAGTAAACAGAAAACAGCAGTACTGTGAAGTATGAAGAAGGCCAAATTAGTATATGGAATTATTTGATTTTCTGGCCAGTGTATCTTTCAGCTATACTGATATGCTGGGGAAATTGGTGGAAGAAGGGCATGAGTCGTGCAGAAAGAAAACTGCCAGAGAGATCGGATCTCTGTAATTAAATCAGCCTGAACTCTCATCTTCCTTAAATAGCAGGGTTTTTTTAAAAAAAAAAATGAATAGAAATGATGAAGTTTAATTAATCAGTACTTTTAAAACTAGGCCATTGGGAACTATTACAGAAATGTGAAACATTAACTGTTTCCAGAAAGAGTTGCCTTCATTTCTTTGGGACCAGCAAAGACAAAGGCAACACCGTCCAGCTTTCGACCCTCTATTTACCAACTTGCCAATGAGGAAGATAAAATTTACACTATCTCATCTCTTTCATCGGTATTAAGTGCTTTGCATTTCTCTGATCAGAGAGAAAGGGCAGAAATATACTTTTTTCATTTCCTCAAAAAACAAGACAGTATAGAATACATAAGGTGCATTAATAATCTAGGGCCACATCTACACTGGCTGGTAAACCTGAAGTCAGCCAGTAGCAGAAACATTCTGGACTGACCCTAGAGGCACCCAAGGCCCAAACAGCCTCATAATCCAAGACAAGTGAGTTTAAAAACCCTGGGACCTTAAGAGTCCAGACACTAAGCTGTCATTCCCAGTAAATAGTCCCCAAGCATCCTGACAGGTTCAGTTGTAGCAGATTTTAGAAATCCGCAAGATAGACACAGGACTTTTGCTGGAAGTGTTCTTTAAAAAAAATATTAACAATGCGAGATGCGCTGGACCTCATATGCTCTGATGCAGATATCTGAACATGCATAAGCAGATTTCTTGTCATTACCTCTCCTCACTCTACTTTTTCCTTCATTAACCCCATTTCATTTTGAGGTCACTTGCCTGCCGTGTTGGTGCCCACTGTGTAAATGTAAGTTCTTTTTAATTTCATAAACATGAAAGAAATGCTTACAGAGCATTCTAATGGGAATTGCTTTCCAGTTGTGCTTCCATTTAGCCACCTGTGTGTCAACAGCTCCATTTGTTTACAACCCTCATCAGCTGTTTCTGTATTATAAAATGTGCACATGTGCTGGAGCAGTGCACACCAGTGCATGACCACATCACATGTTTTCTTGACTGCACATTTTTCGATGAAGTGGATTTTCTTCTGCATTTTAGGGCCTGTGTAGAAGCCCCCCCCCCCACACAGTCCTGAGCCCCCTGCAGTGGTGGATTGGAGTTTACATGGTCCAGCCTAGTTGAGACTTCACTTTTCTTATTGCCATCACTGTCCATAAGTAAGCCACGGAGCTCCTCACCATTGCAGGTGTCCAGTGGAACAATAGCAGAAGTGTTCAAGTGACCAGGAAGAAGGAGAACACAATGTGCGTCTTTTTTCCTGTGCTGACGAACGTAAGAGAAAGATTATTGTACCCGATCCAGCTGTTTACACTGAAGGCATAAGCTACTCTGGAGTTTGAAGCACAGTTTGGAGCACCCAACCTTTTTTTGAAACAGGGCAAAGATAGATTAATCCAGTTTAACCTGCAACTGGAGGAATATGAGGAAGGCATCACTCAGGGTTTTTTTTCCATGTCAGGAGCAACTTGAGAAACTGCAAGTTGCTTCTGGTGTGAGAGAATTGGCCGTTCTACTATCCTTGTGGGAGGCTTTTCTCATGTCCCCTCATAGGGAGCTGGAGCTGACAGAGGGAGCTCATCTGTACTCTCCAAGGATTTGAACGTCTGACCTGTTGGTCTTCAGTCCTGCTGGCACAAGGGTTTTACCCGTTGTGCCACCTGGGGCTCAGCACTCAGGGTGAGTCTGAGCCTTAATATCCATGTAGACAAACTCTTTAGACTGGCTAGCTTCAAATAAACAAAGAGGACCAATTAAAAGCCAGCAGACTTCTAAAAATAGTCTTGCATCAAAGATTGTCAGACTGCTTCCCAACCTGGCAACTAAAATTTTATTAACGGCAAAGCAATTGCTGCTGGATTGTGCCTTTTTTTACCCCAACTGATAGTATTAACGCATGGGCCAGGCAATAGCAGGTGTGAGTCAGTTTGCGAGTGACCCCAAGTTCTCTGACCTTTCTATTTCCTATTTCTCTTCACCATTTAGATCTTAAATGGCTGTTCTAAGTGGTTGAACTTGAGGGTGAGGCAGACACTGAAAACCCACCTGAGGCAAACTGTGAACCAACTGATGTTGTCTTCTCAGATGATGATGAGAAGGACTTGTTGGATTGTACAGTCAAGGCTAAAAAACCCTAGGCAAAGAATGCAGTCATTGAGGTACTTACACAAGGGAAACAGGCTTAAAAAACACAAGTAGACACCTAACATTGTTGGAACACATTTGCAATGAAAATTTGCTAAAGCTGGCCCTCATCAGCTGAATGGGTTCTTTTTTTTCCAAGTAAAACTGTTGTCGTGTCATCATAAGAACGTCCCTCTCAAACTGAGATGTGTTCCTTTAATGATGGGAAAGAAATGTCATTTAAGAAAAATAGTAAACGGAAATCTTTAACAGGTATTGGCTGTTTCTCGTATATTCTAGGACAGGGCTGTCCAACTTCTACTGGACCTGTGGCCGGAATTCCGGTTACTGATGACCTGGGGGGCCGAAGGGTCTGCCTCCGCCCCCGGCTCCGCCCCCTCCCTGGCTCCGCCCCCTCCCTGGCTCCACCCCTGCTCCACCCCCAGCTCCGCCCCCTCCCCGCCTTGGAGGTGTCTGTGGAGGACACCGGGGCTTTGACTTGGAGATAGAGATGAACACCAAAATCCCAGTCTCAAGTCCCAGTCCCTGCTTTGAACTGGATTATATTGCAGTGTGGACTCAGGGCCCTTCACACAGCCATATAACGCAGAATATCCAGGCAGGAAACCCCACAAAACCTGCTTTGAACTGGATTATATTGCAGTGTGGACTCAGGGCCCTTCACACAGCCATATAATGCAGAATATCCAGGCAGGAAACCCCACAAAACCTGCTTTGAACTGGATTATATTGCAGTGTGGACTCAGGGCCCTTCACACAGCCATATAACTCAGAATATCCAGGCAGGAAACCCCACAAAACCTGCTTTGAACTGGATTATATTGCAGTGTGGACTCAGGGCCCTTCACACAGCCATATAACGCAGAATATCCAGGCAGGAAACCCCACAAAACCTGCTTTGAACTGGATTATATTGCAGTGTGGACTCAGGGCCCTTCACACAGCCATATAATGCAGAATATCCAGGCAGGAAACCCCACAAAACCTGCTTTGAACTGGATTATATTGCAGTGTGGACTCAGGGCCCTTCACACAGCCATATAACGCAGAATATCCAGGCAGGAAACCCCACAAAACCTGCTTTGAACTGGATTATATTGCAGTGTGGACTCAGGGCCCTTCACACAGCCATATAACGCAGAATATCAGGCAGGAAACCCCACAAAACCTGCTTTGAACTGGATTATATTGCAGTGTGGACTCAGGGCCCTTCCACACAGCCATATAACCCAGAATACCTGCTTTGAACTGGATTATCGGAGTCCACACTCATATAATCTGGTTTAAAGCAAATAACATGGGATTTTATTCAGATGTGTGGAAAGGAAGTCAAATAAGAAGCCAGGGCCCTTCCACACAGGCCTATAACCCTGAATGATAAGGCATAATATTCATTCTGCCTCTGCTAATAATAATAATAACAACAACAACAACAGGTTCCTGGAGTAGGAGACCTCCAAGGGCCATCCAGGGCCATCCAGTCCAATCTCCTTCTGCCATAAGGGGAAAACACAATCAAAGCATTCCTCACAGATGACCATTCAACCTCTGATGATGATGATAATAATAATAATAATAATTACAATGGGTTCCTAGAATAGGAGACCTCCAAGGGCCATCCAGTCCAATCTCCTTCTGCCATAAGGGGAAAACACAATCAAAGCAATCCTCACAGATGGCCATTCAGCTTCTAATGATGATGATGATAATAATAATAATAATTACAATGGGTTCCTAGAATAGGAGACCTCCAAGGGCCATCCAGTCCAATCTCCTTCTGCTATAAGGGGAAAACACAATCAAAACATTCCTCACAGATGGCCATTCAGCCTCTAATGATGATGATGATGATAATAATAATACAATGGGTTCCTAGAATAGGAGACCTCCAAGGGCCATCCAGTCCAATCTCCTTCTGCTATAAGGGGAAAACACAATCAAAACATTCCTCACAGATGGCCATTCAGCCTCTAATGATGATGATGATGATAATAATAATAATAATAATAATTACAATGGGTTCCTAGAATAGGAGACCTCCAAGGGCCATCCAGTCCTACCTCCTGCTATAAGGGGAAAATACAATCAAAGCATTCCTCAGCCATGTTGAATCAAACCTAAACTCTCATGAGAGCAACAGAAAGTACTGAACCTTGAGTTTGGGAGTTGTAGTTCTCCTCCATCCAGAGAGCACTGTGGACTCAAATAATGATGGATCAGGACCAAACTTGGCACGAATCCTCAGAAGAGGAGGAAGCCGGAAACGGAATGGATGAGCATCCCCCCCGCGCGCTCCAAACTCAGCACCGCCCCTTTTTCGCTCTGGCCACGCCCCCTCTCGCTTGGTGCACTCTCTCCTTCCCTCTTTCTTTCACGTGGGGGAAAAGGGAAGGAATGAAAGGGGAAAGAGAGAGAGAAGGAGGGGAGGGAGAGAGAGGGGGAGGGAGGAAGTAGAAGGAGGAGGAAGGAGCCTGCTCCCTGCCCTGCCCCGCCCCGCCCCTCACCCCCGGCCGGGGGAAAATAAATAAAAAATATTCGAAACAAATATTCAAAAATATATTCGAAACAAATATTTTTACAATTTTTTTTAATCTTAAAAAGCAGATATCTTGCAGGAGGGTAGGGGGCCGTGGGGAAGGGGTTGGGGGGCTGTATACGGCCCGCGGGCCGCCAGTTGGACAGCCCTGTTCTAGGAGAAACCTTCTTTTTGAGAAAATATACAGGGTGTTCCAAGATGATGGACCCAGTTTCAAAGTAGTGTATTTCACAATGACAACATGTTACAATTGCACAAGAAGTTGTGCAACTGGTTATCAAGTTTTACTAATCATTTTGAGCCAGAAACAAATCTAAAAAATAACTTCACAAATTGCCTATGTTATGGTTTGCCATCTTACTAATGGCTGAGGCTAGGGGCTGTTCACGCACTGGCAGAGGAATCTAGTAACAATCACTTGAAACTCTGCCCTTTCAAATGATAATTTTATTTATTATTTATTTATGGCATTTTACCCCGCTCTTCTCAACCCCCGAGGGGGGACTCAGAGCGGCTTCCAAAAGGCATAATTTGATGCCTACATCACAATTGCAGTATAAAACACAATATAAAACCCTCCACATTCGACACTAAAATACATTAAAATACAATTATATTCACACATCCTTTGCATTCACCTATGTTAAAAACAGTGTTCCATCCATAAAAGCATTTAGCCCTATTCACCAACTTTCCATTAAAACTACTAAAGTGCTGTCCTGTGCTACTATGCGAACGCCTGGTCCCACATCCAGGCTTTCACTTTTTTCCTGAATGTCAGGAGGGATGGAATTGATCGTATGTCGCTAGGGAGCGCATTCCACAGACGGGGAGCCACCACCGAGAAGGCCCTCTCCCTCGTCCCCACCAGCCGCGCCTGGGAAGCCGGCGGGAGCGAGAGCAGGGCCTCCCCGGATGATCTTAAAGTACGAGGTGGGACGTAGCGGCAGATGCGTTCGGACAAGTAAGCTGGGCCAGAACCGTATAGAGCTTTAAAGGTCAAAACCAGCACTTTGAATTGAGCCTGGAATTGGACCGGCAGCCAGTGGAGCTGACACAACAGGGGGGTGGTATGCTCCCTGTATGTAGCTCCAGTTAGTAGTCTGGCTGCCGTCCGTTGGACTAGTTATAATTTCCGAACTGTTTTCAAAGGCAGCCCCTCGTAGAGCGCGTTGCAGTACTCTATTCGGGATGTGACCAGAGCGTGGACGACTGTAGCCAGATCAGACTTCCCAAGGTACGGGCGCAACCGCCGCACGAGTCTTAACTGTGCAAAAGCTCCCCCGGCCACCGCTGAGACCCGGGGCTCCAGGCTCAGTGATGAATCCAGGATCACTCCCAAGCTGCGATAAGAGTCTCATTCAGGGGTGATTTGTGGTTGCAGAGGTATAGCTATTTCAAATCGGATCCATCTTTTTGCAACACCGTATATTTCAAAATCAATCCCCCATCCACAGAAACATAGAGATTATTGCAACTCCTCATTTATATTCTATGCTGGGTAACCAATATAGACATTCATACATATTTTACTACTTAGTAACTTAAGCCAAGATACTACTGGCCAGAGAATAACAATAGCATAGGAACAGGTGCACATGTGGCACTCACTAGAGGTAAGAGCCCATACAGCATTTCTTTTCATCAACCCCTAGACTTGGACTTTTCCTCACCGAGTCTTGATCTATTTCTGTAGAATGGGAGACACAATGGCGTTTGGGTTACTGACATAAACACATCTGACTGCCTGTCTATCTATGTATACACAAATACACATCTAGAACATATAAATGTATGTCTTTTCATAGAATCATAAAATAAGGGAGCTGGAAGAGGCCACATGGGCCATCTAGTCCAACCTGCTTTTGAACATTTTGATTTTGACAAGCAATGTATCTGAAAGCTTCAGCTGCTCCTTTGTACAATAGCGTATCAGGAATGCATACGGAACTGTGAAATTCAGTCCCGTTTGGACAAAAATAAAAGTAGCCGACCCACTATTCAGGCATGATTAGACAAGTGCTCTTAAATTAAATATATTCCTTATTTGTTATTTGACATATATACTGTATGTATACAAATAAAATGTGTGTGCAAACATACACACACACACAAACATATATATACACACTGTATATATACTAACACTTTCAATACATAAAAATACATACTTCAATATATTATCCGAACTGGATTAGAATTCAATTAAATCCCACATTTTAAATTTGCAATTCGAAGTCCCTAGCTAATTGGAAGTCCCTGAATCTGTCTCTACTGGGCAGAATATCTCTAATAAAAATGAACGTCTTACCAAGGACGTTATTCCTTTTTCAAAGCATACCAGTATTAGTAAACGATAAGCTATTAAATTTATGGGAGAAGGATCTAAGGAAATTCATATGGCAAGGAAAGAGAGCCAGAATCAACTGGAAAAATCTGATAGATGAGAAGGAGAGGGGAGGATTGGGGATGCCAGACCTAAAATCATATTATGAGGCTAGCGCCCTGGAATGGGTTATAGACTGGACCACTTTAAAAGACAATATGTTGCTATCCCTGGAGGGTTTTGATTTAAGAGCCGGCTGGCATGGGTACCTATGGTACAGTAGGGCGAAGCTAGAAAAAAATTTCAACCAACACTGCTTCAGGAAACCACTACTGAGAATATGGCAGAAATATAGAGAGAGGCTATTTGATAAAACACCGACCTGGCTATCACCCCAAGAGGCCTACCATAGAAGACAATATGGGAAAAATAATTAGCTAAGTTACGATATGTTACTAAAGAGTCGAGGCATAGAGCAGTCAATGAAAGATATAGAAGAACTAAGAGAGTTGGACAGCACTATAGACTGGCTCCAGTACAGACAAATTGTTGAAATATATCGAAAGGATAAAGCCCGAGGTTTTGAAAACCCCAAACACTTTTGGGATGGATTAATACAAAAAAAGAAAGGGAAAATCTCAGCCCTATATAAAAAATTATTGCAATGGAACACAGAGGAAGAAACTATAAAAGTGTGTATGGTAAGGTGGGCCCAGGACCTAGGCCATGAAATACCTCTCAGGCAATGGGAAAGGATTTGGAAAAAATATCATAAATATACATATGCTAATGATTTAGAAGAGAACGGTATCAAAATATTCTACAGGTGGCACTTGACACCAAGTAAAATCGCCAAGTATAACCCCAGATATTGTAATAAATGCTGGAAATGTGGAGTAGTTGAAGGGAAATTTTTTCATATGTGGTGGGGGTGTAACCGGGTAAGAAGCTTCTGGAAAAGTGTGTATAGAGAAATGAAAAAGGCGTTAAAAATGGAGTTTAATTTCAAAGCAGAATATTTGTTGTTAGGCCTATTGGATTATCCAATTGATAAGAATAAGGAAAAACTTTTCATTTATTGTATCACAGCAGCGAGACTGGTGATGGGAAGACATTGGAAGGAAAAGATTCTACCCAAGACGGATGAATGGGTGCTTAAGTTGATGGACATTATGAACATGGACGGCCTGACAAGGGCAATGTCCCAAAATATGGAACCTACAGACTGGTCACTAATATTGGATTATCTGGAAAAACAAGGAAATATGAAAATTAATGAAAAGGTTTATTTATACTGAAATATCGCCAGGTCTGGCTAAGAGGATTTGCTTTCTTTTTTATGGTTGAAAATCAAGATATAGATAGACCATGTGAAGGTCCTAGAAGGTGGGACTCAGAGGGGGAAGTCTAAGATACTTTGTGTGTTACTGTATGGGGGTGTCTGTTCTGTAGGGGGAGGGAAGTTATGTGTTAGTCAAGTGGAATGTTGTATGTGTTTTTTATTCTTGAAAACTGTCAATAAAATATACTTTAAAAAAAATTGCAATTCGATGATCGATTTATCCTAATTTTCGGACTAATCTTTTGCCTTTCATCACTGTATGCAGAGACAAGGATGGTTCCCTTTTGATAAGAGTTAAGGTGCAGTACTTACATTGACCTAGGTTTTCTTAAAGTATTTTTAGACTTCTACATAAGTACATATAGTAGCATTTCTAACAATTTGTGATATGAGTATTAAAAAGCAAAGGGCTACTTTATCAAATGCATGAAGGTAGATATTGTGTATACATGTTCCTGAAGAACAGTGAAAAAAGCAAATGAACTAGGTAAGTAAGATCTTAAAAGTATTTGAACTGTATGGACTGTGAGGATGAGACATTCATTGTACTGGATTCTCTGCTAATATTAGTCAATCTTATTTGAAGCATCTCTAGCTTTCGTGATCGGAGGAGTTGGGACAATATGGATTTACTACACTTCCGATTCACTTCAGCATGCTATTAAATCAACTCCCCATCCTTTTCTCTTGTGTACTTTTATATTACTACTTTAACGTTTCTAAGAAAGCTCTTGCCCAACCTTTGTCTACTTCCATGTCTGGGTGCTATCGCTACCATCCATATTGTAATGGGAACACATTATTTGCACCTGTGTCTTTGTGACATAAGTGGATATGTCACACCATAGCAGAAGACGGTATTAGTCCCAAACAGGAAATCCTGCTTTTGCTCCACTGAAATTTTCTGGAAACTGAGCCTTTGATCCATTCTGTAGTTGGAAGGCTTCACTTGACAACTATCTACAAAATTATTAATTCCTCGGTGGTGGTTAAAGAAACGAAAAGCCCAATCAGTACAATGTGTTTTGTTTTCAACAGGCACCGCCTAGGAGCCTTAGACCTCGTTTCAGGGGAAAAAAGTACCTCATCGTCTACCACTGAAACCATGTAAGTGTGATGAGCCATTAGCACCGAGATCTACCGAATGTCTCTCTTCTGCCTTAAAGGGAGAAAGGAGGGTGGCTGTGTCTTTTTGTTGGTCTAGCTAGCTTAAGCCTCCAGGCATTCTCTACCTAGCTCTGTTCCCAGAAGCTTCTTGCTGTGCGCATTTAAAAGGCTATTAACAGGCCTGCATTAATCTGGTGTTTGTAACGATCATCAGGTTATGCTAAATATATTATTTTTTCATCAAATTCAAAGTTTATTGAGTAGCCCACTGACTAAAAGACAAATACAGAAAAATACACAAATAGATATTAATCACTGTCCTAAAACTCCTGTAATAGTGAACGTGCGTTAAAACACAATTAGAACTTGATTAAGTTAAAAGTTGAACATAATTAGAAATATTGTTAAAGGGCCAAGGTAAAACTACATACCACAGAAATTGAGGATGAAGGTTAAAACAGAGGTTAAAATAGACCCGCTCTAGCACAATCCCAATCCCGTTCAGATCTATGCGTCACCCTTACGATTTACCCCCATCGCCCCCAAATACGCTGTTCTCAACTGCGTTGCTTTATGTAGAAGAAGGGCCGTATGGTGTGTTAATACCTGAGCATTCTGGCCAGCCGCCATTGCAAATGTAGTTTGGATCTGGGGATCATCCCAGGGAGTCTTCTGTGTCAGGAATGGCCTTAGATCTTGATTTCTCGCTTTCTTCTACAAGATACAACTAAACAGTACGTGTCATCACATCCTCTACCTCTGGCGCCCCACAGATACAAAAACGTTCATGATATGGAACCTGGCTAAATCTTCCATGTTCAAATCAGGTTCTATGCAACATTTGGAATTGGGTTGCTGTGAGTTTTTCAGGCTGCATGGCAATGTTCCAGCAGCATTCTCTCCTGACATTTTGCCTGCGTATGTGGCAAGCATCCTCAGTGGAGTCTCTATCTATCTATCTATCTATCTGTATCTGTGGAATGTCCATGGTGGGACTACAATAGAAATAAAGTCCAGCCTAAACTTTCAGATGTGCGGTCCCAAGCATGGAGAGGAGAGGAGAGGCTATCTTCTCCTGGTTAGACCCAACCAGGTATTATACATGCCAGGTATCAGGTCCTGCCTTTGCTCCTTCGGGGCATCGATGGCGACTGAGCTGTGGCTACAACACAGCTGCTCCTGGCAACCTAGTTCCCTACTTCCCTTGCCAAGGATGGTGTGCAAATATAGTGATGGAAAAGCTCATGCTGTTGGATTCTGAGGAGAAATGTGGTGCCTTTCAGAATCCCATTACATGGACAAGAGAACCTGGAGTGGGATTGAGGCAAACAGACCCATTGCGTGCCAGGCAGGGGCTCAATGGGCCCTCAGCTTTTAGGAAGATGTAGTCGAGCCAGGAAGCCCCAAACCCAAAAAGAACCAACTGCAGAGAGTCCCCAGTATTCCTTTTGGCCCATGGCCTAAGTTGCACCAGTACCAGACTCCTTTTTCCCCCTTCCCTTCTGCCTCACTCAGTTCCATACATCACACTGCACCAACTTCGTCCCTCCCAGTACACCCAGCCACCATTGCCTCCCATTGCCCCATCCACACAACATTTGCACAGCCAATAGAACCCATGCATTCAGTATCCACAAGTTGGAAGTTCCCCCAATCTGCCCCGTTGTTGCCCCAAGGCACTCTGCCTCTTCCCCATCTTGTCTCTGCTTTTTCTTCTCTCCGTTCTCCCTCCCATGCCTGGGGAAAGCCCGGAAAAGCGGCCGCTCGCAATCAGTGGCCTGGCCCCCAGCTGGGACCTGAAGTTCACCCAAGGACACTGGTTATGGACTCCTCTTGCTGCTATTCTCACTGCTTTGCACCCCAAGCCCCAAAGGCTCTGCAGTTCACCCAAGGACAGTAATTACATCAAGGAGAACTACAACTCCCAAAGGAAGGCAGCACTGCGTTGCCTGTTTTAAAGATCATAACTCTGGGAGCAAGAACTGTATGGGAAAATCTGGGAAATTGCTGGGGATCTCCTGTATGTACAGTGTGGCTTCATAAGTATTCCCTTTGACCCCTTTGACCCCTTGTAACCCCTTCCCTTCCCCCTCTTTCCCATGTAAAGAAAGATTGCCTGTATTTTCGCTATTGTGTCAGCTGAGAGGAAGTAACTGGATTCCCATCCTAACCCTTTTATGGATCATCATTGTTCTCATTGCATGAGTATTTCTGATGGAAATCTTGTTTTGGATTACCCAGGCCCTTGTCTTGGGCCCACATTCCATCAGCCTGAAGGAAGTATTAATCATCGGAGTTTAGTCCAATTAATTCATCCTCTGGGACCTGGACATGAAATATTTGCTCACACAGCGGGAGCCACGGCTGGCCTCGGAACCCAGATGGTGTCCCAAAATAGACCCTCGGTCACACAAAGGCTTGAGTGAGTTTCTGTCGTCAAGTCTCTTCCTCCTTTTCCCATTCATCCTCAAATCCACTAATCCTATCACTCCCAGGTGTCATTTAAGGTCGTTTACCTAGCTAGGACTCTTTTGTTTTACTCATATGCCAATATTGACAGTCATTTCCGTCTGAGCTTCCCTTCCTGGATGTCCATATATGGCCGCAGACCCCTGATTGGCTGGGATGGCAAATGGGAGTAAGCGCCCGATAGGCTCCCAGAGCCGGTCAACACCCCATCCATCAGCTGATCTCTACGTTCCGACCAATCATCGACGGAGCCGGCCCAGAAGGGGCAGGCGGAAATTTCAATTGTTTTGACAGTTCTGTAACCTTTAAAAACCAATGTTTTGAATGTATATGCATGCGTCTTTATGGATCAGGGAATTTGCGGTCGCATCCTACTCAGCTGAGCAGAATAAACAATTTCGTGGCATCTACCTAACAGATTGGTGAGCATAATTGGGTCCAAGGGAGGCGGGTAGATTATGAGGGCCTAACTGCTCCTGGCTCGCCAGGTTAACTGAACCCCTCGCGGGCTCTGCTCTGTGGTCGGTCCACGAGACTTGCCCGGTTGTCGGAGCAGCCGGTCCGGGGAAGTGACAGCTGTTCGATAACAAAGATGCCTACTAGGGTTGTGCATTTGGAGTAGAACTTGAGTTGCTTTGTGTCCCGGCTTTCGGTGGAGCCCCGATCCGTTTTTTAGGAGGCCCCCAAAATCAGGAGGGCAGATATCTGTTTCAGTTTGGGGCCTCGAAAGGTCCATTTTCTATTGGACCATGATGGTGGAGGGCTTTCCACCCAGGTTCCCAGTCCCGGCATGCATGCGCTTAAAGGTATTGCCTCCCCCGGCCTAGGAAGGGAGGGGGCGGGCACCGGGAGGAGTAGGCGGTGCCAAGGGGCAGCGCGTCACGCCAGGCCTGTGACGCGCTGCCCCTTGGCACCGCCACTACTCCTCCTTTAAATTCCCGGCCTAGGAAGGAGGGGGCGCTGAAATGGAGAAGTAGGCGGTGCCAAGGGGCAGCAGCGTCACGCCAGGCCTGTGACGCGCTGCCCCTTGGCACCGCCTACTCCCTTTCGGCGGCTCCCCGGCCTAGGAAGGGAGGGGGGCGCCAAACAGAGGAGTAGGCGGTGCCAAGGGGCAGCGCGTCACGCCAGGCCTGTGACGCTGCCCCTGGCACCGCCTACCCTCCTTTTTCGGCGGCTTTAGGGGCGGGGCCTGGGCTGGTGGCGGGGCCTGGTGGCGGGGCCTGGTGGCGGGGCCTGGTGGCGGGGCCTGGTGGCGGGGCCTGGTGGCGGGGCCTGGTGGGCGGGGCCGAGTGGCCCGCAGGTCATCAGTGACCTCTTATCCGGCCCTGGACCCGGTACAGCACTGGTATAGATGAGTGAAGGTGCCACCTAGTGTGCTGTTGGGAGATAGCTAGGAAGAGGTGTGGATAATATGAAGAGGGCATGTCAGCAGTGAAGGTAACCCGGATTATGTCAAGAGAAGATATTTTAAATGAACAGAAGGCCGCTAAATATGAGATGCAACAAGAATGTATATAGTAACATTAATTAATGTAACGTCACATAAATATTACTCGGAGAAATCAAGTCTAAGGTAAGGCAGTCGGTGTCCCGATGCAATAGAATGGAACAAATTACTTTCTATTAGTTGTGTCCTCTTTGGATTTTGCTGCGTGAGGGCGTAAAAGCCGTCAGTTATACAAGATTGACAAAGAGATAGATCACAGAGTAGCAAAGGCATAGAGTGCATTCAGAAGACTTCACAAAAGAGTCTGGAGCAATAAACACCTGAGGCAAAGCACAAAAATCAGTGTGTACAGAGCTATCATACTGTCTGTTCTCCTATATGGGTCTGGAACATGGGTCACCTATCGCCAACACCTACGACTCCTTGAACAGGGCTGTCTTCGCTCAATGTACACTGGACTGACTATGTGACTAATGTTGCTGTCCTTGAGCAAGCAGGGATCACCAGCATTGAGGCCATGCTATTGAGAACGCAGCTGCGCTGGGCAGGGCACGTCTCTAGGATGGAGGACCACTGCCTCCCAAAGATACTACTCTATGGTGAACTCGCTGTGCACAGGTCAGCGCAAGAGAGGTGCCCCAAAAAAGAGAGATAAGGACTCCCTGAAGCAACATCTCAGGCTCGGCCAGATTGATCACCAACAATGGTCCACCCTTGCCTCACATCGGGAGGCATGGAGACGCACTATCCACAATGCTGTGGCCTCTTTCAAGAAGACACGCCAAAAGGGTCTCGAAGAGAAAAGACAACGCAGAAAGAACCGCAACTTAGAAACAATATCACCCAAGAAGGCTTTCCGCTGTGCCTTCTGCAACCAGACTTGCCTATCTCAGATTGGCCTTTTTTGTAGACAGCGTGAGAAGAGTCCTTCCTCAATCTTCGTTTGCGAAGAAAAGCCACTAACAGCTTAGCACAATATTAGTAACACACATTCCCATATTGTACTATACCAGTATACTGTAATATTATTAGTAATATTACATGTAATATGAAACATATAATTATTATATTGTATTATTAGTGTTATATTGTATTACATTATGATATTATAAATATTATGTGTGTATACAATATATTATATTAGCACAGCACCATATTAGTATTACATATTACTATATTGTACTATATGATGGGCGTATTTGCCAAGCTTTCAGTTCCCTCTCTCTGCCATAGAGTGCTGGTTCTTCAAGAAGCTACAGCTCCCAGGATTCCATAGCATCAGGGCCGGATCTTGCTCCCCCTGGTGGCCAGATATTAAAAATTGCCTCTGTCTGTCTTGTGTATTTGTGTGTCTCAATGTAATGTGTGCATTGTGATCCCAAACCTTTTTGGCCTACCGCCCCCTTTCCAGAAAAATATTTACTCACCGCTCACCTAGAAACTTTTTTCAAAAAAAATTTAATAGCAATTAAACAGAAAGAGATATGTATTAATGCACTGGTTCTCAACCTTTCTAATGCCGTGAGCCCTAAATAAGGTTCCTCTTGTTGTGGTGACCCCCAACCATAAATTACACACGAAGGCAGCTCTAAACAAGGAGGAGGGGAAGGAAAGAAGGAAAGAGGGAGGGAGGAAAGAAGGAACAAAGGAAAGAGAGAAGGAAGGAAGAAAAGAAGGAAGGAGGGAAGGAAGGAAGGAAAGAAGGAAGGAGGGAAAGAAGAGGGAAGGAAGGAAGGAGGGAGGGAGGGAGGGAAGAAAGGAAAGAGGGAAAGAGGGAAGTAAGAAAGGAAAGAGGAAAAGAGGGAAGGAAGGAAAGAAGGAATGAAGGAATGAAGGAACAAAGGAAAGAGAGAAGGAAGGAAGAAAAGAAGGAAGGAGGGAGGGAAGGAAAGAAGGAGGGACGGAAGGAAGGAAGGAAAGAGGGAAGGAAGGAAGGAAAGAAGGAAGGAAAGAAAGAAGGAAAGAGGGAAGGAAGAAAGGAAAGAAGGAAGGAGGGAATGACAGAAGAAACGAAGGAAAGAGGGAAGGAAGGAAAGAAAGAAAGAAAGAAGGAAGGAAGGAACCAAAGGAAGGAAAGAAGGAAAGAGGGAGGGAGGAAAGAAGGAACAAAGGAAAGAGAGAAGGAAGGAAGAAAAGAAGGAAGAAGGGAAGGAAGGAAGGAAGGAAAGAAGGAAGGAGGGAAAGAAGAGGGAAGGAAGGAGGGAGGGAGGGAGGGAAAGAAAGGAAAGAGAGAAGGAGGGAAAGAAGGAAGGAGGGAAGGAAGGAAGGAGGGAAGGAAGAAAGGAAAGAAGGAAAGAGGGAAGTAAGAAAGGAAAGAGGAAAAGAGGGAAGGAAGGAAAGAAGGAATGAAGGAACAAAGGAAAGAGAGAAGGAAGGAAGAAAAGAAGGAAGGAGGGAAGGAAAGAAAGGAGGGAAGGAAGGAAGGAAGGAAAGAGGGAAGGAAGGAAAGAAGGAAAGAGGGAAGGAAGGAAGGAAAGAAGGAAGGAGGGAATGACAGAAGAAACGAAGGGAAGAGGGAAGGAAGGAAAGAAAGAAAGAAAGAAAGAAGGAAGGAACCAAAGGAAGGAAAGAAGGAAAGAGGGACGGAAAGAAGGAAGGAGGGAAGGAAAGAAGGAAGGAGGAAAGGGAAAGAAGGAAGGAAGGAAGGAAGAAGGGAAAGAAGAATACACCCAGGAATACACCCAGGTGGACGGACCTGCCATTGGGCCTGAGCGGGTTCCATTGGAAGCCTTTATGATGCAACCAACCGCTCTAACGGCGCCTTTCCTGCCTGGTATGGGAAAGGTGGCGGTCGCAGGATCCAGTCCGTTGGGAGCGGAACCTGCCTGCGCCTGGTGAGCTGAGACTGAAGGCTTCCTTCTGGGGACCTGACTCTCTCCACTGGGGTTGTGGGATCACGTGCGTGAGCGGCAGCCACCCTGCCGCTGTCCACTTCGTCACTTGACTGCATGGAGCGCTGTTACCTTCTTGCTGAAGCGGTACCTTTTGAGCTACTCTCATTTGCATGTTTGCTAGGTTGGCAGGAGCTTGGGCTAACAGCTCACCCTGGTCCCTGGATTCAGACCACCGATCATTTGGTCAGCAAGTTCAGCAGCTCAGCGGCAGGGGGGCTCATAATACTAATAATTATACTACTACTAATAATAATAGAATGCAATCATATAATAATTGCATGTTATATATTATATGTAATAGTACTAATAATATTGCAGTATAGTGGTATAGTACAGGGCTGTCCAACTGGCGGCCCCGGGGCCGGATCCGGCCCCGTAGCCTGTTGGACACGGCCCCACCTATGCCCTCAGCCAACATTTTTAAATTTTTTTAAAAATCGATTTTTAATTAAAAAAAAAAGGCCGGGGGAGGGGGAGGCGGGGCAGGGAGGAGGAAGAGAGCTAGCTCCTCCTTTTCAGCGCCCCCTCCTACCTAGGAAGGGAGGGCGCCCGGCAAAGGGCAGAAGGCGGCGCCAACGGCAGCGCGTCACAGGCCTGGCGTGACGCTGCTGCCCCTGGCACCGCCTACTCCTCCTTTTCGGCGCCCCTCCCTTCCTAGGCCGAGGAGCCGCCGAAAAAGGGCAGAAGGCGGCGCCAAGAGCAGCGCGTCACAGGCCTGGCGTGACGCGCTGCTCTTGGCACCGCCTACTCCTCCTTTCGGCGGCTCCCGGCCTAGGAAGGAGGGGGCACCGAAAAGTAGGCGTAGGCGGTGCCAAGAGCAGCGCGTCACGCCAGGCCTGTGACGCGCTGCTCTTGGCGCCGCCTACTCCTCCTTTTTCGGCGGCTTTAGGAGAGGGAGGGGCCTGGGCTGGGGGCAGGGCCTGGGGGTGGGGCCTGGGGGCGGGGCCTGGGGGCGGGGCCTGGGGCGGGGGCCTGGGGGCCGCCGGCGGCCCGCAGGTCATCAGTGACCTCTTATCCGACCCTGGACCCGCCAGAAGTTGGACAGCACTGGTATAGTACAATAGAGTAATATGCAATACTCTCTCTCTCTCTCTCTTGGCATTAGGAATGACTCATCCCACGCTTTTTACAAGCGCGTAGATGACTGAAAAGGCCAATCTGAGATAGGCAAGTTCGGTTGCAGAAAGCACAGCAGAAAGTCTCCTTGGGTGATGTTGTTTCCAAGTTGTGGTTCTTTCTGCGTTGTCGTTTCTCTTCGAGACCCATTTGGCATGTCTTCTCGAAAGAGGCCGCAGCATTGTGGATAGTGCGTCTCCATGCCTCCCGATGTGTGGCCAGGGTGGACCATTGTTGGTGATCCTGAGATGTTGCTTCAGGGAGTCCTTATATCTCTTTTTTGGGGCACCTCTGTTGCGCTGACCTGTGCCGAGTTCACCATAGAGTAGTATCTTTGGGAGGCGGTGGTCCTCCATCCTAGAGACCTTGTGCCCTGCCCAGCGCAGCTGTGTTCCCAATAGCATGGCCTCAATGCTGGTGATCCCTGCTTGCTCAAGGACAGCTACATTCATCACTATCCTTGGAAAGATAGTGTGTGTGTGGTGTGCAGGCCCAGAAAGCGCACTTGCCTGCCAGTACCTGCAGCCAAATGCCCCTGACTCTAGAGCAGGGGTGGGCAATTACCGGCCCTCCAGGTGTTTTGGACTTCAACTCCCAGAAATCCTAACAGCTGGTACGCTGGCTAGGATTTCTGGGAGTTGAAGTCCAAAACACCTGGAGGGCCAGTAATTGCCCACCCCTGCCTAGAGGAAGAGGCACTTGGCTGCAGGCCCTGGCAGTGCCCTTGCTTTTTGGGTCTGCGTGCCACTCTCTTTCCAAGGCAAGGGGGCAAGTTCTGGGAAGCGCTCGTCTACAGGTGAAAGCAGGCTTGGAGCAGAGATCGGCTCCAACTTGCTTTCGTGTCGAGCTGATTTTCACGTGAGGAGAGGGCTTCTCTTTTCGTGCTCCCAAAGAAACGGGAGAAACGAATTGTGCGCACAGCTCTCATGCCTCCTCACCAATCCATACCACTGATCCATATTGATCAATGTCAGCCTTAGATCTGTGCCAGCCAGATATGGTACATAGATCATAACATGTCATATACATTTTGGTTCCTGGGTTATTAATATCATTTCCTAATTGATTCTGTCATAAAAACATGGGGAAAGTTTATTAAAATGCAAACATGACAAAACAAGGGGAGGTTGCTTACTGATAGCACAACGAAACAACAAGGGGAAAAACATACAAAGTTTTATAGACAAGACAGAATAATAAGCTATGTATTGTTTAGAAACAGATGTAAGTGAAATCAATAGGGTAATATACAATATATAGGATTGCAAAGTGATAAGCATGTAGCATTAAACAAAGATAGCATGCATACAGTATATAATGAGTATTATATACACCAGGATACAATGAAGGTGAAATACATAAATACATAGGTTGCATTGATTGATCATGGGAATGTAACAACCAACAATATATACCACGATAATGGCATAGAAATATATAAAACCCCAGGTCTATAGAGAAACAGTATAATAAGGTATAGGTGAGTGAAGGTGCCACCTAGTGTGCTGTTGGGAGATAGCTAGGAAGAGGTGTGGATAATATGAAGAGGGCATGTCAGCAGTGAAGGTAACCCGGATTATGTCAAGAGAAGATATTTGAAATGAACAGAAGGCCGCTAAATATGAGATGCAACAAGAATGTATATAGTAACATTAATTAATGTAACGTCACATAAATATTACTCGGAGAAATCAAGTCTAAGGTAAGGCAGTCGGTGTCCCGATGCAATAGAATGGAACAAATTACTTTCTATTAGTTGTGTCCTCTTTGGATTTTGCTGCGTGAGGGCGTAAAAGCTGTCAGTTATACAAGATTGACAAAGAGATAGATCACAGATTAGCAAAGGCATAGAGTGCATTCAGAAGACTTCACAAAAGAGTCTGGAGCAACAAACACCTGAGGCAAGGCACAAAAATCAGTGTGTACAGAGCTATCATACTGTCTGTTCTCCTATGTGGGTCTGAAACATTCCTGTTATTCCTGTGGTACGGGCTGGTAGAGAACTTGCGTTTTCTTCAGGCTGACTTCCAGCCCAAACAGCTCTGCAGCTGCTGCAAAGCAGGATATTAGGCGCTGCAGGGCTGCTTCTGTGTGGGCGACAAGGGCAGCATCGTCAGCAAAAAGCAGCTCACGGACTAGATAGTTTAGAGCAGGGGTGCTCAATAGGTAGATTGCGAGCTACTAGTCGATCTTCGGCCCTCATCTAGTCGATCGAGCCTCACCAGCTAAATGGTGTACTCCTGCCATGCACGCGCACACCTCGCCGCTGGCCTCTGCTCCCGCGGTGCTTCTTCCGCCCATGGGGCATTGCAGGAAGGAGAATGCACGAGGCGGGGCCTGCGAAGGCTCTGCCTCGCGCTCCCCCGTTCCCGCAATGCCCCGCGAAAGGAGCCGGCAACGGGAACAAAGAAGTATGAAAATTAACAGAGTGCCCCTACTTTTTTGCGGGAGGGAGGGGGGATTTAGCATGGAGTACATGACCTCCCTGTTTCCACGCTTCAGGTGGGATTCCATTGATCCCGGCTGCCTTGCCATTTTTCATCTGCTGTATGGCCTCAAGAGTCTCTTCCAGAGTGGGAGCTGTGTCCAGTTCATTTTTCATTGGTTGTTGTATCATGTGTTGGATAGCTGAACCTTGGACTACTCGGTTGGCATTGAAGAGACTCTGAAAATGTTCAGCCCATCGGTTCAGGATGGAGGCTTTATCAGTATTAGTGTTTGACCATCTGTACTGTATAAGGGGCTGTGGACCTGATAAGTAGGTCCAAACACTGCTTTGAGAACTTCATAAAAACCTCTGTGATCACCCAGATCTGCACAACATTATGTCTTTTCTGCTAAATCGATCCACCACTTGTTCTGAATGTCTCGGAGTTTTTGTTGGAGTTTACTACATGCGAGACGAAAGGCTGTTTTTCTTACATGGCAATGGCTGGGCGAGGTGTGCCTGGTGAGCAGTTCTCTTCTTTGCCAACAGCCCCTGGATCTCTTGGTTGTTTTCATCAAACCAGTCTTGGTTTTTTCTTGAGGGAGAATCCTAGAGATTCTTCAGCAGACTACAGGATACTGTTTTTGATATGTTGCCAAAGTGCTGTAGGAGAATAATCTGTAGGGTGGTCTTCAAGTTTTGTTTGCAGATTTGCCTGGAAGTTGTCTCTCACAGGAGCCTGTTGAAGGTTGTAGACTTGGGAGTCTCTTCTTTAAGATGCCACCCCTCTTAGGTTTGAGCTTACGGTGTAGATTTAGTTTACATCTTACAAGGCGATGGTCTCTTTGACATTCTGCACTGGACATCACTCAAGTATGACAGACATCACGAATGTTTCTCTGGCGCACTAAAACATAGTCAATGAGGTGCCAATGTTTGGTTCGGGGATGCATCCAGATGGTCTTCTAGCTATCTTTCTGCTGAAAGATAGTGTTTGTAATAGTTAGGTGCTGTTCTGCACAAAACTCTAGCAGGAGGGGTCCATTATCATTACAGTTTCCAACACCGTGCTTGCCTAATACACCTTTCCAGGCTTCAAAGTTTTTTCCTACTCTGGCATTGAAATCACCAAGGATAATGATTTTATCTTCTGCAGGGACCTTTTGTATGAGGTGCCGTAGGAATGAGTAGAATTTGTCTTTCTCCACAGGGTCAGCTTGCATAGTTGGGGCATATATACTGAAGAGAACAGCATGTGGGAGGCGTAAGGAGATAATGCGGTCAGAGTGACCTGTCGGCAAAATTTGAGTTTAGAGGCGATGGAATTTTTAATCATAAAGCCTATTCCTGAAAGATGTTTCTCAGTTTTGGGTTTGCCAGACCAGTAGAGTGTGTAGCCGGCACCGTGTTCTTTAAGGCTGCCTTCCTCATGGAGACGAACTTCACTAAGAGCAGCGATGTCAATATTAAGCCGTGATAGTTCATGGGTAATATACTGTAGTAATACTAATATGTTATTATTGTACATTTATTTATTTATTTATTACTTCGATTTTATATACCACTCCATCCCAACAGGCTCGGGGCGGTTTACATAAGGCAACATTAACAATAAAATACACTAAAAACAATGCTAAAACCAACAATAAAACAGTCACACCTAATACACTTAGTTACATTGGGTCAGTTTAGATTTAAAGCCTGCCGAAATAAAGTTGTTTTACAGGCTCTTCGGAACGCAGGCAACTCTCTAAGGGCCCGGATCTCATCTGGCAGGGCATTCCAAATTAGTCGGGCTGCCACCGAACTAATGGCTCTCTGTCTGGTAGAGGACAGGTGATATTAACATATTAATATATCAAGAAATATTCAAATTATTAGACTTCCAATAAGTTATGTTCTTTATATTGAAATTATAATATATCCATTAGTGATCTCTGGGAACATACAGGGAGGCAGGGGATGGTCCCTCAATAGTAGCACAGGTTCTAGACCATATCAGGCCTTAAAGGTTAACACCAACACTTTGAATGTAATCCAGTACTCTCCTGGGAGCCTGTGCAGCTGCTGCAGGATGGGAGTTATGTGGCATCTAACCGGGACCCCAGTGAGTAGACGAGCTGCAGCATTCTGCACCAGTTTGAGTTTCCGGATCACGGACAAAGGACGGCCAATGTAGAGGGCGTTACAGGAGTCTAGTCTCGAGATGACCGTCACCTGGATCACCGTGGCCAGGTCGCCCTCGGACAGATATAGTGCCAACCGTCTAGCCCAGTGTTTCCCAACCTTTTTTGAGCCGTGGCACACTTTTAACATTAAAAAAATCCGGGGGCACACCACTAACCAAAATGACACAAAATGACACTCTAACACAGTAAAGAACGGCTGGGGGTTGGTGGCCTGCTGGTAGCAGCTGCTGGGAGTGCCGAAGCTGGGGAGGGGGTGGAGCCAGGCTGCACCATGCCCCGCCCCTCTCCCCGGCTTCAGCTCTCCCACAGCTTCTCCAGCCTTGAGGGGGCAGTGCAAAGCCAGCAGTGCCAGAGCCAGCACTGTCCCCTCAAGACTGGAGCCATGCCCTGCCCCCTCCCCCCAGCTTCAGCTCTCCTACAGGCCACGCCATGCCCTGCCCCCTCCCCCCAGCTTCAGCTCTCCTACAGAGGAGGAGCATGAGTGGTGAACGGGCTTCAGTGGGCGGGGCTCCTCTTCCACGCAGCTTCCGCGAGCGAGGGGCGAGAGTCATGGTGGGAGTCATGGCGGATTGGAGGCTGGCTGGGGAAACGGCCGAAGGAGGCGGCACCCCGGTCCCTTCTTTTTCTTCGCCACTGCCCGGCCCTTTCTCCTCCCCCAAGCAGCAGGAGTTCGGCAGGAGGGGGGGAGGAAGGGGGGCAGAGAGCTTTTCTCGCGGCACAGCAGGAGGTCCGTCACGGCACACTAGTGTGCCACGGCACACTGGTTGAGAAAGACTGGTCTAGCCTGTCGCAGATGGAAAAAATGCAGATCTGCTGACCATAGAGACCTGGGCCTCCATGGCCAGCAGCGGGTCCAACTGGACCCCCAGACTCTTTACCAAGGATGACTGGCAGTGTGCTTTGCCGTCTGGGGTAGGCAGCCGGCACCCCCCCACACACACAGTGGTTCCCAAACCTTTTTGGCCTACCGCCCCCTTTCCAGAAAAATATTTACTCACCGCTCACCTAGAAACTTTTTTAAAATTTTTTAATAGCAATTAAACAGAAAGAGATATGTATTAATGCAGTGGTTCTCAACCTTTCTAATGCCGTGAGCCCTAAATAAGGTTCCTCTTGTTGTGGTGACCCCCAACCATAAATTACACACTAAGGCAGCTCTAAACAAGGAGGAGGGGAAGGAAAGAAGGAAAGAGGGAGGGAGGAAAGAAGGAACAAAGGAAAGAGAGAAGGAAGGAAGAAAAGAAGGAAGGAGGGAAGGAAGGAAGGAAAGAAGGAAGGAGGGAAAGAAGAGGGAAGGAAGGAAGGAGGGAGGGAGGGAAGAAAGGAAAGAGGGAAGGAGGGAAAGAAGGAAGGAGGGAAGGAAGGAAGGGAAAGAAGGAAGGAGGGAAAGAAGGAAGGGAAAGAAGGAAGGAGGGAAGGAAGAAGGGAAAGAAGGAAAGAGGGAAGTAAGAAAGGAAAGAGGAAAAGAGGGAAGGAAGGAAAGAAGGAAGGAAGAAAGGAAAGAAGGAAGGAAGGAAGAAAAGAAGGAAAGGAAAGGGAGGGAGGAAGGAAGGAAGGAAGGAAAGAGGAAGGAAGGAAGAAAGAAGAAAGAAAGAAGGAAGAAAAGAAGGAAAGGAGGGAAGGAGGGAAGGAAGAAGAAACGAAGGAAGGAGGGAAGGAAGGAAAGAAAGAAAGAAAGAAAGAAGGAAGGAAGGAAGGAAGGAAAGAAGAAGGAAAAGGGAGGGAGGAAAGAAGGAACAAAAGAAAAGAGAGAAGGAAAGAAAAAAGGAAAAGGGAGGGAAGGAAAAACAAGGAAGGAGGGAAGGAAGGAAGGAAGGAAGGAAGGAAGGGGAAAGGGAGGGAGGGAGGAGAAAGGAGGAAAGAAAGGAAAGAGGGAAGGAAGGAAAGAAGGAAGGAGGAAGGAAGGAAGGAAGGAAGGAAGGGAAAGAAGGAAGGAAGGAAGGAAGAAGGAAAGAAGGAAAGAGGGAAGGAAGGAAAGGAAGAGGAAAGAGGGAAGGAAGGAAAGAAGGAATGAAGGAACAAAGGAAAGGAAGGGAAGGAAGGAAGGAAGGAAGGAAGGAAGGAAGGAAGGAAAAGAGGGAAGGAAGGAAAGAAGGAAAGAGGGAATGAAGGAAAGAAGAAAGAGGGTATGACAGAAGAAACGAAGGAAGAGGGAAGGAAGGAAAGAAAGAAAGAAAGAAAGAAGGAAGGAAGGAACCAAAGGAAGGAAAAAGAAGGAAAGAGGGAAGGAAAGAAGGAAGGAGGGAAGGAAAGAAGGAAGGAAGAAGATAGGAGGGAGGGAAAGAAGGAAGGAGGGAAGGAAGAAGGGGAAAGAAGAATACACCCAGGACTACACCCAGGTGGACGGACCTGCCATTGGGCCTGAGCGGGTTCCATTGGAAGCCTTTATGATGCAACCAACCGCTCTAACGGCGCCTTTCCTGCCTGGTATGGGAAAGGTGGCGGTCGCAGGATCCAGTTCGGGGGAACCTTGTGTCCGTTGGGAGCGGAACCGGCCTGCGCCTGGTGAGCTGAGACTGGAGGCTTCCCTCTGGGGACC